>OY728137.1:2021111923-2023611923 GCA_963277665.1 Viscum album | reverse complement strand
ATAGTAGAGGGGGCCCAGGTCTGATAGTGGGGAAACTATGCACTCAATTTTCAAAGTGTAGCGTAGCAGAATATTAGATAAACATACAACAAAAGCAGAAACAATTAACCATACAAAATGGGAATGAACAACTGATGACAAAAAGAGAAACCAGCAGTCATGAATATATGAAGATGGAGTATGTCACTATTATATCAAATATCTAGGTCATGTTACACTACAATACAATACATCAAAACTAATGTACAAGTACAGAAATAAAAATATAATATCCCCCAACATCACGTGCCAATGTTCGGTCCCATGCTCTGCTACACCCCAGCAACAATCAAGAACCTATGTAAGGGATCCTTCTATTATCTACACCTGCAGAAACGTAATCTGTTTGGGAAGAAAAGCATGACCCAAATAGGTTGTGAGAAATGAATCCCTGTAGGCACCCACCAAAGGCATGTTCCCAACTATGTGAAAGTATGCAACAACAGTGTGCAGTAGTAAATTGTAATAAACTATGCAGTACTCAAATGTTACTAAAATAACAGTATATTGAAATTTAATTATTCTTTTAGTCCATTTAATATAAGAAAACACCACAGTGCATTTCTATGTAAATAGTTAGTGTCCTCAGACACGCAAACCATTATCCTTAGGTAATCAAAATCCAACCCGTAGGTAATTTCCCACATGCATAACAGATTTTTCCCTCAGGCATAGGTAGTGTCACCCTCAGGCACAGAGTCTATTACCCACATGGATGGAAGAAGTTTCCCTCATGCTAACATAATAACTGCCCTCAGGCTAAGAAAAATAACGCCCATAGGATAAGTAAAACACTTCCCTCAGGCGAAAGTACCCAAACCGTTACCAACATGTAAATAAACATTCAAATTCAATTCATCTCAAGGAAATTCTAAAACCAATACTTTAAAGTTATACCCTCGGGTATCCTTGACTAACGGCTAAACAGAGGAACGCACCCCCGAGGTGGTCCTAGATCCAAGAACTGATCCCAAACAGCATTTTAATATCAAATATAATTCTTTATAAAATTATAGGTATTAAAATAGCCACGACTTCAGCCACACGACACCCCAAATATGGGTTTGTATCTCAAAAACTCACAATAACACACAAAAGTTTGAAAACAAACACCAAGCCTCCTACCTTAATCACCAAAGAACGTTATACCCAAACGACGCCTTCTGAAATGTCCAAGAACGCTGTAGATATGAGGTAAAATATTTCTCGCTTAAATGAAAATAACTACCATTAGGGGAAGAATTGGAAAGAGTTATTAAAGAAGGGTGGCAGGATTACCAGTTTGGTTCCAATGAGATCATCCGAGGGGGAAACAGATTCCCGACGTGTGCTCGACAGATCTCTGATGCTCTGGCTTCACTCTTCCGTTCCTTCTTCCCATTCTAAACCTTCCCTTGTGAATATGGGAGGCTACTTCTCATTTTAAGCAAAAAAACAAAGTACACGACGTGTACTTCTAAGTACACAGCGTGTACTTCGCATTTTTCAATTGTTCCCCTGGAGGCTTCCCACCAGCGTGGCACTGTTCATCTACCGACATGACTACACGGCGTGTCTACATGAGTACACGGCATGTGTTGTCTCACAGCTGGCCCCCACCTTACAATTTCTCCTGCCAACTGACTACATGGTGTGTAAAGGACCACTACACCCTTTATCACCGATATGTAAACATGCCCTGTGTACTCATTCCACACGGCCAGAAGTACACGGCGTGTGGAAAAGTACACGGCGTGTAATTCCAAAATTTTGAATTTTTCCCCATTTTCCTTATTTTCTCAAAAATACTTAAGGAAAAGTGAAATGAATAAACCCATACCTCAAAGATAAGAACTGGGTTCTTACAAGTAGGTTGAATTAGATGTTGGATCTAGTTAAATGTGGATTTTATTATAGATGGATACCAAAAATCAACAATCATTGTATTTTCAAATTCAATTATATTAAAAAATATAAATATTTATACTTATCCTAACATATAATGAGTATTATTCTGTGTATAATTAATTTTATAACATATTAAAAATAGTTATCACAATGAAAGGCCATATTAATTCCTTTCTATAATGAGAATGTTTAAGTTCCATGACATTGTTAGAAAAAATATTTCTTATTCTCCAGAAGAAATATTCTGAAACGACATAGACGATGCGTTGAATATCATGTCTCATATTCTCAAAATTGTATGAGGCTTTATCTTTTTATTTTTATAATTTGTAATCCTCCAAGAGAAGATGTTATGAGAATAGAAACTATAATTGAAATTAAAAATATTATATATATTTCTTCTGATAATCCTATCTATGGACATGTGAATTAATATTAATAATTGTGATTCTTATTAATATATATAATGAATCAATAACGATGTTGTATTTTCAAAAATAATGAATATAGAATCTAGGGGGAAGTTGGATACATTTTTTGAATCATAAGTGATATAAAATTGACTTGATAAGCTAGGATATAATTTTTTTTACTTCCCATAGAAGAATATGATATCTCATGCCCCTTGATTAATATATAACTATATGATTAAGTACATGTCTATGGTGGCTTATCAATTAGATCATTTAATAGTTCCAAATAATGTTATTCAATAATTTAGGTTTATTATAGTAGTTTGCCTCTTGTATGATGTGATATCAGATAAAGATATTATATTACATAATTTTTGATTGTGTGACGTTATTATCATTGATAAAATGATATATTTGACTATGTCTTACTAGATGTTAATCATGTACTTTTGGAAAGGGTTCCTAATTCCATTAATAAGGAGTCTTATAGGGTCACACAAAAACAATATCTAATATCTCAGTTATGATAAATTTTAATTTAATATTAAAACAAATAATATTCTTCAAAGTAATGATTATTAACTATTTATTATTTTTACATTGCAAAAAATCAATCCTCGGTTATTGCATTTTTAAATATATGTGTGTTTAATATTTTGTAAATATGTATTCTATAGTTAGTGAATATATATTATGTTTCTATTGAATGAATAAAATAAGGAAATTTATTTTATAAAATATATTTTCTTATTCAAGTATGGATTGAAACTTATGGTTATTGATGGGATATGTTAAGATCCTAAACGAGAATGATATATATTATATATTATCATTTCAAAAAAAAATATTTATTTCTAAAATGTTATTTAAATATTGTTGAGTTACTACAATTCATGGAAATGATGATAATAAAATATTTCATCTTTGAATATATATATATATATATCGAATAAATTATGTAAGGGCCTCTATGAAATTCTTAATTATCTATCTCTATGTATAAAACCAAACTCATATAATTTTTATAGATAAATTAAATATTGTAAAAAAATATTATCTCAAGATAACTATTTCATGACTGGTGAGGATACTCTCAACAAATCTATCAATATTTAGAGTCATAAATCATTCTCCTCACTATTAAGACTATGATAAAAATAAATAACTCTTTAGTCCTTGTGGATTTATTGTTTAGATATATGATAAATGACACTGATTATATAAATTTCTATTTTAGCACACATAGTGATATCAATAGAATTCATATATTCTTGAAGAATATGTAGACACTATTTTAGGAATTCTTCTTTGGATCCTTCATCATAATGATGTCATGATAATAAGGTCAACCAGATTCATCAATAAAGAATTAATTATCATTAGAGGTAATTATTATTGATGAAAAATTTATAAATTGTTTTTAAAAATATTATATTTTAAATATTATAATGTCATTATAGTATTATTATAAGATTAACCTAAATAAACTGATGAAAATAATTAATAAGAATTGACCCAACAACGTTTTATATTCCCCAAATCCTTCCTATTGTAAAGCATATCTCATGCTTTTATATATTCTAATAATTCTTGATATATATATATATATAATATAGAAACTACTATATAATATTTTATGCATTATATAGACTTTTTTTATATTTTGGACTATGATAATCCCTATTAGATCCAGGTTTAATTTTATTTTTGTTTTTTCTGTCCATTATATGAATGAATCATTCTAAAATATTAGTTGATTTAGGAATGAACTATTTTATTTATGTTCGTTGTAATAGTCAATACATGAATATTTTAGGTCCTCACCACTAGTCTAATACTTCAAGAATACATGAGATATAACTTATGAACAATGGATCAAATTACTCAACACCATTATTACAGTCTAGGATAGGGTGTTACACATTTATCCAAGAGTAACCCTTTCATAATAATTAATTTTATAAAACTATAGCAAAACCATGTTACTTTCCACAATAAAAATAAACTCCAACATACAGATACCATCAAGTATATTTCAGAAAATACACCTCCTCTTCAATGATTATATTTTTATTATAAAAAAGTCAGCATGTTTACTGGTGTTGGGATATTGATCCATGGATTCATGAATATGATGGGTGCACACATCAATCCCCTTACACAATCTTATTTAGATATATATATATCAGAAAAAACACACCCCTTATGAACTGAATAAAATGTTATTATCCAATATAATAGTACTCTAAAAGCCGATGTATGAACCTCATCCTATGATAATCACCAAATTCTCATTTCCTGGATGATGTGATGGATTAATATAAAATGTGTCCCTTAAGATGTATCAATGTTGGTGACACATTCAATTAAAAATTTACTCCAAAATAATGTCGAATGATATGTCCATAAATTATTATTATTTCTAGTAATTATTTCATGAACATCTTTATAAATCTAAAGTAGAGTTAAATACTATACATTAATAATCATTGTTAAATGATTTGAACATCAATATTCTTGTTTTTGGAAAGTAAGCCCATGTACAAAAAAGATCATATTTCATTCTATTATTTGAGAACATTCAATAATTGGTTGGGTGAATATGTGAAGAATACTTTTATATTGTCCTAATAAACTAATTGGGTATTACTTTAAAAGTCATAGGAATATAATTGAATCAAAAAATAAAATTAAAGTGGATATTATAATAGATGGATAAATTGTAAAGACATAAAGATATTCAAGGGACCCTTATCTTTATTATATCATTTCTTTCATAAAAAATCTTATTTAGACATTGAAAAAAATCCACATTTTAGAGGGATATCTATAAAAAATATTTAAGAGTGATCAAAAGAGGGAATTAGGATTATTAATATGGATTATGACTCAAGGAAAAGGGTATTTATAGGTGAACTTTGGGAATTTATTAATTTCTTATGAATATATGTTTTTTTAAACTAGATTAAAAAAAATTTAGAATGAAGATATTTACTAATGATTTTGGATAATTATATTTTATGTAAAGAAATTGTTTTTTAGGTATCAATGGAAAAAAATTATTTTCATTTCATTTTGACCATTTAAAATAAATTTATATATAGAGAATTTCTTTTTTCAAAGATGTAAAATATGCTTTAGTCTCTAAAATTTAAAATATATGTTTACACATAAAAATTATTACTTTTAATTATATTATTTAATGATCAAATTGTTTTTTTGAACAATCAAAACAATATAAAAATATTATTTCAATACAATAAAAAATGAGACCACTAAATAAAATGTATTGAGTAATTTATTTTTTTACTATTCACTCAGAAGTCATATTTTTTTAAAAAATAAAAATTATAAAAATTATATATTAAAACATTATGAATCTAAATTTTTAGTCTTCATTATCAAAATAAATTTCTAAATGACTTATGTTAACTATTTAGTTTAAACAAAACTAAATAAGGTTTAATAAAGACTGATTTAGTAAAAAAATCATTTCATTTAAGATATGTAAATTAAAATTTTATATTTAATGTATTAAATATTTATTTATTGTATTTTAATATTAATATATTTAACATTATATATTTATATATTTATTTTAGTGTAAATTTGCTGTTGTATCTTGAAATTTTTAATGGTAGGGTTACTATTTAACAGTCACATTTCAAATGAACAAATTAACCATAATAATAATAATGTTACCATTAGATACCTTAAAAATATAAATTAAACCCAAATAATATCATTAAAATTATTTTTTGATACTTCAATTTATTTATTTTTAACAAAACCAAACTTTTATATATTACTTTTTTTGTTATAATGATGTTTACAATTCAAGCCATTTGGGAGACCATCACCCATTATATTTATAACATTTCTTTATGATTCTTACATATGTTAATTATTATAGTTTACTAGTATTAATCATATATAAAGTATTATTACATTATTTTTAATGATATATATTGAAGAAATAATATAATTGTATTTTATTTTATCATAGATGTTTAGGGACTTATAATTTTCTAGACTAGATCTCTAATGTATAACACTTAGAATTTTATATGTAATTTATTTGTTTTAGTTGAAAGAAAATCAAATATATTAATCCATATTACATGAGGTTGATAGAGTACCATAAATTTAAACCATTTCACTTTAATTTATTTCTTATAGAACACCTTTGGTTGAGCTAGTGTGAGTGTGTTCAGGTATTTCATTGATCATTGCAAGAGTACATCAATACAAAGAATGGATTTTACACTTATATAAAAGGTATGTCACGTATTACATTGAAAAAATTATCCAAATTAAATAAAGTTATAGGGAATCAAAAATAAATGGGTTTGCCTACATATGTTTGACATGTTTCGTGCCTCATGGATGAACCTAATTTTTTATATTCATATGTGTATACATAAAATGTATTTATAAATTTATTTTTCTTATTCTCAAATGAATATACATTAATTTGAGTGATATTTGCGGAGAAAAAATTGTAGTTTATGTTTTAATGATTTCATTTTTTGATGCCACAATTTTTTATTGTTATTAAATGGGATTTTCTCTAGAGGGTCAGATATAAAAAAGTGAAATAAAGATTTATATCGAATATATTATTTTTAAAAGGGTAAACTATTCCTTATTTAAAAGATTATGAAATTTATTTCATTGGAAAATATTAATTATTCCTTCACTTTAATATGTTTTAGTAAAATTTCAAAATTGAAAGTTATTATTCCAAAAATCCCATATTGTGGCATATGAAATGGGTAATATCAATTTCTATAATATAGATTTATTTGAGTGATATAATAAAAATTTAGGGATTTCATAATAACTATATTAATATATAGTTCATGTAGATAGTCATTATATTTAGGATACACATCATGTAATGATATATTTATTATACTCTAGCTTTTACTGTCATATAATTCATCAAAGATCAAAAACGTAGTTGGGTGAAACGAATATTAAATTTTATAATGTATAACATATAATAATGAGGGATGACCAAGAGTATGATAAATGATCAAACTACAAGGGGAACCTTTATTAGTGAATGGTTTATTTAAAATGGAAATCATTACTATTTTTAATGATTTTGTGTTATGTGATATAATTGATGATGAATGTTTTCACTTATTTTTTCGAATCCCATAGGGATATTAAGATATATATAGAGGTTGAAGAAATTACTTCCAACATTTTTGTGATAAGGAATTTTTTTAAAATAAACATTAGAATAGAAAATGTACTTATTGTTAAATTTTTTTTATCATTAACAAAAAAAGGCAATGATCAATATAAAAAATGTATTTTTATTTATAATGAACAGGGTTTTTATTTCCTTCTTCTGAATGTTTTGGGAAATTTTTATAAGTTTCTATAATTAATATAAAATTTTGTTGTTATTAAATCATATTAGATTCCACATTAAATAATAAAAATTAACTCAATTGGATTATCATTCCTTCTTTTGGTCTTATTTCATGATATATTTTCCATTAATGTTGAATGATTTATGGAATCATATCTTCTTCATTTAAAATTAACTAGTCCTTTTAAGTAACTAATCCATTTTATTATTATTTTTTTATTCAATTTTAGATATATTAGACTCGAAATAACCATTCATTACGTTATAATGTTCCAATATTGAAATTTTCATTGAGGTTATGAATATTTAATTTTTTTCAAAAAAACCAATTCATATATCATCAAATTTCTAATAAAATCATTCAATATAATTTTATGTATTGTAAAGGTTACTATAATAACAATAATAATAATGGTCTAGTTATTGGGAAATAATTTACAATTATCATGGTTTTATACAATTGAGTCAAATTATTTCCATGAGAAATCATAATATTTATCATCATTTGGAACATATAGTAAATTTTGAAAATAAATTTACAAAATTTACTCCGAAAAGAATCATATTTTGTATTAATAAAATTTACGAGATACTCATAAACTTTAAATGTTACCTCCAAGGTAATAATTGTTAAAAGAATCATTTCACAGGAGATAAGTGATATATAAATCATGTTTAACCCTTTATCCCATAGATAATATGTGAGGAAATTCATATCCTTTAAATTGTGATCAGAGACATTCATAGTAGAATCAGTGTATTAATATATATTACTATTAAGTTCCCCAAAATTTCTATGTTTCCCAATACATCAAAAAATATTATTCATAATATAATATTCATTTTAATCATAAAAAAGGTGTGGATGTTTCAAAAATATTGGTAGGTCTATTCATTTAATGTTCTTTTTTTTGCCGGTAGTTTTCGTTATAAAAATATAATTTTCCTTTTGTAAATTATAATTCATGTTTAACTCTTCATCAAATAGAGAATATGTGATGAAATTCATATTCTTTAAATTGTGATCATAGACATTCATAGTGGAATCAGTGTATTAATATATAAGACTATTAAGTTTCCCCAAAATTTATATGTTTCCCAATACATCAAAGAATATAATTCGTAATATAATATTCATTTTAATCATCCAAATTTTGTGTATTTTTTAAAAAATGTCTAGGTATATTCATTGAATGATCTTTTTTCCGGTATTTTTCGCCATAAAAAAATACTTTTCCTTTTGTACATTATAAATCATGTTGAACTCTTAATCACATAAGGAATATGTGATGAAATTCATATCCTTTATATTGTTATCATAGACATTCATAGTGGAATTTGTGTATTAATATATAAGACTATTTAGTTTCCCCAAAATTTATATATTTCCAAATACATCAAAGAATATGATTTATAATATACTATTCATTTTAATCATCCAAATGGTTGGGAATTTGCAAAAAAAATGTGTAGGTATCTTCATTTAATGATCTTTTTTATGGTAGTTTTCATCATTAAAAATTAATTTTTCATTTGTACTTTATTAGTAATTAAAATAAAAGTTAAAAGAAATATATATGTACTTTATAAAACAAAATTCTATCCGAAATATAAAATAAGAAGGGTGGGTGAATTTATCTCATACAATAGAGTGGAATAATTAAAATTTTGAAAATTTTAAAATCATTACTTGATGTCACATAATAAAAAAAATAGTGAATAATACATCACAAAAATTTTATACATATTTTAATAAAGAATAGATAAATAGTAATATTTATATTTATATTTCAATTAAAATGTTGACTTCTGAAACACTCTAAATCATGAAAAATTTAAATTCAACACTTTAATTGTTAATTAATTTTATTATAAAACAATTAAATCCCAAAATACGTTGTAAATAATTTCCTGATAAATAATAATTATACTAAAATTACTAAAAATAAAATTTAAGAATATAAAATAATTAAGAAACGTCATTGAATTTTTATAATATGATGTTAATAAAATAAAACTACAACATCAATTAAATTATAATGTCATTCATTAGGATCTAATCGAATCCAATCCACTTTGTAGACATGGAGGACAATCAAACTATAATTTAAAAGTGAAATTTTATATCTCAATGGTCATTTTGTTTCTTTTATAGGGTATAAAAAATTATAATAACATTTCATATTCATGTCCCAAAGTATATTTTATATTTATTTTTTGTAATAAAAATATGGTGTATAAAAATATATAGAAACATAATGAAGAAAATTCATTAAAATAAAAATATAGTTTCATAAATATAATCAATAAAATTCATGATATCTCTAAAAAATATAAGAAAATTATAATTAATGTGTGTAATAATTTAATTTATCATTATGAATCTTCTATCTCTTCAATTGTAGTCTTATACAAGTTTAAAATAACTATATAAAAGTAGAGTTATTGAAATTAAATATCATAAAAAATTAATATATTGTCATGTATCTCTTTCATATAGCCTCTTTTATTAAAACAATGTGATGTAATTTTTTTATTTATAATACTAAAATTACAAGTATCCATATATAATTGGTGGACTTAAAATATTAATAAATTATTCATTTGAATAAATCTAGTGAAAAATAATAGTGAAACTCTATGACACACTGATTGATAATCTAGTAAAATATTCATTTCTAGTCAAATCAATAATTGATATTTAATAGGCATTGTTTGATTTTGGGTATACTGGTTACTTGTCTGTTGAAATATTAGACATGATGAATGTAATGTACATTTTAGATATAAAAATATATCTACATGATAGGTTTACTTGAACCTTTATGGTAGGTTTTCTTTTATTTATTAATTTTCTTGGTAATATAGATCAAAAGGTATTCTAACTTCAGTCTCTAAAAAATCATTTTGTTTTTGAAAATAACTAATGATATCTTATTATAAAAGGAAAAACATCACATAATTACCACAACATTTTTATATATTTAATGGTAACCTGATTTTATATAAACATCCGCCCATGGTAATTTTCATAGATGTTTTTGTTTGACTGATATTTCTATAAAAAAACACATGAATTATAGAATAAAAAAAACCAAAAAGCTAAATTCATTAATCATTTGGATTGAATGTTTTATAACATGGAAAATATAGGTAATCGTGGTAAATTTGATCTAATGGTCGATGAAGGAAATATTTATGGACATTCGACTACTTGAAAAGAATAAAGTGTTTTTAATAATATATTAAGGAAAATGGAAGAATAAATTCATATTAATTTTGATTAAATTGACCCCTTAAATCACAAATAATTAACATTGATGACATTTATGATTAAATGAAAAATTAATAATTGACACATCTAGAAACACTAAAAGGGATGTTTGTGACAAATATTTTTATGTAAAAAAATCATGAAATGTCAGAATATGGATAGTTCCAATGTACATTACCAATATAGAATAGAACCTTAAAATATCATCCGTTAGAAACTATTAGTTTTTGTTTAGATGGAGGTGTTAGAACAATAAAGAAGGAATAATACATTTTTGAATTTGATAAACCTATTTTAAGTATTTTCCCAGAAATTATACAAGGGTACTTATTTTTTGAATGTTTCTTAATATATATAAAAAATTAGCTAAACTAGTTAAAGATAAACATGGTTTAAGAATTTCTTTATAGAGCCAAGTAAATATATAAAAGTAAGGCATGATATCATATCTATTACAAATAAATACATATATATGAGGTACAATTATTCAGAAGTAGAATCCCCATTGACTGATTTTGAAGAAGTTTTATATTTACATCCCATTTTACAGGCATTAAATACATTCTTTTAATCAACCATTAGATAATAAAAATAAGAAATAAAAAATCTCTTAAACAAACTAATCATAGAAGAAACATTAAAATTTTCAAGTCTTTAATACCTAAAACATGAAAAATTAATATTAGTATTAAAATTGTTTATAATTTCTCTACATAGAGAATCAGAATATATTATAGAAATTTTCAGTTCAAGGTTCTTCAAATGTAAGTGTTTTATCTGGAGAAAAAATAAATTCATTATTGGTAATATCAATGGAGTGACCATCAGAAAATAGTTATGATATACTTATACGTTTATTCTATAAACAATCAACACATATTTAATTGATGATGATGATAGATTCTAGATTTCCAAAATATATAACATTAATATTGTTTCCAATATAATTATCTCAAAATTTAACATTACCTCCATAAAATTTATATGGGAATAGAAATTTGAAAAATATCCACACAAATATTTTGAGTAGAAACAATACATATACCATTTAGAATTTATTTTTTTGTTCATACGTCCTGAAAACTATGTCAAATGAAAAATAAATTGGTTACCATACATTTCTATATCCAATGGAGTTATCTATTAAAGTATTAGGAAAGAAATCTATTTTTATAATGTATAGATTCCAACAGTATCATTGGATAATTATTTTGAAATATAGGAATTCATAACACCATATATTGGTTGAACTTTAAATGGGTAATAATTAGTATATTCTATAGTAATACCACATCAAAAAACATAACTATAGATGTAGTTTTTTAATTTTATCCTATGTGAAAACTATTTCTTTGATGTTTTTTCTTTAAACTATTACTTTTTTATAATTATTTTTTAGTACACTATTTACTAATATTAATTTGATTGATTATTTTATCCACTTGTGTAAAAATTATAGAATGTAATTTGAAGTTTCCAATTTTATCTAATAATTCATTAATTATACAATAATTCAATGAAAATGTAGATTCAAATTTATCAAATTTATATATTCATTCTATCACCTAATTAGGTAGAATATATTTTCCTAAAATAAAAGAATGAAAATATTTCATTAGGGATTAATCATTGTATTCATTGTGTCATATTTATCGTATAGAAAATAATAATACTCATTATTCTCATCATATTAATATTTTTTATATCTACATTTAATTGAGATTCATTATTATAAAACATCATTTTGATCCATAAAACACATTTTAGCTTTTTAGTTGTATTACTTGGCTCTGGAATTAGATTCAAAAAAGTGTCCTTATAATCACTCCATATATCATTCATATTCTATTTAACTTTATAATTTTATTGTGATTTTATAGAGTTCATATCAGTTTTACTTTTTTATTTGAGTTTGGTGAAATTAGGATTGATATTCCCAAGTTTACTAAATTCATTTCATCTTCCATAATTTTTATTCCATTCATTGAATTTGAATTTCTAAAGGGTTTTATTAATCCAATTGTCCCATTATAAAACATATAAAACCATAATATAATTTTAGAAATATTATCTCTATAATTTAAAAAATATATTAAAAATCATCATATTAGTATGAAAATATTTCTTTGTACTTTTATTCATCCATTTAAGTAGTGACTTTGATAACAACATTTTCTATTTCCCCTAACTTTTTGTCATAATATTTAGATCCATTTTTGCAGCATACATCATCAATTTTTCTATCAAAATTATCATCTTCCTAACATTTATATGATTAGATTGTATGATTTTTGGTAAAAATTCAAGTCTATCTAGTTAGAATATAGATATGAATATTTAATTCTTGATCTGAT
Source organism: Viscum album (assembly GCA_963277665.1). Taxonomy (NCBI): domain Eukaryota; kingdom Viridiplantae; phylum Streptophyta; class Magnoliopsida; order Santalales; family Viscaceae; genus Viscum; species Viscum album. Next base: position 2,023,598,570 of record OY728137.1, on the reverse strand, counting down.
TTTGGAATTTAATCCCCCAACACAAATACATGGTTTACTATTTCAATTAATCTCTTAAAAATTTTAGTGATACATTATATATCGAAGGAATTAAAACTCTATTTTTAAAGATTCAAAATAAAGTGATAGAAAAACATCAAGATCATGAGTATTTAAATATCATTAAAATATTCAATAATGAGTTTTTGATAATAGTGAAAAAGTAGTTTCTTAACCTTTTAGATAAATATTTATAAAAAATTTATGAAAATATATAATTAATACTAAAGTATTTTCAAGTTTAATTTCAATTATTATAGAATAATCTTTGAATGTTTGGTCATCCATGGGCTTCATATAGTGGTAGTATAAATCAATAGTGGAGGTAGGTTGTTTCATGTTTTTTATCTTCTAATTGTTATAAACATTGGTAATCTGACTCAAAGATATTAATGGAAGTTAATACAATTCTATTTAATGTGTATGTTTTTATATTATATTGTATATCATCGGTTATGTACATATTGATATAGGTTATCTATAGTCACCATTCTCAATAGAGTGATGTTAATAAAATTTGCAAGTTAGTGCTACAACATAGCTAGCTAGGATTAATTATTTTGGTGGGGTGGGACAACTTGTACATGTGTACAATGACATGTAAAACCCATGTATTATGATATCAGTTGTACCTATTGATTATTTTTGTAATCCTTTGAATCATTGGATTATTGAAAATTGAAGCAATGTTCTCTTTTAGATGTATGAATCATTTTGAAACCATGTAAATAAACCATGTAATTTCTCTTATTTATATATTTTTATCGTGAATGTTTGTGTGAGTATTTTGTTCGCTTGTGGTTTTTTGAGGACGAATTGGAGTGGTGATTATGATATTGAAAACATTATATATTCTAGACCGTAACGTTTTTTGGAGTCATTATATTAAATGTATATAATTAGAAGATGTTACAGTTTGGAGAGACAAGTTCATTGAGACATAATTTAGTTTCTTGGTAATGAATATAGAGGAATCTCGCAATAAAATGGATTTGGAAGTTCTATTTGCTTCATTCCAACCATAGAAGATGGAAAATTTTAAATATTAATGATTATAAATGAATATGAGTTTTTTTATTATTATGTTACTAGATCATAACATATCTTTTAAAATATAATAAGCGTAAACCGTAGAGTATTTTATTAAGCACTTGAAATAAATGTATGAGGAAATAAAAACATTGAAAAAAGTGTTCATAAAATGGAGTTTTTTAGTTATAAATTATCATAAGGTATATATGTGGATGATCATGGGAATGAAATCAAAATTATTTGATATATTCTTAAATCTTGCAATGTGATGTTTTTATGTGATTTTTGGGATCTTATGTTGATATTATTAGAACAAAAATTTTGGTAATAAATGGTGAAATACATAAGAAAATCATGTCATAAAACATACTGGGTTTTATAGGATGTCATGATTCTAATCTTGATTGAAGAACTCATGAAAAGGGAAGTCCAAGAAATTTCAGTAACTAGAATAAATTTCAAATTAAGGGGATAGTTCCAAATTAAATTGGAAGGTAATTGTAGAGAAAGGGGTTAAGGAAAATTGAATGGCCTTATCCCTACATGTTGTTAGAGTGAGAGGAGAATACTTCTTAAAAAGGAAAATATGAGTCATAGAGAAATATCTAGAAATGGAGTAATTGGAAAGTTCCAATTCTATGTATTTAGTTGAATGGAAGAAAACTTATTTCTATCTTTCTACACTTTAATAGATTTATTGGATACTATTTGTGGTGAATCATTCCACTGAATGGTATAGAAATGGTGCAAGGAAAATTATTTATCAAAGAGATTAAAAATGAGGATTCAGAGTATGATGGGGATCTTGAGAGTGTGTTGAAGTTCGATGTTATTTTATAAATGAATATTGTAACTGATTGGATTTCAAAATTGTGAGACACACTCTGAGTTTATGAATGAATCTAATTTCTCTAGTACTAAATTATAATAAAGGGTTTGGTAAAATACTTGATAATGGTGTTTTTAAGATTAATCAAGGATCCATAGTAGTGGAAAGAGGAGTAATATATGAGATGCTATATATTATTAGAAAACCAGCTAGAGTGATATTTTTTGGTGTTTCAACTTCCAAAATATTGAGATATTCCATTCTCAACTTAGGAATATGGATTAGAAGAATATGATGGTTATAATGGTAACATTATTTAAACATGATTACAAATTTTTTATTAGTTGTGGAGAGTTTTATGCATGGGAAACATATGGGGGTGATGCTTAACTAAAATGATAGGATTCAATGATCTTGGAATATATAGATTCTTAACTAAAATAGTTGGGGGATAGACCCAGTTTAATATCACATAGGATCTAATTACTTTTTGACTTTCATTAATGATACAAGATGTAAATTATGTGTTTAATTTTGGAAAATAATTAGAAGGAATTTAAATTTTCATTCAATTGAAGGGAATAGTTTTAAGGGAAAAAAGTCATAAGATAATGTTTATATGATCCAATAATGTTTTTGAATATAGGAGAATCAACTTCTATAATATATCTCATTAGAATATGATCATGCATGAGAGAACTTGGCATGATGTTTCTAAATTGAATTGTATCATTGAAAGAATTAATAAAACATTGAAATAGAATTCCGAGATAATGAGGATACACTCTAAACATACCAAGTATATTTGTGTAAGAATAGTGAACGATATTGAGTACTTTGTTAACCTATGTTCATTCTATCAATTGGGAATGGAAATTTTAGAGAAATAATGGTATGGTAATCCTGCATAAGTCAGGCAGCTATCTTTTTCGTTTCATCACCTTTGACCATTTAGATTCTATGGATATGAAAAAACCCAACATAACACATAGGACTTTTTTTAGTTGCTTATAGTGATAAAAAAATTGGATTACTGTTATGGGATAATGACATGGGACTAGACAACAAATGTTGAGATTTTATCTTCAATGAGAATGTATTACTAGAAGACAAAATACAAGATGTGATAGATGTTGAGAAAAAAATAAACTAACCATGTCTTAGATGATCTGAGTTGGAGTACCATAATAGCACAAGTAGTAAAATGTTCAAATGGTAATATTAAAAATCTGGATGTCATAATAGTGTAAGATGTTCCAAAATTCTCGAGGATTGATAATTCTCAAAGAAGCGATCTTCAAGATAGAGGCCAAAATGTTTTAGTACCATAAGGTTTGGATATATATGACATATTATGATAATCTACTATAAACAGGAGACCAATTTTTAGGATTTATGACAACATGAACTTCAAATACCTAACAAATGGTGGAGAAACTAAAATCCTAAAATAAGTGGCCACACTCAGTTACTCTGGAATGTTGGAGTGTACTATAAAATTAGAAATATTCATATAGAATTATAAAGGAATGAGGTAGTAATCTAAGTCATTATAGGGGACGAATGCACTAAAGAATAAGTGGGTTACCCATTTAATAGAGGAGGATGGTACTATAAATTTGTATAATCCTTGACTAGTGGTGAAGTTATTTCAAAAGGAAGAAGGTATTGACTTCTCACAAATATTTTCACAGGTACTTAAGCATAGAACCATCCATACAATGTTGAGAATTATTTCTACCAATAATACAAATTTTGATCAATTATATTTAAATACAAACTTTATTAATAATGACTTCAAGGAAGATATTTACATAAATATGAAAGATAGTTTCTAGTATATTTTTAATGGGGACATTTATAATAAGTTTAAAGGAATCCTTTATAATTTGAATTATATGAAAAGGTAGTAGAATTAGAAATTTGATTCTTTCGTGGATGAAGAATCATTCACTCAAAGAAATTTAGATCAAATTTTATACTATATGTCAGTGGATAATGGTAATATTATTATGCATCTCCTATAAAGAGAATAAATCCTTCCAAAAGGTCAAGAAATTAAAAATAATATTGAATTAAATTTATATCGTTTCATAATATTCATGCTAAAGGATCTCTACTAGGCTAAACAAATATAGGAATAGAGATTGAGAGAGATAATATAGCATGAACTTTATATCTATATTAGAGGATCTATATCATAATTATTGTTAAGATGTTTTAAATTTCTATTAATAAGATAATATTAGCACCATTGGATAGACACATTAAATTATCAAAGAGAAAGAACTAAAAATGAAAAATCTGGAAGAGTATATGTAAAATGTTTTATTTAAATTAGTTTTTAGTGACTTAATATATGTCATTATATTCACTAGTATACGAATTTCATTTTTTTAGATTTGGGATCTATTTAATGAAAAAACAAGTAAAGGAACACTATAATTTCACGTAATGGATCATATAATTTATAAAAGTATCAAAAGCTACAACATAATATTTTGGAATAGACTATCAATTTTAGGGGTATGAAGACACTAACATGGATGGGATTCAGTCCCCAAAAACAATACCAGAACATTTATTTTCACATATAAAATAATGATAGTTAGGTTAATTTCATAGTTGCAACAATTTGTAACTTTTTCCACAATAGAGGCTCAATATATAAATATAATATAAGTAAATAAATATTAGATATAGTAGAGATATATATTAGAATAGTTGGGAATAATCTAGGAAGATGGAATACTCTACTATTATAGTGATATTTTAATTCATTTGGAAAATAATCTATGGAATCATTCATATAAAAACACATTTTCTTGAAATATCGCTTCATTTAAAATCTTCTCAGGTAAATATTACTATGTTTTTTAATGATATTTTGAAAGTATAATATAAATTATTTTTCCACAACGATTTTTATCTAGGAATTCCGATGAAGAACTATTGTTTAATGGTATATTGATATATAATAAGTTATGAAGACACTTTCTTCTCCTATAGTGAGGCTTATATTGCCAAATTGTTAGTGTATTTCAATGGATTACTTGAATTGGTGTTTGGAATAATATTTTTTTGAATTTTAATATTTAATCAAAAAAAATTCAATGAAAATAATGTAAAAAATTTTAATGTATGTTCATCCATGAGGTCTGGATAATGGTGGTGGAAATTTTTAGTAAAGGAAGGATAATAAGAAGATTCTATCATCTAAGGGTTGTGTGTAGTTTCAAGTTCAACCTAATAATCAATATTAAGTTAAAATTATGTTATTTATTGTAAGAATTATAATATTCTACCTTGTATAAATTTTCAGGTTCTATTTTCTTTAGGTATTTAACAGTCACCATGCTCAATGAAAAGAATTCCACATATGTCTAATGTCTATGGTTTTGGATATCTGGAAATGACCCCCTATTTAGGATGAGTGGTAACACTTATACATGTTTTTTATTGATTTAAAAAAATAATATTTTGAAATTTAACATAACTATTGGTTTTTATTTTAAATCTATGTAACTTCAGATTAATTAAAATGGAAAAATTATTACCTTATGGATGTAAGACTTATATATGAACCACATAAATACAATACTTTTCTCATTTAATAATTTTCACTTTAATAATTGTGTGAGTTATGTATTTTCTTGAGTTCGTGTGATCTAAAATTGATGAATTGAGTAAGGTGTGGAATAATTATTATCTTCTACTACATCATGTATTGAGGAGACCTGGTAAAGTATGATTCGAAGGATTAATTTAAACTTCATTGATCTTGCATTGGATTTGTTTTGGTATATTGGTTGTTATTAGAAGATTAAAAATAACATCTTGTTATAAATAATTTTTTAAAATATTTGTAAGGTCCCATGAATGAAAATATTATATTTTTAGAAGATGGATAAAATAGATTATGAGAATATTGATGACAACTATTTTTGAGACTTTGAGTCATCAGAAAAGGAATCTAATTAAAAAACTAAGAATTTACATGTTTCTAAAGAAGGAAAGAATGATTTTGTGTACCAAGAAACTATTTTTTGGTACCTACTACTCAAAAACAATAATTATCTAAAATCTATATTATAAAGACCAATCAAATTCTTTAATACATTACCATATCTTCCAAATATGTCATATAATTCTGAGAATGTATGTAAACTATAAATATAGTTTTGGAATAGTTTTATAATATTTCTAAAATTTATGGAAGATGTATGGATGATATTGTAAAAAAATTAAATAAATATTAAAGTGAAACATTTTCCATTTCATTTTTGCTTATATTTAAACTGATGTTATGGAGGAAATATATATATAATATGTTTTATTTTTTGATATAGGTACAATATTATGTTCTTTACTATATCAAGGATAAAATATTATAAATACTAGAGTCATTTAGGAATGTATTATATATGATTACAGTAACTAAACCCCTAGAAATTCCACCTAAAAACGGTTAAATATGAAGCACTATTAAAATGGATTTTAAACTCAAAATTAATATTATGAATGATGTTTTAATGATTTTATTTATCTTTGGGGTTTATTTTTTTAAAAAAAGTGAACACCCTCTAAAACATCATATCGAATTACCAGTTATGCATCACCTTTCAACGAAGATTGTATTAGGATATAGCTTGACTTTATTATATTATAACATTATTTGTTTTAGGAAATTAAAGAACACCTACAATAAAATATAGTAATGATCTCATATAAGTAAAAAATGTGAGAAAATAGTGGAACTGGTTTTCAATAAGTCAATAAGTGTTGAAATTTTAGGGAAGCAATACGGTTATTTATTTTATAAACCTAAAATATTTACCCATTAAATTATACATTATAAGGAGGAATGAGACTCTACTCTTACACATCCTAAACTATATGATTATAATAAAACATATTCCTAGGAAAAATTATTAATATTTTTCTTATTAATGGTTATATATTTATCTATTTCATTTAAAAACTCAATTTTTATTATTATTTATAAATACATTTTACTTCAATATTCATCCTCTATTTAGTGTTATATTCTAACACTTTTTATTTTAGTGATATATATTGATTCTGTTATGAACACTTATTATAATTAACTTGTATATAAAAACGTGATAATATTAGAGAAAGAACCAAATGTTATTCTATGTATTCATTCATTTTTCATAATAATTTATTAAATTTTAATGATTTTGGCATTAAATTTGTTGGTTTTGAAATCATACAAAAGAAATATATTATTGGATATGGTGTTATTTCACCAATATAATATCATATATATTATGCTTTGGTGATCACAAAATCAATCATTTGTTTTATATAGATTATTTTATAATTATATCATAGTTTATTTAATATTTATTAGAGATTATAAATGGAATTATTATTTTTTGTTCTGTGTGAAAACCAAACTAATGTTCCAATTCTTGGTATGAAGAGTTACTGTTACATTTAATGAAAAATATATAATTTACGCTTACGTAATTATTATTTGGAAAAGTATTAGTCATTATTAAAATAGTAAAAAATTAATATTAATTTTATATATTGGAACCTTATATATCAATGACCTAATATTACATATAATGATCACTTTTATGTATAATCATCAAATTAGGAGTTACATTTATTATGGAATTATTTTCCATAATTCCCTATGTTTTCGATGTATTTTATGAATCCATGGACATATTCCGTTCTTAAATTCTCTATATAATAAATAATGTAACTCTTAGATATGTCTTAATAAAAAGAAGACCACATTTTCATATTCCTTTAAAGGTAGATGTAATTCTTATACATTTAGAATAATTAAGAAGAGAACTGATACACTCTGTCACACATTTTTAGATACATTTCTAAAAACATATACATTACACAATGGAAGAGATAAAAATTGAAAAAAACCATTCTCAACATATATATATATATATATTACATAATTTACAAAATTTAAACATTACATATCATAAATTATCAAATAGTAATCGTGCCCAAATGTTTAGCATCATTATATTTTAAATACCTAAATATCTTTTTACAAATTATTTATTCAATATATTAAAAAATATTCACCACACATGACTTCCATCTAATCCTCTTCTTACGAATAACTCCCTACATAAATTGGAAACAAAAATAAGGCATTAAAATTCATAGTAAATGAAAATTTTTCTATATGAAATAAATAGAATAGATCATAAGAATATGATAAAATAATATTGGGGGAGAAATATATTATTAAAATTATCATAAATCCTAGTTATTTACTATAATACACAATTGAAGTATATATAACATCAATTAATAAAACATAGTGGATAAGAAATCACATAGTGTAAAAATAATAGAAAATAATCATGATCCATAGAGCATAACATAGGATTTTATTATAAAATATAAATGTGGAAGAAACATAAACATAAAAATCAAAGTATAGTAAAACATGAATCACAGTCCTATATCCTAAAACATAGTGGCTCAAGAATCCCATCCTACATCCCAAAACAATGTTGAATAAGAATCATAACATGCATCCCGTATCATTGTGTATCCAATATCATGATTTAGGCCTCAAAATTATTTCATGATATATAAATAATGTCTTTAAGTATTAGAGGGAGATAAAATACCCCCCACCCACATATAATAATGATATTACACACCTATATATTCCACCTAATATCATTCATAAAACATATTGTGTAAACTACTTATAAAGAAAATTGGATTCATAATAATTTGAAATGGTATCTCATGATATTACATCAATAATTGGATTATATGATTCCAAATATCAATATCCCAAAATAATTAAATCACAATAGAATAAAAATGATGATAATTGATGTTAACCCTTATGATATAAATATGTTATATAGAGAGGAAAATTGAAGAGAGTTCAAAATAAATTCATAAAACATTTGTCACATTTTAACAAAAAGATGAATTTTCAAGTCACATTCAATAATTATTTTCACGATGGTGATAAGTAAGGTTTTTAATACATCATAATAGAATAATACAATGTAATGGAACTTCAATAAGAAATAATTATGTATATAAATTTGGATTCAAAGATATAATATATATGAATATGAAATGATATTCAATTTTTATGATTTTTATACATCTTATAGGAAAACCACATTGATAAATGAGTTGAAATATTTAACTTTTATAATGAGAAAATTTGAATAAATAAAAGGTAAAAAATATTATATATATTTATATTATATAATAAAAAATTAAAACATTTGTCTATATAATAACATGAACATGGAAGAGAGATAGAGATATTAGATAGGGTGGGAATTATTCTTAACACTGTTATTTTTATTTATAATAAATAAAGTTCAAAAAGTAATATGATCTGAATAAAAAATTTATATCCTCAAGTGGAAAGAGTGATTTACATAAAAAATAATTTAATAGTATAAATATTATAATCATTGAGTAATATAGTCAAGGGCGATGTCTTTTCACTTAATGAATGAATTCCATTTACAAATACATTACCTTCGATTGATTTTTGATTGAACATGATATAACATCATATATAATAAACTAATGATAATAAATCATCTATTTAATAACATTATCAATTTATATTAACTTTTATATTAATATTTTATAACCATTTTTACATAATTTTTGTATGTTTAGTTAATATTGGTAATCAATTATTAATAATTTAAATTGTTCCATGTAACTCACTGGTATATTCGTTTTAGTAAATTTTTGATGTTCATGTGTTAATTATATCCAAAACACTCAAGGTACTCAAATATAATCATTAAAATTATTTATGATGTTGGAGGTTCATTCTATGGTATTACGGTATTATTATCTTAAATAAAATCCATGAAATGCTTGTTTTAGTAATTTTTAATGAATAAAAGGTTTTTAATAATAGTGAGTAAAATATTAATATTAGAATTATTGAATTATGAAGAAAAACTATATTAATAAATATTAAAATATATTATTATTATTTAATAGTTCATAATCAAACATGATATGATCACTATAAGGCAGTTCATGTGTGTGGTGAAACCAACCAAAATAATAACACATTATAAAAAATTTAAGAGTAAGAAGTATAAAATTATAATAATATCATTTAGAGGGAATAGTAATGATGTTAATAATACATAATTAGAGTGCTTAATGAGGTTAAGGATGTGTGACGTTGACAAGTCAATTCTTTCGGATAACTCATTACATACTTCGATGAAATCACACCTTATCATGTTGACTTCCCACAAACATGCTAGAAAGCATGGGAGAGGAAAGTATGATAGGAAAAATGGGTATAAATTAATCAAGGATTCGATAAAATAGATTTGTTTCAAAGGGGAATAAGTGATCTCCTTTAATATTTTAAAATGAAGCGCATTTCATTGGATTATTGTACGAAGTGAAGGGTCAAGATGAAATAAATGTATTTTTTGTGATTTATGTAATAAAATATTAGTGAGAAATGTGGTATTAACACTAAAACCTTAAAAAATTATTCTAAAAATTGTATATATCATTTTAAATATTATTATTTTGAGACACATTATATGTTCCATTTTTAACTCTTTTACATTGTTTAAATATGTACCATGGAAATAAAATTTCTACAAATCATATATAATTGCCAATAATAGACAATTTTTGCACGTTTATTCCAAATATTGTCCCAATTTAATCAAATTCCAATTCTAAATATTAGAAATCTATCAGATAAATTAATACATAAAATATATATATAATCTATTCTTAAAAAAGGTATTTTTCATCTTTAATTGTTCTTAATCTTAGTTAATATAAATTCATAATTTAGTAAGTGATATATTATTTAATATAAAATGAAAAATAGTATTATATACATTATTTAAATGTTATCAATATAATTTATTAATTTAAAAATAAAAAATTCATAAAAAATAAATCTTTGGAAAATATAATTTTTAAAATTTTAAAAATTTTAAGCATTTCCTATTTAATTTAATTTCTCATCATCTAACAAACAAATTTTATTAATGAGTTTTTATTAAAATAATTCATAAAATTATATAAATACAAAAAAATTTATTTAATAATAATAACACTAATAATAATTAATGTATAAAATTATAGTTTTATAACAAAATATTTCAATTAAATAATAACATTTTATTTCAATAAATAACAATATTTTTAAAAATTGTTACTAAAAATTCCCCAATATCAATATACCTATCAGATACATGCATAACCAATGACCTTATATTTTATAACCATATTTCCATTTACCATTTTTACAATTAATATATATATATAACTACCATATTTCAATTCTATTTATAGACTTACATAAGTTCTTAGAATCATTCATCGTATTCATTTATGTCTCTGTAAACATGTATAATATATGCCTAATTTTTTCCATTATATTAATAGTTTCAATCATGGTGAAGATATTATTATAAAACCACTAGGATAATGATTTTATGATCATGTTATTAATATTTACTTAAAAACATACTATACATGTACATTTCATAAAAATGATTCATATTATATTCTCATAATGTATAAAAATGTGTCTTTTGTGAACTATTTTATCTTAATAAAAATTATTGAATTTCGTTTTAGTTTAAAGATGGATGTGAAACATTCTACTCAATAATGTATTCTTTCAATGAATGTAATTGTAAAATAGTGTGGTGTTTCATCTTACACCCTTAAAAGAATTTCTCCTTAGAATTTATATTATTTAAATAAAAATAAATGTGTGTACTATTTTTCTTCTTACATATTTTGGTTTCCACACAGCATGATTAAACATATCACTTATCCATATAACTTTAACTAGGTCGGTTATTTTATTTCAGATCACATTATCTCTTTGAACCATGATCTCCCTATGTTATTCCTCATAAGATATTTCATGTTCCCATTCCACTCCATATGAGTTTCGTATAATGATGGATCTTGAATATACATCATCAAAAGTGATACATGTAACACATCATGTACTTATGAGAGGTACAATGGGAGTTCTAGGAGATAAGATATATTTCCCACTCAATTGATAATCTAAAAAGGTTATATTTATCTAGGGACTAGCTTCCATTAATCCCAAATATCATTACCCCCTAAAATTAAATATTTGAAGGAATAACTTATCACTAACGTCAAACTCTAGATCTCATAATCAATTAACTGCATATATCTTCTATCGAATTTGTGTCAGATTGATATTTTACCGAATGGTTTTTACTTTTTTTTTTATTTCAAGAATAAGAACAGTTACTAACATCTTAATCTACCTAACATTATCTAAACATGTTATAGTTACATATCTCTTCCCATATAGTGGTTCTTAGGGTTCCATTTTGTTGTTAGAGATAAAACTATTAGTATATGAATCATTAACCCGAAATAAATGTTTATCCAAACATCTTGTGAATTTTATTGAGATGTATCTTACTATATCATCTAATTTTTAAATCATAATTTTATATTTTCTATCATTTTGAGGATGATATGTTTTGTTAATGATCATCTCTTTATATAATTCCTAGTGAATAATCCCCTATAATTATGATGTGAAACATAGATCTATATTCAATGTAATTAAAATTGGTCATGTATATAGCATTACCGCATCATTTACATATATCATCAAAATATTATCGACTATTAAATCAACTATAATAGTAATTAATTATTGAAACATTTCATGTTTATACACCACTACCCATATGGAAATAGAAACATTATAATACTTAGGAACACTAGGGATGAAATCTCTAGTAATGTTATCCCATTTCTACACTAGTATAGGTAATGGTTGAATCAACCCTTTAGATTTATGAGGATCATCCTTTATATTTTTGAATAACAAACATCAATATATATACTTTAGAATAACTATCTGAAGTTTTTCTTATCATAAGTGATATTTTAGATCTATATACATGTTTGTGCTTATAGGTTTAATAGGGAAGGATGAGCTCTATGCATCTTCCATCGTCTCCTTCATTAATTCTTATTTTAAAAGGGAAAACGATTTTCATCAAAATACTATAACTTTAGAATTAATAAATTGGAACTGTCGAATACTAAATACCTTTTTAGGTAGCTCCATATTGAATTTCTTGTAATCCATAATATTCATATATATATATATATATATATATATATAGTTGAGAAATAATTTGTAAAAGTATCTATATTTTACATCACTAAATTTATTTTAACATTACATATTATAAATACTTTCAGAATATTGAGAACATAATGTTTAATTTCATTTAATATTTGATACATATACCTCTTATGATATGATACTCATGAAAATTTCCCCATAGTAGAACCACACTGCAGTCCCTTCTAATCTTATAATAAGTTATACTCATCTATACAATATACAGAATTAAATTATATGAATGGGTGAGCTTAAATGACCTATTAGGAAATAAATTAATGTGTCATTAGGATTAAAATCATGAGAATTTCAGATAACATGAATATGGGAGAAATAAAGGTTTAAAAAATATTGTGAAATGATATTTTTTATAAGTCATTGTAGCATGAAATTTAATCTCCAATGAACAAAAATATACAATATGATAACTATGTGATATAATATGCATGATAAATGGATCATAACCTAGGAATATGTCATAATAAATAAGTATGGAATTATTATAGTAAATCACAATATTTTGAAAAAAATAAAAAAGTCATAATATCCACACATAATCTTATGAACAATGCTAAACATGATCATGTGCACAAACAATGATGTGAACAAATCTAAACATGTTCATGTCCATGAAAAATCCTTTTGAAAAAATCTTCACATAATTAGGTCCATGAATAATATTTTTTAGAATTATAAAAAAGAAAATATCTATATACAATCATGTTAAAAAATTTAAACATTATCATGTCAATAGATAGTCTTGTGAACATACCTAAACATGATCATGTCAATGTATAATATCATTATACCATGAGTTGTAAAACTTTAAACTATGAATATGAGGTTGATATAGGACCGAGACCATCAACATACATATTTATGTGTTATATACGATATTAATCAATCATCACACCCAAAAAAACGTAATGAAAATGGGTTTCCTATCATTTCCAAGTTGAATCTCATAACATGGTATTAAAAGTAAGTATATTAATAACAAATATTAAATCAACCAAAAATAGTATTTAATAATTTAATTTATCATATGCTTCATAACAAAATTACATAGGATTTATGACATATGGATTTAAATAGGGAAAATGTAAGAAAACAAGTATTTATAAAATATTTCATCACATTATCGTAAAAACTAGAAGTTTGGAGTGAAAATCAAAAGTATCACTTTTGAGAAATTGAAAAGAATAAATTTTCAAACAAAATTTGGAATTAGATTTAAATAAAGGATTGTGGAAATTTTGTATGGAATATTTAGAATAAAATGTGGAGTGGAAGATAAAACGTACCATAGGGACTGGAGAAAAAAAATTCATTATTTGAAAAACTCATTTATTGAAACAATAATTATAAAAAAAGTTATAAATATTTAACTTGAAAATATTTAAAGAGAAGTTTCTAGATCAATATAAATATAAATATTAGTATTTCAAAAAAATAATAGAGAACATTGGTAGGATGAATGAATATTAATATGGAATAAAAAGAGCTCATTTCTAGAGGATAAGAATTATTCTTTACATCATCGAATATTATAAAGAATGAAATCAACCGAAGAATATTTATTTGATGTGGAAAATAATTTCTATAAAACATAAGGATAAAATAAAATAAAATATAACCATATAATAGAAGAAAACAACCATTAAGAGCCACATTCAAAGATAAATCCCTATAATTCAAGAAAATATGTTGAGTTATGAAAATCCATTAGAGCATTGGTCTCACTTGAATCGAATGTCCATGAAAAATATAAAATGAGATATATATTTTATTAACTTCAATTTCATAAATATACGTTAAAAAAATCCCTAGGGAATTATATACAGCACACAATATAAGAAATTGGTGAATATGTCATATTTCAGAAAATAACGTGAGACGAGAACACACTTACCATAAATCTCAACTTACATGAAAGTGATTTCACCTCCTATATAATAAACATAACCATATTAATAAGTTATATAATAACCTTATTCATTTTTATTACCCAATTTTTCATTGAATCATTATAATTGTTTATATATTTATTAGTTATAGTTTATTTTTTCATCAGATGTTATCAAATTTGATTGTTTCACACTTGCTTTGAAATTTTAAGGTTTTCCCCCATTCATTGATAACAATTTAATCATTAATATATTATAAAAGGTACTATAATATATTTTTTATAATTATTTAAAATAATTTAATGTTATTCTATAGGAATTTAAGTCACAATCCATGAAAAAGATAACACTGACGAGGTAGTTTCAATAATGTTTTGCAAAAAACATTACAATTAATAATGAGTTAAATATTAATATAGAATTTACAGAACCTCAATCATTTCATTAAAATAATTTTAATTAATTATATATACATTAAGATTCATCAAATTTGTGTAGCGATGAATGAAATATTTCATTCTATGGAGGTGGTAGTTTGTGAAAACATATATATGGAATTTTAATTTCCATAAATCTGGGGAAAGATAAAAATGGTTTATACTTCCAATATAAAAAAAAATTAAATACATACATTATTCTTTATATTACATTTTACAAATGGATACATATAACAATTATGAAAAATTCAACAAATCACTTTGTAGTGGAGGTAATTCGCACGTACGCGCGAATGGAGTTGTCCTTTTTATAAGGAAGGGGAAGGTAAATAATGATTATAAAATAAAAATAATAACATTTAAAAATAATAATTACATTGATATTATTATTTCAATATTTTATAATATATAATTTGGTACAGTAATAAAACTTAATGTGATAGAAATAAAAATGAGTGATTTGGGAATTTTTCCCTTAGTTGTTGGAAATACTCCTTTATAAATTTGATTAAGGATTTAAGGGGTAGTAAATTTTGGATAATATAACATAAAGTAAATGAATATTATTTATTATTAATTTTCTTATATTTTAGTTCTAATAAGGGGATTGTAGTGTGGGGAGATGTGGTTTGGTGAAGGATGACTTTTATAAGTGAGAGAAGTGGAATTTTAATAATAAATGGTGAAATATTCAGGGGAAATGGATCCAAAAGTGGATAATAATAGAAATGAGATGATTTTTAGTCTATAAATACAAAAAAAACTCATTTTAAGTCTTGTTTATTTTTTTTAATTATTTAAACTTTTCTTTAAACCTTTTATAATTTTGTATTTTAAAGTGTTAACTAGTTTTTACCCATGAAAATGAATTTTACAAGAAAATATAAGTGGATATTATTATTTAAATTTCACCTTATAAATTAAAATATGAAATAAATTTTTTACTATAATTTATAAAATTGATAACCAATAAATTCTAAATGATTTAATATAAAACGCCTTAAAATCAATTTAAGTAAAAAATATTTGATATGTTCTCAAATTCCAAATATCAGATTTCAAATTGAAAAGAATATTTTTAAGATGTATATATTTAATTTTAAAATATATATTTCACCATTAACAGGGTTATATAAATTTTTATGTCATTATTATATTCTAATGATGTCAAAAAAATCATGATATTAGTAAAAATAATATGTTGTTCTAACCAAATAAAAATAAATATTTTTATAGAAATAAAAAATATTCATGCATCTTAAAATATCAGTGTGTTAAATTCTCCCCACTTAAATAAATTACATCATATAAAGTTTTATTATCACTTACTAATAAAAATAACTAATGGTTTATAAAATATAGACGAGGGCCAAGGTATAATTTCAAGAGATATATCAATATTACAAATATAGGAAAGGCTCTAAAATATATATTTTACCTCATAATGGGTATATCCCACTAATTCAGTTTTCACCCAAATAATTTTATTTAAATACCACTATTAATTGGGTATTAAGACACATTTAATGGATTATATTTTACTTATAGATTTTATAGTAATCCTTTCACTAATAGGTGATCATATGATTATTTTAATTTTGAAATTTCATTTCCCAATTTAATTAATCAATATAGAGTCTATGTGGAGATATCCAACCAATTTCTAAAATTTATCCATGTTCATATAAAGGAATAATAATAATATTTTCTTGAATGAAAATACCATAAACAGGAATGTACGATAAAATAATCATACAACTAGATGTTTCAATATCAAATTAGTGGGGTATTGATTTAAAACACTTAGATAGATCTATAGATATAATGGAGTGGGATGAATGGAGATAAAGTGGTTGAAGTATTTTCTTTATTGACCATTAGGATCATGAATCAATTTTTAAAATACCAAAATTATTTTTGTTTTACAAATTTATGTGTGGGTGATGTATTATTTTGGTACATTATACCTTTCATTGGCTTGGATGTACTTTTTATCTCCACTCACTAATCAAGAGCTCGAAGTATAAAAATTATATACTTGAAATATTTTCTTTTTTCCTTTTAGATAAACATTTTAGTGCTTCTTACAAGATTCTTAAAACATATGGAGTTGAATAATCAATTATATGTGGAAATTTTAACATAATATTAAATTAAACTCCATCCTCTAATTTTTCAATTCTATGAATTTTTTATATTTTATGTTTTTATTTAAAACTCATTATATATGGGTGATCATATCCCAATTTTGTTAACCACGTCTTCCATTTGATTTTGTTTCTCATCGGCTCAATCATTTCATTCTATATTATATCTATTGTAAACATTATTTCCAATTTATGTATCAATAAGACTAAATATTCACGTTTCCATATGAAAATAATTTAGTTAATAATTTATTTAAGGAAAATATAAACATGGACGAAGTAACTCTTAAAGTATGTTTGTAATATAATTTAACAATCACCTAGTTTCAATCTAGGTGATCAATGATCATATTCATATTAGGTTATATAAATTAAAAAGTTATATTTTATATCCCAAAAATCAATTTAAATGCATAATAATTTTTAATAAATAGAATTTGAATCACTATTTATATTCCTTATGATTTTTATCCCATGTTTTATGTTAGGACTCTTTTTCATACACCATGTGAATATTGGGTCAATACCAAACCAACCTTTCAGGGACCATCTTTTTTATACAATAATTATAAAATAATTACATTGAATAATATTTCCATGGAATTATTTCATGGTATCTTTGGAGTTTTATTTTCTTAGAGACCAGTAATATAAAACATTATGTAAAAAAAAATTGAATCCTATATAAAGACTCTTTTATTTCAATCCTAGCTCACTTCACTGGATATAATTTCCTAGTGACATACATCAATAAAAAATGGTGACTATAAAACCCAATTATAGGGAAAAAGGATACAAGAAGTATGAGACTAATAATAATTCATGAATCATAACAACATGTCATGATCATAATAAATTAGTCATAACATTATAATGTGATCATTAGTACCCAAGGAAGAACCTATGAATGTGGATATAATATAAAAATGGGTCATTCATAATAATTTTAATAAGGTTCATCACCAATGTTTCATAAAACATATTATCAAGGTTTTTCAACGTTGTATCATAAAACATTATCTAGGAAAACTACTAAGGTATCTTAAACATGTCGTTTATAGACATTAATTCTTTACACAATGCGTTGAATCCCTATTCAGGTGCATCATTCATGTGTATAACATTATAAGTACCACATAGATCATATATAATAATAATATTTTAATCATTTAACCCCATGAGTATGGAGTATGGGTTTCATACATTGATGCACCTAATAACTGATGTGTATTCATATCGATCAAAAACCCCTTTAATGAAATTAGGTTTGGGTGTTTACAACTTGAAATTATGGCATGGAAAATCAAAGAATTATTTCAAAAACATAATCTTTATATATAACATTTTATGGAATGAGGTTAATTGGAAAAAAGGGGTATCTCTTTTATAGGTAATTATTTGGATAGTAAAGGAATTATCATTAAAAAATTATGACATAATAAAATGAAAACAAAAAAAGGATTATTACATGGAATATACTTTATAAAAAAAAGCTAATGAGATCCCATTAACGTAATTATCACTTTCTAAATATAGAGGGTGATTACTTGAAATATTGAGGTCTTAAATTAATCGCTTTATCCATTAATAAGAGAGAAAGGAGTATGAAAATGGTTATCTTAGTGAATGATATTGGGTGTATGAGTGGTTATTTGTGAAAAAATGTGGAAAACAAATATTATGGTTTTGGATCCTGTATTATGATATTATTAACATTTTTCTCAACATATTAAAATTTTTGAACCAAATTCATGTCATATATACTAATTTGACTACAAAAAGGATACTTTATTCACTAAAAATTCTTTTTAAAGGTCAAAAATTATTTTATAGTGATTGGAATATCATGTTTTCAATTTAAAATTGATTTTAATAAATATAATATAGAAAATCGTAAGCTAAATATATTTAGGTTTTGAAATCCATGTATAAATTATTACATCCATATTATATAATAATGATGTCATAAACTATACTGAAAATGCAAAACCATATTTTTACTATTAACTAAAAAATAATGATTATTAGAAAATATAAAAAAATTCCCTAAAATAATTTAGATGTGATGATTTGAAATTTGATATCTATTTTTAAAAAATAAATTCCTATTTATCAAAAATAATTATTTTAAATAAATACTAAAATTTTAAAATTAGATATTATTTTTAATGTGAAGCACATTTTTTTTTTAATTTAAATAATTCATAATTTTATAATACCATACATACTAATTCATAAAGAATATATTATCAAGAAATATCAAATTTAAAATAAAATTTTTATGTATAATACATTTCAATATACTTTGAAACTATATATTATAATTCTATTTTTTATTATTACAATTCCAATAGTCATATAATGGACACATTGCATTATTCAGGTAACTGTCTGATCCAAATGGTTGTATTACCAATTATTGCCTATATATAATTCATCATTTTTATACTTCATCATTTGATACTTCACTTACAATGTTTTTACACTTAAAATGACAATTTCTATCATATTCATAACACTACTCCTTCCTTTTACATTCAACATGGAATGAGTTATCTTGATGTAGAATTCAAGCCTATAGAGATTCCCTTATTGTGTTCATTATTCTTTTCTGTTTATCTTTATGTACTATAAGAATATATTATAGTGAACATAATTTCATGAGGCATAATGGTCCTATGAAATGTAATAAAATTTTTATGATATTTTATTCTAAAACATAAAAAAAATTCATTATTTGTTTTATTGAAAATATGATGAAAATCGGGGTTTCTATATTATCCCCCAATAAGAAAGTTTTCATGTGAAAGTTGTGTCAATCATAAAAATGAAAAAGTGTTTTCTGTTAATAAATGAATCTTAATGAACCTAGGTTTCTTTTTAGAACATTTTATTTCTCAAAAATAATTTATTTTATAGGTTTCTCTTCTTCCTCAATATTGTTTCCCTTTTATCAAGAATTTGGATCATTTCTTCTTCATATAAAAAGTCATGTTCTAATTCCACACCATTTTTGTCATGTATATGTGTTATTTTTTGAATTTACATTCATAATAGGTATATGTGGAAGATTTCATCAACATTAAAAATATTGTGTATTTGTGATAACTGATAGGAAACTACTCCAAAACTCTCTAGAATAAAAAATGGTCCAATATACCTTGGAAAAATTTTTCCCACCATTCAAAATCATGTGGCTCTTTTCCATAGTGATATATTGTGGAATACATGTTCCCCAATATGAAATTATATTTTCTTACATTTACTATCATCATCAATCATTTGATGACTATAAAAATCACTGATATGTTCCTAGAAAATATGTATCTTATTTTCAGTGTCTTTCCCATTGTCTCGTCCAAACGATTTTCTTTCTTCAAATTCATCCCAACATAATGGAATCATTAATTTTTTTCCATAGATTTAATTATATGAATCCATTTTAATGATTTAGTTGAAACTATTTTTTTTTATAAAATTTAATATGTAGATTATGATAATCCAAAATCCCTATAAATTCAAGTGATATATCCATTAACAAGTCTTACAATGATTGAATATTCCGCTTGACTTCACATAAATTTGATGATGATATACTATGATTAGGTTTACAACAAGATGAATTGACATATGAAGGATCCTCAATATCATTGAACTAAATTTTATATTGCAATCCAAACTAATTTATAGAGGTTCTTCACAAAGGATCAAGACTTCTTTAATATACACATGATAATGGATATAAATAGATAAATCCTATCATATGGTGATAAAATGGGAATAATTTTTTAATATATAATTGATTATTCATATAGAATTATGTCTTGTAGGTATATTGGTATGAACATTAACAACATTCATAGTTATGTTTTCTAACTTCTATATATGTATGGGTAGTGGTTGAATCACTCCTCTGGGCAGTTTTAAGATTAACATTAGTTGGTGACATGCCAATAATCTTTTAATATAATAATCAATATCCCATTTCATATTAACCCACTAATAATTATATCATGGATCTATACACATAATGGTGTGTATAGGTTTTATATAGAATTTAGAGTTATGAACTTCATCCATCATCTCTTTTTATAAATGTGAAATAGATATGATATATATCCTTGTACGAAACCTTGATACACCCTCTTTAACAACATTGAACTCATAAAAAATCCAATTTTTCACGGCTTCTACCTTATTTTTAACCTTATGATTATCTATTTCTACATTCTAAACATTCATTAGAAATTATGGGTTGTAATTAAATTTGGATAGGATTAATGGTGTCCATTCCATTACTACTTCCATGTCTATATTTTTCAATTTCTTAATCAATGGATCACATTTAGTCCTCATCACTGTAATGACTCATGGTTCCATCTAACTCAATGCATCAACAACATTTTTATTTTTTCCAAGGTGATAATAGATAAGAAAATTAGTGTTCTTACAAAGATCATACTATCACCTTTCTCTCATTTTCAGTTCCATTTGAGTGAATATGTATATCAAACATTGGTGGTCATTGTTTATATTATACATTTACATATAAAGATAATGCTTCTATATATTTATTTCAATGATAGAAAAAATAACTCCAAATAATATGTTGTATAATTCTTCACATGATTCCTCAAATGACGATATTCATAGGTAATCAATTATCCTTTTTAATGAGTACACATTCTTGTCCTTTCAATGATGCATCACTGTAAATTGAAAATCCTTCCTCATTATATTTTAAAGTTAGAATAGGTTAAAACCCCAATAACTTCATCAATTCTAGGAAACCGTATGCACACTCCTTTATCTAGATAAACATAACATCATTTTAGGGTAACCTTGTTAGCGCATATAAATGCAATGAATGTTTTCAAAAAAAAATATTGTATCTTGTTAGAATAAGGAAACTGAAAATCTATGTCACTTTTAGAGGAAAAGGAAACTCCTCTCTTTTCCTAATCATTATTGAATGAATATAAATTTCTTCACTACTCACAATGTGTGAAAAAAATGATAATTATTATAACTAGAACATAAATTTTATTAATTTGAAAAAAAGATTAACTTTTTGCAGAGTATGTAATATTACATTTATCTTATCTGCATTCTCCTGTTAAAAAAATATTATATATCATAATATCATCAATAAATACCAAAAAAAAATTATCAAGGTAGTCTCTAAAGAAAATATTTATCAAATATATAAATATAGATGGAGATTTTATGAATAAAAATTGTATAAAAACAAACTCAAAATTTCCATATCTTGTTCAAATTGATTTCTCTAGAATATCTTCTAACATTATCCATAGATGATGGTAGCCAAATAAAAGGAAAATCTTATAAAATAAATGTTCCCCATGAAGTTGGTCGAATAAATAAACAATCCTTAAAATAGGTTATTTTTCCTAAACTTTATTCAAATTATTTTCTCTATAATCATATCAGACCTACATTAATCCATCCTTCTTATCCACAGTTAGAACAAGTTACCTCCCATGAGACACACACAGTAAAATGATACCCTTATCCAAAATATTTGGATGTTTCTTTTTTAATTACTTTATCTCTACATATTCCATTCTATTGCGGGTATTTGATATTATCCTGGATCCATGTATGAGTTCAATTCAAAAAATTACTTCTCATTCTGGGTGAGTTCCTAGTAATTCAACATGAAATACATCAATTTACACCTAAAAAATGAGTACATTTCGTATCTTTAAACATTAACATTCTTACCTATCATAATAAATCATTTATAAAAATATCTCAATGGGATGTGGTTCTTGAAAATACTTAATATAGTTTACACGCCCTTTGAAAATCAAAACATGTTTTCCCTTCTATATAACTAAAATTTATATTCCGTAATAGTAGATCTTGTAATTAAACATTGACAACCAACACATACATAGGTTTATATAAAATTAGAACATTGGAATAGCCACCAGGGTGATTAAGAAGTAGTGAAAACCCTTTATTTATACAGTGGATGTGAATAATGTGAGGCCTAAGGAGGCTTAACCATGGGTTGAGGAAATCTTCCCCCAGTTGAAGCAGGATTTGGGTATCATTGGAGTTGAAGAGGATAGTCACTTAGTAGTGGACACGATGAATCCAATAGCTACTTCCAATTATAACAAGGAAGGTGAGGTGATATGGATAAGGAGTGAGCTACAATGTCTCAGTGGATCTCAAAGTAGAGGCTAGGAGGACACTAATAAGCAACATCAGTTTATGGGCTGAGGTTATGAGCAATACACTGGATCAGAATTGGTGGAGGGGAAGTCGTTATTGTTGACTGCATCATTTCACAATGGACAAAGGAAGATTGAAGATGTGAATGTCTTGAGGGCCTTAGACCTAAACACCTTCACTGCCCATATAAAGTATTGATATGGGGAGAAGAAATCTGGCCGGGAGTACATGGAAGGTAAGGAGGAGTCTCTAAGTAAGTAGTGGCCCCTTGCAGTAGAAACGATGATAAATCTAGGGAACCACTTTTATGGATTATAAGGTCAAGAACCATCCTTGAATGAGGAGCCAAACCCATAAAAAGATGACAGTTATATTCTCCATTTAGTGAATAGTATTAGCTGATGTCAAGGAAAATGTCCTCATAGCCCTCGTAGGAAGAAAGGGAAAAAAGTCATTAGAGATTCAGGGAAATGTATAGTGGTTCTGGTCAAAAATACAAAGGGATGCAAGGATTACTCTTAAATTCCAAAACCTATGGAAACTAGGTCATCCAAGAAGGTAAGGAACACAAAAATTTCTGTCCTATAGAAGGGAGATAGTGAAGAAGAAAATAGATAAAAAAGAGACATAGATGAAAAGGATGGAGAATGTAGAGACCCGAAGCTTAACGTACATGTACATTACATTACATTTGCGGAATACTTAGTACATAACAAAAAACACACACACAAGGATCGTAATAGTTTAGTGTCTTTGGAAACTCAGAATAAAATCTTCTAATCGTTGTTAAAGATCTTCAACATCTCCCATAATGATCTTCTTTTTTTTACCTAAAACCTTTCTTTATATCCTGGGGAAAAGAAAAAATAAAAGGGTGAGCTCAAATGCTCAGTAAGGGCAAACAAAAGAAATATCAATCACATCACATACATAAGCACATAACTTTTGGAAATCTTAACCTGCAAAAGAGATCATACTTTCATAACATGGGGTAAATCATGGCAGTGAAATGTAATCACAATAATCATAACTTAAAACATAAAACTTTGTGGCATTCACACATAATCATATAGAATCATTTCTTGTTAGTCATGACTCATTGCCAAGACTATCTTAGTGGACAAAGTCCCTTTCTGAATCGATTAACCCTCGTTTCAGTCTTGTTTCACTGAACCGGTATAACCTACCGTTCCAGCCCTGTCTATCTCATGGGATATAAAATATTTACCCAATGCATTGGAGGAAGATATAGGTCCCACCCATCTTATAATTAATCCTTTCTTATGTGTGCCACATAATCATAAATCATACATCATTGCATAACCCATGTAATACAAATTGGAATCTTAAACATCATGACATCATAAAACAATTCATACAAGACAAAGGAATTCATAAAAATAATTCAATCACAACATGATCAAATCAACGTAATAATAGGGATAAAAACAGAACCCTTTATTATCTTAGATGGAAAATAATTTTGATAAAACACTTGAACTCCATTCTTGAGGAAAATATCCTTTCTTCTTCAAAAAACATTTTTCCTTTTATAACATCTCATACGACTTTAAAATAAAATAAGTTGAGTAAAAATAAACTTGAAAACTTGTAAAGGAATCTTCTTGGAAATAATGTTTTAGAAATCCATTCATGCCGTAAAAAAAACATTCTTCGTACTTTTGTCGGAAAAGTCAAAAAGTACCTCGTACGAAAAACGACAAAAGATTCCTTTCATACATATTACTAAAAACTCACCGAAGGGTAAAAATGGATTTAAACAATTGTAGGTGGATGGAAATAATATTACATATTGATGAAACATGGATGTGGATGATAAAATACACCCCAGTAAATACTTACGAATAAACAATCTCGGATAAAAATGAGATTGTGATATTTCCCTTACCTTAGGTCCGATTTGCTTCGTAAGTGTCCGAACCTCCTGTATAATGATTTAAATAATGTCATTGACTTATTAGAGAATCATATTCATTGTTATGATATCATATATGGTTCACTTATGACATTATATTACCCGTTCTTTTGTAAATTCCATGTTAAAGAAGCGTTTTCGGTAAAATCGTTTCATTTATCGTAGGTGTTTTGACTTGTTGTTCTTGACATTATTATTACTTATATCATGATTTACTTACTTACAGAATATAAAATATGATATATATATATATCATATATATTCAGTATATATATATATATATAATAGATAGATAAATGAAATGAAAAACACCGTTCATGGAGACGGTAGTCCGTACGTACGCATGAACGCTGTTTTCCTTTCCTTATTGTCTTGAATTGAAGTAAGTAGATGACATAAATATATATATATATATACATAAATCCAGTAGCTTTATAATGTCATATATTTCACTATTATTTCTTATATATACTTTATAATCATTCTTAAATGGTTAACATGGAGAATGAATCTCATCGCGTCGTGGAGACGGTAGTCCGTACGTACGCACGAGCGATGATATCGTTCCCATGGTCGTGGAATTGTGTTGAAGTGTATGTATACTATTTCAGTATCAATATAACTTTATAATAATCATGTATAGTTACTCATTACATCATTATACCCTTCCAATTAAGGTGGTGACGGAAAATAGATTACACCACGGCGTGGAGACGGTATTCCGTACGTACGCACGCGCGGTGATTTCCTTTCTCAGTAGGATGGATAGAAGGTTAATTAGAGTTGTTTCATATTTATAATAACATATCAGTATGTAAGAAATACTGATGTTATTACTTTATAATGAAAAAATTAAAGAAGAATAAGTTGAAGAAGAAAGAAATTGAAAATATCGGTAATGGATATTACCTCTTCTTTGGAACGCCTCTTTGAATCCTCCACTTAGGGAACTATGATTGGTCTTTGAAGAAGACCAGGACCTCTAGGATTATTCTAGGGAAGTAGAGAAGAGAAAATTGTAGGGGTTGGCCGAGCCTGAGTGCTCAAATTAGTGTGAGGATGAAGGGGAGGAGGTGTCCTTTTATAAGGGATGAGAGGGGCACCTTAGGAATATCTCAAAATATTATATTATATTAAAGTCAAAATCGGTTTATAATGGTTCCAAAGGGTCTTATTTCGAAGTTAAAGTGGGGATGGGTCGAAATCCTATCATTCAATAGGATTTATACAAGTTTAGGGTATTATTTTAACCATATCAATTAGATTTAACTCTAAGTTAAATAATTTAACTTTTACCGTGTCTTTTTGTTTTCTTTCACTATATGGTTAATACATTTACTATAACATTACAAACGAACCCCAAATTGTATATTATTAATACATATATCCTTATCTAAGTCATTTGGCCAAACCTTTGATTTTTAGGAATAAAATAACAATTAATAATATAATATTTGATTTAAAAACTATTTTGTGTCAATTTTGACACTATTTGATACATGATTTTTGTGAATGTCTTAACAGAATTATATGTTCGAAACAAGTTGATTATATAAACACTAATATATCATAGTAACCTAGAAAATTAGTGGAATTCATAAAAAGTCTCAAATTACATTTATTTTGGTATTTATAATATCAATTATGTCAATATTTCATTAATAAGATAATTACTGCATCATCACTATGTCATAAATAAATTAACTTATTTGATGTCTAAAAATTATAAATAAAATACCATTATGTAGGAAATCTTTTTAGATTTCTAATGAATATTTATTGTTGAATTTAGCTTCTGTACAACCCTATATTAAAATTGTTTTAGTAAATATACTTTGATTTTAACTCTTTTAACTCTTCTTTGAATTAAATAATAATAAATGTCCTAATCTAATCCAAGTGGGCCTAAATGGTCATATTTTATTCCTAAGCTTGTTTTTGGTCGAATTAAACTTGTCCAATAGAATTAGGACATGTGTTAGGGTAATAATAATATCATTTTTACCCTTAATTACCCTATTTACTTTTAACCGTGGTAAATAAAAGTAAAAAGTTACTATTCACCAAAAATTATTTTAATCTCATTGAACCACATTTTACTTACTGACATCAACCGTGTCTCTCGGATTTTTGAAATTTCATTCACAGAAGCGGTAAAATTAAGATTTATGAAGAAATTAATTTTTTCAACTACCACTTAGTTGTTTCACTATTCATCAAAAATTGTTGTTTTTCAGAACAGTGCCAAAATTTCATCCTAAGCTATATTTCGTATTCCGAATTCAAAAATGAAGTCTATTTTACCAAATTCATATCATAGAAGTTGCATTAATTAATTTTATAATTAAATCCCGCTGTTAAAACAAAGAGCGTGTTTTTAAGAAACTATATCAATCAAAAGATTGACACTTGTTTATGTCTAGTTTAAATGTGAAATTACATCCAATGACCAACATTGTATTAAATTGTAAAAATATATTCTAAATATACTTTAAAACCACTCAAATTAATAATTTATCACTGTTAATTATTTCGATTGAAAAAGTTGTTTTTAACTAAAATTTAGTAATTTTCACTATTCATCAAAATATGAAAGTTATCCGAAAATCACCAAAATTTCACCTTAGGCTAAATTCAATACTCCGAATACAAAAATAAAGTTCATTTTGAGAGCTAAAATTTCTAAAATTTTAAAAGGTGGTTATTACTATTCATAACGGCTAGTTTTAATAATGTTTTAACAGCATATCATTGTTTAGTGAAACTCAGTATTACATACTACACACGCTATCGAGGAAGGTCGCGATTGCGTGTAATGCAAGGCAAGTCAAGGATGCGTGTTGTGTAAGCTCCTTTTGGTGCAGCATACAACACAAGAAATTAGTGAAATTAAAAAGAATATTTTTCATAAAATCCCGGGCTGTTACATTCTACCCCCCTTAAAATGAATTTCGCCCTCGAAATTCGTCGGGGTTATAAATGGTTTACTATTCGAAAGTTTATTTAATAGAAACCCACATCGTAAAAAGGAATATCAAAACCAATCGTTAAAAACAAAAGTATGAAACGTAACGGTTACCCAAATAAACTAATCACTGGGTTTCCACATAGGTGAAAATATGGATATGGAAGAGAAATCTAACCATCATGTTCTGATGGAGAGTGGTAGAGAACATGGCTATGGAAAATCCAGTAATCACAAATCCATAAATTTGTGACGATCTAAGGTACCATTTGATTCATCAGGTATAAGATCACTAGGACAACATTTTTGGTTTTCAAGATCATTTCCCTAAAGTTGAAAATTTGAATTAGAATAAATACTTTCTTTATTTTGGTACAATCTCACTCCTGTTCGTGCCTTGAACAATTTCCACATCATCTCTTAAATAAATGAAGTTTAATTTGTTATTCGTGAAGTGTTAGCAGATTATGTGATAGAATGACGGGTCATTCCATCTGTCTCAAACAAAAGGTTAGCAAAAATTATATACATAAGTCGGTCTATAGTGAGATTAATCATATATGGTTCCTAAAATGGACTTATACTTCATATATCATACTTCATAATATAATAAAACAAGTTTCTACTAAACAGGGACTTCCTTTAGGCCAGTGGTAGGCGATAAAGGCCAGTCGCATTTCAGTTGTGGGTTCGATTCCCACAGCCTTGTCCGACGCGATGGGCTGTCGCCCGTCCTGCAGGTTATCCTTTTTCTAAAACTATATTACTATAACATCCCATCAATAATATCGAAAAAAACTTCTATCCTTAAACAATACTAACTTATTCCAACATAATCCATTCCAATCTTTAGGCTTACCCATAATACTGCAGTCCACTCTCATAATATAGTGAAAACAATTACCAGAGATTTAATACCATTGTTGATCCCCATAAGATATGTCTTGTTGGTCACATTCTAAACATTCAAAGTCCATAATCATGTATTCTCTTGAATACCTTAGTGAAAACATGAATGCAGTTTAAAGTTAACACTTTCCACATACCAAAATCCTCAAAATTCTATATACTCAAACCATGATATCACTTAGTCCTTATATCAATCATGAGCTCATGAATACTGTTAAACATTTAATTTTCTCCTTATCCCTCCATTATGCACATATCATCTAAATTCAAAAAATATCTGAATAACCTTTCATGGATACTGGTAACATTAATCATACACTTTCAAAACTCAAGGAGAGGCAACAGTGTAACAATCCTTAGATGTCTCTTTATTCCATAGTACCATGATATTTCTTATACAACATTAGACATGATAAACATGTAATCATTCCACTACATTCTTAAACCATTGACCGAGCTTCAACAATTCTTTCATCTCACATATCATTTGTAGTCTCTTCATCATCATCAACATAAATACTTCCCATACGACCATACTGATTATCTTCATGAGACTTTCCCTTAGGGCATTGGTTCGCATAATGCCCGTACATTCCACATTTAAAACATTTAACCATTGTTGATGTCGTAGTAATACCATTATCCTCATCCATGGTGATAACTGAACCTTTTCCTTTGCACTTACTTGCTTTGTATCCTTCTTTTCCACACCCAAAGCATATTCCAGTTCCTTTGAAACATTCTCCTTGATGCCTCTTCCCACATGATTTACATAGGGGAAATTGAACTTTCTTTCCTCTATGATCATCATGAAACTCCATCTTTCTCTTATTAGCCGAGTCAGGAAACTTACCAAATTTTACTTTATTGATCATATTATGAGATTGCTGATTCGACATAATAATGATGTTTGGACTTCCAAATCCCATTTCATTTGGTTGCACATGAAGAATATCATTCCATTGTCCATCATATCCTCTATTATCGTGAATCACCTTGTTTCCAGCCATTTTCTAAAACCCAAAAAGGATAGTGTGAGAGGCAAAAATCATAATAAAGGGGGAGTAACTTAAATATCTAACATCTTTGGTTTAATCTAATATCGTTACCATAGTTCTAGGACTATATCATATACTTATACTTATCCTTAGGGGCATCCCTAGACATACCTTAGAAATATCTCTAGGGATCTCACTAACGTTTTCGCATCCTAGTTTCCAAAGGTTGACTAAACCTTTCCTCTGATACCAACTGTAGAGACCCGAAGCATAACGTACATGGATATTACATTACATTTGCGGAATACTTTGTACATAACAAAAAACACACACACAAGGATCGTAATAGTTTAGTGTCTTTGGAAACTCGGAATAAAATCTTCTAATCGTGGTGAAAGATCTTCAACATCTCCCATAAAGATCTTCTTTTTTTTACCTAAAACCTTTCTTTATATCCTGGGGAATAGAAAACATAAAAGGGTGTGCTTAAATGCTCAGTAAGGGTAAACAAAAGAAATATCAATCACATCACATACATAAGCACATAACTTTTGGAAATCTTAACCTGCAAAAGAGATCATAATTTCATAACATGGGGTAAATCATGGCAGTGAAATGTAATCACAATAATCATAACTTAAAACATGAAACTTTGTGGCATTCACACATAATCATAGAGAATCATTTCTTGTTAGTCAAGACTCATTGCCAAGACTATCTTAGTGGACAAAGTCCCTTTCTGAATCGAGTAACCCTCGTTTCAGTCCTGTTTCACTGAACCGGTATAACCTACCGTTCCAGCCCTGCCTATCTCATGAGATATAAAATCCTTACCCAATGCATTGGAGGGAGATATAGGTCCTACCAATCTTATAATGAATCCTTTCTTATGTGTGCCACATAATCATAAATCATACATCATTGCATAACCCATGTAAAACAAATTGGAATCTTAAACATCATGACATCATAAAACAATTCATACAAGACAAAGGAATTCATAAAAATAATTCAATCAAAACATGATCAAATCAATGTAATAATAGGGATAAAAACAGAACCCTTTATTATCTTAGATGGAAAATAATTTTGATAAAACACTTGAACTCCATTCTTGAGGAAAATATCCTTTCTTCTTCAAAAAACATTTTTCCTTTCATAACATGTCATACGACATTAAAATAAAAGAAGTTGATTAAAAATAAACTTGAAAACTTGTAAAGGAATCTTCTTGGAAATAATGTTTTAGAAATCCATTCATGCCGTAAAAAATCATTCTTCGTACTTTTGTCGGAAAAGTCAAAAAGTACCTCGTACGAAAAACGACAAAAGATTTCTTTCATACATATTACTAAAAACTCAACGAAGGGTAAAAATGGATTTAAACAATTGTAGGTGGATGGAAATAATATTACATATTGATGAAACATGGATGTGGATGATAAAATACACCCCAGTAAATAGTTACGAATAAACAATCTCGGATAAAAATGAGATTGTGATATTTCCCTTACCTTAGGTCTGATTTGCTTCGTAAGTGTCCGAACCTCCTGTATAATGATTTAAATAATGTAATTGACTTATTACAGAATCATATTCATTGTTATGATATCATATATGGTTCACTTATGACATTATATTACCCGTTCTTTTGTAAATTCCATGTTAAAGAAGCGTTTTGGGTAAAATCGTTTCATTTATCGTAGGTGTTTTGACTTGTTGTTCTTGACATTATTATTACTTATATCATGATTTACTTACTTCCAGAATATAAAATATGAGATATATATATATAATAGATAGATAAATGAAATGAAAAACACCGTTCATGGAGACGGTAGTTCGTACGTACGCATGAACGATGTTTTCCTTTCCTTATTGTCTTGAATGGAAGTAAGTAGATGACATACATATATATATATATATATACATAAATCCAGTAGCTTTATAATGTCATATATTTCATTATTATTTCTTATATATACTTTATAATCATTCTTAAATGGTTAACATGGAGAATGAATCTCATCGCGTCGTGGAGACGGTAGTCCGTACGTACGCACGAGCGATGATATCGTTCCCATGGTCGTGGAATTGTGTTGAAGTGTATGTATACTATTTCAGTATCAATATAACTTTATAATAATCATGTATAGTTACTCATTACATCATTATACCCTTCCAATTAAGGTCGTGACGAAAAATAGATTACACCACGGCGTGGAGACGGTATTCCGTACGTACGCACGCGCGGTGATTTTCTTTTCTCCGTAGGATGGATAGAAGGTTAATTAGAGTTGTTTCATATTTATAATAACATATCAGTATGTATGTAATACTGATGTTATTACTTTATAATGAAACAACTAAAGAAGAAGAAGTCGAAGAAGAAAGAAATTGAAAAGATTGGTAATGTATATTACCTCTTCTTTGGAACGCCTCTTTGAATCCTCCACTTAGGGAACTATGATTGGTCTTTGAAGAAGACCAGGACCTCTAGGATTATTCTAGGGAAGTGGATAAGAGAAAATGGCAGCGGTTGGCCGAGCCTGAGTGCTCAAATTAGTGTGAGGAGGAGGGGGAGGAGGTGTCCTTTTATAAGGGAGGAGAGGGGCACCTTAGGAATATCTCAAAATATTATTTTATATTAAAGTAAAAATCGGTTTATAATGGTTCCAAAGGGTCTTATTTCGAAGATAAAGTGGGGATGGGTCGAAATACTATCATCCAATATGATTTAGACAAGTTTAGGGTATTATTTTAACCTTATAAATTAGATTTAACTCTAAGTTAAATAATTTAACTTTTGCCGTGTCTTTTTGTTTTCTTTCACTATATGGTTAATACACTTACTATAACATGCCAAAAGAACCCCAAATTGTATATTATTAATACATATATCCTTATCTAAGTCATTGGGACGAACCTTAGATTTTTAAGAATAAAATAACAATTAATAATATAATATTTGATTTAAAAACTATTTTGTGTCAATTTTGACACTATTTGATACATGATTTTTGTGAAAGTCATAACAGAATTATATGTTCGAAACAAGTTGATTAAATCAACACTAATATATCATAGTAACCTATAAAATTAGTGGAATTCATAAAAAGTCTTAAATTACATTTATTTTGATATTTATAATATCAATTATGTCAATATTTCATTAATAAGATAATTACTGCATCATCTATGTGTCATAAATAAATTAAATTATTTGATGTCTAAAAATTATAATTAAAATACCATTGTGTAGGTAATCGTTTTATCTTTCTAATGAATATTTATTGTCGAATTGATCTTATGTACAACCCTATATTAAAAATGTTTTAGTAAATATACTTTGATTTTATCTCTTTTAACTCTTCTTTGAATTAAATAATAATAAATGTCCTAATCTAATCCAAGTGGGCCTAAATGGTAATATTTTATTCCTAAGCTTGTTTTTGGTCGAATTAAACTTGTCCAATAGAATTAGGACATGTGTTAGGGTAATAATAATATCATTTTTACCCTTAATTACCCTATTTATTTTTAACCGTGGTAAATAAAAGTAAAAAGTTACTATTCACCAAAAATTATTTTCATCTCATTGAATCACATTTTACTTACTGAAATCAACCGTGTCTCTCGGATTTTTGAAATTCCATTCACAGAAGCGGTAAAATTAAGATTTATGAAGAAATTAATTTTTTTAACTACCACTTAGTAGTTTCACTATTCATCAAAAATTGATGTTTTTCAGAACAATGCCAAAATTTCATCCAAAGCTATATTTCATATTCCGAATTCAAAAATGAAGTCTATTTTAACAAATTCATATCATAGAAGTTGCATTAATTACTTTTATAATTAAATCCCACTGTTAAAACAAAGAGCGTGTTTTTAAGAAACAATATCTATCAAAAGATTTACACTTGTTTATGTCTAGTTTAAATGTGAAATTACATCCAATGACCAACATTGTATTAAATTGTAAAAATATATTCTAAATATACTTTAAAACCACTCAAATTAATAATTTATCACTATTAATTATTTCGATTGAAAAAGTTGTTTTTAACTAAAATTTAGTAATTTTCACTATTCATCAAAATATGAAAGTTATCTGAAAATCACCAAAATTTCACCTTAGGCTAAATTCGATACTCCGAATCCAAAAATAAAGTCCATTTTGAGAGCTAAAATTTCTAAAATTTTAAAAGGTGGTTATTACTATTCATAACAGCTAGTTTTAATAATATTTTAACAGCATATCATTGTTTAGTGAAACTCAGTATTACATACTACACACGCTATCGAGGGAGGTCGCGATTGCGTGTAATGCAAGGCAAGTCAATGATGCGTGTTGTGTAAGCTCCTTTTGGTGCAGCGTACAACACAAGACATTAGTGAAATTAAAAAGAATATTTTTCATAAAATCCCGGGCTGTTACAGAGAGTTCCTGAAACTAATTCTGCACTCCAAGGATGATATGCTCGAGCAAGACATACAACCCATTGTCTAAGAAGAGGAGATAAAGAGGGTTTATGAACGAAGGTTTCAGGTAGATGACACAAGGGATCCAGAAGTGTGGTTAGATAAACAAGATAGAATTCTGGCCCAAGGCTTCAATCAGAGTAAAATCAGCTCAGTGGAATTTATTCAGAAAGTGGAAAGGATGATTTCACACCTTGAAGAGCTTATTATAGATAACCATGCTATCCAGGTTATAATATTGCACTGGGAACATTATAGAGTAAATAGGTCATGCAATATTAGTCTTGTGTTTAATCATTTTGTGAACTCTTTCAGCACATAGTGGTCTCCTGTTTATGATCTTTGGTTTCCCATTTTTTTTAAAATGGTTTTAATAAAAATTTAAATTTGGATGGAAATAATACTTCATGATTGAAAAATAACATGAGTTACCCATAATCATCTATAAAGGGTGAAGGCAGTTTTCCTACATTTTATTCTGATCTAGGAATTGGTTAGTGAAATGTCCACTATCCACCCCCCCCCCACAAGAATCATTGTTCTGGGTGATGTAAATGCACCATCGTAACCTTTTCATTTTCATTTAGATGTGGAGTCTTTAAATCTACATAAATTTATCAAGATATCTGACTATATCTTCTGCACTTGTAACACAACCACACCCTTTTCTAAAATTCCATGATTTCTTTTTCCCATTATTGTTTCAAATTGGTTGTTGTTTTTAATCTCTTATCCTTTATGGTTAAATTATTTTCTTAAATTTCCTCCATCATCCTATTCTTATCATTCCATCTATGAGGCCAATGTGAATCCCTAAACAATATTTTTTACTTTGGTAACACAACAAACTATCTACTCATCACATTGAAAGACTCATATTGCCAAGAATTTCCATCGATGACGTCTTTATCCAAAAAATAATTGATCAATAATACCATAAAAATAAATGAAAAGTATTTAATCATATCACATAATACATGTACATTTCATTTTTTTCATTAAATAAAGGTATTCCCACTCAATCTTGGGTCAGAGGGTATGTGAAAAACATATTGAAAAATTAAATTTTGAAGTATTCCAACTATATATTTTCAATCTCATTATTTGGATTCTTATTTTTGATTAATGTACCAAAAAGATTAGCTTCTCCCTCTAAGATGTATACTACTAATGTAGATTTCTCTTTCATAGTAAAAATGAGCATATAAAATATAATTTATGTAGGATATAATAATTATTATATGATCAAAGGATCCAAGTGTCAACTAAAAGAATGTGGTTTTTAATTCATGATGGATTCAACTACTAGGTGTTCATTCCATTGTGAAGTGGATACTCCACATGGATTAGGTTATTATTCAAAACACCATAGAACTTATTCATATTCATTATAATGATTCCAACTCCAACTTCCATTTTATTTGAAAGTCCATCATTATATTTTCAATCCCATATTTTATTTTCTCAGGACCTTCAATTTCCATCAATTTTTATTAAAGAAGAAATAATAAATGTGAAATTTTTAAATATTGTAAATCATGTGATAATTGTTCTAATCAGGTGTTAAAACCTTAAATTTTCTATTATCATGCTTTAAGAATCAAATAAATTAATCTTTTATAATTTTAAAATTCATAAATACTTTTATCTATAAATCCTTCATATTAGTTCAAATAAATCACTTAATCAATCAAAATATATCCCCTAGGAGTATCGCTCTATGTGCATAGTTTGAGGCCCACTCATCATGCCTTAAGTGAATATGTAGTTAATAATCAACAAGACTTTTCTGTGTTATTACCATTATGTGAATAAGTGGAAAAATATCACCCTCATACCTATATCCATACATATATGAAATTTTTATGAAACCACACACTCTATAATTTACCCAAACTTATGAGGTTTTTATATATTTAGAATAATACGTATGGTTCTTACTAATGATTTATATTTTTTACTTCTAAATAATTAATCCATGGTTTCATACCAACTATAGAGATCATCCTTTCTCATACATGAATTCGATCATAATTCCAATAACATACTATTTCCAAGAAAAAAATCACACATGATATTTTTTTATTTTTTATACTAAAAACTATTAACATAATGCATGATATACATAAGCATTATTTAATCCTCTTGAATAAAAACATAGTTTCAATAATAGTTCACTTCACTAAATATATTTTTATGGGGACATACATCAATACAAAACGTTAAGAATAAACCCTAATAACTGATAAATAAAGGAATCATAAAGTAGGAGACCAAGAATAATTAAAAACCCATTAAAATAGATCATGATCATAATACCTGAGACCTAACATGGTAAATTGGCTACATTATAAAAACCATAAATTTTTAATCATATCACCATACTGTCACAATACATATTACCAAGGATGTCCACTATTTTTTCATAAATGAATTCTATAGAATGCTACCAAGGTATCGTAAACATCATATTTTTAGAGAATAATTATTTAGATAATTTATTGGAGAGTTAAGAGGGTGGGACATTCATATATCCAACATTATGAGTGCCACATATATCATATATCAAATGAGAGATTTTCATCATTTTAACCCATGAGTAAGGAAT
This sequence comes from Viscum album, assembly GCA_963277665.1. Lineage (NCBI taxonomy): Eukaryota > Viridiplantae > Streptophyta > Magnoliopsida > Santalales > Viscaceae > Viscum > Viscum album. Next base: position 2,023,560,880 of record OY728137.1, on the reverse strand, counting down.
ATGGGTTTCAGAGGTGGATGTACATAATAAATGAAATATATTCTTATCTATAGGAATTCCCTTGAATGAAATTAGGGTTTAGAATCAGCAACACAAATAAATGGAATGGAAAATCAATGAATTATTTCATTAGCATAACAGGTATAAAAACAAATTCTAGAATTGGTTTAATGGGTGAGAAATGTAGTAACACGTTAATAAGGAATAATTTGGACACTTAAGGAATGATTATTAACACATTATAATGATATAAAATGAAAATAAAAAAGGATTCTTAGAAGGGCAATACATAAAAATAGGATAAAGATATTTTCATACATTAAGTATCAAATCCTAAACATTGAAGTGTGTTTCTTATATTGATTAAGAGATTCACCAAATTGATTTCTGAGAGAATAAGAGATATGGGGACATCTACTGTGGCAAATTTAAACATTTGTGACATGTTATTTCAATGTGCCATTATCCCATTGTAAATATTTTTGGATATGGACTTATTTGTGATGGGAAGTGATTTCCCACCACAAATAATTATTTTATATAATTATTTGTGACAAGAAATCATTTTTTGTCACAAATACTTTTAGCACGAATCCCACCATATCGCTGGAAGGGTAATTGGTGACAGTAGTAATTATCCTTGGAAAATAATTATTTATATCTCTGATATAATTATTAATGAAAGGGGTATTCGTGATGATTCCATCCCAAATAATATATCAACAAGATATATTTTCATTAGTTCTCCTCAGAAATATTTTTATACCAATTCTTGAGGTATTTATGGAGGGTGCTATTTGAGATGGAATACATTGTAAATAGAACTATTTTTTATAGAAATTTTATCGCATATAGTATCATCGCAACTAATATAACCTTTATATATGACCATTGAACAATTTTTTCAACACTCTTCCTTCGGTCACATCCTTTCCCTCCTCTCCTTCATCATTATATTTTTTTATTCTATATTTTTTTCAAAAGATATAAGGCTATCAGCAACATAATGTTGTATTAATTATGTTAAAGTATCACTTTTGAGTCAATTACTTTTATATATTTAATTAATAATGATTTTATTTTATGTTATAGTAGAAATTATTAGTAATAATTAATTGTAATTAGATTTAATTGATATTAATTATAGATAATGATAAATAATTTTTAACCATTTATTTATAATTAATAAATAATTATTGGTGATTAGTTAAAATTTATAGTAAATAGCTTTAATTAGTAATAATTTTCAATAATTTAGAATAAATAATGGAAATTAGAAAAAATAGCTACAATTTCAAAAAATTAATAGAAATTTGAAATATTTTGTAGTAATTAGAATAAATTAGTGGTAATTGAAAATAAATATCGATGATTAGTAAATATTACTGGTAATTGGGAATAAATTTAGGTAATTAGATATAATTAGCGCTAATTAGAAATAATTAGTGGTAAGTAGCGGCAAATAGTAATAAATAGAGGTAAATAGTTAAACATAGTGATAAATAGTAAAAATTAGCAATAATTGACCGTAATTAGTAGTGAATTTAAATAATTACTGGTGATTAGAAATAATTAGTGGTAATTATTTAAAAATAGTAGTAATTAGTTAAAATTACTATTAAATAGTTAAAATAAGTGGTATTTGTAAAAAATACGGAGTAATTATATGAATATAATGGTAATTAATAAATAATTGTAATAATTAGTGGTAATTGGAAATAATTAGAGGTATATATCGATTATTAGTGTTAATTAGAGGAATTTTTTATTAATTAGTATAAATTATCTATTATTAATAAAAATTAGATATATTAAACGATAATTAGTAGAAATTATTCATAATTAGAAAAAAATAGTGGTAATATGTAAAAATTAGTGGTAATTATTAAATTATCGGTAGTTAGTAAAAAATATCTATAACAAGTAAAAATTGGCATTAATTATTAAAATGTATTGATAATTAGTAATAATTATCAATAATTATAACAACTAGTGATAATTAGTAAAAAATAGTAGTATATAGTAAAAATTATCAGTAATTGGTAAAATTATTAGAAACTATTAAAAATTTGTGGTAAATAGAAAAAATAGTAGTAAATATAAAACATTACTTGTAATTAGAGGAAATTATTGGTAATTTGCAGTAATTAGCGGTAATTAGTAGTAATTAGCTGTAATTAATAGTAATTAGCGATAATTATTATTAAATAGTGGAAATTATGGAAATTAATGGTAATTAGAAAAAATTAGTAGAAATTAGCTATAATTAGTATAAATTAGAGGTAATTAGTAAATAATTATGTAAAATTAGAAACAAATTGAGGTAATTAGTAAAATTTGGCGATAATTAGTAGAAAATAGTGTTAATTAGTAAACAAATTGTGTTAAATATTAACCAATCTTATCTGTATTTGCCCATAATTAACAATAATTAGTATTAAAATTCTAGGAAAGGGACATGAAAGAACCATAAAGTAGAGGGAATGAAGGAAACATTTGTGTGAATGAATTCTGGTGACCATGAGTTTAGACTGTTTAGAGGAGAGTTAGTTATGTGAAAACTTGCGAATGATGGAAGATAAAATAGATGTGTGAGACAAAAATTATATACTTAGCGAGTTTTATCATTTTTTGGATCAATATATCTTCATGATAAAATAATGGTTTACTGATAATAATAATGAAAAGGCACAATTATTAGAAAAATATTATCTTCTCGCAATGATAGATTTAATTAAAAATGGGAAATATTACACTACTAGTTTACTTTTTATCTCTCAAATAAGATTCCTCTTCTATTTCCCACAAGTTTATCCATGATTGACTCTTCTACAATTGGCCTGAACATAGGGACATTGAAATTCCTTCCATCTTATATCACTTTCATCACCTAATCTCCCTACTTCTCGTAAGGGAAGAACGAAATAGAGGTGATCCATGTAACGATGAAGTGAATAATTATAGTGACCATATATTCATGAATTTTTTAGGAGAGGTAATCATGGGGAAACTAAAATGTTTACCTATTAATTCCTCTCATCCAAATGGTCTAAATATAAGGGCAGTGGAATTCTATCACATTTTCATTATTGTCATCCTATCCACTCCCTTCAAACCTCACACCTCTTGGTTGGGCATCAATTTTCCTTCATATAAATTAGAGATAATTAGGTAAAATTAGTGGTAATTTTTAAAAGTTATTTTAAATTAGAAAATCATAGTGTTAATTTTTGTAATTAGAAAAAAGTAGCAGTAATTAGCGATAATTAGAAAAAATTAGTGGTAATTAGATAAATTTTCTAATATTTAAAAGTAATTTTTAATTTTTTGATTTTAGATTTTTGGGGATCATCTCTTCCGTATATTAGTTATGCATTATTTTTAATTTCTATTTTTTAAAAAAATATAGGAAAATAAATAAGACAAAAGTATTGATTATAAGATCATGACTGGATAATCAAGACATTTGTCACACCCGGTTTTTCATGTCATTGTTTTGATTCTGTTCATTTGAAATCCAAATACTTGTTTTGGTATCATGGGTTATATTAATGTTGAGTTTTTATGTTTCATATATGTATAATCACCCTAATATGGGATCCCTATTTATTGTTTAGGAGTTTTTGAAGAAAGAGTGGTTACCTCATGATTTGGGCCAACCGTGAGCCCATTTCCAGTTTTAAAAACGGAATATGATTTCTTTTATTACTCCCTTTTTATCATTTTTCAACCATTCCACTTACCACGTGTCCTATACTGACATGTTAAAACTTCCATATCCTTTTGGACCACTTCATAATTCATAATAATGGTGAAATATGGATACTTGTTTAGGCATTAGGTCAACCCATGGGCCCATTTCTAGTTAAAAAAATGTTTTTTATATCTAATTAAATATTTAATATTTTTTAGTGATTCTACCTCCCATGAAAATCCAATATCTGTATTCTAACCCCCATTATCTATTTACCCCTTTTGAGCTCATATGAGATGTGAATTAGGGATGACTTTTTCAATGTCTCTCAAATCATCCAAAATTGCAAAGGTAAATTTTTTCATGAATAAATCATTCCATTCATACTATTTTTTCCACAATTATACTTTCACTAGTTATTATAGATCTTAGGAGACTCTCCATGAAGTTCCAAGCCATTAACATTCGTCTAAGAGTTCAGATATAATGGAATATGCTAAGTTTTCTAGTTGAAAATGTGATATTCCTTCTCCTTTCTCCTCCCTCTTCATCTTCCATTCCTTATATATTAGTTTTATAATACATCAAAGTCATGATAGACCTATTGTTCTGTTATTACATGTTTTCTGATGCAGTTTATATTCATTTAGGTCTATTCTTCATATTTTAAGGTTTATAATCCCACAGCGGGTGATTTTGAGTGTGGGTTTCCATTACGCAAATGATTTGAGGTAGGATGTCCCTTGAACAAGTATTTATAATTTAAGTTTCATTATTATAATACTGTTATAACTTTATTTAAATTATTTTTTCTGCTGTGAATCCTTGGTTTTAAAAGTTTTTTGTCCACATTATGTTTTATGACTTATTTTGTTTAAAATATAGTTGTTTTTGTATAAATGTACACTCCTCTTGTTTGAAAAATTATTGCATCATTTTATGCCCTTGGTTGATGGTATTATGAATATATTTAAGTATTTTTAATAACATTATGGCATTAAAATTGTATTTTATACCTTTTTAAGTGCATAGCATAAGTTGTTTTGTTAAATAGTGCATGCCACGTGTTCGGTAAATTGCCTGGTTGGCTTTTATGTGTCCAGTGCAATTTACAATGATTTGTTTGGATTTATAAACAAATTGTAAGAATGTATTAAAATTATTTTGGGATCCTTTTATGGCTTTTCAATTTGTATTTGGTTTTAAAAATAAATGGGTTTTGGTTTATAACATGTTTTGACTCTAGTTACCGGAAAATGGCATGTTTCACATTCTTATGAAAATGGTTGTCTTTTGAATATGTAACCTGAGTTTTTATGGGATTTATTAATTTGGTTTGATGATTTATATGGATTTTATACACCTCCTAAAAAAATTGATATGCATAACTTTTTCAAATGATAGTTTTGGGAACATGTTTAAAGGCATGTTTTCCCTTTCTTAAAAATGAAGAATGATTGTTTTAACTTTATATACAATTTTTTGTCAATTGGGATTGTTTTATAATCCCTGAAATGATTATATTAAATGATTTTAGGTCTTCCAAATGTGTTTAGGTATGGTCTTTCTGTGTGTTTATAATTGAAATAGTGTTTTTGAATGAGTTTTATGTGTAAATACTCAATACATTCCTTGAAATTGTTATATGAAAAGTTGTAGTGGTTTGTTGATTCATGAAATAAATGTGAAGAATGTTTATGGGATGTTTGTGTTTTTATAGTTTGGGAATGGAATTTCAATATGAAATTTGTATTTGATAATATGTGTAACTTGATTGAGCACTAAATGGAATCTCGGGTATCTAAGTGGGCAGACATGTACTCGTAGGCTAGTGATTCTGTGGGGATTGGCCCCTGTTTCACGTAGCAAGTTTGACAATGAAAACACTAACTAAACAATGATTATGATTATGTTGGGGGACCACTAGGTTATGGTTATTCTCCCTACTAGTGGTTCATGGGAACGAGAATGGATATTTATTAGGTTACTTTCAACGAGATTAGATGTACCAGGGGCTCACAATTATCTAGTGCCTAGGGGAGATCCCATGAGTTATGATCATTGGATATATTGTACTCATAGTCAGCATACGGTGTGTTTGGATGTTAAATTCAGTAGTGTGTGTTATTTTTTTAAAATTGTAAATTCTTTAAAGTACCCCTCTTGAAAACTATTTTTATTTTGATGTAGCACCACTTTGAAAATTGTTACTAGCATTCTTGTTTATAAAAAAATAATTTTTTTTGTCTAGTAATTTGTTTTATATAGAATGGGACCTTATTTGGAAAACATACCTTTATTTTTTTTATTTAAAACGTGAAATTGATGCTTTTTTATTTTAAAGGATGTGCATTGGGAATAGAATATCAGGCTAACCTACTGAGTTTTAATACTCACACATATAGTCTTTTTCTATTTTCATCCCTTGTGCAGGTTTCATCTCGAGTTCGATCGCCTTGGGAGATATGTGATAATTATGTTAGAGAGTGACCAGAAGGTTCACATGGAGTTATTTGGTTATAAGGTTTGGTCTGATGAGTTATTGGTTTAGTTTTACTTTCAGTTTTTTTTTAAAAATAATGTTCAGTTCAGTTTTTATATAAATGTATTTTTGGGTTGTCCATTTCATTCCTCTATTTGTTTTATTGTTTATATATGGGTTAAATAATTCACTTTTGTACTATATTGATGCCCTTGGTGCTTGTCTCCATCTCGGGAGGATCGGGAATGCCTCTTGAGACTTGTCGCGGGCTGGCCCTTGTGACCGGTTCAGGGTCGACTCGGGCTGGTTCATGACAAAATGGTATAAGAGGAGGTTGGCTCTTAGCAAACCTTTCTTTTTAGAGTGCCCCTGTTATTTGGTGGATGTCAAGGTAGATGGAGTAGTATTTTTTGGACTTGGGGGGGGGGGGGGTAAGTGCGGGAAGCGTGTCGCAAACACTTTCTTGTTCTAATCCATGGGATTCCAAGGGAAGTCCGGTTTTATTAGTGTCTTTTTTTCTTGTTGATTGTATGCTTTTGGGATATGAGAAGGGGAGTCTGAGAAATAGACTCTGTGAGCTCACAGGTCCTGGAAATCCATGAGTAGCCTGGGCATGGTCCTAACAAGTCTCTCTATGTTTGTGTTGTGTTTCACATATGGCCACTAACAATATGGTCATTTCACACACCGACACTAGTTCCCTTTTGTGGGTTTCCTGGAAATTTCTTGAATTCTGATTTTTTGTTTTGAAAATCCATCTCTGAGAATTAAGGAAATGGGTTTTAAAGTAAGGATTAAAATTTTAAAAGGGAGAAATGGGTTTTGAAAAATTAAATATAATAATGGTTTTGTAAGGTTATGTTTTTTAATCAAATTTTTGGGAGGAAGTGCAATTGATTTATCAGTATTGGATTTTCCATAATCGAAAATTGTTGTTTGTTGAAATAAAAGGTTTTTAATGTGTGGATCATTAGAAATTAATTCTGAAACTTTGTTTTGAATGGGGTTTTTTAGGCTATTTAAATGTTTTTGAATCTGTTGAATTGGTTTTGGAAGTTTGGTTCTGAGCGGCAGGAATTTTCTGGATAGGGGATTTGGCCTTTGTATTTGTCGGATTATGAAAATAGACCTTGCTGATTTTTTATAAAATGGGAATGGGGTATTTGGAATAGAATGGTTGTTTTTGTAGGTTCTATTAAATGAAATGGATTTTTTAATCAAATTGTTCTTGATGAATCATGGCTTGTCTTGTGAAATCTGTAAATGGTTTTTGATTTGGTGGTTAATGTGCCTTTGAAGGTACACGATTGTTTTTTTAATAATGATGTTTTGTTTATTCATTCGTTTGTTTCATGGGTTCTCACGTGAAAGGTTTTCTAGATATATGGATGAATGGCTGGTATGGCCTAGTATTTGAGTGCCCGGGGTGGCACGTAAATATTCATGTGAGAGAGACTTGATGAAACACCATTGGTGAATGTGAAAAACCACCAAATTGGTTTATTTTTTTAATTATTTGTCAAAAGAGATTTTAACAAAAAAAATTATGTTTTTTTAACCGACGGTTATGTGGATGGTTTATTATATGTATTTGAAGTGTTTTTTATTCAATACGATTCCTTCTAATCTAGAAGTCATACTTTTGTTGCATCTTGAGATGGTATCTTGTTGGTGGCTCCGTTTTGGGGTAATGTTTAGTGTTTTTCTAAAGATGTGTTGGATGTTGTGATGTTTCCGTGGATTGTTCTCCATTTCTATGCTTTCCAGTTTATCAACCTAAGGATTTGTTTCAAATGTTAAATCCACCTCTTAGAATGATACCTTAGCCTTTTTTTTTAAATAGGGAGATGTTTGGGCTCTATTTAAAGTGCCTTCCCTTCATGGTGATTCTCTCATTTGTAGTAGTTGTGCTCGGTGATGTTTAGTGGGTGTTTTTTTTGTGCCTTGTTCATTACGCTCCCCGTTAGGAGTGAGAGAAATTTTTTTTGTATCTATATGTTCTTGTTTTGGTAAAAATGTGTTGTTGAGGAAGAGAGTTCCATGGTGTCTATTGATGTGTTGTTTATTATTGGGAGTGTTATGTGGTACTATGTGGAACTAAGGGATGGAGTATATTTTTGGGATTATCAAAGCCTGGCTGTGAGGAAAGAGATGATTCATCCATCAGAGCTCTATCCATAGGTTTCAGAGTGAAGCTAGCGCGTAGTCAGGAGTCCTGGGATTATGGGTAGAATTTCTAAGATCAAACCTATACCATTTTGTTGAGGTAGTTCCATTGTTTCTTTTGTGGTTTCAATGTCCAACTGATTGGGTCCCCTTCCCTCCCCTCCCAAATTGGTGTGGGTCTGGATCCATGCAGCATGGGTTGGCCCAGTTCTATATCCCTCCATTCGAGAGTGGATGTTTAATATTTCTATTTTTTAACCCTCTTAACTTGGGATGGTGGGTAGTTATGGGAGAGTTTTTTTGGACTTGTGAAAGTTAGGTAATGTTGAGTTCCTGTTATTCTTCATTGCTAGTTGGGTTTTAATAGTGGGGAGACCCACCACAGGTCTCGTTGATTTTTCCTCCTATGAACTTTTCTAGTGATAGATGTTTATTAATGTTTGGGAGTATATCCTATACTCCCATAGATTCATTGGTTTTCTTGAGTTCTCTATAGTTTGGTTGATTTTTTTTTTCATTAGGAGAAGGTCCAACAATTAGGTTGTTGCCTAGGATGTGGAGGTGGTGGCTTGACCTTTCCGTTCATTTTCACAAAGTGGTTGTGAGTTAGTGTTTTGTTTGGGAAATAATATTACGATATGTTGATGGAAAATGATATTTAACTTTATTGATAGGTTCGATCATGAAGATAAGGAATCCTTATTTGTTTATCTTTTAGATGGAATGTGTTACGGCTTTCTGGGGGCGGAAAGCTTTAATGGTTGGGAAAATTGTCACACCCGGTTTTTCATGTCATTTTTTTGATCCAGTTCATTTGATATACTGATACTTTTTTTGGGTATTTGGTTAGATTAATTTTGAGTTTTTAAGTTTCATATATGTCTAATCAACCTAATTTGGGTTCCACATTGCTTTTATAGGATTTTTTGACGAAAGGGTGGTTAAATCATGGTTTGGGCCAACCGTGAGCCCATTTCCAGTTTTAAAAACCGAATTTTTTTCTTTCATAATTCCTTTTTTCTTCATTTTTCACACATTTCACACCCCCTTGTACTATACTAACATATTAAAACATAAATATCCTTTTGGACCACTTATGAATTCATAATCATGGTGAAATTGGGTTACTTATTTAGGCATTGGGCCAGCTCATGGGCCCATTTCCAGTTTTAAAAAAAATTGTTAATTTAATATCTAATTCAATATTTAATATTTTTCAGTGATTCCCCCTCCCACCTGAAGCCAATATCCCTATCCTCACCCCCATTACCTATTTTCCCATTTGGAGCTCATATGAGGCGCGGATTAGGGAAGACTTTCTCAATGTCTCTCAAATAATCCATAATTTCGAAGGTAAATTGTTTCATAAATAAATCATTAAATTCATACAATTTTCCCATAATTATTATTTCCACAGTTCTTCCATATCATAGGAGACTCTCCAAGAAGTTTCAATCCATTACCATTCCTCTAGGGGTTTAGATATAATGGAAGATGAATGGTTTTCTAGTTGAAAATGTGAGATTCCTTCTCCTTTCTCCCCCTTCTTCTTCCTCCATTCATTATATCGTGGTTTTATAATCCCCTATAGTCATGATAGACCCAGGGTTCTATTATCCCAGGGTTTTTTATGTAGTTTATATTATTTTAGTTCTGTTATTCATAGTTTTAGGGTTTATAATCCTGTGGCAGGTGATTTTGGGTGTTCATTTCCATTACGCCCAGGATTTGAGGTAGGATGTCCTTTGCACAAGCCTTTATCAATTAAGTTTTATCATTATCATACTGTTATAACCTTATTTATACGATATGATCCGGTGTGAAACCTTGGTTTTAATGGTTTTTTGTGAAGATTATGTTTTATGACTTATTTTGTTAATAATATAGTTGTTTTTGTATAAATGTGCACTCCTCTTGTTTGATAAATTATTTCATGAGATTTCGTACTTGGTTTATGGTATTTTGAATATTCTTCAGTATCTTGAATAACGTTATGGCATGAAAATGGTATTTTATCCATTTTAGGTGCATATCCTAAGTTTTTTTTGTTAAAGAGTGCATGCCACGTGTTCGGTAAATTGCCTGGTTGGCTTTTATGTGTCTAGTGCAATTTAAAATGATTTTATTGGACTTATAAATAAATTGGTAGCATGTAAAAACTTATTTTTTGATCCTTTTATGGATTTCCAATTTTTATTTGGTTTTACAAATAAATGGGTTTTCGTTTACAACATTTTTTGGTCCGAGTTTCCTGAAAATGGAATGTTTCACATTCTTATGAAAATGGTTGTGTTTTGAATATGTAAGCTGAGTGTTTTTTGGGATTTGAGAATGTGGTTTGATTCTATTAAAAGATTTTATACACCTCTTAAAAAATTGAAATTCATAAATTTTTCAAATTTTAGTTTTGGGAAAATGTTTAACGGCATGTTTGGCCTTTCATAATAATGAAGAATGAGTGTTTTACATGTATATACCATGATTTTTCAATTGGGATTGTTTTATCATCCATGAAATTACATTTGAAAATGATTTAAGGGCTTAAAAATATGTTTGGGTATAGTTTTTTAGTGTTTTTATAATTCAAATAGTGTTTTTTAATGATTTTTATGCGCAATGCCTCAATACACTCCTTGAAATTGTTTTACGATAATTTGTAGTGGTTTATTGATTTGTGAAAGAAATGTGAAGAAATTTTATGGGATGTTTGTGATTTTATGGTGTGGTAATGGAATTTGGATGTGAAATATATATTTGACAATATGTGTAACTTGATTAAGCACTAAAGGGAATCCTGGGTATCTAGGTGGGCGGACGTGTACTAGTATGCTAGTGATTCTGTGGGGTTTGGCCCCCGTTTCACGTAGCAAGTTTGACGATGACAACACTAACTAAACTATGATTATGATGATTTTGGGCGACCACTAGGTTATGGGTATGCTCCCTACTAGTGGCTTGTGTGCATGAGAATATATATTTATTATGGTTACTTTTACCGAGATACGAGGTACCTAGGGTTCACAACTAACTAGTGCCTAGGGGTGTTTCCCTGAGTTGTGCTCATTGGATATTTTTTAATCACCATCGGCATAGGGTGTGTTTAGTTGGTAAGTTCAGTAGTGCGTGTTATTTATTTAAAAGTGTAAATTCTATAATGTAGCCCTCTTGAAAAATATTTTCATTTTGAAGTTTTACCTCTTTGAAAATTTTTAATAGCATTCTTGTATATAATACATTAAAATGATTGTCTGGTAATTTGTTTTATATAGCATGGGACCATATTTGGAAAACATACCTTTAGTTTTTTTATTTTAAACATGAAATCGATGTTTCTTTTATTTTAAAGGATGTGCATTTTCAATAGAATATCAGGCTATACTAATGAGTTTTAATACTCATGCCTATAGTATTCTTCTGTTTTATCCCTTGTGCAAGTTTTAGATTGAGTTCGATCGCCTTGGGCGACATGTGATCATTATGTCGTAGAGTCACCAGAAGGGTCACATGAAGTTATTTGGTTATCAGGTTTGGTCAGATGAGTTGTTGGTTTAGTTTTCATTCAGTTTTTTTTTACAAATAATGTTCAGTTTAGTTTTTATATAAATGTATTATGGACTATCCATTTATTTCTGCAGTTTGTTTTACTATTTATATATGGGCGTAATCGTTCCATTTTGTACTCAATTGATTCCCTTGGTGCTTGTCGCCATCCCAGGAGGATCAGGAACGCCTCTCGAGACTTGTCATGGGCTGGACCTTGTAACCGGTTCAGGGTTTAATTGGGCTAGTTCGTGACAACATTAATCCAAATAGGAATAGTATAATTACTTTAAGTATTTATGTTATTGAATAATTTGTATCATTTTTATCATCAAACCAATAATGTTTTTTAAAGGTACAGTTATGTGTTCATGTAATAAATGTGATCTGAGGAGATTTGGAACATTTCACAACATTGAAGGTTATATAATGAGTTTTTATTTTTAAAAAGATTATATTTTTTCGTATCAATATGGTTAACATGGTACGATATAAGATGTGAATAATTTTGTTCCAGATTCATAACGACTTCAAATTTTAGTGTATGTGGTTATTAGTCTATCTTTTCAATAAACATAAACTTGGAATGATATTAATTTAAAAATGAGCTAGAACCATTTAAATTTTATGAGTTGATGATGTCTACAAAGGATACCATATATCCTGGTTTCAAGATAAGAAAACATAAAGCAGTCAAAATATTTATAGATAATTAATCAGATAATGGGATTTTAAATAGCTATTTTGATCAAATATTCACCTTTTTTTATTTGATTATCACTTAAATGAAATGTTTTTTGGATAAATTTATAGAAGAACAAGAGTATAATTCATAATCAGGTTTTTAGTTGTTAAAATATTCATTCATGTTCAAATGATTTAATCCAATATTATGGTGATAAAGGGTCATTATTTATTTTTCCAACATATGGAAAATCAAGCTATAAAGAGGCATAATAAGGGATGTATGGATTGGTTCCCATTAAATAGTAGAGGTATTCCATTTTTACACTAATATTTCTATATTTATTTACATATTACAACATATATTCATTAATTTAATGGAACAAATTAAATATTACAACTAATAAATGGATAAATCATATTTGTTAAGGTGATTCACGAAATGATTTTAAACATTTACATTATTCTTTTACATCAAGTGCCTCTAATGTGTGATTGGATATTTTTATTAATGGTTTCTTTACATTAGGTTCTTATGGTAAAAAATATTCATATTCTTCCATGTTTATAACTCCAGACATATTACCTACTTGGATATTGATGAATAAATAATATATCCATTTAACATTATATGTCACAAACCAGATCTGGTTTCCATAAATAAACGGCATGAATCCCAGTCCATGGAAAGTACCTAAGGTAATTTCTTATCCCCAATGGCTTGAATAGGTGCCCGGGTATCATAAATAATAGTTTGGGAAACATTTACTCGAATTAGGATTCATAAAACAACAAAAAACAATCAACAAACTGAATCTTAAAATTCATGCCAAACAAGCCTTAATTAAAAATTCAGAACTGAATACAAGGGTTTTAACATGACACAAGATGTAACAATATACCAAAGTAGTAGAAAAAACAACCCAAATACTACCACATGACAAGGGGTCATCCCCCACGAGTAGTCTCAACAACACCACACAACGGAAGCAACTAGCATCCCGAACCACCTTCTCTAAAAGCCTTGTCATTTCCTATGTCAAACATAACCAAGTTTAATTACACCCAAATGTGTAAGTAGGGTGTGAGCCTAATCGCAATAGGATACCACCCAAATATTCCACGTGACAAGAATTATAAGATAAAAATCATTCAAGTGTTATAAACAAAGAATGGTAGCAGTGATTTCTGAATGTGCATCATTTAAATAAAAACAGTTATCAAAGTGGGTAACGTTAAATAATGGGTACATTTAAATAAAACATGTAAGCTATGTAATTTTTCATCTAAACACACTATAATCCAATGATAGATTCCAAATAGTCAATCATCATCGACAAGGGAATACCCCTATGCACTAGTTAGTTTTGATCCCCATGTACCTCGCATCCTAGTGTGAAAGTAACCATAATAATATCCATTTTCATAAAAGAGCCACTAGTAGGGGAATCATCTATAACCTAGTGGTGCCCAACATCATCATCATCATAGTTTTGTTACTGTTTTTAATGTCAAAATTTCTAAGTGAAACAAATACAAAACCAATATGGATCACCGGCATACTAGTACACGTCCTCCCACCTAGATACACTGGTTTCCCTATTTGTGATCGGACAAGTTCCACATGCTACCAAATATTCTTTACACATAAAAACACAATTTTTTTCATACACACTCAAAACAGTAGCTAAAACATTCTTTTTACTATTTTTATTGACTCAAACAAACGCTTAAAATTATATAAAACAATTACAAAAGTTATAACAAAACTTTTCACATAAAATTCATTTAAAACCCCTCTATTAACGTAATATTAATACCAATATTACACCAATCCTTAATTATCATCACTAAAACATTTTAATAAATTCATTCCATCAATTATAAAACAGCACCAATTGGTACAATATGGAAAGTACAAGTAAAACACCCATTTTCTAACAAAATTGGAACTTAAAAATCAACCACTTAAGAAATGATACAAAAAATAGTTTTCACACTAAAAATAATGAATGAAGAAAATAAATATAAATATAAATCCAAAAATATTACTCATTCTACAATGCTTACACATATAATCACCTACTATATATGTCAAAACCCACAAATCTTTTTGAAAAACTTGAAACACACCACTGCCACACCACAAGGGAGTGAAAATGAACTTAAACCATAATATTGGACCAAGAATGTCAAAAAAAATACCCCAGGTACAAATCCCTAACTTTTGTACATTATTATCTTCTTAAAAAGTGGATGAAACCCTAAGGAAATGGAAGGAACAAGAAAGGAAACTCACTTGAGAAACTTTGAAAAAATCACCCCAAATACACTAGTAGTTGAATCTCCAAGTAGCCAAAATTGAAAGGGAGGTTCAAATAGGTCCGAGGAGGTTAATTGGGGACTATAATGGGAGTAGAAGTGTAAAAACATGATTGATTTATGAAATAAACTAATTAACTTTTCAACTCAAGAGGATTATGGAAACATTGAAGAATTTCACCCTAATCCCCGATAAATATGATCCATAATGATGGAAAATAGACAATGGGGTGCGCCTAGGGTTTTTGGGCTCGAGTGAGAGATTTAATGACCTGAAAATAATAAAAAAATTAATGACATATTAAATAAATAAATTATTTATTTAAAACTAGAAATGGGCTCATGAGTTGTCTCAATGCCTGAATAAATCACCCAAATCCACCATGATTATGAGTTCCTAAGGGGTATAAATGGATAAGGAAGTTTGAAAAGGTCATGGTAGACCAATATGGAAGTGTAATGGGTGAAAAATATAAAAAATTAGAAAAGAGCTTCATATGAGTCCTCTAATCACGGGACTTCCTAAATTCATACACTGGTACTATTTTTCTCAAGGTGTGAGCCACCACATTACCCTTTCCTGGGGTGTAGACGATATCGAAGTCGAACCCCTTCAAGTAATCGATCCAACGTCGCTACCTCAAATTAAGATCCTTGTGTGAGAAGATATAGGCTATGATCTTGGGATTATAATATTCCACAAACTTCTCTCCATTAAGGTAGTGGCACCATGTTTTCAAATAATGCATCACATTAGCTAGATCCATGTCATGGGTTGGGAAATTCTTTTCATGTGGTTGGATTTAGAGGGATTCATATTCCACCATATGTTCATCATGTATATGCACACACCCGAGAATCATACCTAAATCATTACAATACACCACATATCCCTTTCCAGATTCTATAAGGATCAACACAATAGTGGTAGTCAACCACAACTTCAGCTTCTCAAAGGATTCTTGATATTCTGCGCCCCAAAAAAACTTCACCCCCATCCGGGTGAGCCTAGTCAAGGGAGAATCAAGCTTAGAGAAATATCGAACAATCCGCATGTAGTATCTTGCCAAGCTGAGTAAAAGAATTGTCTCAAACACATTCTTCGGTTTCTCCCATGACATCATTGCACTCATCTTATTAGGATTCACTGAAACTCCCTACTCTAAGATCACATTACCCAAAAAAATCACCTCCATGATTCAGAAGGTGCATTTGGACAACTTTTCATAATAGCAGTGGTCCCGTAAAGTTCCCAATATGATTAGTAAATGATGATCATTATCTTCCACATATCCAGAGTAAATTAGGATGTCATCCATGAATACCATGAAGAAAGAGTCGATATAATGGTGGAACACC
Organism: Viscum album; assembly: GCA_963277665.1. NCBI lineage: Eukaryota > Viridiplantae > Streptophyta > Magnoliopsida > Santalales > Viscaceae > Viscum > Viscum album. Next base: position 2,023,544,633 of record OY728137.1, on the reverse strand, counting down.
TTATTCATGAGTTTCATAAAGACTATTGGATCATTGGTTAATTTGATGGGAAAGACCAAGTACTCAAATTTGTCATACCTACTTCAGAAGGTTGTCTTCGGGATATCTGCCTCTTCCATCTTGATTTGGTGGTAACCCAAATGAAAGTCTATTTTATAAAACCGCCTTCCCCCTTCAACTGATCAGACAATTCATCTATTTGAGGCAAATGATATTTGTTCTTGATGGATACCTTGTTTAGCTTCTCTTAATCAATACATATCTTCATGGATTTTTTAACCTTATTCACAAAATGAATAGGAGATACCCAAAAAGAGACACTAAAGAGAATGAATCCTTTGGATTCTAAATCATAAAACTATATCATTAATTCCTCCATCTCGGTGGGGGCCATATGATATGATGTAATAGAAATTGGTTGTGTTCCTGGTGCCAAATCAATCAAGAACTCCACATACCTATCTAGGGGTAAGCCTAAAAAATCATCTGGGAAAACCTCTGGGAACTCATCTACTACCTAAGGTAACCTACCCTTAGGATAAATACCGGCATCCTCTAGCATGATTGATGATATCTAGAAGATAATATTCCCCAACTCTAGGAGTGGAGGTCACACATGACCCAAACGAGAATCCCATTCCCTATAAAAAACCTACAGACTATCATCAGGTGTCATGAAACTCACCTACCACCTATAATAGTTGATGTGTTCCGGAATTTGTACAATACAATCCATGCCATGTATTACATAAAATAGATCCATATATAATCCTAGAAGCTCCCACTCCATCCCAACCCTTGACACAGAAAGCGTACATGACGGGCACCTGAGACCCTGCTCCTTCATTCCCAACGGCGTCACAAACTCCATGGATAATGAAAAATCTCAGTTGGAAAATTTAGTGAGCTCACAATAAAGGTAGAGATAAATGAAATAGAATCACCAGTATCGAAAATAGTAGTAGCTATAGAAGATGACATCAAAATAGTACCTCAGATAGTTGATGGCCCTACATCTGATCCTACTGGAGCCTGCTCCACAACAAGAAGATGCCTCATCTCTGCCTAAGAATAGTTTCTCACCTGTGACTCTGTCCTGAACTAGATCTACCCCGAAGATTATCTTTCCCTCTTCCATGACCCCCAAACTGAGATCCCCCCATCCTAGATGGTTTTAACTGGTCCAGAACTCCATTTGAAGCCACTTATCCTTCCCCTCTCTGAAGTAGATGTTCCATCATGCAAAAGTGCTGCAAGTGTCCCATACCGTCACACTGATAACAAGGATTTGGAGGTGACGTGAATGCAATTCAGATGTGTCATTGAATCTCACACTTGTGGCAGATGAATGCCATCGCCTCAGAAGCCACAAATGAAAACTTCTTTGAAGAGTGGTCGGAACTGCCATCTCCTTCATTCCCCTACTCCCCCCACTTCCTTTTCACTTCATATGAAGTACTTCTTCCCATCACTGATATTGTATCAGAGAAACCAGACCTCCCCTTGTGGTCAATCACCACCATACACACCTGGTCAAGCACCTCCTCATAGGTCTTCAACTTAAACACGAACACCTGAGAATAAATATATGGCTGGAAGCCCCTTTCGAACTTCTAGGCCTTCATCTAATCATTGAAGACCAGTTTAGGTGCATACCAGTCCAACTCAGCAAAATGGTAGACATACTCCATCACTAAAATATCCCCCTGAACAATTTTCTTAAACTCTCAAGATATATCATATACTAGGACTTCAGGGTAGTACTAGTCATTGAAGACCGCCTTGAAGTCCTTCCAACTCATCTATTCATACTCCCCAGCTTCAATCACTAATTCCCACCACCTACAGGTGGGTCCCTCTAACATAAAAGTGTACCATTTAACCCCAAACTCCTTAGACATGTTAAGGAACTCAAAAATGTATCCAATCTTCTCAATCCACTCATCTACATCCTATGGCTCTATGCTACCTTAGAATGTAGGAGGCTTGTTTTTTAGAAACTCCTCAGGTTTTTCCTTCCTAGGACTGGGTTCATCTTTTCTAACTGGAGTAGGAAAATAAGATGCTCTAAGTCCTAGATCTTGGATTTCCGAAACCACAACTTCCACTAACCTCCGATCAAGCAATGAGGGAGAACACTCATCTGCTTCCTCCCATGAGTGCGTGAGAGCTTTTCGATGAGGAATGTTTCTACAAATGAAACAGTCACAAGAGAAACCATTAGTAAAATAGATCTGAAATATTTCAGAAAAAATAGAAAATATAAATAAATCCAACTCATCCGAATAGAGAAATAAAGAATACATCACTCCCACTCAATTTCCATGTACAATTTACAGCCCACACATCCCACACATCCCACCTGGAATAGAAGTCAAACAAACAATCCTGACATCACATGGTGACTCGATGTCTATCATGAGAGGTGCTGGCTAGAAACCCTACTTGTGTCAAAAACTTTGAGCCCCGATAGGCCTAGCTCCTGTCTAATAAGACTCATCACAAAACAATAATATAACCCAAAAGATAACATGATCTGATATCATTTTGTCACGAACAATATCTAGTCTCCATCAAAACTGGCACCAAACCTAGCCCATGGAATTCCCGAATGGCATTACCTATCTCAATGGGATGGAAAAAGTGTTCTGGTATCATAAATAATAGTTTCAGAATGATTTACCTGAATTAGGTTACATAAAACAACCATAAACAATCAATAAACTGAATCTGAAAATTAATGTCAAACAAGCCTTAATTAATAATTTAGAACTGAGTACATGGATTTTAAAATGTCACCAGAGATCCCAAACTAAAAAATTATCAGAAAAAACAAACCAAATACTATCACATGATAAGGTTTCATCACCCATGATCCTTCTCAATTACACCTCACAACAAAAGAAACTAGAAACCTGAACTGCCATCTTCAAAAGCCTTTCCCTTACCTGTGTCAAACATAACAAAGTCAACTTACACCCAAAGGTGTAATTAGGGTGTGATCCTAATTCCAATAGTATACCACCCATATATTCCCTGTGAAAAACATTATAAGATAAAAATCATGCAAGTGTTATTATCAATGAATGGTAGAAATAATTTCTAACGGTGCATCTTTTAAATGAAAATATTGTTTAAAGTGGAAAACATTATAGAATGGGTACATTTAAATAAAACATATAAGATACTAAATTTTCCATCTGAACACACCAAAATCAAATGATAAATTCCAAATATTCAATGACCACTCAAAACAGGAACACCCTTAGGCACTAGTTAGTTGTGAGCCCAAGGTACCTCATATCTCGGTGTGAATGTAACCATAAAAATATTTGATCTCGTTCACAAGCCTATAGTAGGGGAATCACCCAAAACCAGGTGGTAACCAAAATCATCATCATCATAGTTTTTTATTTTTTTCAATATGAATCTTTCTATGTGAAACATGTACAAAACCACTTTGGATCAATAGCATTATACTATATATCCTCACACCTAGATACTTGAGTTTCCCTCTTTGTTCTCAAACATGTTCCACATGAAAACATATTCCATTTACACATAAAAACCCCATTTATGGTCATACACAGTCAAAATATTATATATACATGCTTTTCACCATTTTTATAACTCAAAAAAATCATAGAATTTCTATAAAACAATTACACAAGTTATAATAAAACTTTTCACATAAAATCCATTTAAAACCTACATTTTAACAAAAACTTCATACCAATATTACACCAAACTATAGTTTTCAGCACTAAAAAATTTTTATAAATCCATTTCCTGACTTATAAAACAACACCAATTGGTAAAACATGAAATGCACAAGTAAGACACCTATTTTCATACAAATTTGCACAAAAAAATCAATCGCTTAACAAATTATAGCAAAAAAAAGTTTTTTCTCTAAAAAAATTAAATAGGAACGTAAAATAAATATACATATAACAATATAACTCATTATACAAGGATTACACATGGAATCACCTATCATATGTGTCAAAACCCTCAAATCCTTGTGCAGAACTTCAACTGCACGATCACCTCACCATAAAAGAGTGAAAACCAACCTAAAACCACAAGATTAGACCAATAATCTCAAAAAAATACCCTAGGCACGAATCCATAACTTATGGACATCAGGTTCTTTAAGAAAACTTGAAGAAACCCTAAGGAAATGGATGGAACCAGAGATGAAACTTGCTTACAAAATAATCGTTGATGAAATTTCCCCTAATACAGTAGTGGTTGAATATCCAATCATACAAAATTGAAAGGGAGGTTTGAATAAGGCTGATTAGGTCAAGTGGAGACTGAAATGGGGGAAAAAACTAAAAATGAATGATTTATGAAAGTAAAAAATTACCTTTTCATATCATGATGATTTTAGAATACTTGAGTAATTTCTCCTTAATACCTATTGAAGATGGCCTCTAAAGAGGGAAAATCTAATATGGGGTTCTCTGAGGTTTTGTTGGCTCTATTGATAGGTGTAACGACAAAAAAATATTAAAAAATTAATGATATTTGAAATAAATGAAATATTTTTTTAAAACTAGTAATTGTCTCACAAGTTTGCCCAATGCCTGAGTAAATCAACAAAATCAACCATGATTATGAGTTATTAAGGGGCCCAAATGGATATGGTGGTTTGAATAGGTCAGGTGAGGCCATGTGAGAAGTAGAACAACTGAAAATGTCAATAAATAAAGTTACAAAAGAAAAAAAATGTCTTTAAATCTGGAAATGGGCTCACGATTTGGCTCAAATCTTGAAAAATCACCATTTTCTCGAAAAATGACTAGGAATCCCAAGAAAAGAAATAAATAAAAGAAATAAACTAAAAAATACCTTTAAAATAAGTTATGGCTGTGACATTATAATTTCTAGGACATCCCAAAAATAATATTAATGTTTTGATAAAGCTATTGGTTGATGAGTTAAATTTATTATGGATTAATTGTGTCAATGTATATGATGTTGTTGAAAAATATAATTTTCCAAATAAAGCTACCATAATGTGGAAAATTATCAACTTTATATAATATGGAATGTAATATTTCTATAGTACACATTATATTAAATTATAATAATACTATATAAGTAACAAAAAAAATTTCTGTATATCAATTTAAGAAAACCTTATTTTCTTGATTGTCATCACAAGATTCTTCCTACTGATCATCCTTTCTAAAAGAACAGAAATAATTTTAAAAATGTTACATTTGAAAGAGACTGAACTCTATTAATAATCAAATTTATTTATTTAAAATCTATTTTCTCTTCATTACCTTACATTACATCTGGATCAACTATAAACAAAGAAAAAATAGATGGATTAGATAAATATCACAATTAGATCAAACAGAAAAATTTTTGGGATCTTTTAATTTTTTCTTATTTATTGTCCTATCACATGTTGTATTTCATTCATATTGAGAATAACATCCATGATAATATATTTTATATAGTTTTAGACACACCTGGTAAGAATAAATATAATTTTAATTCATAACTAGATCATACCCAAATTAATAGTTCAATAGAACTTTTTTTCTCTTAAAATGATATGTTATATAATTTAATAAAGCCAAAATCAGCTTATACAATTTTCAAATAAAATAAATTTTTAATTTACCAATGGACTTTTGGATTTTAGGGTACCAGATCGTTAAGTTTCAAATTTGGATAGAGGTGTCAAATATATTTATATTTTCATATTTAGAGGTTGTGATTATCATGTTATAATGGATAGAATTATAGAAATTGGATTTAAATATTTGTTGAATAATTCCATTTCAGATGTGATAACAAAAAATATCCAAAAAAAATTGAGGCATATGTGCTGAAAAAACAAACTATGTTGAACATAGTAGAAGATAAGTAAATAATGTTTTAATTTTTGGTAAACTAGAAAAAAATTATGTCTGATTTATTTGATTAAATGGAACATTTGATATAAATTTTCAGAATTAAGAAAAATGAGGATGGTTGATATAGTTCTAATGGAAATACCCATATGAGATATTCATATAGAAATTGAAGAAAAAAGTATGTATAAAATAATCAATTTATGGTTCAATTGGGGAAGTTATTTTATATATGGAAATTTTATTTTTATTAGCTCATTATTTATAACATGAATATCCTTCAAAAAACAAAATGGGTCGTAGTGAGGGTAATGTGGAACATTCAATGAAAATTAAATTATATGTTTTCAATTATTCTGAACATGAAATTGGTAGAGTTTAAGAATGATGGATTTTAGATGAATAAAATCATTGGTCTTATAAATTTGTTATGTTCAACTGTAAAGAAATGACATGATTGGTATAATGAGTGAAACTATAACCTATTTAATTTTTTTAAAATTATATTTCTATTATTTTATATATAGATTATATGATAATAATATTAAGAAACTCTTTCTAAAAATTACACCATATTCTCTTGAAGAATGTCAGGAACATAATTTTTTTTACTATTTTCAATGACTGGTAATGGTTTACCATATGATGTTAATTTAGTTTTTGTAATATTAATTATTATTTTTAAAATTTTTAGCTATCACAACAAGAAGATGAAATTGATAATCAATTTTCTGTATTGAGTAATCCACAAAATAAAATGGTTAAATCATATAATGAATATGTGTCGAATGGTTTTTTATTTCGAACATGTGAATATGGTGAATCAAAAAAATGATGAATTGTTATTTTTTCTTGAGAGGATATCATCATAATGAAAGTGAAGTTTTCTTTAATGGAATGATAGATGGAATATTTTAGATGTGTTATTTGGGATAGAATTATGTAATGATGTTAAAATACCATTGGTTTGATAATGGTAGAGGTCTTCATTTTCATTTATTCCATGTAAAAATTGAAAACAAATATAAATCCCTCTTTTTATTAACTAATCATCATTTTTGGATCTTCAAGAATATTAAATTTGTTTTGAAAATTATTCGTCTTCTTTATGAGAGTTAATTGACTAGTGGAAATTTTTTAAAATAAAATATCCAGAAAATCAGTTTATAAAAAGTTAATGTGGTATTATTGAAGTGAATTGAATTGAAATTTTTCTTGAGATAACTCAAAATATATATATCTTCAACAAAGAGACATGAATATAGATTATGACACCCCATAGTTATAGGTTTATGAATAACTATATTGATGATGTGAGAAATTTATTTGAAATAATAATATATTATGAAGGTGAATCTCTTATGGATATTGATGATACTGGTGAGGAAGTTAATGATATAGACGACTTTGTATACGATGATGAGGATGAAGATGAATAATGACACAATTGAATTATTATAATAATAATAATTAATATATATAAATATATAATAATCATTTTCAATTATTTATTGACATCATTATTTTCATGTTTGTGATGGATAAAAAATATTTTTCTAAGATATTCCATAGACACAAGGAGGAGATGCTTCCAGGAGATAAGCCTGATGCATCATTATCTGACACTTAGGATGTTGGTCATTCATCATTGACTTAGAGGAGTTGTGGTCTTGGGAGATTGAGGATTCATGAACTCATTCCTTAGTAACGTGCACATATTTATTTTGATACAAGAATGTTTAGGTATGTTTAGTTGTGTATTTTAGTTAATTTTCAATAATTTTTATGAGTTTCTATTAATTTATTTATGTAATTATTTTATATTTATTTGTTTTGTTTTCACAAAAAAAATTACATTTATCTATTGGAAAAGGGAGTGATATTGTATGGAATTATTTTTATGGAGCATGGGTGACATGAGATCAGATTCCCATCGATTTTCACCACCACAAGTTTGATCATTTTATAGTATGTAAATAAATATACTAATTTTGAAATTTATTTAACTATCACCATGTTATTATTAGTTATTTTTTTTGTTTTTTATGGTATCTTATCGAAGATTGCATGATCACCTCTATCTAGGCGGATTTAGAGTCTTGTATGGGTGAACATTATCATAAATATTTAAACATTATATGAAAGTGATCCATGAAGAATGAGGGGATTATAGTTTTTTATCTGTCTTGTAATATCCATTGAACCAATTACATCTGATCATATGTTTGAGATTGACTATTCTAAAATTGTATAGGAGATAGTTTTATATAGCGATCATTATTAGGTAAGTAAAGTTGGGGTAAGGGGGTCACCCATAGAGATGATAGTCATAAATTCAGTAATCATCAAATACATATGGTAATTACTATTATTAAATAATTCATATATCATTAAATGCAAACATTTTATTTTATAATTAGATAGGAATTTGATAATTTTGATATTATAGAGTTTTACATTTATAATAAGATGTACACTAATCCTAAAAATAGAGATATTACTTATGGTCTACAGTGTCATATTGTGGTCAGGTATTTTCTTAAATTTTATGATTAATTGAAAATAATATTTTAACTATGTTAATTTAAAATTGCATTTAAAGGATTCATATGTGGCTATGAATTCTCACAAACATGATGAGAGTCAGGATGAGTCACTGAGTCAGTCCACCAGTGTGTCGGGATTTGATAACGTGGAATGGATGTAGGTGAATCATCATGCTTTCAAGAAAGGTTGAGTTGTTGGTGTCAATTATTCTTTATTGACACCTGAATTTTATTATGGTACAATTACATGGTGGTCATCCATCTCGAGGGGATCCTGTAGAGAGTCATCATCAACGATTGATGATTATATGGATAATTCATGAACCTATAATGAGGTTGTATAGACCCTACATAGGGAGTGGTAAGAGCTTCATAGATGGCTGAAGCGATAGCCAAAGGAGAAGCGTTGATTGTAGGAGAAGCAATGAGAGAGGATGAGGGAGTACATTGAATGACAAGAACCATGTAAATGGATGGAGTTCCCTCCATCACCTCCTTTATATGACACACCCCTCCACAACAATTGATGTATTATTTTGAAACATTTATTATGATAATCATTGAGTAAAAATATTATATGTGTTATTGTTATTAATTTAGATTTATGCAATTTTATATATTTCATTTTCTTTGAATAGTTTTGATTTATTTCAAATTTTTTATAGTTTAAAATTTTTTTATTTTGTTTCTTAATTTTTTTAATTTTTAATTTTTTTAAATAACTTGAGATGGTATTTTTTACCCCTTGCAAATAATAATTTTTGGAAGATTTTCTATTCCTTTGGAATTAATTATTTGTGACTGAACACAAAACTTTTCATAAAAATTAATTTTCACATAACTAGAGAAACTTTTTTTTTTGTGATGGAGTAATTACCCATTTGAAAAAAAATATATATATATATATAATGGACCAATATAAAAAATATCTCTTGCAATTAATTTTTCATTCATGGGCTATTTATGATGGGATCCCGTCGAAAATGACTGTTCATGATGGAATCCCGTCACCAATAGACTATCACAAATAAATCATTTTCTATTTTTGGTTATAATGATATTATGAGTGAATGAAATGGGATTGATAGGTGGTTATTTAAAATAATAGAGAATTGTTTATTATTTTTCAAAACCCTCATTTGGAATTCTAGGTTTTGGAAAATACAAATTCCATGGGTTACCCATGGTTTTAACTAATGGTTTATTAAACTAAAAACATAATTTTTGATATATTTAAATTTCATAATTGAATACCTATTCAATATTATAATTTTACAACCCAAATTCCATTATTAAATAAAAACTAAAAGCACGTTTTTAGACATTGTAATTTATTTATTACCATTAAAAATTATTTTATCAATTAAAAAATTATATAATAATTAGTTAAATTGATTTAGGTCATTAAATACATAAAATATATGATTTAGTATTTATTAAGGAATTATGATATTATAAAATATACTAAAACAATCCCCTATATTTTAATATTCACTTAAAAATAATATATTTTTGAAATTTTTAAAAATTCACCCTAACATAAATTGTATATGATAAATTCAAATACAATTTTTATTTTATCTAAATAAATTCCAAATATTTATAAATAATTATTTTTTAAAAATTAAATATTTTATATTACATATTATTTTTAAAGGGACACAGGATATTTTTTCAATTTAAGGAATTCAAAATTTAATACTATCATAAATATTGATTCATTGGTTGTTTATGGACATGAAATAACATATTTAAAATATAAATATTTTATATAATATTTTTAAAATTACATATAAAGATTTTTTTCAATTTTATTTGGTTTGTTACTAGTCCAATTCCTATATAATAATCACATTTCAATGGTCTTGTAACTATCATGTGAAAGTCAGATCCTAATAGTCATATTTACATTTACACCCTTTATATAGTCCATAATTATAAAACATCATCATTAACTACTTCACTTATAAAGGTTATACACTTCCCTTAATAATGTCTTTCAAATTCTTAATGATTATTTTTCTTTTCATAGTCATCATGGTAGGATTGATGTTTAAGGAAAATTCATACATACAGAGTTTCCTACAGTTTTTAAATTATTATTTTTCTTTTATCACCCTACAATATTCTTAGTTTTTGTATTCAATATCATCTCATGATGTGATTTGTTCCTATTAATTGTAATAGTCATTCAATATGAATTCATTTTATAAAATAACAAAATAATCCTTAGTTATTCAGTTAGTAATAAGAGGATTGTTTGGTTCGTCACAAACTTGTTCTGGTTATTTACCCAAATATACAACTACTCCAGAGCTTGTATCCACTTGTGTATATACAGACAGGGATTTCATTGAATTAAAATTTAAAACTCTATACATTTTGAAAATTTTAGGAATTATTTCTACATTTATTCTTATCCCATAAGATTTTAATTATTATTATATTTTCTTAAATCCCCAAAAATAACTAAACTAATCCCCAAAATCATATCCCTGTCATAATAGAAACTGAGGAGACTTAGACCTATAGACCTAGGTCTGGAATTAAGACTATATAAATTACATACTATCTATGATAACAAGTAACATGACCGATGCTAAATATATCTTTATTTTATATCATTTTAATCAGTTAAAAATTTTATCTCATAAATAGTAACCTTGTTGCTATAGTACCCGTACAGTACTATTTCTGCTACAGTACCCGCACAGTACCATCACTGCTATAGTGCCATACCACCGATAGAGTATTATCGATCTACAGTATCGTCGCTGCTACAGTACCGCTACAGTACTGCTACAGTCCATGCGCCCAATGGGTTTTGAACCCCCATTTTCATGTAGGACTACGAGGTGTTTACCACTAAGCCAAACCCCAACTACAGGTGACCTCAAATTTTTAGTAAGGAAAATACCATCGACCTTTCATCAAGGGTTATCTCGTTAAAATTTGAGAAAACATTAACATGAAAGAAATAACTTAATTAAAACAATATGAAACAACAATATTTTACCATAATTCATGATAATAGAACATGTGATATCTAAAGAAATAATATGTACCAAGGATTTAGTGTGCAAGATAATATACCTAATCCATGGCTCATAACATAGGAATGTAGGATGACATATAAATGTGGAATATATATAGTAAATCATAACACTATGAACACTGGAAAATATGATCATGTCCACCAAAAATATTGTGATCACAGACAGACACAATCATTTTATTGAAAAATAATATTAATAAATATAAATGTGATCGTGTCTAAGAAAAATCATTTGAATAAAACTATATGAAAACATTTCCATACACAATCATGATAAAAATCATATATGAGGTCATGTCCACATAAAATATACTGAACACTTCTAAACACGGTCATGTATACAAAAAATATCATCATCTCATGTGAAATAAAAACATAACGAATGAAATTTAGGGAGATATATGACCCCATCTGCCAATATCCAAAAACAATTACTCCATAATATTTCAATCATTCTTGACATCATTAAATCCAATGAATGTAAAATGGGTTTCATTTCATTTCCAAATGGTATTGCATAACGTGATATTAAAATTAGATAGGTTGATACAAAAAAATTAAAAAACTCAAAATGATTATTTTATTATGTTATTTTGAGGGTGGTTCAATAAATATAACTCCATAGCAGTAAATTATTTTTTATTTATAGAGGAAAAATGGAATCGAAAAAAATTATTCTTTAAAAAATATTTAATTACATTGACATATAAAAAAGACAATATGAGTTTCATGAGAAAATATTAATTTTCAGAATTTTAAATAGATAAAATTTCAAACATTAATTGGATGTGAATTTTAATTATAGTTCATTTAAAATGTAAAATTTTTATTCAAAGGAAATGTTGAGTTGATGAAAAAATGTATTATCCCAAAAGAATAAAAAAATTCCATTTTAAAAATACATTTATTGAAAACAAAATTAATGAAAGTGTGATAAGTATCTCATTTAAAAATAAGTAAAGAGAAATTTTAATATCACCATATATAAAAAATATTCAAATTTCAAAATAAGTAAAATAATATTAGAGTGATTTGTGAATAGTGAATATGAAAAAAAATAAGTCATTCAAATTGGACATGAATTATTCTCAAGAACATTATATTTTATGAAATACCTAATCGATAAAGGAAGATGTATTTGATGTAAAATAAAGTAATTTACCTAAAAATCATGCTGGAAATAAAATTTAAAATCATCATATGATATAAGAAAGAAACATTGATGTACCATTTTCAAAGAGGAATCGTTATGACTGGACAAAATAAGTCGAGTAAATAAAATACATTTAAACATTGGTATAATTTTTTTAAAGGAACCTGAATGAAAGAACTTGATATCAATTTTTGAATCTCTTTAATTTAATTAATGTATCATAAGAACAACCATACGGAATTATATGAACTATATAATATAACCAAGTGTTGAATATGGCATATGTCTTAAATAAAGAAAAGTGAGACTAGTAAACTATTTCAATAACTCTAAAAATCCAAAAAAGTGGTTTAACCTTCCTTATAATAAAAATTAATTCCTTACTAAATTATTACAGAAGATTATTTATATATATTTCCCTATATACTCTTCAATAATATTAATTTATTATACATTTATTAATTAGTTATATCATAATTTAATCATCGTATGTTAGTAAATTTGACTGTTTTCCATGATTTCAAATTTTTATAGGAGATCACATTATTAGGTACCATGTTCAGAATTCCTAGATTATCTAATGTACTATAAAAGAGTACTTATACTGATTTAATTTTACTCCAAGATAAATTAATTCATAATTTATGAAGATGAAATCAATGATGACCTTGTTTCATTAATTTATAATTAAAAAAGCCCAAACATTAACCATCAATTAAATATTAATATATACCTATGAAGTCATTGTATTTTCATAAAAATTAATTAATTTTATTATATTAATTATAATAATCTTCCAATAATATACATGATGAAAAATGAAATATGTCATTCTATGGAGGATTTAGTATGCACGTATTCACAAACGACATTATTGTCTTGCATAGAACGCAAAAATGGTATCCAGTGGTTCATATTTTTATAATCTTAAAAATTATAAATAAATCATATTTAATAAAAAAGTTCTCTTTTTGATCCATCCATATTTGGTGGTAATGAGAAACACAATATTTTTCTTCATGGAGGTTAGAGTTCATATGTACGCAAGCATAGCGTTATCATTTTTATAAGGATAAGACAAGGTAAATGAGGATTTTAAAATAAATAAAATTAAATTTTAATATAATAATGACATTTATATTATTATTTTTGGATATTATAAAATACTTTGAGTTAATTAATAATACCTATAAATATTTAAATGAAAAGGAGATATTTTTGAAATTTTACATAACTCCTTCGATTAACTCCTTTTCAAATTGGATAATAAATTTTAGGGGTGATCCTTTGAGTAATCCAGAACATCTAGGACACGACTAAGAGTTTTTTAGATTTATTTTAATAGATTTATCTTGAAATATGGGGCATGTGGTTTGAGGTGAAGTGGTTGTGGTGAAGGAACAATTTTATAAGTGAGATGCGTAGTTTTTTTTTGTAATTAGAGATTCGATGTTCATGGAAAGTGGATCCTAAAGTGTAAAATATGGATATAAATAAATTTAGGGGTTAATATTTCCCCAACCACTCATTTAAAGAAAACCATTTCCATTATTGAAGTGTTTTACTCTTTTATTTAAACCTTTTACCATTTTAGATTTTACCATTGTACCTATTTTTACTTAAGTAATTTATTTTTATCCCTATATATAAAATCAAACATATTATTTAATTTAAACCACACAATTCAAAAAATACAATCCATTTTCCATATAATTTATAAAATTAAGGGAAAAAATTGTAAAATAGCTAATTTATAACACATGAAAAACTATTTTAGAGAAAAATATAACTTCACTTCTATAATTTCGGTAAAGTTTTCTAAATTTAATATTAATTTTTGAAATTTTATAAATTTAGTAGTAAAATAATTATTTATTAAGGAAAATGGTTTCATAATTTTTAGATCATTTTTATATTCTAATTATTTAATCAAATCATGGTATTAATAAAAATTATATTTTGTATTATTCAGTAAAAAAATCGATTTTTTCAAAAAAACCCAGAAAATCATCTTAAGATAATATTTCCAAGATTAATAAAGAAATTATGTTCATTTTATCACATTAGAATTATAATAATTTAATATATAATGATTAAATGGAAATATATATTATAATGAAAACTGTTTTTATATGAAAATACATTAAAAAATATATTAACTGTTCTTTTTTTTAATTGTGATCAATTAACAATTAAAGAAATTTTAATATATTTTATTATATTTTTAAACATAAAAATAAAATAATTATTTGAAATAGATCCATTTAATTTATGTATATATAAATTATATAAAATTTTTTAAAACAAATCTTCAAAAATATATTTTTTACCATTATCATGGTATTTAAAAATGTGCGTGGAAACTTAGTTATCTCCCTAAAAAATAAAATGACCATATTATATAATTTTAGTATTTTGATTAAAAATATTTACATAATTTTATCCTACTCAATTTCTAAAAGTGAGGAAACATATTTTTAATGTAATTGCCTGTAACAAATAAAAAACAATTTTTTGGAAAAATATATCTTTTATGAATAGAAATTTTTTGTTATGTTCTTAGTAATAAATATTGGATATATATTAACTTATTTTATTATATATATTATCAATATAATTTATTAAAATAATTATTTAAACATATAATCATACAATTAATTACTCATTAAATGGAATTTTAAGTAAATTATATTTTTTCATAAAATTATTCTAAATATGATTTAGTTACACTAATTGAATTTCATCTATGGATTATTATTAAAAAACAATATCATATTCCATTATAATTAAAAATGGAAAATTTTTACAATACAATTGATTTTTAAATAACTTATTACATTATTAAATTATATTTTATGTCATCCTAAATTCAACTTACTTGACCACACAAGATCTATGCATAAGGCCTAAGGATAAGATAATATCATGTGGTAGTTGTGGGTGTTGGATTTTCTAGTAGAAATCTTGTATAAATTTTTATTAGGCTTAACTTCTCTCACAACTGATTTCATTAGAACAATAATTGTTGAATTTTATAATAGGCTTGTCCTAGAGAAAACCCTAGTGATTCCACGTCCCTTACATGCCTATACATGTGAACCTTATAATAATAACTTGTACTACTTGATTCCATCACTTCCCATTTTAATATAGCTTTCATATTTTGGTTACTTTTATTTATACCTTATAATTTTATGGCTATAGAATAATCGAAAAATTAAATAATTTTATACTAAACAATCAAAATTTCATTTTAGTTTAGTATTATGCATGAAAAAAAACTATTCAACATAATATTAATTTGATGGGGAATTAATAATAAAATTATTTGGTGTTAAAGATCCATTCTATATGGAATCTTTGATATAATCCTAGAACATAGTTTAAGTTCATTTGAAACCACAACCAAATGTTCTAGGGAAAACATTTAATTATCTAGAAAATACATCAATATACTTTTGTATGATTTACATTCCTTCCATGTTGATTTTCTCTAGAACAATCTGATCCATGTGTCTATCATTGTTGTGTATTAGTACCCATATTAAAGGGGTTTCTTCTAATGTGTGTTTATACTCAAAATTTCAATAGAATGTTATAATGGGATTATTTGGGATGTGAGATGATATTTATTTAAACCAAATATTTATATGAACTTCATTTAAAAATATAATAAATTCCCAATATCACATAAAATAAAAAAAGGGAAGAAATTTTGCATCTATATGAAGGGTCTTTTTGAAAACCATGAGTAGAGAGGGTTTTTATAACTCATATGAAGTCATGAAACCATTAGGTGTTTTCATTGATAATTCAATATTCTATTCATGATGTGGTTAATAAAAAATCTTAGAAAACATTCATGTTATGAAAGAATTAAAATATCCAAAAAAATATTCATAGATTTGGAGTGGAGAATATTTGTACATCAAACCACCTCATTATCACTGTCTAATTCAAATGTATGGATTTCATATGATATTCATGGTTTCATTTTTATTTGATGTGTTTGATTCTTATTAACCACATTAGATCTTGGATTAGTTCATTGAGTTTGGTAATTACTAAACTCTATTCCTTAGAATAATTGACGTTCGGGTGGTTCATTATTTGGAACCTTCTTCTCATATGTCACGTTATCTAGCCTCTTTTTATTTATTTATAAATTGTGTGTGTCATTTCATAAATTACCCCATTCAAACAATAATCCTTACTCTGTTGTGAAATTTATTGTGTTCATCCCCTAACATTTTTTTCATGATGTTTGTTTAACATTCCTCCATCCATGTGACTTATTGATTGAGTTTCCATAAAACTCATTTTTATGTTTTCTATCTCTAGATCCATGAGAATAAAGATACAATCCGATTTATATTTCCAACATCAGTGAACATAAAAAAATCTTATTAGCTACCAAATTCTCTTGAGGATAATTACATTATAATGTTTTTAGGACATTAAATAAATGATCGGTCATTCTTTCAGGGATAATAATTAAACTGATGACATAAAATGAAAATTTGGTGAAGAATATTTCATAATTACCAACAAAATAATTTTACATTTGATTCAACAAAAGGAATTAACTTTCCATTAAAAAGAGAATAATTCAGAGAAAATTATTTGAAAACAATATTTCCTTAATCCCCTCCCATTTCAGGGGGTTGAATTATTTCTTTTTCCTTTTCATCATAATTATATTATACTATTAGTAATCATCACCTTCTAGATGATAAATAGATAAAAAATTGTTTTTATGTTTTGACAAATAAATAAAGAAAAATATATTTTCTAGAGTTTCGATAAATTTTTCAACAACTGGTGTATTTTATGTTCCACTAAAGAAGGGGGATATTGATTCATATTGTATTTACTGGAGTTTTCATCCACCATTGTAATTCTTTAGAGATTAGTATGATTTTTATTTTTCCTTATCACATATGAAAGTTTATTGAGCATCACAATTAGACTTTTTCCAACATCTACTGTCCATTTTGGTTGTTCATTGGGAAAATCATAGAATTTTCCATAACACAAATTTTTAACTAAATTTATCATAGACACAACCATTAATATAATCAACATGGTTAACTGTAACTAATACCAAATAAAAACTTAAATGAATAACCATGTGAAAATTAAAACTCGTGATGTTTTAATCGAGGAAACAATTATTTTTTCCTATGATAATTTAGGTTAAAGAAATTTTTATTTATGATGGTATTTTAATACTTCTTAACCTAATAGCCAAAAATAAATAAAATACATAAAATACAAACTAAGATGCCCCAAATGCACACTCCCAGATCCAGTTCATAAGAAAAAAATATTTCACACTTGAATTAATAAAAACTAAAATACCTCATGAATACAATAAATATATTTTACAAAAGTACCATGATTTAAGCATTACGTATCATAAATAATCACATAGTATTAGAACCGAATGGTTTGGTGTAGTTGGATGATAGTTAAATAAATATTTTATGGCATATTTTTTTTTGATATATCCAATAAAATTCCCCACACATGGATTCCATATAATAATAATCCTTCGTACTATTTATTGAGTAAATGTGAATAAAAGGAATGAGTGATCTCAAACATTAAATAAGTGAAATCTTATCAATGATTCATATTGTGGTTAGATCATAAAAATGTGAGAAAAAATGGGTAGTATATGAATATCTAATTAAAATAAGAATAAAATCAAGATATTTTTCCATAATATATGATAATGGGATATATTACCTCAACATATTAAATTTATACTATTGTGTAAGAGTGTAGATGAGATACTCAACACCTTTACTCCTATATATGATTCTAATAAACCTATTATTTACATACCATCCTTGAAACCAATTTAATCAACTAAAAAACAATCCATAATTATATTATCATAAAAAAATATTGAGTTACACACACACCCAATACCATATGAGTGTAGTGTTTTTGAGATTTAGGAAAAATCACTAAATAAAAAAAACCATATCATTTTCATCCAATGAGAATTTTTCTAACTAAAACAATGAGTCCTTAGTTTTCATTATGTATTAAAAATATCCAAAAAAATTATCCAATCAAGATCCCATCAAGAAATAAAATAAATAATACTCTTATTCACAACATTGGGTAAATAAAATAATAATAAGTTTGAGCTCAATAACATAGTATGGGGTGTTGTATAACAAAAGTTATCATAGAACAAATGAGGAATGAATAATATGATAGGAATAACTAATAATCAAATAAATCCATAAAATTGATAGATTTACTTTTTAAATGATAACAAATAACATAACATTGTCAATAATCTCATGGATAATGATAACTAATTTAAAAGTTATGGAATTGAAAACTAAAAAAATTATAAAAATATAAAAATTCATTGTTCTAAGACATCATATATAAATGGGTAATGTTTACACCATGTACCCAAGATAGTTGGTCTCATGAGACCTATCGATGCATTGAGGTAATATATAATTATTATTCTCCATAAATCACTAAATATATCTAATTAATTATATAAAAAAATGATAAAAAAATTCATAACACACATTCCTTAGTAGTTAATAAACATCCATATTGAAATACCTATTATAAAAATTCTCAAAATATAATGACTCCAACCTTCACTTCTAGATCTGGAACTAAAGAAATATTTTCCACAGACATTATTAGATAAAAATTAAGTTCCAATAAACATAGTCGTACATAATTAAAATAAAAATAAAAATATTGACTTAGTAACATAGCCAATACCCAATAGGATTTGTTTTATAGTGAATTGGGAAAACAATTATCTAACAAAAAATATACCATTGTCATTCAAAAGAATTTCTACTATTATAAAATGAATATTTTATATCATAACATGTCTTAAAGATGGCCTAAAAATATTCTTCACTTAGGATAACCTTAAGTACATATCACAGTTAATACCCTTATTTATAACCTAGGGAAATTGAAATATAAGAAGGTAGATTTCAAACACTCAATAAGGTTAAACATGGGTATTAAAAATTGAATATTATAACTAAGTATAAAATTATCATGTGGCCATGGCAATAAAATCAAGGTATATTAACATAGAAAAAGGGATTCATACACAATAAACATGGATCATAAATCTTGAGTAATAACATGAATAATGGAATAATATATGATTAAAATAAGTGTGAAAGCATGAGTTGATAATAATGTTCTATAAAAACACAAAATAGATAAATTTTCTATTATTATTTCAATAATTACATAAAAAATATTAAAATAATGAATAAAATCAATAGAATAATCATTAAGGAATCTTGGGACATTATATTCATCAATCATATTCACTCTTAATGCAATAACATAACTATTTAATTCAAACATTATATTATAATGGAATCACATAAACATGATAATTCCAAAATCTTCATAAGAGTAAATTATATCTAGTTTATTCCTTCTTCATTACCTAATTAATTATATTGAAATATAAATGGGTCACCAATCATCATTAACAATTCCCATGTTCTATAACATAAAAAACTTCTATAGGATTGTACATTCATCATAGAACCCATAAAAACACTCATCATTCCTTGACATATTGATAAATCACTAGGAACGAAATGATTTTAATGATAATTATTTTATACATTATTATATAAAAAATAGAGAAATAGGGTGTATGGTATTATTTATTGAAAATCCATTGTAAATTTTAACATAAATTAAGGGATGCTAACATTTATTGTAAAAAAAATTAAAATCATTAGAAAAATCTTTAAAACAAAAAAATATCAATTTTTTCATTGACATTTAAAAATGATAAATTCAGAAAAAAGTAGGAAAATTATTTTCATTGAGAAACCATCAAAACATTGAATTGAATATTGACAATTAAGAATTAATATAATCATGGAAAAAGGAGATAAAGTGGTAAATGTAAAAAAATATTCATTTTAAACCATAATTTACAATATAAAAGATGATATATACAAGAAACATTTAAAAGATTACTTTTTTAAAAAAATTGATAAATTCAAAGATAGTTAAAAAATAATTTAAAAAATAATTGATTTTTTGTGATCAAATATTTGTAAGTAGTATAAATATATGGATGTGTAAGGAGAAGAGTAGGTAAATCAATTAAAAACATTTAAAATAATGTTTTAAAGAAAACCCATTTATGGATTTTAAAATCTAAATCTCGTTGATAGAAAAAAATGGGAAAGAAAATAAAATACCAAATGTATAAAGGGAGTCAAGATAAAATATTTCAACGAGGGAGTAAATATACCATATAATTGGAAATAGCTGAATAATATGAAACAAGTCTCAAAGAATGATGTTTTACGGGAGAAACACATACCAGTTTTATAACATTTGGATTGAAATTTATTGAAAGGTATGACATGAAATGGAATATTAAATAGAATGATAAAAGTGTGAATCATGACCTAATATTTCATATGGGTTGTATATTCACCATATAAGAGACATATGTTCATATCTTGAAATACGTATAAAAATGGAAATTGAAAAAGATATAACCTTATGGATTTTATAAAAATTCAATCATAAGAGATTGAATGAAAGAGCATTATTTGGATTGCTAAATACTATAAATTGAAAATAAAATAAATTATAATACATTCCTGGGAATCTGAATCAACAAATATCAAAAAACAATTGGGCAAAAAATGAAACAAGTCTTAGAAGATTGAAATTGAGACCAATAAGCCATTACTTACTTGGTAACATTTTATGTAAGAATCAATCAAGGATGTGATTATCTGAATCAAATTTATATCCCTATAAGAAAGTATAAATAAAACATAAACCCATAACAGTTCATAAAAAAACATTATCATGTAATAACATAACCAACTGAGAGGTGATATAACCCAATGAAAGGAAATTGAGCTAGGAAATCCTATACAAGGGACACCCACATAGTCTATTTTACCCTTATTAATATTAATTTTACACTATACCAATATTTTATAATAAATTATTGATGATATATTAAGTATTTTTTTATAAAATTAACATGTGGGTGTCAACCATTATATTTCCAATACATGATTTTGTTTGGATATTCTGGTCTTTGAGTCTCGCTCACAGGTTATGAAATCACCTAACCCACAGGGGCTCATATATAGAGAGGTAATATGAGTGTGACACCCCAATCCCACCTCTAATGTCCCAAAGGATATTGACTATCACCTATTTGTAATATCATAAATATGGGAGGCCTTATACTAATAAAAATGTACAAACAAACACAAATATCTATACACACTATAGTAATGTATAAAATAAAATAATAATAATAATAAATGTAGAAAAAACCTCTAGTATCCCAAAATAGAGTAAATTACTAAAAAATAAATGAAAAGGGTAAAAATATAGGCCTCACAACCATAAATTAATTCCAACCATAAAAATTGAGAGAAAACTATCCCAAAATTAAACCTCAAGTCTTACTATAAACCTACTACCATGGATGCCAAGAACCAATATGAACCACCATAACTAGTATCACCTTTACCTCATTTAAGCATAATATCAACATCATAGGACATGAATTGTGAAGGAATATACCACGATGGTTTTAGTATATACATATTAGGTAGGACACATTGAAATATCTAAGAATTATGGCATCCAAAATGATTCAGATCCAAAAAAGAGGAAGGGGGGCGAAATCATATATTCTCAAAAAAGTATACAAATAAGACATTAATTTTACAGTCCTAAAAACAAGAAAAATCAGTAGAATTATTCACACAACTTCTTGAAGTAGTAATATCATGGAATATATTCTAGAGATGTCTCAGTAAACACATTAAGCGAGTAAAAACCCCATTGGAAGTCGCCTAATATGATGTAATTCAAATAAAATATAGAGGGTTGCACCTTGGATTCATGGGACACATATCTCTATCGCAATTAAACTCGTAGATAAAGGATTTATCTAAGGGATATATTGGGACACTTAACTAAATATTTACTATCGTATTAGTGGGGATAACATGCCCAAAATATGTAAGAAATTATATCTGACCCTATATATGGAAATTTAATAGAGTATCATGACCATGGACCCTATGGGGGATACATGACTCTATCTATGATTGACCCATAAGTAGTAGATTGCCCAAAATATGTAGTAGGGTGGGATACATAACATTATCCAGTAAAATTTGATACTCTACCACCACACCCAATATAGAACCCTATAGAGAATTTTATTCTTGAACATCCAAATACAAGAAAAAATGTGAACTATATGGAATTACCAAGGGGTATATAGGGTTTCACCGAAAGTAAAAAAAATGTTCCCTTGAATCACTAGACTAAATTGGGTAAAAAATTCCATCTAAACAACCTGAGAGTCATGTTACATAGTGAATTTGTCTAGGATTAGTACTCGGAGTGTGATTAAAATTACTAGGTCATGTTTATGTGAGGGGTAAAAGGGATATATCCTAGGAATATAGGTCATGTTAACCAATAAATCTCCATATGCATTTAATTCTGATACATGTTGATCTAATTGTCTATAATCATATGATGTGGAAGCCTAGTCTCATTGTTATGGTGTGTTCTCCATGGCTTGAAACCTGAGTTCTAAATCTCCTACCTACCGCATAGTGTGTTCTTCCAAAATACATGTTTTGTATCCATTAATTTTCTATAGTATTTTTTTTTACCTCCAATACTATAATAAATCGTCGATAATATCCTGTAAGACCAATGAAACATTTAATCTCAATGAATTTTTTTGGCTCTTTCCAAGCCAAAATAGCCTTCACTATCTCATGATAAACTTATAATCCATTATTAGAAATCATATTCCTATAGGAACATACTACTTGGATACATAAATATCATCTCAAAATATTTTCATAAAAATGGTGACACCTTAAGATATCTAGAACCAAACTCAAATACTACTGATTATCATGATCAGATCTCGAATAAACAAAAATGTCACAGAAGAACACCACCACAATGTTTTTTGAGAGACTCATGAATTATCTAATTCATCAAATTCATAAAAACATAAAAAGAACTAGTTAGATCAAATGGAATTACAAGAAATTATAAATATTCATACATTCTCTTGAATGTTGTCTTTGGTATATCAGACTCCCAACTCTAATCTGATTATAACTCGACTAAAGGTCGATCTTTGAAAACCACTTTTCATCTGCAATTGATCAAAGAATCATCCACATGAGGAAAATTATACTTTTACTTAATCATTACTCGGTTCAAATTTAGATAATCCACACACAATTGGAGTGAACTGCCTTCCTTGTTTGAAAAGATCACCACAGATACCCATGTAAGAACACTATGGAGAACAAAACCTTTTTCCATCAATTTTTTGAAATGATTCTTTAGATCTATCAGCTCTATTTGTTACATGTGATAATAATGTACCAAAATTATAATTTTACTTGGTACCAGGTCAATCTTAAATGTAATACCCTGTGATTTTTTGAATTTATTTTAATTTATTTAATCATTTGATATTGTTCATTTCACGCAACAGTACATATAACTTCTTATATAGAAATGTACTAAGTGTTCTGTATGTTATATGCAACGATAATTAAATATTTTACTATATTAAACACATAGGTTAGATTTAGGTACAATAAACACTATTTTTTCTTGTATTACAAACAATACTAAGTCCCTTAAATATCATGTGTCACGTGCAAGGTCAATTTTTACCGAACCGAAATATACTACGAATATTGTTATTAAGATATTATTATAGATACCATATATCTTTTGGAATTAATGTTCTAAAAAATATTAAAATAATTGTTAAAATAAGATTTACTCGTGTATATAAAATTAATTCTTTGGTTTTCAATTAGTTGAATCGAATGTAAGAAATATTTTAAAATTTAAAAAATTACTTTTCTAAGAAAACTGCCTTTCTCTGTAAAAATAAAATTTTATCTCAATAAATTAAAAACACCACTTTTGATTAATATTTTAAATAAAAATTAAATATTATATATTCCATCCATATTTTGTATACTCATCCAATAGATTTGAAAGGTATAAGATAAGAATAAATCCAATTTAATGAAAAAATAGATCTATTTTTCTAAAAAATAATTTTACCTCCTTTTAATGGTGTACCCATTTTAAATATTTTATTGGTACTTTAATAAATTTTATTTAACAATTAAAATTTATTTTAGTAATTAAAATATAAAAATTTATTTTTGGAGAATTTTTGGGGAAATATTTCATTTTTTGATGAATAATGAACAATAGTGAGTTTTAAATCAAAAATGCTCTTTTTTTAATTTATTTATATAGTTAAATTTTATTTTACTTATTATTTAAAGTCTAATTAGAAAATTTTACATAACTTAATCCAATTTAGTTCATTTTAACTAATTTAACTTTGAAATTTTTCATAAGATCATTTAAAACATTTAAACATTTTCTCTTAAAAATCAATTGTCGCAACACATCTGTTAGATTAAATTTTTATTAATTTCTTCCACTTATATGACCATAATTTGTAAAAATTGAATAAATATATTTAATATTTATAATTTATAATTTCTAATAAGTTCAACATATTTTTTTACCAAAAAAATTAGTGATTGTGATTAAAATTAATTAAACCAATAAATAGAAATATTAACTTAACAAATGACTAAACCATAATATTAAGGAAATATTTACCTATAAACATGTCCAAAATCTATTTTCAGACCATATTTATACCCTATACCCCCTTTTATATAATATTTAACCTTATTTTATCCACTTTACATGGTAAAAATGTTGTAGGAATCCCCTTTTCAAAAATATTCAAGAATGTCACTCCTTCCCCACTCTAAAAACATACTCACCCCTACTACTTTTTTCAAGCTCTAAAATTCTTTGGGACTCAACAAATATTCACTAATAATCTACAAAAATTCCTCCCTTAATCCCATAATCCTGCCTCTAGGCATAAATTTAACCAAGGAAGCCCTTTGGGGAAAACCAAGAGGAGTTTCCCAAAGAAGAAGTAACATCCTTTCTCATGATCCTTTGATTTAATTTCATTCTCTACCACTAAAACTAATCTCATTACATTATTATATAATAATCTATGTATCTTATATTTTATGATATATTTTTATTTTTATTTTTATACCTGAACATTTACACACTTCCCCCTAATAGGTAACAATCTTATAGTTCTTGTGTACATAAAACTACCCCTCACGAAATGACGTTGTTTTTTTCCTTTACCACCTGTCATGGTTTAGAATTATGATGGAAAACATGTTTATATATTATATTTATAATATTTAGGATTTTTTTATTCTTATTTAATTATTATATAAAACATTCTTTCATGCTTTCCAATTTTTTTAAATACGATAACTTAGTTTGTGGATGTGTGGACTATAGTCTCCACAAAGTGATGTGATTCATCCACACGAAAAATGGAATTTATTAAGGATTGGATTAGTTATATTAGATAAAATATATGAAATTATTATTCTACTTTAATGATAATATATATTCATTTATTTTATTTTCATTCTTTCTTTAAATATGGTAATAAAATGGAAACAACATCCATGCGTACGCACGACCAACCATCTCCACTAACAATGTATTCTATTTCATATTTCTATATTTTATATATTATCATAAATACATATATACTTAATATATATGACATAAATATATATATATCATTATCTGTAATCTTGAAATATGTAAATTTTTATCTAATTAATAGGATCAAAATAAAAATCCAAAACATATTTGAAAAATAAAGTAGATATTACCTGAAACGTTACATTTACATAGAGTTGTTAAGAAATAGGTGATTTATAGTCATAAACAAACAGTATACAGTATTAAATATAACAATATGGTTATTTGGTAGATATATAATGAACTTATATTTATTATACAAGAGTTTTGAACGTGTATGAGTAAAGTCAATACTTAAGGTAAAGGAATATCATCTCATTTTTTATTTCTGTGAGATACATGTCATATTAACCACTCGATTCTTTTTTGTGGTGTACATAATTTGTTAGGACATGTAATATAATTAGTTTAATTTATTTAATAAAATTTCATGCTTTAATTCATGTTTTTACTTCATAGGGATCACAGCTCTAATGTTATATATGTACTAAGGGTTTTCTCGTCTCACTTTTATTTATATGAGACTTATGCCTTATTCACCATTCATTTATTTTTTTATATATACTGCACATGTATGTTTTATATTATAATTATAATTTAATTTTTATTTATTAAATATCCATTTTATTATCTTTCATTCATTTGTTTTATGGTTCAAATGTTACCAAATCTGTAAAGTAATTTTTTTCTCAATTTTCCATCTTTGAGATATATGCCATGTTATACACCTATATTTTCTATATGGTGTATATAATACCCATTAACATTTTATATAATTAATATCATTCCTTTACTGATATTTTATGCTTAATTTAATGTTATTTTTTCGTGGTGATTGTGATTTAATTTTACCAATGTGGAAAGAACTTAGTGTTACAATCTCATCATTTATTAGGATTGTTTATGATTATTTTTACATTGATGAAATATTATAATCCATATATTATGAAATAACGAGATGTTTATTATAAAATTGTTATAAATATTATATCCAATTATTTTTACCATTTTTCACTCTTTTTTACTCAATATAATTAAGAATAGTTTTATAAAAATGCTACTTTATTTATCCTTTTTGTTGAAAATCTATGTTCTTTCAAAACCGTGTTTTCTAAAAATGTTTTCCAAATTTTTTTAATATTACCATGTGATGTTTAAAGAAAAATTTTACACATATTTAACATTTTAAAAAATGGATTTAAAAGTAATCTTATTGTTGTCTTCCCATCAAGGAACTTTTATAAACTTTTAAATGTGCAAAATTAATGTTCAGTATGTACGGGATTACCCGTCATCATGTATGTCATTTCCATTAAGATTACATTGTAACTTTATGTGTTTATTATTTAATATAATTATTTCTTAATATACTCTAAAATTTTTTATTCTAAATTTTTTTCAAAAAAAATTCAGATATGTTTTAAGTTCAAAAAGGGTTTTAATGATTTTAAAATCTTTCTTATATGTTTTCAAAAATTGATTTTCGATGAAAATGATTTAAATGATTTAATGATTTTTTGTAATTTTTTGAAACCATTTTAAAATAAAATGGTTTCAAAAATGATTTCAAGAACTATTTTTTGTTTCAAATGTATTTTCAATGAAAAAGGTTTTCCGAAATATCAAGCATTCATTATGATTTTTCAAATTATTTTATAAGAAAAAGATTTTTCAAAATGTTTTCAAGATTTAATTATGAGTTTTCAAGGTGTTTTCAAATAAAAATGTTTTAAAAATATTTTCAATATTACATTATTAATTTTTAAAGATATTTTAAGTTTAAAAAGATTTCAAAATGCTTTATTTTTTAAAAAATTATTTTTTGTAGAAGAAAAGATTTTTTCCTCAAAAAATGTTTTAAAAGAAATTATGAAGCCTTCTTTATAAGATAATTATTTTTGAAATATATTTATGAAAAATAATTTCAATGATAAGATATTTTCTTTAATTCATTTTCTATGTGATCATTCAAAATCCTTCTACATATAATATGTCATAATTTGTTATAGTTTATCATTTAAGAGTGATATTATCCCAGAATACCATTAATATTGTTTCTTGAATTGATTATGTTTTGATGGAATGATGTTTATGAAACCTGTTAATCATTCATGGGTTATATATTTATGAAACATGGTTATTTTCTTGAGTTATTCTTTTAAGAAATTATT
Organism: Viscum album; assembly: GCA_963277665.1. Lineage (NCBI taxonomy): Eukaryota > Viridiplantae > Streptophyta > Magnoliopsida > Santalales > Viscaceae > Viscum > Viscum album. The sequence goes on along the minus strand of OY728137.1, from coordinate 2,023,516,134 downwards.
ATGAAACCATTCTCTCCTTCCACAGGTTATGATATGATTACATGTTTTTGACACCCATTTCTTTTTCATGTGTTATTATATGATTGTTTATGATCATGTGTCACATGTAAGTATTATTTCATTATAAGATGGGTGGGACCAAAATATCACTCTAATACATTGGGTAAATATTAATATCTCATGAGATAATTATTGTAATCAATTCAAAGGGTTTGATCCACTATGGAAGATTGAAAATCTCAATACACTATGGGAAGATGAGGAAATCTTTTCCATTATGGGTAGATGGGGAATCTCGATCCCTTATAAGGAATGGTTTTTGATTAGGTATAACAGTGTTTCCAGCCACGTAGGTGTATTCACTATAAAGTGATCTTATAATTTTTTGTAAATGAGCCTTGAATTATAGGTAATGTTTTCATATGCTTATGTGTTGGCCATAAATCCTTTATCTTATGCATATTATATGCTCACACCATTCATGTTCTTGTAAATATCATGATTCTTATATTATGAAATATGTATATTTATTTTATGACTATTCATTATGATATTTTATATATATGGTATGATATTATAATCTTATGAACATGTTCTCATACCATTATGTTCATGTTATACTTACATATCTCCCATATTTACCCTTACTGAGCATATGATCTCATCACTTTCTTATGTTTCCTTTCCCCAGGTTATCACAAGGGTTTTAAGTAGAGGTGATAAAATGGGAATATATTTTGAAGAATATGTTGATGATCCTTCACTAAGATATATTATTATGTTTCCATTTCTCCAAATACAATAAACTATTACAGTCCTAGGGCGTGTATTTTTGTAATGTTCTGAATATTAATCTAAAATTATGTAATAGATAAATAGGTTAAGCCTAGTTATCTATAGTTGGTATCAAATTAAATGTTTTTTATACCTTTTGAAACCAGTATGAGAAACATTTAGTGCGATCCCATGGTATATTTGTGAGGATTTGTTTTGGGATACCTCTAAGAATGATTCTATGTATGAGTTAATGTTTAGGAAAATGACCTGGATTTTTGGTAAATAATAGAGTGGGTAGTTTCATATCAATGAATAATTTTATGGATATTATAAGTGGATGTGTCTTTGGAAAATATGTACATAGGGGTAACAACCCTGAAAACACCGTATTGAACTAGACATGAATGGGAAACAATGCATAATAATGGGCCTTACTGCACACCTAGTTTGACCCTCCTGGGGATATGAATTAGGAATTCACAAACACTTTATAAAAAATCATAATGTATTTAAATAAATTTTAGATATGAATAATATATTATAAACATAAGGGTTTATATATTAAAGAAGTATGTGTCATCATTTATACAATCTATATGTTATTTTTCTTGATTATAAGGTTTTTTGGTGTGATAAATGTTTCTTACACTATGATTTCAACTTTTAGTCAAAAGAGGGAACCAAAAGTAATTGGTTTAACATCGAATATGAAAAAAAATTATTGATGAGAAATAAAATTAGATGATAATTTGAGAAATGTATATTGTGATAATGCCAAATAAATTTTCATGAAACATGATTTACAATTTGTACATTAATCAGCTCTTAGAATCACCATGGAATATAAGGAAAGAGTTTTCTGAGAATTTTGTTAATACAAACCCCAGATAAAAGGAATAGGAATATTTTTTTTATATATAAAAGAAGGACACAAATAATATAACTTCAAATAGAAAATTAAAAGTTTATTTAATGAAATGGATGGAAATATCGACCTCCTTATGGTATTATCAATATTTGAATTCTATAAATGTGGTATGAATGGTCGTTATACAAATCAATTTCTTAATTGGAAGGATATCCAAGGGAATCAGCAAGGATGTACAAGTGATGGTTATATTTCTTATGATGATAAGACTAAAGATGAAATGTGAAAGGATATAGGTGTTAAGGAATGGGATGAGGTAGCCTTGTTAATTTATTAAGTATGAAGTATAATAATCAAATTTTTTATGTATTTGGGTTCAATAATTATCAATTCTGAAATATATATGGATATTTTAGTTAATGTTTTTCACTAAGGATTTACAAGAATGAGTTGAATGGTTCAGATGGACTAGAAAACGGATTTATTGGAAAGGTGACATATTGACTAAGGGGTGATTGTAGAGACCCTAAGCTTAATGTACATGTCCATTACATTACTTTTGCGGAATACTTAGTACATAACAAAAAACAAACACACAAGGATCGTAATAGGTTAGTGTCTTTGGAAACTCGGAACGTAATCTTCTAATCGTGGTGAATGATCTTCAACATCACCCATAAAGATCTTGCCTTTTTTATACCTAAAACCTTTCTTTATATCCTGGGGAAAATAAAACATAAAATGGTGAGCTCAAATTCTCAGTAAGGGTAAACAAAAGAAATATCAATCACATCATATACATAAGAACATAGCTTTTGGAAATCTTAACCTGCAAAAGAGCTCATAATATCATAACATGGGATAAATCATAGAAGTGAAATGTAATCCCAATAATCATAACGTAAAACATGAAACATTGTGGCATACAGACATAATCATAGAAAATCATTTCTTGTTAGTCAAGACTCATTGCCAAGACTATCTTACTGGACAAAGTCCCTTTCGGAATCGAGTCACCCTCATTCCAGTCCTGTTTCACTGAACCAGTATAACCTACCGTTCCAGCCATGTCTATCTCATGAGATATAAAATATTTACCCAATGCATTGGAGGGAGATATAGGTCCCACCCATATCATAATGATACCATTCTTATGTGTGCCACAAAATCATAATCCATACATCATTGCATAACCCATGTAATAAAAAGGGGAATCTTAAACATCATGACATCATAAAACAATTCATATATGATAAATGAATTAATAAAAATAATTCCATCACAACATAATCAAATCAATGTAATAATAGGGATAAAAATCGAACCCTTTATTATCTTATATGGAAAATAATTTTGATAAAACACTTGAACTCCATTCTTGAGGAAAATATCCTTTCTTTTTCAAATTTTTTTTTACATTCATAACATATCATAGGACTTTAAAATAAAATAAGTTGATTAAAATAAAATTGAAAACTTGTAAAGGAAGCTTCTTGGAAATAATGTTTTAAAATTCCATTCATGCCGTATAAGTTAAAAAACATTCTTCGTACTTTTGTTGGAAAAGTCAAAAAGTACCTCATACGAAATATGACGAAAGATTCCTTTCATATCTTTTACTAAAAACTCACCGAAAGGTAAAATTGGATTTAAACAATTTTAGATGGATGTAAATAATATTACATATTCAGGAAACATGGATGTGGATGATAAAATACACCCCAGTAAATGCCAAAGTATAAAAAATCTCGGATAAAAATTAGATTGTGATATTTCCCTTACCTTAGGTCCGACTTGCTTTGTAAGTGTCCGAACCTCCTGTATAATGATTTAAATTATGTTATTGACTTATTCCAGAATCATATTCATTGTTATTATATCATATATGGTCCACTTATGACTTTATATTACCCGTTCTTTTGTAAATTCATGTTAAAGTAGAGTTTTGGGTAAAATCGTCTCATTTTTCATTCGTGTTTTTAACTTGTAATTATTAATATGATTACTTAGATCATGATTAATTAATTCCAGAATATAAAACATGATTTATATATATATATTCAGAAAATACATATATAATAAATCAGTAAATGGAAAGAAATACACCGTTCATTGAGACGGTAGTCCGTACATACGCATGAACGCTGTTTTCGTTTCCTTATTGAATTGAATGGAATTAAGTAGATGACATACATATAAATATAAATAATTCCAGTATCATTATTATGTCATATATTTCATTAGTACTTATTTTATATACTTTATAATCATTCATGAATGGTTAATCATTGAGAATGAATCTCATCGCGTCGTGGAGACGGTAGTCCGTACGTACGCACGAGCGATGATATCATTCCCATGGTCGTGGAATTGTGTTGAAGTGTATGTATACTATTTCAGTATCAATATAACTTTATAATAATCATATATAGTTACTAATTAAACCATTATACCCATCCAATTAAGGTGGTGGCGGAAAATAGATTACACCACGGCGTGGAGACGGTATTCCGTACGTACGCACACGCGGTGATTTCCTTTTTCCGTAGGATGGATAGAAGGTTAATTAGAGTTGTTTCATATTTATAATAACATATAAGTATGTATGTAATAATGATTTTATTACTTTATCATGAAAAAACTAAAGAAAAAGTAGTTGAAGAAGAAAGAAATTGAAACGATCGGTAATGGATATTACCTCTTCTTTGAAACGCCTCTTTGAATCCTCCACTTAGGGAACTAAGATTGGTCTTTGAAGAAGACCAGGACCTCTAGGATTATTCTAGGGAAGTGGAGAAGGGATTTTGGCAGGTGTTGGCCGAGATTTAGTGCTCATATTGGTGTGAGGAGGAGGGGGAGGAGGTGCCCTTTTATAAGGGAGGAGAGGGGCACCTTAGGAATATCTCAAAATATTATTTTATATTAAAGTCAAAATCGGTTTATAATGGTTCCAAAGGGTCTTATTTATAAGCTAAAGCGGGGATGGGTCGAGATCCTATCAACCAATAGGATTTAAACAAGTTTAGGTTTTTATGTTAACCTTATCAATTAGATTTAACCCTAAGTTAAATAATTTAACTTTTACCGTGTCTTTTTGTTTTCTTACACTATATGGTTAATACACTTACAATAACATGCCAAAAATACCCCAAATTGTTTATTATTAATATATATATCCTTATCTAAGTAATTCTGTCTAACCTTATATTTTTAGGAATAAAATAACAATTAATAATATAATATTTGATTTAAAAACTATTTTGTGTCAATTTTGACACTATTTGATATATGATTTTTGTGAAAGTCATAACAGAATTATATGTTCGAACCAAGTTGATTAAATCAACAATAATATATCATAGTTACCTAGAAAATTATTGGGATTCATAAAAATTCTCAAATTACATTTACTTTGGTGTTTATAACATCAATTCTGTCAATATTTCATTTAAAGATAATTACTGCCTCATCATTGTGTCATAAATAAATTAAATTATCTAATGTCTAAAAATTATAAATAAAATACCATTATGTAATAAATCTTTTTATATTTCTAATGAATATTTATAATCGAATTTATCTTATTTATAACCCTATATTAAAAATGTTTTAGTAAATAAACATTGATTTTAACTCTTTTAACTCTTATTTGAATTAAATTATAATAAATGTCCTAATCTAATCCAAGTCGGCCTAAATGATAATATTTTACACTTAAGGTTGTTTTTGGTCGAGATACACTTGTACAATAGGATTAGGACATGTGTTAGTGTAATATTAATATCATTTTTACCCTTAATTACCCTATTTACTTTTAACCGTGGTAAACAAAAGTAAAAAGTTACTATTCACCAAAAATTATTTTCATCTCATTGAACCAAATTTTACTTACTGACATCAACCGTGTCTCTCGGATTTTTGAAATTCCATTCACAGAAGTGGTAAAATTAAGATTTATGAAAAAAATAATTTTTTTAACTTCCACTTAATAGTTTCACTATTCATCAAAAATTGAAGTTTTTCAGAAAAATGCCAAAATTTAACCCTAAGCTAAAATTGATATTCCGAATTCAAAAATGATTTCTATTTTCAAAAATTACCAACATTTAAGTTTCATTAATTAATTTTATAATTAATTTCCACTGTCACAATAAATAGCGTGTTTTTAAGAGATAATAACTATCAAAATATTAACACTTGTTTATGTCTGGTGTAAATGTGAAATTACATCCAATGACCAACATTGTATTGAATTGTAAAAATATATTCTAAATATACTTTAAAACCACTCAAATTAATAATTTATCACTATTAATTATTTCTATTAAAAAAGTTGTTTTTAATTAAAATTTAAGAATTTTCACTATTCATCAGAATATGAAAGTTATCTGAAAAGTACCAAAATTTCACCTTAGGCTAAATTCGATACTACGAATCCAAAAATTAATTCCATTTTGAAAAATAAAATTTAAATAATTTCAAAAAAAGGTTATTACTATTCATAACGGCTAGTTTTAATAATATTTTAACAGCATATTGTTGTTTAGTGAAACTCGTTATTGTGTACTACACATGCTATCGGGGAAGGTCGTGATTGCGTGTAATGAAAAGCAAGTCAAGGATGTGTGTTGTGAAAGCACCTTTTGGTGTATCTTACAACAAAAGACATTAGTGAAATTAAAAAGAATATTTTTCATAAAATCTTGGGCTGTTACATTCTACCCCCCTTAAAATGAATTTCGCCCTCGAAATTCGTCAGGGTTATAAATGGTTTACTATTAGAAAGTTTTTTTTAATAGAAACCCACATCGTAAAAAGGATTACCAAAACAAATCTTTAAAAACAAATGTTTGAAACTTAATGGTTACCCAAATAAACTTATCACTGGGTTTCCACATAGGTGAAAATATGGATATGGAAGAGAAATCTAACCATAATGTTCTGATGGGGAGTGGTAGAGAACATGGCTATGGAAAAGCCAAAAATCACAAAGCAAAATATTTGTGACGATCTGAGGTACCATCTGATTCATCAGATATAAGATCACTAGGACAACATTTTTGGATTTCAAGATCGTTTCCCTAAAGTTGAAGAATTTGAATTAGAATAAATACTTACTTTATTTTGGTACAATCTCACTATTGTTCGTGCCTTGAACAATTTCCACTTCATCTCATAAATAAATGAAGTTGAATTTGTTATTCGTGAAGTGTTAGTAGATCCTGTGATAGAATGACGGGTCATTGAATCTGTCTTAAACAAAAGGTTAAAAAATGTTATTAAATATACATAAGTCATTTTATAGTGAGATTAATCATATATGGTTCCTAAAATGGACTTATACATCATATATCATACTGCTTAATATAATACAACTAGTTTCTACTAAACAGGGACTTCCTGTAGGCCCGTGGAAGGCGATAAAGGCCAGTCACACTTTGGTTGTGGGTTCGATTCCTACAGCCTTGTTCGACGCGATGGGCTGTCGCCCGTCCTGCAGGTTGTCCTTTTTCTAAAACTATATTACTATAACATCCCATCAATAATATCGAAAAAAGATTTATATCCATAAACAATACTAACTTATGTCCAACATAATTGATTCCAATATTTAGAGTTATCCATAATACTGCAGTCCACTCTCATAACAAAGTGAAAACGATTACAAGAGATTTAATTCCATCGTTGATCCCCATATATCATAAGATATGTTTTGTTGGTCACATTCCAAACATTCAAAGTCCTCAATCATGTATTTTCTTGAATAACTTAGTGAAAAAATGAATGCAGTTAAAAGTAAACACCTTCCACATACCAAAATCCTCAAAATTCTATATACTCAAACCATGATATCACTTAGTCCTTATATCAATCATGAGCTCATGAATACTGTTAAACATTTCATTTTCTCGTTTTCCCTTCATTATGCGCATATCATCTTATTTCCAAAAATATCTCAATCACTTTGAATACCACATTAGACCAACACATAAATATTCCAATACATTATGATACCACATTATTTTGGAATCCCATGACATAAACACTTAATCATTCTACCACATCGTTGTCATATTCAACATCGCCAATAGTGATCGCATGTGACTTACCTTTGTCCTTTGCCTTCAGTGGTTTCTCATGTTGATCATCACTAACCCTTATATTAGGGCATCTATTAGCATAATGCCCCATTTCCTTGCACTTGAAGCATTGAAGTGTTGGTGGTGCGTTCTCTGTAGTGTTTTCTTTATTCACATCATTAGAAACCCTTTTTCCATTACATCGACACTTAGCTGCTCGATGACCTTCTTTTCCACACTTAAAACATTTTCTAGTCCCTTTAAGACAATCGCCACCATGCTTATTTCCACACTTTGTGCATAAGGAAACATTCATATTCTTTTCACCATTATTCTGAGATTTCTCCTTGAACTCCATCTTTTGTTTCTTATCAAAACCATGAGATTGATATGTAACACCAACTTCCATTTCTACCTTGATAGCACAACGCACAATTTCTTCATAGCTACTGAAGTCTCTTATAGCTAATGCCCTTCGAAGACTTGGTTTTAAGCCACTGAAAAATCGATCAACTTTACATTCAAGTTGGATGATAATACCAGAAGGGTACCTTTCACGTCTTGTAAAATTTGCTTCATAGGTACCAACAGATTCATCTTCCCTTTGCTTCAGTTCAAGAAACTCTTTCTCCATCTTTGTTCGACGAATACGAGGGAAGTACTTACTGAAAAACAAGTTCTTGAACTCGTCCCATTCCATGGACTCAATTTCATCTCTTGGCCTCGTATTTTTGATAAGATTCCACCATTGGTCAGCTTCTCCTTCCAAACGATATACTTCTAAGATGACTTTATCATGTTCAGAACATCGAAGAACTGAAAATATCTTTTCAGTAGTACTGATTCATTATTTAGCAACAAGTCGATCAGAAGACCCACTGAAAGAAGGTGGACGTTGCCTCATGAAGGACTCAATAGAATATTGTTCCCTTCTCTTCTCATTTGGAAGTCCAGAATGATTCATAGCTTTTGTAAGTATAGCAATAAGATTTTGCACTCCATCTCCCATAAAATTTGTTTGTTCAGGAGGACAATCATTGCATTGTCCATTGCATTGATCAACACGGTTCATTCGGGTTCCATCCATCGTCTAAAACCCAAAAAGAATAGTGTGAGAGGCAAAAATCATGCTAGGGAAAACAACTTAATAAAGGGGGAGTACCTTCAATATCTAACATCTTAGGTTTAATTCTATGATCGTTAGCATAATTCTAGTACTATAACCTATACGTATAATTAACCTTAGGGACATCCCTAGACATACCTTAGAAATGTCTCTAGGGATCTCACTAACGTTTTCGCATCCTAGTTTCCAAAGGTTGACTAAACCTTTCCTCTGATACCAACTGTAGCGGTCTGGAATTACTTCCAGTGGACTATAGTTGATACCTATCAGGGCACTCCATGGGCGGCTACACCCCCTGGGCGGGACACACCACCATCCCAAGTGGTAGCCATTTCCACGTGAAGCCCTTGGGCGGAGAGCCATGCTTCGTCCAACGCTCACATGTGAGAGTTCCCAAGGATCGGATACATTCTTACCTCCTTTGCCTCTGATACCAAATGTAGAGACCCTAATCTTAACGTACATGTCCATTACATTACTTTTTCGTAATACTTAGTACATAACAAAAAACAAACACACAAGGATCGTAATAGTTTAGTGTCTTTGGAAACACAGAACGTAATCTTCTAATCGTGGTGAAAGAACTTCAACATCTCCCATAAAGATCTTCCTTTTTTTTATACCTAAAAACTTTATTCATATCTTGGGGAAAAGAAAACATAAAAGGGTGAGCTAAAATGCTCAGTAAGGGTAAACAAAAGAAATATTAATCACATCATATACATAAGAACATAGCTTTTGGAAATCTTAACCTGCAAAAGAGCTCATAATATCATAACATGGGATAAATCATAGAAGTGAAATGTAATCCCAATAATCATAATTTAAAACATGAAAATTTTTGGCATACACACATAATTATAGAGAATCATTTCTTGTTAGTCAAGACTCATTTCCAAGACTATCTTAGTGGACAAAGTCCCTTTCTGAATCGAGTCACCCTCGTTCCAGTCCGGTTTCACTGAACCGGTATAACCTACCGTTCCAGCCATGTCTATCTCATGAGATATGAAATCTTTACCCAAAGCATTGGAGGGAGATATAGGTCCCACCCATCTCATAATGATACCATTCTTATGTGTGCCAAAAAATCATAAACCATACATCATTGCATAACCCATGTAATAAAAATGGGAATCTTAAACATCATGACATCATAAAACAATTCATATATGATAAAGGAATTCATAAAAATAATTCCATCACAACATAATCAAATCAATGTAATAATAGGGATAAAAACAGAACCCTTTATTATCTTAGATGGAAAATAATTTTGATAAATCACTTGAACTCCATTCTTGAGGAAAATATCCTTTCTTTTTCAAAATTTTTTGTCCTTTCATAACATGTCATATGACTTTAAAATAAAAGAAGTTGATTAAAATTAAACTTGAAAACTTGTAAAGGAATCTTCTTGGAAATAATGTTTTAAAAATCCACTAATGCCGTATAAGTTAAAAAAAACATTCTTCGTACTTTTGTCGGAAAAGTCAAAAAGTACCTCGTACGAAAAATGACGAAAGATTCCTTCCATATCTTTTACTAAAAACTACCCAAAAGGTAAAATTGGATTTAAACAATTTTAGATGGATGTAAATAATATTAAATATTCAGGAAACATGGATGTGGATGATAAAATACACCCAAGTAAAGGCCAAAGTATAAACAATCTCAGATAAAAATGAGATTGTGATATATCCCTTACCTTAGGTCCAACTTGCTTTGTAAGTGTCCGAACCTCCGGTATAATGATTTAAATAATGTTATTTACTTATTCCAGAATCATATTCATTGTTATTATATCATATATGGTCCACTTATGACTTTATATTACCCGTTCTTTTGTAAATTCATGTTAAAGTAGTGGTTTGGGTAAAATCGTCTCATTTGTCATTCGTGTTTTTAACTTGTAATTATTCATATGATTACTTAGATCATGATTACTTAATTCCAGAATATAAAACATGATTTATATATATATATTCATAATATACATATATAATAAATCAGTAAATGGAAAGAAATACACCGTTCATGGAGACGGTAGTCCGTACGTACGCATGAACGCTGTTTTCGTTTCCTTATTGAATTGAATGGAATTAAGTAGATGACATACATATAAATATAAATAATTCCACTATGATTATTATGTCATATATTTTATTAGTAATTATTATATATACTTTATAATCATTCATGAATGGTTAATCATTGAGAATGAATCTCATCGCGTCGTGGAGACGGTAGTCCGTACGTACGCACGAGCGATGATATCATTCCCATGGTCGTGGAATTGTGTTGAAGTGTATGTATACTATTTCAGTATCAATACCAATTTATAATAATCATATATAGTTACTCATTAAACCATTATAACCATCCAATTAAGGTGGTGGCGGAAAATAGATTACACCACGGCGTGGAGACGGTATTCCGTACGTACGCACGCGCGGTGATTTCCTTTTTCCGTAGGATGGATAGAAGGTTAATTAGAGTTGTTTCATATTTATAATAACATATCAGTATTTAATTAATACTGATGTTGTTACTTTATCATGAAACAACAAAAGAAGAAGAAGTTTAAGAAGAAATAAATTGAAAAGATCGGTAATGGATATTACCTCTTCTTTGAAACGCCTCTTTGAATCCTCCACTTAGGGAACTAAGATTGGTCTTTGAAGAAGACCAGGACCTCTAGTATTATTCTAGGGAAGTGGAGAAGGGATTTTGGCAGGTTTTGGCTGAGCTTGAATGCTTAAATTGTTGTGAGGAGGAGGGGGAGGAGGTGCCCTTTTATAAGGGAGGAGAGGGGCACCTTAGGAATATCTCAAAATATTATTTTATAATAAAGTCAAAATCGGTTTATAATGGTTCCAAAGGGTCTTATTTCGAAGATAAAGTGCGGATGGGTCGAAATCCTATCAACCAATAGGATTTAGACAAGTTTAGGTTATTATTTTAGCCTTATCAATTAGATTTCACTCTGAGTTAAATAATTTAACTTTTACCGTGTCTTTTTGTTTTCTTACACTATATGGTTAATACACTTACTATAACATGCCAAACGAACCCCAAATTGTTTATTATTAATATATATATCCTTATATAAGTCATTTGGTCGAACCTTAGATTTTTAGGAATAAAATAACAATTAATAATATAATATTTGATTTAAAAACTATTTTGTGTCAATTTTGACACTATTTGATATATGATTTTTGTGAAAGTCGTAACAGAATTATATGTTCGATCCAAGTTGATTAAATCAACACTAATATATCATATTAACCTATAAAATTAGTTGGCTTCATAAAAAGGCTCAAATTACATTTAATTTGGTGTTTATAACATCAATTCTTTCAATATTTCATTAATAAGATAATTACTGCGTCATCATTGTGTCATAAATAAATTAAATTATTTAATGTCTAAAAATTATAAATAAAATACCATTATGTAGGAAATCTTTTAACTTTCTAATGAATATTTATAATATAATTTATCTTAGGTATAACCCTATATTAAAAATGTTTTAGTAAATAAACTTTGATTTTAACTCTTTTAACTCTTCTTTGAATTAAATAATAATAAATGTCCTAATCTAATCCAAGAAAGCCTAAATGATAATATTTTACACTTTAGGTTGTTTTTTGTCAAGATACACTTGTCCAATAGGATTAGGACATGTGTTAGGGTAATATTAATATCATTTTTACCCTTAATTACCCTATTTACTTTTAACCGTGGTAAAAAAAGTAAAAAGTTACTATTCACCAAAAATTGTTTTCATCTCATTGAACCACATTTTACTTACTGAAATCAACCATGTCTCTCGGATTTTTGAAATTCCATTCACAGAAGCGGTAAAATTAAGATTTATGAAAAAAAATAATTTTTTTAACTTCCACTTAGTAGTTTCGATATTCATCAAAAATTGAAGTTTTTTGGAAAAATGCTACAAATTCACCCTAAGCTATAATTGATATTCCAAATTCAAAAATGATTTCTATTTTACAAAATTCCCAACATATAAGTTGCATTAATTAATTTTATAATTAATTTTCGCTGTCACAACAAATAGCGTGTTTTTAAGAGATAATAATTATCAAAATATTAACAATTGTTTATGTCTGGTGTAAATGTGAAATTACATCCAATGACCAACATTGTATTGAATTGTAAAAATATATTCTAAATATACTTTAAAACCTCTCAAATTAACAATTTATCACTATTAATTATTTCGATTAAAAAAGTTGTTTTTAATTAAAATTTAGTAATTTTCACTATTCATCAGAATATGAAAGTTATCCGAAAAGTACCAAAATTTCACCTTAGGCTAAATTCGATACTACGAATCCAAAAATGAATTCCATTTTGAAATATAAAGTTTACAATATTTCAGAAAATGGTTATTACTATTCATAACGGCTAGTTTTAATAATATTTTAACAGCATATTGTTGTTTATTGAAACTCGTTATTGCGTACTACACACGCTATCGAGGAAGGTCGTGATTGCGTGTAATGCAATGAAAGTCAAGGATGCATGTTGTGTAAGCTCCTTTTGGTGTATCGTACAACACAAGACATTAGTGAAATTAAAAAGAATATTTTTCATAAAATCTTGGGCTGTTACAGTGATAACCCTTAATATGTTCCTTATGTTATGATAATGATGTTTGGATAAAGATATGTTGGATATGCCTAAGTAAATTGGAAGGAATAGATTACCTTAGAACAAATTAAATATTTATTTAAAAGTGGATTAAGCTATCATTGATGATGTTTACATCATTTTTGTATTTAAATAATATATCTAATAAAATTTGGAAAAAGGAAACATGCGTGTTTTCAATTTTTGGTAATTTAGGATATTAATATATTTCAAGAGAATATGTGATGAAGGTATTCACATGTTTGGTATATGACATCTAATAACTTACTTATGATATATATAGGATCAATGTCAACAGTATTTAGTTAACTGCTATCTAATATTTTGTATTTTCATCTTTCAAAATAGTTGCATTGTTGAACATTTATGGAATGGTTTATGCTAAACTTGGGATGAGTATTTAAAGATTACAGTATTATATCTCCAAATTAGGGTTTTGGAATATTGGATAACTTGCGATAAAAATTATATTGTGAAGTTAAATAAATACATATGGAATGACCTATCGTTATATTTATTGATCTCATGATCCGTTAATTCTTTAGGAATAAAAATTCACCATTGTTTCTTGGAAAAAGTGATGAAGTGGAAATTTATTAGGATACAACAAAGGGTGAGGAAGTCATGAAATCATGTAAGTATATATTCACATGAAAATTATTCAAGTTTATTAAAAATATTCATGATGTAACATTTTGTCATGTTATCATCATTTTTTATGATATTAATGACCTTTTTCAAGAATCTTTGGTTTATGGCTTTGTGATCATTAACTTTCTCCTGAAAGTTTTCTCTATAACTCTCTATAAAAACATAATAATTAGATTTCCCTTCCATGTACATATTTTCACATCTCACCTATGTTCTCCTATGTGTAAACCTATTTATGTGCTACTTTAGGTAACATTTATGTTTCCAACTTTCCCATTCAAATGAAGTTTTAGAATTCATTTTTACAACGTGCGTTCATAAGAAATGAACTTTCAAGTATTATAATTTTAATTACCGAGATGAATTTCAAGGGATAAATCCATTTTAAGGGGGGTAGCATGTAACAACTAAATATTTTATGATTTATTTTTTTTGAATTCATTTAATCTTTTTATATTTTTTATTTCACGCACCACTGAATATAGCTTTTTGTATACTAAAGAGCTATGTTTGGATTACATTATATGTAACTACAAGTCAATGTTGTGCTATAAAAAATAATTAGATTATATTTTGGTTAACAGAAAACTATATTTTTCTTGTATTACACACAATATCAAGTACCTTTGATAGCTCTTATTATTTGCAAGGCCAAGTTTTACCAAACTGCAAGATACTATTAATATTGTTGTTAAGATATTATTATAATTATCACCTAGAAATTAGAATGGATGTTACAAATAATATTAACTAAATTTTTGAAAATATGATTTACATATTATATAAAATTAATCATTTGGTTACCAATTAATAGAAATGAATGTAATAACTATTTTAAAATAATGAAATTACTTTTCTATGAAAACAATTATCTATTTACAAGACCAATTTTATCTGAATAAATTAAACAAACCAATTTTCAATAATGTTTTAAAAAAATTATATATTATATATTCAATAAATATTTTTTAATCTAATATATTTTATAGGTATAAGATAAGAGTAAATCCGATTTTATGAATAAAGAGATGTCATTTTATAAAAAGTAATTTTACCGCCTTTTAATGGAGAACAGATTTTAAATAAATTTTTTACATGTTTATAATATTTATTTGAAATAATAAACTTCAATTTTGAAATAAGAATATAAAGATTTTATTTGTGTGAATGTTTTGTATTTTGTTAAAATATTTCATTTTTGGATGAAGAGTAAAAATACTATGTTTTAATTCAAAAATGATTTTTCATCAAATTTATTTATATAGTTAAATTATATTTTAATTTGGTTATAAAGTGTAACTAGATAAATTTTACATAAATTAACCCAATTTATCTCTTTTTAACCAATTTCAAATTTATATTGGATATAAAATCATTTCAATCTTTTAAACATTTTCACATAAAAAACTCATTGTTGTGACACGTCTATAGAATTAAATTTATATTATTTTATGTCACCTATGTGATTATAATTTGTAAAAATGTATTACATATTTTTAATTAGAATACTTTATAATTTATAATAACAGAAATTTAGTTTTTCCACAAAAATATTTGCGAAGGTGATTAATATTATTTAAAGCGATTAAGAGAAAAATTAGCTTCCCAAAGTACTAAACATTAAACATAAGAGCCAAAATCACATAGAAACTTTTAAAAAATACATTGGATGGAAATATTGCGACCATACACTCTATTATATATACCATTTACCATTATATAATCCAATACATGGGAAAAACCTTATTGTAATTCCCTTCTAAAAAATTTAAAAGAATGGCACTCCTCCCCCACTATAAAAGGACCTCACCCCTACCACTTATTCATGACTACAAATCCGTTTTCGTCATCCAAAATAATCCCAAATAATCTACCCACATCTGTACCTTCATCCTATAATACTCTATTTTGGTATAAATCTCACCAATGAATCTATTTGGTGCAAACTTAGAGTAGTTACTCAAAGAAGTGGTAACATCCTTCCTCCATCTCATTTGTTTTATTTTAATTTTTCACCCCCTAAAATATTTTTATTCCATGATTATATAATAAACTTAGTATCCTCAATATACAGATATTTTCTTATTATAATATTTATAGATAAACATACACACACTTCCATCTAATATGTAACGAACATACCATTTTTGTGTACGACAAACTACAGCCTCATTAAATGATATAGTTTATTTTTAATTATCACCTCTCATACTTGGAGATTATGATGGTAAATATATTTTAATATGATATATATTATATTTATTATTTATTTATTCTTTTTAGTTATTATATAAAATATAATTCTGGCTTTCCATTATTTGTAAATATGATAACTTCATTTGTGGACATGTGGACTACCGCCTCCTCCTAGCGATATGATTCATTAATATTTTACATAGAATGTATAAAAAATGGGTTTAGTGATATTATATGATATATATGACATAATAATGAAATATTAATTATATTATATATATATTTACAGAAATTTCATTTATTTTCTTTTTTTTCAATATGATAATAAAACGGAAACAGCGTTCATACGTACGTACGGCCAACCGTCTCCATGAACGGTGTACTCCATTTCATATTTATATATATTATATATTTTTATAAATACATATATATGGAATATATATGATATTTATATCATTAATTAAATTGTTTAAATAAGTAAATCAGGATTTTTGTAATTAGATCATAAATAACAAGCCAAAACATATATAAAAAATAATGTATGTATTACCTGAAATGTAACATTAACATGGATTTCGTAATAAATGAGTAATATAAAGTCATAACCAAATAATATATGGTATTATTTATAATAATATTTTTATTTTTTATATGTATAATAAACTTATATTTATTATTCATTATTTTGTATTATGTGTGATGAAAGTCGTGACTAATGGTAAGGGAATTTCATCTCACTTTTTATTTCTATGAGATACAAGCCATATTCACTAGTATATTATTTTTTGTGGTGTATATAATTCCCTATGAAATTTCATATAATTAATTTAACTTATTTAATTATAATAAAAACGTTTAATTTATTTATTATTTCATGGATATCGTGATTCTAAAGTTACTAAAGTAGTAAGGGTTTTCTCATCTCACTTTTATTTTTGTGACACTTATTCATTATTCACCACTCTTTTATTCTTTATGGTGTATATAATTCCCATGATTTTTTTCTATGTTTATTATAATTATATATATGTGTGTATTTAAATATTCATTTAATGATCTTTCATTCAAGGGTTTTATGGTTCAAATGTTACCAAAATAGTAAATTAGTTTTGTCTCAATTTTCCTTATTTGAGATACACACCATGTTATGCACCTATATTTTCTATGAGATGTACATACTACTTTTTACATATCATATCATGAATTTAAATCATTTAATGATATTTTACGCTTCATGTAATGTTGTATTTTCTTGGTTATTATGATTTAAAGTTACCGAAGTGGTAAGAGCTTAATGTTATAATCTCATCATTTATCGGGATTGTTTACAATTATACTTCCATTGATGAAATATTATAATATTTTTATTAATAATTATCATTAATCTTATTCTCAAATAATTATTCATGTAATATCAATGTTTTGTTATCATTTTCACACTTTTTTACTTAAGATAATTAAGAAAATATTTTTATGAGAATCTGACTTTATTTCTCATTTGGTTGGAAATCTATATTGTTTTAAAACCATGTTTTCTAAAAATGTATTAAAAAATGATCAAATATTACCTTATTGTCTTTAATATAAAATTTTACTCTTGTTTTACATTTTAAAAAAGAATATTTTAAAAGGAATATTCTTTTCATTTTCCGACCCAGGCACATTTATAAACATTTCAATGTGTAAAAGGAATTTTCGGCATATACGGACTTACCTGCTATCATGACCTTCATTTCCATGATAATTAATTTGTAATTTTACAAGTTTATTTTTAAATAAAAAGTAGTCCTAATAATCTGGTAATTTTTTATTTTAAATTGGTTTTCAAAGAAATATGATTTCAAAAAAAATTTGTTTAAAATTTGTTTTAAAATATGTTCATATATTCCTTTACATGTTTTCAAAAAGGCATTTTCAATAAAGTGATTTAAACTATTTAAAGAATTATTTATAAGTTTTCATGCCATTTTCAAACAAAAGGGTTTCCAAAATAATTTCAAACCTTATATTTCTTTTTTTAAATTATTTTCAAATAAATAGGTTTTCAAATTGTTTTAAAGCCTTCATTATGAGTTTTCATAGTATTGTAAAAGAAAAAGGTTTTTAAAATGATTTCAGGATTCCATTATGAGTTTTCAAGGTGTTTCCAAATAAAAAGGTTTTAAAAATATTTTCATGATTATTTTATGAATTTTTAAAGATATTTAAAATGAAAAGGGTTTTCAAAATAATTTATGTCTTACAAAATAAATTTTCAAAGAAGAAAATATATTTTCATAAAACAATGTTTTAAATGAAATTATAAAGCCTTATTTATAAGAAAGTAATTTTTTAAATAGTTTTATGGAAATTATTTTCTACGAAATGATATTTTCTAGAAGTAATTCTACATGTGATCTTTCTAAACACTTATCTATCTACGATTTCATACTTTTTTATAGTTTATGCTTTATTTTGGATATGATCAAAGAAAATGACTCATATTATTTCTTGAATGGTTTATTTTTTGATAGAATGATGTTTATGATACCTGTGTCTCTTTCACGGGTTATATACTTATGAAACCCACATTGATTCATAGGTTATTCTATGATTAAATTATTATTAAACTCATCTCACTTTCCATAGGATATTATATGATAACATGTGTATGAAACCTATTTCATTTCATGGGTTATGATATAAATGTTTATGATCTTGTAGTGCATGTACGTATGATGTTAATATGAGATGGGTGGGACCTATATCTCCCCCCAATTCATTGGGTAAAGATTTATATATCATGAGATAATTATGGGAATAAATTATATGGGCTTGATCAACTATGAAAGATGGGGAAACCCGATCCACTATGGGAAAATGGGGAAACCCATCCACTATGGAATGATGGGGAAACCTGATCCCTCTAAAGGAATGGACTGTGACTAGGGATGGTGGGGTGTCCCACCCAGTAGGTGTATTCCCCATGAAGTTACCTAATAATTTTTTTCAATTAGCCTTGAAATATAGGGAATGTTTTTATATTCTTCTGGGTTTTTATAAAAACCAATATATTATACATATGATATGATAATATGGTTTATGTTCTTTTTTATCTTATGATTCATGTCTTGTAAACTTCCAATATTTATTCCATGAATCTTGATTATGATCATTGATATGAAGGGTATGATATTCTTATGTTATGATCATGTTCTCATACCCTTATATTCATCTTATGATTATATATCCCTCTTGTTTACCCTTACTGAGCATCTCTGCTCACCCATTTCTTATATTTCTGATCCCTTGGTTATGTATAAGGGTTTTAGGTAGAAGAGCTAAAAGGTGGATATCATCAAGGTATAAGTTTAATATATTTCACCAAGTTAGATGATTATGTTTCCATGTTTCCAAATACACTGAACTAGTATGTTTCTCGAGCATGTATTTTTGTAATGTGATGAATATTCATCTAAAATGATGTAATATCCATCTTTGTTGAGCCCGGGTATCTATAGTAAATTATAACCACCTATCTGTAGGATTTATGGAGAAATAATCAAGGAAAATATCAGGAATGTTTTAAATAATATAGTGAAGATAAAAAAAGAAGAAAAATCATTGGGATCAATAATTACAGTAGAAAAAAACTCCTGATCTCTATGTGGGAAGATCCTACAGGACCAAATCATAGATCCCACTCTCCCTAAAACACTGGTGAGCTCTCATCAGCTACATGAAATGAGATATTATAATGATAATAATCAACCTTAGCATGACGAGTAACAATCCAATATATCTTGATAATGATGTAAAATAGGTATTTATTGGGAATGGGAAAATCCTAGACTAATTCCATACCTTCTATGAATAGAGAACAAGAACTGCTACAAAACTAGACTTTAACAGAACTGTTATTTTATAATGGTAGAAGAAATGACGATAAATGGGATATTTATCAAATCTAAATAAATCATTAGTAAATTTAATCTTTTATTAGTGCTTTTATTATATCTCTCATAAAGGAAATCTTTATCAGCGCTTTTATTTTAGCGTTGATAAAGGGTATCCTTTATCAGTACATTATTTTTAACACTGATAAAGGGTATCATTTTTCAGTACATTAATTTTAGCGCTAATAAAGGGTACGCGTTATCAGTGCTTTATGTTTAGCGTTAATATATATTTATTTCATCAACGCATTTTTAGCACTAATAAAATTAAATAATTAAATAAAAAATGTGTTTAACAAAATAATATTGCATATTTTATTAATTAAATAATTAATGATAAAAATGAATTGATTGATTTTACATTATTAAATATTAAATATTTTATTAATTAGATAATTATGATAATTAAAGTTATTAAATTGTATATATTAAATATATAGATATATATTAATATATATATATATATATGATTATATATTACAAAATATTTATAGTCTTTACATTTAATTTTCATATATTTATTGAATAATGGTATATAATAAAAAATTAATATGAATTAAAAATATTGAAAATTTTCATAGTACTCGACATATAATTGAATTTTGTTTGATTTTTCAATTTAATATAGATCAAATGTGTGTTATATTGATTTCACTTATACTTATAATTAATGCATTTGTATATAAAATATTCACACAGACATAACTTATCCATTTTATCAATATTGTTAAAGTGTACCTATATTCTAAATTTATTCAATTTCACTCATATATATATATTAATCCACTAAAAATTAGATATTCATTAATAATATTAAAAAGATATTTGTAAAAAAATTATAAGTAAATATATTTATAAAAATACATTCATTATATTTATACAATTATATATTTATAATTGTAAATATTTTTTAAAATTATTAATATAATTAAAAATAAATAATTATGTATTTTTAAATAATTATTAAATTTATAATAAATGTACTTAAATAATGAATATATTTACTATATTTATATTTATATTTATTTATTATATATTTATTTATTTATTTATAATTATATAAATATTTATAATGATATAAATAACATTTTTTAAAAATATGTCTATAATTATAAATAAATAATTATAGAATTATAATATATATTTAAAAGGGAATATATTTACTATATTTATATTTATATATATTTATTAAGTATTTATAAATATTTACAATTTTTTATTTATTATTATAATTATAAATCCGTTAACAATGCTCTAGTAATAAGCGCAGATAAATGAATTTTTATCACAACTCTTTTAGAGACGACAAATGAACATTTATCAGCACTGATAAATATTAGTTTTATTAGAGATTTTTTAGCATTGATAAAGACCTATCATTATTAGCGCAGAGTAAGTGATAATAAATAGTACTTTTATCAGACCTTATATAATAATCGCTGACAAAAGTGTCCCAATATATTTTAAAAACTCTAACCATTTGTGAAATCATCGCGATATATAAGTTTTTTTCTAAAGCCACCTTCTATCGGCGCTCATCCTCAGTGAATCAAAGGTCAAATCACTCCTCTATGGTAAATTGAAGGTCGAACCACACCACTCGACTTCCTTTGATTATCTTGTCTGAGATCCGAATAGGGTCTCAGATTTTCCTTAACCTAGCAAGGTTGGCCTTCCGATTTTCTTAGAGTATTTTTGGTTTCTTTTTTGATTTCTTCTTCAAAAATTTGTTTTTGATCTATATTTTACGATATGTTGTTTACTATTTGTTTGTGATTCATTGTTTAAGGAATGATTTATGGTCCTTTTTTTATTGATTATCGATGTATGGTCTGTTGAATATATTTGACACTGAACCATGGATTTATTCTGTTTTTACTATTATGTTTTATATCTACTTAATAAATAATTTTTTCATATATGTATATAAATGCGTATAAATATTCATGTATATTCTTGTTTATTGACTACTTATTTGAGGTACATTGGTGGTTCCCTAATGATTATATATATGCTAACACCTTTCATGGACACCTTAGTATTCATGAATCTTCCGATGCTATTATTCAGGAACAAAGTTATTGGAGTGATGTATGTTCTTCTATTGGTTATATGTATCATAGGATCTAGTTCCTCTTATAATTCACTACGGTTCTTATTGTTCTTAAAGACCATATTCAAATGGTCCATCCTTAGTTATGCACATGTGGTTTTATCACATCAATCCTTTACATTTTGAATCATTATGGTGCCTTTAGTTCATGTTTTGTTTTAACATCATGATTTTATCTTTTTAATATTTCTTATAGATTATAAGTGAGTGAGTTCTTATACTAGCGTGAAATGTATGTGTGTCTGTAGAGATATTTCATTATTTATTTTTGTAATATTTTGTCTAACATGTATGCATATATCAGGTAATGATGATTTTGGTTCTCCATGTCCATTGATCCCCAGGGTCAGGCTAGAATTTTTTTGAATCTCTGGAACTAATTGTTTATATTTTGTGGAGGGTCCACCTCCCATTTATGGTTTTTTACACCCAAGGTTTAAACTATCCTTTTGTGAATTTAGGGTGTGTTAGTGTTCATAAAAAGATCTGACCTGGTGTTGTTTGGGTAATTCAGGCCAGGGTCATTACATTATCCATCTTCTAGTTTACACCTATAATGTTTAGTGATAATATTATATATTATTTACCTTTATCTCCCTCTATTTTTTTAAATTATAATAACCATTATTATTGTATTTGTAATATATATGTTCTCATATATTCGAGTAAAAATGATACATATTTCCTTAATTAGACTTGTCTATAACTTTCACTTTTGGTAATGAATATCTAATTTTTGTTTATTTATATATTGTATAAAATTAACCTTTTATGAAACCAATAGGATAGATATGAACTAAAAATGGATTCACACTAATCATTTGACAAAAAAATATAAAGAATGAGTTAAAGAGTTTGTGAAGTTTCCAAGAGAGCATACAGACGGCCCATCTAAAATCATATGTCCCTGTTTACATAATTTTTATTCAATAAAAATTAGTCTAAAAGAATTGGAAGAACATTTTATTTGTCCTGAAATAGATCAAAGCTATAAATTTTGGAATAAACATATGGAAAAACTAAATGTGGACATTGATTTGGATGATACTATATATTTTGAATAATTTTAATGAATACCTTTGTAAAAGATGATGGAGATCGCATGAAAAAATGACAATGGAAATTGATGATGAACTTCGTGATTGTCCAAGGTCATTTGAGGAATTAAATAATTGTACAAAGAAACCATTTTATACGAGTTGTAATAAATACTCAACATTGTCAGTTTTATTGAATTTATATAATTTTAATACTTGAAATGGCTGGAGTGAAACCAGCTTTATAGAACTACTTGGTCTTCTAAAAGATATGCTACCAGAAGAAAATTAACTACCATGTAGAAAATATGACTCAAAATGAATTTTATGTTCAATGGTAATGATATCTATAAAAATACATGCTTGTCTAAAGTATTTCATATTGTTTCAGAAGGACCATGAATCACTCACCAAATTCCCGAAGTGTGGCACAGATCGGTACAAGCAAAATGACTCAAGTCCTTCGAAATATGTATGGTACATTCCAATCATTCCATGGTTTATAAGACTATATAGATGATAGGAAACCACAAGATAATTAACATGGAATTTAGATATAAGAATTAAATATGGGAACCAATGTCATATAGAATATTATCCTCAATAGAATAAAATTGATTATGAGTTTCCTGAATATGAAGATGAGCTGAAAAAATTTCGTCTTGCGTTAACTACAGATGGAAGAAATCCTTTTGGTGTACAGATTATTACTCATAGTACATGGCCTATCATTTTTGTATATTATAACTTTCCACCATGGTTATGCATGAAGCACAAATAAATTATGTTTTCATTTCTTATATCTGGACAAAAGAAACCTGATACTGATATTGATGTCTATTTGGATCCATTGATTGAAGATATGAAATTGATGTGGGATATATGTGTTATAATATATGATGCTCATAGAAGTGAAAAAATCACATTTAGGGCCTTGTTGTATGAAATGATAAATGAATTCCCCTTTTATGGAAATTTATCAGGCTATAGATTTAAAGACATGTTGGGGTGTCTAATTTGTGAAAAATGCATATACTCAGTTCGGTTGAAAAATTCCTCAAAGATAATGTTTTTAGTACATAATTGTTTTACCTCGATGACATAAATACCGGTCATGGATGACAGCATTCAATGGTATTATCGAAAAAGGTTCAACACTATCTCCAGAAAAGGGCAGTCAATTTTATAAAAAAAGTAAAAAAGATTAAAACTATTTTCTTTAAACCATTTTCAAAAAAACATAAAAAATCAGGTTGGAAGAAGAGAACAATTTTCTTTGAATTACTGTATTAGAATTTTTTGTATTTTATTCATTTTGTTGATGTTATTAAAATATAAAAAATGAATTTTATAGTGTTATTGGAACGTTACTAAATGTTCCTAGAAAAAATAAAGATAACATCAAGGCTAGGTTGGAATTGATTGAAATGGGGATAAGGGAAGTGTTGGCATCAGTGAAGGGTAAAAGTCCGAATTTTCACACTCTAGTAGCTTAAACTCTATCCAGACAAGAAAAATTGAATTTTTTATTTTTTATTATGAAAGTAAATGTTCCATAGGGGTATTCATAAAATATCAATAATTTATTGTAAATGAAAAATTTGATGTTTCAAGGAATAAAATCACACGATTACCATGTTTTGATGCAATATTTAATGCATGTTGCTTTTCGCTACATTCTACCTCAAAATGTACGACATACATTAACCATATTTTTATTATTTTTCAAAGCCATATGTAGTATTGTTATAGACTCAGGGATGTTTTCATTAATGAATAAGGATATTTAAATCATATTATGTGAATTATAAATGTTCTTTCTGCCATCATTATTCTATATAATGGTCCACCTCATGGTACACTTGGTCCGAGAGGTTCAACTATGTGGTCATGTCCATTACAGGTGGGTGTACCCAATTGAACAATGTATGAATATTTTAAAAGTGTATGTCAAGAATAAAAGTTGACCAGAAGGTTGTATTGTATAATGATATATTGTTGAATAAGCTCTTGGATTTTGTACCGATTACCTATTAGATGTCGAAATCATTGGTCTACCAAAATCTTGTCATAGTTAATGCCTTATGGGAAAAGTGATTTTTGGAAGAGATGTTGTTACAATTACCTTGATTGAGAGGGAGCAAGTACGTCTTTATATATTTCATAATAGTTATGATGTTGATCCATAAATTGAAGCCCAAAATTAAATTCTTATAGATATGAATCCATAAAGGGCTGAAATATGGATATCATATACACATAATCAACGGTTTATAGGATGGTTCAGAGATCAAAATTATAAGGAGTTATCTGAAAATCTAAATTCAATTACCAAATGAATTCAATGGATAAATAGAACACCTAATGAAAATGTAATATTTTACACTGGGTTTGTAATAAATTATTATTTGTTTTATACAAAAGAACATGATGAATTCAGTACGGAGAAAAACATTTGTGTAATGCTTGTGGATGAAGTGATGCACATATATGGTTCTAAGGGTAGAAATATAATTTATGGAAATTTGTCATATTTTCCCATTATTGAAAAGATATATGAGTTGGATTATACAACATTTCATGTTTCTCTTTTCCATTAAAAATGTGTTGACAATATAAATAGAGTGAGAGTTGATGAAATGGGTGTTATAAAGGTGAATTTCAGTATTGAAAGGGAAAAGGACAATCCTTTCATAATGGAATCATAAGTAGTGAAATTATTTTATGTCTCGGGTCCAACAAACAAGAATTGGTCGATTGTCTTATTGGAAACTAAATTTTTTTTTGAGTTAATAAAAATTCAACTGAGGGCGACCGTTTCATTGGGATATCACAATCAGTTCATGTTTATCCCACTATAGAAAATGTCTTGTACTTTAGAGGGGACCATAAAGAGGGGATTTTAATTATTGAAAGCGGATCCAAATCCTTGAAACCTTCATAAAAACAAATAGAGTTCAATGAGAAGTTAATAGTGTGGTTTAATATATTATTCATTTCCTCATAATATTATATGTTTTATAATGAATTAACATAATCTAAATTAAATGTTTCACTAATCAGGAATATAATGCCTTCTCTACATTATGATGTTACCAATCCCTTATAAGAACAAACTACAGTGAAGGAAATCATTTGGATAGATGAAAATGTAAGGTTATAATATACATTCTCTACTTCACCAAAAAATTATATAATGGATCATTAATATAATTTTCATTATTCCTTGTAGAGTTCATTTATTATATAAGATTTCAGTCCTTGTTTCATGCCATTTCAAGAAGAGCAAAGTCATTTTCTCTACTCAATCACATAGGTAATCTTAATGTTTTCACAGTAAAATCATTTTCCATAAAATTATTGTATTGTGTCATATTTATGTTTAATTTATTTATTTGTGGTATTACTCAAAAAATAATGGTTTTCATATACAGGTGGATTATTTTGTTCTTGTTGGGGGTGCTCTGTCCAACTTTCAGGCTCCTTCTCCGTTAAAACCTTTTCACCCTATATTGGTGCATTTATCAATTTATTTCAAGTTAACTCCACTGTCATTGCAGTAAGAGCAACGATTCTGCCCCCGCTAAATTATAGAGTTAATCTTGATGTTTTCATAGTAAAATAATTTTCCATTGAATTAATATATTGTTTCATATGTATGTTTAATTTATTTATTTTTAATATTACTCACATAATAATTTTTTTCTTATATAGGTGTATTTTTTGTTTGAGTTGGGGGTACTCTATCAAACTTTCATGCTCTTTTTCCCTTAAAACCTTTTCACTTATACCTTAGTGCATTTATCAATTTCTATCATGTTACCTCCACTACCATTGATGGAAGAGAAACGATGCTATCTCTGCTCAATTATAGAGGTAATCTCTACGTTTTCACAGTAAAGTCATTATCCTTTGAATTAATGTATTGTTTCATATCTATGCTTAATTTTTTTTATTATTACTCACATAATAATTGTTTCCTTATAAAAGTGGATTATTTTATTCGTGTTTGCGTTCTCTGTCCATTTTTCATCCCTTTCACCACAAAAACTTCCTTGGAGTTCTTCTCTTAAGAAACCTTTCACTCTTGTAGGGTTAACATTTATCACTTTCTTCAAGTTCCCTCTACAAATCAATCACAGAAGAGATATTGATATTTTCACAGAAAAATCACTTTCCATTGAATTAATGTATTATTTCATATTTCTATTTAATTTATTACTTTTTAGCATTACTCATAATAACTGTTTTCTTATACAGGTGAATTATTTAGTTCGAGTTGAGGTGGTTTGTTCGAAACTACGTATGCAATGATAGCAGTTTGACAAATAAAGTCAATGGAAATCATGGTAACATTGATAGTTAGGAATTTTTTAATGTGTGTTATAATTTTTATTTATGTAATTGTATAAACCAATTTTTGAAATGTATATAATATAGTATTTTTTTTATTTATGTTGTAAATTTAATTTTATTTAAATTATATATTGGGAAATGTTTTTATTAATATCTTTTGTATTCTTAGAGTGTTTATGGTGCTATAATATGTTGTTACAGCACACTCCAATGGTTCTATAGTGTGTTGTAACAACACACTACAGTATGGACCATTATTAGAGCTTTTAAAAGTGCTGATAAAGGGTTCCCTTCGAGACATTAAAATAAAACACTGATAAATGGGTATTTTATCAGTGAAGATAAATGAGCCCTTTATCAGTGCTTTTTGAGTACAAATAAATGTACCGGGAATTTAAAATATCTCACATTGATATCGATTTTCTAGAACTGATAAATTCCATTTCTAGCACTATTAAATGGTAGTTTTGTAGTAGTGAAAAAGTACACTGAAACCCCTACTCATTCCTCATTCCAATAGGTGTCAATAATTCTATAACAAAGGATATAAGATAAGTTGGAAGCTTAATAATATAAATAAAAATACAGATATAGAAGAGAGCGAAGCACCGGTATCAAAAAATTAATTTTATACAAAAGATGAAATTAATATTTTACATGTCATAGTAATGGCACATTCTTTTACCTCTACTTTAAACTCACCTATTGTGTTAAGGTGTGTCACTCTTGAAGCTTATGGGTGGAGACCTATAGTCCTTGAAGGATATGAATATTCCATATTTTCCATTGGATGAGATGACCCCAGACCATATACAAGCATAAACAAATCCAGACATAAGCATTGTAGATGACTGTAATGTCCACAACTATTACACATATTTGCAGGTATGAAATAAGAACATTGGGTCTATAAAACCTTGCCACATTGAAAGAAATTTATTAGAACATAGCTAGATATATGTATGTAGAGGTGTCCAGCCATCAAAATCTCCTCCAACACTCCTGTGAAGATCTTTCCACTTCCTCTTCTCCTTCACACAACTAAAGCTACTACTTGGTGGAAGAAAAGTGGCGGTATATACAACCTTATCTAACATATTTATCAATATAATCATCATCCTATATAATGTATATGCATATATAGAATTCTTTATCGTAAATACCTATGATATGATATCTAGTCACAACCCATATAGGTACTTATGAGCCTTCATCTAGTCATTATTTAATACATATGGATAATAAAAAATCATCTTAGTAATATGATTTGTGCAGCCTGACACTAAATGCTATACCAGTTATAAATAGAGGAAAACCATGGTCTTTATAATCATCAGTGACTCTAGAAAAAATGTTTGGAATAAGAGAGACTTAAAACCCTTCCAGTCTAATACCATATGATTATCTTCCTGTACCATAGAATCCCACAATCACATCTTGGGATCCTCAATTCTGAACACTATACACTTCACATTGATACTCTCAAGTGTACCCCAAGAATTAAAAGATCAAATTGATAATTTTTGGATAGTAATATAATTCTATAGGTTCATTAATACATTTAAATATATTGGTGACTTTTAATTCAATAACTCTTGTGATCGATATATTTCTCCTCTAGCAACTGGTTGTATCTCAACGACTGCATTCTGTAATTTCGGCAGATTCTGGTTGATAGCACAAAACTCTCGCTTGATTTATAATATTATATTTTGATATATGGTAGGATTAACTTAATGATCATATATTTCTCCCTCATAAGGAACTTTTGGATGTCATCTTTAGAGGCATACAAATTCACACAAAAATATAACTAATGACCAGAAAAAAAAATCTAATTTTAGACCGAAAAATTATAAGGAAAACTGAAATTATGATCATGAAATCAAAACAAGATACTTGCACCGCAACATTACATAGTAACCTGAGTCACATTACAATAAGAGTTTCCTAGGAACACACCATGACCTACCACTAAAGTTTCGACAATCGTATATCTAATCTACCAAATTTACCAAACCAAAGATTCATGACACAAACCTCCCATTGATACTAATATATGAGGAACCCAATATGGATACCCGCTCGAACTAGTACCGAAACTGATCTATCGCATACATGAAAGTCATTATTGATCCAGATGGGTTAGATATTAGCACTCATTCACCGAAAAATAGCTATAGTGAATGATTTCTCCCAACCAAAAGTGAAAATATGATATATATATAAATATATATAATAGATAAAAACATCATAAGGGATGAAAATATTCCATAAATGGAAAAATATAATAAAAACAATTCATCTAAAAGTAATTAAATAATCCATATGGATAGGTCCAACGTCAAAGGAATACTAGAATAAAAACTATTTACTCCATGTGATAGTATAGAAAGGCTCCCACAATCTCACCACTAGCTATAGAGAAACAGCTGACAGAAAATATGGTGACCCTTATTTTTCTTACATTACTATTCCATTATTTTAAAGATAAACCACATAAAATTATTACACAATGAGGATAAAAAGATTTACTGTTTTGTTAAAATTAGTACCATACATAACGTTTAAAAATAAAATATAAATATTAATTTTATTCCTTCTTCTCTAGATTCTTATTGGCCATTGGATTATACTAAGTACATGTAATCACCTAGGGATATAAATCAAAAAAGAGTGTGATAAAATCCCTGTAAGATGATAGATAATGACATGAAACATTATTTCATGGGGTGAACATAATAATAACATCATAATCATAATCATGAGAGTAATCATTAGATAAAGGCATGGAATATGGAAATGCATAAAAATAAAATCTTATGTCTCAGTGGTTAACTACCACACATAGTCGTAAAAAAAGATAGCATCATGTTCACACATATTTTACCTTTTATCATGATATTCTTCACATTACCCAGTTAATTGGAGTGCTATAAAATTCTAGGTACACCTGTCACATCATAACATTTGCACTGTGCTATATAATTTCGAGTCGACCCATCACATCATAACATTTACATTATCATGCATGCCACAAAGAATGTATATCAATTATAGACATAAAATAACCCATGAAAAGGAATGGATTTCACTTCATAAATAATATATTAATAAACTTTGTATTCTAAAATTAAAGGGGTAATAACATACTTGATATAATATTCATCAACTTTGAGTGATGAATAAACAATCTGAAGAAGTAAAGGTGTTTTTTAAGAAGAGTTCTTTTGGAAAAGATTTTGTTTTTCAAATACTCACGTAGATAAAAAATATATCCCAGGAAAGGTAATATAATGATGAAAAAGTGATATTTTATGAATATCCATAATAAAAATAAGGTGAAATAGGAAAAATCTAATGAAAGAGAGTTGGGTTTGAGAATTATCCTTACCTTGAGTCTGAATGCTTCATTCACTTTAATATCTGGTATAATCACATATTATTCATTAATTTACAATTATATAAAATTTTATACAGGAATATTATTCATTATGGTTCTATTAAGTTCCTTTATGGTATTTTCTATGAGTTATAGAGTTTAATTTCACCATTTGAGAACATTTTTTTTCTGGGTTTTTAAGATCTGTTCACTTGTATACATGAATGGAAGTTTGTGTAAAATGAGGATAAATATCCATAATTTTCATAGTATATTATTAATTA
Source organism: Viscum album (assembly GCA_963277665.1). Taxonomy (NCBI): domain Eukaryota; kingdom Viridiplantae; phylum Streptophyta; class Magnoliopsida; order Santalales; family Viscaceae; genus Viscum; species Viscum album. The sequence goes on along the minus strand of OY728137.1, from coordinate 2,023,484,649 downwards.
TCTTCCATAATATTAAATTATCTTGTAAAAAATTTGGTTATATGGTATGATGATGAATCTTTATATTATATTAAATAATGATCATTTTAGGTTAATTTTCGATGTTTTTTCGATCACAACACAGTCATTTTGTTTTATCATTTAGTATTATGAATAAATGTTTGCTGAAAAACCTAAAGAGGGTTGTATAATTAAAATTGAAATATATTTTAAATCATTAAATGGTTTTATTAACCACCTTGAATGTGTTTCGGTAAAATGATTGTGGATTGACCACAATGTCGGTAAATTGACACATCACGAGTGACAATTTCTTTTTTATAATAAAAGAGTGAGAGGGAAAATTTTAATAATTAATCATCCATTAAAATGATATAATTACATTATATAAAAAATACTATAGTTATTTTACGATTTTTATGAAGGGATGTGAGGACAGAATAAGAAATTAAATGAAATTGAAAAGGAATTAACTGGAAAAGTAAGAGTATTTTACCTCTTGGATTTATCCTCCTTAAGAACCTCATTTGGGAAAAGGTTTTGGCCTTTTGATGAGACCAAGATATCCTAGCAAGAGGGTAGACACTAGGGAATAATTTTGGGCAGTATATAGGCAAGGGTCAAATCTTGAGGTGTGATAAGAATAGAGTGTGAGGGTGGTATTTATAGTGGAGGATAGGGGTGTTTTCTCAATATTATATTCATTAATTTATTAATTTAGCTCAAGGATATGAATAGTTTGAAAATTAGGAATAAACATATTAATTAAATGAAGTATAGTACAATATTTTGGGCTTACATCATACTTACATTATCCATAACTATATAATTCATGTATTGGGAATTTATAAAAAATTATCATATTTTACTATTCATCAAAAAATCAAGTTTTTTAGAGAAATTAAAAAAAACAACCCTCACCATTTTTCAACATGTATAATTAAAAACAAGACTATTTTTCATGAAATTAATTTTATAAACATTATTAATTTAATTTTAAATTAAAAACACCACTTACAAGGAAAATAGAGATTTTAAAATTATAACTGATTTTATAACACTTTGAAAATTTACTTAAAGTATCATAAAAATATCTCAAAAAACATAAGACCTAAAAATATTAATTTATGAATATATTTTATGAAAAGAAATTTTCTTTTAAATTATTAAATTAATCATAAAATTGTAATTAAATATTTATGAATTAAAAAAATACCAACACTTAATTAATAATTTTTAAAACATTCATTTACTTATACAATGAAATAATTGTACCATTATTTTATTTATAAGATTCTTAAATTTTATTTATACATTCATGGTTGATGTTACAATTTATTTGGACAATTTACTATTCATAAGGGTCATATTACTATTCCTAAGGTCAAGTTACTATTTCATCAGTATTGGTTCCTAATCTTCCAGAAATACTTATTATTTCATTAATTATTCCTTTAAAATGATTTTATTATGGTATATAAGTGATTTTATGAGATTTATAGTATATGACATTACTATAAGAAGTGATAAATTCTATTGATAAAAGCTTGGGCCATTACATTCTTCCCCCTTTTGACATTTCTCCCTAAAAATCTCGATTTACATAAACATGTGAGGGTAATTCTCCCTAATCACCTCCTATAATTCCCAAGTTGCTTATTCATACATATGATTCATTCACTACACTTTTAGATGGTTGGTTGTCTTGTTTCATAGAACCTTATCTCTTTTTCCTATAATTTTAATAGTTTCTCCTCATATGAGAGATAATCCTTGTATTGTACCACCTCTGAGTTCAATACATGTGAGGAATCCAATATGTAATTTCTCAGGAGTGATATGTGAAACACATCATGAACTCGAGCCATATTCACTGAAAGTGCAAGCCGGTAGCCAATAGATCCTATGAGGTCAAGTTTCTAATAGGGTTAAATGCACATTGGTCTTAAATTCCCATTCTTTCCAAACTGAATGACTCTCTTCCATGGTGATATTTTAAGGAAGGATTTATCTCCAACATCAAACTCCAAGTCCGTTAGACAGTTGTTAGCATTTCTCTTTTGCTGATATTGGCCAGCTTTGATATTTTTTAATGGATTGAACCTTCATTGTCATATCTTGCAAAAGATTATGTCCAAGTAGCTTTATTTCACCAACTTCATCCCAATAGGTAGGAGTTCTACATCACTTTCCAAAGAGAGATTCATATGGATCCATCTGAATACTCAAGTAGAAGCCATTGTTGTATGAGAGCTCAACCAATGGGAGATGCTGATCCCATAAACCTTTTAGTTCTAATAAGAAGGATCTTATCATATCATCTATTGTATGAATAGTTATTTTATATTGGCCATTAGTTTGGGGGTGAAAATTCATGTTGATATTTTATTCAATACTCAAAGCATGTTGAAGACTCCAAAATTGAGATGTGAACTAGTGATCACGATTGGAGACAATTAAGAGTGGAAATACATATAGTCTCACCACTTCCTTCACGTATATCTTTTCATGATTTCAAGATATATATCTTTCCAAATAATGATAACATGGGTATTTTTGTTGAGTCATTACAGCGCAACCCATATCGCATTATTTCCTTTGGATGTCGTTGGGAGACCCATGACAAAGTCCATAGTGACATTCTCCCATTCCCACATGGGTATAGGAAACTGTTTCATCATCACTTTATACTTATATCACTCAACTTTAACTTTATGACATTTAAATCACCTTTAGATATACTCCAAAATCTCTTTCTTCATGTTGTCCCTATCTAAGTATTCTTAGTGATCATGGTACTTCATTGTACTCCCATGATGGATAAATAAATTTGATCTTTGTGCATTTTCCAATAGTTCCTTATTTATCCCGGGTGATGAAGGCAAAAAAAGCCGCATTCCAAATAGAATCACACCATAATCATTGATATGTAACTCTTGTACATTCCCTTCCTTTACTTCATTCACCTTCTTTTGTATATCTAGATCGTCTCTTTATGATTCCTTAATATTCTCTTGGATAGATGATTGGGAAATAATTTGGGCTTGGTAGGATGAATTCCATACTATTATCCTTTAAAAATCCATTATTTTCATATCTATGAAGGTAATTACTTTCTCAATCCACAACATGGATAGAGTAGTTGGTACTTTTATGTTAAGAGCATCAGCTGCCTTCTTCTCCTTGACAGGGTTATAGTGAATATAGAAATCGTATTCTTTAATTAGCTCTAACCATATCCTTTGATGCATGTTAATATCCTTTTATCTTAATATATACATTATTCTCTTGTGATTGGTATATATGTAACTCCTCTTACAATAGAGGTATTGCCGCCAGATTTTAAAGGCAAAAAACATAGATGCTAGCTCCATATCACGTGTCAGGTAGTTCTTCCCATGGATCTTAAAATTTCATGAGGTGTTAGCTATCAAATTACCATTTTTCATGACTAAAAAACTCATGAATATCTTTGAAGCATCAATGTATATCACAAAAAATTATCCACTATTTGGTAATGTGAGTATAGGTACAGTGATAAGCCTTATATTTAGCTCCTTGATTCTTTACTCCCACTCTTACGTCCAGACACACTTTACCCCTTTCCTTGTTAACATAGTTAGGAGGCTTGACAATCATGATAAATTTCTCACAAAATGTCTATAGTACCCTATTAAGTCAAGAAAACTACGGATTTCAGTGACACTAGAGTTTCTTGGACCATTCTTCAAACACCTTTGTTTTTAAGGGTCCCTAGAAATTCCACCACTTGTGATCACATGTCCCAATAATGTGACTTGTTGTATCCAAAATTCACACATTCTAAAGTTGACGTACAAATTCTATTTCAATAATTTCACCAACCCAAGACTTATATTTTCTTCATGTTCCTCATTTATCTTGGATTTGATGAGAATTTCATTGATAAACACATCCAAAAATTTGTCTAGGTAAGGTCTAAGGAATATATTCATCAAATCTATGAAATTTGTAGGGTAATTAGTAAGTCTGAAGGGCATAACCAAAAACTCATAGTTCTTATTCCTTATATGGATGTTTGTCTTCTCAATATCTTCCTTCTTTACCTTTACCTGATGATATACATAATGGATATCCACTTTTGAGAACTATTGATCTCCTTACAACTGATCGAACGAGTTATCAATCCCTAGAAAAGGGTACCTGTTCTTTATGGTGATTTTATTGAGTTCCCAATAATTGATAAATAGTTTCATTAGTCCATCCTTCTTCCTAACAAAGAGAATTGCCGCACCCTAAGGTGATTAACTAGGGTATATGAACCTTTTTCCCAACTGCTCTTGAAACTACTTCATTAACTCTTCCAGTTCAATAGGATCCATCATATTGGGACACATTAAGATAGGTGTAGCTCTGGGAATGAGTTCTATTGAGAACATTATCTCACAAATCCTGGGGAAGTTTGGGAAAATCTTCAGAAAATACATCATGGTATTCCCTCACGATGGGAATTTCCACTAGGTTGATACCTTCCTTTGACTCAGTAATTTTAGTAAGGTTTAATTATTCATAGAGAATCAACACCCACAACATTGAAGGATTTTCCAAAGGATATTCATGATCCTCTTTGTATTTTTAGAGAATCATGGGATGATTAGGAATATGAAAAGATACTTCCTTTTCCTGACAGTTGATGTGTGTTCTATATAACTAGAGGTAATCTATCCCCATTATAGAATCGAATTACTTGAAGGGAAGTATTATGATATTATCTAGATAAATCTTCCCACTTATTCCAACAGGAGAAGATTCCAATACTTGGGTTGAAATGATTTCACCACTTGGTGTTTTTACAGATATCTCTACCTCAAGGATTCAGGGCTTCGATTCAATAGTTCTAGAAATCATTCAGGATATAATAGAATTAATAGAACCATAATAAAATAATTCTTTTCCCACTATTGAGTGAATAGTATGTGTACCTTATACGGATTCATTTTCTTTCTTCGCTTCAGTAGTAGTGATGGTATAACCCTTCCCTTGATCCTTTGTCTTTGGTGGATGATGACGCTGATTACCCTCAAGGAATAAAGGTTTAGTGCACTGGATTTCATAGTTACCTTTCTCCCTAGATTTTTAGCATTTCACAATGGGTGGTGCTCTCCTTTCCCCAACCACATTTTCCTGCTTCCTCACGTCTTTTTGAAATTCATTAGTTTGGTGGCCTTCTCTCACACACTTGAAGCATTTCTACATGTCTTTAAGGGATTTCCCATGATGCCTCTTCCCACATGTTTTACATGTGGGTGGTTGAGTTTTCATTCCTCTTTTCTCATTAGATCCTCCTTGAAACTCCATCTTTCATTTCTTATCACCATATCCATGGGACCATTATCCAAACTCTCTATCCACTTCATGAGCACATCTAACAACTTCTTCAAAACTCCCAATGTCTAAAATTTTTATATCCTTTTGATTTTTTGGTCTTAATAAACAAAATAATATATCAAATTTTTGTATCATTTTTTGTAATAAAACTTAAGAATACCTTTTAAATATTGTGAAATTTTATTTGTATTCCATGAAAGATTCTCCTTCATTTTGTTTCAGCTTTATTAATTCTATATCCATCTTAGTCTAAAGAGTTATAGGGAAATACTTGTCAAGAAACATTATCTTAAATTCTTTCCACTCGATCTATTCAATATCATTCTTCATCTTGGTTTTATTAATCAAATACCACAATTTATTGGCCTCTCCATATAGATGATAAATAGTGAGATTCACCTTCTCCATCTCAAAATAGTGAAGACCAGAAAGGACCTTCTCCATCAAGTTGACCCAATATTCCGCAACTAGTGTATTTGAATATCAACTAAATGTCAATGGTCGTGGCCGCATAAAACACTTGATATCCAATTTCTCTATCATAGGTGAAGGCAGAAATTACGCATTATTCAGGTTATTATTCATAACCTGAGATAGCTAGGTCAGAATCACCATGGAATCTTGAACTCCACCTCTCAAATCATTGGGGATGTTGTTCAAGCAATCACTGCATTGTCCCTTTCATGGGTTATTGGATTAGTTTCTCCTAATTCACTCCATTTTCTAAAATAAAAATGGTTAAAACAAAACATAAGTAAAAAATTCATGAAAAAATAAAATATTCCTTTAGGACATTAATTATAAAGGAATATATTGTGGGGTCCCAATGTTTATTATTTTCCAAAACAAATATTCTTGGGTTCCCACTTATACTTATTCTCATAATAAGGGTTTTCACTAACATTCTCTAATCCTAATTCCCAAATTAACTAAACTGTCCTCTGATACAAACTATAAAGACCCTGCATTTTCTTATAATACTATTACAAAATTGTAAAGATAATCAAGATAAAAGCATTACCCAATGAGGATCCAAAGGTTTAGTGTCTTGGAAAATTAGGACCGTACATAACATTTAAAAAATAAAACATAAACATTTATTTAATTATTTCTCATCTCTATACTTATTGGACCTTGAATTCTCTTTAGTATATGTAATATCCTTAAAATATACATAAAAAAGCGGTGATATAAATGTCTAATAAGAGTATAGATAATAACATGAAACATTATGTCATGGTGTGAACATAATCATAACATCCTAATCCTATTCATGAGAGAAAGAATTAGATAATGGCATTGAATATGGAAATGCATAAAAATGAAACCTTATGTCATAGTGGTTAACTACCACACATAGTTGTGAAAAAACATAGCATTGTGTTCACACTTGTTTCACCTTTAATCATAAGATTAATCACATTACTCAATGAATTGAGGTGCTATATAATTCTGGGTGCACCTGTCACATTATGACATTTACATTGCACTGTATAATTTTGAGAGTACCCATCACATCATAACATTTACATTATCATGCATGCCACATAGAATGTATATCAATCATGGACATAAAATAACTCATGTAAAGGAATAGTTTTCATTTCATAAATCATACATTAATAATCTTTGGTTTTATAAATTAAAGGGGGAATAACATACTCGATATAATATTCATCAACCTTGAGTTAAGAATAAACAATCTCAAAAAGTAAAAGGTGTGTTTTTTTAAAGAAGAGTTATTTTGGAAAACATTATGTTTTTTAAAAAATCAATTACGTAACATATATATCGAAAAAAGGTAAGATAATGATGAAAAATGATATTTTAGGAATATCCATAATGAAAATGCGATGAAATAGGGAAAATCCAAAGAGAGTTGGGTTTGAGAATTACCCTTATCATTAGTCTAAATGATTCCTTCAATTTAATAACATGAATAATCACATTTTATTCATTAATTAACAAATAGAAAACAATTTATACATAAATATGAATCATTTTGGTTTTAATAAGATCATTTATGGTCTTTTGGATGAGTTATAGAGTTTAATTTCATCATTTGAGAACCTTCGTTTTTGTGGTTTTCATGATCGATTCACTTGTACACATGAAAGGTTGTTTGTGTAAAATGAGGATAAATATCAAGAATTTTCATTATATGTTATTAATTATCTTCTATAAATTTAATTTATCTTGTAAAAATTTGGTTATATGGTATGAGAATGAATCTTTTGATAAAATCTAATGATGATCATTTTACGTTAATTTTGGTTGTTTTTTCGATCACAATGAACTTTTTTTGTTTTCTCAATTATTATTATGTTTAAAAGATATTTCCATAACATAAATAGGGATTTATAATAAACATTATAATATTTTTTAAACCATTAAATAGTTTTATTAATATACTTGAAGGTGTTTTAATAAAAGGAAAATGCATCACCCACGATGTTCATAAATTGACATATCACAATCGATGATTTCATTTTTATAATAAAAGAGTGAGAGGGAGGATTTAAATGATAAGTATTACATTAACATGATATAATTACAGTATATAAAACATAATATACTTATCATGTTATTTGGATGAATGGATGTGAGGAGAGAATAAGAAATGAAATTGAAAAGGAATTAAATGAAAAATAAAGAGTATATAACCTCTTGGATTTATCCTCATTGAGAACCTCCTTAGGGAAAAAGTTTTGGTATTTTTATGAGACCAAGAGATCCTGTACATTCAGGTGGGACTAAGTACGAGTATTGGTAAGAATCTAGGAAATTATCAAATCTTTAAAGGTGTGAGGAGAAGAGGGTGTGAGGGGTGGTATTTATAGTGGAGGATATGGGTGTTTTCTCAATATTATTTTCATTAATTTATTATATTGGTTCAAGACTATGAATATTTTAAGAATAATCACTAAATATATTAAAATAATGAATTATAGTTAAATATTTTGAGCTTAAATAAGCCTTACGTCATCTATTACTTCATAATTCTGGTATTTAGCGATTTTAAAAAAATTATCGTATTTTACTATTCATCGAAAATTCCTGTTTTTTTATAAAAAACCCAAAAAAAACACCATAACTATTTTTTAATGTGTAGAATTCAAAAATGAATTCTATTTTAAGAAATTAATTTTTTAAATATGATTAAATTAATTTTTAATTAAAATCATCATTTACATGGAAAATACAGATTTTAAATTTATAATTGATTCCATAACACATTGAAATTTTTTTTAAGGTCTCATAAAATTTTCTTAAAATCTTAATACATAAAAATATTAATTTATGAATACATTTTAGGAAAATAAATTTTCTTTTAAACTATAAAATTAATCATAAAATTGTAATTAAATATTTATGACTTACAGTAATTTCAACACTTAATTAAAAAAATTTAAACCATTTATTTACTTAGAATATGTTATAATTATACCAATATTTTATTTATAATATGCCTAAATTTTATTTATACTTTCAAGGATGTGGTTACATTTAATTTGGTCAGTTTACTATTAAAACAGTCATATTACTATTCCTAAGGTCAAGTTACTATTTCATCGGTAATGGATCCTTTTCTTCCAGAAATACCTATTATTTCATTAATTATTCATTGTACAATGTTTTTATTCCTATATATAAGTGATTTTATGACATTTATACTATATGAAATTACTATAATAGGGGAGAAATTCTATTGATAAAAGTTTGGGTCATTACAGAAAACATCACCACTACACTATGGAATGTTTCCTTTACCTGCATCTAAATACATACAAAGGTCTAAGCACCGACAAAGGGGTGAAGAGGGTGTGAGATAATAGTCTATATAGGATCTTGACTATGTGTTCCATAATAATCATCTGTTCAATAAAATGAACATTATCAACATCAATGAAAATAATGCATAATAATCATTTTTAAATTTTTTGTAACCAAAAAATGAAAAAACAATTAATTTTCCCTTTTCCACATGTTCTAAAATAATCCAGGTAAAAAAATCAAAGCATTTCACATATATTAAATAAAAACAAAGCATTAATCACATATCATGTCAATATATGGTTGTACAAGCTAAATTTTCACAACACAAAGAATGGTTATCATCATGAAAAGGATTATTATAGGTCAGGTAACTAGGACACTCGTACCTAAACATAGAAAATCATGTGCATCAAACCTCAAGACATATTCATCAAATCTAGAGAGAAGATAAACACCTTAGAAAGTGAAACTCCCAAAAAATTACCATATACAATAAAAAATAGTCCTAGGGAGAATAGGATCACCCCATAAATGAAACCTAGGATGAATGGATGAGGCTTATTACCACACCTTCCACCTATATACCAAAGGCCTCCAATATTCTCTATCTCCTTGTCCGTTTCATCAAAACAATTATTTCAAAACCTTTTCTAAAACCCATTCCATAATGATTTGAAAATTTGTTTTCTATTATGAAAATAATGGATAAATCATCTTTTATCAAAAACCCATTTTTTCACACACACAAATAAACCAATAAATTATTCCATTTAATTAATAAAACATTTTATAAAACTGGAGAAATGTAGTTCATACAACATAGGAAAGAAATATAACCACCCACCTCAAACTCGGGTCACACCTGCCCGAAACAAAGTCCATAAACCAGGATGAACAAGATGATGGCAACTTGGTCCCTAGAATCAATCATCACATCATAACATTTCTACAATTTAGTAAAGAGTTTTCGAAAAGAGGGAAAACCCACCCATTCATGATGAAACATGCATAACACACCACAACCAATGTAAGGGTTCGCCTCCAAAGGAAGATCGCGCAAAAGATCTATATAAAATTGAGAAGATAATGACTACAGATCAATGTATTCATTAAATATATTAAACAATACAACCATGATAAAAGAAAAAAATAAGTGGAAATGATTACTCAATTAGAGAAATTCCCCATAACTGTAATGACAATAAATCACTGAATGAAATGATTCAGATAGATTAGAGTTATCTAAAATCACCATAGAATTCTTATTAGATGAGATGGAAGAGGGATCAAGATAATGAATGGAGATTCACATGTATAGTGTCCAAAAATCCCAACTCATGAAAATTAAAAAATTGTAAATCCATTTTCACTTCATGAAATCCATGAAACTCAAGTATAATGAAAAAACACATTTAGTCTTGTTTAAAACCCTAATTTTAAAATTACACAAAATTAATTCCAAGTAACCAGCTGGTAAACCTTTTCATCCCTATAAGAGATCACATCATATTCTTGGAGACCATTACACAATGTTTAATCCCATTAGGTGGTATGTATTTATCTTACAAACTACAAAAAATCCAGTTATCAATAGAAAACTCCAAACTACCCATAACAATTTTCTAAACTTGGGGAGAACATTATATATCCATTAACACATTTATACCAAAGCTCCATTAACTACGAAAAACATACATCCCCACACATTAGGGAATTTCCCCTATAAAATACTCTCCATCCATGAGAGTCCCAAAACACACCCAAACAAAAGATTAAAATGACATGAAAGAAGAAAAATACTTAAAAGTGGGTAATGTGATTTTACACAAACATCACCACTTCATTAATAATATTCAATATTAATACCAAAATACTGAAAAACCTATATTGATTGAGATAAATTCAAAAATAAAAACTTTAAATTTAGAAAACCATTCCCATAAAATCAAACTCTAATCACATTTCTAGGTTTTCCACATATCCTAGAGCATGAAATTATGATCCATAGTCATTGGTTTAATTACATCACCATAGATGATCCTACACCATTATATAATAGAATATTTAAAACCACAATAAATTTTCATGGAACTAATAATTAAATTTAAAAAGACATGGTCCATAATGAATGGAATAATCACTGACCAAATTATATACAGGTTATGCATGTATGAATAATGGATGGAGAAATAAATAAACCAAAAATGTGAAAACCATTAAGAACCATATGTAATCATACATTGTATATGGTTGGGAAATCTAAGGATAATTATAATTATAGTAGTTTAAAAAACAACAATTCCCATATCATAGGTTCAAAAAATATAAATCAACATGGAATAAAAATATCCTATTCTAGGTTAATTTGTTAAATTAATTAATCCATAATTGCAACAATATAAATATGTGGATAAATCCACAAAAACAATACCTACCACAAAATTGGATCGATCGGTAAGAAATAAAAAATATGTGTTGCCATTGATGATGAGTTTCATTGAGCCTAATCACTAATCCATGAATCGTCCTCACTAATCATTAAAATTTATATCTATGGGAGCTCTCCATCATGCATGATCTACATGTTTTATGAATATAACCTTGATGAATGGATATAAAAGGGACTATATAAGGATCTGATGTGGTATATTTATAATTAGAAAATTTAATCAATTATTAAATTTAATTAATTTAATTCATTGAATATATTCTCAGGAGGGGTCTATTGTGAATGATCTTTATATCATTCATAGGGTAAAACCTAAGTTATGAATTCAATGATGCACTTAGTTTCACCATCATAGATTCCACTTAGGGGGACAACCGTTATTTATAAAATTATCTACACATGTAAGTTAATATATTTAATATATTAAAATATTGGGTAAACAATTCAAAATAATCTATTCTAACCACACAATAATATCTGTAAATATTATTTTATATATTTCAAATTATAAATTTTAAAAAAACTATTAAATTCTCCCCTAATTCATGTATTTTCCTCTCTAAAAGTAGGTTTTAATCAAATAGGTGAGAACATTGAACTTTCATTTTGTTCTCCCTCTCCCACAATCTTTCGTAATGATTATTATGCATCCAATGAACAAGAAAAAGTTAAATTATTCTCCCATGACAAATATTTTCCTATCAATCATTGATTTCCACTAGGTACGTTAAAATGTTTTTGTGGTATTCAATGTTTGGCTTTCCCCATTTGATAACTTTTCATGGATCATGCATGTATCCCCTCAACTACAACAAGTAGTAGACATCCTAAGTTTTTCCCAACTTTGGTGGTAAATATTGGTGGTATACAACTTTCATGATATAAATCATAGATTGAAATATATCAATTAATCTCCAAGGAAACATTCAACATCATCCAAATATCAACAAATCGGTTTGATTAAATACCATCATGAACTCTTAGTCTCCCTCACTAAACACTAAAGTCCCCCATTTTCAGTCTAGGTAGAACTTATGATGTCTTTGAACAATTATTATTTGATTTTATATGAAATATATTTTCTCCATAAATAAATGAACATTATCTACACCATAAGTTCAAATTATCTTAACTCTGACTTTTATAGTGGTGACCTACATGGTCTCCAAAAAAGGGACACATAATGTTCCATGTTAATAATATATTGATATATGTTGTTTTATGAGAACTCCCCCAGTGGAAGGTGATCCTCTCATATTTGGGTAATTTCTAACATCAAAAAACACAACATGTCCTTCATTACCATAATGGGTTGATCCGATTAGTCTTTTTCCTAGGGTTAAAATATTATGCTCTACTATAATGGGGTCTTTAAATACTCTTACAAATGTTTCTTCAAAGGTTACATAAGGTTAGAATCATATTATGATAAAATAATCAATGTAACATCATTAATCTATGTGATCTATAATATTTATATGAGTCCCATTATTTATACTAAACTCTACTCTCTGATGGTGAGGGAGTGGGATGACTTGGAGTGTCAATCTACAATCATCCAGAGAGTGTTGTGACTTATCACTATCCATAGAAATCCCATCAACAAATATATGGATATACCATATCAATTCTATTGAAATATTATAAGGGGAAGTTTTAATACCACTAGAACTAGTTCCTTGACCTTCACCTATGGACAGTTGAGGCATCAAGTGAAGAACTCTACAAAACTCTTATTCATCCCGGACAACCAATAGCATTTCCAAAGATCCAGGTAGATATTTTTCATCTAGGATATATTACTACTAGAGATATATGTTACTCTCTATATACCACCTCTCAATGGGTAAAATTTAGTATCATCCCTCCATAGAAGAAGATTATTTCTCTCCACCTTACTATAATCCATTAAGATCATGTCATGTCAAGATCTAGTCATACTACACCAAATTATCATTATCTTCAAGGTTTTATTCCCTCACAAGATTTAGAAAAATCGTGGTCACAACCATCAATTAGTGGTATGTTCCCCCTATATCTTCCAATAATGTTAACTAAAATGATTCCAATAGCCCTAATGAATATAATAGAAACTACGAACAAGATATCATGCTGATAAAATCTACATCCACATTCCCTTTTCCTATAGTATAGATTCTTTCAAAGTTATAGTATTACAAGAAATCCAACTACCACCTATGTATAAATTTGATATATGTAAATGTGAATATGTAGATGAGACTTGTGTAGTCATAAAAAAATAACAAAAAAACTCACCAAGAAGTAAATATCATAATCTATTTAGGTAGAAAAATATATATTCCAACTCAAAGTCATCGGTTTCATATTTATTATCATGGGATCTCATCTATATAAAATGGTAGGATGTTCATTCCTAAATCTATATCAATAAACACCCAATAATTTCTTGATATGAATCACAAAACACTACGTACTCAACCCCCTATTCTAGAAACCTCAATATGAGAGTTCTGCTCAACCTCTCTCATAACTAATCAGAGGTCTTTTGAAACGTTTACAACCAAATAAAATGGAGGACATTTTAGTTGAGGGCAGTCAAAGGAGTCACAATACTTGAGAAATATTACATGAATATTTGGAAATACCCCACTAATTCAAGGAATATATAAACCTATATCACACTATCGGGATATTCCCATAAAAACATTTATATGATGTCCACTTGGTCTCCCACTACTCCATCCTTTGAGATAATATATCCCTAAAAGTGGAATTCTGTTACCTAAAACTAAAAATTTCAGAGTTTCCCATATAATCTATTCTCTCGATGCCTATACAGGAATATCCTAAAATTATTTTCAAGATCATCCCCTCTTAATAAATAAATGATAATATCATACATAAATATAACCACAAACTTGTCTAGTAATGAAGGGTGATTTGGTTCATGATTTTTATAATTAGTAATGGGGTATTAATAACAACAATTAGATTCATTAGGTATAAATATTGACCATTTAGAAATTTAAATTCCATCATTGTTATATCCTCCTCACATTGATAAATATGGAGATAACCTAGCCTAACTAAAATCTTCAAGAACAAATATTCCCTTCTCTTCTATTCAAATATTTCATCAATTATAATTATTATAAATTTATTCTTGAATGTTACTAGGATGTTGTGATGATAATCTACATAAAAAATCAATCTCACATCATCCTTATTGGAGAATATTATTATAGCTACCTACGTGAACACAATGGGTCCTTAAAATCATTTTCACTGAAGGACCACCAACTGCACCCCCTATTGTCAAAGATTAGTTGCGGCCCTCTAGAATGCTATTGAAAATATCAATGTGGTTCCAAGATTCATATTAATGAATTATTAAAACATCCAATATGGAGGTAACCCAGTTACGTCCATAGAGAAATACATTAATGTCTTTATCTACCACTATGGTGAAGGAAACATCTATTGAGTTTACCACACTAAGGATCAATCTGGATAACTGATGGGAAATCAGCAATAATCTCATGAACATAAACCCAACATTCTGAAATTGAAATAAATCCTTTCTAATGTAGTTAAATATAAAACCATTATCCCTAGGGTACTATATATTTCATTGGGAAATGTAAATATGGGAATGTATAATAGATTTATAATATATACCAATAATGAAATCATACAGTCTCATCATAGGTATGATGTGATCCCATTATAAGTTTTATCCACTATGGAATAATTCACAGTACAATAGAAGTGTGTGATAAAAAATATCCTCTAGTGTGATTCTATGGCCATAATGGTTGGGTTATAGGCTTTACTAAGATCTATTTTTCTCAAATATGGGATAAGTATATAAATGAAAGGGGCACTCCTATGCCAACAACAATTTATTCTATTATAGAAAAGACACAAATAGTACCTCGAATCATGTCGGGTGCCTCTGGGTTAAAAGCCTCAACTTCCCATAATTACCAAATCTCTTTTATTCTAGCCCTCTAATACTATAATTGTCTAAGTGTAAGGTTAGTTGTGTTATCATTTCATTGAATCTTCCAAATCATAGGCATCTACTTCCTTCACTACCTCCCTAAGAACTTATCTCACTTTCCCAATGATTTCATTGGTCATGTCACTACCTCTAAGGTGGTGATGCATAAAATTCCTATCCTCCCTCTATTTTTCAATGGTTATATAACTCCAAATAAATATTATGATGTTTATAAAATCAAAATAATCAAAATATTCAAGGTTTTCTAGATCCCCTCTGTGATCCCTGAACTTTTGATCCTATAGTCTCAGACTGCACCTGAGAATGTCTGAGGCACCTAGTCCATGGGATTTATCACTGGAAGACTATTACTCATTTTTTTTCTCTTAAATGACCACCACCAACACTCTATGATCGTTTCAAATATTCAAAATTCACTCTACCACTAGGTAATTTTTTAATACTACAACATAGGTTATAATACAGAGAGGTGAAACTCTATCTCAAACATATCAATGAAGTTACCTCTTGAATACCTATGTTGATATTTACCTATCATAAACTATACCAAGATAGTATTCCATTACGGAAGTAAACCTCAACACATACTATGTAATGGACATGGTTTCTTACTATAACTCATGGTTCTCTTTGATGAACACTATATATAGATTCATTGGGAAATAATCCTCTAGAAAGAGGTGCTCAAAATCATTCCAACGAAGAGTCATTCCATCCAGAATCTATGTCATGAAGCACCAAAAAATCATATCATTCCATTTAAAAGTATGGTTGAAAGAACCACCATTAGGTCAAGAATTTTCCAAGTGATATATAACACTCTGACTATTGATTCTATCTAGTCATATATAGGTGGTGGGTTTGACTCACCCTGAAACCACAGAGACCTCTATATATTTCACTTATGAAGAACACTCAACCTACATGAATTGTTAGCAAGCACATTTAGCTCAATATAATACCCAGTGTAATGAAAACCATTAGACTACACTATTAGGCTTGGGTCTGATCACTTCATGACAGACATAAGTTCTTCATTCTATCCACCAGTAGTAATCATCGCTTGTATGGAACCCTATATTGAGGCTATTTCACTAATATGTCTATCATTAGGTTCATATCGCATTATCCATGCTGGTAGTATGTACGGTGGAATCCTTAAATATTAATGATTCACCATATTCAAAATATCATATTAGGAGAGAGGACTTAAGAATGTCATAGAAACCACAACCAATTCCAATTTTTTTTATCCAGAACTATTTTCCCTAAAATCAATTTCTTTGTTTATAGAGTCTCCTAGAGGATTATCAAAATCTAGGTGAATTGATATGTTGGCCACCATATCATCATTGGGTTCCTTGTCTTGAGAGTCAGTCTAGAGAGTCCTTAACATTATTTCTTTAAACCCAAAAGAAATCAACACATCTATTATATATAAAAACACAATCATTGGACATCCAATGATCCAATACAACTTTGACATAACCCATCCACCAGGGTTCACCTGGTTTTTAGTAGGCCAAGTGTGCCCCCTGAATACCACCTCTAATAATCTAGGTGATATTGAAAAAATGTAATAATATCATATATATGGGTGGACTTAGCCTAATAAACCTACAAACACACACACAAACACACACACACACACATGTATCATTATACACACCAAATTAATGAATAAAAGTAATCAAATATAATAATAAATCTATAAAAACACTTTATTATCCCAAAATAGTGTTTGTAAACACACAATCATTGAAAAATGTAAAAATTAAGTCCTAATGACCAAAATATAGTTCTAACTTAATAACTAGAGAGAAAATTTTCCCGACACACTGCCTCTAATCCAACCATGGCCCTATTACTATGGCCACCAAACAACATTATGAACCACCCACACCAATTCCTCCTAGATCTTCATCTAATATCCTATCATTTGTATTTGAAAATAAATGTGTGGGAAATTCCTATATATTGGTGATTATATAAACATCCATTAAGACACCACAAATTGAGCAAGAATTAATTCATTAAATGGGAGTCATCTCCAAACCACAAACCAGTGGAAAAAGGTAGAAGAACTAATATATTATCATGGAAGGATAAAAGTAATCAAGTAATGTCTCAGTCCTGAAAACTAGTGAAATTATAGCATTATTCACATGGATTCTTAAAGAGAGAATATCAAGGAATGTTCCCATGATACCACATAATAAAATCCTAAAAGGAATACAACACTCTTTTGAAGAAACCTCAAATGGGGGGATTTGAATCATAGATAAAAGATCCCACCTTGGGTATAAGGGGATTCCGGACTCCACTAATGTTTAAGTTATAGATAGAGGATCTATCCATAAGCCATAAGGGGATACTTGAATCCATTTTTATTATACTATAGGAGTGGATCAATCACCTCAGATGAATGTAATAATATACCTTAAAATATATATGATAAAGGAACAAGAGATCATGACATAGGGCCCTATGGGGAGATACCTGACTCCATAAATAATCAACTCATAGATAAAGGATAATATAACATGAGTATTAGAGTATGAAAAACAAACATATATAGTTGTATCAATGACTATATCAACACATCCCATGAATAACACTACTTAGAATGGATCACTTGAACATTCTAATCTTAGAACAATGGGAGTACATTGTGTGTCCAAGGGGTAGACAAGGTGTCACCCAATGTTGAATAGTTATTCGTATGATACTAGTATATATGGAATTCAAATTACCAAGTACACAGTGTGTGAGAATATTAAAATGGAATGTAGGTCTATGAGAGGAATTCAGTGTGTGCTTCTACTACCCTTGGCTTGTTCACCTGAGAGGTACACATATTATGTACTAAGAAGACATGATGTGTTAGCTATTAAAGATCCCTTTAAATGTACCTCAAAAACACACCAAATTATCACTCTATGTTCAAACAATATGTTCTTATTTCAACTTCATCATGTTATGTTTAACTCAATTAGAAATCCAAGCACTATATCTACGGAAAAATATGACATGTGTTATTCAATACTACAAACAATTTATTAGGTAATTTTATAAATTCTCATCTACCATGATGATATTCAGCATATTAATATTATTCTATGTGATTAACCCCAAAATACCATTAAATATTTTTAATTGAGATCAATTCTAATCAAGATATAAATTTTTGACCTCCCTTTATTGGAATATCTAACTCACATTTCCATTCATTGTTTTCAAAATGTCCTCTCACACCAAATGACCATCCTCTATTATTCGTAGACATATTTTTCTTTGAATTATCCATTTATATTACATAATCATGAATTTGAACCCACATTAATAATCCCTTGAACCAATAATTGAATGCACAAATACTTAGTACAGAATGAAAGGTTGGATCACTTACCAAACCAAGTACATTAATGAACCAATAAAAATGGATGGAGAAATAAATAAACCACAATAGTGAGAACCAATGATGATATTAAATGTTTATACATAATCTATGATTGATAAATCCAAGGATACAAATAATTATAAAAGGTTATAAAAAATTCTAAATCATGGGTTAAAAAAATATAATTTAATAAGACTTCATAATAGTAAATTCTGAATTTAATTCTTAGAGGAGTTTATCTAAAATTGAAACTATATAAAAATATTGATAAATATCAAAAAAATCCCTACATATATGTTTAATAATAAATGAATAATAATTAATCATTGTTGATGTTAATGACACATTCTGTTGATTCTGATCACTAATCCATTAACCTTCATCATTTGTCATCAAAGTCTCTCCTCGGGGAGGCTCTCCCTCACTATCAATATCTATGGGTTATATAGTTAACCCTAGATAATATTTATATGGGGAAAATATATATATTCCCTTGGCTATAAATTCTAATAGAAAATTAATTTAAATAATTAATTTTAATAATTTTATTCTTCGAATATACACCCACAACTGCGCGTCAACAAGAGGTCTGATGTGAAGGAACCTTAACTGATGGTTATGGTAATACCTGCGTTCTAAATTCTATGAAGGTCATAGTTTCCATATCCAAGGCTCCATTTAGGGGAAAATAAACTATTTCTAAAATTTTCCATGTGGGTGAGATAATATATTTAATATATTAATATATCAGCATCATGGAAAAATGACGCCTGAAACTCTGTGCCAAAACCATAAAAATCTCTATAAATATTATTTACAATATTTAATGCATCAAATCACCAAAACCATAACTGGTATAGATTAATCACCTCTAAATTTTTCATTCGAAGATAATAAATTTATTTGATATATTTTGGGTTCCCTATATCCATTTCATGTAACATATGGTGATGGTTATCAAGGGATGCTTAAAAATTCCTTTTTAATGGTGATTACTGGATTAAAAAAATGGAATTTAAAGGTTTTTGTCAATATTACAACTCTAGGATTATGAAAACATCTTAAATTTGTCTTTATTATATCTTATTATAATTATTTATGTTTTCTTAGTCATTCAAAATAAAAATTTTATAACATTTTAATGTATTATATTAGAGCAACCAAAATATAATAAATTTTCAAGGTTGGATGAGTAAGATCCTATTATTGTATAGTGAGAATATCACTTTTAAATACGAATAGTTATTTTAAAAAATTATTTATGTGTTCAATAAAATTCAATAATAGTAATGTTAATAATACTAATGAATGACAATTATGAGAAGTTATTTCATACAAAATGTCTCAGTAGACTTGTTTTATGTGGATAAATTTTACAGTGACCATTTATTATTAATATTATTAGTATACTGGAAAAATTACCAATTTAAAACCTTAATACATTTATTAAATTTATATTTATTTATTTAATTTATTTTTAGGACCATCCATTTAAGATAGTGATGAAAAATGAAATATATATTTCATGGATGTGGTAAGATGTATGTAACACATTAATGATTTAATTTTCCAATGGATGGAAATGAGGTAGATAATATTTTTTATATCAGTGTCATAAAATTTTAGTGTGATAATAATAATTATTTCATTATGTTATCAAGGTTATAAATCATTTGGAGAATGTGGAAGAATATTCCATCATGAACAAACTCAATTAAGAAAATTCAATCTTCCTAGGATATCTATCTTTAGATCAAAACTTAATCCTTCATAGATTATATTTTTGGTGAGAAAAAACCTCCATGTAATGGATAAGAGGGTTTGGGAAGTATTATTTTAGGTATTTGTCATTTTATGTTTCTAATTTTTTTTAGTAAACTAAGGTGGTGAATGACTCAACTTATAAGTGAGAGGAGTGGAACTCCAATAAATACTTTATTTCTTAAAGAATAATAAATTTCAAATTCAAGTTAAGGTGACCCAATATTCCAAATATAGATGATGAAATGAGGTTGGTATACAATATTCTCAATAAAAAAATCTTATTTTTTTAAATATTATTGGCCTTATCCTTTATTTTTACCCGCCCCCTCCCATCCATTTGAACTTTTATAATGGTGAAACAATTTTTCACAAGTAACTATACTCTATGAATAAAAAATTAAATGGATCATATTATATAATATAAACCATAAATTTAAAAATATAAAATAAATTGTATTATATTAAATATATAGATGATGTAAACATTAATTTTAAAATAAGTATGTATAACATAATGAAATATAATGTTTAGAAAAATGATTTTTGTGTGTATAAATATAAATTTACACAAAAATAATGATTGGTATTGATTAACATGTAATTTAGTGGTCTATTAATAGAAAAATTATATTTTTATAAACCAAATAAAACTAAAAAATCAAATCTTAACTTTTGAATTCTTAATGAAATGAAATGATTCAAAAATGGTTTTTATTAAAATCAATTATAAAATAGGTTTGTAAAATGTAAAACATATGTTTATAATCTAAAAAGGATATTTTTAAATAATTTCAGGAACTACTTAAAACATATTTGGTCAATAAAAATGTTTTCTAAAATTATATGAAATGATTATATCAATATGATGTCATGATTATTATAGTAATTTTAGAAACTGTATTTTTCACTATTAAGCCAAAAATCATCCTTTTTATAAAATTTTCAAATTTTCATCCAATTAAATTATTCATATTTATTCCATAAATTATGTTAATTATATAAAATTAAAATTATATAATTCAAAAAATTTAAAATATTAATAAAACCACATAATACATGGAAATATAGTTAATTTAAAATAAAACATATTTATTCTCAATTGAAAAAAATATATCATTATTTAATAACTTCATAAAACTATTTTTCATGATAAATTTTGATGTGAATTAACAAAAATATGAAATAATAATATATTTAATAATTACATAATTCTTCTAAAATTTAATAATAAGAAATTATGTTATGGAAATTTACATAATAATTTGTATAAATCATCCGTTATAAGAAGAAGTAAACATAACAATCTAGATTGTATCATGAGTATCATATTATTTATATAATATATTTTGATACATGATTTAATCATATTTATTTATTTAATGAATATGTAAAAAAATATAATCTTTATTATTAATAAACAATTTGATTGATATCTTATTAAAAATATTATGCTTATCATATTTCCTGAATTAAAGAAATTATGTCTTCACAATTTTTTTATTTTTCCCCATGAGAAGGGATTTATGATGTTTACAAATAAATAAAAAAATTTAAATACATTTAATAGTGTAAATAGGACTATGAAGATAATAATTTTAAATTATTGGTTAAAACCCTCTTATTTTAGAATATATTTTATTTTAAAATAAATTTGATGAATTTAATAACTTTTGATGCATGAAACATAAAATAAAATTGAATTATAAATTTATACTAAAAATGAAATAAATTAATATAAAGCTAAATAATTTTGAAATGTGTATGTATTTTTAAAATTAATGTGTTAAAATTTACTTATGAAAATAATATTCTTTCTAATAAGGCAGTTTAGAACTATTTTGTAAAATTGTAAAAAAAAATAATTTTAATACTTTTTAGGTATGATATAAATTAAATTTATTGATAAAAATGATGAAATAGTTTAATGAATAAATTAATGATATCCAGGAAATGAGTAATAAAAGATAAGGAATACTAGACTAATAATTAATGGATAAACACAAATGTTTTATTAAAAACATGGTTTTATTATATATGTATTACTTAAAATGTAATTAGTATTATTTAGAGTATAAATATTATGAAAATTTATTTTTGTAAATTTTTAAAAAATGAACAATCATTCACATATTGATTATCAAATGGTTGGATGTGAAGATAAATTCATATAAAGGTAAAAAATTAAATATTTCATAAAATTGTTTGTGTTGTGGTCAATGTATTTTTAACTGTATAAATTTAATTGATCTCTTTTAAAAAATATTTTTGTATTATGTAATTTTTCAAGGTGTAAACTAATATATTAATTAGAAATTTATGTGAAATAAAATTTAGTACACATAACGTTTAAAATTGTTATTTTGTTTAAAATTAGTTTTTAATATACTTTGTTTTATTATTTAAAAGATAATTTTAAATATTTTATAATTTTAAATTCATGAAATTTTCTTAATTTTTGAATTTATCATATTATAGTAAACTTAAGATAAATATTTTCGGCTTTTCTGAAATGATTTTTTTTAGTTGAATGGTAAACAATAACAATTTTACAAATATTGTTATTTTTTCAATTTTATTTGGATTTAAAAATGAATATAATATTAATGAAAATATTTTCATATAATAAATATCTAATTATGAAGTAACATGATCTATTAAAAATATAATTTTTAACATAAAAATATATGTTTGATATTTCAGAAATATATGTAATATTTATATTAAAATTGAAACTATTTTTGGTTGTTTATTTTAATATTATTTTCACAAGGTTTCCTTTGATTTTGGTTGTGTTTGAAATTAAAAAATATATATAATTTTAATTATCCTAATAAAAATAATTCAATGTGAATAAGAATTATATTTTATTTTAGTGTAAATTCATTCTTTATGCATATAAGGCATTTTTCTAAAAACTGTTTATCCTTGCATTTTGAGAACTTATATTAAACATAATTTGTAAAAATTATGGAAAATAAAACATATAAATGGATTATAAAATAATAATTACCAATATTAAATTTGTAAAGTAGGTAAATTTCACATTTAGTAAAAAAAATTAGTTACCATGGTAAAATTTTGTTAGCATGGTAAGGGTTAAAAGGTTTAAATTTTGGTGGGTTAAACAAAGAGATAATGATTCAAATATCACTAAAACATATATAAATGAGATTGGTTGATTTTATTTAAAAATTAACTATTCTTATGATCTAAATTCGACTAATCTACATCCACTTTACATAAAAACAGTGTTATTATATTTTATAGTTCTTTCTATTTAATAGGGATCCCTTCCTCCCACTTATAAAAGGAAACCTCTTATACTCAGTTATACACATACATTTATCACTCTAGTTCAACTAATATATATATAAATACGTTCAAAAATTTCCTCCCCACATCATACAGGTCTTGGTGTCACAAAAAATGAATCATAAAAGGATTACATTGTAAGACAAAGAATGATGTTCGTGGAGGAGGTATAAATCTTAATTGGATTCTATCAAGTTTATTTCCTCTTCAAACGCCTCCAAATATATTCTAACCATAATAATAATTTTAAATATATGTCTTTATATTAAATAAATTTTATTATTTTCAATGATAAACTATTTTCATCCTCGTTTCTATCATATAGAAATTGAAAACAATGCTTATGTGTATGTGTATAATACCACCACCACAAAGCATTGTGTTTCTTATTCCATCACCACAACATAAAAATAGTTATAAATATATATTGAATGGATATATATTATTTCTATGAAATATTAATGATTTTTTAAATTTTAAATTTTATCTACCTTCTCACCCTTCTGTCCATTGGAAAAATGATACTTTGCTTTGAATATGTGTGGAATACCACCACCACAAAGCGATATGTTTTTTTATATCCACATCCCATTTGTAGTCATAAATATAGAGTTATTGAATAAATATTATATTTATAATATTAATATTATTTTGTAAATTTATACCTTTGTATTCTTTATTGATTTTTCCATTGGAAGAATGAAAATGCCACTCACGTGTATGTGCAAACTATCGACTCCATGAGAAATGTACACCATTTTTCATTACTCCCATAGATATATTCTTTTAAAATTATATTTAAATGTATAAAAATGATAATAATAATATTTTTTTTTAAATTTAAATATGATTTAACCGGGACCTCAATGAACATAGTTAACTCACTAAATCTATTCTGGACCGAATGACTTCAAAAAATCTAACGTAAACATAGTTTATTTAGTGACTAAATAAAACATGGTAATAAATTTAATAAAATAAATATTGACAAGTTACAGAAAATTGAAATGGTTCTAGTTAGTTTAAATAATAAATATAATTTTATTATTCTGAAGGTAGATTTGTTATAAAGCCTAACATGACACAAGGTATGGTATTTTTATTTAAAAATAAGTTTTAAATTTTTCCTTCCAACTAATATTCCTTCATATCCATGTTCTTAAAAATATTACAATAGTGGTGTTCTGTACAATATAATGATTTTTTAATTTAATTTTCAACTATTCTATACTTTTAATAAAGGTTTTAAAAAGTTATTTCATTTAATATTCCCCATACAAGTCCCTTTTAATCTTTTTTTATTAATGTGGATAACAATGTTTTTTATCATTTACTACATGACTACTATTTCCCACCATCATAGTTTTTATTCATTATCAATATTCCCCTAAATGTTTTTATAGTTTATATAATGATATCCTATATCCTTTGTTTTTTTAATTTTGTGTTTGTGATTTTTTTCAATTGAAAAGAATGTTTCTTCTCATTTTTATGATATAACTAATAGTTATTTTTCTTATTGGTTCAAATGAATTTTTCCAGTGTATTATGATGAGAAATTTAAGAATTATAAATGTTTTTCTTATGATACAGTCTATGATAATTATGGATGATTTTTTTTCTCGATCTATATCTATCTATTACATTTGGTAATGATTTAGCCGTCAAGGTATGTCAATCCTATTGAATTGAAAAGTTATTACTTATTTTAACACATGTATACCACGATTAAACACATGTTATACATTTTATTAAATATGTTTCTTATATTATTTTCTAAAAAATCAACGTTTTTTAATAGTAAATTTTTTATTTTATTATGAATGTGTATAATACTTTAAAATTGAAAGGTTTTTTTTCAAGAAAAATATTGTTTACATGGGTTATATATTTTCTCAAGATGCCTTCATGGTATTTATTTTCTTACTAGGGTTTTCATATGATATAATTAAGTAAAAATTTATTTTTATATGTCATTACAATTTATCTTATATTCTCAAATTTGTTTTTGAAATTTTTTTTCATTTATAGGGGTTCTTATATTTCCCACTAGACTAATGAGATTCCATAATTTTTATACCCTTTACTGGGATTTTTATTCTCATCCAACATTTTCAAAGGATTTTAAAAGGTTCTATGAATGTGTATGAAATATAGAAGGGTAACTCATTACACTATAGTGACTCAACATAAATGGAGAATATGTGCATTGAATGAAATTTTGGTGTTAATTTAAGAACATGTTTATTTTGGGAAGAAATGTACACAATGTGAAAAAACTTAGTTTTTTAAATGGTTTTCCTAATTCTCTATAACATTATACATAAAGGATTGTGGAAATGTAATAATTTGATATCCATGCTATTAAAAACATTGTTATGTGTTTTTATGTTATAGTGTTTTATAGTTGGTATCATAGAAATGGGTAATATAAATTTAGAGGTCAAGATGGTATCTGAGTGTCACACCCCCCAAAGGGTAACCATCCAAGGTTAAAAATGAATGGATAGAGATAATGACACTTGAGTCCCACAATCGTAGGCCCCTTGTTGGTGACTAGATTGGAGGATATGAAAATATAAAATATGGTATTCCTTTCCCTCAATAATAAATATTGGATCAGGAGATATATTGAATAACCATCAACATAACTTATATAATAAATGAAATGTATAAAATTTTTTAATAGAAAAATAAACATCATGAACAAATGAAATACATCCATTATAATCTATGGTCTAAGACATATTCCCCACTACATTTACCTAAAAACAACTCCCAAATCAAGTGAGATATCCTAAAAAATCCAAAAAAGTGTGGTGTGGTCTGTACATTGGGAGTACATAATAGTATCATCATTATAGAAATGTAAACATGCATGTTCAATAAATATTCAAAATTATTAATCATTGATAAAAAAATTACATGACATAATAAAACAACAAGAAAAAGAATATGTATGGGAAAAAACCAAGTCACAACCCCAACAAGGAACAATAAACATAATAAATAATAAATATTCCATAACACTCCGTCCATACCCATAGAATCCTCAAATAAAACCACCGCATCCATCCAAACTAAACCAAAGCTCAAAATTTTCCATCATAGAAATTACTCCCCTTGGACCAAATGATCTACAACCCAAATACACCCTTTAAAAAAAGGGGTTCTTTAATATAGACCGGTATAAGCCTAGTATGATAACCCCCTTTCTATGTTAAGGGTTGGGATATTTAAAATACACTAGATGTGTATCATTAATCATAATTCCATCAATATATAGATACCTAACCATGACACTAAATTTCCACATTCGCATCAACACACATCCACAACCACATAGCTACAATAACAATAATTAAAGTAATCCACAAACATTAAATATCCACATTTATAGCTACTAAATATCCACTTTTGAAATAAAAATTAAGTAAGATAATGTAAAAATGAAGGACATAAAACACATTCCCACCTCTTTCTCTATGTATCCCCCAACAATAATACATTCTATCATTATATTGGGGTATCATGAACATGTTTAGCATCAACATCATGTCTTCACACTACCATGAAAGACCCCACTCCACGACATCCACATAAACACTTTGTAATCTAAAACACCAAACCACCATATCTTATGATTATGTAATAACTGGGAGCAATCATAACCCATAAATATATGTAACCAATACTGGATTTTTCATCCAATGTAATAAGTTCCCTGATTATTTCCTTCCTCAGCTCCACATCCATTATTTCTTACCACATCATATAAATCATAAATAAAACATCACAATTAATTGAATGGAAATAACATTGATAGGTAATATTCATAAATAAGAGTCCACAAAAACAATAGTTTCACATTACCATATCATTCAATTTCCCATAAATAAATTACTCCAAACCAAATATAATTTATAGTTTGTTAATTTATCCTTTTACAGTCATTAACTATTCCACATTCCATCCCAAATTAATCTAAACATCATCTATCAAAATTATTAAATCCATAACTAATTAATATTTTCACTAACCTATCATCTACAACCCACTTCTCTTTCCAATTTATCATCATCCCAAATACAAATTTCATTAATCAATAGTATATCATTTAATTTGTCATTGGATAAAATTACCATTCCAATTTCTCACTCTCAATTCCAATTACAAATTTTACAAATAGTTTTAATGAATTGGTCCAAGAATTTATAATAATAATAAATATCTTTGAACCCCATTTCATATAAATTAATCCAAAAACAATGAATATTTAAATCCTCAAATACATTAGCAACACAATTCATATTTTACACTCTATAATTTTCCAATTCATTTTTTCTTTATTTAATCGATTATTCAATTTTGGGAGGTTCCATGTTTTGTTAACCATAGAAAAAATAAAACATCACAACATCATAAATTTATGATTTGGTATCGTCATATTAAAAATAACATATAATACATGATCAACCACAAAAACCCATACCTTTACAATCCATTCATAACCAATCCATTATCTTCATAAAAACCATACTTCATTTCCAGTATTCCATGAAATCCATCCTTCTCCCCATAATGAATAAAAATTCATCAAATAAAAACACTAAAATAAATGGAATGTAATAACATAAGATGGAAGGAATTAATATCTAGTCTATTCATGAATATCATTCCAAATAATATAATAGATTTCTAGAAATCCTCTAACTTAACAAAAACATAACAATCACCATTAAATTGATGGGAATATGTAGAATACGGATTCCACCATATTGGATCCAAATGATAGGAACAATATAAGATTACAACCTTTCAAGGTGTAATCTTCTCATTTAATTTTGAGTTGAATCGCTTTAAAATGGCTAATACAATAATTCTCAAGATTATGAGGGTACTTAGGGATGTCATGGAAGTTCATGACCTAAAATATGGAGAAAATTGGTTGTATTTTTAGGGAACAAAATAGGTTCATGGTTATTAGTAATCATACTCAGTAACCATGAGAACGGAAGGGGGAGTGTGAACGGTTGAAAAACCATGCAATGAGGAGTGTAAAAACCATATATCTAGGTATAGAGATAACTACATGGCCTCAAAATGGTTTTACACACTGTGTGGGATCCCTAAAAATCCGTGAAACCCATCCCCTTCTAGGACATAGGGTTACACCGAGTTGGAAAATTGTTTGGCCAATCGGGTGGCCAAACCATGGACCTAGTTAAAGGAGGTGAACTTCCCCTTTTTCACCCTCAGTTATTAAGAAATATTACACAATTTTCTCTACTTTTCCTATTTTATTGTCCTTTAGTATGGACCAAATCCTCCCAATAATCCCAAGGCTGAATCTCTTTTGATTCATATTCATTTGAAAGACCATTAGATACAAATCGAATATTGGGGTGAATATACCAGTCTCATTCCTTCTATTTTTTGGAAGAAACATGGTTTAATGTTTCTTCTCATTATGATACATCTTAACCATTATTTTCCAATATATTATTTATTTGTGAATTTATGGTGGTTTGGGCTTGAATCATGGATCACGGTTGAGTGAGTGTTCGTCTATGATCTTGCAGAAGGTGGCTTATAAGTTATATTATATAGAAATTTTTATCCATATTTATGTGGCTATGTACATGATGTATTGTGATATTAATTTAGTTCCATGGTTGAAAACGATAAATTGGTTATCTAAATGATGTTATGAACCTTTCATGGGACACGTGGGATTCATTTTTGAATAGTAGATCAGGGTTATCTTCACCCAAGGGTTGATCCTCTCACTTGAAAATTAGAATTGAGTTTCTAAATGTTGAATTTAATGTTTAATGATATTAAACCAATTTTAATTTTCTATATAATGTAAACATGGAATAAAGTGGTGTTATTATTCACTTGAATAAGTTAAATGAGTTATGGATTGAAATTGGATAAATTTTATAAATGGTTTAATGGGGTTTATTTCATGTTATAAAATGGTGAGTAATTATGTTTAATCATTGTGGTTGTGACTAAATGGGAGAATGTCCTAGTTATGTATTGGGGTTAATTATAATGAAAGTGATGAATCATGGTAAAAGTGATAAATGGAATATGTGTTACCTTTTATGTGTAAATTTGGTAAAATGGGTCATCTTTGTTAACCCGTAATAAGTGTTTATTGATGAAATATATATGGGTATTATCCATGGTGGTCCACAGCTTATTGAGGATATTTGTCATGGGGGTAAACATCAAGGAATGGGTGTTGGTCATGGTGGTCCACATGAAGGTAAATATTTTTTTAATGGTAGTCCACATTTGGAATGGGTGTTGGCCATGGAATTCCATACCATAGTTAGGATACTCATATTGATAATCCTTATATGAAATCATGTAACCACGTTATATATGCTTTAGAAAACCAGTTTATGCTAATGTAGTTTTAGTGTGTTAGTACTATAGTTGATCTAAGATCCCTTGGCGATAATAAAAACCTATTTAATTTACCTGCATGTCTATTGTTTTTCAATAATCGCGTATACAATTTTATAGAGAGTATATTGTTTTAGACACCGTGAGTGTTGTCTTAGTAAGTTGTACTCACACATTTCTTGAACCATCATTCAGTACAATGTAAGACTTCATGGTTTCATTATAGGATAAGGTCAAGGGCCCAATATTAGATAGTTTATATAGGATTTGGAAGGGATCATGGATTAGGGAACCTAAAAATGCCTCAGGACTCATTTTGGGAATTTTTTTGTGTTTTGTTTTGGTTTTCTAATGGAATATGACACCATTTTGACCTAATATGTCTTTTTTCATCACTGTGGGAATATTCCCATTTGGTTATTTGTTTATGTCATGCATGGTTAGTGTTCAATAACACTTGAGTATTATTTATGATATATTATATTGTTTTCTTGCTCTGTTAAAGAGGGTATAGTCTCTACATCGCATCTCATTAGAACATCCTTTCTAGTCAGTAGCATCTGATATATGGTGTGGTGCGCCTGAGGTCATGTGGTGAACCGAATCAGGGAACCAATTACATTGGAAACTGGAATAAGATGAAACAAAGTGGTGGAATATCCTTTCCTTTATGTGGCATTAATATTTTTGAAAGGTAGGTAAGTGATTAGGATTTGTAGAGCATTAGAAATAAGCTCATGCTTGGGTGTATCTAAACCATGTGGAGGGGGGAACCAAAGTACCTAGGGTTGGATTGTAACAGCCCGAGATTTTATGAAAATTATTCTTTTTAATTTCACTAATTTCTTGTGTTGTACGCTGCACCAAAAGGAGCTTGCACAACACGTATCCTTGACTTGCCTTGCATTACACGCAATCACGACCTTCCTTGATAGCGTGTGTAGTATGTAATACTGAGTTTCACTAAACAATGATATGCTGTTAAAATATTATTAAAACTAGCCGTTATGAATAGTAATAACCACCTTTTAAATTTTTAGAAATTTTAGCTCTCAAAACGGACTTTATTTTTTGGATTCGGAGTATCGAATTTAGTCTAAGGTGAAATTTTGGTGATTTTCGGATAACTTTCATATTTTGATGAATAGTGAAAATTACTAAATTTTAGTTAAAAACAACTTTTTCAATCGAAATAATTAATAGTGATAAATTATTAATTTGAGTGGTTTTAAACTATATTTAGAATATATTTTTACAATTTAATACAATGTTGGTCATTGGATGTAATTTCACATTTAAACTAGACATAAACAAGTGTCAATCTTTTGATAGATATTGTTTCTTAAAAACACGTTCTTTTTTTTAACAGCGGGATTTAATTATAAAATTAATTAATGCAACTTCTATGATATGAATTTGGTAAAATAGACTTCATTTTTGAATTCCGAATATGAAATATAGCTTAGGATAAAATTTTGGCATTGTTCTGAAAAACATCAATTTTTTATGAATAGTGAAACTACTAAGTGGTAGTTAAAAAAATTAATTTATTCATAAATCTTAATTTTACCGCTTCTGTGAATGGAATTTCAAAAATCCGAGAGACACGGTTGATGTCAGTAAGTAAAATGTGGTTCAATGAGATGAAAATAATTTTTGGTGAATAGTAACTTTTTACTTTTATTTACCACGGTTAAAAGTAAATAGGGTAATTAAGGGTAAAAATGATATTATTATTACCCTAACACATGTCCTAATTCTATTGGACAAGTTTAATTCGACCAAAAACAATCTTAGGAATAAAATATGACCATTTAGGCTCACTTGGATTAGATTAGGACATTTATTATTATTTAATTCAAAGAAGAGTTAAAAGAGTTAAAATCAAAGTATATTTACTAAAACATTTTTAATATAGGGTTGTACATAAGATAAATTCGGCAATAAATATTCATTAGAAATCTAAAAAGATTTCCTACATAATGGTATTTTATTTATAATTTTTAGACATCAAATAATTTAATTTATTTATGACATGGAGATGATGCAGTAATTATCTTATGAATGAAATATTTACATAATTGATATTATAAATACCAAAATAAATTTAATTTGAGACTTTTTATGAATTCCACTAATTTTCTAGGTTACTATGATATATTAGTGTTGATTTAATCAACTTGTTTCGAACATATCCTAAAAATCTTAGGTTCGGCCAAATTACTTAGATAAGGATATATGTATTAATAATATACAATTTGGGGTTCGTTTGGCATGTTATAGTAAGTGTATTAACCATATAGTGAAAGAAAACAAAAAGACACGGTAAAAGTTAAATTATTTAACTTAGAGTTAAATCTAATTGATAAGGTTAAAATAATACCCTAAACTTGTCTAAATCCTATTGGATGATAGTATTTCGACCCATCCCCACTTTATCTTCGAAATAATACCCTTTGGAACCATTATAAACCGATTTTGACTTTAATATAAAATAATATTTTGAGATATTCCTAAGGTGCCCCTCTCCTCCCTTAAAAAAGGACACCTCCTCCCCCTCCTCCTCACACTAATTTGAGCACTCAGTCTCGGCCAAACCCTTCCATTTTCTCTTCTCCACTTCCCTAGAATAATCCTAGAGGTCCTGGTCTTCTTCAAAGACCAATCTTAGTTTCCTAAGTGGAGGATTCAAAGAGGCGTTCCAAAGAAGAGGTAATATCCATTACCGATCTTTTCAACTTCTTTCTTCTTCAACTTCTTCTTCTCTAGTTGTTTCATGATAAAGTAATAACATTAGTATTTCTTATATACTGATATGTTATTATAAATATGAAACAACTCTGATTAACCTTCTATCCATCCTACGGAAAAAGGAAATCACCGCGCGTGCGTACGTACGGAATACCGTCTCCACGCCGTGGTGTAATCTATTTTCCGCCACCACATTAATTGGATGGGTATAATGGTGTAATGAGTAACTATATATGAATATTATAAATTGATATTGATACTGAAATAGTATACAAACACTTAAACACAATTCCACGACCATGGGAACGATATCATCGCTCGTGCGTACATACGGACTACCGTCTCCACGACGCGATGAGATTCATTCTCAATGATTAACCATTAATGAATGATTATAAAGTATATATAATAAGTAATAATGAAATATATGACAGAATAATGATACTGGATTTATTTATATTTATATGTATGTCATCTACTTAATTCCATTCAATTCAATAAGGAAACGAAAACAGCGTTCATGCGTACGTACGGACTACCGTCTCCATGAACGGTGTATTTCATTCCATTTACTGATTTATTATATATATGTATATTATGAATATATATATATATATATATATATATATATAAATCATGTTTTATATTCTGGAATTAATTAATCATGATCTAAGTAATCATATGAATAATTACAAGTCAAAACACGGACGACAAATGAAACAATTTTAACCAAAACGCTCTTTAACATGGAATTTACAAAAGAACGGGTAATATAATGTCATAAGTGAACCATATATGATATCATAACAAAGAATATAATTCTGTAATAAGTCAATGACAATATTTAAATCATTATACAGGAGGTTCGGACACGTACAAAGCAAGTCGGACCTAAGGTAAGGGAAATATCACAATCTCATTTTTATCCGAGATTGTTTATACTTTGGTATTTACTGGGGTGTATTTTATCATCCACATCCATGTTTCCTCAATATGTAATATTATCCACCTACAAATGTTTAAATCCAATTTTACCTTCGGTGTGTTTTTAGTAAAAGATACAAAAAGAATATTTTGTCGTTTTTCGTATGAGGTACTTTTTGACTCTTCCGACAAAAGTACGAAGAATGTTTTTTTTATATACGGCCTAAATGGATTTTTAAAAAAAAAGTTATTTAAAAGAAGTTTCCTTTACAGGTTTTCAAGTTTATTTTTAATCAACTTCTTTTAGTTATAATTTAATGACATGTTAAGAAAGGAAAAGTTTTTTTGAAGAAGAAATGATATTTTCCTCAAGAATGAAGTTCAAGTGTTTTATCAAAATTATTTTCCATCTAAGATAATAAAGGGTTCTGTTTTTATCCCTATTATTACATTGATTTGATTATGTTGTGATGGAAATATTTTTATGAATTCATTTATCTTATATGAATTGTTTTATGATGTCATGTTGTTTAAGAATCCCATTTTTATTACATGGGTTGCGCTATGATGTATGGTTTATGATTATGTGGCACACATAAGAAAGGATTCATTATAAGATGGGTGTGACCTATATATCCCTCCAATGCATTGGGTAAAGATTTTATATCTCATGAGATAGACATGGCTGGAATGGTAGGTTATACCGGTTCTGTGAAACAGGTCTGAAATGAGGGTTACTCGATTCAGAAAGGGACTTTGTCCACTAAGATAGTCTTGGCAATGAGTCTTGACTAACAAGAAATGATTCTCTATGATTATGTGTGTATTCCAAAAAGTTTCATTTTTTTAAGTTATGATTATTGGGATTTCATTTCACTACTATGATTTATCCCATGTTATGAAATTATGCTCTCTTTTACAGGTTAAGATTTCCAAAAGTTATGTTCTTATGAATATGATGTGATTGATTTTTCTTTTGTATACCCTCACTGAGCATCTGAGCTCACCCTTTTATGTTATCTTTTCCCCGGGATATAAAGAAAGGTTTTAGGTAATAAAAAAGGGAAGATCTTTATGGGAGATATTGAAGATCTTTCACCACGATTAGAAGATTACGTTCCGAGTTTCCAAAGACACTAAACTATTACGATTCTTGTTTGTGTGTTTTTGTTATGTACCAAGTATTCCGCAAAAGTAATGTAATGTCCATGTATGTCAAGCTTCGGGTCTCTACTGTTGGTATTAGAGGAAAGGTTTAGTCATCCTTTGGAATCTAGGATGTGAGAAATTTAGTGAGATCCCTAGAGATATTTATAAGGTTTTTCTAGGGATGTCCCTAAGGATAAGTATACGTATAGGATACAGTCTTATAACTACGGTAAAGATCTTAGAATTTAACCTAAGAAGTTAGATATTGAGGATACTCCCCCTTTATAATGTTGTTTTCCCTAGCATGATTTTTGCCTCTCACACTATTCTTTTTTTGGGTTTTAGAAAATGGCTGGAAACAAGATGATTCATGATAATGGAGGATATGATGGACAATGGAATGATATTATTCATAATGAAATGGGATTTGTAAGTCCAAACATCATTATTATGCCGAATCAGCAATCTCATAATATGATCAATAAAGTAAAATTTGGTATGTTTCCTAACTCGGCTAATAAGAGAAAGATGGAGTTTCATGATGATCATAGAGGAAAGAAAGTTCAATTTCCCCTATGTAAATCATGTGGGAAGAGGCATCAAGGAGAATGTTTCAAAGGAACTGGAAGATGCTTTGGGTGTGGAAAAGAAGGACACAAAGCAAGTAAGTGCAAAGGAAAAGGTTCAGTTAACACCATGGATGAGGATAATGGTATTGCTACGACATCAACAATGGTTAAATGTTTTAAATGTGGAATGTACGGGCATTATGCAAACCGATTCCCTAAGGGAAAGTATCATGAAGATAATCAGTATAGTCGTATGGGTAGTATTTATGTTGATGATGATGAAGAGACTACAAATGATATGTGAGATGAAAGAATTGTTGAAGCTCGGTCAATGGTTTAAGAAGGTAGTGGAATGATTACATGTTTATCAAAGTGTAATGTTGTATAAAGAATCTCATGGTACTATGGAATAAAGAGACATCTAAGGATTGTTACATTGTTGTCTTTCCTTGAGTTTTGAAAGTGTGTGATTAATGCTACCAGTATCCATGAAAGGTTATTCAGATATTTTTGGAATGAAGATGATATGCGCATAATGAAGGGATAAGGAGAAAATTAAATGTTTGATAGTATTCATGAGCTCATGACTGATATAAGGAGAAGGTTATATCATGGTTTGAGTATATAGAATTTTTGGATTTTGGTATGTGGAAAGAGTTAACTATTAACTGCATTCATGTTTTCACTAAGGTATTCAAGAGAATACATGATTATGGACTTTGAATGTTTAGAATGTGACCAACAAGACATATCTTATGGGGATCAACGATGGTATTAAATCTCTGGTAATTGTTTTCACTATATTATGAGAGTGGACTGCTGTATTATGGGTAAGCCTAAATATTGGAATGGATTATGTTGGAATAAGTTAGTATTGTTTAAGGATAGAAGTTTTTTTCGATATTATTGATGGGATGTTATTGTAATATAGTTTTAGAAAAAGGACAACCTGCAGGACGGGCGACAGCCCATCGCGTCGGACAAGGCTGTGGGAATCGAACCCACAACCGAAATGCGACTGGCCTTTATCGCCTACCACTGGCCTACAGGAAGTCCCTGTTTAGTAGAAACTAGTTTTATTATATTAAGCAGTATGATATATGAAGTATAAGTCCATTTTAGGAACCATATATGATTAATATCACTATATACCGACTTATGTATATAATTTTTGGTAACCTTTTGTTTGAGACAGATGGAATGACCATTCATTCTATCACATAATCTGCTAACACTTCACGAATAACAAATTCAACTTCATTTATTTAAGAGATGAAGTGGAAATTGTTCAAGGCACGAACAACAGTGAGATTGTACCAAAATAAAGAAAGTATTTATTCTAATTCAAAATTTCAACTTTAGGGAAATGATCTTGAAAACCAAAAATGTTGTCCTAGTGATCTTATACCTGATGAATCAAATGGTACCTTAGATCGTCACAAATTTATGGATTTGTGCTTACTGGATTTTCCATAGCCATGTTCTCTACCACTCTCCATCAGAACATGATGGTTAGATTTCTCTTCCATATCCATATTTTCATCTATGTGGAGACCCAGTGATTAGTTTATTTGGGTAACCGTTACGTTTCATACTTTTGTTTTTAAAGATTGGTTTTGATATTCCTTTTTACGATGTGGGTTTCTATTAAATAAACTTTCGAATAGTAAACCATTTATAACCCCGACGAATTTCGAGGGTGAAATTCATTTTAAGGGGGGTAGAATGTAACAGCCCGAGATTTTATGAAAAATATTCTTTTTAATTTCACTAATGTCTTGTGTTGTACGCTGTACCAAAAGGAGCTTGCACAACACGCATCCTTGACTTGCCTTGCATTACACGCAATCACGACCTTCCTGGATAGCGTGTGTAGTATGTAATACTGAGTTTCACTAAACAATGATATACTGTTAAAATATTATTAAAACTAGCCGTTATGAATAGTAATAACCACATTTTAAAATTTAAGAAATTTTAGCTCTCAAAATGGACTTTATTTTTGGATTCGGAGTATCGAATTTAGCCTAAGGTGAAATTTTGGTGATTTTCGGATAACTTTCATATTTTGATGAATAGTGAAAATTACTAAATTTTAGTTAAAAACAACTTTTTCAATCGAAATAATTAATAGTGATAAATTATTAATTTGAGTGGTTTTAAAGTATATTTAGAATATATTTTTACAATTTAATACAATGTTGGTCATTGGATGTAATTTCACATTTAAACTAGACATAAACAAGTGTCAATCTTTTGATAGATATTGTTTCGTAAAAACACGCTCTTTGTTTTAACAGCGGGATTTAATTATAAAATTAATTAATGCAACTTCTATGATATGAATTTGGTAAAATAGACTTCATTTTTGAATTCGGAATATGAAATATAGCTTAGGATGAAATTTTGGCATTGTTCTGAAAAACATCAATTTTTGATGAATAGTGAAACTACTAAGTGGTAGTTAAAAAAATTAATTTCTTCATAAATCGTAATTTTACCGCTTCTGTAAATGGAATTTCAAAAATCCGAGAGACACGGTTGATGTCAGTAAGTAAGATGTGGTTCAATGAGATGAAAATAATTTTTGGTGAATAGTAACTATTTACTTTTATTTACCACGGTTAAAAGTAAATAGGGTAATTAAGGGTAAAAATGATATTATTATTACCTTAACACATGTCCTAATTCTATTGGACAAGATTAATTCGACCAAAAACAAGCTTAGGAATAAAATATGACCATTTAGGCCCACTTGGATTAGATTAGGACATTTATTATTATTTAATTCAAAGAAGAGTTAAAAGAGTTAAAATCAAAGTATATTTACTAAAACATTTTTACTATAGGGTTGTACATAAGATAAATTCGACAATAAATATTCCTTAGAAAGCTAAAAAAATTTCCAACATAATGGTATTTTTTTTATAATTTTTAGACATCAAATAATTTAATTTATTTATGACACAGAGATGATGCAGTAATTATCTTATTAATGAAATATTGAAATAATTGATATTATAAATACCAAAATAAATGTAATTTTAGACTTTTTATGAATTCCACTAATTTTCTAGGTTACTATGATATATTAGTGTTAATTTAATCAACTTTTTTCGAACATATAATTCTGTTATGACTTTCAAAAAAATCATGTATCAAATAGTGTCAAAATTGACACAAAATAGTTTTTAAATCAAATATTATATTATTAATTGTAATTTTATTCCTAAAAATCTATGGTTCGGCCACATGACTTAGATAAGGATATATGTATTAATAATATACAATTTGGGGTTCGTTTGGCATGTTATAGTAAGTGTATTAACCATATAGTGAAAGAAAACAAAAAGACACGGTAAAAGTTAAATTATTTAACTTAGAGTTAAATCTAATTTATAAGGTTAAAATAATACCTTAAACTTGTCTAAATCTTATTGGATGATAGGATTTCGACCCATCCCCACTTTAGCTTCGAAATAAGACCCTTTGGAACCATTATAAACCGATTTTGACTTTAATATAAAATAATATTTTGAGATATTCCTAAGATGCCCCTCTCCTCCCTTATAAAAGGACACCTCATCCCCCTCCACCTCACACTAATTTGAGCACTCAGGCTCGGCCAACCCCTGCCATTTTCTCTTCTACACTTCCCTAGAATAATCCTAGAGGTCCTGGTCTTCTTCAAAGACCAATCTTAGTTTCCTATGTGGAGGATTCAAAGAGGCGTTCCAAAGAATAGGTAATATTCATTATCGGTCTTTTCAACTTCTTTCTTCTTCAAATTCTTCTTCTTTAGTTGTTTCATGATAAAGTAATAACATTAGTATTTCTTATATACTGATATGTTATTATAAATATGAAACAACTCTGATTAACCTTCTATCCATCCTACGGAAAAAGGAAATCACCGCGCGTGCGTACGTACGGAATACCGTCTCCACGCCGTGGTGTAATCTATTTTCCGCCACCACCTTAATTGGATGGGTATAATGGTGTAATGAGTAACTATATATTATTATTATTATAAAGTGATATTGATACTGAAATAGTATACAAACACTTCAACACAATTCCACGACCATTAGAACGATATCATCGCTCGTGCGTACGTACGGACTACCGTCTCCATGACGCGATGAGATTCATACTCAATGATTAACCATTCATGAATGATTATAAAGTATATATAATAAGTAATAATGAAATATATGACATAATAATGATACTGGATTTATTTATATTTATATGTATGTCATCTACTTAATTCAATTCAATTCAATAAGGAAACGAAAACAGCGTTCATGCGTACGTACGGACTACCGTCTCCATGAACGGTGTATTTCTTTCCATTTACTGATTTATTATATATATGTATATTATTAATATATATATATATATAAATCATGTTTTATATTCTGGAATTAAGTAATCATGATCTATGTAATCATATGAATAATTACAAGTCAAAACACGGACGACAAATGAAACAATTTTACCCAAAACGCTCTTTAACATGGAATTTACAAAAGAACGGGTAATATAATGTCATAAGTGAACCATATATGATATCATAACAAAGAATATACTTCTGTAATAAGTCAATGACATTATTTAAATCATTATACAGGAGGTTCGGACACATACAAAGCAAGTCGGACCTAAGGTAAGGGAAATATCACAATCTCATTTTTATCCGAGATTGTTTATACTTTGGTATTTACTGGGGTGTATTTTATCATCCACATCCATGTTTCCTCAATTTGTAATATTATCCACCTACAAATGTTTAAATCCAATTTTACCCTTCGGTGTGTTTTTAGTAAAAGATACAAAAAGAATCGTTTGTCGTTTTTCGTACGAGGTACTTTTTGACTTTTCCGACAAAAGTACGAAGAATGTTTTTTTTATATACGGCCTGAATGGATTTTAAAAAAAAGTTATTTCAAAGAAGTTTCGTTTACAAGTTTTAAAGTTTATTTTTAATCAACTTCTTTTAGTTATAATTTTATGACATGTTAAGAAAGGAAAAGTGTTTTTGAAGAAGAAATGATATTTTCCTCAAAAATGAAGTTCAAGTGTTTTATCAAAATTATTTTCCATGTAAGATAATAAAGGGTTCTGTTTTTATCCCTATTATTACATTGATTTGATTATGTTGTGATGGAAATATTTTTATGAATTCCTTTATCTTATATGAATTGTTTTATGATGTCATGTTGTTTAAGAATCCCATTTTTATTACATGGGTTACTATATGATGTATGGTTTATGATTATGTGGCACACATAAGAAAGGATTCATTATAAGATGGGTGGGACCTATATCTCCCTCCAATGCATTGGGTAAAGATTTTATATCTCATGAGATAGAAATGGCTGGAATGGTAGGTTATACCGGTTTAGTGAAACAGGACTGAAACGAGGGTTACTCGATTCAGAAAGGGACTTTGTCCACTAAGATAGTCATGGCAATGAGTCTTGAATAACAAGAAATGATTCTCTATGATTATGTGTGTATGCCAAAAAGTTTCATTTTTTTTAAGTTATGATTATTGTGATTTCATTTCACTACTACGATTTATCCCATGTTATGAAATTATGCTCTCTTTTGCAGGTTAAGATTTCCAAAAGTTATGTTCTTAGGAATATGATGTGATTTATTTTTCTTTTGTATACCCTTAATGATCATTTTAGCTCACCCTTTTATGTTTTCTTTTCCCCAGGATATAAAGAAAGGTTTTAGGTAAAAAAAAGGGAAGATCTTTATGGGAGATATTGAAGATCTTTCACCATGATTAGAAGATTGCGTTCTGAGTTTCCAAAGACACTAAACTATTATGATCCTTGTTTGTGTTTTTTTGTTATGTACCAAGTATTCCGCAAAAGTAATGTAATGTACATGTACGTCAAGCTTCGGGTCTCTAAATTTGGTATCAGAGGAAAGGTTTAGTCAGCCTTTGGAAACTAGGATGTGAGAACTTTAGTGAGATCCCTAGAGATATTTATAAGGTTTGTCTAGGGATGTCCCTAAGGATAAGTATACGTATAGGAAACAGTCCTATAACTACGGCAATGATCATAGAATTTAACCTAAGAAGTTAGATATTGAGGATACTCCCCCTTTATAATGTTGTTTTCCCTAGCATGATTTTTTCCTCTCACACTATTCTTTTTTTTGGGTTTTAGAAAATGGCTGGAAACAAGATGATTCACGATAATGGAGGATATGATGGACAATGGAATGATATTATTCATAATGAAATGGGATTTGGAAGTCCAAACATCATTATTATGCCGAATCAGCAATCTCATAATATGATAAATAATGTAAAATTTGGTAAGTTTCCTGACTCGGCTAATAAGAGAAAGATGGAGTTTCATGATGATCATCGAGGAAAGAAAGTTCAATTTCCCCTATGTAAATAATGTGGGAAGAGGCATCAAGGAGAATGTTTCAAAGGAACTGGAAGATGCTTTGGGTGTGGAAAAGAAGGACACAAAGCAAGTAAGTGAAAAGGAAAAGGTTCAGTTAACACCATGGATGAGGATAATGGTATTGCTACTACATCAACAATGGTTAAATGTTTTAAATGTGGAATGTACGGGCATTATGAAAACCAATTCCCTAAGGGAAAGTATCATGAAGATAATCAGTATGGTCGTATGGGTAGTATTTATGTTGATGATGATGAAGAGACTAAAAATGATATGTGAGATGAAAGAATTGTTGAAGCTCAGTCAATGGTTTAAGAAGGTAGTGGAATGATTACATGTTTATCAAAGTGTAATGTTGTATAAAGAATATCATGGTACTCTGGAATAAAGGGACATCTAAGGATTGTTACATTGTTGTCTTTCCTTGAGTTTTGAAAGTGTGTGATTAATGCTACCAGTATCCATGAAATGTTATTCAGATATTTTTGGAATGAAGATGATATGCGCATAATGAAGGGATAAGGAGAAAATTAAATGTTTGATAGTATTCATGAGCTCATGACTGATATAAGGAGAAGGTTATATCATGGTTTGAGTATATAGAATTTTTGGATTTTGGTATGTGGAAAGAGTTAACTTTTAACTGCATTCATGTTTTCACTAAGGTATTCAATAGAATACATGATTATGGACTTTGAATGTTTAGAATGTCACCAACAAGACATATCTTATGGGGATCAACGATTGTATTAAATCTCTGGTAATTGTTTTCACTATATTATGAGAGTGGACTGCAGT
This sequence comes from Viscum album, assembly GCA_963277665.1. Lineage (NCBI taxonomy): Eukaryota > Viridiplantae > Streptophyta > Magnoliopsida > Santalales > Viscaceae > Viscum > Viscum album. The sequence continues at coordinate 2,023,441,523 of OY728137.1, read as the reverse complement.
ATTATGGGTAAGCCTAAAGATTGGAATGGATTATGTTGGAATAAGTTAGTATTGTTTAAGGATAGAATTTTTTTTCGATATTATTGATGGGATGTTATAGTAATATAGTTTTAGAAAAAGGACAACCTGCAGGACGGGCGACAACCCATCGCGTCGGACAAGGCTGTGGGAATCGAACCCACAACCGAAATGCGACTGGCCTTTATCGCCTACCACTGGCCTACAAGAAGTCCATGTTTAGTAGAAACTAGTTTTATTATATTAAGCAGTATGATATATGAAGTATAAGTCCATTTTAGGAACCATATATGATTAATCTCACTATAGACCGACTTATGTATATATTTTTTGCTAACCTTTTGTTTGAGACATATGCAATGACCCGTCATTCTATCACATAATCTGCTAACACTTCACGAATAACTAATTCAACTTCATTAATTTAAGAGATGAAGTGTAAATTGTTCAAGGCACGAACAACAGTGAGATTGTACCAAAATAAAGAAAGTATTTATTCTAATTCAAATTTTCAACTTTAGGGAAATGATCTTGAAAACCAAAAATGTTGTCCTAGTGATCTTATACCTGATGAATCAAATGGTACCTTAGATCATCACAAATTTATGGATTTGTGATTACTGGATTTTCCATAGCCATGTTCTCTACCACTCTCCATCAGATCATGATGGTTAGATTTCTCTTCCATATCCATATTTTCACCTATGTGGAAACCCAGTGATTAGTTTATTTGGGTAACTGTTATGTTTCATACTTTTGTTTTTAAAGATTGGTTTTGATATTCCTTTTTACGATGTGGGTTTCTATTAAATAAACTTTCTAATAGTAAACCATTTATAACCCCGAAGAATTTCGAGGGCGAAATTAATTTTAAGGGGGGTAGAATGTAACAGCCAGAGATTTTATGAAAAATATTCTTTTTAATTTCACTAATGTCTTGTGTTGTACGCTGCACCAAAAGGAGCTTGCACAACACGCATCCTTGACTTGCCTTGCATTACACGCAATCGCGACCTTCCTCGATAGCGTGTGTAGTATGTAATACTGAGTTTCACTAAACAATGATATGCTGTTAAAATATTATTAAAACTAGCCGTTATGAATAGTAATAACCACCTTTTAAAATTTTAGAAATTTTAGCTCTCAAAATGGACTTTATTTTTGGATTCGGAGTATCGAATTTAGCCTAAGGTGAAATTTTGGTGATTTTCGGATAACTTTCATATTTTGATGAATAGTGAAAATTACTAAATTTTAGTTAAAAACAACTTTTTCAATCGAAATAATTAATAGTGATAAATTATTAATTTGAGTGGTTTTAAAGTATATTTAGAATATATTTTTACAATTTAATACAATTTTGGTCATTGGATGTAATTTCACATTTAAACTAGACATAAACAAGTGTCAATCTTTTGATAGATATTGTTTCTTAAAAACACGCTCTTTGTTTTAACAGCGGGATTTAATTATAAAATTAATTAATGCAAATTCTATGATATGAATTTGGTAATATAGAATTCATTTTTGAATTCGGAATATGAAATATAGCTTAGGATGAAATTTTGGCATTGTTCTGAAAAACATCAATTTTTGATGAATAGTGAAACTACTAAGTGGTAGTTAAAAAAATTAATTTCTTCATAAATCTTAATTTTACCACTTATGTGAATGGAATTTCAAAAATCCGAGAGACACGGTTGGTGTCAGTAAGTAAAATGTGGTTCAATGAGATGAAAATAATTTTTGGTAAATAGTAACTTTTTACTTTTATTTACCACGGTTAAAAGTAAATAGGGTAATTAAGGGTAAAAATGATATTATTATTACCCTAACACATGTCCTAATTCTATTGGATAAGTTTAATTCGACCAAAAACAATCTTAGGAATAAAATATGACCATTTAGGCCCACTTGGATTAGATTAGGACATTTATTATTATTTAATTCAAAGAAAAGTTAAAAGAGTTTAAATCAAAGTATATTTACTAAATCATTTTTAATATAGGGTTGTACATAAGATAAATTCGACAATAAATATTCATTAGAAAGCTAAAAAGATTTCCTACATAATGGTATTTTATTTATAATTTTTAGACATCAAATAATTTAATTTATTTATGACACAGAGATGATGCAGTAATTATCTTATTAATGAAATATTGACATAATTGATATTATAAATACCAAAATAAATGTAATTTGAGACTTTTTATGAATTACACCAATTTTCTAGGTTACTATTATTTATTAGTGTTGATTTAATCAACTTTGTTCGAACATATAATTCTTTTATGACTTTCACAAAAATCATGTATCAAATAGTGTCAAAATTGACACAAAATAGTTTTTAAATCAAATATTATATTATTAATTGTTATTTTATTCCTAAAAATCTAAGGTTCGGACAAATGACTTAGATAAGGATATATGTATTAATAATATACAATTTGGGGTTCGTTTGGCATGTTATAGTAAGTGTATTAACCATGTAGTGAAAGAAAACAAAAAGACACGGTAAAAGTTAAATTATTTAAGTTAGAGTTAAATCTAATTGATAAGGTTATAATAATACCCTAAACTTGTCTAAATCCTATTGGATGATAGGATTTAGACCCATCCCCAATTTATCTTCGAAATAAGACCCCTTTGGAACCATTATAAACCGATTTTGACTTTAATATAAAATAATATTTTGAGATATTCCTAAGGTGCCCCTCTCCTCCCTTATAAAAGGACACCTCCTCCCCCTCCTCCTCACACTAATTTGAGCACTCAGGCTCGGCCAACCCCTGCCATTTTCTCATCTCCACGTCCCTAGAATAATCCTAGAGGTCCTGGTCTTCTTCAAAGACCAATCTTAGTTTCCTAATTGGAGGATTCAAAGAGGTGTTTCAAAGAAGAGGTAATATCCATTATCGATCTTTTCAACTTCTTTCTTCTTCAACTTATTCTTCTTTAGTTGTTTCATGATAAAGTAATAACATTAGTATTTATTATATACTGATATGTTATTATAAATATGAAACAACTCTGATTAACCTTCTATCCATCCTACGGAAAAAGGAAATCACCGCACGTGCGTACGTACGGAATACCGTCTCCACGCCGTGGTGTAATCTATTTTCCGCCACCACCTTAATTGGATGGGTATAATTGTGTAATGAGTAACTATATATGATTATTATAAAGTGATATTGATACTGAAATAGTATACAAACACTTCAACACAATTCCACGACCATGGGAACGATATCATCGCTCGTGCGTACGTACGGACTACCGTCTCCACGACGCGATGAGATTTATTCTCAATGATTAACCATTCATGAATGATTATAAAGTATATATAATAAGTAATAATGAAATATATGACATAATAATTATACTGGATTTATTTTTATTTATTTTTATTTCATCTACTTAATTCTATTCAATTCAATAAGGAAACGAAAACAGCGTTCAGGCGTACGTACGGACTACCGTCTCCATGAACGGTGTATTTCTTTCCATTTACTGATTTATTATATATATGTATATTATGAATATATATATATATAAATCATGTTTTATATTCTGGAATTAATTAATCATGATCTAAGTAATCATATGAATAATTACAAGTCAAAACATGGACGACAAATGAATCAATTTTACCCAAAATGCTCTTTAACATGGAATTTCCAAAAGAACGGGTAATATAATGTCATAAGTGAACCATATATGATATCATAAAAAAGAATATAATTCTTTAATAAGTCAATGACATTATTTAAATCATTATACAGGAGTTTCGGACACGTACAAAGCAAGTCAGACCTAAGGTAAGGGAAATATCACAATCTCATTTTTATCCGAGATTGTTTATACTTTGGTATTTATTGGGGTGTATTTTATCATCCACATCCATGTTTCCTCAATATGTAATATTATCCACCTACAAATGTTTAAATCCAATTTTAACCTTCGGTGTGTTTTTAGTAAAAGATAAAAAAAGAATCTTTTGTCGTTTTTCGTACGAGGTACTTTTTGACTTTTCCGAAAAAAGTACGAATAATGTTTTTTTTATATACGGCCTGAATGGATTTTTAAAAAAAGTTATTTCAAAGAAGTTTCCTTTACACGTTCTCAAGTTTATTTTTAATCAACTTCTTTTAGTTATAATTTTATGACATGTTAAGAAATTAAAAGTGTTTTTTAAGAAGAAATGATATTTTCCTCAAGAATGAAGTTCAAGTGTTTTATCAAAATTATTTTCCATCTAAGATAATAAAGGGTTCTGTTTTTATCCCTATTATTACATTGATTTGATTATGTTGTGATAGAAATATTTTTATGAATTCCTTTATCTTATATGAATTGTTTTATGATGTCATGTTGTTTAAGAATCCCATTTTTATTACATGGGTTACACTATGATGTATGGTTTATGATTATGTGGCACACATAAGAATGGATTCATTATAAGATGGGTGGGACCTATATCTCCCTCCAATTCATTGGGTAAAGATTTTATATCTCATGAGATAGACATGGCTGGAATGGTAGGTTATACCGGTTCAGTGAAACAGGACTGAAACGAGGGTTACTCGATTCAGAAAGGGACTTTGTCCACTAAGATAGTCTTGGAAATGAGTCTTGACTAACAAGAAATGATTCTCTATGATTATGTGTGTATGCCACAAAGTTTCATTTTTTTAAGTTATGATTATTGGGATTTCATTACACTACTATGATTTATCCCATGTTATGAAATTATGCTCTCTTTTGGAGGTTAAGATTTCCAAAAGTTATGTTCTTATGAATATGATGTGATTGATTTTTCTTTTGTATACCCTTACTGAGCATTTGAGCTCACCCTTTTATGTTTTATTTTCCCCAGGATATTAAGAAAGGTTTTAGGTAAAAAAAAGGGATGATCTTTATGGGAGATATTGAAGATCTTTCACCACGATTAGAAGATTACGTTCTGAGTTTCCAAAGACACTAAACTATTACGATCCTTGTTTGTGTGTTTTTGTTATGTACCAAGTATTCCGCAAAAGTAATGTAATGTCCATGTACGTCAAGCTTCGGGTCTCTACATGGATTATTGTTCTTGATGTATTTTGTTACCATTTATGTTATTTATCCTTTTGTGATGCTATTTTTGTTTGATGTTATTGTTTTCTATGGTTTTATTCATGGAACAACATGGCACGAGCTTTGCATATTCATGCATCATTTAGGCACAATATATTTTCATGGAATGAATTATATAAATTATTCATGGAAAAGTGGGTTATGGAAGTTTCTAGGAAATAAAAAATCTTTTTTGGTTCACTTATATCCTTAAAAAATAGTACCTAATAAGGATATTAAAAATTGGTTCAGTTGAAATGTGATAAATTGAAATGGTTGAAACTATTCCTAAATGAAAAAGATCAACGTTGTTTGAATGTGGAAGGGTTAAAGGGTTTATAATTAATTCCTTTTGATTATATATTTTTGGTTTAACCCATTTTATACAAGGACCTAGTTAGGTATGGTAAGGGTAGTGATATATAAGTGATAATATCTATTAGTATTGTGTATGCAGAGTGGGTTATTTGTGGAATTTAGCGGGACACCATTTGTGTAAACTATGGAAACTATGTGTTGGGTGTTTTTATACATGTGTTTGGAATTGTAGAGAGGTTTCACTATGATAATTTTTATCGTTTAGGATATTAGAGGACATATACATACTATATTATATTTAAATTCATATACTTTTGGTGTAATTTGGGTTATATAATTACTATATTAAATTTTATATTTTTATGAAATTTCAAGAGTGTCCCTCCCATAAATTATATAAGGGCACCCACCTTTATCATCTTCACATCACATTGATCCTTCTACATCAAATATAATATATTATAATACCATATAAACATCCATATAGACATTCTATATGTGATGGTACTCCTAAAATTAAAACCCTTGGTTCCATAAGAGGAGATATAAAGGATTTGTTTCAGAGAAGAGGTAATTGCCTTATCTAATCACTTCCTTTATAATTATTATATTACATCCCCTAAATATTTTCTATTATTAATTAAATAAAAAATAAATTTGGTTAAGTAAAATTAAATTTTATATTTATTATGAAACCACCATTATTTCATGACCTTTTCCATCAAATGAGAAGTGAAAATATTGCTCATGCATATATACGACTTATCGTGTCCACATAGCGATACAAATAATTTTTCATTTACATATTTTATGAATGAGTGTTATGATCATTTTAAAATTTATATATAATATTTATTAACAAATTATGACACTATATTGATAATATTGTATCTAACTACTTTCATTCCAAACCATTGGAAAATGATAATGTTACTCGTGCCTACGTGGGGACTACCACCACCACGAAGCGATGTGATTAATTTTTCATCTCCATTTTTCATGGATAGTAATAAGAATGGATTTTATGAATATATATATAAAATATATGATATAATAATTATTCTTTAAATGTGATTTATTATTTACCTTGCTTTAGTTCTATCCTATTAAAAATGAAAACAACATTCCTGTGTACATAATGTCCACCGTCTCCATAAATGTTGTTACTCATGTTTCTATATCAATATTCATGGATGAATAAAACTATATATATATATATAATAAATATATATGATATAAAAGTTATTTGAGTGATTAATTTATATAAGTATATTAAATTAAAATTTACTATACAATAGGTTAAAGAATATTTTAAGAAAGTTGATCTTGAGGTAAGGGATTTCTATCTCATTTTTATTTCATTGAGACACATTCAATATCCAAAACTTATTTTTATATGTGGTTAAAAAAACATCCTTTGATGGTAGTTTATTATTATACATATTATAATTATGGATATTTAAAAATATATATAAATAATTTCTATCACTGGGATTACGATTCAAATGTTACCAAAGAGGTAAGTGACTTATGTTTCAATCTTATTTTAATCATGAATATTTATGATTAAATTTATGTTGTGTAAATTATATAATCCTTGTCTGGTAAAACCCTTTAATTAATATTATCATTTAATAATTTCCTGAAAATACATGTTTGAATTTAATTTTCCTCAAATTAAGTAATCAATAGACCCAAATATTTTTTTAAGGAAATCAACTTTATTTCTCTATTCAGCAGAATGTTTTTTCATCCATGTACATATTTTCTAAAAATATATTAAAGTGGTTTTTTATATTTATATATAATTATTTAAAGTTAATTTTTCCCATGTTTAACTATTAATATAATAGTTTTAAAATGAATCTAGTTGTTTTCCAAATGAGTAATGTTATGGATTTTTATATAAATGTGTGAATGAAATATTTTATTTTAACATATACGGCATGAAAAGAAACACTAAAATCAGGATTGGTCAATGATTTAAAAATTATATTAAAATTTTCCATGTTTATTTTAAAATAATATGTGTTCCTTAACATTTGGGATAATTTTTTATTTTTTAAATAGGTTATTTAAAAGCGGAAAATAATATTTCACTCAAGAAACATTCGAGTAATCTTATAGTGGATTACTTTATTTATGATAAGATCCTTTTATGTTACATATTCTCTAGTGAGGATATTATCCAAATATACCATCCTTATTATTTATCTGGGTTGTTTTTTATTATAATAATGAGATGTTTATTAATCAAATTTATTATCATGTACTATGCTATTTTGAATTGATGAAAGGATTATAAAAACATTTTTTTACATGGGTTATAATGTGATGATATAGATAATGTTATTTTGATCTTGTAGAACATGTATGTATAGATTTCATTATATGATGGGTGTTTTTGGTATTATATATCCCTATAATGCATTGGTTAATGTTTTATATCTAACTAGATAATTATTGGAAACAAGTATATTTTCTTGATCAATTATATGAAATATGTCAATGTACATCATCCATTATTGGAAAAAAGAAAAATTTCATGACACAATATAGGAAACAAGTTTATATTCTTGATCTATTATAGGAAAAAAGTATATGTACAAGATCCATTATAGTACATAACTCTATGTTCTTGCTCTATTATGCAAAATAATTCAATGTGTTTAATGCACTATGGGAAATAGTTGTTATGGCCTAATCCATTATGATTTGATGGTCTTGGAAGTTAACCTTGACATATGAAATTTTTTCTATACATATAATGGTGCCACACTTCTATAACATGAACATATGGTTCATAATTGATTTGTTATGTTTTATCACACTTATGAATCATATGTTTTGAAATGATAAAGATTTATTCCGTGACACATGTTTATGATATTTGATATATTGGGGATAAAATTTACAAGTTATAGTTAGGATATTATCCAGTTATTCTTATTTTATATTTTATATTATCATCGATTGATATCTACCATGATTACCATTATTGAACATTTGAGCTCACACATTCATAAGTTATCTTTCCTAGTGTTTTGAAGAAAGGATTTCAATGGGGTTTATCTATGAAGTGTACAAAATGGTAATGTATTTATTATAGATGTTGAAGATATTTAATGATATAAGATGATTGTTGATCTAGTATAAAAATAAACTAATTATTTATGGCCCTCATGAGTGTTTTTGAGAAATTTATTGAATATTTATTTAAAATACGTAATATTTATATATAAAATTACTATCTCATTGTGGTTTATATCATAGTAGGGTTTAGTCAATCTATAGAGGTCAGGGTTTGAAAACATTGTCTAAAACCCTGGGGATAAGTCTAAGTATAGGATAACATACTAATTTTTTAATGACCATGGATAACCTAAGATAAACCTATGGTCCCATAGATAGAGAATAAGGTGTCATTAATTAGACATCCTATTAATTATATTTCATAAATATATGATAGTTCACTGTAATTATTATAGTTATATTCTCACACATTTCTTATTATATTTAGTTTATTGGTTAAACTAGAAGAAAAACTATTCACAATGAATGTGATGTACAATGAAATTATTTTTCACCTGAGAAACCAAATTATTTGGGAGATGAAATGTAGAATATTCTTTTTATTATTATAAATATTTCTCAGGTTGTGAATCATGTGGAGATTCTAAATGACCAAAAATGGGAACAACATATTGTTGATTCTTTAATAAGGAAATACCCAAATTCATTAATTGGTTTTTTTGATACACTAACATCCGAGTGATTGATCATAACCATTGAGAAAATATGTATGGTTCTTCAGTTCTTAGAACAAGAAACAATTCATATATATTTATCATTTGGAAGGAGAAGCTGTCAATGGTGAAATCTTATTAAGATGTGAGACAATAGAATGAAACCGAATCCATATAATTGAATGAGTTTAGGATGATATTTTTCAGTAAGTACTTCCCTTTTATTCTATGCACCAAGATGGATATGAATTTCCTTGAGTTTATCAAAAAAAATTGGCTGATTAATTAGTTACATAAAGCAAAGTCTCTAAAAGGGGTCATTAAAAGATAATTTACTAGAAAAGAATAAATTGTTCAATGTCCACTCTAGGTAGAAATTGAAATTGGTGATTCCCAAAATTCCCATGGTTTTGATGAGAAAAATAAGATTTAGCCTCATGAAAAAATGAATAATTTCAATGGTGGAATAAAATTATAGACACCTATAGGCTATAAATGTGGGAATAAACATAAAGGGAATTTCTTGAATGAAACCATGATGTACATTAAATTTTCAATGGTGTGTTATAAATCCTGTGAATATTGAAAGGGGATGAATAAGTCAGTTAATGGAATAGAAGAGAATAAGACTCTAACTAATGTGCCACCAGCTCTCCAATTCCTCAAATGTAAGGAATATGGGAATTATTTCAACAGGTACATGAATTAGAGGGTATTTGATTATCATTGTCAACAATCTATTAAGACCGAAGACAAAAATAAATCTCATGTGATCCTAACTATTGATGTGGGATACTAGAATAATATAGTGAAAGGTATACTTGTCATCCACTCTAGGAAAACATATTTCTTATTTGATTATAGCTTTCTCTGACCATTCATATCAAATGAATTTACAAATTGTATCAATTTACCATCCACTGATTAAATATTAAGTTATCAGTGAAACCTCTTAATAGTTAAATGGTATCATATAATGTATATAGTTTTTCTCCAATAGAAATTTCTAGGTATTTGATTCTTAAAAATCCTATGGTTCTCCATATAGTTCAATTTGATATGATTCTAAGAATGTATAATATTTCATTATACAAGGACCATATTAAATAAAAAGGAGGGAAAGTCACATTTATTTTTCAATATTAACCCATGCTCATATATAAGTGTGATGATAAATGTAAACTTATGGTTAAAATTACATCCTTTATATGGGTTTTTATTCCTTAAAAAAAGTGGTTTTATCTCATATGGTTGGAGAGAAACTCAACATTGAATATATTCTTATTGTGTGGTAATTTTTTTTATGAATTTCTAGAGGAATTTCCTAGTCTTACACCGAATTGTGAATTTGTATACTCAATAGAACTTATACCTGGTTCTACAGCTATTTCAAAGACTCTATGTATAATGGCCCTAATTGAGTTATATGAATTAAAGAAAAAACTTCAAGAGTATCTTAACACGGGTTTAATTCATCCAATTTCACCACTATGGGGTATAATTTTTTTTTTAATAATGATGGATTAATGAGACACTTTATAAATTATCTTGTACTCAATAAGATCACTATTAAGAAAATATATTGTATACCCTATGTTGATGACTTGGTTGATCAACTGAATAGATATTAATACTTTTCAAAGATTTACCTTTATTCATGATATCATCAATTAATGGTCTTGAAATAGGATATACCTAAGTTGAAATTTCATGAAATCTATTTACACTTTGAATTTATTGTAATTTCATTTTTTCTCACAAATTCCCCTTATATATTCATAAATTTAATTACTTGATTCATTAGAGACTAACCTGATAAATTTTTTGTAGTATTTATAGATTATATTTGTATATAATAAAATGGAATGTAATAGCATGAAGATCAGTTGAGAATTTGTTAATGAAACTAAGGAAGGAAATCATTTTGAAAAAAGTTATCAAGTGTGAATTGTTTCTTCGAAATAATTAATTTTTTGCTCATATAACATCATGTGAAGGTATATCAAAAGATCCATCAATTACATATGTTATTGAATGTTGACCTAGACCAATATTGATTACTAAGATCAGTATTTTTCTTGGGTTTTCTAGATTTTAGTGATGCTTTTTGGATAATTTCTCACAATTGTATATTCAACTCACATAGTTAGTTAAGAAGGGAACCAAGTTCATTTGGAAAGATGAAAGTGGGGAATTTTCCAAGGATATAAATATAAGGATAATAAAAATAACTATTCTTACACTACCTTTCCAAATATAAGTGTTTTTAATCTATAATTACTTGCAAATAAAGCTACTGGGATGTTTCTTAATGAAAAATTATATTTTTATTTCTTATTACTCATGAAAATGAATGCATAAAGGGAAAAATTAAGCATCTCATGATTTATAGTTATCTATTGTAATTTTACACTAAATATATTGAGTAATTATATTTATATTGAAAGGTGTGACATATATATTATACATGTTTAAATTATATATTCATATAGAGAAATCTAAATTTGAACCAAAGAATATTTTTGGAGTTTATTATAGATTATGATTTCTTAATACACTACCAACCTCACCAAGGGAATAAGGTTGCAAATACTCTGAGTTCAAATGGTCATGATAGCATATCATTGAAGAGGAACATAAGATATCCAATATTTGTATATTTTAAATTGATGGATATTGAAATCATGATATAAGTTGATAATCATAACTTTCTTAAATGAGTGTTCAACCATCTATCAATGTGAATATTAATGTTGTGTCGATGAAAGATGTATATCTAAAGATAAAGGTGATAAATGATCCTGAGTTTAACCATAATTGTGATGGAGTGATAAATTTTTAGAATAATGTGTGTATTCGTTACATTCCATATTTGAAGAAGGATATGTTAGATGAGTCTCACCGTTCATCATTATTTATTTATCTATGTAGTAAAAATATGTGTAAAGTTCTAAAAGGGAATTTATGGTGGTAAAACACAAAGATAGATATTATAGATTATATATCTCAATGAATGGTTTGTCACAAAGTTAATAATGAGAGAAAAATCTAATGGGATACTATAACCATTACACTTACCATAATGGAAAAGGAAAAACATCACCATGGACATTATCATTGGACTCCCAAAAACATCTAAAGGGATGAATGTTATTTGGGTTATAGTCCATAACCTTATGAATTCATCACAATTCATTTCCATTAAATAATATTTCTCCCTTGATCTTCTTGAGAGGATATACATTAAATATGTTGTAATATTACATGGAGTACACCATTATTTTGTATCTGAATAGGATCTGAGGCTTACCTCAATGTTTTGGAGAAGTGTTTTATAGACTATAGATATAGATTTATGTTTCCAAACTACTAATAATACTCAAATAGATGGTCAGTCTTATAGGATCATTTAAACACAAGAAGGAATTATGATATCTTTTACTATAAACTTGAAATGTGGTTGGGATAAACACCTTTGGTGGTGTTTTCATATAATAATTTCCTTCACTTTGGAATTAATATAGATCCTTTTGAATATATCATTCAAAAGAACTATAGAAATAAAACATGTTGGTATGATATTGGAGATTGAAATATATTGGGAACAAAGCTAACAAATGAAATGGAAGAGAATTTTAGATCAATTCAAAAACGTATTAGGGATCCAAAAATTTGATAGAAAAGTTATACTGAAAATCATCATTGTGATGTTGAGTTTGAGGATGGTGACAAGGTATTCATAAGAATATATCAATTGGTATATGTATATCAGGTTTAGAAATAAGGTAACTTTTATCTCTCTATATATTTTTACCTTTGAAATTTTTGGTCTTATTAGGACAGTGTCGTATTTGTTTGTTCTTCCACCAAATTATCTTAAGTTCAGGATGTGTTCCATGTATCTCTCTTTAGGAAGTAAATATAAGATCCTTAGTGTTTACTAAACATAGAGGTCATACCTTTGGAAAAATATCTTTATTATAATGATAACCCAATGTATATTCTGTGTTGTAGAGAGAATGTGATACAAAATAATACACATCATCTTGTCAATATTTAATGGTGAAACCACAAATTTGACAAATCAACATGGGGAACTAAGGATGTAACGAAATAGATATACCCTCATATTTTTTATCAGAGTGATGAATATTGTGGGTGATATAAATTTTATAGTGGTTAGAAAGCAACATCTTGATATTTTATGAAATATTTTTTTCAAATTAATTTGATTTCTTTGATAGAGTGTGTTATACACAACAAAGAGTATAAACGAAAGGGGATATACTATTAAAATATTATTATTTAAATTTATAGTTATTAACTACCTATTTGGTTAAAGGGTATTAATAGGACTAATTAAATTATGGAATATAATATTTTACACATGTATAAAATTAATTCATTAGTTATTGATTAATTAGAAATAAAAATAATTATCATTTGAAAATATAAGAAATGTATTTTCGAAAAATTGTTTCTACATGCACAATGTATTTTTATCTCAATAAATATAATTAACCACTATATTTGAATTATTTAAATGAAATTTATATATTATATATTCAATAAAAAGTTTTGAAATGCATTTAACATTTTTTTTCTAAGCATGATATAAGAATAAACCAATTTTTATGCTTAAAAATATATTTTTTAAAATATAGCGTTTAATGGTATTTTTCACGTTTATTTAAATTTAATTTATTTCACTTATAGAAAGATAATTTTATAAAAAAAATCTATATTTTTAATTTGGGTTTTTAAATTTGGTTAATATTTCCCTTTTATTTTTTTTCAATATAAATAGTGACTTTGGTATGATTTATCCCCATAATAAAGAGTAAATTGAGATAATATAGGTTAAACCTACGTGATAAGGCCATATATTTATCTTAATTATTATAGGATGAATTTAATTATACAATTATAACTTTATAATCAAAATTTATTTATTTAATGGTCACTTTTCCCTAAAAATAACTATAAAATATTTAAAGCAATAAAAGTTACAAAGTGTTACACTCTTATTTTAAAATAACTATTATGTATCCATATGGGAACAAAAGTAAATTATGAATGAATATAAATATATATCTTGATCTTAGTGATAATATTTTTATAAAATAAATTTATTTATTATTTTTAGAAATCATATAATTACCTAAAATTCTTATACAACACTAGTGCTGTATTATATTCAATTATTCAAAAAATTAAATAAATGATTTTAAAATTATTAAAAGTAATAAATTTTAGTGATTTATAGTTTTAAATTAAAATTTTACATAAATATTAAATATTTTTATGGGTAAAATTATAAAATTTAAATTATTACTTTTCATCACATCTTTCAATTCAAATTAATTAAATTGGGTCAAAATTGACATTAGTGATATTTTCAAAAAGTATTTTATTAAAATATTTAAAAATGAAAAAAATAATGAAAGAGGAAAAGGTGGATAATATATGTTATAAAAATTCATCACTTTCCATTTATGAGTCAAAATTTTAAAATAGAAGTAAAATTAAATCCCACTAAGAGTGAAAAAAGATTTACCGTGATTATGGTTAAAATATGTTAACTAAGGGGTTAAATCAAAAGATAAGTTTAAAACAAAAAATAAATCTATAAAAAAATATTGGATGATGGGATTTATATCCAATCATAAATTATATTTGAATATTTTTCCTTTTGATGAATTTGGATAGATAATGACTTTATTATCTCTTAAACATTTAATAAATTCTAAGAGTACCCCTCCCCTCAACTATAAAAGGGAACCCATCCTTTTCCTTATTCACATATATTTTAGAATTATAGACCAAAAATCCTAATAAATTGCAATCTCAACTTTCAAATACACATTTTATAGGTTATGTTCGTCCTAAAAGTCCATCCTTGGGGTCTTTAAGATGATATATATAAGAGTAGTTTCAAAGAAGAGGTAATCACCATACCTGGTCACCTCATTTTTAATTATTCTTTGAACTCCTATAAATATGTTATATTTTTAATTAAATAATATTATAAATATACTAAAGATTTTTAAATTTTATTACTATTGTGAAAAACCATTATTTCATCCTCTTTTCTTTAAAATGGGATGTGAATGTGTCACATATTTATACGAATGGCTTACCATCTCCACGTAGCCATATAGTTCATTATTCAGTATAATCATATAAAGATTATTACTATAACATGTTTAAAGTTTATATCTTATAATTATTACTTAATTATTATTCTATAATTTTAATATCATATCTAACATCTTTCCTTCCACACCATTGGAAAAAAATAACGTCTCTCATATTCACGTGTGGACTACTACCTCCACGAAGCAATGTGATTAATTTTTTTCATATCTAATTTACATAGATGGTAATAAGGATGTATATAATGAATATATAAAATTAATATGATAAAATAATGATTCTTAATATAATATTTTTTATTTACCTTTCTTTGATTATATCTGTCAAAAAATGAAGATAGTGTTCATGTGTGTATAAAGCCTGCCATCTCTATTAATGGTGTAATTAATTTTTATATCTATACCATAATAGATGAATATAAATATATATATATATAGTGAATATATATGATATATGATATATTTTAATTATTATTTTAAATAATTATAATAAATTTATATTAATCATATAGTAGGTTATAAAACATTCAAATCAAGTCGATCTCGAGGTAAGGGATTTTCATTTCACTTTTATTTCTATGAGACACATGCAATATTCGCCACTTGTTTCTTTTATGAGGTATATATACTACCGATGAATTTATTTTATTATTTTTATTATCAATTTTATGGGTATATACATATCCATATAATGTTATTTATTTCCTGGGGATTACTATTCCAATGTTACCAATGTAGTAAGGGACTTCTGTTTTAATCTAATTTAAATCAGGTTTGACTAATAATTAATTTCTATTGAGGAAATAGTATAATTATTATAAAAAAAAACCCTTTAATTTGTATTCTAATCTATTTATTTCATGAAAATACATGTTCTCCTTTCATTTTCCCCACCTTAATGACTCGAGATACTGAAAATATGTTTTTAAATAAAGTCAAAAAAATTTCTATCTGTAGTAAAAAAAAATTTCATCCATATCTATGTATTCAAAAACTATTTTAAATATGGATTATAAAATTATCATATTATTCTTAAAACTAAATTTTACCCATGCTTTAATTTTTAAATGTTGGTTTAAAATGAGTATTCTTTTCATTTTTCTAATGAGGTTCTTTTTTACTTTTTCTACAAAAGCGTAAATGGAATGTTTTATTTTAACATATATTGTATGAACAGAATTTCCAACCATCCATACTAACCAATACATTGAATATTCCATTAAAATTTTCCATTTTTATTTTAAAATAAATAATTTACCTATATTTTTGGGAAAATATTAAATTTTTAGAAATGTTATTTCAAATTTAAAATGATATTTTCTTCATGAAACATTCCAGTAATCTTTTAAATAGGTTATTCATCTATGACAACATCATTTTATGTTTCTTGTGATTTAATGGTGATATAATCCAATGACATCATACATATTATTTCTCTAGGTTTTCTATTGTTATGATGATGAGAAGTTTATGGAACCAATTTATTTTCTTGGGTTATTCTATGTTGAATTATTGAAATGTTTATGAATCTAGTTTTACATTAACGTATTATGATGTGATTATATGATAAATGTTATTATAATATTGTGGAATAAATATGTATGGTTTTAACTTATTGATTTTTTGGCCCAAAATTATATATCCTTTTAATGGATTGGCTATTTTTTAATATCTCATGAGATAACCTTGGGAAACATGTCAATGTGATTGATCCATTATAGGAAACATATAGATTTTCTTGATTCATTGAGGGAAAAATTTATATGAAGTTTATATATTACAATAAATGATTTTTTGTGATTAATCCATTATGGGAAACAATTCAATGTGCTTGATCTATTAAGGGAAATAATTTGATGTTCATGATATACCATGGGAAATATGTTGGTGTGATTAATCCACTATAGGAAACATGCATTGAGGACTGATTCATTATGATTTTATTTTTTGGTAGTTAACCATTAAATTTGAAATGATTTTTATACTTATTGTGGTTGTGCACCTATATGACATGAAGATTGGATTTGTAATCGATTTATGATGTTTCCCCACTCTTATGAATCATTTATTTTGGAATTAAAAATATTTTTTCCATGATTCAAGTCTATGATCATTAATAGATTAGGTATGAATATTATAAGTTATGGTCATGATATCATACACTTATACACATTTTATTCCTTCTTATGATAATCGATTGATGTCTACCATATTTACCCTTATTTAGTATCTATGATCGTCATTTCTTATGTTTCATTTCCCATGTTTATAAATAATGTTTTTATATAGTGTTTATTTATAATGATTACTAAATGGGAAGGTATTTGTTGGAGATGTTGAAGATCTATCATCATATAAGATGTTGATTTATATTTTCATGAATGAAACTAAACATTTATGACCCTCAAGCACGTGTTTGTAAAATATATTGAATATTTATCTAAAAATATGTAATATTTATGTATGAAATTCCTGGGTCATAATAATGTTGATAAATTTTTCCACCTAGAATAAAAAAATAAAAAAATAAATGAAATATTATAAAATAAAATTATAATAAGAAAAACTACTATATTGGGTAAAAAAATTGAATCTGTATAAATGCATGAAAAATATGATTAAGAATACTTAATGTTTTAAAAGGGAATTTTTCATAAAAAGATGTTTACCTTTATATATTATGATTTCATTTAAATATTAATTCATAAATAATAGAGTTATAATTTTAAAAATGAAAATAATTTTCGAATTTATCATGTCAAAATTATCTTCGGTTGAATTCTTGATAATTTTCTAAATTAATTGATTTTTAAGGGAATAGTTGAAATATTGATTTTGCAAAATAATATTAATTTTTATGAAATTATCCTAAAATAAGAATGAATTAAAATATTATGAATACATTTTTTATAAAATATATATATATATATATTTAATATGTACTGTAAATAATATAAAAAATACTAATTTAAATTAATAAATCATGTGTTTATCATTTTGAAAACTAAAGTATTATTCCACCAAAAAAACTATTTTATGTGATTTTATTAAAAATTAAATTTGATCACTTTTAGGAATTAAATATTAGAAATATATTTATTATTTGAGAAAAACATAACCAAATTAGTTGATAACTTCAATTTAATTTTTTACCATAAAAATTATATTACTTATATTAATGTTAATGGCCATCATAATAGTGGGAGGGTTATTTTCAAATAACTGCTTTACTAATATTGTGTAATTTTTATCTAAAAATTTAAATTGATTTAATTTATATAATTACTTTAATATTTTTTTCAACACATTTCTAATTTATTTACAAACTTTTAATTTTTTTTCAATTCTTAATAACATTAAAAACAAAAATTATTAAAACATAATTATTTTACGATAAAAATACTTTTCTATATATATAATGCTTTAATTATAATTAATTCTTCTTCTTTATATAAGTAATATTAGATAAAATTGATAATAAATTTAGTATCTTCACTCCTAAATTTGTTAATAGTGGTTTTTTATATTCATAATAATACATAAGTTACTTGAGTGAAAATTAGTTACCCCTATAAAAACAAAAAAGTAAAAATATAAAAATTAATGACTTCATACATGTTAAAAAGTTGATTAAATACTTGGTTGAATATTTCAATAACCTTGATCACCACCAAACTCACGTTTTTAAAAATTTCATAGTCATATACCCTTTAATAGTGTAAGTATATTATTAAAAAAGTAAAAGGTATTCACAAAAGTTCCCCTTTCTTAACTTATAAAATGGGATCACATACACTCATTCAATGATCCACATTACCATAAAAATATCTTTTAATCCCTAAAAAATATTCCTCTAATAGAATTCAATTTCATGTAATAATCCCTGAGTAACAATATTTTTCCCTTTTTCATATAATTCTAATGATTTCATTAAGAGGGACTTTAAGGTCTCGACATAAGTATTACATACTCTATACCTTTTCTTATTAATATTTATCTTAGTAGACTACCCTAAACATAGTAATATAACATCATAAATATCATTCATATACTAATTTGTTATTATATAAATAGAAAAACGCTTATTTGTTCCTTCCAATCCACATAGAAAACAAAAATAATGTAAATCATGCACTATATGTACTGCCACCTCAAGGAGGCCATATCTTATATTTTTCACCAACAACTCTATTTTCTAGTTATAAGGATCAAATGTTATAATAAATTTGATTTATATAATATAATTATGATTATTAAGATAAAAATTATAATCAAAATTCATATCCTCTCATTTACAGGGAAATGAAAATGTTTACCATTTGTTGTGAGGAAAATTTCCCCAGAAAGTACGGTTGTGCATTTTTAATCTTGATATTCAATCACATTCTATACCAAAAAAATATTATTAAAAAATTTTAAAAAGTTTTAAATTATAGCATTATGATTATTTTAAAATTATATTATGTTAAAATAAATAATTTATTAACCATACCCACCTATCGAATTATGGTATGATCATATTTGGGTTCGTTTAACAACTTACATGAACAATTCAATTAAACAATTTCATGTATTACTATGGGAACTTATATACTCATATTAATATATGTTATAATAAAATCATGGTTTTTTTATTTTTTGGAAACCTTATAGTAATTATTTGACATATAATTAATACATTAGCTTTAATTTCAAAAAATACAGAAATAAGTTGACTCATATTATTTTTTCATTAAACATGACTAAAACAGAAATAGAAGAAGATAAGATATTTTAAAATTAATATGATTTATATATTAATTTTTATTAAATTATCTATTAATTATTATATTTGGGATAAGAATAAAGAATAACACTTCTGTTGTGAAACTAGATCAAAATGAACAAGATAACTCACACATGATGTTGAAATAAAAAATAAATGCATAATGTATATATAGATAAAAATTATAAATTATGTTTATAAATGGTTATTGATATTAATAATTTTCTAAAATAGGTTATTAATATAGTTATTTTTTTATTTAATAGAATCAAGAAATTTAGTGGGTCATAAGAATTAAAGAAAGGGTTTGTTGTCTGAAATTTTATTCTATGAGACCTATTTCATATTATACACCATACATTATTTAGAATGGTGTATATACTACCATTTAATATTTTTCATCATGATACTCTCATTATGTGAAATATTTAATATTTTTTAAAAATTATATCCATCAATGGTTATTTATTATTTTTTTAAGGTTTGGGATGAAGCCTCATTTATTATTAATGAAAAATAAAGACCACTTTTAACTGGGAAGAGGGAGACCCATTACATAGCCTGAAGTCCTAGTAGTCATTTAGCCCATTACATAGCCCTTAGACCCAATTTTTTGGGCCACAACCCATTCTGTGAATATTACTTCTACAGTACCAGCCTGCTAGTGTCCCGCATAGTACCCGTCACCGCTACATTTTCCTACCGCCGCTATAGTGACCTTCCAATGCTACAGTTCTTGTCATTGCTATAGTGCCACCACTTCTATAGTATTGCTACAGTACATGCGCGCAATGGGTTTTGAACCCCCACTTTTCATGTATGCTATAGTACTACTACAGTAACCTCCGCCCAATTTTTTTTATTTGAATTTTTATAATGTTGTAAGGGTTTCATTGACTCAATTTATGATATATTAGATAATAGTATTTCTTTCATTGATATACTTTTTGAGATTTCATCGATCCTCCCATTATACATTTTTATAATTAATTTCCACCTTTTCTCTAGGGAAAAAATGTATCATATAAAATAACATCTTCTTATAAAAATGTTTTCCAAAATAAAATTATAGTTTTGGTAAGAATAACTCTCATTCATACCAAATAATATTTTCTTCCTTGTCTATATTTTCTCTCAAAAATACTTTATCCTATTTTTTGGAACATAAATTCGAACTAATTCACTTAATCCTCATACTTTTAATCAATACTTTTCTAATGAAAATTCTATTCCCCTAATTATGTTTTAGGTTTTCAATAATGGGTATTTCAAAATATTAAATTATTTTACACATCTGGGATATATTTATTAACATCCACTACATGTTTTCTATATAAAACTATTTTTCCCATTTTCAAGACTCAATTTTTGGTGTTTTATTTAAATTTAATTTTTAATAATTTCTTAAAGGTTTTATTTACAACCTTTTTGAAAATGAATTTTCAAATAAAATGGGGAATTTTACACATAGTAAATATTAATAAAATTAACTAATGAAACTTCCCTTAATAATTTTTTCATAAGAAGAAATTTTCCATCATTTTGATACTTCTTTCCCACATTCATGGTTTTCAAAAGTGAATTATTTTCCCATTAATCTATTAGTTTTATTTTTAAACAAAATGTTTTCATAGAAGAGGTTCATTTTCATCATTATTTTCAATGTAAAATCTAATAATTCCTCTAAATGTATTCCTCGTCCATGGATTTGTTACCTCTAATTTCATAAATGAGAAATATTAAATCTATATAAGAGAAATTGTACATCC
The DNA here is from genome assembly GCA_963277665.1 of Viscum album. Classification (NCBI taxonomy): domain Eukaryota; kingdom Viridiplantae; phylum Streptophyta; class Magnoliopsida; order Santalales; family Viscaceae; genus Viscum; species Viscum album. Next base: position 2,023,419,631 of record OY728137.1, on the reverse strand, counting down.
AGAAAATTTTCATGCCTAATCATCATTATTATATAACCACAATCATTATTTCAAACAATTTCCTATTTGAAAACTATATTTTTCATTTCATTCATTAAAGGGTGTTCACATATATTTATTACATAGATTGGTTTAGTAAATTATTAACATAATCCTATATCCTTCATCTATATGGTGAAAATAACATATATTTTATTATATGTATTTAATTATATTTACCTAGAATGTTACATAATATTAGTGGATACCAGTTTATTTTTTACAGGTATATCATTTTATGGTTCATTATAGAATTAAAAATGTTTTCCATATATTATTCCATTTAACTAGGTTATGAAACAAATTTTCATGGTATGTGATGAATGATTTATTTCAAGTGGAACTAATAAGTGTAGATTATGATGGTTGGGTTCCTATACCACACTCAAATTTAGAGGGTAAATCTAATGAGATAAAAATACATGGCCACAAATTATTTTCTTACAAGTGCGGGTACAAGTGTGTGACTCGTGAATCTGATGAACACATGGGAATGATTATGTTGTCTGACAATAATTGTTACATGAATGTAAATCATGAAGGTAATGTTTTCCTATGCATGTGGTTTTTCCACAATTATCTATGTAGGTTTTATTTCTATGATAAGTTGAATTTTCATGATTTAATATTTTTTTATTTTTTCTTTATACCATTATTTATGATCTATTATTTACTGTGTATGAAATCATTATGTATCTTGATTATACTCATTTTTTCATCTTGTTCACACTTATTATCATTGATTAGAATTTTTTATTTTTACCCTTAAGGATAATATGATCTCACACCTTTCATATGTATCCCTTTCCCAAGGTTATAATGATAGGAAATGTATAAATGTCTAGAATAATATCTTTTTTGTATAATTAGTGGGAGATATTGAAGATATTTTATTGATTAATGAGTTGACTATAGACATCAAATATGTCTATTAGTTGAAATTTACATGGGTTTTGTTAGTTAATGTTTTTTCACTAATACCCTAATACTATAAAACAAAAAGGTATTGGGAATTTATTATATTTAAATATTTGATTTATGTAATGTAATTATGATGCTCCCATATATAGAGTGGCATAATAATTGAGATTTATTTGATCATACCATGTTTTCAAATGTTTTCATAGGATCTATCGATGTGGAGGAACTATATAATGGTCAATATTCCCACCATGGTTACTTATATTAAATAGTGAAAAATTTTCTTCAAATGAAATATGGGTGTAAATTTTTGAACATGTTTTTTTAGAAAAAAATTACACTTTCTGTAAATGTATACTTTTTTCGTATAGGATTTTCCAATTCTCTAAAAATCTTAAACTAAAAGATCATGATAATGTGAATTTAATACAATTACACTTAGAAGTATTTATTTTTTATGTTATGAGCTTTTATATAAAGAACCAATAATAGTGCTTCCAAAGGAAATAAATCTTGAGTGGAAAGTAAGAGAAACAATACAAATGGGGAAATAAATATCACTTATGTTTTTAAAAAAAATGTATGTACTTTTCAAGAATCATAATCCTGAATAAGTTTCTAAGGTATAAATTTATTTTTGACTGTTTTTTTCTATATCATATTTTTTTTAAGATTGAGAAAAAAAATCCATCAAGATGGATAATTTGAAAAATTACACATACTTGATTTCATACCATTTTCATAAGCTCCATATCAGCCTTTAGTTATGTGTTTCAATCATTCTTCAACACTAATTCATCTTACATTATAAATTATGAATGCTAGATGATTTTTTCTCATGGCTATGGTATGAAAATCAACATATAATGGATCAAAATATTTATAAATGGATGAACAATTATTCCTCATATTTCTAGGAATTTTTTTAAACCAAAATGGGGAGAACAAGTTAATATATTACCCAATATGCATAATCATTCATATGATGAAATAATAAATTAATCTAATAAATCTAAAAAATAATCCACAATGATTTAATTAAATCATTCCATGAATAATGAACCCTAAAACTATTTAAAAATATTCTTAAAATGTCACTTACAAACATTCTATATTCCCAAATCATATATTTATCAAAATATTTTCATATTTTCGAAAGCTATTTTGAAATTTTTTGAAAATAATTTTAACCACCTAGTGAACAAATCATTTTTGAATCCCATGATTATATATAATTTTTTTTCTAAAAATATAATAATAAATTTTCAATAATTACCCAAGAAAAATTCCCAAAAGAACCATAATTATTTTATATACTTGTATCATGTATTCTCCTTAAAACCCAATAAACATCTCCAAAAATATTATTGTTCACATTAAAATCTAAAATCATATGACTACATAATCATATATATACCTTTGAACATATGGTAACCCTTTATGAAATTTATTAACCTTTTTTCATCCTCAATCACTAGGATTTTAACCTAAAAATGTATATAAATTTTTTTTCATTCCAACTATAACACCTCAGTCCCTCACTCTCTAATTTGGTTCCAAAAACCTATTCATCACACACTAGATTCCATACCATCCGATGAGACTCAAATATAACCATACATGATTAAAATATCAAAAACAAAATTTTAGTTAATTATATAACCATGACCTTTTATTTTAATGTTTTATGAAATTAATAAAAATCATTTATTAACAAATACCTTATCTTTCTCATCCAATGGAAAATATTCTCATTATATAAAAAACAAATTCTTTAATAATAATTCTTTAATATCTCACACAAAATTATACACACACGATACCATTATAGACATATCAAATTTAACTCCCATATTCATAACTAGGATAAATGGAAACATAATAATGGTGAGATCAAAGTCTCAATAAGTGTAAAAATAATTATTAACAATCAAATATCATAATTGAAGAAAAGATGGTCATGTGGGTATGAGAATATAATCATTTTATGTGGGCATAGAATATTGAAATAATAATGAATAAACATGGATATAAATAATGATTCATATCTTGATTATTGGCAATAGAAATGAGTAAAATAAGTGTAAAATCATAAGTCAATAATAATGTGTTGTGAAAACATTATGTTAATATGTTTCCACTTCATATATTAAGAATTATATAAAATAAAATCGTATGTAATAATAAAAGAAATGGTAAAATCAGGAATTTCATATTAGTACATAACATTCCTCAACCGTGTTCCGTTTTAATACAATAATATAACTAATAAATTTTAATAAAGTATTAAAATGGAATCATGTAACAGAATAATTTCAACATCTTCATATATGTGAGTTATATCTTGTAAGCATAGTAATAATTTCCAAATTAATTGGAGATCTATATCTTAGTATAAAAAATATTCATCTATAATTCTCAAGTACCATAACATGAATAAAACTACCTGGGGATTTTCCATTAATCATATATTATATTAAAACCGTCAACATTCCTCCAAAGAATAGTTAACATATGAAAAAATATTGGTTTCATAATAATTTACCATCACATTCTTCATAAACCATCCAAAGAATAAGGGGAAATGGTATCATTTATATAATATCCATATTGAATCATAATTATAATTAATGGATTTTGGGTCAGATTAAAATTACAGTTATAAAAGAGTCATAAATATTCTTTAAAAAATAAGAGGAAATATTTTTTTGCTTTTGGTAACTTTAAATAAAATTATTCATGGAATAATATTAGAAGGGATTTTATTTGAAAAAATTATATAATATAAGATATTAATATTGATAATGATAATCATACATAAGAGGGGAAATTTTGATAATGTAGTAAATGTTAAAAAAATATTCTTTTCATAACTTTAAAAAGAAATTAAAAGATGAATCGTATGAGAACCATTTAAAAGATTCATTTTTAGGCCGAAGTAAGGAAATGATGATATAGTTTAAAAGAACATTAAATTATCATTGAATTATAGAGAATTGTTTTTGAAAAAATATAAAGAATATCAACATGGAAGAAAATGATCTTTCTAAATGCTTCAAAACCATTAAAATAATGTTTAAATAAAAGCCCTATATTTATATTTAAATAAAACAACACTTGAAAAAATTATTGTAAAACTAGGTTCACAAGGCCTAAAATTAATAGTAATTTTTTATTATCATATCATGTATATAGTGTGTTATTAATAATGTACACTCTAACGACCAGTGTTTTTTGAGCCAATGTAAAATTCAAATGGAATTTGAATATTGGCGTTTAGTGGATGGTTTGTTCTTTAAACTATGATTAGGAATAAAATTATGAGAGGTGAAACACTTAAAAGTGTTGTTTTATACTTGGGTAATGTACTAAGGGGTCCCTCAACTGTCTCATTTAGTTTTGGTAGTGTCGAGTCCCAATAATCCCATTTTTGGATGGTCTACATAGGGCGCATGGTTTGTTTGAATTTGTGTGTCCCCTAGCAGCAAAATGTTCCATCTATTTCAGAGGATCAGAGGGTATCCCACGGTATACACGTGGTTTACCAAAACAATGCACCTAGACCCATTGTTAGTGCCACATAGGCAGTAACTAAAAATTATTCATTGAATGATTAGTGCATGGTTACGAAAACTGTGTATTATACTCCTGCTAGGTGGTTTTTCTAGATTGTGGGAGTCGTACGTTTGACCCATGGTTTGTCCAAACCCTATGGCCATAACATACAGTCTAGTTTTTATTTTGAAATTAATATTATTCCCTTAATTAGTTTATGTTTATATTTTTCCTTTCTTCTTCTCCTCCCCTAGTTTGTGAGTCTCTCATACTTTGTGGGTTCTTCCACCTCCAAGCCTTTTTAGTCATTATGATATCTCCTCTATATGGGGTCTGAATCAAATTTTTTTGTCTCTATGAATCATCATCGGTATGATCTCAAATCCTTTTCATCCTTTCTTTGTTTAATATTCACTCAGTAATGTTATCGATTTGCGAGCTCATTTTCCCTATTTTTAGGTTAGATGTCTATTTCATAGATTTGTTCTAATCTAGATCGGAACAGACGTTGATATTGGATGATTAGATCATATAAAAAATGAGGTAGGTAGTTTATGGATTTTCCCTAAATTTCCATTGATATATAATTTTTTTGTGCCTCATTTTATCCTTTTCCACACGTTACCCTAAAATTTAGTTCTTCATTTTGAAGTATTTTATGAACCATGGTATACACACGTTGATCCTTATTTAGTAATTTTAGGTCACCATCCTCAATCAAAAACACCCCTTGGGTGAGTCATATTATGTTTCCCTTTTTAAATTAAATAATTAAAATCCCATAATTCCATATAAGCATTCATCCTAGATCAATAATAGTTTCCCCCTTGATTTTATATTTCTATGTATGGTTTATTCCTAAATGTTTCTTTTGATAAGTTGAATTGTGAATCCCAAATGTTATGATTAATTATATTAAATAAATTTTTTGATAACCAATGTCATGTTTTTATAATAAAAATCCTCGGATGAGGTGCACTATATTTTAAATTACAAAGTGATGATTAATGATTTAAAATATGATTGGATTTAGTGCTTTGGTTTCCTTCTATGTTTTGATGTTAGTGTTTGATATTTGTCATGTTTAAAGCATGACCTCAAATGTCAAAATTAAAAGGATTATCCCTATTTTTATAAATGTTAAATGAACTAAAGTACCATCTTTGTTATTGGTTTGTTTTATAAATTGAATGACTATGTCCGCTCCTATCTAAATGTTAAAAGAACCAAGATTCTCACAAGTGATTGTCTTATTTAATAAATGGTATTAACCATATAGGTAATTGACCAATGTATAATGGTACCTTCTAAGTGTCTCATTAAACATTGATAAATGAATTTCCATGTTATTTAATTAATTGGAATTTATTAAATGCAATGGCATGTCATTATGGTTTTCCTTCGATGAATAAACTAATTGGTTTAATTGATATGGAATTGTATTGGGTGGTATGATCATCCCACTTGTTGTATTTAAATAATAACAGCTTATGTGAATTAAAATAAACGATTTAAATGTAATGAAAAGTAAAGGGTGGTAAGGACACACCGATCATTTCCTCCTTAGTACATGATATATTTATGATGTGATTCCCTAAGTGATAAATGGGATTCATAAATGTAAATAATGAGAGGTAATTCCACATGGATTAAATTATTATTGCAAATTTATTTACGCCTTGATATAGTCTATGGAACATTGTTAGGGGTTTTATTCAGCATGACGGTATCACGCTCCCTTACATCAGATGGTGGTATCACTGTCCCTTACATTGGGTGTCGAGCATGATGCCTCACACCAAGGATACTATATGGATGGTGGGAATGACGCACCTCATACCTTCTGGGTGTTGACATGATGGTTCACTCACTATTGTATGAGTGTTGACATTACTTCACACTCACCATCTAGAGTGATTAGCATGATGTCTCCCTCTCATTATGATATGTAGGCCATGAACCCTTTATTAGAGCTTAAATGATGATTCAGATTGCTTCTGGATGACTATGTTATGCGCCGGTCTATCTAGCACATAGTATTCTAGATATATGTCTACTTATGACTATACATACTTGGTTTATATAGGTGGATATGATATATAACTAAAATATTTATATATTATTACTATATCAATATTTTTACTATTTAAACTCTCTTTCTTTCCATGAGCTGAAGTAGGTAGAGCCACCTGGTCCTTTAGGATCCTAATAGGGATGATTGATGTATATTTCAATACTGTTTATTATTCATATTACCCACACACTTCAATACAAATTATTCATGGACCATACTCAGTTGTAGAAATCATGGGTAGTAACATATTGGGATTTATATCTCACAACCTTCTTGGGACTCTATTTCCATCACGTACCCAAGTAGACCTTATATTCTTAGGACCATATATTTTTCTTATACCTAGAAGTTTGGAGCATAGGACTGAGCTAGAGATTAGGGTGCTCATAGTGTATTCCATCAATCCTTTTAGTTTTTTACTATATTTTTTTATTATATTGTATACTATTTCATTCTGTAGGTAAACTTTTTTATCTATGTATCATCATTTGTACTTGAATGAATTGTTATATATTATCGTTTTCCAATATTTTATATTTCAAATTATATTAATCTTTTTCTTATTTATCATTCATTTATTTCTAGTTTCAATGTTTTCAGTTATTTTTTATAATATATCTCTATACTAATCTTATATGCTAGTATAGTCTCCCCAATATCACCTATTTTGACCCTCTCTACTAGTCGATAGCCTCTAGTATACGGGGAGGCATGCTTGAGGCCATGTGACCCACCGGTCCCTCTACTGTTTTAGTGGCCAATCAGGTCAAGGAATTACAATGTGGTATTAGAGATTTATTTTCCTTTGTCTTGAACTTTTAAGCTTGTAGAAAGAAGACTATAAATGTGTCAGTGCTTGGTAAATATCTGTGTATAGGATTTATCAACCCATTTCTGTGGAAAATTCCAAGTGTTCATGGTTAGGATTGTTGTTCATGTTGTTTTTCATTAAAGTTGATTGGGATTTCACCTTGAGTGATTGGTGTAATTTTGATTTCTTATTGATTTATGGGATTTATGGTATTTTTTCCTTATCATGGTCTGGAAAGGATGAATAATTACATAAATCATAATAGGTATATGTAATTTCACATTCCATGTATATAACATGCCATATAGTTCCATTTGTAAGTTGTTGTTGATTTAAAATTGTATGCCTTGAGTGTTATTCCATACTTTGTTTTGTACTTGTTTCTGTAATTATTATCATGTCTATTTTGTAATATGATTTGTGGATTATATGACTTTTGACTTATTTATTTAGGATGTCTTACCTATGTATCATGCTAATAATCAAGTTATCATTATTTCAATGGTTAATTCTTATGATAACATTCTTAGTTTTTTTGATATATAATTGTTTTCATTGGATGAATTTATTGGTTATGATTAAATGGAATCCATTTTTAGTTGTAATTTTTTTGGGTGGATTATAATTTGGAAAGGGTAACCCATGTACTCGAACCATTTTTGAGCATTGTATATATATATATCTAGAGACCTTTGTTAAAATGAAAAATCTGTTAAAGTTAAAATGCTAATGTGAATTGGTTTTGGTTAATGGGATCTAAATGAAATACTTTTAAGTGTATTGGTTCATTATGGATTGATAAATGGACACTCATAAAACAAGACCATTATATATGACCATGATATATTTTAAATGGATAAAATTTATAATTTGTTGATTTTAATCGTAAATTAATGGGATGCTTAATATGGATTATACCACTATTACTTGGGATTAATGGCCCATATGGCTAAATTATAAAATGAACAAGTAGACCCTAGTATGCCAGTTGGGGCATGTTTCTTCTGATATAACTCTCTTTGGGTGTTTTAAAAACCATAATAATTACAAAACTCGTATGGGGTTAAATTATGATGAACCCAAGTAAGCATAATGCGACCCTTATATGTATCCTTATCTTTTATATAATAAAAATGAATTTAATTAATAAATTGAATAATTATTACGGAATTTAAATAAGTGTTAATGTATAAAATGGAAGTTTGATAAAACTTTTCTATATTACTTAGTGTTTAGTTTTCAATCTTTTATTTTTTTAAAGTTTGATTATAAATTGATGAAGTTGATTGAAATTGGAACATTAAGTGATTTATTTTTTTAAACCTCTTTTAATGGCATTTTAATGTTTCTTTGAGTTTCTTTTTAAAGGAAACATGAGCGTTCTTCATAGGCATATGTTTTGTTTTAGAGATGAATTAAGTTATAGGCTCTTGAGCCTATTGAATTTCTATTTAGAATGACCTAGTGATAGGGTCGACACTTATTATTTCATAAGGGGATATCGGGTAAATACCATTTCAGTGTTTCAATCGAAAAAATATAAATGGCTCCGATTTTGGAGTCTTAAGTGTTGTATGCTTAATTAAAGCATAGAGGTTTGTTGAGAATTTGGAAATTAATCACAACCATTTGAATGATACTTCATGGCCCTTATATATATAGTAATGTTTTTTTGTTCCCAAAATATTCTCAGGGATGAGATGTTATAAGGTGGGGAGCTTGTAACGACCCATGTTTTTTGACAATGTAAAATTCCAAGTGAATATGAATTTCGGTGTTTAGTGGAAGGGTCTTTCTTTAAAATGATCATAATAATGTATTTCCAAGTGTTGGGTCACTTAAAAGTGTTGTTTTTAGACTTAGGTAAAGGCCTGAGGGGACCTTTATGTGTCATGTTGAGTTTCTAATGTGTTGGCCCCCAAAAATCCCATGTTTGGATGGACTGGACGGGGCGAATGGTTTCTCTGAAACCGTTTGGCCCCCAGAAATAAACCATATAGCCTATTTCAAAGGATCATAAGATGTTGATTTTTCTTCAAATGTTTTACCCAAACCGTATTCATATACATCATGATTAGTTTCACTTATTCAGTACTTGAGCACTATTCATCACATGGTTGGTGTAACATTAGGAAAACTGTGTGGTACAACCATAATAGGAGGGGATTCCTAAATAGTGGGAGCCACATGGTTGGAACACGGTTTGGAAAAAATGTGTGTCCAAATCATGAGAACCAATTTTGAGGTTTAAATTACTATTATTCACTTAATGAGATTTAGTTTTTTTTCTTTATTCATCTCCTCCTGCAGCCATGTGGGTCTCTCCTAATCGGTGGGTTCTTCTTCCTTCAAGACTATTCTCAGAATCATGAATCTCTACCATCCGAGTTCTGAATCGAACATCATTAGTATATATGTATCCAAATTGATAAGATATCGATTCATTTTGAACATTTATTTGTATAATCTTCACTTGAAAAATCTATCGAGTTTCAAGATCATTTTCTCCATTTTCTGGGAAAAAGTCGGTTTCATAGATTCCTTCCAAACCAGACTTAATAAGCCTTACTATAGTTATAGTTGATCTTCCTAATAATGAAATATGTGGTCTATATATTTTCTATAAATTTGTATTGATATATAATTTTTTTGTGATGCATGTCCGCCTTTGTTGTGTGTTTCCCTAAAATCGAGTTCTTTGTTTTAAAATGGTTTTTTCACCTTGTTATTCACCTGTTGAGACTTGTTTATTAGTTTGAGTATTCCATCCTTGATCAAGGAAACCCCTTGGGTGATCTAGATTATTCATCCCATTTTAAATCAGATTATTAAATGATTGTAATTTAATCTAAGTGTTTATCCTAGGTCAATAATGGTTTTTTCATCTTGATTTTGTATTACTATGTATGGTTGATTCTTATGTGTTTCATTTGATAAATTTAATTTTGAATCCTTAATGTGATGATTAATTATGTTAAATTAATTTTCTTATAAACAGTTTCACATTATTATAATAAAACCCCTCGAATGAGGTGCGTTGTCTTCTAAATTACAATGTGATGACTAGTTATTTAATACTTTCTTGGTTGTAGTTCTTTGGTTTCCTTCTATGTATTGATGTTAGTGTTTAATAAATGGAATGTTTATATCATGAAATCAAATGATTATATTAAATTTATTTTCCCTCTTTTTATAAATTTTAAATGAACCAAAGCACCTGCTAAGTGATTGGTCTATTTTATAAATTGAATGACTTGGCCTACTCCTATTTAAATGATAAATAAACCAAGATCATCCAAATAACTTGGCTTGCTTAATAAATGGTATTATCTATATAGGTAATTTCTTAATGGACTACGTTTCATTATAAGTGTCTCGTTGAACCATAATAAATGAATTTCCATGATTTGTTCATTTAATTTTCATGAATTAAATGTAATGGGTTTTCATGATGGTTTTTCCTTCCATGAATGGACTACATGGTTTAATTAAAATGGAATTGAATAGGGTAGTATGACCACCCAACTAGTTGTATTTAAATAACCATTTCCTATGTGAATTAAATTAAATTATCTAAATGAAAGTAAAATTAATGTGTGGTAAGGCCACACTAATCATATCATACATAGTACATGCTATATTTGTGATGTGATTCTATTAGAGATAATTGGGATTAATAAATGTAAATCATGATATGTAATGCATCATGGATTCAATTATTATTGTAAATATGATTTTTCCTTGATATAGGATGTGTAATGGTGGTAAGGGTTCTATTGGGAATCATGATATCATGCTCCCTTAGATCAGGTGTTGAGCATGACGTCTTGCACCCGTGATACTATGTGTATGGTGGGAATAACACACCTCATCCCTAGTGAGTGTTGACATAACAGTGTACCCACTACTTTTCAAGAGTTGAAATGATGACATAATCACCATCTCAAGTGACGATCATGATGTCTCCCACTCATTATGAGATATATGTCATGTACCATTTACTTTAGAATATAGGCTCACTAAGACTAGTTGTGGATAACTGAGTTACGCCCTAGTCTATCCAACGCCTGGTATTCTAGGTATATGGACACATACATCTGGAGGTACTTGGTTCATATAGGTGGATGCAATATATAATTATCCTATGTATATATTATTAATATATACAATTGGTTACTATTCAGACACTCGTTATAGATATTAGTTGAAGTAGGTAGAGCCTCCATGTGTCCATTAAGAACTTGAATGGGCTGGTTGTTTTTTATTTCAGTACTTTTTAATATTCATATTACCTAGAAACTGCATTACTTATTATTCACAGACTGTATTTAGTTATAGACATTGTGGGTTGAAAACTTCTGGGATTTATATCTCACACCCTTCTGAGGCCTCTATTATACTTGGGTACCTGAGTAGAACTTAGGTTTGTAGGTCCAGAGATTTTGATTATACATGGGAGTTCGGAGCACAATATTATGATAGAGCTCAGGAGGCTCGTGGAGTTCACCCTCAGGTTTTTTCATTCTTTTTTTATTTTGGTATTGTACTATATATTGTTTCCTACTATATGTGTACTATTTTATCTATGTTCCTTCATTTGGACATGCATTCATTGTTATATATTATCATTGGAAACTCTTTTATATTTTAGGTTATATTAATTTTACGGTTCTTTTTATTTCATTTATTATTTCTTATGCTATTTTCTATTAATTATTTCTGATATACTGATATGATACTATAATATGATGGTATAGTCTCCCCACTATCACCTCCTTAAACCCTGTCTTATAGTCAGTAGCCTCTGACGCATGGGGTGGTGTGCTTAAGTCCCTATGACCCAATGGTCCAACCATCGTTTTAGTGGTTAGTCGGGCCAGGATGTTACATACACTTACCATAATACTTTTTATATTTCATCATACAATATTTACATGTTAATTTCCATTGATTATTTTTCATATAAAAATGTTATTGTTGTTCATAGTCTATAATGAGAACCTCTAGATGCTATAACAATAGTATTAAGTATATTTCCTAGGGTCTAGTAAAACTATACTGACTATACATATATGATGTCTGACCATTAGTTGTTAGGGGATCATAACCATTGTGAATTCTTCTCATGAAGTTCACACTTGGTTATCTTGAGTTTATGAGATCATGAGTACTAATCTTCCAATCGGAACACCACATAATTAAGGTGTCATTTGTAGTTCCTATCTATGAACATGTGTAATGGTCACCTAACTTTATATTATTATCTATGTATACTATTTTATCACATACTATGATACAAGTAAAAACTAATGACACTTATGTCATGTTGAGGTAGGTTGCATACTGTTCCCGATTTGTGGTATTGAATTGATTGGGTAATCAAAATGTGATTTTACACTGATGAATTAAAGTGATATATCTAGAATTGTTGATTTGGAATGTAATACTTTCACCAAATCCATGGCCATTTTAGAAGAATGTAGTTCTATCCAGTTAGATCAATAAAAAATAAAGAACAAAATGATGATAAAATGATGTTTTCACCTAGATTTAGGAGAAAAACAAGATTAATGGATTATATTACATGTAATGTGTTTATGAGAAAGGTAATTATTTCTATAAATTCCCATATCTCTTTAGGGGTCATGACAGTTTTGTAGACACCTATTCTAGTCTGTGAATAGTATTCATATCTATTATGATAAGGTCCTAGAGGGTTAAATACTATTTGTATCCAAAATTATGGACCAGTCTATTGAACATGAGCATTGGACATTTTGGTCCCAACCATGGGGACTGAGAGATACATGAGAATATAAAATCACTAAGGAATAAATAAATTCATATTATTTGAGTTTATAATAAATGGTATTTCAATTAATTATTAAAATTATTCACAAGATACTAAGTTAAAAGGAGGGAAAAAAATTAATGATTGGATATTATTTGATTATTCAAGGTTTATTTAATATTTCTAGGAATGATGAGTTGAGTTAATTTCTTATTTTTATTAAGTAATATATTTTTTACATGAAAATTATGTGATTGAAATATAAATGATATTTATGACTGAGTAATGTGGTCATAATAATTCATTTATAGATTATTTAGTGGGTAATATGTATCGGGGTGTTGGGGAGACATTTCTAGGTTTTTTGAACCGCACTATATAATGAGGAGGAGGATCTCATTTGGGTCAATATTCATAGAATGATTTTAAGAGACTCTCTCTCCTCTCTCCCACTTCTTTCTTAAAGAAGAATTTTATTCAAGTGCTTTTCCACGTTTTTCTTCATAGATTGAGGGATTGATGTTGAAGCGATCATTGGTACATCAAATCAATCATTGGATCTCTATGCTATTACCCATATTTTGATGATTGATGCTCCCATAGACTTTCTAATAAAGTATAGATGATCAAGAAGGATCCATAGATAGTTTCTTTATGAAACATTCACCAATAGTGAGTGGGTTTCTAACGTGTCTTCAAATAAAATTAGTTATTTTTCAGCTTAATTTTTTTTATTAAAATAGTTCACATAAGATCCTCAACTATTATATCGTGCAGTACATCACTAGAGATTATTTTGTTTCATTTTTTGGTGATGAACTAATTTAAAACACTATCTAATCAACTTTCATTGTGCACCATGATATCTTAAATTTATATAATAGGGATCACATGTAATTTTAATATAAGAAAAACTAAATTTGTAATAAATTCATATATAGGGAATTATAACGATCTCATCTTTGCACACAATGATCCAATACAATATTGGATGTCTGAGATATGGCCTTACAAAATTGAAATATGGATCAAAAAAAATTTCAGGGGATTTAATTGTTAATAAAAATGTGTGGGTGTGTGTGTTATAGTTCAGCCACAGTGTTTAGATGAAATATTTTCTAGTGAGAAAAATCATCTAGAACTCATGTGGATAGTGTAACAACCCAAACTATAGTAACCTAGAGCTGGTGGTTACTTTATTTCATTAGCATAGATACCAGGGTTCTAATCTTGAAGGACTGATCAATTTAGTAGTCTTGGAGAGACAAATATATGCATGGTACCCATTTTATATTAGGAATAATATATAAATCTTATCAAAATAAAAAAATTACATCATTTAAAATCAGTCAAATAATTATTATTCATATCCCTGGGAAATGAAACAAAATATTGGTGAACTAAAATTCATAGTAAGGTTACGTACTGTAGAAGCAATCATGGATAATATCAATGAAATAATATCAGGGATAATAATAATTAAATTATCATTGAAGAAATGCTTAATATTATATGTCATCATCTCAAACATCCTGATATTTATACCATCAAGACCTTGAGTTAAGATAATTTAGAACTATGTATAGGTATACACCAAGAACCCATTTAATTTGGCCAACTAATTTATCTCATGAGACCTATCAATGCATCTAGGGGCTATCTATGATGGTACCCCCGATCACTTCTTGTCTAATGCATTGCTTATATATAGAATTATCGATTCAATTTATAAATAATATGACTTATTAAAAAATATCCATATTGATTAAAGAATATATATTTATCATTATTTTCCCAAGTTAATCAAATATCATTCATAGTAAAATTACATATGAAAAAATGGTATATGTTTTAGGAAATATTCATATACATGATTCAATGAATATGGATATTTAACGGATATTTAATGTCCAATGATTATAAGAAAGTGAATGTAACATCCCAGGTAATGATAGGATAAGTCTTTTTAATATTTATTAATATTTATTTATTAGATAGTAATATTATCTTAAAATGTATGATAAATCAAATATCTTACCTAACATTAAAAAATGAGTTTCTCTAAAATCTTGTGTTGCATGAAAACCCGAGTTATACCGAACAATAATATACTATTAATATTATTATTTAATATGGTCGTATTGTCATATTTTAATGGAAGAATTGCATTAAATATAAGTTTTGAGTCATTTTAAATTTTTATACAAAAAAATAAAATTCATTTTTGAAATAAAAATATCAAAATTTACTTCGGGTTAATTTTTTGAATTTTTCTGAGAAAATTCATATTTTGATGAATAATGTATAATACTGAATTTTAATTCCAAAATTCATTTTCATCCAATTTATTTATATCGATAAATTAATTTTTAAATTGGTATTAAATTATAATTATATCAAATTTATATCATTTAATAAAATTTAGTTCAATACAAACAATTTCACATTGAATTTATAAATAAAAACTTACCAAACTTTTGAACATTTTTATTTTAAAAACCCCCTTTGTTGTCCTATCAGCAGGATTTATTTTAACTTAATTTCTGACACATATGTAATTGGAATTTGGAAAAATGAATTACATATTTGGAATCATAATAATTTATAATTTTTAATAATTTCATCTGATTTTTTGACCAAAATGATTAGTGAAAATAATTAAAATTAATTATAGTGATTAAGGAAAACATGCTTACTTAATGACCAAACCTGGAAAATAAGGTGTATAATTAACCCTACACTTTCCTAAAAAATATTTAGAGCAATATTTATACCATTACACTATAAATATATACAATTTTCTATTTTAAACCCTTGGGGGTAAGTAAAACGTGGAGATCACTAAAATATTTTCAAGAATACCCAATGTGTCATTTACCCCACTTATAAAGGGTCTAATATACTCGTCACTAATACAAGCCTCTCAATCCCCTTTAGATAATAGAAACCCAGAACATATAATATCCTTAAATTCTTCCCCTCACCTTATATTCCTCACTTTGGGGAAAAATCCAACCAAGGAATCCCTTTGGTTCACACCAAAAGGAGTTACCCAAAAAAAGGTAAAATTAATCCATGTGAATTTATGTTTTATTTATCTTTACACCAATTAATTTATTAATATTAAATTATTATATAACAACGTCACTATCCTAAATATACTTATATGTTTTCATGTTGAGGTTTTGACCTAAACCTGCACATACTTTTATCAAATGGGTAACAAAATTATCTTTCATGTGTAGTGAACTACCGCATCGTGAAATGATGTTGTTTTTTTTCTATACTACCTATAATGGATTGTAATTATTATGAACACAATATTTTTTATGACATTTATGATATTTATTTTGTATTAATATTTTTTTAATTTTTTTATAACACATACCTTCATGATTTCCATTTTGTGTAAATACGATAACATCGTTTGTGGATGTGTGGACTAACACCTCCTCAAAGCGATATGATACATTGACACATAACATGTAATGTATTAAGGATGGATTTAATTAAAAAATGTGTCACATGCATAATATATATTTTATATTCATGAAATAATTACCTTTATGGAAATAAAATATATCATTTTCACTATTACCGTTTCACACACTGGATAAGTGATAATGTTGTTCATGGATGTGTGGACCACTGCCTTCTCAACACAATGTGATTCCTTTTACAAAACAAGATTTATATATATAAGTATATATGATTTAAAAAAATTATTTATGCTATAATTATAATTATTTTAAGATAAATGTTACTTACCTTTTATCCACAATGATCATTGAAAAATGGGAACTTTACTCATGCGTACGTACAACCTACCATCTCAATGATTGTAACATTGGTTAATTTTACATAACCAACATGAATTATTGGTTTTAAAAGTGTAATATATGTATAAATATGATAATTATCTAATGATTATTTTTCGAGATATGTTTATATAATGAACCCTTTGACTATAGTTGATCGACCGAAGTTTTTTTGAAACATAAACCGAATATAATCATAATATAAGAAAAGACCCAATATTATGTATAAAAATTAATATTTTTATAAAGACACTTTTACCCCCTTTAAATAATGAAACTATTTCAAATAAAATTTATTAGAAAAGTATATATTTTATTTTGAAAAATATAATTATTATTTTAAAGTGGAATATAGATATTTTCTTTGGTTGATTTTTTTCATTTTTCTTAAAAGTTTCATGTTTTGTTGAATAGTGATAAATTATTGCATTTTAATTGAAAACTAATTTTTGGCCTAAATAATCTATTGTATTAAATTATAAATTTGATTAGTTTTAATGTATAATTATATAAATTTTTATCATTTAATATAATATAAGTCATTGAAATTAATTTCACATTGAATTTGGATATAAAAATGTTTCAATCTTTTGAAATCTTTTTCTTTAAAAATCCATTTTCTCATTCCATCAACGAGATTATTTTTAAACAAATGACAAAAAATTATGTATTTTGAATTTTTAAAAATATATTTCATATTTTAAATAATTGGTTTCGAATTATTTAAATAATTCTCCTCTATTTTTGGAGAAAATATTAATAGTAAACTCATGTAATTTTTATAAGTATGTTTAATGGTAAATCGAGTAATTGTGGGTAAAAATAATATTTTCAAATTACCCTAAAACATGTCCTAATTTCATTGGATGAGTTATTGTCGACGAAAGTATCAGTGGGATGATTTTTCGAGCTGTTGGATCCACTTTTATGACTTTAATCTATTTATAGTGTTTTATTCAATGAAAAGTCATTTTTGTCATTCTGTTGTATTAATAAGTTAAATATTTTCCATTTGGGGTAATATATGAGATATGTTCGACTATAAACAGTAATTGGAAATATAAATTTTTTATATTCATTTTTATATTTTATTTTAAAATTTTAGTTAATAAATAATTAAATTAAATACTTTCAAAATGATGATGCAACAATTGTTTAATTAATGGATATTTCAAGTAAATGTTATTAAACATATTAAAATAAATAAAATTTTATATAATTAATGTCCTACAAGAATTTTATAGATCACATAGTTATATTATGAATGTATTAAGTGTTTTTTAGAAAATTTATCTTGTGTTTTTAAATTTTCTAAAAAGTCATGAAATGGATAATGTCAAAACTGACATTAATAATATTTTAAAATAAATAATGTTTTATTAAATGATATAAAATTCATTAAAATATATACATAAGATTAATTATTTCTATGATTTTTAAATTTAATTCCATGAATCATTTATGGTTCGTTTGGAATATTATAGTAACTATATTAACCCTTAGAATTTTAAAACCAGGTTATCACGTTAAGAGTTAAATGGTTTAACTAAGGGTTAATGCCAAAATATAAGGGTAATAATGTGACCAAAATATGTTTAAAAATTATTTTTTTAGATTATTGTGACTCATAATAATTTTATATTCTATATAACTCAATTTGGATCCATTTTGAGTAGAAAACTAATTAATATTAATTCAATATTTTGAGTGTTTCCAAAAGTGCCCCTTACCTCAATTATAAAAGGGAATCTCATCCCTCACTTCATCACACCATATCTATCCCTATATCTTGTCCAAAACCCAAAAAAACTAATCTAATAATATACCTAACCTCATCTTCGAGGCCAAATTTTTTCAAAAATCAAACTAATGAATGATTTTGATATAAACCAATAGGAGATACCCAAATAATAGGTAATTCTCTTCAACTATCACTTTATATTTATTTATTTCCACAATCATTAATTTAATATTATTACATGATGATATTATAAAAAAAATATGCTCAATAAACTTAGGTTTTATTATTTTAATGTTTCAACCTACACCTACACACGCTTCTATCAAATGGGAAATGAAATTACCATTCGTGTACGATGAACTACCGCCTCACGAAAAATTGTTGTTCATTTTTAATTTAACACCATTCATAGATTGTCATTATATTGGAAACAAATTTTTTATGTTATATATGTGATATTTATTTCATAATTATAAATTTTTAATTTTTATATGACACATACCTTCATGCTTTGTATTTTGTGTAAATAGGATAACATCATTTGTGGAAGTGTGGACTACCGCCTCCTGAAAGCGATGTAATTATTTCAAACTATACATGGAACATATAAAGGATGGTTTTAATAATAATAATAATTGATATATATGAAATATATATAGTACTATTATTATAATATACATGTATATCATTTAATTTTTGTTCTTTTAATATGGTAAGTAAATGAAATTTGTGTTCATGTATAAGTATGGCATACTGTCTCCATGAACGATGCATTTTATTTCCTATCTTAAATTTTATAGATTATTTTAAATATATAATATATATATATATATATGATATTTAAATTATGGTTTATATTATGGAGAAGATTAAATCATGATCTATGTAATAGGAATAAAAAATAACAAGTCAAAACATACTCGAGAAACTAGAAAATTAACACCCAAATGGTGAAAATGATGAAATATTATTAACAAACGGACAATAAAATAATAAAATAATATCATATATGATATAATAAATATTAATAATGTTTATAAATAAATTAATAACATGATTTTAACCATTATACATGAGAATAAAGCATTAACAACTAAAAAGGAAGTGTGAGGTAAGTGATCTTTGTCTCACTTTTATTTCTATGACACATGCCTTGTTCACAACTTATTTATTTAGTGTGGTGTACTGACCCTTTGATATATCATATCATGAATCCATTTACCTTCATTATCTTATATGATTAATTTTATAATTATTTACATTTGTGGGGATTATGTATAAAAATATTTCAAAGTGGTATGGGACAGTTTGATTCAAAGATATCTTTTTTAATCAATTGTTTGATATATGGGGAATTATTTAGACTAGTACGACATAGGTTTGGGACCATATAATGAAATTCATATGGGTTGGGTACCTATTAACAAAATTCCCTCAATGAATCGGTAGTCTCATGGGATGAAATTAGTATGTGAATAACCATTCGAGTTTGTTTCCAAGAAGAATAGACGGGTTTCTACCCAGAGACGTTAGCTATATAGTGAATGGTCTTGATAATAGTGGTTCATGTCCTAGATACATGATATTTAATAATTAATAATTTCTTCATTTAATATATTATTTATCCATGATATTTTTCATCTATATATATATGGATTCATTTCATTCTAAGTTCATTGATTAAATGACATGTGTTTCAGTTATCTAATATTCCATATTGATCATGCATTTTATAATTATTTGAATGGAATGTGTATTAGTTATTTACCATTCTATTTTGATTTATTCTATTCAATCCATTATTTATTCCACTTCAATTACACCAAAAAATAATTTTATCTCACCCTTATTATGTTTCCTTTCCCTATGTGATGAATAATAATCCTTTAAATGAGTTTCAAGGATGTCAATCTTTTTCTAATGTTATGATTTATTTTATTTTCACAACGTATTATGGTGTTTTTATGTATGTAATCTAGTTTTCCAAAAATGATAAACTGGTTTTTCCTTTGTGTTTCTATTCATTGTAATCATTCCAATGTAATAAAATATTGCCTTTTCTCCGAGCTTCTGGGGTCAGGATGTTAGAGTTGGCATCAGAGGGAGTTTAGAAGCAACTTGGAAACTAGATTTCGAAAACATAGATCTGGGAACATAATCCTAATAGAGAATTTGAGGATAATTATAGAATAAAATCCTAGAATTTTGTTAAGTTATAGATTATGTGTGTCTTTTGAGTAATACATCCCTATCTAGATACTATAAGTGGACGTGGTTCTGGAATAGATGTACTAGGGGTAATAACTCCAAAAAGGATTTTCAGGACTGACTCGAACGTAACATGGTACACAACAGAGGGCCTTACTGCACACCTAGTTTTACACTCCTAAGGGATACATTTAGAATAATTAAAATTTTATTTACAAACCATTATGAGGTATTTAAAAGTAAATATATCCCCAAAGAAAAAATTCTTATGATTTGGAGATTAGTTTCAAGTAAAATATTCAATTTATGTTATGTATTTTACTAGTTGTCGGATTATATATTATGTTTCAAGATATGATCAAATATAGTGTATTATATTGTTTATAAATGGTGCTTGGAAGGATGAATGGTATCAATAATCTTGGAAAATGTATCTATTTCCCTAATGACGAAACCAATACAACTGGTTTTGGAATGGATAAAATTATTTACATACTAGGATATCTTAATCATTTTAAAGAAAATAACCTTTCCCGAATAGAGAAAAAAATTCTATAACATGATTCTCTGATGTTAAATCACTTTATGCGATATAGGCCCCCATTTTTAGTGTCCTATAGACCCAATGGAAGCAGTGTAGTGGATTAAGTCTTTGAAGAAGATAATTATGACATCGGGATGTGGTGAAAAGGAAAAGTTTTCACTCGCAATGTATTATCTCAATGGAGATGAGGAAAAATGGTGGTCGTTAATCCAGAATAATGAGGATAAATAATAAATAAAACTCATGGAATGAAGAACCTTTATGCAGACTTTATTAAATAAATACTTCCCTTGTGATAAAAAAAATGAGATGAAGATAAAGTTCTATAGTTTAAAGAAAAATGAGGAAGAAGTTGTTGGGGAGTATGAAGTTACCTTTACCTAGTTAAAAAGGTATGCTATAGATTTTATACACAACACAAAATGTAATATTGGTCATTTATTTGAAGGAATTAAGCTATTTATCTAAAGAGAACTTTTCATGACCCGTCCCTTGGGGCCTATGTCGTGACTACCCCAGGTCCGCCTTCCATAGGCCAGGGGCTGGTGACTTGAACTAGAAAGGCATATCCCAAAAAGGGAAGGCATTGCCTTTAAACATATACACACAGGGACATGTCATACTGCACATAGAAAACCACAAAGTAAAGAAAGTATTACATCCACCAAAAAGTATCACTATAGAGAGTAATGTGTGTAAACTGAAAGTAAAGGGTACATAATACCACCCCAACTGAAACGTAAGTACAACAAAAGATGTACATGCTCAAGAGGTCGTCCGCCAAGGATCCTACCTGAAGGGTAGGGATAGATCTCTATCAGATGTCGCTATAGAAACCCATGTCTATTGATCCACATCTGAGCACCATCTAGTAATAGCTCCCCAAAGTCCCGATCAGAGATGTCCATTGTCTTCACAAGACACAATAGGTGCGGGTGAAGCCCGTGTTAGGGTTAATATTAAAATACTCAGTAGTGACCCTGAGACCCCCAAAGGTCTCTTGGTAATCTACAAAGTAAAACACAACAAACAATATACCATAGAGGTAATACCATGAAGAAATATCTCAAACACATAGCACAATGTAAAAGACACAGATCACACCAGGTATAACTTAAGTACAAAAGTAAATATGATTAGTCGTAAATGTAGATCATCTTATTCCATCGAGGGGCTCTACTACAGATCCACATAGGGTTTTTAGGTGATGAATCACATAAGATCGCTTGGTGATAACCCACAAAGGATTGATTGGTGCAAACCCACACATGATCGGTAGAGTCTGACCCACACAGGATCACTAGGTGCTGACCCAAACAGGATCGCTAGGTGATGACCCACACAAGATCACTATTCGGTTTTCACGTCACAGCCAACCATTGGATTCCATCACTTAGAACTCTTGATTTAGGGAGGATCCGAACCTCAAGCCATGGTCTATACACGTACCTCCAAGAATCCCCACATAGATTAACCCCAAAGTACCATCTCTTTGTAAGTGTCCCAACACAATAGACGACACGTGGAAAGAATGCCTGGTCTGTAAGATATGGTCATTTTTGTAAAAAGGGCATGGTTGAATTCGATTCAGATCCAACCTAGCCATATTCCAACTTAAGGAAAAACTCACTTAGAGTATCATAGATGGACCACCCCATCTCAAGTGTCCAAACTCCACTGATGAAGTATCAATTAGAAGCCCTATTTGAGAGATACGAGCATTTTAGTGAAACAGGGGTCGGTTGGGTTTGGGTCCGGTTGGACCCGACCCAATCCATCATATGCCTGACCTAGTAGTGGGGGTCCCCTTGAGGCGGACTAGACTTCATCCTGTCTAGGACGCAATTAGGAGCTACCTTCGGGTCCCATGGTTCCACGGTCGAGTGACCATGACCCACCGCGTGCCACGTCGCATGCGGTCTCTCACGCGACCGAGCGACTGTGTCCTCCACATCACCCAGGGACCGAGTCTATGGGTTCACTTAGTCCATGTGGCGCCAGAATGACACTATGAATCTCTAGTAATGCATTTGAATGATTTCGTCCTCTTCCGTTTTCCTGAGTGGCATAGACGCGTGCTGTCATCTCCACGCCACCGCGGCCCGCTACCTCCCTCTTCCCACGGCCGCCGACGCGCCTGTGGTTTCTTCTGCGGGCCACTAGAGTTTCCCTGGGGGTCCGTTTCTCGATCCATCCTTTTCTATGTAATTTTTAGACTACCTCCTTCACTACGAAAGCCTCAAACATTATTTTTCTACCATTTAATGAAATCATCCACGAAGAATGCAATGTGTTGGGGATCGGGCCTTGTTCGTGTCGGCCCACGCCCTCCATGTTATATGTTTAAAACATGTGGAGGTTTGAGAGTTTTAATTCAACCAACACAAGTGATAATATAATCTTGGATAGTGACATCCCAAAAGTAGTCACCCCCACAAGAACACATGGTCCTCAGATTAACCTATTCTTGGGTTAATCCACGCTCGTCATTTGGAATAAGAATGGAAAACTTTAAATTGTTCAAAATCCTACCTCTCTTGATGTTTGTTGACACAGTGTTATATCATCGAGGGTTCAAGGGGTTGACATCATTCATCACTTTATGGATTCTTCCTTTGAGGTTCATCAAAGTCAATGACGTTCCACCAGCGTTCGTCATTCTTCATTGGAGAGTAATCTCATTGGAAGTTTGTTAGAGATTTTCCCACTATTTAATTATCCACTCTCCAACGCATTTGTTTAATAAAAAAACATGTTGTAAAGTTTCTATTATGCTGTGACATTTCATCATTACGCTTTCACAACGAGCCATTATGGTTATTTCTTAATTGCACCTCGTCGTCAGCTCGTAATATTATAATATTACACTAACACTTTTCATAATTTCATTGGGTGAATGATTATCGACTACAAGCATACATAGGCCAATTTATTGATCTATTTGAGCAACATGGATGACTTCAATCCATTTATAGTATTTTATTCAAAGAAAATTAAATTGTTTCATACTTTTATTTTTACAAGTTAATTAATTGTAATATGGGGTTATATAGGGGATATGTTAAAATATAAATATTCATTGGATTTTTTTGATTATGATAATTTATTTTTTATTTTTTGGGAATAATTATTTATTTTAAAGGATTTCACAATGATGATGCAGAAATTCTTTAATTAATGGCCATATCAAATAAATATTATTAAAAATATTAAAATAAATATTATTTAATATAATTAATGCCCCCCATGAGTTTTATAGATTAACTAGTAATATTATGAATGTATTTAAGTTTTTTTCAATGTTATATTTTGTATTTATATTTTTTAAAAATTAATGAAATGGGTTGTGTTAAACTTGACATTAACGATATTCTGAAATAAATATTATTTTATACAATGATATAAAATTAATAAAAATATAAAATTCATAAAAATGTTTGTAATAATTTTAAATTCTATTACATGACTCATTTTTTTTTTCATTTTATACTAGCTATATTAACCCTTAAAGTGTAAAAACCAAGTTGTCAAGTTAAGAGTAGTGTTTAACTAAGGGTTAGAGCCAAAATATATGGGTACGAATGTGACCTAAATATGTATAAAATTATTTATTGATAGTATTTAGACCCATACTTATCTTATCATAAAAATATTTCACATTGGATCCATTTTTAATTTATAATTAATTTATACTAATTTAATATTTTGATTGTTTACAAAAGTGTCTCTTACCTCAATTATAAAAGGACACATCCTACCTCAATTCCTCAGACCACATACAGCCTAAAATATCATCAAAAACCTAACCCGATAAGCTTCATAAGATACTAACCTCATCCTAGAATCCTCACTTTGGGGAAAACCCAATCCAATGAATTATTTATGTATAAACTCAAATGAGTTACCCAAATAAGTGGCAACGTTCTTCAATGATCAATTTAGTTTTATTTCATTCCCCACCCCATCATTTAATATTATTCCATTATTATATAATAACACCATTATCATAAATATACTTATATGTTATTATGTTAATGGTTTAACCTACACCTATATAAACTTCTATCAAATGGGTAACAAATTTACCACTTGTGTACGGAAAACTACTGCCTCACGAAATGATGTCATTTGTTTTTCCATTTTACCTCTCATGGTTGGACATTATTATGAAAAATATATTTTTATATTATATTTGTTATATTTATGTTGTATTAATACTACTTTAATTTTTATATAACATATACCTTCATGATTTCCACTTAGAGTCGATACGATAACATCTTCTGTGGAAGTGTGAACTACAACGTCCTCAAAGTGATGTGATTCATTGACACTATACATAGAACGTATAAAATATGGTTATAATAAAAATATGGGATATATATGATATATATAAGATAATGGAATAACAATGTATACACACACACACACACACATATATATATATATCATTATTTTTCTATCTTTTAATATGGAAAATAAATGAAAGTAGCTTTCATGTGTACGTATGGGATAATGTCTCCATGAACGGTGCATTTAATTTACTATCTCCAAATTTATAGATTATAATATATATAAATATATAATGAATATATATGAAATTTAAATCATTTTTTTATATTATAGAGATGATGAAATCACGATCTAAGTAATAGAAAAAACAAATAACAAGTCAAAATATACCCTAGAAACTAGACAATTGAAACACACAATAGTGAAATTGATAAAATATTATTAACAAATGGGTGATAAAATAATATAATAAGATCATATATGATATTATAAATATGAATTATATTCTGATATAAATTAATAATATGCATTAATCCATTATACAAGAGGTTAAATCATATTCAACTAAAAAGGATGTGTGAGGTAAGGGATATTTGTCTCATTTATTTTTTTTGATATATGTATTATTCATAAATTTTTTATTTTGTGTGGTTTTTTCACAAGACAATCCATGTTGGGGCTTGAGCCTCAACTACCCCAAGCCCACCTCAATTGGCCAGATGGTGGTGATAATCATTAAAAGCATAACTAAACTCGGGGAGTCGTTTTTCTATGTACCTATACACACACACACACACACACAAAACTATGTCAATGAAAATGTGTAGAGGGAAATTAGAAATTATGAAACACTGCTATAAAATAAACTAGGAAAGCATTATCCTCTAGAGAGTAAAAGAGTACGACAGTGTAAACTTAAAGTAATGGGATAAAATACATTCTGAACTAGAAATATGTCCCAACCTAACGAAACTGTAAAAGAGTAAATGGATAAGAGATCACATCTCCTGTATGTCATGCTACGCCTACCATACATGATCCAAGCACCTAGTATCTATATGTTCCTATGAATTCATAATCGACATATCTGTTATCTAAAAAGTCATTACACATGTGGGAAAGTCCCATAAAAAGGTGAGTATATACATACCTAGTAGAACATCCCGAAGAGGGTGGAGGGGGGGAAGTAAGAGATATAACTGAAGAGGGAATTAGTAGATAATAAAAGGTACAATAAAAGAGTAAAACACAACCCAAAACGAGTAGACTCATCCAACCATGACAAGCTAGGCATGGAAATCATGTGGTATAAACCACACAACTTCAGCTCTCCTAGAAGGAGAGTAACCAAAACCCAAGGTGTAGTGCCAATGAAGGATATATATATATATATATATATATGCTCATTCAAATAATCCCAAATTAGAGGGTAACAAGATCTCCATATTACAGCTCAACCCAAGAAAAAGAGTAACCAACCATTCCAAGGTCCATTTATGATGCCCAATACCTCATGCATATGCCCTAAACACACAAGTATAAGGGAATAAATCAACACACCTTGATATTATCCACATTGGGTGGCATTAACTTTCCCGCACTTTTTTAGACTGCATCACAAAAACATATCTCGGTGGGGAAACCATCCCTCTTCCTCATGAGTCTTAATCTATGTCGTACAATGTCTCATCACTATGCCATACAATCGGGGGGGGGGGGGGGGTTCATTTTCTAAGTACTATATGTCTGTACAACAAATATAGAGGACCCCACCTTATATGATAGGGGAGGACCATCTCCATGGATAGAGGACCCACAACTTGGTGTGATAGGGGAGTACCAACTCTATCTATAGAATGAGTTTATAATACATGATCCCTAATGTGACAGGGGAGTATCATATCCATGGATAGAGGACGTATGCCCTGGTTCTATAGGAGAGTGTCATTTATATATACACAACAAGTATAGAGGACCTGCACCCTGATGTGATTGGGGAGTACCGTCCTCCTGGATAGAGGACCCGGACATTGATACATAAGTGGAGTACCATATGTACCTCAATAATAAATGTGGAGTAACCACATGATAATACAATAGTGGAGTACCATCTCCATGGATAGAGTACTCTCACGAATGACAGTAGATCACCATACCTATATAAACTCTCTAATAATCCTACAGGATCACTTCCATTATCAACCACCACCTAAAGAATCATCTTTCTCGGAACATCTCACATCAAATCTCATAAATCAAAATGAAGGGAGCCATCGTGTTCTAAGTGGAAAAGTAGTCCGGAGAGGCTACTCATGGGCCAAAAATGTGTTCAAATGAAAGAGATACATAATCTTGATGATTCATAAAGGAGTGCAGGACATGTAAGGGACCCACACTGCATGTGGTCCCGCTCTGCTATTGGGTCGTGTCCTTTCCAGTATATGGATTAGTAACCATGTAGTACTAAAAATTGTGTAAGGGGACAATAAGATATGTTTCAACCAAAATCATGACAAATTCATATGGATTTTCATCATTCCAAAGGGAAAAAAACGAAATTTCACTAAAATTCGTCTTCAAATGGATCTGGATAGCCAAATATATCACACCATTGCGAGCCTCAAAGAAAAATGATTGAGATAGGCTATTCAATTACCTCAATCAGATACCTGATGAAAAAGGCACATTTCACTACTTCATGCTTAAATGACGACTCGTGGGCCTGAGCCATGATTCCAAATTAAAATACCCAAAATTCATCTTAGAACATTTTCCTTAATTTCAGGGTCATGACACCACTGACGGTTCGTCAAATATATGTCATACAGAGAATCTATACCAGATACAATATTTCACAGCAATAACAATAATTTTATTATTATTATTATTCATAGGCATCTCACACACCCAAACTATGAACCTGAATTAATTATCACACATTGGTATTGAAATGACCATCTCAATGTTAGGGTTACACTACCACATACAATTCATAAAATAGACATCATATGGGGGAGTTATAATGGGAAAACCATTTTGTTAACAATAAGAATAATAATAATATATTTTAGAATTATAATTTTAACTAATTAAAGAATTGAAAGAGGAGATAGGCCACACCTCCCCCTTTACTCCATGCGCCTGCAGTGACCCCCACCATATGATTTTCTTTCTTCCATGTTATTATTTCATTTTCTTGTTTCTTTTTATCTTTATCAAACTAACTTATCTTATTCCATTAATTTCATCCCCCCACACACAATGCTAACTTCTAATATGGTTTTTCAGGAAAACCCTAACTGTAGCCCCAAAATACACATCACCATCAAATATCACATCACCTCCACTAAAAATGAGATCTACACCCATAGATCCTGGATCTACACTCGTCAAATCCTGAATCTACAACCGTCAAATCATAGACAATACCTTTATCTTCCTCAATTCACCGTTACACTGCATCATCTCAGCCACCATGTGATCACCATGCAGTCCTTCTCCGATATGGCTCCCTTAGACAACCACACTTCCATTGTTGCTTCCTGCCTCGCCTAAAATGGATGTATATGTCACCTTTGTCAATCCCCAAAGAACACTAATCTAGTCTAGGTTGGTAGTCGTCGATGTTTCAGCTCAATCCTAATATTGGTGTGGAAACAAACCATTGTGCAATAGATTAAACACAAAAAAATAATTTTCTTGGATCAATAATGGAAGAAGGTAAAGAAAACGATGATCACATGTGGGGTGGAGGAAGAAAGGATTACTAAAATCAAACATGGATCAATTGATGGCTGTGTTATTTTGGATATCTTCATTGAGGATCAAGAAAAGGGGGAATTGAAAAATAAATATTTATCATACTTCAAGATTTTAAATTTAAAGATAAACAAAAGAGAATTGATTCAACCAATTGTTTTTTGATCCACGAATTAATTCATAAAAAAAATTTAATTCCTGTTTGTCATGGAAAATAAATTTGGGATGATAAATCCACAATTGAAATTCCTTCCTCACTATTGGATTAATTGATAATGAATAACATGCTTTCCAATGGAGGAGGATATATGTTTAATTTTTTGTGCTTCAATTCATCTTCATATAATCTTTTGTTTTCGTCTGACCTCGATTCACCAATGGAAGGAAGGAGAGAGCTCTTGAAAAATTCATAGGATTATGAGACTAACCCTGGGCAGTTTTCCATGGTGATATATTTATAACCATTTTAGATTAGGATAAATGAATAGACTAATTAATTAAATCAAAATAATGCACTTCCAATGAGTGATGGGTCTGAACGTCCCGCGCCAACCCATTTTATATCACAATGAGGGTAAAAACTATATTATGAACGCAACCGTGGTCTTAATTTCTGACCTGAGACTTATTTAATGATATATTTATATTTTTATGAAAAATGTGAGTGTGTAATAAAAATATATTTAATATTTTTATAAAATTATTTTTGGGATCTTAGAGCCTCAGGATCACGCTCCATCTCAGTGCCTATCTCAAAAAATATTCCTAGGAAAATTCCAAAGTCTTATATTGAAAAAACAGAGTCTCTACATTATTCAATTATTTAAATATTTTTGTCTCCAAAAAGAATAGCTAAGCAGAAAGGTGGGGATACTAATCCCACATCTAGATTTTTCAAACATCTTCCCTACACCGTGGTGTACAACCAATAGAGTAGTGTGAACCTCCCTCATAACCTATTATCATAATGTTTCTAGAATCACTATTCATCCCTGAAAAGGATGATGTTATTCCCTTCTTTAAATAATCCATCATGTGAAGCTCATAAGGATATCTGGTAACGTAAGATCTCATAGTTGATGTCCCCCAGAAGGTAGTGCCTCCACATACTCAAGGTGAGTACTATTACTACCCGCTCCAAGTAGTGAGTTGCATATTTCTGTTCATGGGGTCTCAACTGCCTAAACCCATATGTAATAACTATCTACCACTGCATCTAGGTTGGTACCGTGCACCCAAGGGTACCAATAAAAATGGTAGGTGAGTAGACTCATACAACCCTGAGAAGCTAGACAAGGAAATCAAGTGTCATGCACTGAGCGTCTTCAACTATATTAGATGGAGAGTAACCCTAAACTAGAAACTCCACCACACCCACTAGTGTAATCCTAAGAAAAAAATGTCAAGCTGAAAAACTCCACTGGCTGTGCAAGGACCTGCTTCGACAATCCATCACACAACCTCACTTTGAACAAAAATTTCATAGGGACTCTTCCATCACACCTCGATACTATCCACTTTGGGAGGAACATACTCCCCCTCACAATTTGTCTATCATCTAAAAAATGTGTTTCAGTGGGGGAAGAATCCCTCTTCATCATGCATTCGATGCTACATCAAACAACATCGACATAGTATTACACCAATGCCCCATGTCCCCCATTGATCCTCGATCAAGGAGGGGAAAGAAAAGAGCGCCTCAAACAATATATAAAAATTTCTACTGAAGAAGATAGAATAGACATAGTTCATACATTTTATCATCTTGTGTGCTGAAAAATCATAGAGAACCAAAGCATATAGTTGTCCACGACCCCGACTGTTTGCTCCCTAATCGAGATGTGGGCCGCTTGGTGGTTGTATAAGGATCTCATAGCACCATCCTCAAACTGCAACTCCTCCTTCTACTATTTCATCTCGGACTCCCTTAGTAACACACTATCTATGCTTGGGAGATCCCTAATCATGATGTTGTCCATGCCATGGCGGTCTATCAGCTATATTCATGGGTTACTCATCACGTCTGGTTAGACAGTTCCATGGTGTGTGAACTCATGCATCACAATAATAGAATTGACCATCCCTATGCTTCCCTGGTGCTTTGTAATGCCCCTGCATTATAGGACCATATGCCTGAACCTGATCCCGAAAGGGTTTCATACACTGGGATCCTGCTGACTAGCACCTACTAGCTATTGTAGATGACTCATATATGTGACATACACTTCCCGCTCCACCTATTTGGATTCCTTATTATAGAAATCTCTCTGTCAACAGTGCCCTCTCTAACATCCCAACATAGGTGCGGTTTCAAAAGAGAACTATACGAACACAAATATCTCTAAGGATACCTTGATCAAATTTTTGTGCTCAGATGTATCTGTACCATATCATATCAAGGGAGTAGCATATAAGGTCTGTGAACCTTTCTACATACTCATCCATTTTTATCCCTCCCTAATGAAGTTCCAAAAGCATCGGAATATAGACTAATCGTAACAAGGATGGTAAGTACTCCTCATGTAAAAACTGCTAAAACTCATCCCTTGAGAGTGTCAAAACAATCATGTATCTGTGTAACTAGGATCTAAAAATTCCCAACCGCTCCATTGAAAAGGCCGGAAATCAAAGAAACTATATGATCAGTTAGAAACCAAATAATCCTAAAGATATAGACTACCAACTCTAGCCAATCCTCTACCACATAAGGGTATAACTCTCTATAGAATCTCAGCAATATTTGACGTTGTAACTCATGGAGTGTGCTCATGCTACGCACATCCTCATCTGGATCTGGTGGTATTATCATCTTATCAATAGGTGGAGGTGCTAATAACTTCCCACCTAGAGGAATGGGATCATTATACGAACCCTAAATAGAGGCCTCATCACTTATAAGGTCGTTTTCACAAACCAGAGCTGGTATCCTAGAGGTATGTCATCGCGAAGGTATCTCAAAAGTGTCTGAGATATACCACAGTCATTTAAGCACATATATATATACATAAAAATGAGGAGTTTACTCAAGAAATATAGTCAACGACTCAATCCTATATGATGCGTGTATCATTAATACGTGTAATAAATGTCTCATTATGCCATGACAACAAGAAGGTATTCATGTTTCTGGTGAATGGATACGTCGGCTGACGTACCATCATCGGACTCCCTAGGCATAGAGCCACACTTGAGAGACTTTGAAACTATTTCCCTAAACACAACCAATTTTTTTAGGGGAATGTCCATAAAACATCCCTGGGGTAAAACCACCTCTGATACCAATATTCAATGACCGAGCAATGCCAAGTCACGATTTGTAACTAACCCAAGCACACCTCTATAGGCCAGGGGGTGGTGATGAGCACTGAAGACACAATTAAACTATGGGAGGCCTTTTCCTAATTATCTACAGACATGCACAAACAACCAAATAAATGGAAAAGTGTAGAGGGAAGGTGGAAATGATGAAACACTGTTATAAAATAAACCATGCATGAATGAACCTCTAGAGAGTACAAAATCAAGTTAGTGTATACCGAAAGTAAAGGGGAAAAATACATTCCCAATATGAAATATATCACAACCTGAAAAAACTATAAAATATTAAACAACTGGCAGAACCCAGATCTTTTATCCCAATATACAACCACCATATGCACCTAGTATCTTTAATATCCTCTTATGTCATGCTCGACATATCCGTCGTCTACAAAGACATGGCACATGTGGGAAAATACCATGTAGGAGTGAGTATATAAATACCCTATAGAACACATCGAAGAGGGTGAAGGGAAGATTAAGAGATACAATAAAAGAGAGAAGAATTGGATAGAACAAGGTACAATGAAAGAGTATAACTCAACCCCACAAGAGAGTGAAATTAAACTCATCCAAACACAAGGAGTTCAAAATGGTGTGAATATGAACATCTCATTGACTCTTCACTGCCTATAGCAGGAGAATATACTCATCTAATCACAAGAATCTAGATACAGAAATAACATGTCATACCCCACATATCTTCATATCTCCTAGAAGAAGAGTATCCAAAACCCAAGGAGTAGTTATAAAAGAATATTATATATATATTATTAGTCAATGAATCCCAAAATAGAGGGTGATGGGATCTATATTTCATAGCTCAGCCCAAGAAGAAGAGTATACTATAGTTCCATGGTCCATCTACGACACCCAACACCTCATACATCTTCCCTTAACACACAAGTATAATATAATCAATCACCACAACTTGATATTATCCTCTTTGGGTGACACCGACTCACCAAAATGGTTTTAGGTCATGTCAAAAAAACACATCTTGGTGGGGAAAGAATCCTTATTCCTCATGAGTCCAAATCTATTTCGTACCACATCTCGTCACTATGACACACAATAGGGGGTGGGGGAAAAATTTCCAAGTAGAGGACCCACGACCTATACCAATAGGGATATTTCACTTTGTTTTAGTACAAAAAGTCTAGAGAAACTGCACCCTGGTATGATTGGGGAGTACCGTCTCCATGGATAGAGGACACACTCCCTGGTGTGATAGGGGAGTACAATTTTTATCTATAAAATGAGTATGGATGACCCGTACTGTAACACCCCAGGTAAATAAAAAATATGACATTTTTATATTTATCCATATTTTTTAATAAAATATTAATATTACTTTAAAGGGGATGCTATGCTCAATGGCGTACCCAATACGCAACAACGAGTTTCTTGGGAATCATACATTGTACTCTAATAATAAAATAATATTATTTTAAATGGTAGTTAACGCATAGACGTTGTAATGGAGGGAATGAACAGAACAAAATAAAAAATTATTATATATGTTTGTCAAATACTCTTTACAATAAACGTTAGAGGATTAAAAATGCAAATGAATTCAATTTTAAGTGTAAACATTCTAGTATTCATTAAAAGGTCGATTAACCGCCTTTTGATGGCAAACCTCTTTTAAACCCACTTTTTGACAATTTTATGTGTTATATTTTACAAAATAAAATTCTTCTTTAGAATTGGGACATCAAAATTTTCTTTGTGTAAATTTTTGGTATTTTTCCGAAAAAGTTCATTTTTTAATGAATAATGAAAAATGTTGTATTTTAATTCAAAACAACTTTTTTATCTAATTTATTTATATGAATAGATTATATTTTGAGTTGGTTTTAAAGTTAAATAATAATATATTTTTACAATTTAATCCAATTTTGTTCATTGGAATTAATTTCACTTTGAAATCGTAGTTTAACTAGTGCCAATCTTTTGATACTTATTGTTTCATAAAAACACGCTATTTGATCTGACAATATGAATTAATTATTAAATTCATTAATGAAACTTATATGTTTTGAATTTTTTAAAATAGACTTCATTTTTGAATTTGGAATATCAAATATTTCTTAGGGAGATGTTTTAGTATTTTTCTGAAGAACTTCAATTTTTGATGAATAGTGAAACTACTAAGTGGTAGTTAAAGAAAGTGATTTTTCGTTTAAATGAATCTTTTCCACCTCTGTGTTTTGAATTTAAAAAATCCGACATAAATGGTTGTTATTAGGAAGTAAAATGTGGTTCAATGGGATTAATATAATTTTTTGGTGAATAGTAACTTTTATGTTCTTAATCGCGATTAGAGGTAATTAGTGTAATTTAAGGTAAAAATAATGTTTTAATAATGTGAAATGACCTAGACACATGTCTTACCCTCATTGGATGTGTCATGGCTGACCAAGAAAATCCATGGGACAACTTGGGGTCCCCATGGAGCCACTTTGGTTGGAAAATGACATAAATAACTTTTTATTTAAAGTTAAAATAAAAATGTCACAAGCATGATATGCTTCACTAAAAAAATTTTTAAATAGGGTTATACAATTCATATTTTTGACTATAAATATTAATTAGAAAGCTAAAATATTTCCTACATCATTATATTTTTTTACTAATTTTTAGACATTAAATGAATTAAATTATTTATGACATCATGTTGATGTAGTGATTACCTCATTATTTAACGATTGAAATAAAATGAAAAGATAATGTAAAAA
Organism: Viscum album; assembly: GCA_963277665.1. Lineage (NCBI taxonomy): Eukaryota > Viridiplantae > Streptophyta > Magnoliopsida > Santalales > Viscaceae > Viscum > Viscum album. Next base: position 2,023,384,018 of record OY728137.1, on the reverse strand, counting down.
CTAAAACCGAAACATGTCAAAAACATATTGGATGGGTATATTTAGAACCCATATCACCTTATCCACGAATTATTTCAATGTGGGACCTTTTAAATCCGAAACTCATTTTCAAATCAAGTAATATTTCTTTACTTTCCAAGAGTGCCCCTCCACTCCTCTTATAAAAGGCCCCCACCTCTACCTCCTTACCCACACATACAAAGCCTTTGGATCGGCCAAACCCTGATCATTTTTCCTCTCCACATCCCTCTATTACTCCTAGAAGCCTCACTTTTGGCATAAGTCTTCCCAAGGAAGCCTTTGAGCTCAAATCAAAATGAGTTACCCGATTTTAAGGAAATGTCCTCACTTTTGTTCTTTTGTTTCATTTTGCTTCTCAACCCCCTAAACTCTATTTATTAATTTATTTTGTAACAACTACAGTATCTTCAATATAATAGGATGTTTTTATAAGAAGAATTTGAGCTACACTTATACACATATACATAAAATGGTTAAAGAACATATCGTTTCTGTGGATGGTGAATTTCTGCCTCACAAAATGATGATTGTTCAACACCCATATAACACCTTAAAAGGTGGCAATTAATATGTAACTATATTTATATATGATATATAATATGTTTATCTTTTAATTATGCTTCTGTATTTTTTTTGGCATACCTTTATGGTTTCCATTGTGGGTAAACAAGCTAATTTCATTTTAGGAAGTGCGGACTACCACCCCCTCAAAGTGATTTGATTCATTAATGCCATATGTGGGACGTATAAAGGATGTATTTAAAGTTATTATATATGATGTATGTTACATATAAATGATAAAGATAATTCTGGAAACTAAAATATAAATACCTCTCATTTAGTTTTATTTCCATTAATATGACATAGAAATGAATGTAGCGTTCATGCGTACATACGGCTTACCGTCTCCATGAACGGTGCATTTCATGTATTACCACTAAATGATTATGTAATATTATAAATACATGTATATTATGGATATATATGATATATATTATATAAAAATCATGAATATCAATCTGGATATAATGAACCTTTGACCACACGAACAACATGTAATTGTAAGAAGTCCACTTTCGACTTAAGAACCAAATATTAACAAAAAAATATTATTAACTTAAATGATTTCATAATGTTAATAACATGGACATAAGTGATATAAAAGGAATAATGAACTTGAAAAATGTTCTTAAGAGAGTAGAAATTAACTCAAGTTTATTATTCAGGACGTTAAAGAACGATCCAGTCAAGTCGGACCTGAGGTAAGGGATCCTACTACTCTCTTTCTTTTTAAGTAGACTCTTTTATGTCATTCCATTTAAGATCATCATTCTTCTGATTGGGATGTTATTTTATATTACTCTTACTTTAATTTTTATGTTCATATGATAAGAGACCCTATTCTCTCTCATCAATCCATTTTTGAAAGTTTTAAGTGGCGTCGTTAGGCTGCCGAGTTTTCGTAAGGGATTTTTCATCTCACTTTTATTCTCATGAGATTTATGCTACATTTTCTAGGATTTCCTTTGAGTGGTGTATGTACTGCCCATTATTTTAATCATTGTGTAATATACTTTCATTTATGAGTATTTACATCAATGTTGTATTGTCCTTCTTTCACGGGGTGTATGTTTCGAAAGATACCCATGTCGGTAAGGGAACATTTCACCCTCCTCTTTTTAAAAGACTTCTCTTGTTATGTCTTTTAATTCAAATAACATTATGTTGGTATATGTTCTTATATATCCTTAGTGATTTAAATTTTTTGTCGAAGTGATGAGATACCCTTTTTATCTCTAATCAACTCATTTTCTGAATTTTGTACTGACGCCGTTAGGCTGTCAAATTTTTGCAAGGGAACTTCTTAACCCAATTTTGAAGCTTTGGGATAAGCTTGTACTCCTTGAATATGTCATTATATGAATATGTGTGAATAAACTCTGATTTTTTTACACTTAATATCCACTTATATTTGGTGTATTAGTTTTTCACACCAAATTATGTAATTCATTTATCCTTAATCCAAGGATACCATCATTGTATGGGACTTCATCTCAATCTCTTTTCATTGAGGAATATTTTGTTGTATACACAACCTTATTTTATACGGTGTATAAACCCCTTTCACTTTTACGTTTATCTGAAAGGAATATTTTTTATTCAAAGCGTTTTACTAAACGAAAAAAGGGAATGTTTTTGTCATATGTAAGCAGCGACAATGACTTTTCCGCCGCCGTGACCATTATTTGAGTTCTGGATTCCTCTACAAGCTATACCTTTTAAAAAAAAATTCCATGTTTTACTTTTCTTTTATTTTGGTATTGAAAATGGTTTTCATAATGTTTTTATATCAATGTGTTGTATTGATATCTTGTGATTGAAAAGTGGAAATGTTATGTTTCATTTATGAATGTTTTATGTGACACAATTATGTTATGGATTTTTGGCATTATTATGAAAATGGGTGGTTTCGTGATAAACTAAGGGTGGGTGAGCCCGATATAGCTCTCCAATGCATTGGGTAATGCGAAGGGGTTAAACGTTAAGGTTTCTCTGAAGATATTTAGGGAATATACTATGATGGGTTTTCCAAACGTAACAAATAGGGTTAGTCCCTATGAAAAAATGTTATAAATGCCTCAAGTTTCCTTTATGTCTTATGATTTCTATGATTTTTTCATGATTTTATGAGGTATGTTAATGTGCTTATGTTTTATGGGTAATGTATGATTTCATTATTATGTATACATGTACTCTTGTTTCCTTTCCATATTTTTATATCCCTTACTGAGCTTTTTATGCTCATCCCAAGTTTTTGAAATGTTTTTCACATGTCAAGGGAAGGGTACATGATATGATTATAGTGTCAAGGAAGTGTCACGAAAGAATCCATGTTTTATTTTAAATATGTTTCTATTGATGGTAAAAATGAATAATATCTTTTATGTAACCACTTTGATTAAATGTGGAATGTAATGCAAGTTTTATGATCTAATTCTCTAAAACTCTAAACCTGAAAAGATCCTCAATGTGTAATTTTGTAATAACTCAAGATTAAGTACGGTTTAAGGATGGGGCCTTATAGTTGGTATCAACGGTCGGTTTAGATAAATATAGAGGTTAGGGTATTCTGTAAGAACAAGTGACATTACCATAATGGTTAGGATTTCAGAAAGATTCCTAGTTTTAGATAAAGTGAATGAGTAATTATATCTTAGTTTTTACCTTCCTCATAAGTACATGATGGATTTGTTGATATACTCACACTGACATTTTTGTTTTTTGTGAATGGATGGATCTAGCAGGCACCAAAGAGACAACAGGTTTGAAGGAAACGGTGGTGGTTCTCTGATTAAGATACTAGATAAAATGTGGGATTCAATGAGGAAACTCGTGGTTGTTCTAAACCAACTATCTAGGAGTCATGATCAACCACTTGAACCATGGTTTGATCTGTAATGCATCATGTATGAGATGACCAATATATGTGGAAGTTCAGGTAGTAATTATAAAGGTAACCATTAGAGTTTATATGATCTTTACTTTTGAGGTAATTATGGGTTATTATATGTTCTGATGGAAAATGAAAGGCATGAGATAAAAATGAGGTTAAAATATGTTATGATCATTTTTGAAGATTTTATCTCGTATTGGGGAATGTTTTAAGAATTATATAGTTTTGGAAAAAGGAAAACACACAGACCGTGTAACAACCCGTCGCGTCGGACAAAGCTGTGGGAATCGAATCCACAACCAAAGTGCGACTGGTATTTATCGCCTACCAATGGACTACATGAATTCCCTGGTTAGTTTTACTAATTCTTTTGAGTTAGATGATTTTATGAATCAATAGTATGTTTATTTTGGGTTATCTATGGAAATTATTAACTTATCATCGAGGATATGTGATTAGGTTATTTAATTTTCAAAATGAGAATTTAAGAGCAACTGATGTTATTTGGAGATAAGAGTAAATTTGTACCTTGGAAGACTATGTGACTAAATCCATTAAATTTTTGGGTATCAATCTTAGTTTGGTTTAATTTGAAGAATTTTATGGACAAATTGTTTATCAAATGGTCCTCGTTGAACTTTGGGTTTTGTTGTACAAAATTTGGAGATTAAGAATAGATTTTATTTTTATAAAGGGTTATCCTTTTCTGGATTATTTGATCTTGTACTAACCATTTTGGTTTTGGTTTTGGTTTTGGTTAACGTCTAAAGACATGGGAAGTATATAGTTCTCTTTTGTGTATTGGGTGATTCTCTAGAAGTTGATTATAGCGAACAAGTCTTCCTAAATTCTCATCTTTTGGAGAAAATATGAGTTTGTGTAAGAAATCTAATAAAAGTTGAAAGTCAACATGATAAGTAATTATGTTTACTTATGAATAAATTCATCAATAAAAAAAAAGAAAAATGTTGTCTATTAACTTTTCCTACGGGGGAATCGAAGACCATTTAACCCATCACAAGTTTTTGATTTTCTTGTGGTTAACTTTCTCCTAAACATGTTTTCTATCGCTCTCCATCAGAACATGACCCAATGTTTTCTCCTCTATGTCCATGTTTTCCTACAAGGAATCCTAGTATGGGTTAACTCATGTGACCTCTGTACTTCTCATTCTTTATTTTAAGGTGATTGTTTTACCGACTCTTGTTCTGATGTGGGACTTTCAAGGATGTTTCCGAGCCCAATTTTAAAATTGCGAGGACGCAATTCCCAGAAGAGGGGAAGGATGTAACACCCATGGTAAATAAAGAATATGACATGTTTATATTTATCCATATTTGTGAATAAAATATTAATATTACTTTAAAGGGGACGCTATGCTCGATGGCTTACCCAATACGCAACAACGAGTTTCTTGGGAATCTTACGTTGCACTCTAATAATAAAATAATATTATTTTTAATGGTAGTTAATGCCTTGCCATTGTATTAGCGGGAATGAATAGAAATAACTACAAAATGATTATATATGTTTTTCAAATATTTTTACTCTTTACAATAAATGATAGAGGATTAAAAATGAGAATGAATCCAATTTTAAGCGTAAACATTCTAATATTCATTAAAAGGTCGATTAACCGCCTTTTGATGGAGAACCACTTTTAAATCCACTTTTTGACAACTTTATGTGTTATATTTGACAAAATAAAATTCTTCTTTAGAATCAGGACATCAAAATTTACTTTGTGAAAATTTTTGGTATTTTTCCGATAAAGTTCATTTTTTAATGAATAATGAAAAATGTTGTATTTTAATACAAAACCACTTTTATATCTAATATATTTATACGATTAGATTATATTTTTAATTGGTTTTAAAGTTCAATTAGAATATATTTTTACCATTTAATCCAATTGTGGTCATTGGAATTAATTTCATTTTAAAATCAGACTTAAACTAGTGTCAATCTTTTAATACTTATTGTTTCATAAAAACATGCTATTTGCTCTGATAGCGGGAATTAAATATTAAATTAATTAATTAAACATATATGTTTTGAATTTTGTAAAATAGACTTCATTTTTGAATTCAGAATATCAAATATAGCTTAGGGAGAAGTTTTGGTATTTTTCTAAAGAACTTCAATTTTTGATGAATAGTGAAACTATTAAGTGGTAGTAAAAGAAACTGATTTTTCGTTTAAATGAAACTTTTCCACCTTTGTGTTTTGAATTTAAAAAATTCGACATACATGGTTGTCATTAGGAAGTAAAATATGGTTCAATGGGATTAAAATAATTTTTTGATGAATAGTAACTTTTATGTTCTTAATCGCGATTAGAGGTATTTAGTGTAATTTAAGGTAAAAATAATGTTTTAATAATGTGAAATAACCTAGACACATGTCCTACCCACATTGGATGTGTCATAGACGACAAAGACAATCCAGGGTTCAACTTGAGGACCCCATGTAGCCACTTTGGTTGGAAAATGACATAAATAACATTTTATTTAAAGTTAAAATAAAAATGTCACAAGCATGAGATGTTTCACTAAAACAATTTTTAAATGGGGTTATACAAGTCATATTTTTGACTATAAATATTAATTAGAAAGCTAAAACTATTTCCTACATCATGATATTTTTTTATAGTTTTTAGACATTAAATAAATTAAATTATTTATGACATAAAGATGGTGCAACGATTAACTCATTATTTAACGATTTGAATAAAATGAAAAGATAATGTAAAATATAAAACCTACACTTGTCAAAAACCTATTGAATTGGTATATTTAGAGACATTATCACCTTCTCCTATGATTATATCAATTTCGGTTCTTTTAAATCCGAAACTCATTTTCAAATAAAGTAACATTTCTTTACGTTCCAAGAGTGCCCCTCCTCTCCTCTTATAAAAGGCCCCCACCTCTACCTCCTTAACCACACTTACAAAGCCTTTGGCTCGCCCAAACCCTGCTCATTTTGCCTCTTCACATCCCTCTCTTACTCCTAGAAGCCTCAATTTTGGCTGAAGTATTCCCAAGGAAGCCTTTGAGCTCAAATCAAAAAGAGTTACCCGATTTTAAGGTAATGTCTTCACATGTGTTCTTTTGTTTCATTTTGCTTCTCAAACCACCTAAACTATTTTTATTCATTTATTTTGTAACAACTCCAGTATATTAAATATACTAGTATGCTTTTATAAGAAGCATTAGAGCTACAGTTACACACACCTACATCAAATGGTTAAAGAACATACTGTTTCAGTGGATGGAAAATTTCTGTCTCACGAAATGATAATTGTTCAACACTAATATTACACCTTAAAAGGTGGCCATTAATATGTCACTATATTTATATGTTATATATAATATGTTTATGTTTTACTTATTCTTCTGTATTTTTCTTTTTTGGCATACCTTTATGGTTTCCATTGTGGGTAAACACGATAATTTCATTTTAGGAAGTGCGGACTACCGCCCCTCAAAGTGATTTGATTTGTTAATGCCATATGTGGGATGTATAAAGGATGTATTTAAAGTTAGTATATATGATGTATGTTACATATAAATTATGACTATAATTCTGGAATTATAATATAAATACCTCTCATTTAGTTTTAATTCCATTAATATGACATAGAAATGAAAGTAGCATTCATGCGTAGGTCCGACTTACCGTCTCCATGAACGGTGCATTTCATTTCTTACCTCTAAATGATTATGTAATATTATAAATACATGTATATTCTGGATATATATGATATATATGATATCCAAATCATGAATATCATTCTGTATATAATGAACCTTTGGCCACATGAACAACATGTAATTGTAAGAAGTCCACTTTCGACTTAAGAACCAAATATCAACAAAACAAAAATTATTGACTTAAATGATTAAATAATGTTTATAACATGGAAATAAGTGATATAAAAGGAATAATGAACTTGAAAAAGGTTCTTAATAAAGTATAAATTAACTCAAGTTTATTATTCAGGACGTTAATGAACGATCGAGTCAAGTCGGACCTGAGGTAAGGGATCCTACTCCTCTCTTTCTTTTTAAGTACACTCTTTTATGTCATTCCTTTTAAGCTCATCATTCTTGTGATTGGGATGTTATTTTATATTACTCTTACATTAAATTTTATTTTCATATGATGAGAGACCCTATTCTCTCTCATCAACCCATTTTTGAAAGTTTTAAGTGGCGCCGTTAGGCTCCTGAGTTTTCGTAAGGGATTTTTCATCTCACTTTTATTCATGTGAGATTTATGCAACATTTGACACAATTTACTTTGAGTGGTGTATGTACTGCCCATTATTTTACTCATTGAGTAATATAATTTCATTTATGAGTATTTACATCAATGTTGTATTGTCCTTCTTTCAAGGGGTGTATGTTTCGAAAGATACCCATGTCGGAAAGGGAACCATTCACCCCCCACTTTTTAAAAGAATTCTCTTTTTATGTCTTTTAATTCACATAACATTATGTTGGGATATGTTCTTCTATATCCTTAGTGATTTAAATTGTATGTCCAAGTGATTAGATACCCTTTTTATCTCTAATCAACTAATTTTATGAATTTTGTAGTGACACCGTTAGGTTGTCAAATTTTTGAAAGGGAACTTCTTAACCCAGTTTTGATCCTTTGGGATAAGCTTTTACTCCTTGAATATGTTGTTATATGAATATGTGTGAATAACCTCTGATTGTTTTACACTTAATATCCACATATATTTGGTGTATTAGTTTGTCACACATAATTATGTAATTGATTTATCCTTAATCTAAGGATACCGTCTTTGTATGGGACTTCGTCTCAATCTCTTTTCATTGAGGCATATTTTGTTTTATACACAACCTTCTTTTATACGGTGTATAAATCCCTTTGAAATTTACGTTTATCCGAAAGGAATCTTTTTTATACAAAGCGTTTTACTACATGACAAAAGGGAATGTTTTTTTCGAACGTATGTGGCGACAACGACTTCTCTACTACCGTGACCATTATTTGAGTTCCGGCTTCCTCTACAATCCATACCTTTTTAAAGAAAAATAAATACCATGTTTTACTTTTATTTTATTTTGGTATTGAAAATGGTTTTCATAATGTTTTTATATCAATGTGTTGTATTTATATCTGGTGATTTAAAAGTGGAAATGTTATGTTTCCTTTATGCATGTTTTATGTGACACGATTATGTTATGGTTCTTGGGCATTATTATGAAGATGGTTGGTTCCGTGATAAACTAAGGGCGGGTGAGCCCGATATAGCTCTCCAATGCATTGGGTAACACGAAGGGGGTAGACGTTAAGGTTTTTTCGAATAGATTTAGGGAATATACTGTGATGTGTATTCCAAACGTAACCAAGAGGGTTACTCCCTACGTAAGAATGTTATAAATGCCTCAAGTTACCTTTATGTCTTATGATTTCTATGATTTTTTCATGATTTTATGAGGTATGGTAAAGTGATTCTGTTTTATGGGTAAAGTATGATTTCATTCTTATGTGTACATGTACTCATGTTTCCTTTCCATATTTTTATATCCCTTATTGAGCATTTTATGCTCATCCCACTTTTCTTAAATGTTTTTCACAGGTCAAGGGAAGGGTACATGATATGATGATAGTGTCAAGGAAGTGTCAAGAAATAATCTATGTTTTATTTTAAATATGTTTCTGTTGATGGAAAAAATTAATACTATCTTTTATGTAACCACTTTGTTTAAATGTTGAATGTAATGCATGTTTTATGATCTAATTCTCTAAAACCCTAAACCTGAAAAGATCATAAATGTGTAATCTTGTATTAACTCAAGATTAAGTAAGGTTTAAGGATGGGGACTTATATGTACATTGATAAAACAGTGAAGTACCATCTCCATGGATAGAGGACCCACCCCTTGGTTCCATTAGGGAGGGCCATATCTTTCTACATAATAAGTATGGAGGACCCATGCCCTGATGCAATAGGGGAGTACCATCTCCATGGAAAGAGACCTTCACAATGACATGAGAAAGGAGTAATGTATCCATGTATAGAGGAACACTGTGCTGAAACGATAGTGGAGTATCGTCTCAATTTAAACTCTCTGACGATCCGGCCTGATCACTGCCATCCTTAAGAACCACCTATGCTCAGAACATCTCACATCATATCTCAAAGGGCACAATAGATGGAACCATCAAGCCTTACATGAAAAATCACTTAGAATATGATACTCACTTGCGAAAATTTGAGTCTATACAAAATAGATACAAAAGCTTGATGATTCATAAAGGAGTGTGCGACATATAAGGGACCCACATGACATGTGGCCCCAATCTACTATCAAGGCATGTACTTGAAAGTACATGAATTTATGAATATAGAGACCCTATCCATTTCAAAAAATATTACATGATTTTAAAGATAATTAACTTTAAAATTACAATTCAAGGATCGTAAAGTCCAGTGTCTTTGGAAGATTTGGTACATAAAACTGAAAACATGGGACTAAATAAAAAATTTCTTTATTAATCATTAATTATTAGATCCTAACTACCTTTGGGGCCATACATTTGTATGGGATAAATTGGGGAAAACATGAACAAAGGTATGAACTAAAAAATCCCACTAAAGGAATAAATATAAGAATAAAGCATAGAGCATTGGTTAGTTCGTATAATAAGATGAAATAAAAGACATGGATATACATAAGGAAGCATGAAATATGTAATCATTGTATCATATGAGATGTGGAAACAATATACAACCAGACATAAGATGTGTCAATGGTCATTTCAAATTAAGTATCACGAGTCAAGGTTAACCACCAAGATCGTTGTACATGGAGCACGAGTCAATGCTAACCACCAATGTCGTTGCACATAACGTCTCATGAGATCAAACATTACCCAATTCATTAAAGCGCTATCTGGGTGAACCCATCATAAAATGTTCATGAATATGTGTGCCACATGAATAATCATACATTAGTAATCAAACATAAACATAAGGGTTATGCATGGTAAGAATTAAGTATCTAAATCATTTCAAAAAGTCATAATATAAGGAAATATCACATTGGAATCCATGAAAGAAATAATTAAAATAATAATTGGAAACTCATAAGGTAAAATAGAAAAATATCATGATAATTGATTTAAAACTGAAGTGATAACATGTAAAAGGTGTATTTAATAAACTTTAAAATTAATACATTTTAGTGCAGTTTAAGGTAAATATTAAAGAGAATTTAAATCAGAAAATGGAATAATATTTTATATAACACCAGAAGTGAGAAAAGATAGTTTTCATAATAAAACTAGAGATTTTAGATATATATTGGTGGATAAAAATATATTACAGACTTTACTTTAAAATGGGTAAGAATTCAGGAAGTCCCATTAAATCTGGCATGCTTATCCAAAAGAATTTGGGTAGGGAACCTTTTAAAAACATGTATATACCTGAAAAAGAAGTATGAAAAGATATTGGTACATGATTTTGGAACATATATCAAAAATTTGAATATGTACATAAAAATAAAATTTAATTTAATTTGGTTAAAAATAGATAATGAATCACCCAAAGGAATAATGGAGGTTCAGGTAGAATCTCTTTCCTTAAGTCCGAAGGTGTTCTTTACTTGATATTAATATCCTAGATAATAAAATTAGATTCAATAATTATTAATTAAATAAAACATTATAAATTTATTTTATTTTTTATAACATTATTAAGTTCATTTATGGCCTTTTTGAGGAGTTAAGAGATTCGATTTCATTGTTTCGGAGTGTTGGTTTCCTTGGTTTCATGATCGATTTACTTGTATACATGTATGAAAGGTCATGTAATGTGGGGAAAATTATCCATAATTGAAATTATATGCTATTAATGATATTAAAAAGTTTCAATAGGACATATATATCATTTTAATGGTATTTTAATGAATCATTAGATAAATATTTAATGATAATTGTTTGGGTTTATTTTGGTGGTTTTCGATTACAACGAACTCATTTTGTTTTATAAATTAATATCATGTGTAGAAAATGATTCAAGAAGATTAATTAATATATAATAATTATATTCCATTCGATTTCAACCATAAAAATGGTTTCATGACCAACCTTGTATATGGTAATGCAAATTGAAAACATTATCTTCCTTGAATGTGATAAATTAACACATCACATATGATGTTTTCATTTTTAGTATCAAAGGAGGAGAAAAGAGAGATTAAGTGGAATTATTAAATTAGCATAATAAAATTCGTATATATTTAAGGTGTTGGACATATCATAAAATTTTTATTAGGGGAGGTGAGTAGAGAAAACGTAAGGAAAGGAACGTGAAAAGAAATTAATAGAAAAGGAAGAGGGTTTTACCTCTTGATTCCTTCTCCTTGAGAAACACCTTAGCGGATTGGTTTTGGTATTTTGTTAAGGCCAAAATATCTTGGAAATGAGGGATATGATTGGGAGTATATTTGAGTATAATTTGAGATAGGATAAAGGCTTGAGAGGTTTGAGGAGAAGAGGTGGTGAGGGGTGGTATTTATAGTGGATGAGAGGGGTGTTTTCTCATTATTATAACCATTAGTTTATTATTTTGGATCAATACTATGAATAGTTTGAGAATAATCATAAAAAATAATACAATAATTAAGGGAGTTCTAGATTATAGTGCTTACATCAGATATTACTCAAGAAATAGTGTATTTATCTTATAATGTACAAATACCGTAAATTACTGCAATTCACTATTCACCAAAAAATTCAAGTATTTTAGAAAAATCCCAAAAATTTACCCTAACCATTTTTTGATGTTTATAATTAAAAATTGAACTCCATTTTATGAAAATAATTTTCTAAATATGTCAAATTTTTTATTTATTAAAATCATAATTTACACAAAAAATACAGATTTTAAAATTATAATTGATTTTATAACAATTTTAAAAATTAACTAAGTAGATATAAAATTATCTTAAAATCAAAAGACATGAAAATTTTAATTTATGAATAGATTTTATGAAAATAATTTTTATTTTAAATTATTTAATTAATCATAAAATTTTAATTAAATATTTATGACTTACAAAAATACCAACACCTAATAAATAAATTTTAAATTAATTATTTACTTATACTATGATATAATTATATTTTATTGTCACTTATATGATGGATAAATTTTATTTATAATTTCATTGGTGAGTTTAATATTAAATTATCAATTTTACCATTGATAAGGGTCACATTACTATTCCAAAGGCCAAGTTACTATTACTTTAGTATATGTTCCTTAACTTCTAGAAATGAATTTTATTTCATTTATTATTCATTTATAATGTTTTTTTGTGTTCTTAATGTGATTTTACATGACTATACTATATGAAATTATTATAAAACGGGAATTTCCATTGATAGAATTCAGGGTCATTAAATTCTTCCCACATTATAAAATTTCTACTTTTAAATTTCATTTACATTCTAAGATGAAAACATGTTTTGGTAATTTCCCTTCATAACATCCTTCGGTTCCCCTATTGCATCTTCGTACATTTGGTTCTGCCATAGTACTTTGACCCAGTGAGTCATTTTGTTGTGTAGAACTTTATCTCTATGATCCAAGATCTTCACTAGTAGCCCTCATAAGAGAGATCAATAACTAAATGTACCACCTCTGAATTCAGTACATGTGAGGGATATAGTATGTACTTCCTCAATATGGATACATGGAATACATCATGTACTTGAGACATGGTTGGTGGAAGTGCTAGTCGATAGGCCACATATCAGACATGATCAAGAATATTGACGGGGTCAATGTACGTGGGTCTGATCTTTCCTTTCTTCCCAAATCTCATGAACTTCATTCATAGAGATATTTGGAGGAATACCATGTCTCCAACATTAAACTCATGGTATCATTGATGATTTTCTACATAAATATTTTTTTTGACTTTGGGCTGCCTTGATGTGCTGCTGAATGGTATTCACATTTTCCACCAAATCTTCAACCATTTCAGGTCCTAGTTGCCTACGCTCTAAAAATTTATCCCAGTATTCTGGTGTTATGTTGCTTTTTCCATAAATGGTTTCATATGAATCCATTTAGATTATTTAGTAGAAACTATTACTGTAAGGGAACTCAACCAGATGTAGATGTTAGTCCCATCCTCCTTTAATATTCATAGAACACACTCTCAACATGTATTGTAGTGTCTAAATAGTTTTCTCATATTGGCCATCATTTTAAGGATGATATGACATACTGAAGTTCATCGTAGTGTTTAGAGCATGTTGGAGGCTTTTCCAGAACTTCATGGTGAATCTCGGATCTTGATCAGATACAATCGATAATGGAACTCCATTCAGCCTTACCACCTTTTTGAAATATATCCATGAAATTTGATGCAATTAAAAGTCATTTCGAATTGAGATAAAGTGAGTTGTATTTGTAATATGATCCACAATAACCCGTATATAATTTTTTTTATTTATGTCTTCAGAATTCCAGTGACAAAGTCCATGGTGATGTTTTCCCATTTCTATGTTGGTATAGGTAATGGTTGCATCAACCATTTAGATTTTTTCATTTTATCCTTCACATACTAACAAAATATGAACTTTGATATATAATCACCAATCTCATTCTTCATATTATCCCACCAATAGTTCTCTTAGAGATCTTAATACATCTTTGTACTCCCTGGGCGAATAGAGAAAATCGAGAAATGTGAATCATTCAGACGATCATTATTTCTATTTGGATCAGATGGTACACATAATCATGACCCAAATATCATGACTCTATCCTTATCAATATTGAACTTATATGATTCACCATTTCTGATAGCTTCCACCCTTTTTTTAATTTACACATCATTTCTTTTAGCATCCCTTATTTTTTCCAAGAGGGATTGTTGGGAAATAATTTTATAAAAGATTTATGATATTCCTCCCTTAATGATTACCATGTCCATCCTTTGTAAGTCTGAGAATATTGTATCCTTCTCAATTTTCATCATCGATAATGATGAAAGATACTTTATACTTGGAGAATCTGCCACTTTATTTGTTTTACTAGGATGGTAGTGGATTTAGTAGTCATAATCTTTGATGAGATACAACCATCTTCACTGGTGTATATTAAGATTCTTCTATGTTAATATATATTTGAGACTCTTGGGATCAATATTTACCTCATACTTCTCCACATAGTGACAATGTAGACATATTTTTAACATGAAGATCATAGCTTCCAACTCCAGATCATGCATAGGATAGTTTTTTCTCATTAATTGTCAACTAACTTGAGGCATAAGATATCAGTTTATCAGTTTTCATCCATACATATCATAAGCCTTTCTTTTAAGCAAAACTTTATAGCTTTGAGTTCTTTGCTTGTCGGTAGTGTGGGTAATGGTGGCAAGATAAGCCTATTTTAGAGCTCCATGAATCATTCATCACATTCTTGTGTCCAGAAAAACATCACTCCTTTACGTGATATCTTGGTTATTGGGTTTTAAAATCAGGATACTTTCATCAAAAATAATCGTTAATACCCAGATAGGCTATGTTAATGGTAGATCTCTATTTTAGATGTTGTCTTGGGCCACTCTTCAATTTCTGTTGTCTTGGATGGGTCGACAAATATTCCTTCTATGTGATAACATGACTCATGAATTATACTTCCCCCGTCTAGAACTCACATTTATTATACATTGCATAAATTTTATCCTTTCACAATGTCTTCAGTACAACATTAAAATGGTCCTCATGCTCCTCCTTTCTCTTGGAGTATATCAGAATATCATCGATAAATACTAACACAAATTTGTTAGGGTAATATCTAAATAATCTATTAATTAAGTCAATGAATATTTTTGGAGCATTAGTGAGTCCAAAGGTCCTCACTATGAATTCATAGTGTCCATAACTTGTTCTAAAGGCATTCTTGGGAATATATTCCATCCTTGGATTTAATTGATGATAACCCGACTGAAGGTCCCCCTTAAAGAAATAAGTATCCCCATACAACTGATCGAACAAGGCATATATTTATGGAATGGGATACTTTTTCTTTATCATGATTTTATTTAGCTCATGATAATCAATACATAGGTTCATTGATCTATCATTATTCTTGAAAAATAGGACTGGTAAACCCCATGGTGAATCACTCAGGTGTATAAAACCTTTTTCAAGATTCTCTTATAACTACGTCTTCAGCTCTTCGAGATCTATAGTGAGCATTTTATATGGTAAATTTTATATATACAGAGACCCAAGAATAAGTTCAATTGAGAACTCAACCACTCAGTGAGGAGGAAGACTAGGAAAATATTTAGAGAATACATCAGTGCAATACCTTACAATGGGCATGTCTTCAAGTATGATTCCATCCTTCATCTCAATCATTTGAGCTAGATATTCTTGCTCATAAGGCAGTAATATGCACACTTGATAAAATGATTTTAAAGGATATTCATCCTCCAACATACACTTGTACAAAATTGGAGGATGATTTGGGATGTGAAGAGTGATATCCCATTCCTAATAGTTGATAATGGATTTATATAAAGATATCAAATCTATGCCCAAAATAGCATCAAACTCTACCAAAGGGAGTATAGAAATATTTTCTTGGAGGTTTAGTCCACAAACATTAACCGTGGGGGATTTATAATCATTGGCTTCAATAATTGACCGATTTTATGTTCCAATAGATAAATCAACCTACAAATCATGATGTGGTGTTTGAATAGTTCTACTAAACATCAAATATATTAAAAAATGATTAGATCCAGAATTAAATTGTATGTTCGGTATTATTGAATGAATAACTAGCATAACTTTGACCACATCATTGTCTGGCTCCACCTCAGTAGTAGTGATAGTATATTCCCTTACTTGTTTCCATGGAGGTTGTTGTTAATTGTCACTAACAACCCTGGGCTTAGGGAATTGGTTTGTAAAATCTCGCATTTCTTGTATTTGAAACACTACACTACAGATTGAGTGTTGATCCGAACCTTCATTTATTCTTCCACATTAGTGGAATTATTCATATCCCTTCAACATATCTAATTTAGATGACCCATTCTTCCACATTTAAAGCATTTCCTTGTTCCCTTTAGATACATACTAGGATGATTATTCCCATAATTGTTACATGTGGGATATTTGTTCTTCTTTCCATCATGGTATTTATTTGATGATCCACATATACTAGACTCTATTTTCTAATTTTTGTCATTGGTCCCATGATACCATTGAGAGTCTGTTATCTCCATTTCAACCTTGTCGTAAAAAATAACAATCTCCTCATAATTTTCAATGTCTTTAATGACCATTTGTTTTCATATAATCGAATTTAGTCCTCTAAAGAAGCGATCCAACTTACTTTTGGTGTTAATGATAAATATGAAGGTGTATCTATCAATCCTTGTAATGTTTGATTCATACGATCTGATAGACTCATCTTCCATCTAAATAAGTCTATGGAACTCTCTATACATCTTGATATGAATGTTTTGTGGAAAATATTTATTGAAAAACATTTTCTTGAATTCCTCCGAGTCTATAGAATCAATTTTCCACACGAACATTGTATTTTTTATCAGTGTCCACCACTAATCAGCTTTCCCATCAAAATGATAGACAACCATTAAAGATTTCTCTTATTTGAAGAACTATATGAAATATAATATATTTTCATTGGAGATAATTCACTATTTAACTAGGTGGTGATCAAAATATCTAATAAACCTGGGGGCGTTTTCTTCTTGAAGGATTTGATGGAAACTTGCACTTTCCTTGGAGAAGGAGGGTGTTCCTCATGAATCAAGTTATTATTCATAACATGATCTAGTTGAGAAAGTACTATAATAATATTTTGAGAACGTATTCCCATCATATTTGCCATATCATTAGTAAAATAGTCAAATTGCCTATTACATTTATTGTTTGCATGTGTTCTTCTATTTCCTATCATTAACTAAGAAAAATAAAGTTTATTTAGGGGGCTTGAATAATTAGAAAATAATAATGATAAAATAAACCTTGACTGTTAAAAAGAAAACCATTTAAATGAAAATAATATACTAACTTGTTATTCTTAGGTTTTAATATAGTTTTTCATAGGTTAATCTCCTAACATATATGCTTATGGGATTTTTCCCTTAATAATGGTTCATAATGATATTATGAATTTACCAAAGCATATCCCCCGGGAGTATCAAACTAGGTGTGTATTAAGGCCCACTGTAGTGTACTAGGTTACCCCGAGTTAGGTCTAGAAACCTTGTTAGAGTTTTTACTCAAAGGTACATCTATTCCAAAACCACATCCACTTGTAGTATCCAGACATGGATGTATTTTCTGGATAAACTACTTACTCAAGACTTACCAAAATTTAGGGATGTTTTCTTAGAATTAGTCTTATCCGTATGGTTCTTAATAAAGTATGATATTCCTAATCTCAAAAATAAGTAATCATTTCCTCTAATACCAAGTATAGAAACTATATCCATCTCACATAATATTACATGATTTTAGCCATAATGAACTAACAAATTACAATCCAAGGATCATAAAGTTTAGTGTCTTTGGAAGGCAAGGTACATAAAACTGAAAAAATGGTATTAAATAAAAAATTTATTTATTTTTCATCCTTTATGTGCTCCTAACATTATTTGATCCCTTACATATTCATAGGATAACCAGGGGATAACTTGAATAATGGGATGAGCAAAAAATCCCAGTAAGGGAATACACATAAGAATAAAGCATAGAACATGGGTTCGAAGGAACAATAAGATGACATGAAAGGCATGTATATACATATGGAAGCATAAAGTATGTAATCATGGTATCATAGGAGACGTGAAAACAACATACAACATAAAATAATCACGAGACAAGGCACATTCCACATGAAGGAACACAGGTCAAGGTTAACCACCAAGACTGTTGCACACGGAGCACAAGTCAAGGCTCACCACCAATACCTTTACACATAACATATCATAAGACTAAAAATTACCCAATGAATTGGAGAACTATATGGGAGAATCCATCATAACATGTTCATGAATATGTGTACCACATTATGAATCAAACATAAGGAATCAAACAGAAATATAAAGGTTACCCATGGTAAGAATCGGGTATCATAATCTTTCAAAAAATCCATAACATAGGGGAATATCACAATGATGTCCATGAAAGAATGTATTTCAATAATACATGGAAGTTAATAAGGTGAAATAGGCATAGATCATGATATGTTATGTCAATCTGAATTTATAAAATGTAAAAAGTGTATTTAAGAAACATTATAATTAAAACATTTTTGTGCGGTTTAATGTAAATATTAAATAGCATTTAAAGAAAAAATGGAATAATATTTTATATAAAAACATAAGTAAAAAATTAAAGTTTTCCTAATAAAATGAGTTATTCTATAAAAATAAGGGTGTCTCAAAATATATTATATAGTGAACTTGGAAATGGATAAGAATTTGGAAAGTTCCCTTAAACTAGGCTTGCTTATCGGGACGAATTTTGGAAGGAACCCTTTTAAAAACATGTATATCCCCAAAAAAAGGATAAAAGTATCTAGATACATGATTTTAGAACATATAAATAGAATTTAGAATATTTACATAAAAATAATATAAAATTTCATTCGGTTAAAAAGACAGAAAGAAACACACGAAGGAATAATGGAGGTTCGGGTAGAATCCCTTTCCTTAAGTCTGAAGGTGTTGTTCACTTGATCTTAATATCATGGATATTAAAATTTGATTCATTAATTTATAAGTCCAGAATAAATTATACATGAATTTTATTTATAATAACTTTATAATGTTCATTTATGTCCTTTTTGATGGGTTAAGAGATTCAATTTCATCGTTTTTGAGTGTTGGTTTCCTTGGTTTTTACGATCGGGTTATTTGTATACATTTACGACAGTACATGTAATGTTGGGGTAATTATGCAGAATTGAACTTATATGTTATTAATGATCTTATAGTGGTTAAATTGGTTTTATTTATTATTTGGTTATATTTCATGAGGATTCAAAATTAGATAAATAGTTAATGATAATCATTGGGGTTTATTTTGGTGGTTTTCGTTCCCAACGAACTCATTTTGTATTATAAATTAATATTATGTGTAGAAAATGATTATAGAAAATTAAATAATATATAATGATTATATTATAATCTGGTTCAACCATAAAAATGGTTTCATGACCATCCTAGAAGATGGTAGTGGAAATTGAAATCTTCATTGTCCATGTATGTGATAAATTAAAACATCACGAACAATGTTTTCATTTTTAGTATAAAAAGTGGGAGAAAAAGAGATGATGTTGAATTATTTCATTAGAATAATAAAATTATAGTATATTTAAGGTATTTTAGTTATCATACCATTTGGATGAGTGGAGGTGGGGAGAGAAAAAGAAAATAAACGATCTTGAAAATAAATTAAAAGAAAAGTAAGAGGCTTTTTTTCTCATGATTCCTTCTTCTTGAGAACCTTCTTATAGGATTGGTTTTGGTATTTTTTAAGACCAAAAGATCCTGGATGTAGGGGAGGATCTTATTAGTATATTTGAGGATAAATTGAACATGTCTCAAGGTTTTAGAGGTGTGAGGAGAAGAGGTGATGATGGGTGGTATTTATAGTGGAGGAGAGGGGTGTTTTCTCATTAATTTAATAATTACATTATTATTTTGGTTGAAGACTATGCATAGTATGAGAATTATCATAAAAATTATGAAAATAACTATTTATAGTTCTAGATTATGTTTCCTACATCAGTGATGACTCAAGTAATAGTGTATTTTACTTATAACGTATAAATACCGTAAATTATTATATTTCATTATTCACAAAAAATTCAAGTATGTTAGAAAAATCGAAATATTTTACCCTAACTATTTTTAAATGATTATAATTAATAAACTAAATCCATTTTATGAAAATAATTTTCTAAATACAAGACATTTAAGTTTTCATTAAAATCCCAATTTACACAAAAAAATATATATTTTAAAATTATAACTGATTTTATATCAATTTGAAAAATTAACTAAGTTCACATAATATTATCTTATAATCAAAAGACATAAAAATATTTATTTGTGAATAGATTTTATGGAAAAAAATTTTCCTTTAAATTATTAAATTAATCATAAAATTGTTATTAAATATTTATGAATTACAAAAATTACAACACCTAATTAATAACTTTTAATATATATATATATAAGTCTGGGGCCGAAGCCTCAATTTATTATTTAAAGAAAATACCTCTTTAAGACTAGTTAGAGGGATACCCATTACATAGCCTGAAGTCCCACGGGTAGGGGAGCGGAATACAAGGCTTGAAAGCCCAATTTTGTCCCAAAGGACCCCTCAGTGAACAATACTCAAACAGTACCCACCCTATTATAGTACCTGCTACAGTACCATATGGGTCACATTACTATTCAATTTTTCGGTTTAATATCCATAAGGGTCACATTACTATATCAAAGGTAAATTTACTATTCCTTTGGTATATGTTCCTTAACTTTAGGAAATGCCTATTATTTCATTATTTATTTATTTATAATGATTTTATTGTTTTATTAATTTGATTTTATGTGATTATAATATATGAAATAATTATAAGAAGATATTTTTCATTGATAAAATTTTGGGTCATTACACTAGCCCTATAGTACTACACAATGTGTAAGGGCACTGCACAACATGTCTCGACCAAAATCTTGACAAACACACAAGGTTAGTCATCAGTCTAAAGGAAAAAAACAATTTCACTAAAATTCATCATTAAATTTCACTAGATGGACAAAAGGATCACACTATTGTGATTATCATGAATAAATGCTCAAAATAGGCTATTTAATTACCTCAGCAGATGCCTGGTGAAAATTTCACATTTCACTGTATCAGGGTCGAATGGAGTCTCATTGGCCTGACCAAATATTCTTAATTAAAATACCCCAAATTTGTCTTGAAACATTTTTCTTTATTTCAGGTCCAAGATGCCGCTGATGGTTCATCAAAAAAATGTCGTACATAGAAGCTATGTCAGATATAATATTTCTCAACAACAAAAAAAATTATATTATTATTTTTATTCTTATGAATTTTGTGCACCCGATCCATGATACAAAATTAAGTATCTAATTTTGGTCTTGAAATGACCATCTCAATGTTAGAGTTACACTACCGTAGATAGTTCCTCAAACATACACTGTATGGAGGAGTTATGAAATGAAAACCATTTTGTTAACAAGAATAATAATAATATTTTATTTATTATTTTAACTAATTAAATAATTGAAAAATTAGAGAGGCCACATCTCCCCTCTATTCCATGAGCATACAGAATTCCCCAACACCATTCGATTTTCTTTCTTCCCTTATTTTATTCCATTTATTTTTATTTATTTTTATCTTTTTGAACCTAACTTATCTTCTTCCATGAATTCCATGCCCCCTACAACCCTAACATCCCCCACTATTTTTTCCCACAAACAATAACCATTTCCCCCAAACATTCTTCACCATAAAATATCATGGTGCCACCACTAGAAATGAGATCTACACCTATAGATCTCAGATATACGCTTGTTGGATCCTGAATCTACACTCATCAACTCCAAACCTCTGACTTCATCCACCTCAGCTCACTGTTGCACCAAACTATCCCAGATCCCACTGGATCACTATTCTTCCCTACTCTGCCAGCCGCGCCATGCTATCCTAACTGCCGCATTCTCTCTATACCTCCCTAATCCAATTTGTCTCCCTCACACCACCACACCTCCACTGCTGCTTCCTAACTCACCCAAACTGGCTATCAACATCACCTCCACTAAACCTTGAAAAACACTGATCCTGTCTAGGTCGGCAGCCAATGATGTTGTAGCTCAATCCCAAGATCAGTGCAAGAATGGACCAATATGAAAAACATTAATAATGTGAAAAATCATTTTCTTGGATTGTTGGTCAAATAAAGTAAATTCAATGATGATAACATGTAGGGCAGAGGAAGAATGGTTTTTGAAACTCAAACATGGATAAATTGATGGCTGTGTTAGTTTATCCACCTTTGTTGAGGATCAAGGATGAGAGGAATTGACATGTAAATATTTTTAATTCTTCAAGAATATCAATTTCAAGGTAAAAAAGAAGAAAATGGATTCAACCAATTGTTTTTCAATTTTTGATTTAATTAACTCAAACACATTTAATTCACGTTTGTCATGGAAAACAAATCCTGAATAAGAAATCAACAAAGAAAAGTTCCCCCGCAAGATTAGATCCCTTTCTGATGAAAAATACACTCGCCAATAGAAGTAAGAAGATAGCTCTTGGAAAATTACCAAGATTCAGAGACTAAACCTCATAAGTTTACCATGATGATATATTTATAACCATTTTAGATTAGTTTAAATGAATAAAGGAATTAATTAATTAATTAATTAAATCTAATTGACGCACCACTAATGAGTAAGGGGTCCAAACACCACGCACCAACCCATTTTATGTCATGGGTAGGGTAAACAGAGTAATATGGACTCAACTGGGGTATTAGATTACCAATATGAGACTTCTTTAATGTGATATTCTACTTTTTATGGAATCCTACATACACATTATAAAAATATATTTAGTGTTTTTATAAAATTAATTCTATGCTCATCGAGCCTCGAAATCGCACTCCGTCTCGGTGCCTCTCTCCAAAAGTATTCCTACGAATATTCCAAAGTCTTACATGGAAAAACTAGTGTCTCTATAGGTTTAATTTTTATATGATATATCATATCATAAATCTCATTATATTCATGGTATTCAATGTTTCATTTGTTAATTATTTACTTTTATGGGGATTTTATTACAAATATTTCAACGTGGTGTTGGACACTTTGATATAACTATATCTTTTTAAAATCGATTGTTTGATATATGAGGAATGATTTAGACTAGTATTATTTGGATTGAGGATAGTATAATTCAATTAGTATGGGTTGGGGACCAATTAATGATAACCCTTTGATGAATTCGTAGTCACATTAGACCAAATCGGTTGGCTACAATCCTTTAGAGTTTGTTTTCAAGAAAAATAGATAGGTTTATATGCACATAATTAAACCATATTGTGATAGGTCTTGATGGTAGTGGTTCATGTTCTAGATACATGATGTCCAATAATTAAGCACTTTCTTTATTTAATTAATTATTTTTCCATGAGATTTTTCATCGACATATCTATAGATTCATTTAATTATTATTTCATTGATTAAATATAATATGTTCTAGTTATAAATCATGCCATATTGCTTATGCCTTATCTGTTTATTTGAATGGAATGTGTTATCAGTTATTTACCTTTCCTTGTTGATTAATTCACATTAATTCATTATTTATTCATGTTTACTTACCCTTATATATCATTTGAGCTCCCTTTATTATGTTTCCTTTCCCCAAGTTATGAAGAAGAGTCATTTTCATTAGTTTCAAGGATGCCAAGATTTTACTTATGTTATGATTTATTTTTTTCACCAATTAATTATGGGTATCATGTATGGAATTTATTTTTTCAAAACGGCTAAAGTGATCGATTATTCAAGATTCTATTCCTTGTAATCATACCAATGTAATAAAATAATGCACCAAATTTGAGCCTCTAGGGTCAAAGTTTTTCATAATTTATTATATATCCCACGAGGAAGGTGAGCTCTCACATATAGACCCAACGAAGAGGTAAAACATGTGGCAGTAACATAAACACACCTCATGGGTTGTTTGGGTTGAGGTGAGCGAGCTGAAACTATACAATGGTTCAAAATGGGTATCCTATCAAGGATCTAATTATTTAATAAAGGCATTCAATTAATCCTATATGCGACACTAGAAATACCATCATGAAGCACAAAAACAACTAGATATAAAACAATATGAATTTAATGGAAAGATATAAACAATGTAATGTATACCCATGTTAGAACAATCTTCTAGTATCAGATCCTAACTGAAGAAAGATTGGAATAAGTCTATAGAATATATGAACATGCTAGAAATAGGTAATATTATCTTGCACTAAAATATCTCCTCCTATAATATGAAAAAGAAGAAATAAGTCTTAGGATTGAAGAACTCATCAACATGGATCCAACGAGATGAACGAATCCTGATTCTGAGTCTTGATGAATAATCAACACCCAATCCCAAAAAAAGGCTTTAATAATGCTTCAAATATGAGAAAAATACCCCCTATATCCGCATTAAATAAGAGAGAAAAAGGGTTTTATTTAGTTATAAAATTCAATGAAAAAATGATAATTTTACCCAAAAACACTGAGTCACATGGTTTGGTGGCATGGTTGGACAGACCATTCACCAATAATACACCCTTCACTATCCAAAGAGGGACCTCATATGGTTCATGCATATGGTTTTTGAAACTATGAGATAACCAATATTATCATCTCTAGTAAAAAAAGATACCCCATATAGGCATATGTCCACGGTCTCATGGTTTCCTCAAACCGTATAACCCAGCTCAACCATATGAAATTCCCCACATGTTTTACTCTAACCATGAGGCCTGGGTCGTAAGGCTACTACTAACCATATTTTCTAAATATTTTCTCTAAAAACCTAGGTTTCAGGCTCTAAACAAGCCCTAGACTCCCTCAAAACCCCCTGACCTCATTAGGTACTCACAATTTGTCAAATAAAAATAGTGGAGAAAAAATTAAATTGACCCATACCTTAAGAACAACATGGGATCTTACAACTCTTTTGATGATTACCACAATATCAAATTGTTTTACACTAATGGAGTCAGAAAAGTTACTAAAAAGGAATAGTGACCCATATATTTAACATGGTTGATACACACGACGATATAATAGACACTTGTCCAATGAAATTTTTTTATGAATTAAAAATAATTTTATGAAATATTGTTAATTAAAAATATCATTAATGTCATATTTGGAACTATTCATTTAATTTGATTTTAATTACATTAAGAATGTAATGGGATTAAAATATAAACCATTAAAACATCCATAATATGATATATTGATCTATAAAACTCATGGGACACTACAAATCACTCAAATATAATTACTTTCATAGTTTTTAAAATCATTTACATGATTTTCTACAACTTTCTCAAAGATCATTTCAGTGTTGTGTAAGAATTTAGGGTAATTATTTCTTCAAAAAAAATCACGATAAAAAATTCAATTATTTATTAGATAAACATTTAGAAACTAAAATAACCTCTTTTTATCACTATGAAAAATGTTTATAAATATTAAAATCAAGGGTGTGACATTTTTATTCATTATTTAAAATTAGATTAATGTAATTATCATGGTAAAGTGGAAAGAAATTTACAGATTTTTTAAAATTAGATGATCGTATTTAAAATAAATTTTCTAATAAATGAAATATAATTTATAGGGAGATTTTTATGCCTTATCATATTTTTATCATCCATAATTACCCGATTTACCCTCACTGAGGTGAAAAATATTTACTATAGTTACTTTTTATGATGACCAATAATAAAATCCAAATAATTTCCAAGTATAGAAATATTTATTCAAAATATTCTTTATACTTTTCAATATTAAATATCATTAAATGGGAGAAATTTTTTAAATGTTAAAACACAAAAATAAATGTTAAATAGTTTTTAGAAAAATTCATTTTTACACTGAAAACTGAACTTATACCAAAATATGATATAATGATTATTCATATATAATTAATTAAATTATTTAAAATTAAATGAGGATTATGTAAATTTAATTTTAATTTATGCATTGAATTTTTTTTATTTAATGAATATAAATGATATTTAAAACACATTATTTTCACTATTTACTGAAAATGTTTTTTTTTAAAAAAATTCCAAGATTTCACCCAAAGATAATTTTGATATAAAAATTTAATAAATGAATATTATCTTTTTAAATTAAAATATAATATTTTAAAAATATTATTTTAAATAAATCTATATATTATGTGAAAACGATTATAATAAGAATAAAACTATTTCCTTTTTTATTGATATTTTATATAATATTCCTATAATTAATATAAAAATATAAAATCAAATTAATAAAAATTAACATGGTTTGAAATTGATTATTTACCTTACATTGGATATTACTGGTTAGAAATTAATAATACACCTAATTTATCTTAATTTAATCTTAATCATATCATAAATATAATTTTAATTAGTTTAATAAATTCATAGATCAATCCTTGTAGCTCGGTGATGAAAACTGAAATATGATGTTCATGGAGGTTTTAGTCCGTACATTACATGGGTATAAATTTCATTTTTGAATTTGTTATAGGGATATATATATAATGATTTTTCCATTATAATAATAAAAATTTTCCATACCATTGAATTTTATGTCATTATATTAGTAGGGTTAGAATTTATTTAGAGAGGCTGGATGGGAATGGTAGAGTATAAGAAGTTATAGAGTTGATAATAGTCACATTAAAGATGTGAATTATCTATTTCAATTAAAATTTTAAATAGAGGACTTGGAATTATTTTTTCACTTTTAGATTTTAGAATTTATTCAAATGTTTTCATCACATGAAACACTAGTCTTAAATGAATTGTAATATAGTGGAGAAATATTATTATTTAAATATAACAGTTATAATGTGGTAATTGGTTCAGAGGGTATGAATAAGGGTAACAACAGTATGAAATATATATATTCAAATGTTTTCCCAATAAAAATTTAATGATTAATATTTTATAAATAAGTAATCAGTGATAAGAATGAAATCATATATGGTTAATACTAGTTAACGATTTAAAAAGAGAATTTTCAATAAAAGCGGCATTTCATTAATATTTTTATTTTTATTTAAAAGTTAAATTTTTAAATTTTTTAAATTGATATTTAGAAAAATGAATTATTTTTTTAAATCATCATTTGAAAATAGTTTTATGAATAATTTTTATAATTTTCATGAATACATGATTAATGGTCGAATAGTGAAAATTAACGATTTTACAAATAATATAAATTTTATGAATTTATCATGATATAATAATGTCTTCGAAGTTTATGATTTTTTTATATTGAAAATATATTTTAAATTTATATTTGGAATGAAAATTTTATAATGTTCAACAAAAAATGCATAATATTAGGTAAATATTCATAATTTTTTTATTAAAATCAAAACTATTTTTTGTACTTATATTTTAATCAAGTTTTAAAAATGTATATTTATTTTTTGAAATATATTTAAAATTCAAATAATATAAAATTTAATAAAAACCATCCTAATAATTCAATTGAAATCGGATTTATACTTTATTTTTTTATATAATCACTTGTGTGCTTACAACAAGTGTTTTATAATAATTGTTTTTCAGTATGTTTTGAAAACATATATTAAATGTAGTTTCAATAATTTTTGAAAATAGAATCTTGAAAATATATTTAATATTTTTAATTATGATGTTTAAATTTATTAATGAGGTTAAACTCTTTTTTGTTTATCATGAATAATAACCATGGTAAAATTTTGTCGCCATGGTAAAAGGTAAACTGGTTAGTTATGGTTAAAATTAAGTTATAATGTCACAAAATCTTATAAAAATCTTATTGGATGATTATATGTCAAACCATATCAATATATCATATAAATTTAATTATTTCAGTTTCACTTTCCCATGATTAAGACTTTATATTATTTTAAAACATTGAATAATTACAGGAGTGTCACTCTCTCCACTTTTAAGGGGGTACCTTCTATAAACTATTATTCACACACATTGAGCTATTTATCTAGAATAATTAATATAAAAATACATTTATAATATCCCTCCTCACATTATAGTGGTCCTAATTTCACCAAATTAATAATCATAGAAGGCTTAATGTGTAATCAAAAGGAGATTTTCCATAAAGGATTCATAACTCTTAATTGAGTGTTTTAAGGAATATTTGTTCTTTTACATACTTCAAATATTATACAATAAATAATATAAGATAAAAAAATTATGTTACATGTACTAATTATTTTTCATGTTGATGGAAAAATCCTATTTCATCTCATTTTACAACCAATGTGTAATGAAAGAACCGCTTGTTCATATGTGTGGACTACCACCTCCATGAAGCAGTGCATTTATTTTTCCATCACTAAGTCAAAGGGATAGTTTAAATTATGGTTTAGTGGAATATATATGATATTTAGGATTTATTTATGATTCATTAAATACATTATATTTTTTACAATGTTATCCTTTCAGTTGTTGGAAAATGACAACGTCACTCATGCATATTTTTGGGCTATCACCTCCACGAAGCGATGTGATTAGTTTCTCCATTATAACTATCATATAAAGTCTAAATGATGTAAATATTGAATAAATATTTCATTTATATCATAATTTTTTTTATTGTAAAAAAATATTTACTTTATTTATTTTGATCATGTAGGTGGGGAGTACCACCTCTATAATATGAATAATATTTTTGATCATTTCAAACTTCTTTTTTTGTTATAATATTTTATTTAATTTATAAAAATTATAATTATATCCTAATTAATATCCTATATTTTATGGAACAATTCCCGCTTATGTTCATGGTCAACACACTGAAGTTATTTTGAGGTTATAAACAAAACGACCTCAAAACAATTTATATAAACATAACTTATTTAATAACTAAATAAAAATTGTTAATAATGGAAATAAAAGGAATAATATTAATGGAATTAACATGAAAAAGGTTCTTAATCAAGTAGAAAATGTATATATATTTATTATTATGGAATATGTAATACATATGTGGTGAGTCGAGAGATGAGGTAAGGTATTTCTCTTCTGAATTTACATTCCTCGAGACTTATAACATTTTCACCACATGTTTTATTTTATATGGTGTATATAATTCCATCTGTATGACTTTTATCATTAATTTAATTAAACTCAATTCGTATAAAAATCAACTTCAGGTTCTTTCCATCAATGTTATTTGAATTAAATGGTACTAAATACGTATGATATTTTACATTTAAACAATGTTTTACATGTTTTATTCTATTTCATCCATGTCCATATTCATTTAAATGATTAAATAATTTTCCTTTGTAGTCAATAAATATTTTTAATGTTACTTTATGTTTCTATTTTATTTTCATTACATATAACTAAAAATTAGTTTTTTCAATATTTTTGTAAAGTTCATTTTTTTACTTTCTTTACAAAATTTTAAAAAGAATGTTATAATGTATAATACATGAATTAATTTTCATATAGTAAGGTAAATTTAAAATTATAAATCTACATATAATTTTATTTATATTTCTTCAATGAAAATATTATTTTCCAATTATTTTTGAACAAGATCATTTTTTATTTTCAAAGAAAAAATATTTTCCCCTTGGATTTATCTGAATCCTAAAAGTGTTTCAGTATATGTATTAAAAAAAATTATTCTATGACATTTTATAATTGAAAAAATGTTTTTATTTCATGTTATAATTTTATGGTTCTTGTAAATTTTATATAATGGTGTATAAAATGGGATATAAGATACCTCTAAGAGATATATATGATAAAATTTGAGCCCAGTATATCTCTCCATTACATTGATAAAATTTATAGAGTTAACAAAAACTAATTTACTCATAATGGGATATGTTTAAATAAAATGTAATTGCTATCCCTTTTTATAGGATCTTGTATTATAGAATTTGAGGATAATTTCACAATACACATAAATTTTTTTCACTGCTCATTGTGTTTTTTAATGGAAGTCCTTTGATTTCATAAATTATGAAGATAAACTCAGGATTAAAAAGATTTTTTTGATCTTTTATTGGTGAATTTTTTATTTTCATGAGTTCTTATGATATTATGAAGTAAAATTCATGATTATGATTTTTCCATTATCCTTTTTTACAATATGTTTTTTTTGAATAGATTGGTATTTTATATTGATTTATTGAGTATGAAATTATTATTATGAGTTTAATGTTTATTATGAAAAAAGAAAATTTTCTTTATGGATTTTTATGAATATTCAAAATCACTAATGAGTTTCCTTAATTTGTATATACCTTTAATGAGATTTTTTATCATACCATGTTTTCAAATTTTTTTCAAAGGGTATAAGGTTGTTTAGGGTTTATACAAAGGTTAAGGGTGACACATCTAGAATAAAGGGAAAGAATCATGAATTCAACATGATTGTAAACATAAGAAGCTATTTTTTGGAAAAAATGCACATTAGTTGGAAATTTATACTATGTTATGTAATTATGTTACTAATTTACCTTAAAAATAATTATTTTTGATATCTAATGAAGTGAAATAAATATTATAAATCATTTAATTAAGGGTTTATTTGGTTACTTGTTGTATTAGTTTGTATGAGAGAGTGAATTTAGATAACTTTAAAGGTTGGGATGTTAATAGTTTACAAAATTATATTATTTATTCAATTTATAATATATTTTATTATTATTTGAAATACTCCCACTCATCATTTTTGTCTGATTAAATGGTTGGAATAGAAATGAACCAACTTTATGGTTTGTATAAAAGACTCTACATTAGTGGTGTGAAAAATAATCTAATCAGAATAAAAACTAGAGTAAAAAATCATGTGGTTATTACTGTTCTAATATCATGAGTGATGTGATTAAAAACATTAACCTAGGTGTGTTTTTAAACACATAAAATAAGGTGATAATGATTTTTTATTGAAATTTATTTGAAAAAAACCCTTAATGTTATTCAATAACAATGTTCTTAAATTGGAGATAAAATATATAAGGTGAAGATAACATTTTGGGTTAATATGATCTTTTATGTTGAGGGAATTATGTTTTATTGGGATAAAGGGTTATTAAACTTTGGTAACATGTGGTTTATCTTAAATATAACTTTGTTACTAAATAATGATTTGTTGAATAACTGATTAATTATATTTTTAATAAAGTTCACTATATTGGGAACATAATATGATTTGATTAAAAAAATATTATTGGATAATATGGAATTTTCTTTGAGGAATAATTGTGAAATTATATTTTCGAACCGCATATAATTATATTATGTAATTTTAGAGATTCATGTTATTTATGTAATATATTAGAATATATTAAAGATTATATTATTATACAATATTTATTTTTAATATGTTAATTTAGGATATATTGATATTATTTATAGATAAATGTTAGGTTGATCTTTGAAGAATATGTGATCATATCATTTTAATTATTAGGCCATAATTGTTTCCTAGAAATGTTTAATATATTGATGGTTATTAATGTGTGGATGGATTTTGGTTGAACATTGGGTGTTATTTTATATGGGGTTGGATATTTATGTACAATTTTTTCATATTTAAAAATATGTTCCCTTGCGGTGGACACTTTTTGTTTTGTTTAACAATAAAAAACTAGAAATACATTTTCATCCTTTTTTGGATCTTTTGATTGATTTAATGTTAACCTTAGTGCTCAATTCCTCAAAACTTCATCATAGTGATTTATTATTTTGAATATGAGATGAAGGAGATGTGGAAAAGTAATAAAAAAAAGAAAAATTTATGCTTCTGTTATGGGATTAAATAATGTTTGAATATTTTAACTGATTCTCTATCTTGGTGGTAAAATAATTCATAAACACAAGTAATAGGAATGGAATGTTATCAGAAGATATATGGAAAATATCAATCTTCTCTGAATGTACACATTATAAAACACATTCTCTAGAAACAATCTCATTATGGTAAATTCATGGTTTAATAAAAACTTAGTAAACGATATATTTTGTAGTCTAAAGCTATAAATTAATGTTATTCTAAAATTTAAATTTTTTCATTGTTGATTAAAAGGTATTTCATTACATATATATGTGTGTGTGTGTGTGTATCTATTTAGTTGTCTTCAACCCCTTGGAGTTGATCATGAAAATGTTCTGAACAATTATTATCAAACATGAGATAAAATTACCAAGATGTCGTTTTTAAGGGGGTATAATGTAGCACCCTAATATTTTAGAATGTTATTGATAAATTTTACTACATGAAAATCAGATCATAAATGAACCATGATATACTATAGAAATGTTTTTATTTTAATATAATTATTTTAAAAAGGATTTTTGTTCAATATGTATTAATATTAGTAACAAAATTATGAACTATATTTTGAAAAGTTTTCTTGATAAAAATCTATTGATTAATTATTTTTAAATATCCGTTTAATAAAAATCATGAGATTATATAAGGATAAAAATGGATAATGTTTGAAAATTGATTTTTTTTCTAGAAAGTGTGTTTTCATTAGATTATGTATTTTTTATAAAAAATTTAAATAATTTTAGAAATTGAAATTGATAAATGGACATGTTTTTTGAAATCCTTATGTAAAAACTTTTCTTAAGATGTTTTTTATTTTATTTTTCAGAAATATATGTTTATATGTGAATAATGAAAAATACTACTTTTAAAAATAATGTCACATTCCTAACATTATCATGATATAAGAATGAAATGAATTTTTATGAAATATTTTTTCTATACCAAATATTTATTAAATAAGTGTTATAATACATTAAATAATATATTGTTGAAGTTAAAAATATCTGTCTAAAATTAAGGAAATATATATAATGTTTTTATTCAAATAAAAACTATTTTTTGTACTTCTAAATTAATAAATTTTATAAAAGGTATATTTTAGTATTAAATGGTTTAAAATATAAATATTTATTATTTCAATTAGAATCAGAATTCTATATGATTTTGAAATGAAATCAGTTTTATTCTTAAAACATATATTTTTTATAAAAATGGGTTTTTTTCATTTTGATAACTTTTATAAAATGTCATGTATTACAATTTTGAAAATATATTATTGAAAAATGGATTTCATATTTTTAATAAGGTGGTTAAAATTTATTTTTTATGTCAATTTACATTTTTTCATCATGAATAGTAACGATGATAAAATTTTGTTACTACTTTAAAGGATATAACAGGTTAATTGAGGATAAAAATAAGTGATCCAGTAACAAAAAAGTTTCTCAAATATTATTTGATAATAGGATTTAAAACAATATAACCTAAGAAAAAAAATGAATTTCTTTATTTCCACTATCCCATGAGTAATACATTACGTAACTTTTAAACATTGAAAATTTAAAAGCGTTTCACTCTCCTCACATATAAAAGGAAACTTCCTATCATATACTATTAAAATTTTTTTCCATTTAACTAAAACAAGAAATACCCAAATACATTCAAAAAAAGGTCTACTCACATTCTATAGGTTCTATTTTCATCAAAGGACCAATAATATATGGATTAATTTGTAAGACAAATGAGATTTTTGAAAGAATAGGTTCAACTCTTAACCAATTGTTTTTATATTTATTTCTTATTCCACCTCTTTTAAGTCATATTTAACAATGATAATAAGATTTAATAATTATATTAAATTTAATTAAATGTTATTACTTTGATTGATAACACCTTTTTATATCCTTTTTTATCCAATGGGACATGAAACCATTTCTCATGAATATGTGTGGACTACCACCTCCACGAATCAATGTGTTTGGTTTTTCATCATCAGACCATATGGATTATTTAAATTATGGATTAAAGATATATATATATATATATATATTCTATATATGAAATATATATTATTCTATAATAATAATATATTTCTAACCGTCTTATCCTCCAATCTGTTCTGAAATGATAAAATTTCTAGACTGTACGTAAGGGCTATCACCTCAAAAAAGGGATTTGATTTATTTTTCCTAAATACCTCACATCATAGGTCATAATCATAGATATGATTATTTTTTAATATTTTTAGGGTCATAAAACATTTATTAAAGAAATAAAATAAAATCCATTAAAAAAATATTAAAAAATGAAACCCTTAACAAGGCCCATAGGCCCATAGAAACATATTCACATGAGAAACATGACTTGAAGTCCCCAACATTGTACAAATGAACCAAAGACCCTATGTAATATAATGATTTAATAATTGAAAAAATCTTTGGATATGATAAATACATATGAAATTTATAACATATTTATCTTTTAAAAAAATAAAATAAAAAATACTTACTTTCTTTTTCACCCAGTAGAAAAATAAAAATGATTCTCATGTATATGTGTGGGCTACCACCTCTAAGATACAAAATATATCATTTTACATGTCTTCCATAGATTTATGGTAAAAACATTTTGATTATTTTAGAAACATTATAATTATTTCATGATAATTTTTTTAGATAAGATGGATCAATGACCCCTTTTGACCATGAGCAACACATTGAAGTTATTTTCAGGTTTCCAGAACAAATGATCAAAAAATATATAATGTATTCTTAACCGATATTATAATGAAAAAATTGTAAGTAATTTAATAAAGGAAAAATTGTAATGGAATTAACGTGAAAAATTATACTAAGAAATTATAAAATTAGTATAATTTTATTATTTAGGAATGTGTAAGATGTATTTTTCATGTCCAGTGATGGGGTGTGAGATTTATCATCTCATTTTTCATTATAGAAGTATTATACCATTTTAACAACAGGTTTTATTTTTTTTTGTTTTGTATGATGATATGTGGATGTATTTTTTATCAAAAATTTATGTAAATTTATATTCTTTTGAATTTATCTTCATGTTCATTCCTTAAACATTCTTTGATTTTATAGTTACCAAATACATAAGGGATTTTTGTTTCATTTAATTGATTATAACCATTTAGTGGTTTATTGTGATAGATGTTATTTATTGAAATATATTTTTTGAGAAAAATTATCATTATTAATATATTAAAGTGTAATTATAATTTTTTTTGTTATTATAATAAGGATATAGATTTAAATGTTTGTAAATGATTTTTTGGTGTTAAATGATCAAATATATCTGTTGGAAAAATTAATTGTTGGTACTTAAAATCAATAAATATAAAAAAATTATTTTTCATTGCAAATACAATATAAACACAATATATATTAGAATTGATCATTTTTTCCAATAGATATATTATCTATCAATAAATTTTAGTTGGTATAAATCATTTTTTTTCTAGTGTGTCATTTTCCAATTGAGGTACTTCATTTATTTTTTGTCAAAATATGAAGTAATTTTTTTTAACTTATTCCGAATAAGAGGATTTTCTTTACATAATGATGCCTTAGTTATTTGAATATTCTATTACAATATTAGAGTTTTATTTTTTTAAAAATGTTTTTATTTATAAGTGAATATCTTTTTAAAAAGGAAGTTATTTAAAAATAGGGAATTATTTTCCCTCTAGAATTATTCTTAGTGATATTTCAAAATCATTTTCCATTTATGATGAAATTATTTGATTATCTTAGGCTTTACTATGGATATGATCCCATTACACCATCTTTACTAGTTCTTATTATGTTTTATGTTTATGAGGAAATGATGAAATGATTATGAAACCTCATTATTTTTTGTATGATATGCTATGATGAAATGTTGTTTAAACCCATTTTTTCAGGGGTTTTGATATGATGAATGATTTATGTTTTTATGGAAAAAATATGTATGATTTTCATTTTGTGTTGGGGGGCCTATATCCCCATCCAATGCCTTGAGTAATGATTTATATATCAGAAGATATAACGAATTATAATGAGGAGTAGAATAATTTTAGTAAGGGAATCTTTTTTCTATGATAGTCTTGAGAGTGACCCTTGACTTGTATTATGGTTTGGGGGTGAAACCATTAAACTATGAGGAAAGGGATTCCACTAGAGATGTTGGTGGGACTTTTCCAATAGGTTCATCCACCCATGAATTTTCTATGATAGTATGTATACCAAAATTCTATGTCTTATGTTAATATCTCATAGATTATTTTCTTTGATTATTTTATGATTCATGTCTTATGAACATATAAGGATTATTCCATGACTCATGATTATGATATTTGATATACATGGTATAATTTTCAAATGTTATTTTCAGGTTCGTATACCCTAATTACCATGTTATTCTTAGATAATATTTGATATATCATTTGTTAAGCCTTACTGAGAACCTGATCTCACACTTTTATTATGTTTCTTTTCCCTATGATATAACGAATGGTATTAAGAATGATATTTCAAAAAGGGTTATAGTTAAGAAAAATTAAGTGGGAGATGATGTAGAAATTTTATGTATCATATGTTTATGTTTACATGTTTCCAAAGGCATTATAACTTTACGATCCTTTGGGTTGTTTATGTTTAATGTAATTAAAATTCATTTAAAAAGATCTAATAACTATGTATGAAAATATTGGGTCATTATATGGTTGAACTCAACATATATCCTCACTTTACCTATAGAACGAAAGGAATATACCATGTACTATGAAAAACCCAGACTTGGATTAGGAGTAGTTCTGATGTAGGAGGATCGAGTGGTTGATAATGGCTGCATAAAAATGATAAATTACATGTTGAATTATCTTAATCACGATATGGAGTGAGATAAGGTCGTACATTCCCTGAGAATTTGGAGAAACTATGTTTTAGGTGAGATATTTGGGGTTTAAATAGACCATGAGATCCTAAGGTAAATATTTTCTCAGTGAGACTTAGAACTTTGATAGGGGATGTCGGTCCAGTATCTACAGTCATTTGACATTGAGTTGGCTTATACACTGGGAAATGGAAATATCATTTTGAATGGCTTAATACAATAAATGAAGATAGATTCAGTACATGAGTCTTGGCATGAGTGGTAGTTGATGGTTCCCTTAACATATATGCATCTAGATGTCCAAGAGTCTCAGAAATGAGTTGATCAAACTTCATCATTTTTTATATCCCTATTTCATGAATGAATTATGATAGAGTATTTATATGATCCTAAGAGCATATTTTTTAGGGAAATCATAAATTGTGGGGATCCTCCATTAATATTAACTCTTAAAAACATCAATCTTATTATTATCTATGGTTGGGTATGGGTTCCTTTAGGCATACATGAGGAGATAATGAGAGATTTTCATACTTCTAGATTGGCAGTACATACTCGTTTGACAATGATTTATCATGATATTAATAGACTGCAGCTATGGACAAGAATAATAAAGGATATAATGATATTTTTGGTGAGATGATTCACCTATCTACATCTGAGAGTTGAGCATCTGAGGCATGGTAGGCTATTACAGCCTCTTTCTATTTCTTAGTTGAAATGGGATGATGTCTATATAGATGTGGTGATACAATTACCTAGGATACACCATAAGAATGACGTGGTATCAGCTATCTGAGATTAAATAATGAATATCATTTAATTCATGATGGTAAAGTATACCTTCAATTTTAATTATAGGGGTACTCTCTACATGTGAGAGATAGTTTGATTACACAGTGTTCAATGGAGTGTCATTTCTGATAGATCTCTTAGTTTCACATCTCAGTTTGGTATGGGTCTTCAAAAGGCTCTAGGATCACAGGTTCATCTGAGTACGACCTATCATTCTCAAACTGAAGGCCAATCAAAAAGGAGTATCAGCTACTGGAAGATATGTTATGATTCAATGTTTGGTATTTTGAAGGTTTATAGTACTAGAATTTAGAACTCTTGGAGTATTATTACAATAAAAACATCTAGATATCAATCCAAATGAATCCTATAGAGGGTTTTTATGTCTGTATATTCTATATTCTACATTATTGGTTATGGGCATTCAATACAGTGCTTATTTGACGTCGTCTTATTTAGGAGAAATTTATGAAGGTTCGGTTGGTCAAGAGGTTGTTAGTGACTGCATGGAGTAGGAAGAAATATTATGAGGACTGGTGGATATGGCCTCTCGTGTTTGAGGTTGGTCATCATGATATCCTTTAGGTGCCACCAATTTTGGTGTAATTTTTTACAAAAAAACAGGGAAAGCTTACACCTAGGTTTTTCGATCCATTTTAAATAGTGGAATGGGTAAATCCAAGGGTGTATAGACTAGCCCTTCCATAGTGTTACGATTCCTTGTATGGAATTTTTCATATGTCACACCCTCAGACATATAATCCAAAAATTTCACATGTAGTAGACATTTATGATTTCAATATTGGTGTAGATGTGTCTTTTGAAAAGAATGTGATATGGATTGTGGATGATTGTGATAATTATCCCTAGGGAAGTACAATACCTTTAAGTTTAGTTTATTGGTAGGAAGATCATGTTCAAGAGGATACTAGGGATATGAAATCTATTATTTGAGCACAATGGCCATACTTGTTCACCAAGACCCCATAGTGATGCTTTAAACATCTTGGGGACAATTTTTATTTGTAGGGGAGGTTGTTAGATCCCATTTTTTCAAGATATATACTTATTTAATTTATTCACTGAACCTCATTTTTCAGGATTCTTTATTTTTTAATCCTTGGTTGTCGGGTCCCTTTTTAAAGAATGGGGAGTATTGTTTGGTGTAAATAACCTAAATTTCTAGGATACATGTTTTTATTTTAATTAATGGAGTCTAGGTATAAGAGTTTCAAGGGAATAAGAGAGTTATCCATGAGTTTAAAAAATTTAAGAATTGGTTCAGGTTTCATAAAAAATCTAAACTAAGATCTGTTTGCTACACAATTACACAAACTGAACTAATTACATGACATATAAATGTTTCTAGGAAATCATCATGAACTAGTTTATGGAATCAAATGGTTACATGCTATGAAAATTTTTCATGATTTGTAAACTCTACAAGGAAGGCGTTACAAACCTGATCAGGTCATGAAAAGGTTCCACATAATGAAACCGGTTTATGTCGTGGAAAGGTTGATCAATTTTATTTTAACCAAATTTGTTGTGTTCTTTTATAATTAATCATAATTTAATAAATAAAAAACATTAAAGGATTAAAAAAAATGGATTTATCAGGATAAAAAGTTTTTAAGGAAATTTCATGTATTTGTTTTATTCTTTATCCTCTATTTAACCCTTTCCCTTGGACCCTGGAGTAACTTTAGTTGACTTTAGAGTGTTTCCTTCCATTACTAATGTCTCAAAAAATTGTATAACCCCAAATTATTATTTTATATGGTTCTCCCCTCCCTTAAATTTTTCTCCATTGTGGCGGTGAAATCTCTTGACTTTGACTGTTTTTGGTGTTTAGCATGATCATGTGTGATCTAGGTTTCTTCTTGTGGTATTATTATCCATATTTCTTGTTCACATAACCTATTGGAAGAATTTTTTAATCACCATATAAAGTTATGTGGTATAAGAAAACCCTATGGCCTATTTCAAAATTTTTATGTATTTGCAATGCTGTGTGATTGTGCTAACATAACATGCATGTTAATTAATTCAATAGTGGGTTATGATAAATAATATGTTGGTTTACTCTTTGGATCCCTTTAGATTCAATGTTATTGGGAACTATATTATGTATATAATTGGATGAGCCTACCCTAGAATAATAATGAATTAGAAAATTACTAATATTATGTTTTTTCATAACATATGACCATAGAAGATCTATAATAATAGATTCACCTTGGAAAATAGATTAATTGAATATTTAAATGAATGTAATAGTTTAGTATGATATGGTTGTGTTCAAAGGTATGGTAATGGTTTAAAACCAACATGAAAAATGTAAGGTGTAATTGAAAGATAAATGTCAATTAGCCTAATTGTCCATTCTGGCTAACGAGGTCATATGTGCTATTATTGATGTTATATCTCGTGTTGATATTTATGCATAAATTATTATATAAAGGTTTTTTATAATTATAAAAAATGTTTATATAATGGTATTTTCCAAGTATTATAAAATTCATTCATAAAGATATTTTCTTAATATGCATAAGTTCTTATATAAAGGGCTTGGCCTGATATCTTGAAATGCTTATATAAAGTTATAGGCTCAAATATGATGTAATTCTTATAGGGATTTTCCTGATTATGAAATAATTTTTATAGAGAGGTTGTGAACAAATTATATGATTATTATGGGTTTGTTGTGATAGTCAGTGTGGTTATTCTATATGCTCATAGATATTACATCATAGTGATGAAGTATTTTGTTGATGTATTGAATTAATTGTTTAATTAATACATAAGTTTATCACTTTATTACATGAAATTATTTTATACATTGTTTTTTTAGACATAGTGATTTCAACCTACTAAATATTAATCACACCTTATCTGTTCCATCATTTGGTACCCAAGAAGATTACATGGATTTTGGTTTGGACAAGGGAGAAGGTCATTTTTTATTATTGTTTCTTTTTAGATGAGTTGGAGTTGGGAGACATGGCCAACATGGGGTTTGAGACCAGGGACTTTTGAGTATATTTATGTCATCATCCTATTTAATCTATATTAAATTCAGTTTGACATTTAGATACATTTCATCCTATTAATACATAGTTCATTATTATTTTGGTTATTTGGTTAATCATTTAACTTCAAGTTGAATGATTTATTTCTTTCTTTATTTCCATTATTATAATTTTTATTATTATTGTTTATTTTTAATGTATTGTAACTTATTACTTAGGGATATAGTCTTACCCCTATATTCTTTATAGTCCCACCACTAGTCGACATTATCTGGCATACAATGTCACACTCTTGAGGCCATATAACTAACCTACATTGGCCACATGAGATGATTCTATATCTAGGGACATTACATAATACGCCAAAGTGAGACTAAAATAAAATATAATTATATTACCCTCCATAAAAATCTCCTAAATAAATTCAATGTCCCAAAATCACATCAGATAACTTGGGTAATACATAGACAAAAGGGGTGACCTAAAAATCATACTATGTTAATAAACAAGATAACGTTTGATTCAAAGGTATAACATGATATCATGAAATAAAAGTCTCATGAGAAATCATATAGAATCATAATATAAGAAACATGGAATTATAAGATCATAAAAAAATAGGAAATGTGTAAGTAACATATAACATGAAATAAAATACTTTTCATGGATAAATACCTACAAAATATCACAAGGTTTATAAATAACCGTAAGGGATTAAGTTTACTCCCTATTCCTATACATAGTGTATCATGAGACTAAATATTTACCCAATGCATTGGATCGCTATCTGGGTGTACCCATCAAAAAAATGTTCATTATTTATGTGTTCTATGAAATGGAAATAAGTCATAAAGAATAAACAAAATAATTTTCATTGGAGATAAAATGGGTTGCATAATATTGCCTCATATAACAATCAAAGGAAATTTCATAATGAACGATTTCATGAAATGAACATAAGGTATGTATTTCCCATCAACTGAAGAGATAAATAAATAGGTAAAAATACAAGAGAAAAATACATAGAATTTATTAAAATGTAATAAAATTAAATAAATAGATAAATTGAGTTATATATATATTGTTTATAACTCAATGAAAATGGTGGTTTAGAGAGACCCCTTACCTCAAACCAGACATGTCACATGTGTTTTTATCTTCCTGAATAATAAAAAAATTATTTTCATTCTTTATAAGTGTTTTAAATTTTATTATTCCTTTTATTTTATTTATTATCATGTTATATTCAATTAGTTAATCAGTTAGGTTGGACATTTTGATGATATTATGATCATATATCCAAAATTATTTTTGGTAAGATGAATAGTTTCAAAGATAACATTATTTAATTATCTCCAGAATAATCATCCTTAAATAATTATAATTTTTATACATCAATTATACTTTTAAAACCAACCAAGGAGGATGGTTATGAAAGGTGAACTATGTTACAATCATAGAGACAGTCTCCATATATATTCTTGAGTAACTTTTCCAATTTTCAATGATAATGATGGAATGAAGGTAATTTATATTTTATCATTCTAGAGTGATAATTAAATCATAA
Source organism: Viscum album (assembly GCA_963277665.1). Taxonomy (NCBI): domain Eukaryota; kingdom Viridiplantae; phylum Streptophyta; class Magnoliopsida; order Santalales; family Viscaceae; genus Viscum; species Viscum album. The sequence continues at coordinate 2,023,341,535 of OY728137.1, read as the reverse complement.
ATATAATATTATATCATTATATAAAATTATATATTATTACAAAACATGTATTTAATAAACATTATTTTAGGATTTATTAAATAAAGGTATAAATAATATAATCTCAAAAGTTTATGAAGACTAGTGACTTAGTAAAATTAGGTATATAGAATAACAAAATGAAATAGTAAAATAATGAAATTATTGAAAAATTTCTTAACATGCTCTTAAAATTCATTTATTCTTCTAAAACATCATGGGATAACCTGGAGATATACAAAAGAAAGGGGTGATCTATAAAGTGCAGTAAGGGAATAAACAAATAACAACATAAGGTAAAGTAGTACATGTGATCCATTAGGCATATAAAGGTATCATAAGAGAGGTGAGACTCCTATTATTGAAAAATGAATCATGATATTACATGATAGTATTAAGGCAACATGAGAACATGGAAACAACTTAAAATTAGACATCATAAACATAAGTTAAGGATAAATACTAAGACAATACAGTGTAGTGTGAATTGTATAACCTCTCATGCATTATTCATGGAATCTCATGTGATGAAAACCTTACCCAATGAATTTGAGCGATATATAATTTCATGCCCACGCTTCACATTTGAATCTTGTACATATATAAGTGTGACACATTGATCATACACCATAAGGATGTATTTAATCAATTTTAACTCCATGGTTATAGAATTTGGGTTACATACATGTATATCCCCAATGAAATAGATATAATTATAACAAGGTGAATTCTTTTGAGTGGAAATGGAAATGGGTATTCATGACAAAAAAATTTCGCATGGAAAATCGAAGGATAATTTTTAGAACATAACTTTTATATATAAAGGTTTGTAAAAGAGATGAATGTCAGATAAATGGGTATATAATTACATGGGAATAATAATTATCGAAATAATAATGTGTTAAAATATAACCTAAATATAAAATTTTGGAATCAAAAGGCTTGATATAAAGAAGGTGACTGGATAAAGAAGAGGTAGAATGGATCCCTTTCCATGAGAGAGAGATTCTAAATGAATGGTAGGGGAATCTTAAGATCATGGTGGAACCATTGGAGGACTATAGAGAGGTAATTAAAGAGTAATATCTTTCTCCATGGGTATTTTGTGATGAAGAATGAGAGTTTGGGTGGGTTTATATTGGAAAAGATAGGATAATTCTTTATTAGTTTCCAGAATTAGGTTTCGGACGTTGTATGATAATGTAAAAAAATAACTAACATTATAATGTTTTTTTCCATAGTTTCTTCCAAATTTAATTAGTTTTAATTATTTTAGATGTTAAATAATTTATCTCATTGAAATAATACCCTTGGTGATGTGGAAGTGAGCCATGTTTTCAAATAATTGATTTTAAAAACATAAAATCTAAAATAGGTTTTGGAGGATTCATTTAGGGGTTATAAAATCACTCAAATAACCAAAAAGTAATTATTCTATAGGTAGAATATATATTTGTTCATAATTACCATTTATCTCATTTATTACTTCACTTTTGGGTTATTATGATTTCATAATACACACCGTATATTTATACTATTTTTAATGTTTAAATAAAAATTTGACCATATCGAAAAATTATAAAATTTAACCATTGGATAATTTTGATGTTATGATATAAAAATATCACTTATTTTATCAAAATAATTATCTATTTATTATAATAATCACTTTTACAACAAAAGTCAACATTAATTGAAAACTAATTTTTTTAACAATAAATTTTTTTGACCCTTTGAAAAATTATTTTGACGTCATAATATTATATCATAATTAATATATAATAAAAAATATATAATAAAAATATATTTTTAATATATAATTTATTTCCATAATTTTTTATTTTATTAAAATAGATTATCTCTTTTGAAACTATACGTTTTCCCAAAATTCAATTTGTGTTTCATCCTATTAAAATCTAATTTTTTGAAAACTCATTATCTAATAATTAAAAAACATATAATAATTATAAAGGAAAAATAAATTCAAAATTTTATTAAAAAATAAGATATAAAAATTTATACTTTAAGGACATCATACATATATCTTTATCAAACCATTATATTCCCTAAGCGTAAGGTGTGAGATTGTGAGATTTTGGTAGGGTGGTTCGACAAACATGGGTTGGGATGTGACCTCGATGAGTTTGGACTTCTTCCACAATAGGTTTTTCTAATGATCCATTTTTTAAATCCTGGATTTTTATTGGTCAATGTAAAAACCCAGTGATTCTATCATTCTTAGAAGCTTTGATAAGTGGACCTCAAAGGGTACGATCTTACTAGTTGATGCCATCACTTCTTATTTTGATATCAATTGGACTTTATCACAAATAATTATATATAATTGTAATATGATCACTATTTAATGTCTCTATTAACAAATTTCTGATTTATAATTGTATTTTAAATTTCATAGAACATATAACAGTCTAAAATAGCCAATTAAGTGCATGCATTTTCAATAAAAAAATTTCATATTAAAGAATGTATTCATTTAAAAATAGAATTTATTTTATAAATGTTTGGATCATTACATTATTCCCATTTTCATAAATTTCACCCATTAAATTTTCATTTCATACAATAAAATATATGAGGGTACATTTGTTACATCACCTCTTTTGGTTCCCATGTCACTTCCATAAACATTTTATTCTACCATAACACTTTGACCAGTCCAATTATCTTGTTTTATAGAACCTTTTCTCTATGATGTAATATCATAAAAGGATTATCCTCATCAGAACGATCACTCTACAATGGAAAAAAATATGGATTTAGTACATGTGAGGGGTCAGTTATGTATTTCCTCAAACGGGATACATAGAACACAACTTGTACTTGAGATAGGGAAGGATGTAGTGCTAGTCAATAGGTCACCACACTGATAAGATCAAGGATATCCAAGGGGGTGATGTATATAGGTCTAAGATTTCCATTATTCCTAAACCAAATGAATTTATTCTATTCTAATATATGAAATAACACATTATATCTATCCTTAAACTCTAGTTCTTATCGAAAATTTACTAAATGTACTTTCTATCAACTTTTTAGAGATTTCATATGAAATTAAATAGTTTAATCCTTCTCTATAATCTCTTGGATAAGATCAGGTCCCATTAGATTCTAATCTCCAACATTCTCCAAAAAAGTTAGAGATGAAAACCTTTTCCCATACAGAGCCTCATAATTTTCAATTTTAATTATACAATGGAAAATATTTTTTATTGAATACACCACTAGGGGAATGTGCTACTCCCAACATCCTTATAAATATATTGAACATGATATAAACATAACCTTTAGAGTATTAATAATTATTTCAAACATAACATCAATATAAAGTTTATAAGTAGTACTGATGCTCAGTTCTGCATCCAAAGATTGTTGAAGGCTTTATAAAACCATAATGTAAACCTCATATCTTGATCAGATAAAATAAATATTGGAACTCCATACAATCTTACCAATTACCTTATTTATATCTTGGTGATTTAGTCAACAGTTAAATCATCCTTGACAGAAATGAAATGTGTTGACTTAGTAATAAGATCGAATACCTCCCAGATGGATTTATTACCCTTAGGGTTCATAGTATGTCCTATAATGAAATATATGTTTTTTGTTTTCAAATTTCTAAAATTTTATGTGAAATGTTTTCATCAAACCATTAACATTCTCTCATTCAGCCGTAACTTTTTGGAATTCCAAGAATAATGGTACAAACTCAAAAGTATCCCTATTTATTTTATCCCATGATAGTTTTTTCTTCAAATTTACATTTATCATTGTTCTTTTTGGATTAATAGTGAAGGATGAGCTATGTAAATTATATATAAGTTTTCACTTCTGTAGAAGCTCATAATCATTCAGGGCCTCCTTCATACTCTAAAATATTATGGTTTAAGAGTTATTTGATTAGGGTAAGACAAATATTCTTTTATTATTCCCATGTATACCATTTTCATGTATATGATGATTGGATCCCTTTAAATACTCAGCATGTAAAGGGCTAATTGATTATTTCTACATAGAGTATATTCCACATTAATTCCCTTCCTAGGATGGAAATGGATTAAACAGTCATAATTATTGTTCATCTTTAACCATATTTGTTGGATCGTATTGAGCTCAGGGTGTAGGAACATATACTTGTGATTCTAATGATCCATATATATATATATATATATCACACTTCTCCCAATAAGGATAAGGTCACCAAATATTCAATGTGAATATCATAAAATCCAATTCTTAATCATGTTTCAGGTATTTCTCTTCATGGATCATTAATATTTATGAGGCATAAGCTACCACTTCTTCATCTTCCATGAGTACACAACATATTCCATTTATGGATGAATAATTATAGATAATAAATTCATTCCCATCGCTAGTTATTGTGAGTATTAATTCAATAATTAGACTCTTATTTAGATCTTCAAAAAAATCATTACATTTATCAGTATAAACATATTTGACTCCCTTCTAAGTTAGTTTGGTTAGTGGGATTCAAAAACATGAGAAGTTTCCCAAACATCAATGATAACAACCAATTAATACAAGGAAACTATATATTTATGTTACATATGTTGTTCTAGGCCATCCTTAGATTTTAAATATTTTTTATGAATCCAAAAATATCCCATTTTCGGTGTTAACAGACCCCAAAAAAGTTGATTTCTCCAACCAAAACTCAAATTTTCTATACATTTCATTTTTTTTTCTTTTTACAGGGTCTTCTATATAATATTAAAATGGTCCTTCTATTCCTCTTTGATTTTGTAGAAGATTTTAATATCATCTATAAAGACTACTTGTTTTTTGAGGAAATCCCTAAAGACTATATTCATTAGGTTCATTAAGATAATTAGAGAATTATTGAGTCAAAATGGAATCAATATAAGCTCATACTATCTGTAAATTATAAAAAAATAGTCCTGGGTATATCATCTTTCTTCACCTTTACATGGTAATATCTTGAATAGAGATCCACCCTATAGAAATACTAGGTTCCACATAGATAAATGATCAGGTTATCATTCCATGTAAGAGGATACATGTTTTTTATTGTGATCTTATTTTTTCTATGAAATTCAATGCAAAGGAACATTGACAAATCCTTCTTCTTGGTGAATAATATTGGTGCACCTCATGGTGATGCACTTTTGCATATAAAACCCTTTTACATATTCTCTTATAAATTATAGTTTATCTCCTCATGTTCAAAAATGTACATTATATATAATTTATTTGATATTATAAAATCTTCATGTATGATCTTTATAGAGATAGAAATCACACAACATTGAGGAAGGCCATGTAATTATCCAGAAAATACATCAGTGAATTCCCTTAAAATGGTCATATAATCAAGGATGATATTTTCTTTAGTATCAATCATTTGAAATGGATACATTTATTTGAAAAAAAATAATATCTAGGCATGTTATTTTTATAAAAAATAAGATTCCTCCCCCTCCTTTAACATATATTGAATCATAGGATAATTTATGATATAGAGAGTGATTCCCCTCTCTCAGAAATATATATTGGCACAATATAAGGAAATAAAATAAATACATATAATTTCATAAAATTCATCTAATAGTAGAATCATAAGGTTTACTGAGAATTTTATCCAACATATATGGATAGGGGAGGATTTATTTAATAGGTATGCAATAATTCGTCCATTTTTCATATTCACTAATAACTTAACTTTTATATTTTGAGGTAGTGTTTTAACAGTTCTACTAAACATTCATGATATGATGGAATGTGTAGAACCAAAATCAAAAAGAACATTCACTACTCTTGAATGAACAAATAGTGTGACAAACAACACTTCAATTTTGGGATCCACCTCATCATTTGTGATTCAATAATAATTCCATTTCCCTCTAGGGAATGTAAGTTGTTTTAGAAAAATGATATCCTGGGTACTTGATTCACATAATTTATATCTTTAATACAGTTGAAACAGAGGACAATAGGCTGAGGGTAGACCAAAGCATTCATTTATTCCCTCACATTGGTGGGTTTCTCCTATCAACAATCTCTTTCTAGGTTCCCATCAATTTGACATCTTATTTATTTCATTTTCAACTTTATGAAATTTCATAGTTTCTTCTCCAAACACATTTGATAAGTGAGATGATAAAATTTCTTCCCCCCATGAGTTTTCTCCATCACATCACAAAAATTAAAATCTATTACCTGCTTCTCTTTTCAATATCTTAGAGACCCTTGAGATTGAACATTACCTTTTAAAATTTAAGGGAACATAAAAATATCTCCTCATATCTTTCTATGTCTATAATATAGGATGATTTTCTTAGATTCAACTTTATCCATCCAAAGAAGCAATAAAAGTTAATTTCATGGGAAATGAAAAAGCCAGAGACATACCATGCATGTCTAGTGATGCTTTCCTCATATTAATCAATGTATTATTTATCTATTTTCATGAGTCTAACTAAATACCTCTCTATTTTATGTTATTGGTTATGAGGAAAATGTTGGTTAAAACAAGGCAAGATTCAATCCATTGAATCGCTTTGATGTCCTCCTCAGGCTTCATATTTTTAACCAATGTCCACCATTGATCAATGTACCCTTTCATATGATTAAAATATACTACTAACTTATCTTTATAAAAGGTTCAAAGTATTTAGATGTAATTATATATATATTTAGTCCATTTTTCTATGATTGAGGTATAATAAGATTCACTAAATGTTAGAGTCCTTTTTCACATAAAGGACTCAATTGCAACTTGGTATTTCTTAGGTGGATTCATGTGTCTCTATTGTTTAATATTTTCCTTTAAAAACCTGGGTCAATTGAGAAATTACTTCCACAAACATCATCATTCCATCCTCCATGAGGCGAGGTATTTAATTTGGGAAATTATTACATTTTTAGTCACATTGGTTGTTGACTCAGTTCCTCTTATTCCCATCAATTGACTAAAAGTAATGTGATATTTATATATTCTTATTTTTAAAATTTCAAACACATAAAAAGAAAATAATGAATATTAAAGGGATAACTCATAAATGAAATATATTATTTATCTTCTGGATTACTATGTTTCAATTCTATGTTATCTATGATACATTTCCTTACATAAATTCTTATGGGATTTTTTATTCATAATAATGGTTCATAATGATATTGTGAATTTATTGAAGAATATCCATTGGGAATGCCAATCTAGGTGTGTGAAAAGGCACATTTTCATGCTCTAGTAAATGATTGAGTAAATATCTATGCACCCTTTTGGGGTTATTACCACTATGTACATCTGTTTCAGATCCACATCAACTTGTAGTATCTAGAGATGGATGTATTTTCATGGAAAGAACTAACTGTATATGTTAAAAAAATATGGGGATGTTTTCATATGTTTATCATAATCCTAATTTCTTTTACTAGAGTTTCTAATCCTAATTCCCAAAAATTTACTAATCTTTTCTTTGATACCTACTATAGTAACCCATGTCTCTAATAAACTTTAATTCATGATTTAATACATAAAGGAAACAAAATAAAATTTCAAATGATTATAGAACATAGTTAATTTGGGAAATTCAGTATATAAAATAATAACATACAATTATAATAAAATTAAATTATTGAGAACATCCTTAGCATGCTTCTAAAATTCCATCGTTCTCCTGAACTAGCATGGGATAACCAAGTAATGTACATAAGAAAAGGGTGATTTATAAAGTCCATTAAGGGAATAAAAAAAATCATAGCATAAGGTAATGTTTTACATGTGATTCAAGAGAAAAATATTAGGAACATAAGAATAGTAGGAATCATATTCTTTAATAATGAGGTATGATATAACAAAAAACACAACAAACCTGAGAATGTGACAACAACATAAAACATGAAATAATAAATATATATAAATGATAACCACCAAAACAACATAGAATAAGAATATTAAGTTAACCTACCATGCACCATAAATAGAATATCATGAGATAGAAACATTACACAATGCATTGGAGGGATATATAATCTGGGTCTACCATCACTTTAATATAATTAACATGCATAAGTGTTCCATATAGATGATACAACATAAGTTTTTTTTTCAATCTTAATCCCATAAATAAAGAGTATGGGTTTAATATGTATAATTACCCAATCAATTAAGTAAAGGTATGACTAGGTGAATATACATGAGTTTAAATGGAGATGGATATTTACTACAATGATGTTTGGCATGAAAAAATGCAAGATAAATTCGATAGAATAATGTGTGAACAAAATGGTTTATATAAATGGTGAATGAGATTGAAACATTAATCTAATTACATGGGAATAATAATGATATAAATATGAATTATTATAATCATATCCCAACAATAACAATTGGAAATAAAAAATCAAGAAATAAATAAGGTTTCTAAATAATGAAGAGAAAGAAAGGGTCCCTTACATTGAGAGGGTGATTCTAAAATAATGGGGGATATTCTTAAGAGCTTGTTTAAAAAAAGGGAGTAATATAGAGATGTAATATAAGATTATGTTCATTCTACTAGTTTTTTTAGTTAAGATTAATTGAAGGATGGGTGGGTTTATATATGAAAAGGGGGGATAATTATTTATTAATTTCCAAATTTATGTTTTGGAATCTATCTGATAATGGAATCAAAACAACAAAGCACCCCATGTTTATTAACATGTTTTCTAAAACATTAATGTTTTCATCATTATTTGACATGTTAGAGAACTAATCTCATTATAATAGTACCCTTGGTGATGTGTAAGTGAGTCATGTTTACAATGAATTTATTTTAAAAACAGAAAATATAATATAGGTTTTGGAGGATTATTAAGGGTTTTTAAAAATAATCAAATAACCTAGAAAAAACTTATTTTATATTAGTAATATATATTTGGTTTTTCATACCTTTAATGGGATTTATTACATAACTTTTTGGTCATTTTTATGTCATAATACACAATATATATTTATACTATAATTAATTTTTTCCCAAAAACTCGACTATCTCCAAAAATTATGAAACAATAACCACTCTCTAGTTTCATCAGGATGTTTTCAAAATTATTATTTATTTTATGCAAATACTTCTCTATGTATTATTATTTACCTATTTAAATTAAAAACTACATTTATTGAGATCATATTATTTTTTACAATAATAGTTTTCTAACCCTTATAATTTTTTTGACATCATAAAATTATATTATCATTTATCATTAGTAATAACTATTTAATAATAATATTATATAAAATATCTTATATTTAAAAATATCATGAATTCAATAATTTAGAGTGTATTGACTGAAACTACATATTTTACAAAATTTTAATATGTGTTTCACCTTATAGAAATATAATATTTGTCAAAATTATTATATAATCATTTAGAACGTACCATTAATATTAAAGGATAAATATAATTTTTATTTTATTGAAATATATATATATAAATTCATACTATTAAATTCTAGATATATGTACCTTTATTACATGATTAAATTTCCTATGTGTAAGGTGTGAGATCATGATATGTCCATGGGGTGCTTCGACAAACAGGATTTGAATCCTTATCTCGACGGATGTGAACTTATTTTGTAATTTTGTACTCATTATTCAGTTATGGAATATCAAAATTAGATTGGTCTATAGAAGATCCATGTGATTCTATCTCCCTTGTAATCTTAGATAAATGGGCTTCATAGGATAATATCCTACTGGTGGAGGTTATATATTCTTCTATCTAAGTCAATTAGACATTATCACAACCCTTTATATATTATTGTTATACAAGAATTGTTCAACAGTTATATTATCAATGATTATGATTCTTAATGATAATTTAAAATTTAAATACCATATAACTATCCAAAATAGTGCTCGTGTATTATATAACATTATCTCATAATAAGTAATTTATTTATTTTAAAATGAAATTTAATTTATAAAATTTCGTGCGATTCAATTACCCCTCAAGATATTTCATAATTTAAATATCATTTTCATACACTAAAATAGATGAGGTTGCTTCTATCTCACCACTTCATATAGTTCTAATATCTCTTCCTCCTACTTGTTGTTCCCCCAGGACACATTCACCAAGTGAGTTGTCTTTTTTTAGAGAACATTTTCTCAATGATCAAAGATATTCAATAGTTTCTACTTTTTTGAAAAATCATTCTCTAGTGGTACCACATTTATATTAAATAATTATAAAGGATCTAGTATACACTTACGTAATAGGAATACCTATAAAATATTTTTTACTTGAGGTATGTTAGTTGGATGTGATATTCAATAGGCCACCACTCTAATGCGATCAAGGATATCTAGTGGGCTGACGTATCTTGGGATTATCATTCCATTATTTCAAATCATCATGACATTATTCCATTGAAATTTATAAAAGAACACATTATATCTGACCTAAATCTCTAATTCTCATCGATCATTGTTTTCATATCTTTTCTATCTTATTTGTGTAAATTTCATATGATAATAAATTTATTGAATCATATCTATAATTTCTTGGATAATATCAGGTCCCATCAGATTATTCTCTCAAACTTTATCCCATCATGTCAGAGTCTAACACCTTATCTCATATAGAGCCTCACAAGGAGCCCTTTTAATGATAGAATGGAAGCTTTTGTTATATGAAAAGTCCAATAAGGTAAGGCGTTGTTACCAATATCCTTGTAAATCCATTGATCATGGCATCAAAAAATCCTATAGAGTTTTAATTGTTCATTGAGGCTTACAATACATATGAGGATGATAAGTAGTTCTTATGCTTTGTTCCATATCCAACTTATTCTAACAACTTCTCCAAAACCTCAAGGTAATATTCAGATCCCAATAAGATACATAGAGAGTGGAAATCCATAAAATCTTTCCACTTAACATATGTATATCCTATAAATTTAGGCAAAAGAGAAATATTCCATGATATAAAGTAAATGAGCAAACTTAGTAATGTGATTGAATACCAATTAGATGATGTTATTTCCTTTAGATGTCCTAGGGAGTCTTATGATGATATACATGGTAATGTTTTCCCATTTGAATAATGGTATGGGAAAAGATTTCATCATTCCATTAGGATTATATTTATCCACGTTGACTTGTTTTGATACAAAGCATTGAGATATAGACTCCATAATCTCCATTATAATGTTACCCCCTCACATATTTTGCTTCAAATATCTATACATCTAAGTGATACACGGATGAATACATAAGGATGATCTATTAAAATCATCCAGAAGCTCCCTCTTCACTTCTAGTTTTCACGGGACACATATATGGATTATAAAACATACAACTAAATATTCCGAAAAGTTAAACTCTGAAGTATTCAATACCTTCATTTTTAGTAACTCATCATCTTTCTAGGCCTCCTTGATCCTCTCATGAATATATGGAAAATAAATTATTTGATAAATGTATGATGAAGATCATTTTATTATTCTTATATTGATCCTTTTTATTTCTATAAGGATTGGATCCCATACATTATTCATAAAATATAGTGATTCATGATCATTTACACTTAGAGAATATGTCACTTTTCTTGCCTTCCAACGATGAAAATGGACTGAAAAATCATATTAAATGATAAGATCTTCCCACCTTAAATGGAAAATATTAAGCTCATTTTTTGTACATATATTTGAGACTTTTATGATTGATATATATATCAAAATTCTCCCCATAGAGATAATATAACCAAATATTCAATTATAATATAGTTGATTCCAATTAAAGATCATGTATTCTGTATTTTTACTCATGGATCTTTAATTTATTGGATAAACAGGCTATCACTTTGTCAGCTTGGATGACTACAAAACTAAATCCCTCATTTAATTTATCAATGTATATCACAAATACCTCCTCATAAGGGGGTAATGTGAGTACAAGTGAAATTATTATACTCTAATTCATAAATTTAAAAATTTCTTTGCATTCATCAGTCTAGAAAAACTTGACTCCCTTTTAAGTAATATTTTTTATTGGGAAATAAAATCCAGAGAAGTTTCTCAAAAAATGATGATAATACCCATCTAATCAATATAAACTACATTTTAATCACAGATGCTGGTCTAGCGCATCATTTTATTGCCCCTATTTTTTATAGATCCACAGATATACCCTTCTTTGTTATAACATGCCTAAAGAAATTTATTTTATCAAGCCAAAACAAAAATTTACTAAAATGTTCATATAAATTTTCCCTCTAAAAGTTATTCAGTATAATATTTAAATACTCATTTTCTTCTCCTTTTGTTTTAGAGTATATAAGAATATAATCTATAAATACTACGAATTTTTTGAGGAAATCACTGAAGAATATATTCATCAATTCAATAAGGATAGATGGAGCATTAATGAGTCCTAATGGTGTCAATATGAACTCGTAGTTCCTAAACCATGTAAAAAATCAGTCTTGGGGATATCCACCTTTTTCACTATTACCTGGTAAAATATGTACTGAAGATCCATCATAGAGAAATACTGGTCTCCAAAAAGTTAACTTAATAAGTCATCCATCCATAGTAGAGGATGATTTTAATTTATCTTGATATTTTTTGATCTCATCATAATAAATGAAGAGGCAAATTGACCCATCCTTATTCTAGATGAATAAGACTAATGCAACCCATAGTGAAGCATGTGGGTGAGTAAACCCTTTTCTAAAACTCCCTTTTAATTGTTTCTTCAGCTCTTCATGTTAAATAACATAAATTATATATGGAGTCTTGAATACTGGAAAATCCCCAGGTATGAGATAGATTAATAACTCAACCTAATGGCTTGGAGGAATACCAATAAATTCGTCTAGAAACACATAAGTGAATTCCATCACAATGGTAATGTCCTCAAGGATGATATTTTCTTTATTGTTAATCATTTGAGTTAGGTAAAATTACTTTAAAATAAATAATTTATATACATGAGATAATGGTATCAAAGAGGATTCATCATAATATTTTAATTTTTATAAAGTTATAGGATGATTTTTGATAAAGACTAGGATTTTCTTCTCCTAGAAATTTATATTGAATTTATATATCGGAAGAAAATCCATAACAATAATTTCATAAAATTATACTAATGGGGGAATTATAAGGTTTTATGGGATGTTTAGCCTACAAATATAGTTAGGGGAGGAGTTAAATATATGAATTAAATAATTTCCGTATTTGTAATCTTCATCGATATGTCAACTTGCCTATTATGAGGTGGTGTGTGAAATGTTTTACAAAATATGAATGATATGAAAGAATAGATATATATAATTTTAAACAGTACACTCACTATTATTGAACAAATAACTAGTATACTGGTAACTAATTTATTTTCAAGATCCACATCAGTTATTGTGATAACATAATATCTACCTTCCTCTATAGGTCATGTACATTGTTAATGTTAGTTTTCGTCATCAACCCATGGCTCAGGGAATTTATTCACATAGTATGCTTGTTCCTTTCAGTTGAAACATTGGTTAATAGGATAATAGTTGACCATATAATTCCTTTTCTCTGTCACATTAGCTGGTTTGCACAATCGATAATTGTTCTCTAGGGTCCCTTTCTCCCTATACTTAAATCATATCCTTATACCCTTCAAGAATTTTTTGGATGTTTCTTCCGACAATTTTTACAAGTGGGATAATGAATTTCAAAACCCCAAGATTTTTTTCCATCCCATAACTAGAATTTAAATCCATTCTCTACTTCTTTTTTTACATCCAAATAGACCCGTGAGATTAACAGTTCTCTGTTTCAACATTAAAGGATCATCATTCAATTTATTCATTTTTTTCTAATCCATTATTTGCTAATGATTTTTTATATTCTTATTTATCCCACTAAAAATCTATTCAAACATACATTTATGGGAAAATACAATTCTTATGGATTATCATGAATGACTTATGAATTTTTTCTCATATACCATAATCGATTTTTCAACCTATTTCTTGAGGCTAAGGAAATTAAATTCCATTTTCATTCAGATAGTTTAAGGGAAATATTTTTCAAAAAATATTATCCATAATTACATCCACTCCATCAAATGGATCTTATCCTCAAGCTTCATATTTCTTCCCAACACCCCACATTTATTATATTCCCCTTCTATAAAATAAAAATCCCACACAACCCTCTCTTTATAAAATCATTTAAGGATGAAGAAGACCATTTCAATAGAGTTGATCCATTTCTCAACAATTTAGGGATTAAAAGATCCATTAAATGTTAAAGGTATTTTTTCACATAATGTTTTATCTTGAAACTTTGTATCTCTAAGGGGAATACGACATGCTCCTGATTCAGTTTTATTTCAAAACTCGATTCAATTGAGGAAAATTATCAAGATTATAATTATTACTTCTCATATTTGGATAGGCATTTAATTTTGGAATTAGTTACATTGTTCTTCACAATGGTTGTTGACTTGGTTCCTAATATTATTATCCATTAACTAAAAGTAAAGGGAAAATGTTTTATGGGTATATTTAAATTGTTAAAAAAATAAATGAGAACCCCTGAAAATTAAAGGTATAACTCGTAAATGAAACCTATTTTTTAACTTATCATTTTCTATCTTTCAATTATATGTTATCCATGATCTATTTCATAGGATAAAATATTATTGTAATTTATGTTCCCTTAATAATGGATCAAAAGGATCTTGTGAATTTTCCAAAGTATATCAATCAAGAGTCTAAAACTATGTGTGTGGTAAGGATCATTATTTTGTACCATGTATCGACTGAACCCAAATCAATGACCCCTTTTTGGAGATATTAACTCAAAATAAATCTATTATAGAGCTATATGAACATGTAATAACCATATTGGGATTAAATTTTTTTGGAAACAAACATCTATATAATTTACAATAATTTGGGGATATTATTTTATATTTATTCATTTCCCTAAGGATCCATCTAAAATTTTCTATTCTTATGGCCAAAAATAAGTAGAGTTTCTTATGATACAAACTATTACAATTGTTGTCTTTAATACAATTTATTACATGATTTATTACATGATGGATCACAAAATACAATCCAATAAATAATAAAGAATAATATTTTTTTGAAATTTTATATATAGATTAAAAACATTCAATAGAAATATATTGACATTATTGAATACATCCTTAACATGCTCCAAAAATTCGATCATTCTTCTAAAACTAAAAGGGATAACCTAGGAATGTACATAATAAAGGGGTGAGATATAAATCCGACTAAGTGAATAAAAAAATCATATCATAGGTTAATGAAATGCATGTGATCCAAGAGGCATATCAAGGTAACATAAGAGGGTTGTGAATTATATTCTTGAACATTGAGGAATTATATAACATGATAGTATAAAAGAAAGCAATGGAATGTGGGGAAAAAATATGACATCAAAAGAATATGTCAAGGATAACCACCAAGACAATATAATTTAGTGTTAACATGACAACATCCCAAGGACCATACATGTAATTTCAGGATATAAAAACATTACCAAATGCATTGGAGGGTTTTATAATTCACATCCCACCTATCACTCTCATATCATGTACATGCATAAGTGTTCCATATAGATCATACAATATATGGATTTCATTCATAAATTTTAACATTGTGATTATGGATTTTGGGTTACATGCATGTAATTACCAAATCATTAAAATATATGGCCCACTTGATAAATACCCTTGATTGGAAATGGAGATGAGTATTCACTATAAAAATGTTTTTTCATGGAATATCCACAGATAATTTTTATAGCATAACATACATACATAAGGGTTTATAGAAGGGGTAAAAGTGAGATAAATGGGTCTATTATTACATTGTAATAATAAGTACAAATAGAGTGATGTGTAAAAATGTATAAAAACATGAACATTTGGAAATAAAAAGGTAAAGACCTAAATAATGATCCTAGATTGAGAAGAGAAGGAAATGATCCCTAACATTGAGAAGATGCTTCTAAAATCTTGAGAGGTGCTTATAAATAGCACAGTGGTACCTTCAAGGGACACTAAAGAGGAAAAGGTAGATTAATTTCATTCTACAAAGGTTTTTATTGAAGATGAATGAGATATTGGGTGTTTTAATATAGAAAAATATGGGAGAATTCATTATTAATTTCAAATTTTAGGGTTTAGACTCTATATGTTAAATTAATTAAAAACACAAACATTATAATAGTTTTTTCCGATTGAATCAACCAAAGAAAAGTGGTTTTATTTGTTTTAGAAGTTTAATAATCGAGATCATTAAAATAACACTCGTATTGATGTGTAATTGATTCATGTTTACAAAGAATTGATTATAAAACCATAGAATATAATATATTATTGGGAGGATTCAATAAGGGTTTATAAAATTAAAAAAATAACCTCAATAAAACATTATTTTAATGTAGAAAAATATATTTGGTTGTGGATTCATTTTATGGAATATATTACCCAACTCTTTGGTTATTATGATTTCTTGATACACACCATATATTTATGCAGAATTTATTTTTGACCAGTAAATACGATTGACTCAAATAATTAGGAATAAAATCACTATTAAATTATTTTGGCATAGTGATTGCCAAAAATATTAATTTTATCCAAATAATTATTTACATAGTAGAATATATACTTTTATATCAAAAATCCACATTTATTAAAAATTATATTTTTCTATGACACTTATAAAAAAATTTCACATCATAAAATTATATTATCATTTATATTTAATAAAAATTATTTAGAAATAATATCATAATAAATATCATTCAATTAAAAATTATTTATTTCATTTAAATAATTTATCTTGATTTAAACTATAGATTTACAAAAAAAATTATATCATCATATCAAAATCAATTTTTTTTTAAAATCATTATCTAATAATTTAAAAAGTAATAATAAAATTAAAGGATAAATACTATCATAATTTTAATGAAAATTAAAATATAAAATTCATACTGTTAGGGTCTAGATACATATCCCTTTATTACACCATCACTTTCCCTAAAGGTATGGTGTGCAATCTTTAGATTTTCATGGGGTGCTTCAGTAAACATGGTTTGGGTTGTGATATCAATAATTTTGAAATTTTCTTATAAATGATTTTTCACATGATTATATAGTTGAATCTCGGTATGGGATTGGTTTAGATAAAATATTAGTGATGTTATCTCCCTTGGAAGCTCTGAAAAATGGCCTTCATAGGGTTTGATCCTACTAGTCTCAACCATCAATTATTCTATATGTATCAATTAGATTTTATCATAACCCTACATATAAACTAGTCAAATTATATCTGTTTAATTAATATATTATCAATGGTTATGATGGTTAGTGGTTATTTAAATATGACAGATGATATAACTCTCCAAAATATCCAAAGTAGTGCATGTGTTTTCAATAATTTCATTTATTAATAAGGTGTTTATTTATTTAGAATGGGAATTTAATTTTTAAATTTATGGGTTGTTACACATATACCATTTATTTTATGAAGTTAAAAAATGGATCACATCACTTTGTGAGGTGTTATTCTTCATTACACACAAATAGCGAGATCATTTTCAATAGATGTAAAGGTAATAAATTATATGATTTATTACCTTTATATAATTTTTAACATGTTATTAATATCATATATAGTCATTAAATCCATAGTTTTGGATAACCTTGAGAGGTGATAATGTAAAATTAATTACATTGGTTCGTAAGGCGGTAGTCCCCCAAACACATGATCTAAGATTTCCTTTCCCAATCTATATAAGAAGAGATGTATGTATGTTATTCAATAAACATAATAATATACGATTATATGTGATAAATTTATGTTATTATTTCATTATGGATTAATAATATTTGAAGTTGGTGGACCAAGAAAAAAACTAAACTCTTGGTTGAGAATGATACCTCTTATTCATATAACCTTTTTAGATTTATACAGAAAGACTCCCTAGATTGAATTTAACATAAAAAGGCCACTAGAATATGGGGAGAGATATAAGGAAGGGATTTAGTCTAGCTTTGGCAGAAACAGAAGTCCATGTAAGTTTTAAGATATGGTTAGAGGGGTTGTTATTTATAATTTAGGAGGAGTGGTATTTTTGTAAATACCCATAACTTTTCAATAATGGGAAGTACATATCAATACAAGTTCCTAAAAAACTAATAAACAATGGATTTAAAGGGTGATATGGTCTAGATACACATCCACCATTCAAAAAACATATTTTAAACATGTTAAACCATTTAACACTAAGATTTCTCACTTTTACCATTTTAGTTTTTCACCTAGTAAGTAGTTTTTTTTAATGATTTTACAAATCATTATTAAAAGAAATTAAGTTGAATATATTACCTAATATTCATTATGATATTTAAAAATACTGAATAAATTTTATCAAATTAAAATAATGTAAGTTTTAGATTTTAATTTAAAATTAGACACACAAAATGTGTCAAAAAATGATTTATCAAGAAATTCATTTTTCACACAATAGATAATCTTATATTAAATATTTGACTAGAAATTGACATTATATTAATTTAAATTAATATAAATAGAATTATAATATATTAATTTAATTTAAATATTTCATTAATAAGGGTTATTTTAATTTATTAAAATCAATAAAATTTATGCACTTAAAAACCTTTTTGAAGAAAACTGCATTTTTATGTATAAAAATACACTTATAACAAAATAATGAAATTTTATTATTAAACTGGAATTAATTAGAATATTAAAAAAAATTAATTTCACATTAATAAAAAATTTAAAATCTAATTTAAATTTCAAATTACTTTATTTATTAAAAATAAATTATAGTATTACAAATAGTGGTATTTTTCACTATTCAATGGAAAATAATTCTTTTCAGAAAAATAAAAAAAACATAACCCTTAGGTAATTTCAATATAATGATTTAAAAAATTATAACTATACGAAAAAATATTAACTCTAAAATTTCTGATAACTAATTATAATATTCAAACAGAAAAAGAAATAAAATTATTTCTGAATTTTTTTTGAAGCATAAAATAACTATAATAAAATTTCAACACTTATTTATTATGAATTAAACAATACATTTTTACTATATAAAACCATTATATATATTCTTTTAAAGGTTTATTTTTATTCATACAATAAATTTTAACGTCTTGGTTATAATGGTCATGTTTAAATATTAATATTTTAAAATATTTAATTGTTAATTTAATCCCAGTGTTTTGTGTTGTATACACTATTGAATATAATGTTATTTTGAAATATCACGGTGTTAAATGTATTTATATTCTATTTTTTTCATATTTCATGCTTTAATTTATGATTTTCTCTCGACTGAATGATATCCTTCCATGATGTCATTTCAGGATTAAAAAGCGTCTTCTGATCGTTAACTTTTCATTCCTAGATGAAAATTCCCTCCCAAATATCGTCAATATGTTTTCCCTACCATTAAGTATAATAGTAAAAACACGTATAACATCGATATATTATTCAAATTTTATGTTTTACTCAATAATTATTGATGAATTTTTAGGCTTCTTAAATTTGAGCCTTTTAATTTCTACCTCTAGTTTGTTCTTCCCCCATTCTTACTTCTACATATAGAGTTTTTCTTCATGAAATAATATATCAGATTTATTCAGTTTGGATCTCAAAACATATAATTCATCCATATTATTATAAATATCAATGCGGATATCTACTCTTCATTCCAAAAATTCTTCACCACCCTTACACTCTTCCCATGTCTGAGAATTTCCTACAGATTCTTCCATATCATTTCCATATGGTATTTGCAGTCTTAAATTTATTGTACCTAATTTATTAATGAAATATCATTTTATTGTGAAATTTAGTTTTTATTATACAAAACAAATTCACATATTTTTTCCAATGTTTCACATTGGATTAGGTGATCTTTATGGTAAATTTATAATGATCATCATCATTCTTGTTAAACATCATGGGACAATGTTTTACAACATGGACAACATTTAAATGTCATAATAATGTGATTAAATGTTTAATTTAATAAATTCATTTTCGCATTTGAATCTTTTAGGAATGTAATGAAATGACATCTTCCAACTCTTCCTATTTTGGGCCACCATCTATGGTGTGATGTTTTATGGCATTGAATACCACCAATTTGGATTTTTCTTTTCTAAAAACATCATTATCATAATTTCTAAACTCATATGAAAAAAATATTACTATTAAATCTATATAATTTTATCTCATTTGGATAATTGTTCTCTAGTACAAATGACTTTGGATTGAACCAAGATTGATGAATTCTTTAAATGGTCTTAGTGACCTATACATCATTGAATATTTCTATGAGACCACACATATACTACTAAAAAAGTAAAACATGTTAAATAATGCATCATCATACTCATTATGGTGTATTCTCATATCCTCATATTTTTCCAGCAGAATCAGAAATTTACCATGTTATTATTTTGAATTATCTTAATAAATATTTAACAACTTTTCTCACATATCATATGATGAATTTAATGATATCAAATTCATGTAGATTTTGTTGGATAAGTACCCCACTAATTCATTTATTACACTGGATTGAACATCCAATATAATTTGTTATGATTTTGATAAATATCCACTATCTACATGGGTTGATATAACATTTATCCCAGCTATAAAAACATCCATTCCTAATGATTATAAGTAGAATTTTATCTAATTATTTCACAATTGAAAATTAATTTCATTAAATATTAGAATCCCATTATGATTAAAAATTAATATTTCTTCTATTGAGATTGAAACACTAATTTTAGCCTTTTCTAGGATACTAATTATTGGATGTACTAGGTTAAATACAATAAGAGGAGGTGTTGGGGAATCTGGGTATTAAATATTAAAACACATTCCATGTTTTGGGTTATCTTTATAATTTAAATAAAACATACTTCTATCTACTTCTAATATTATCGAATTAGAAGAAATTAATGCATGAACTTGAAAATAAATTTTAACTTGGACCACCCCCACTGGGATACATTCATATATCATAAAATAGTAATGACAAAATGCACCAAATCTAATATTTTTCACTTATGATACAAATCTTAGATCATAATCTATATCTCACTAAGTTTACTACCAGTTACACTTTAAATGATTATGGATTTATCCACTAAATTTTTCAAATTTCTCCACAAAAAGATTCATTCATTGATTACTTAAATAAATGTTTTTACACCCCATTTAGTGTGTCATGAAGTTCATATTTCATCCTCATAATAAAAAAAAATTTACCATATAATTTCTTGGTAATTTATTATAGTCCATGAAAATTTCACATTCATGTAAACTTTTCACAGTATAAATTAATCATTCATAAAAATCATGAAACTTTTTGGTTTATAACATAACTCCTCACATTCAAAAAAACCTTCACATTTATCATGAAACCCCCAATATTCTGGAAAATTTTGATTTTTCTTGGAACTCACGTGGTCATATAGACACAGTTGTTCTTTGTAGATAAATCAAGTGCATGGTTAATTGAGTTCTGAATAAAAAATTTAGTTAAAACAATATATAAAACAAAAATTCCAAAGATTAAAATTCACTCATTTAACTGATATATTATGTATATCTAAATTAATTATTTTTAATAACCACTAAAAATTTTAATCATAATAAATATTTAATAATTTTAATACCACCATATGATTTTGAGATTACATTACTTGGACTAAACATTAGAAGCATCACATGTAAAATCTAACTATCAATGTATATTTTTGAAATAATTTAAAAAAACAATGAAAACACAGAAAAAAATAGAATAATAAAAATACCAAAGGTTCATTCTCATGATGAGGACAAAGAATCTCTACTTGATAGTCACATACTGCTAATTAAATTTATTAAAAATAAATATATAATCCACAACTTAGATCGGGGTTTTACATATAAAGAATCAAAAGGCTGTCCAGGATAATACATTGCCTCTTCCATAGCTTCAATGGGAGTAAAAATAATAAGGAAGATGAATTAATAGTATCTGAGTACTATTATATACACTATATTAGTTTTATATTTGATAGATATATAAAAATTTCAAGTACAACTTGAAATTAATAAAAACATAGATAAAGAGCAGTAAAGATAATTTTATATAAAGAAGATTAGAGTTTGGTTGTTTAGAATATGTATCTTATATTTTATATTAGTTATTTTACTTTGATGATGTGATGAAAATATAAGGGGATAATATTTTATATTATAATGGATTTATGGAGAAATATTCTATCATGTATAATAATGGGGTATTGGGTCACGTTTTCCACTGATAAAAAATTTCAGTAATTTTTATATGTCTTCATTATTCTGTAAATAGAAATATTCCTACAAAAAGATACATTGTAAACACATCATTATGATTCCAAATAATTGGGATGAAATCTTGGAACAATATATGTATTTGATTGATCATTTAATTCTATGTAGAAGAGTGGTTTATATACTATATTAAAATATAATTACAAATTTTAGACAGAGATGATTTAAGTTTGTCATGTCAGGTCATCCAGTGTAGGGCCAATAATTAGTAAGAAAAATTATCAGATTCCTTGAAAAGTAAGAGAGTGTATTATTAAATTTTTGTACAATATAATAATTTGAAATATTCTAACCACTTATCAAAACCACATCATCTGATCATATAGTTTCTTCATCACTTTACCAAAATAAAATGTCCCTTCCAGTTGATTTACTCCAAAATGTAGTAGCATGATTGCTATTAGAAGATGAAATAGATTTTCAAATTTTCAAATCATGCAGATGGTTATAAATAAACATGTAGTATCTCTAATAGTTAATGAGATTTCATACAATTGGAAAAATCATGTGGTCACTTCATGTTGGGTTCATGGTCACTTGGTAGCTCTTGAAGTTGGTTAAAGAGTTTGTGAGATACTCTATGATGGATTAAATAGGAGTTCAGTCAATCAAGTTGATAATTTAGTCACCTAAACTATTTGAGATAAATTGGTATAATTTTAAAAGGATTCTAATTCTTGATTAAATCCTTATTTTTATAAATTATTTCTCCTTAGAGTTTTATGATCACTTTACAAGATTTCATTATTGAGTGATAAGATGGTCTTATGGTCAGTAAATCTATCTTTCAGTCACTTAGGTAGTTTTTGAAATTTATCCTATCTAGATTTTTCATACGGTTAATAGATTCTTCGTGTTATCAATCAAGTAAATTATGATATTTTATTTCTTCTGAATCATAGTTGATTTTCTAGCTTGATTATATTTACATTTTCTTCTAGAATTACGAAAACTCTAAATGTTCCATAAAAATAATTAAATTCTATAAAACTAAAAAATAGTTAGAAATATAGAAACATGATTTCTAACAGTTAAATCATGAAATATCTGGACTAATCCAATAATATTTCACTTTATTATTATGAAAATTCATGGAATAAATAAATAAACACAATCAACTCAAGAACCAATTATTGATTTCACTATACTATAACATACTATTAGTATTCATGCTAAAATTTCATACATTACACTCCTTTATGTATGATAAAAAATAATATTGGAAGGGAGATAAATTAATTTTAAATAATAAAGATTAATAATAACGAAAAAATATAGAAAAATATAAATGAAAAAATTTGAATACAAAATATTTCATTGAATATTACAAAATAATTTATTACAACTCTATATCATTGTCCCTTGTAAAAATATAAGTTAGATTCCATTATTGTCGATGGATCAATTAATGGTTATTCTTTTCCCATAAATAGATAAGGAGGAGGAATTGGGTGAGGTGTATTAGAAGCTCCTGGAATCAAATGAGTTTTGAAAATTTAATTAATCTAACAAACCACTTGGGGAAGGTTTAGATCGAACCGTACTATATTAGGCCCATTATAATTAGGAATGGAAACTGGTGTAGATATACTGGTAGAA
The DNA here is from genome assembly GCA_963277665.1 of Viscum album. Lineage (NCBI taxonomy): Eukaryota > Viridiplantae > Streptophyta > Magnoliopsida > Santalales > Viscaceae > Viscum > Viscum album. The sequence goes on along the minus strand of OY728137.1, from coordinate 2,023,317,458 downwards.
AATAATGTTGATACTGCTGCTATAGGTCAACCAAAATAAGATGAAATTATTGGTACACGAGGATCCGATGGTTTCAAAACTATGGTATTTTCAATATACATGTAAGGAATCAAGGGTTTAGAAATATTTTTCACATCTATGGAACCATTCCCAATATTTTATTAAAACTCATCCTTTATTGATATAAAATGATCCATTAGAGGTGTCTTAATCAATATATTCTAAAAATGTGTTTTAAAGATGTGGTTATGATTGAAAATTACATTCCAAGTTTGCATTTGTGTAAATCTAGTTGATTTCATATTTTACTGCTCCCTTAAATTAACCTTTTATGTTAAATTCTTGATTAATTTTTATTCTATAATATCATATAGCATATCACCATGTATATTATAATACATATGAACGTGGATCCTAATTTCCATAAAAGTATCCTTCATACTCTATATTTATTCATATAGATGACTTTTGATAAGATCTACATCTATGGAAACAGATGTAGGAGGATCTTAGAAAAGAGTTTTGGAAGGGATGGTGATTACAGAAAGGTATTCCCTATATAGTGTACCAATCAAATCTAATAGATCCACTTGAAGAGATCCAATACCTCCTTATAAATATTCCATTTCAGTTTAAAAAATATAATTATCATGAACCATATCATATAACTTGAGAAAAATCAGAGGATTTATATGAACCTCAAGACTCTCATTAATAATGGAAATATCCTCATGACTTTCATAATCATTTGAACTATTGATACTTAGATATATTTCTTTCAAACCATCAAGAAGATCATTATTAAACTATATAAAATAATCATATGTAATAACTGATGTTGGAAAATAAGAAGTGGCATCTAGTTAAGGTGGAGCTTATATAGTTCTAGCATATGATACATTAGGAGAAGCAGTAGGACTATGGTTAAGTGTTCAGTCACTCAACCCTAAATCTGAAGGTATCAATATATATTCCTCATTATATAAGAAGATATCTTGAGGACTTACAATTTCTTGAATTGAATTATATAATGTTTCAACAATTTAACCTTAGTTCGTGAAGATGAATCATAAATGGGATCACCCTAAGTATATTTTATAATTAATATCATTGGGAAGAAGGTATGAATTGTTATATAAGAATGGAAACAGATAAAGTTTTCAAGAAATAATCATCAAAACACTCAGGTTTGACCTTTTCTTCTATGAGTGGAAAATATGTTCTTTGCATAATAGGTTTTGGATCTTTATAAAAAACTGCTTAGACTTTCAATATAATTTAGGTTTAAATTTCAAAATTATTATCATCATTATCATCAAATTTACTAGGAGAAAATATATATAAATTAAATAAAGGTTTACCAATATATCCATCTTACCAAGGAGGAATTGAACAAAAAGTTGGGGGGTCCCCCAATCTCTATCACAGGAGGACTTTCATCAACTAGATCTTCATCTTTATCACTCTCATAATCAGTAAGGATTGGTCCAAGAGAAGACATCTTGGGAGTTTCTCCCCCTAAAGTGTTTCTACTTCTCTTATTGATTCAGACGCTATTGGATCTCTTGAATCATTTGAAACTTGAGGACCAGAAGGTAATCCCATTATCTCATCATAATCTCTTTAGCCTTATTCATTTACATAAGTTATAAACTGAGATCTATTATAATTGGATGAGTAGTTATCCCGAACTATCTATTCTGGATTCAAGCCTATATCTATGTCATCCCTTGTCCTAGTTGGGTTTCCTATAGTATTAATGTCTGTATAAATATTATTTTCATCGACTACCCACATATTTTCCAAAGGATTATAGATTATTTTAATTTGATTTCTCATGGTTTGGTTAAAACAAACTACACTAAATGTAGTAACATTTATTCTCCCTTAGGAATAAGTATCTTATATTCAAGTATAGTATTAATGTAATTATAGTAAGGTAGATTACTGATCCTCATGGAGGTCTTACTAATCTCTTATATATGCATCATCAAAAATCTTGGAAGATTTATCAAAATTTGATGAACCATAAAATACAAATAGAAGAGGTATTCGTTCCTTGGAGTGCTGAAATATTCTTTTATAGGGAAGGTATCATGGATTCTAAACATAAAAAATATCTTATACTCTCCATTTAATTCAATAACACTATGATTTCATTGGTAACTATCATATGATAAATCATATAACACATTTCCAAGCTCACAACATGGATGATTTACAGGATACAAGATTTAGTATTATAAATACTATCTTTGATGTGATGCTTTTAAAATATCACGCTAAAGAGTTTATGAAAACAAACATTCATAACCCTCAATAAAGGATGTAATGAAATCTTCTTGAAACCTGACTTCATAAAACATTATCATAAAATAAATTATTTTAGAAACATTAATTTCTATCCAAAAACCAATTATTCTGTCCTTGTTATAGTATAACTCTCCAAACTAGATAATGGCTAGCCCTACAACTTTAAACCTAGACTTTCTTTTCTGGGGAGAATTCTTGAGGAAAAATATGTGTCTTTTATTGTTTTCTAGATCCACTATTTCTTTCCTTGGTTATTTTGGAATTACTAGAACCTTTAGGAGCATATTTCTCAAATTATCGGTTCATCTTGGCTACTCAGATTCAAGGGTTGGAATGCTAGTGTTTTGGTAAAGTAATATTTTACCATAATTTGTAATGAAAAATGACTATTTCAATTCAATTTTAGGATATTAGTATCATTAATGGCTTGATATATTTTAAATCAGAGGAAATAGTAATTAAAGGTATATAAAATTAATATGGTATCTTTATTAAAAAAATATTTAATTTAATACTCCAATATAAGAAGAACATATAAAAAATTAAATTTATTCAAAATTAAATACAAAATAATTTAAATTTAGTCGATCATTATTAACTCGTATGGAATAATTTAACCTATCACAATTAATAACCTTTCAAGAAATTTTAGTAAGTTATTGTTTTGTTCCAATGAATTCAACAGTGGTATCTTCTTTTTGAAAATGACCTCTCAAAAAGTGATGTCTTATATAAATGAGATATTTCATGGAATGAGATACCATATTTTTAGAAATATTAATCAAAATTATATTTCCACAATTTATAGGTACATATCTGAATTGATATCCATAATCTAGTAACATGTGTTTCATCCATTGAATCTATGTCCAGTAGCTACCTGAAGCTATGTATTTAGCTTTAGCAGTTCCCAATGCAACATTGTTTTTGTTTATACTACACATTGATGCAATAGAAATTCCCATAAGGTGACTTTTTCTAGAAGACACTTTTTGATCTATATTTTTTCCACTAAATCGAGAATTTAAATAGATAATTAAATACAAAATCATTCGCTTTAAAATAGAATAATCCTAAATTATTTGTACATTTGAGGTATTTTAAAATACATTTAACACTAGTTAAGTGTGATACTTTTGGATTGTCTTGAAGATGGGAACATAGACATACACTGACCACAATATCATTCTCAATAGCTACAAACTAAAGTAAATCCCCTATCATACCTTGGTAAGTGGTTTGATCAACCAGTTTCTTATATCATTAGGATCCAATTTACGATTGGAACTCATTAGTGTATCACTTAATTTGGTATTATAAAATAAAAATGTTTCAAATGGTATTTTTGTAGTTACATTAAGTCAAAAAAATCATTCATTATTTGGAAAGATTTGGAAACCATGAAAAAATTTTAGTTTAAACATTAAACTCATTTCAAATAAATGTTTTGTTTTTTTGAAAATTCAATTCAAAAGGAGTGTTTGGATGATTTGAAAATAATATCATCAACATATATTCGAAATACTAATACATCCATTGAAAGTATTTTTATAAATAATTTAGTATTATAAACACCATTTTTTAACCGTTTTAAATAAGAAATGTGATTCTCCAATACTTCCATGCACTACAAGATTGTTTTAAAGCATAAAGTTATTTTCATAGTTTGAAAACATGATTTAAAAAATGTGGACAAAAAAATATATGTGGTTGTTTAAAAAAATAATTCTTAATAATATAACCATTATGAAAATAAATTAAAAACCCCATTAGATATAATTTCAAATTTACTTATTCTATATAAGAATGTATTATTTTTATTTTTTTAAGTATAAATACTTGTTCAAGGGATTCTACGTAGGAAATAATTTTATTTTAACTATATATGTGTAGAACAAATCTTTATTTTTTTCTGATTAATTGTGCATGGGTTTTCAAACTTATTTTTAAATACCCATTTAGTTTCAATAGTTATATATTATTTATGTATCTCAATTAATTCAGTTACATTATTCATTTAAACTTATTTAATTCTTCTTGTATAGAAATTACCCAATTTTCATTATTTACATTTTTGTTGATGGTATTGGGTTTAATTTGTAAAAAAAATTTATATTCAACCTTGTTTCTTAGCACGACTCAGGTCTTTGTACCATTATCCAAGTTTCCAAAAAATAAAATTAGGGGTGGCTTTTAGGGGTTCTAATAGTTCTAGGACCAGAAGTAATTTGTTATTATAAGTCATATTCTCAGCTAGAAAGGCGTTGATTGTATATATAGGTAGATTTATATAGTAAATTAATAGAATGATCCAAATATTTATATGTTATATTAATATTAGAATTTTTAATATCATTCTCAAGATTTGCAATAGAGTTTTTTAGTTAATATGGACCTACATCATCAAAAATGACTTAGAGAGTTTAATCCACAACATTAGATTTATTTTTAAATACTCTATAAGCAATATTCATGGTCAAATAACCAAGAAAATTCCTTCAAATATTTTTTGTGAATTTGATTCCAAAATACGATATGAATTTATAATTTTTACATTTCTTACAAAAAATATAATGTAATTTACTTTGTATTTTCTACTATTCCATAATTTATATGGGGTATTTTTCATAATATATTTTATATGAACACTTTTAATTATATAGCAATATTAGTTAACCGATTCATCGAAAAAATAGATAGATAAGTCATATTAACTATAAATTGCTTTGGAAATTTCATGAAGTTTATTATTTCTTCTTTCTATAGCCTTTTTTATGGTGTCATATGTTTAGAAAAATTGTGAGTATAATAATTTTGTGAGATAAGCGATTTAAACCCTTGATTCTGAAACACTTAAACATGAATACTTCTCATGGTTTTGATGGTGGGTCTATTAATTTTCTCAAAAATTGTTGCATATTTTTTAAATAGGAAGGATATATACTTTTATGAACAAGGTAATAAATCCATTTACATCTTGAATAATCATAAAACATAATATAGACATTGTTTTTCCTACTAAAACTAAAACCATTAATGGTCCAAATAAATATATGTGAAATAATTATTATGGTTGATAGGTAGAGACCTCTTTATTGGTTTTGAATGATATTTTTTTAATTTCCCTTTCGAAAAGGATTACACAATTTGAATTTATGGAATTATAGATTAGGTATATCCTAAACTAAACCCTTATAATTTATCTTTTAAAGTCAGTTTATTTTTAATTGGACTACTCTCCTTTTCCAAAACTAGGATTCTCTATTAAAAAAGCATAAATGAGAAGCTTTTTAAGAGAACAATAAATATAAATTATAATTATAAAAATAATAAATTCTTAAATAAGTAAAAAATAATTCATTATTGGAGTTATAAATCATACTATAATTGGTCTTAATTTTACAATTAAAACCCTCAAAAAAATTATAACTACTAACCAGGTTATATGATTAACCAAAAATTAATAATACATTATCAATAAGTAAATATTTCGAGTTACCAATTTTTGAATGTCTAATAATCTTTCCTTTTCCATTTTCACCGAAATTTAAATGCAAACTATCTAATTTTATAAGAGAATTGAAGATTTAATAATCACCAATAATATGTTTGGAACATAAATTTTTTAGATACCATAGTTTTTTGGTATTTTTCAATTATTTTTCCTAAGTTTAATCAAACAAGAAATTACTTTTTTACCTAGATTTTATTGGGTCCAACATATTTACTATATAAATCCATATAATTCACTTTTGTTTAATAAACTTAAATACAACTGAAATAATAGATTTATATAGAAAATTATTTTTATGTAAAATTTTTTTAGAATATTTCCCAAAACATATAGTTTCCATAGAAACTGAAGTCTTGTTTTTTGTTCAGGGTATTAAATAATTTATATAAATCTTCCCTTGTAGTCTAGATCAATTTTCAATAAAACGTTTTTATATTTTATTTTTTACTCAAAGTGATATTCATGGTTTTTATATTGTCAAAAAACAATTTGAAATTATTTTTTAATCTTTTAATTTACTAGTTTCATATCAATATTTTCAATTAAATGATTTTCATTTTTTCCCTTTTTATAACAATATTATATCTATTTTTACCACATAAATAATGAACATTTTAAATATTTTTATATTTTTATTTTAAATCACTCATGGTGTATTACAGTTTTGTAAAATATTATTTAATACATCATTTGACATATCAAAGACATCATATATATGATGAAAATAAGCAGATTGTACCTATAAAAAAGTATCCAAGAAGCATAAATTTTCTATCACATTCATATCTTCACACCTAGAATTTGTGTCCCTAGGGATATATTTAGATGTACTTAAAGTGGAATTTATTGATATGATTTTTATTTTATTTTTGACCTGATATTTTTTCTTATACATAACCTTTATACATTGATCTTTTATATGTACTTTTATCTTATATTCATTTTTTATAATCTCATTATAGGAGTCATCTGTTTTCAAAATTTTCCTCTAATTTCATCCTTTATCATTTTTTCCATTATAAAATGAATTACAATAAAGTTTCTTTTTTTTATGAAAAAACAAAAATATTATTTCCAGATGAGCCATTTCATTCTCACTATTAGTATTATCTTCACTTCCACTTTTATTTTCTAGTTTGAGAACTTACATGGATTTTAACTATGACATATTAATGGAGAGTAATTTCTTTTTTGGTTCTTCATATTGATTGTTAAATTTTATCCCTTATTCATACATCATCATATTTATAATTAGATCATTGAATGTTAGATTTATGATGTTACAAGATTTTATAATAGACACTGCACTACCTCCCTAATGATATGATATGTATCTCATGCTCCTTAACACTTGATTGTTTTCATATATTTTTTTCCAAGTGTAATCATTGTATTTATGATGACATTGAACCTATGATAAAATTTAGATATAGATTCATTGTGATTAATTTTTAATGTATTATAATTAATAGTATAGGTACTTATTCTAATTTTCTTAGCATTATATTTTCCTTGATGAGACACACAAATGGTATGAAAAATTTATCATGCAATATCACAAGAAGATATCCATTAAAAATAATCCTCTCTTATAGAACCAAATAAAGAATTCAAGTAATTGGGATTATAATCATATAAAAAATTATTTGGATAATACCTTTAATTTATATCAATTTTATTGGAATATACTAAGATTTTAAAAGAATAATTATATTTAATACCATACAATGTATGCAACACTAAGCTTAAACAAACCACTAAATATTATTATTTAAATTTGATCACTAAAATATAGAAATTGAATTATCTAGAATGAATGGAATACACTGATTTTTAAAATATATTTATAGGGTTTCTAATCAATAGTTTTTTTGAATAATTATTACCAAATAATCACCCAAATTTCAGTAAATCTTGCTTATAATTGAAAAATATTTTTTTTAGAAAATATTTTTATTGATTTTTTTGAGTGGATAATCTAATAAATTTATAGAAAAAATTTGAATTGAATTTTTTAAAAAGATTAAAATTTTAAATCATCATTTTCAAATTATCTTACATTGAATATTTGGGATTTGTTTTTGAAAAGATTGATTTTTTTAGTGAATAGTGAAAGATACTAAATTATATTGAAATTGAATTTTGATTCATGAATGTACAAATATCAGAGTTCTAAAATTTTTTAAAAGTAATATTAGTTTTCTTATATTATCAATAGTCAAATTAAGTTCATTTGAATAAATTTTATGGTCTAATATGGTAGAATTTTTTTTAAAAATAAAAAGTCATTTCCCTATAAGAGTTTTTTTAAATTTAGTGTATTAATATTAAATTAATTTAGACCACTTATAGAAATAGACTCATAAAAATTGGATTCTAAAAATGGAATAAAAAGTTTTTTAGGAAATATGTTCCTTTTATTTTTGGTCATTATAAATAGTAACCATATTAAATAATTGTTACTATGGTAAGGGTAAATGTAGTAATTAAGATTAAAAATAATATGATACTGACTAAAAAATTCCAATAAATCAAAATTTTATCTAATTTCATAAGTGAATATTATTCATTTCAATTATTTTTTAAAAAATATTATAACATGGCTCAAAATTTCTTTAATTTTGCCCTTTATATTATTTAATTGAAAGATAAAGTAAAAAATGTCACTTTATTAATTTAAATATCTATAATATTTTATGATAGGGATAAAAAAATTATATCCATTTAAAAAAAATTTCGTGACTATAATTTTTTTTATCATAGTGATTTATTTATAATTTTTTGTTATGAAATATTTACATTAAATTCTTATGCAACACCGACCCAATATATATTCAATGAATAGAAAAATTAAATAAAAGCTTCTAGAAATGTTTAAAGTTATATAATTTGAATGAATTATTCTGTTCCATGAATTTATAGATGAATATAACATTTTGGGATGTGGGGAAGGACTATATTCATATTCCTTTGAATTCATTTGTTTTTCTGTGTCAAATTAAATGAATAGTTCCTAAAATAACATTAATGCTATTTTATAATAAATAAAGTTTTATTAAATGATTTAAAATTCATAAAAATATTATCATTGGTCATGTGAATGGTATATGATATAGAATATCATCCATTGTCAATTAATGGGTCACATTATTTTATCTAGTAAATTTATTGACTTCTTTAGTCTAAATCAGTTTGATGCTATAGTAAGTGTCAAAAGGGTTAATCGACGGGTTAAATCAAATAGATAATGAATAAAAATCTACACTTGTATAAATATTATTATATGTAATTATTTATAACCATACCTATGATATATTTTATTTATATCATTTTTTATACTTTTTTCCATGAGAAATAATTTATATTAATTAAATATTTTATATAATTCTAATATTTCCCCTCCCATCACTTATAAAATGGAACCTCCTATAAAATTATATCCTCACTTAAAAAGCCTTTTTTCACCCATTTCTAGACCATATACCTTCCTTACATCTATCATAATTTCTAAGAGACAATTTTTTATCAGAAAATCAACCTACTAAAGCTTTTGGTGTAAACTTAAAAAGGTTATCCAATGAAGAGGTATAGTTCTTAAACAAGTATTTTCTTTTTATTTCTTCTTATACCTCCATAAAAATTTCTTAAAAATTTGTAACATATTAAAAATATTATATTACATATAGTGATATCTTTTTATTTTAATGTCACAATGAATATCCATATCCTCTTCAATGAAATGGGCAATAAGACCATTGTTCTTGTGTGTGGAGGACTCTCGCCTCACAAACTGATGTAATTCGTTTTCCATGACTACCTATCATAACTAATTATAATGATGGATTTAATATAAATATAGGATATTAATTATCCATTTTTCATTTTTCTAAAATTAAAATAAAATATATTTTCACACATTCCCATTCATTGAAGAATGACAATGTTGTTTTTTCATATGTGTGGATTACCACCTCTACGAAGGAATGCGATTCATTTTTCATCACCACATGATATGAATGGTATATATATTTGTATTTAAATAAATAATATGATATTTTTTATATAGTTAAAATTATATAAAAATTAAATAATATTATCCTTCTTTCTATAATATTCTTTGAAAATTTGAAATGTTACTCACGCATATATACGACATAAAGTCTCTATGATTGTCACATTGTTCATTTTTCATAACCATATTTCATTTTAAGTTTTAAATGCATAATTAATGCATAAAATTTAATATATATCAGGATTATTATTCTAGATATTTTTTAATAATTACCACTACTACCATAGTCAACCTACCGAAGTCATTTTGGATATATCAGTCAAATATCATTAAAACATATGATTTGAAGGTAATTAATCAGGTAATTTATTATAACATAAGAATAAAATTAATAGTAAAATTTAAAAATGTCCTTATGAAATTAAATAATTACCATATGTTTATTATTAATGAATATAAATAATTTGTGTGGTGAGTTAGACTTGAGGTAAGGGACACGTTATACAAAAGAATAATTTAGAATGTTTTAAATAGTTATTTTATAAATCTATTAAATCCAGGTCCAAATTCATAAATATTAGTTTTGTAATGTATTTATATATACATAAAAAGGAAATTTTATATATATTTTGATGTTATTTTAACGTTATTAAATAGTAATATTTTAATATATTTTATACCTACTGTTTTTAATTTACTTATAAAAGTAAAACAGAATGTTCTAATTTAACATATATGATGCCATAAACTTTTCTTAATACCAAATACATTATTTTTATTTTTGAATTATTTTTAAAGATATAATTTTTAACTAAAATTAAAAAAATATTTTTTATGGTTCTGTGTATTTTAAAAACTCGATTTATTTAGAAAAGAAATTTTGATATATTGAAATGTTTTCCTCATGGTTTAATTGAATATTTTTGTAAGTATGAAATCATTCATGTGTTATGATTATGTTATGGTTTTGGGAATTTATTTTTGATAATGGATTATTCTATTAAAAACCATGAATGGGTGGATCCATTATAAAACAAGGATGGTTGGTTTCATTATAAACCAAGTATGGGTGGGTCTGTTATAGCCCTCTAATACATTGGGTAATGATCATGCTGTATATTTACTGTATAGTTTATTACATTTATAAAACTATTATAAAAATTATATCCCATGTTTTCTACTTGTTTTATTTTTTATTTTTGTGGGTTTTATATAAATATTTTTATTTTATTATCTAATATATTGAGGTTATGATTGAATAAAATTTTATGACACTTTTTAAGCGTGAAATGTATAAATTTTTGAGAAAGTTTTTTTTTTTATTTTTTCATGATTAAAAAGAAATATTTTTGAGTTTTATTTCTCCTTTATATTTTTAAAGAAATTTTTTATGAAACAATTTTGGAAGATATGTTGAATTCCTTGGTAAGATAATGTTTATTTTGTGCCCAAAGTTATTTTTAAAAAGGGAAATTCTAAATGTATCAATTGATTAAAGATTTTATTTTGTTAATATTATATGTACATTATGGATCTTATTGTTCTCATCCAATATTTTATTCTATTTTTACTATGTTTTAGAGTTTAGTAGGGACACATATGTGGCCAATATAACATTTTTTATGAGTTTTCATGAAAAAAACATACTATATCTTATTGGTTTTTTTATGAAAAATATTGATACTAAGTTTTATTTTCATCTTTGTGATTTAATATTTATTTATGTAGGGGTGATGATATAATACTCTAAAACATTAAACATTAAAGATTTCTTTATGTAGGAGAATGAATTTTTCTCTTAAAAATCAATATCATGATATTTTTATGTGAGGTTAAATTATGTGTTGTGAATTCTTCCATATGAATAATTTTTTTAAGGAAGATCATAAGTTCAAAGGTTTAAAAACCACTTTTTGGTTCTATATGCAAGTATATTAAGGTGATTACTGATATTTTGGATTATATTTCATTGGTTTGGGGTATATATAACCCTTAACATTAAAATTTTATTTAACATGAAGGATTATTTCTGAATAATTATATTATTTTTTGCGGATGTATGCTAAAATTTATGAGACAATATGTTAGGTTAAAACATTATTTAATATTTAGGTTATTGAGGTAATTATAAGTTATTTTAATTTTGGATCATTTGTTTTATCATATAGATTACTATGGATAAAAAATTGATTTGGTAGTTAAATGATTAATGTAATTTTATAAGAGTATAACTATAATTTTTTGGGAACATTAATAAAATTTTATTTGAGAAATGATGTTTTTATTATCTTTTAGAAGAATATATGATTTTAAAATTGATTTCTAGTTATTCTGATTATTTATTGATAGTTTTTTTATTTTGGAGATTATATTATTATATAATATACATTTATGGGTTTATTAATTTATGATGGACTAATATTAATTAAATATAAATATTTAATTAATATTAGAAGGTTATATGATGAAAATATTTTAACTTCAGGGATTCAATGTTTCCCGGGAATATTTTGAATAATTTTAATGTTAGTAGTAATTTGGGTTCTATTTTTGAGGTTTTGGAGATTAATTTTGTCATTCATCATGTGATGGTTTATTAAATTTTGTAATTATCCTAATGTATGATTTGGTTTTGGTTAATCTATAGAGATAAGATGAATATATTTTCATACAATTTTTGAATTATGTGACCTATTAGAAGTTGATTTTATTTCTTCAAAAATGAAAAATATATTGAATATAAATCATTTGAATAAAAATTTGAGATTATGGTTTATATTTTTTAATGGGTGAAATTATACTTTTCATGTATGTTTACTTCCTTATTTCAGTACTCTAAACGGTAATATAATTCCTCAACTCTAGAAAACATATCATGAAAAAAATAATTTTATCATATTACCTCATTTTTTATTAATCATTGGTATTTTTCACATCTCATTGGTTTATAGTTTTGTGGTCAATAAATATCTCATAACCATTCATTTTTTTGTGATCAATTAACTTTATATCTCTCCGTAATTATTTGAATTTTTTTTTCTTATATGTACATATTTTCACTTTCAAATAATGCTCTACAATTTTGTAACCTATTATGTGTTTTTCAAAATGACCATTATATTTCCATTTACCTCTTTTCAATAGGAATGTTTATTATCATTTTTAATGTGGGTTTTCAATGAAGTTATTTCCAAATTTCATGATTTTGATTAATGAGTTCATGTAAATGTTTTAGGACACAATTTATTAGAGGGGTGATAACGGAATGTCACAATATATTAAAATAAATCCTATGTTTGACAGTTTATAATGTATGCAACACAAAGCATAAAAACCCGCTAAATATTATTATTTAAATATGATTTTGTAACCTAGATAATGTATTATTGGGTATGAATTGTATTCACTACATTAGGAAATATATTTATAAGTTTCCAACTTAATAAACATGTATTTGAAAATTATTAGAAAATAATAACCCAATATTCAATAATTATATTTTATGCTTCAAAAGTACATTTTACTCAAAACTGATTTATATTTATTTTTGTGAGAAGTACATATAATTAATTTTTCAAATTTTTAAAAAGGTATTTCATAAAAATGATTTAATTTTTTAAATCATCATGTTAACGTTGGATATGATTTATCTTTTTGTATCTTTCTCAAAATATTGATTTGCAATGAAGAGTGAAAATAGTGATTTTTTATTGTTAACTATATTTTTTATTCATGAATTTACAAAGTTACATGTTTTTTAAAATGGTTTCAAATTATAATCAGATCTATTTTATTATTTAAAATAAATCTATGTTTAATGGAATAAATTTTATCATTAAATTTGGTATAAAAAAAATTTTAAACATAAAAAGACATTTTTCAGAAAAACCCTTTTCACTTAAATTTTGGGTTTTATAATTATATTATTTCTTTCCAATTATAGTTATTTAATAATAAAATTTTTAGTCAATATTTTTAATTAGGAGGTCTAAATTTGTTAAATAGTTCTTATTTACTTTTGGTCTTTATGAATAGTGACCTTAGTAAAAAATTTCACCATAGAAAGGGAAAATCGGGTAATTAACTTATAAAATAATATAACAAGGACTAAAAAATTACAAAAAAAACATTCAATTATCCTATTTTGTTAGTTTATTTAATCCATTTAAATCCATTATTTTAAAATGTTTCATCATAGGGCCATCTTAATTTTATTTTCACATTTATAATATTTATGTAGAAGATAATGTAAAAAATATCGTTTTCTTTCTTTAAATATATATAATATATTTTGAGAAGGATAAAAAAAATTAAGATATATTATAAATGGTTACCTAAAATATAATTATTTTTTTATCTTTTTAATAAATTTATAGTTTATTGTGATGAAATAATAACCTTAAATTCTAACGAAATTCCAATGTAATATTTATTCAATTAATAGAAAAATAAAATAAATTATTCTAAAAATAATAAAAGTAATATAATTTTAATGAATAATCGTGTTCCATGGATTTTTGAATGAATATAAAAACATATGGATTATTTAAGGTGCTATATTTTAATTATTTTTGTGTCTTATTGTTTTCAAAGTTAAATTAATTGAATCGTTCAAAAAAATGTAATTAATTATATTTTATAAAAACTAAATTTTAATTAGATGATATAAAATTCCTAAAAACCATATATTCTTCCACTTGAATGATATATTAGTAATAATATCAACCATGGTGAATTTATTGGTCACATATTTTTATATAAACTTTATTGACTACTTTATATTGAAAACATTGATACCATAGTATATGTCAAAATGATTTATAGGTTGTTAAAAAATTTAGATAAGGGTGAAAATAAAATATAAACATGACCAAATTTTATATTATGTGAGTTTTAATAGCCATAAACATCCTTTTGTAGAATAATATCAGTAGATCCTTCTCCAATCAAAATTAATTTACACTAATTTTTTTTTTATAATTCCAATAGTGCATCTCCCCTCACTTATAAAAGAGAGCATACTGTTCACTTTCCTTCACACATAAAAAGACTTTTGGTTCATCAAATACCTACCCAAAATACATTCAATACATCCCTAAAAATATCCATCAGGTTTTGTTTTTATTATAAAACCAACCTTGGAAATATTTCTGTGTAAACCTTAAGAAGTTGTTTGGAGAAGAGGTTTAGTTCTCCACCCACCATTTTTCTTTTACCTGTTCTTATAACTCATTAAAAACATCTTAAAATTATAAAATAATAACACTACTATATTAAATATACTGAAAATTGTTTATTTTTATTTAATTGCCTATATCAATCTTCGCTTCCATAAAATGTGAAATGAATCCATCATTCGTGTGTATGGTAGACTAACACATCACAAACCGATATAATTCATTTTTTGTCACCACCTCTCATGAATGTTTATAGTGATGGATGTAAAGTAATTATATGATATTAATAACATATTTATATTTATCTATAATTAATATATCATTTATTTTATTTCCATCTGATTTATTGATACATGATTACGTCGTTCCCGCGTTTGTGTGGATTTCCACCTCTACGAAGCGACTTGATTTGTTTGCCATCACTAAATATTATGGATTGTATATATTAGTATATTTATAGAAAAAATATGGTATTTAAGATATATTTTTAATTCTGGAAATAAAAAATTATAATTTCACTCTTTTTATAATTATCATTGAAAAATAGAAACATTAGTCTTGTGTATGTACATCCTACAGCCATCATTGTTGCAATATGGTTTGTTTTTTGTAGCTATATTTCAGGGTTAGTTTTAAAAGTTCAATAGATTTAAAAATTTATTATTATATAATTATTTTTATTTTTTATATTAATAAATAATGAACACTTTTACGATGGTCTACCCGCTGAAGTTATTGATTAAATTTGAGTCGAATATCATCAAAACATACAACATGACGTAAAATGAATAGATAAATGATTATAACCTGGAAATAAAATGAATAATAATCATGAAAAAGGTTATTAATAATGAAAATAATTAACATAATTATATTGTTTAGAAAAATAAAGAACATATGTGATGAGTTCGACTCATGTTAAGGGACATTCTACATTAAAAACTTCATTTTAAATGTTTTAAAAATTGATTTTGTTGATATTTTCAATCCATATCCATATTATTAAATATTATATTATGGATGTATTTATATGAAGATAAAAAGTTAATTTTAATTTACTTCTAATTTTGTTCCAATATATCCCATGTACCTTAGTTTTGGATGACCTAAAATACCGTTCACATGTTACTGATGTTTTTGTTCTTAATTTGTTTCAGCAATTTTTTCTTATTATTTTAGTCCATTCATATGAAATCATTAAATTCTGAAAGATATTTGAAAATTTTTCTAAGTAAATTCATCTATGTAAGGAATTCAGCTACATGGATAAATGGTTACATTGATAAATTGGCTACATAAATCATCTAACTAAAGGAAAAAATCAAGTGAAATGGATCCGTCACAAAATTAGCAATGTAGAAATAGTGTATGTTGATAAATCGCACATGTAAGAACATAGATAAAAATATCAAATGGATACATGAATATTTTATGTGGATTATGTGGTTTTTTGATTTGGATAAATTTTGAAAAAATCTACGTGATTCATGATGACTATTAAATTCATTCAACTACATTAAATACATCAATTTGTGAAACAACACTATATGAAGAAATTGGACTATGTGAAGAATACCTACAAAATTCAGATACATGGTTAAATGAGCTATTTGAATAATGGATACATGTAAAAATTTATCTAAATGAATTCAAATTTCGGTATTTTGGATATGTGGTTATCTAGAATGTGTAACTTCATTATACAACCGACTATTTATTACTATTGGTGCACATTTAGTTGTAAGTAATGATATTTTTCATTCATTTAATGTTGTATTTCCAATTTATTGTAAATAATATTATTATAAGTTTGAAGTACTATAAAAATAAGATAATATAAGGATTATTTTATGGTTAGTGTTTTTTTGAGGCATTTTTTAGAAAATTATCTGTGGAATTTAATTAAAATCCCTTATTTTATGGATTTGATGCTGAGTAATTAAAAGATGAGAATTTCATTCATTTTTTGTAGTGGATACACGAATATAGACAAGAATAACAGAGTTTTCACCCTGAACATAGAACTCTCTCTCACTCTTTAAGATCTTTTTGTGTGCTACCATATTTTATATGAAAATTTGAAGAAGAATATTCAACTCTATAGTTATGATATCAAGATCACATTTAATTTATTTCTTAATACTCTCCTTGAGTTATATTTTATTCTCATCATATATCCTATAGATTTATTTTTTTTTTATCATTTATATTTTACAACTATGGTATTCATCTATAAACTCATTATTTATTCTCTCTCTCAATGTGAAGGTTCTTGATAAATAAACCTTTGATGCTTTTTTTAAAATACTTTTTGGATCACACTTGAAATTTTTTGATATTATAAGAAGTATCTATTGTTCACACTAAGCCATGAAGTCCCCTAAAAAGGATTGACATTCCCCAATAAAATGTCTGGTTTTGTGGAATTCAAAAAGCTAATGGAGGTGAGAATTGGTGGAGTAGACTAAGGGATATTTATTCCCCAAAACACAATAATTCTAAAGTCTCTAATATTTTTTATTTTTTATTTTTTATTCTCTATTCATGTGTTAATAAAATATCATAAGTAATCAAATATTTATATATATTTTTCTTCATAATTGAATAATTTTTTATGAACTCAATTCATTCCCCTCTTGATTCTTAATGATTTCAGTCACTAATATACAATTGTAATTAGAGGCAATGAATTTTGGTTTCTCATCCTTAAAAGATTTATATTCTAAGGAAACCTTGAAAATCACTGTTATTACTTATAATATAAATTTTATGTTATTAGTAAGATATTTATACTTTAAAGATGATAATTATTATAAAAAAACCTCTCTTTATTACACATTAATCATGATTTATTACATAATGGGTACACATGATACTAACTGGAAGACCAATAACTCCAGTGTCTTTGGGAATTTTGAACATTACATAATAACTTAAAATATGGAATACATAATATTTATTGAAAAACATCTTAACATGTTCATAATAACACTTCATTGTTAAAACTGCAAGGTATAACCTATGGACATACATAAGAATGGGGTGATATATAAATCCAAATAAGGGAATAAAAATGGAACAACATGATGAAAATAATACATTTTATACAATAGGAATATCAAAGTGAAATAAAAGGAGTGAGAATCATAAACATGGACAATGACACATGATATAGCATGATAATCATAAATACAACATGGGAAATGTGCTAACAATTTAAAACACTGCAACATAAATATAGATAATGGATAAATGAAAAAAATCATTGTGGAAAAAGACCCATAAAGGAATCAGGATCACTCCTTATCCCAACATTATGTCCTATGAAATTAATAATTACCCAATGCACTGGAGGTGCTAAATTATTCTAGGCGCACCCATCACATTTATTTAGTTCTCGTACTTAAGTGTGACACTTAGTTCATAAAACATGGAATCATATATTATCACATGTTATTCCATGACCATGGAGTGTGGAATATGTACATGTAATTCCGCAATAAATATGTATATGTGGAAAAATATGAACACCCTTTCTAGGAAATTGGTATTGGGTTTCACTACATAATTATTTTGAATGGAAAATCATGGTGGAATATTTCCAGCAAAAGGATGTCACATAAAAATTCATAAAATGTGTTGAAGAGAGTAAATGGGGTATCTCATCATTTTAAAAATAAATGGGCAGTATTAGGGACATGTAAGAACATATCCCAATAGTAATTATTAGAAATATAAGGCTTAAGATAATAAAGAAACTTGTATAAAGAGAAGAATGTGAGGATTCTATACTATATTTCAACATTGTTTCAGGTGTACATAAAGGTTCTTAGGAGGACTTAATGAGAGTGAAATGTGTATATAAACATTTATACATCAAATTTATAGTATAAGGTATATTTAATAACATATAAAAACATTAAAAAATTGAAATTAATAAATATAACATAAAAGAGGAACTTCATAAAAAAGGAGAGTGGGAGATCCCTTACATTGAGAGTTTGACACCAAATGGTTGGGGTAACTTCTTGAGAGATTTTTGGAACCATTTGAGGACTATATAGAGGGTAGGGAAGATTAAGGAAGTGCTTCAAGGATTTATAGTGATGAGAAGTGGGTTCATGGGTGTGTTCATATGGGAAATGAGTGGGGAATTCATCAATTTATCACAAACATAGGTTTAGGACTTTATGTAATAAAATAACCAAAAAAACGTCAACATTGTTATTTTCCTTGAATTTATGAAATAATGGGGTGTTTTTAATTATTTTATTAGATCAAGGCAATAACTTAATAAAATATTACCCTCGCTGATTTGGAAGTGAGTCATTCTCTTAACGAAATGATTCTAAAACCTCAAAATATATTAATGATCTTGGGGGATCAATAAAGGATTTATAAAAGTAATCAAATAAAAATAAAATATCATTATTTTAGACAAAAGAATTATATTTGTTTGTGAATACACATTATATTATTTATTACATCACTTTTGGGTTATTAGTTTGTCATAATACAAATGATATATTTATATAGTATTCAATTTTTACTTGAAAATTCAACTATCCTAGAAAATTATGACAAATTCACTGTTGGATAATTTCAATGTTATGATTCCAATAATAATATTTATTTTATCAATATATTATTTTTTAATATAGTATTTTTCAATTATAAAATATGAATCAACCATTATTGATAAATAATGATTTTTTTGATAATAAAAGTTTTTGATCCCTTATTAAAACTATATTTGACTTCATAAAAGTTTAATTATCATTTATATTTAATAATAAATATTTAATAAAAATATTTCATTAAAATATTATTTATTTTAAAAATATATTAACTCATCAAAACAAATATCTTAATTTAAATTGAATACTTACAAAATTTATGATTTATTTGTACAAGCATCAAAATTATTTATAAAGTAACGATAAGAAGAAAATATGAATGTTATTATATTAAAAATAGAATATAAATATTCATATTATTAGGTACTTGATACATATCCCTTTAATACACCATCAAACACCTTAAGGGCAAGGTGTGTGATGGTGAAAATTTTATGGGGTGGTTTGACATAAATGGTTTGGGCCATGATCTCGATGAGCTTGAACATCTCCCATAAATAATTATACGTATGATTAATTTGTTAGATCTAAGCTTGGTCTTGGTGAATAAAAAATATTGTGTCGTTGTATCCCTTAGAATCTCTAATAAATGGGCTTCATGGGTATGATCCTACTAGTTGAGGTGATCACATTCTTTGTTTGTGTCAATTGGAATTATTAAAACCCTATATTTATACTAATCATGTAATAATTATTAAATGCAAATATTATCACTCGTAATGATGTTTAATAGTATTTAAAATCTTACATGATATAATAAAATAGATGAAGAGAATGTGTTTCCTATATCCGTAATATATAATAATACATTTAATTAAATCAAAAGGGGAATTTTATTTATAAATGTTTGGGTCGGTAAAATCTTCCCCCATTCATAAATATCACAACTAAAATTTTAATTTCACACATGAAAATTGGAGAGGATAATTCTATTTCATCACTTCTAGTGGTTCCCATGTCACTTTTTCAAACTTGTTTTTTTCTCCATAGAAATTTGACCTGGTATATAGTCTTATTTCGTAAAACGTTGTATCTTCAATCTATGATCTTCATCAGTTGCACCTCATAATAATTTTTATTCTTCAAGGGTACCACCTCTACATAGTTTACATGTGAGGGGTATGGTATGTACTAACACAAGAGGGATATGTAAAATACATCATGTAGTTATGATTGGGTAGGTGCGAGTTGTAGTTGATAATCCACCACTCTGATACAATCAAGGATCTCAAAGGGGGCGATTTTTATTGTACTAATAATTCCCTTATTCCCAAATATCATGAATTTATTCCATAAAGATATTCTAGGGAATTCCATATTTTAAAAATCAAACTCTAGTTCTCGTCGATGATTAACAACATAGGTCTTTTTTTGGATGTAAGAATCCTTGATGTGCTTCTGAATGGTCTTGACCTTTTCCACTATTTCTATAACCATTTTAGGTCCAAGAAGTTTTTGTTCCCTAACTTCATCCCAACATGCATGTGTTCTACATCTCTCTCGTAAAGGTATTCATTAGGGGGCGATTTGGATGATAGAGTGGAAGCAATTTTTATGAGATCTCAACCAGTGGAAGATGTTGATCATATCCTCCAATGAAGTCAATTGATCATGCTATCAATATTTACTCAAGTTTATTTATAGTATACATATATTGGACTTTATTTTGAGGGTGATAATCCATGAATATCTTCAACTATTTATTTATATCATGTTAGAGGCTCTTAAATAACTTGGAGGTAAATCTTGGGTCTCATTCAGATACAATGGGTAGTGGTGTTCCATTAAGCCTCGCCACTTTTATAATGTATATCCATGCAGGTTGATCGAGTGATAATTATTATCAAATTGTAATTATGTTTTTAGTCATTGTAAGAGGATCCACCATAACCCATATTACATTGTTTCCTCTTCATGTCTTTGAATGACCTGTGAAAAATTCAATGGTGATGTTTTTCCATTTCAATGTAGGTATTGGTAATGGTTGCATCATCCCCTAGGATTTTTTATTTTCCAAATTCAATTGTTGATATACAATAGATATTGATTTATATTTTACAATCTCCTTATTCATATTTTCTCACTAATAGTCCTATTGGAGTTCTTAATACATCTTTCTACTTCCAGGACGTATAAATATGGTTGAACTATATGAATCATCCAACAAATCCTTCTTTAACTCAGTATTTTTTGGTACACATAGTAGTGAACCAAATATTGAAAATCCATATCCATTATCATTGAATCCAAGTGTTTACCATTTCTTATAGTTTTCACTTTATTCTGAATCCCCACATCATCTGTTTGAGCATCCCTTATCCTCTACAGAAGGGATAGTGGAGAAATCATTTGTAAAAGGATTGATGATGTTCCTTCCTTTATTATTCCCATATACATACATATACAATATAAGTAATTAGGACCACTATAATGAACCATACATTAAATACATTTTTATTACATCATAATTGAAGCACACTTATTACAACATATAACAAAACCATGAAAGGACCGTATATGTATAGTGTCTTTGGAAACATGGAAACATAAACAACTGGTTCATAAATCATCTACATTTTCTCCCATTTATTTTATCATATCTAGAGTCCCTTTTGGTATATCATACTTAATATCCTTCTTCCTGACCTGGGGAAAAGAAAATATACAAAAGTGTGAGCTCAAATGATCAGTAAGGGTAAGCAAAAGAAATATCAATCACATCATATTCATAATAACATAACTTTTTGGAAATCTTAACCTGAAAAAGAGATCCTAATTTAATAACATGGGATAAATCATAGTAGTGAAATTTAATCCCAATAATCATAACATAAAACATGAAACTTTTTTTAATACACACATAATCATATAGAATCATATCTTAGTATTCAAGACTCATTTCCAAGACTATCTTAGCTGACAAAGTCCATTTATGAACCGAGTTCACTCCTCGTTTCAATCCTGTTTCACTGAACCGGTTTAACCTGCCATTCCAGCCATGTCTATCTCATGAGATATAAATCATTACCCAATTCATTGGTGGGAGATATAGGTCCCACCCATCTGATAACGAAACCATTCTTATGTGTTCCACAAAATCATAAATCATATATCATTGCATAACTCATGTAATAAAAATGGGAATCTTAAAAATCATGCCATCTTAACATAATCCATATAAGATAAAAGGAAATAATAAAAATAATTCCACAATAACATAATCAAATCAATTTAAAAATTGGGATTTAAACATAACCCTATATTATCGTAGATGGAAAATAATTTTGATAAAATGATTGAACTCCATTCATGAGGAAAATATCCTTTTTACTTTAAAATCATTTTTCCATTCTTAAAATGTCATACAATTTTAAACTAAAAGAAGTTGATTAAAAATAAACTTGAAAAGATGTAAAGTACGCTTCATGGAAATAATGTTCTAATATTCCATTCAGGCCGTATAAGTTAAAAAAATACATTCTTCTCATACTTTTGCCGAAAAGTCAAAAATTACCTCGTACGATAAACGACAAAAGATTCCTTTCTTATATATCACTAAAAACTAACCCATGGGTAAAATTGGAAATAAAAAATTATAGGAGGATAGAAATAATATTACATATTGAGAAAACATGTATGTGGATGATAAATATTCCCCTGTAAATACCGAAGTATAAGCAATCTCAGATAAAAATGAGATTGCGAGATTTTCCCTTACCTTAGGTCTGATTTCCTTCGTACATGTATGAACCTCCTGTATAATGATTTAAGTAATGTTATTGACTTATTAAAAAAATTTACTCATTGTTATGATATCATATATGGTCATATTCTTATCTTCTTATTAGTAATATTTCATTGTTACTTTTTATTTGGGTGTTTATTGCTTTTTGTTCTTATGCGTGTTTTCCCGAATAAATTCTTATTATTATAATTTTTTTAGGTTATAAATACCTCATTTCATGAATGTTATTAGTGTAATATATATCTTATTTATTCATTCAATTCATTTATATAATCATTATGCAATGAAGTTCATGTAGAACGAGTCGCATCACATCGTAGAGACGGTTGGCCGTACGTACGCACGAGCGTGGATATCGTTCCCATGATCGTGGAATTGTATTGAAGTGTATGTATACTATTTAAGAATCATTATCAATTTATAATAATCATATATAGTTATTCTTTACACCATTATACCCATCCAAGTATGGTGGTGGTGGAAAGCATATTACACCACGGCGTGGAGACGGTATTCCGTACGTACGCACATGCAGGGATTTCGTTTTCCATAGGATGGATAGAAGGTGAAATAGAGTTGTTTCATATTTATAATAACATATCAGTATATTATTGATACTGATGTTATTACTTCATAATGAAACAACTAAAGAAGGCGAAGTAGAAAAAGAAATAAATTTGTAAGAATCACTAACAAACATTACCTCTTCTTTGAAGCGCCTCTTCTTAACCTCCTATTAGGGAACTAAAATTGGTCTTTGAAGAATCCAATGACCTCTAGGATATTACTAGGGAAGTGTAGAGGATAAATTGGCAGGGTTTGGCCGATATTGAAGGCTCAAAGTGGTGTGAGGAGGAGAGGGAGGAGGTGCCCTTTTATAAGGGAGGAGAGGGGCACGTTAGGAAAAACATAAAATATTATTTTATTATAAAGTCATATTTGGTTGTTAATAGCTCAAAATTGAGTTATTTTGATGAAAGGGTGGGTATGGGTCTAAATACTTTCAAACAATGGGTTTTAGACAAGTTTATGTTACTATT
The DNA here is from genome assembly GCA_963277665.1 of Viscum album. Taxonomy (NCBI): domain Eukaryota; kingdom Viridiplantae; phylum Streptophyta; class Magnoliopsida; order Santalales; family Viscaceae; genus Viscum; species Viscum album. The sequence goes on along the minus strand of OY728137.1, from coordinate 2,023,293,020 downwards.
TAACCTTATCATTTAGATTTAACTCTAAGTTAAATAATATAACTTTTACCCTATCTTCTTGTTTTATTACACTATAAGGTTAATAAACATACTATAACAAGCCAAATGAACCCCAAGTTGTTTATTATTAATATATATATCCTTATATAAGTCATTTTTATGAACCCTATATTTTTCAGATTAAAATAACTATTAATAATATAATATTTGTTTTAAAAACTATTTTAGGTCAATTTTGACACTATTTGGAAATTGCTTTTTGTAAATATCATAAAAGCATGATTAGTTTGAAAAAAGTTAATTAAATAAAAAATAACATGTCATATTAACCTATAAAAGTATTTTAATTCATAACAAGACTCATATTACATTTATTTTGGTATTTCTAATATCAATTATTTTAATATTTCCTTAATAATGTAATTACTGCATCATCGTTGTGTCATAAATAAAATATATTATTTAAGGTCTAAAAATTATAAATAAAATACAATTATGTATGAAATATTTTTATCTTTATATTTAATATTTATAGTCGAATTTATCTTATGTATAAGCCTATATTAATAATGATTTAGTTATTAAACATTGATTTTAACTATTTTAACCCTTCTTTAAATAAATTAATAATAAATGACCTTATCTAATCCAAGTGGACCTAAATGGTCATATTTTATTCCTAAGGTTTTTTTGGTCGAATTAAACTCATCCAATAGAATTAGTACATGTGTTAGGGTAATAATAATATCATTTTTACCCTTAATTACACAATTTTCTTTTAACCGTGGTAAATAAAAGTAAAAAATTACTATTCACCAAAAATTATTTTTATCTTATTGAACCACATTTTATTCCTTGATATTAACCGTGTCTCTCGGATTTTTGAAATTCCACTCATATAAGTGGTAAGATTATTTTTTATGTATTTTTGCAAAAAGCTCATAGGAGGTAGGTAAAAGCCGGTGAAATGTTTAATAAAATTTTAATATATCAAACATTTTTATAAAATGAATCCAATGAATTACATTGAACTTATATAGGTATTATGTATCAATTTTTATCTAAAATAAATTTAAATAAAATAAATAATTATTTAAATAAAAATTCAGTTTTTAAATAGTAACCCAGTGTTTTCACTATTCATCAAAAATGGAAAGTTTTCAGAAAAAATACCAAAATTACACCCTAGGCTAATTTCGATATTCCGAATCCAAAAATGAAATCCATTTTGAAATATAATATTTATAACATTTCAAAATGTGAGTATTACTATTCATAACAGCTAGTTCTAATAATATTTTAATAGCATATCGTTGTTTAGTGAAACTCCGTATTGCGTACAACAAACGCTATCATGGAAGGTCATGATTGCATGTAAAGAAAGCCGTGATAGTTTTATGTGTAATTAAAGATTACTTTATATAACATTATACATACAAACAAAATATTTGTCATAAAATCTCGGGTGTAACAATCACACTCAATTCCCATCAAAGATAAAATTCATGGATACTTTCTACTTAGATAATCTGCCAGTTTTTTCACTTTCCTAAGAAAGTAGTGAATTGATTAGTAATAGTTGACTAAACTCAAAGAGGTATCTCTACCTCTTTTTGTGGATATAGGTTTCCTCTTGGCTTTGATCCAATGTGGGGATGCTATCGACTTCAACATTGATTGGGAGGGTTTTTTGTGCCACCTCCCCTACCTTCTTCCCCTATTTCTTTTTCTCTCTCATGGGTTTGGAATTCAACGGTTTTCGTGGAACAGGAAGACTGTTTTGGTATTATGCCTTTGATATTTGAAGATCTGAAGGTGTTTTTGTGGCATTTATGTTATCAACGTGACCCTTCCTCTCCTAACCCATTTCTTTAACATCCCATGGGTTGCACTATTTGTACTTTTTTGGGGTTCTTCTATGGTTTAGATCTTACTGGATCCATGCCTAGAGCAGTGTTTTTGGTTCATATAGGCTCGGACCCCCTCACCGACACCGGTCCCTTGGTATGGTGTTCGGACATCTAGTCATTGGTGAAGATGTCTTGGCATCATTCTCCGTGGAAATTATTTTCTTCAAGTTTATAATGGATGTGATATCATAGGAAGTATCATGGTTTGTAGTGGGGTTTTCTTCCAGATATGGTCATGTTGATTGAGATACTGTCAATCGTGGAGGATCAAATGTGAAGGTGGTATGATATTTGGTTCTGTGATGATTTTTCTATTTGTTGATGATTAATTTTTGAATTTTTGGAATGAATTTTGTGTTGGTTTTATCTTTGGAACTATGGTCTGTGGTTTATAGAACAATTCATCAAATTCACCTATAAGGGGTTACTGCATAAGTGGTTTAGAGTATGGATTTTTCACCAGACCATTGCTATCTGGATTTGGATGTTTGAGAGGTTATGACATTTTCCACTAGTACTAGGCCCATGCATACCTATATGAGATTTCAAACCGAACAATGATGAGAAGTTTGAATCTGGTCTTAATTTTATTGATGCTGGGGAGGGGATTTTCTTTGTAGACTTGAATTGAGTCGTTTTTGTCCTTAGGATTTTGGACCTTGGGGCTTGTTTTTTGTTTTAAGTCTTTGATGACACATTATGTTTCGCCTCATCCCTTAAAAGGGGGTTGATGTTAATAAAAAAATTTATTTTTTTATGAATTTATTATTTATGGTCCTTGATCATCTCTAACCATATTTGTTCGGTCATATTTATCTCTTTATGTTTGAATATATACTTGGGAATTGTATGATCTATATATATTTCACTCTTCTACCCAAATAGATAATGCCACCATATTTTCAAAGTGGAGATCATGAAAACCAACAAAATATCATTATTTGGGTAGTTCTATTCATTAAATTTCAACTGCCTTAAAGAATAGGCTTTCACATTATCATTCTTTAATAACAGAAATCCCAATCCCTTCTTCAAAGCATCACTGAATATTACAAAAATTTATCCCATTTTGGGTTTTTTGAGTTCATGTGTAGTGATAATCCTACTTTTAAAATACTTGAAACTCTCTTCACATTAATCATTCTTAGAAAAAAATGACTCTCTTCAGATCTAGCTTGGTTAGAGGGTTTTATAATCATGATAAATTTCTCACAAATTGACGATAGTACCCAGCTAAGAAATGGAAAGTACAAATATCTATCAAATATTTGCTCCTTATCCATCCATCAATTACTTATTTTTTTAATGGGTCCACATATATCGCATTAATTGTGATGATATGACCCAATAATGACTCTTCCTTTAACTAGATATCACATTTTATGTACTTGACGTGATGATTCTACTTTTATAAGGTCTTTATCATAGTTCCCAGATGCTCCTCATGCCCCTCCTTTATTTTAGAGTATATTATAATATCATCTATAAAGAACACGAAAAATATATCTAGGTAATCTATAAAGACTCTATTCATCAATTCCATGAATATTTCTAGAGAATTAGTGAGTCTGAATGGAATTAGTATGAACACAAAGTGACCTTTCCTTGTATAAAAGTGAGTCTTGGGGGTATCCTCCTTCTTCACCCTAACTTGGTATATCCTAACCACAAATACTACTTGAAGAAAAAATTTTCTACATGTGGATAATTGAAAATCTCAAAAATCTATGGAAAAGGATGATTCTTATTTATCATTATCTTTTTGAGCTCACAATAATTAATATAAAGGCACATTAAGCCATACTTCTTCTTGATGAATAGGACTGGTGAACCCCATGGTTAAGGACATGGGAATTTAAACCCTTTATCCATATGGTTTCTTCATAACTTAACCAAAATAAAATATCCCTTCCAATATATTTAATTCAAAATATAGTTGCATAAATTATATTGGTTGAGGAAATAGATTTTCAAATTATCAAATCACATGATTGATTAGAATGAAATGTACAATCTCTATAATACTTAGTGTGATTTAAGACAATTAGAAAACCCATTTTATCACTTCAAGTTGATTTCATGGTCACATGGTTACTCATGTTGTCTGTTAAGGAGTTAGTGAGATACTAAATGTTTGATCAAATAAGAGTCCAATCGATCAAGTTGGTAGTGTAATCACTTCAACTATTTGAGAAAATTTGGTATAGTTTCAAAAGGATTTTCCTTGTTGATAAAATCCATCTTTCAATCAATTAGTTCTCCTTCCAATTTCTTAATTACATTATAAAATTAAATTAATGGGTGATCTGATGGTCTTATAGTCAATAGATCTATCATGCGGTCACTTAGGTGATTTGTGAATTTTATCATATGTAGATTTTTTATACAGTTGACAGATTTTTCATGTTTTCAGTAAAATAAATTGTGATATTTCACTTCTTATGACTCATAGTAGATAGTCTAGCTTGATTATCATTAAAGTGCCTTCAAGACATAGAACAATTCCAAATGTTACATTAAAATTATTAACTTCCATAAAACTCTAAAATATTTTAAAATATAGAAACATGATTTTTGATTATTAAATAATAAAATTTCTGGACTAAACCAACAATATATCTCTTTTTGATGATGAAAAATCATGGAATAAATATATAAACATATTCAAATAAAAATATAATTATTGATTTCACTATATTATAATATACTATATTTATTAATCATAACATTTGATATATTACTCCGCCTATATGAGTGAAAAAAACATTTATTAAAAGGGTGAGAAAGTGACATTAAATAAGAAGGATTAATAATAAATAAAAATGCATAAAAACAAAAAGGCAAAAGATGAATAAAAAATATTATATTAAATATTCCCCAATAATTATTACAAGTCCATATAATATTACCTAGTCAAAATATAAATTAGAGTCCATTAAGGTTGATGGATCAATTAAGGGTTTTACTTTTCTAATAAATGGAGAAGGAGGAGGTGTTTGGTGTGGTGCAGAAGAAGCTCCTGGAATCATATGAGATTTGAAAATTGGACTAATAAGACAAAGGGCATAAGGAAGGTTGAGATCCAACCATACAATTGGAGTTCCATCCAGATTAGTAATGGAAATTGGTGTAGATATAATAGTAGAAACTAATGTTGATACTATTTCTATAGGTTAGCCAAAAGAAGGAGAAATTATTGGTACAATAGGATCTGGTAGTTTCGAAACTATGGTATTTTCAATATACATGTACAGAATCAAGAGCCTGGAAATATTTATCACATCTCTAGACCCATTCTCAATAATTTATAAAAACTCATCCTCCATTGGTATAAAATGATCCATTAGAGGTTTCATAATCAAGATATTCTCCACAATGTATTTTAAGGAAATTTTTAAGATTGAAAATATCTTTTCAAGTCTACATTGGTGTAAATCTTGTTGATCTAATACTTTATTTCTATCTTAAATAAGCATTGATTGTGAATACCTTAATTAATTTTTATTCAATAATTTCATATATGTTCTTGCTATTTACAGTAGAATACATATGAACGTGGATCATGATGTAACTAAAATTATACTTCGTACTCTATATTTCTTTATACAGAAGTCTTATGATAAGTTCTATATCTATCAAAATAGATACAGGAGGATCATATGAAGATGTTTTGGAAGGTATAGCGATTAAAGAAAGGTATTCCCTATCAAGTTTACTAATCATATCTAATATATCCACTTGAGGAGATCCAATAACTTCTTATAAATATTCCATTTCATTTTGAAAACTCTAATTCTCATGAACCATATCAAGTATCATTATAAAAATCATATGATTTATATATACCACAACCCTCTAAATAATATAAGTAATATCCTCTTGTCTACCAAACTCATTTTAACTATTGATACATATATATATTTCTTTCAATACATCGAGAAGATCATTCTTAAACTGGATAAAATAATCATATGTAATAACCAGTGATGGAAAAGAAGAAGTTAGAACTATTTAAGGAGGATCTTCTATAGTTCTATCATGTGAAACACCTGGAGATAAGGTAGGACTATGGTTAAGAGTCCAGTCACTGAACCCCACCTCTGAAGTCCTCAATATAGATTCCTCAATATCTAGTAACATATCCCAAGCCCTTTCAATTTTTTGAATTGAATTATCTAAAGATTAAATAATATAACCTTAGTTCATTAAGATGAATCAAAGTTGGGATTATCCTAAAATAGATTTTATAATTCATATCATTGTGAGGAAGGTATAACTTGTTCTATAGGAATGGACACCAATTAAATTTTCAAGAAATCATCATAAAAACACTATGGCTAGAATTTTTTATCTATTAATGGAGAATATTTCCTTGGCATAACAGGTTATAGCTATTTGGGAACAAATGGGTTGTATTTATATCTAGATTAAGTGGAAATTAATTATTATTATCATCATTTTTATCAAAATTTTCAGGAAAATATAGATGGATATTAACGAAAGGGTTCCCTAGAGATACATCTTACCTAGGAGGCGTTGAATCAGAAACTGGGGGTCCCACAATCTCAAAGATGGGAGGAATATCTCTAACTAGATCTTCATACTTATCACTCTCAAAATTAAGGAGGATTGGACCAAGAGAATATATCTTTGGATTTTCTCCCCCTCAAGAGTTTCTCATTCACACCTTATAGAATCAAAATCCATTGGAACTCTTGAATCATTTGAAACTTCAGAACTAGAAGAGCGTCTCATTATCTCATCATAAGCCCATTTTTATTCTTCACCTATATCACTTATAGATTGGGATTCATTCTAATTTGATGGGTAGTTATCCTCAACTATCTATTCTGGATCTAATACTTGATCTACATCATCCCTTGGATGATTAGGTTTCCTTATAGTATTAATGTACTCATAAATATTATCCTCATCAACTAACCACATATTTTCCAAGAATTCTAACATATTTTCATCCTATTTGATTTGGATTGGTGAAAATAAACACCACCAAATGTACTAACCTTTCTTCTCACTTAGGAATAAGTCTATTATGTTCATGTATAGAATAGATGAACTTATGGTAAGGTGGAGTGTTAATCCTCATGGAGGACTTACTAATTTCTTTTGAATGCCTCATAAAAAATATAGGATTATTTATCTAAATACCATGACCAATAAAATATAACTAGAATAGTTATTGGTGCCTTAGAGTGCTGAAATATTCCTTTATAAGGAAGATATTGTGATTTATATACATAAAAAATCATATACTCTCCATTTAATTCAATAACACTATAGATTTGATGGTAGCTATCATATGATAACTCATCAAACACATTTACCTGATCATAATGTGGATAATTTATGGTATTCAATATTTATTGTTCTATAAAATATCATTGATGCGATGCTTTTAAAATCTCACCTTAAAGATTTTAAGAAAACAAACATTCATAACAATCAATAAAGGTTTTAGTGACATCTTCTTGAAACCCGACTTCATAAACCATGATCATAAACTAAATTATGATAGAAAGATCAATTTTGATCCAAAAAATAAATTATTCCATCCTTATTGAAGTATAAATCTCTATACTAGAGAATAACTATTCCTAAAACCTTACACACTGAAGTTATTTTATGGGGTGAATTTATGACAAAACATATGTGGATTTTATAGTTTTCTAGATATAATCACTATTTCCATGGATATTTTGGAATTACTAGATCCTTTAGGAGCATATTTCTTGAATAATCACTTCATCTGGACTACTCAGATTAAATGATCAGAAAGATAGAGTTTTGTAAAAGTAATATTTGACCTTGATTTGTAAAGAAACATGAAGATTTAAATTCAAATTTATGATATTAATGACATTTAGGGCTTGATATATAGAAAATCACAAGAAATAGTAATTAAATGGGTTTAAAAAAAATATGACATCTTTATTGAAAAATAATTAATTTAATATTACAATATAAGAAAAACAGATAAAAATATTAAATTTATGAAAAATTAGACACAAAATAATTTAAATGTATTCGATCATTCTTAACTCATACGAGATATGATTAAACCTATCACAATTAATAGAATTTGTAGAAATTTCATTAAGCTGTTGTTTTATACCAATGAATTCGAGAGTGATATCTCTTTTTTGAAAATGATCTCCCAAAAAGTGATATCTTATATAAATGAGATTTTTCCTGGAATGAGATACCATATTTTTATAAATATTAATCAAACTTATATTTTCACAATTTATAGGTACATATCTAAATTGATATATGTTATCTAGTAAAACATGTTTCATCTATATAATCTATGCACAATAACTACCTGAATCTATGTTTTTAACTTTATCAGTTCACAATGCAACATTATTTTGGTTCATACTACACCATGATACTATAGACATTCCCAAAAATTGACTTTTTCTAGAGATCATTTTTGGATCTATAATATATCCACAAAATCAGGGATTTAAATAGATAATTTAATCAAAATCTTGTCCTTCAGAATATAATAATCCTAAATTATTTGTATATTTAATGTATTTAAAAATACTTTTAACACTAGTTGAACGTGATACTTTTGGATCGTCTTGAATATGGGAACATAGACATACACTTAAAAAATATAAGGATAGATAGCTACAAACTAAATTAAATTCCCTATCATACCTTGTTAAGTGGTTTGATCAACTTGTTTCCCTATTTCTTCAAGTTCAAATTTATAATTGGTACTCATTGGTGTATCACTTACTTTTAAATTATCCAAGACAAAATGTTTCAAATTGTATTTGGTGTTGTTACATTGATTCAAAATAATTCAATATTTATTTTAAATGATTTTAAAAATATAAAGTAATTTTAGTTTACACATTAAACGCTTTTCAATTTCATTTTTCATTTTTTTGAAAATTCAGTACACATGGAGTTATTGGTTGATTTAAAAATAATATCATCAACATATATTTGATATACTAAAAAATCCATTTAAATTATTTTTATAAATAATTTAGTACTTGAAACAAACTTTTTTAAACCATTTGAAATAAGAAATGTGATTCTCCAATTGTACCATGCTCTAAAAACCTTTTTTAAACCATGAAGTTCTGTTCATAGTTTAAAAATATGATTTGAAAAATGTGGATATAAAAATATCTGTGGTTGTTCAAAAAATCATCCTTAATAATATAACCATTAAGATGATAACTTCAAATATCCAATAGATATAATTTCAAATTTACATATGCTATATAATCAGGTATTATTCTCATTGTTTTTAGTCTGGATACTGGTTTAAGGCATTTTTCATATAAAATAATTTTATTTTCACTGTATCATTGTGAAAAAATGTATCTTTGTTTATAATAATTTTGCATGATTTTTAACCATATTTTTTAGTACCCATTTAGTTCTAATAATTATATTTTATTTAGGTATATCTATCTGTTTACAAAATTTATTCATTCAAACTTATTTAATTCTTCTTCCATAGACATGACTCATTTTTCACTATTTACTTTTTCATTGATGTTATTAGGTTCAAGTTGGGAAAAATGGTTTAATGTTCAAACTAGTTTCTTACTAAGGCTCATGTTTTTGTACCTTTATCCAAGTCTCCTATGAAAAAAATTAGGGGTGGTTTTTGAGGGTTCTTATTGTTCTAAGAACTGATGTAATCAGTTATTCTAAGTCATGTTCTTAGATAAGAAAGAGTTGATTATCTATACAAGTTGTTTTATATAGTAAATTAGTAGAAAGATACAACTATTTATATGTAGTATTGATATTAGAATTTGAAATATCCTTATCATGATTTTCAATAGAAGTTTTTTCTTAAGGAGGATCGGTCTCTTCAAAAATGACTTAGATAGTTTCATCCAAAACACTAGATTTCTTTTTAAAGACTCTATAAGCATTACTAGTGGTCAAATAACAAAGAAAAACCCCATTCTAGATTTTTTGTTATTTTTTTCCAAAATACCCTTGGAATTAGAAATTTGTACATTTCCTACAAAAAATATATAATGTAATTTAATTTTGATTTTATGCTATACTATAATTAATAGGTGGTATTTTTTTGATAGGTTGAATATGAACACTGTTAATTATATAACAAGATCTCTTGACCGATTCAACCAAACGGAAAGATAATTAATTCATATTAACAAATCATAGTTAGTAAATTTCATGATTATTCTTATTTCTCCTTTTAATAGAGCTATTTTTATGGTGTATTAGGAATATATAAACTATGAGTATAGTCATGTTGTGAGAATTATGATTTAAAACTTTAATTATCAAACACTCAATAATTATCACTTATCATGGTTTTTATGGAGAGTCTATTATGTTTCTCTACAAATTTTTCATATTTTCAAAATAGGAAGGAGAATCACTATTATGAACAAGGAAAAAAATCCATGTATATCTTGAATAATCATTAATAATAATATAGTTATAGTGTTTTTCTTAATTTCTATATTTTTTCTTTTATTTTTATCCTTATATTTTTTATTATATAAAACCTTCATATATTCATCTTTTATACGTCCTTTTCTCTTAAATTCATTAATGATAATCTCATTATAGGAGTTATCTGTTTTCAAATACTTCCTATAATTTCCTCCTTTATCACATTTCCCTTTATAAATTTAAATAAAAAAAGAATCTTATTTTTTTGAAAAAATTAAATATTCTATCTAGCTAATCAATTTCCTTCTCAATATCAGTCTTTTATTCACTTCCACTTTTATTTTATGGTTTTATAACTTACTTATATTTTGACTATGACACATTAATTGAAAGTGATTTTCTATTTTGGTTCTTCATCTTCATTATTAAATTTTATGTATTATTTGTACATCATTATATTTCTAATTCAGTCTTTTAATGGTTGTTTTCTAGATGACCAATGATTATCTAATAGAAACTTCACTACCTCTCCAATGATATGGTATATATCTTAATCTCCTTAACACTTGATCTTTTTCATATATCCTTCTTCCAATTGTAATCGTTGTATTTTTTATGTCATTGAACCTATGATAAAATTCCAAGATTTATTCATTATGATTAATTATTAAAATATTATAATTAATAGTATATGTATTTATTCTAATTTCCTTAATATTATACGTGCCTTCATGAGACATAATAAGGGTATCACAAATTTAATAAACAGTATCACAAGATGATATCCAATTAAATTCATCCACTATTATAGTACCAAATAAAAATAAGGAATTCATCGCTTTGATATTTGAATAATATGAAAAATTAGTTGGATAATCCCTTTAATTTATGAGTTTTAGTGGAATATCCAAATATTATAAAATAGGAATTATGTTCAATATCATACAATGTATGCAACACTAAGCTTAAAAACCACTAAATATTATTATTTAAATATCATCATTAAAACATATCCATTGAACTATATTGTATGAATGGAATAAAACAAATTTTGATATCTATTTATAGCGTTCCTAATCAATAGTTTTTTTGAATAATTCTTAGCAAATAATCACCCAACTTTCAGTAAATCGACCTTATTCTTCAAAAATATGTTTTCTTCAGAAAATATTTTTATTTATTTTCATTAGTGGATTATATAATTAATTTATAACTGTTTTTAAATGGTATTTTTCAAAAAGGTTAGAATTTTAAATAATTATTTCCAAATTATCTTAAATTGATTTTTTTTTAATTTTTGAAAATATTGATTTTTTTAGTGAATAGTGAAAATACTAAATTATATTGAAACTATATTTCTGATTCATGAATATAAAAATATTAGTGTTTTAAAATATTTTAAATGAAAAATTACTTATATTATATTATAGATAGTCAAATTATTTAAATTGGAATCAATTTTATGGATTAATTTGGATGAAAAACATTTTTAAAAATAAAAAAGAATTTTTCTAAAAATTAGTTTTCTTTAAATTTTGTGTATTAATATTAAATAAATTAAGAAAACATATTGAAATGGAATCATAAATAATGGATTCCAAACTTGGAATCATGTTTTTTATTTATTTTTAATATATTTCCCCTTTATTTTTTCCATTATAAATAGTAACTGTAGTAAAATATGTTACTATAGTAAGGGTAAATCGTTTGATTTAGGTTAAAATTAATACGATACCGACTAAAAAATGAAACTAAAAAATTATCCTATTTCATTAGTATATATCATTAATTTCAATTCATTTTTAGAAAATATTATAACATTGTTCAATTTTTTTTTGACCATTGTAATATTGAACTGAAAGATAAAGTAAAAAATGCCACATTCTTGCTTTAAATTTATATAACATTTTATGATAAGGATAAAAAAATTATGTTCGGTTATAAATGTTTATCTTTAATATAAATTATTTTTTTATCATGGTGATTTATTTATAATTTTTAGTGATGAAATATTTACAATAAATTCTTATGCAACACTGACCCAATATTTATTCAATTAATAGAAAAATTAAATAAATGATTCCAAAAATCATAAAATTTAAATATTTTGAATGGATTATTATGTTAAATGAAATTTTAGATGAATAACACATGTCAGAGATGTGTGGAACTACTATATTACTATTCCATTGAATTAATTTGATTTTTCATGTCTAATTAAATGAATAGTTCCAGAAAAAAAACATTAATACTATTGTATAATAAATAAGGTCTTATTAAATGATTTAAAGTTCATAAAAATATTATCACTGTTCATGTGAATTGTATATGACTTATAATATCATTCATTTTTAATTAATGGGCCATGTGATTTTACATAGTAAATTTCATAACTCCATTAGTCTGAATTAATTTGATTCAATACTAAGTTTCAAATGGGTTAATCTGAGGTTAAAACAAACATACTAAACAAATATAAACTTTTATAAATATTCTGATATGTGATTATTTATAACCACCCACATCATATATTTTATTTATATCAATTTTGATACTTTTTCTAGGAAAATGAAATTATATAAATTTAATATTTTATATAATACTAAGAGTTCCTCTCCGCTCACTTATAATAGAGAACCTATTATCGAATTATGTCCATACATAAGAAGAATCTTTTTAGCCTTTTTATAGCCCAATTACCTTTTTTACATCCATCTTCATGTCTTAGATTGCTTTTCATCATAAAACCAACCTAGTAAAGTTTTTGGTGTAAACCTTAAGAGGGTGACCAGAGAAGAGGTATAGTTCTTAACCAAGAATTTTATTTTTTATTTTTTTTCTACCTCCATCAAAAATTATGAAAACTTTATAACATATTAACACCCTTATCTTACATATATTGATATTTTTTATTGATCATCATAATATATATCCATATCCTCTTCATTAAAATGGGAAAAACCCCATTGTTCCTGTTTGAGGATGACTCTCACATTGCAAACTGATGTTTTTCATTTTACATGACTACCTCTTATAGCTATTTATAGTGATGAGTTTAATGTAATAATATGATATTAATGTTTTATATATATATTTTTTAAAATTAAATTATGATAAATTTTTATACATTTTCATTTATTGAAAAATGGTAATGATGTTTTTTCATATGTGTGGATTACCGCCTCCACATAGTGATGCGATTCATTTTTCATCACTACATCATATGTATGATATATATATATGTGTATTTAAATGAATAATATGATATTTCTCATATATTTATAATTATAAAAAAAATTTATAATTCTATCCTTATTTACATAATAGTCATTGAAAATTATAAATGTTACTCATGCATATATAAGACCTACAATCTCCATGATTGTAACATTGTTCATTTTTCATAACCACCATTAATTTAAAGTTTTAACGGTATAATTGATTTATAAAATTTTATATATATCATGATTATTATTATAGATATTATATAATATGTACCACTTTTACTATAGTCTACATACCGAAATCATTTTGGATATATCATCCAAATATCATCAAACCATTTGATGTGAAGTTAATTAATTAGGTAATTGATTATAAAATGGAAATAAAATAAATAATAAAAATACCAAAGTATCTTAAAAACTCAAATAATTATCATATGTTTATTATTGTTGAATATTAAATTTTCTTGTGGTGAGTTAGACTCAAGGTAAGATACACATTACATAAAAAGAATAATTTAAACTGTTCTAAATAATTATTTTATAAATCTATTAATTCCATGTCGAAATTCAAAAAAATTATTTTGAAAATGTATTTATAGGTATATAAGAAGAAAATTTATTTCTCTTTTGAATTAATTTCAATGGTATTATGTTGGAATATTATTACATATTTTATAATTATCATTTTGACTTTACTTACAAAAAATAAAAGGAATGTTCTATTTTAACGTATATGACGCCATCAAATTTTCCTCCTGCCAAAACAATTTTTTTTTATTTTTTGGATAAATTTTTAAGAAATAATTTTAATTAAAATTAAAACTATATTTTACATTATTCTGTGTATTTTATAAAATGAATTTATAGAGAATGGAAATTTCGATATATGGAAATTTTTTCTTATGGGTTAATCGAATATTTTTGTAAGTATGAAATCATTCATGTGTTTTTAGTATGGAATGATTATTGATAATTTTTTATGATAATAGATTGTTTTATTAAAAACCACGAATGGGTGGATCTATTATAAAACACGAATGGGTGGTTCCATTATAAACCAATGACAGGTGGGTCTGTTGTAACCATATAATGCATTGAGTAATAATCATGATGTATGTTAACTGTGTAGGTTATTTAATTTATAAAACTAGTATTAAAATTATATCCCATGTTTTATAATTTTTGCATTTTTTATTTATGTGGGTTTTTTAAAAATATTATGATTTCATTTGGTAATCTATTGAGGTTATGTATTATTGAAATTATATGCTAATTTTTAAGGGTGAAATGTATATATTTTTGGAAAATTCTTTATGAGATTTTCATGATTGAAAATAACCATTTATGTGTATTATTTCACCTTTATATTTTTTTAATAAATTTTTTATAAAACTATTTTGGTATGGAGGTTTTATTATTTTGTAAGAAAATTTTTATTTTGAGCCCAATGTCTTTTTTGAAAGGGGGAACTATAAATGTGTCAGTAGTTTAAAGGGGTTATTTTATTATTTTTATATGTATATTCATGATCTTATTGTGCTCATCAAACATTTTAAACTATTTTTCACTGTGTTTTAAGAATGATTATGAATAAGGATATGGTAAATTTAATAAAAATTATGAGTTTTCAGGAAAAAAAATTAATATATCTTAATGGTTTTGTTATATGGGAAAACTGAATACTGAGTAGAAGTATCAAATTTAGGATTTGATATTTATTTATTTAAGGGTGATGTATTAATACTCTAAAACATTAAATAGTAATGATCCTTAAATGTGGGAGAATGATTTTTTCACTTAAAAATAATGATTATGTAATTTTAAAGGTTGGGTCCTTACATTTGGCATAAGAGGAAATGTATTGATAACAATGAAGATTATGATGTTTTTATGGGAGGTTAAATTAACTATTATGGATTTCTCCATTACTTAATATTTTCACAGAATATCTAAATTTAAAATGTTCAGAAACCCAATTTTAGTTTCTATATGCTAGTATTTTGAGGTGATTAATGATATTTTGGGTTATATTTCATTGGTTTGAGGTATATATAAACCATACGAATAAAATTTTATTTATCATGTAGGATTATTTCCGAATAATAATATTATATTTTGGGGTATTTAATCTAAAAGTTATGAGACAACATTTTAGGTAAAAACAATATTTAATGTTTAGGTTATTAATTTAATTATGAGTTATTACAATTTGGGATCACATGTTTTATCATATAGATAACCATGAGATTATATATTTATTTTAGGGGTGAGTGATTAATTTACATTTAGGAGAATATCACTATAATTTTTGGGAACATTATATGATTAAGATAAATATAATATTATATGATTTTATTTGAGTAATAATGTTTGTATTATCCTTTAGAAGAATATATTATTTTAATGTGGATTTCCAGTGATTCAGTTTTTTATGGATATGTTTATTATATAATGGATATTATATGATTAGGGAGTATAAATTGTTGGGTTTATTAATTTATTATGAAATAATATTAATTGAAGACAAATATTTAATTTATATTGGAAGAATTTGTGATCCAATTTTTATAAAATTAGGGATTCAATGTTTCTCAGGAATATATTGAATAATTTTAAGGTTAGTTGAACTTTGGGTGATATTTTTTAGGATTGAGTGATTATTTTTATCATTCTTCATGTGATGGTTTGTTAAATTTGGGAATTATACTACCATATGATTTGGTTTTTTAATATCTGATAATAGGAGGATTATATATTCATACATTTTTTGAATTATGTGAACCATTATAAGTTTATTTTACTTTCCTCATCAATGAAAACATTATTTAATACTAATGTTTTTTAAAAATTGATGATATTATGATGGAAATTTATTATAGGATGAAATTATAATTTTCTTGTATGTTTATTTACTTATGTCATTACTATAAATGCAAAAATAATTCCTCAACTATAGAAAAATTATCTTGAAATAAAAATTTTATCATATTAACTTATTTTATGATTAATGAGTGGTCTTCTTAAAATCTCTTTGGTTTATAGTTATGTGTTCATTAACGTTCTCACAACCATTCACTTTGTGGTAATCAATTTTCTCTATCACTGTATATAATTATTTGGAAATTTCGTTTTTTTTCAATGTCCATATTTTGAATTACCACAAATTTTCTAAAATTTGCAAACCTTTTATGTGTTTTTCAAAATGAACATAATATATCCATTTCCCTATTTTCAAGAGGTGTTCTTATTATCCTTTTTTGTATGGGTTTTTAAAGAAGTTATTTTCAAATGTCAAACTTTTTATTAACGAGTTCATGTAAAAATATAGAGGATATTAATTATTAAAGTAGTGATAATGGAATGTCTCTATAAATTAAAATAAAGTCTAGGTTTGATAGCATATAATGAATTCAACACTATGCATAAAAAACACTAAATATTATTATTTAAATATGAAATTTGTTACCTAGAGATTGGGGATATAGGTATAAATAGAAATAAATAAATTAAGAAATATATTTATAAGTTTCCAACTTAATAAATTTGTATTGATAAATTATTTGAAAATAATCACTCAATTTTCAATAATTATATTTTATGCTTCAAAAGTATGCTTTCTTCAAAACTAATTTTTATTTATTTTTGTGATAAGTATATATAATTAATTTTAACAATTTTTAAAATGGTATTTTATAAAAAAGATTTTATTTTTGTAAATCATCATGTGAAAATTGGATATTATTTAACTTTTTGGTAATTTTGAAAAAAAATCATTTTTAGTGAAGATTGAAAATAGTGATTTTTTATTGAAAAATGTATTTTTGATTCAAGAATTTACAAAGATACATTTTTTTAAAATGGTTTCAAATTATAATTACATATATTTTATTCTTTTTAATTGAACTATATTAATTGGAATAAATTTTATCATTAAATTTGGTAATGAAAAAATTTTATACTTAAAAAGACATTTTTCTGAAAAACTATTTTCCCATATCATTTGGTTTTAATATTAAATTAATTTTTTTCCAATTATAGTACTTTATTATTAAAAAATAGATTAAATATTTTGAATCATGAGGTCTAAATTTGGTAAATAGGTCCCTTTTACTTTATGTCATTATGAATAGTGACCTTAGTAAATAATTTTCACCACAGTAAGGGTTAATTAGGTAATTAACGTTTAAAATAATATGATAAGGACTAGAAAATTGCCCCAAAATAATCCATTATCCTATTTTATTAGTTTATTTCACCCATTTACATCCCATATTTGAAAATATTTCAACTTGGGTCCAAATTAATTTGATTATCACTTTTATAATATTTATGTAAAACATAATGTAAAAAATATCACTTTCTTTCGTTAAATATATAAAATAATTTTTGAGAAGATAAAAAAACATAAGATATATTATAAATGTATACATAAAATATAATTTATTTTATTCATTGTAATTTATATATAATTTTCTATGATGAAATAATAACCTTAAATTATTACGAAATGGAAATGTAGTATTTATTCAATTTATAGAAAAAGAAAAAAACAATTATTCTACAAATATTAAAAGTTATATAATTTTCGTGAATAATTGTGTGCCATGAATTTTTTTATGATAATAAAAAAAGTTATGGATTCTTTAAGTAGTTAGATTTTAATTATTTTTGTTTCATGTTGTTTTCAGTGAAAAAATAATTGAATCGTTCAAAAATTGACATTAATGATATTTATAAATATATTTTTAAATTAAATGATTTAAATTTACAAAAAACCATATATTATGCCCAATTAATGAGATATTATTGATAATATCAACCATGGTGATTTAATGGGTAGCCTGTATTTTTATATAAACACGATTAACTCCTTATAGTAAAAACATCGATACCATAGTATGTGTTAAATGATTTAATAAGTGGTTAAAACAAATATATATGGGTGTAAATATAATATAAACATGACAAAATTTTATATGATGTGAGTTTTTATACCCCTACCCATCCTATAATATAAAAATATTTGTTTTTATCTTTTTTTCATGAAAATTAATTTATAATAATTTAATTTTTTTAGGTAATTCCAACAGTGCCACTTACCTCACTTATAAAAGGGAACCTATTTTTCTCCTTCCTTCACACATAAAAATATATTTGGCTCATAAAATTCATACCAAAATCCATTAAATAAATCCTTAACCATATCCTTGTGGTTGTGTTTCTATTATAAAACCATCCTTGGGTATCATTTTGTGTAAACGTTAAGTTATTGTTCGAAGAAGAGGTGTAGTTCTCAACAAAGAGTTTTGGTTTTACTTCTTCTTATACCTCATTCAAAACATCTTAAGAATTATTAAATAATAACACGATTATATTATATATTCTGAAATCTCTTTATGATAATCTAATTACCTATATATTTATTTTCTTCTATCAAATGTGAAACGAAACCATGGTTAATGTGTAGGGAAGACTACTGCATCACAAACTGATATAATTTGTTTTCCATCACCACCACACACAGATTTCTATAGTGATGGACTTAAAGTAATTATATGATATTAAAAACATATTTATCTTTATAGAAAATTAATATATCTTTTATTTAATTTCAATCAAATTTCATGATATATGATAATTTCATTCGTGAATATGTGTCGATTGTCACCTCTACGAAGCGATTTTATTTGTTTTTCATCTCTAAATCTCATTGAGAGTATATATTAGTATATTTCTTGAAAAAATATGGAATTTATGATATAAGTTTAATTCTATAAAGATAAAATTTTAATTACCTTATTTTAATAATTATCATTGAAAAATGGAAACGTTAGTCATGTGCACGTACGGCCTACAACCTTCATGATTGCAACATAGTTCATTTTTCATAACCATATTTCAAGGTTGGTTTTAAAATATTAATATATTTATAAAATAATAATTATGTGATTATTTCTATTATGTATATTAATAAATAAAGAAGACATTTACAATATTCTACCAACCGAATTCAATTTTTTACATTTTAGTCAAATATCATCAAAACATACAACAGGATGTTAAATGAATAGGTAGATGATAATAACATGGAAATATAATGAATAATAATGATGAAAAAGGATATTAAGAATGAAAATAAATTATAGAATTATATTATTCATGAAAATATAGAACATATGTGATGAGTTAGACTCATGTTAACAGACATTCTACATTAAAAACCTCATTTTAAATGTTTTAGAGAATTATTTTATTAATATTTTTATTCCACATCCATATTCTTAAATATTATATTATGGATGTATTTATATAGAGAGAAAAAGGAATTTTTTTTAAATCTAATTTTTTTCCAATATATCCCATGTACCGTATTTTTTTATGATCTAACATACCCTTCATATGATATTGATGTTTTTGTTCTTAAGTGAGTTCATTAAGTTTATTTTTATTATTTTAGCCTATTCATATGAAATCATAAAATTCCGAAATCCTGGTGAATATTTTCTTAATTATAATAATCTATGTGAGGCATTAAACTTCATGGATAAATAATAACATTGATAAATCCACTACCCCAATCATCTAAACAAAGTAAACACTTGCGTGAAATAGATATGTCACAAAATATGAAATGTTAAAATTGTATATGTCGATAAATCACCAATGTAAGCTCCCAGACACAGAGATAAATTGGATACATGAATTTATTTTGTAGATTATTTGGATTTTCCTTTTGGATATGTGGTGAAACAATATATTTGATTCCTTAATACAATTAAATTAATTCATCTATGATAAGTATGTCTGCATATGAAATAAGCCTACATGAAGAAATTAGAATATTTGAAGAACAACTGTAAAATTTGGATACATGGTTAAATAAGATATGTGAATAATGGATACATGGAACATTTTATCTACATGAATTAAATTCTTGGTAATTTTTATACGTGGTCATCTAGAATGGCCGACTTCATTGTAAAACCAACTATTTATTACTATTTGTTCACATTTAGTTGAAATTAATGATATTTTTCATTAATTAAATGTTTTATTTCCAATTTATAGTAAAAAATATTATAAAAAGTTGAAAATACTGAGAAAATAATATAATATGAAGATGATTTTATTGTTAGTGTTGTTGTTGGGGGAATTGTTAAGAAAATTAATTATGGAATTTAATTAAAACCCCTGATTTTGTAGATTTGATGATGAGAAATTAAAATAGGGGAATTTTATGCTTTTTTAGTAGTGAAAAAAGAATATATACAAGAATAAAATATCTTTCACCTTCAACATAGAACTCCCTATCACTCTTTAAGTTATTTTTGAGTTCTGCTCTATTTTATATAAAAAAAGGAAGAAGAAGATTTAACACTATAGTTGTGATATAAATATCATATTTACTGTCTTTTTTATTACTCTCATCAAGTTAAATTTTATTATCATCATCTCTCCTATAGATTTATTAATTTATTTTAGTTTCATTTTACAATAATGAGATTCTTCTGTATACTCACTATTTATTCTCTCTCTAGATGTAAAGGTTCATTGTAAATGAACCTTTGATGTTTTTTTAAAGAATTTTTGGGGCACAGTTGAAAGACATTGATATTATAACAAGTATCGAGTGTTAACACTATGTCATTCAGTCCCTTTCAAGAGGACTAACATTCCAAATAAAATGATTGGTTTTGTGAAATTCACAATGCTCAGGGAGTTGAGCATTGGTTGAGTAGAATACGGGATTTATATTCCCCAAATAACAATAAATCTCTGATCTCTGATATTATTTATTTTATTATTATTTATTATTTGTACATGTGTTAATAAAAGATCAGAATTAATCATACATTTATATATTCTATTTTCATAACTGTTGAAATTTAATGAACTCAATTCATTCCCCTCTTGATTATTAGTGAACTCAGTCTCTGACAAACAATTTTAATAAGAGGAAATGAATTCTCGTTTCTTATCCTTCCAAGGTTTTTTTTCATAAGTCCTCGTTAATGGTCACTATTATTACTTATAATAGAAATGTTATATCAATAGTAAGATCTTCCTACATTAATGGAAAAAATTATTATAACAACCCTACAATTTATTACAAAATAATTAATGATTTATTACATATGAGTACACATGATACTAACTGGAAGATCAATAATTATAGTGTCTTTGGGAATTACTTACATTACATAAGAACTTAAAACATTGAATACACCATATTTATTGAAATCATTCTTAACATGTTCATAATAATCCTTCGTACTTAAAACTTCATTGGATAACATGTGGACATACATAGGAAATGGGTGAGCTAAAAGCCCTAGTAAAGAAATAAACATGGAACAACATGATGAAAATAATACATTTTATTGGAAATTTATATAAAAGTGGAATAAAAGGATTGATTATTATAAAAATGAACAAAGAGTCATGATATTGCATGATAATCATAAAAGAAAAATGGGAAATGTCGCTACAACTTACTACACTACATCATAAACATAGATCAATGCTAAATACTTAGACATCATGATGAAAATGTACCATACAGAAATCAAGATCACTCCTTATCCACAAATTAGGTCTCATGATACTAATAATTATCCAAAGAATTTGAGGCACTATATAATTCCGAGCACATCCATCACATTCATTTCATTCTCATGCTTATGTGTGACACATAGTTCACAAAACATGGAATCATTTATATTCAAATTTTATTCAACGATAATGGAGTGTATAATATATACTTTTGATTAAGAAATAAATATATATATATATATGGATAATGCTGAATTACATTGGTAGGAAATGGGTATTGGGTTTCACTGAAAAATGTTTTGGAATGGAATACCACGGTGGAATTTCAGTTGCATAATGACGTCACTTAAAAATTCATAAAATGTGTTCATGAGAAAGAATGTAATATATCATCATTTGAAAAAAAATGTAAAGTATTAGGGACATGAGAAGAAATATCCCAATAATATGTATTGGAAAAATAAGGCATAAGATAATACTGAAACTTGAATAAAGAGTAGAAGGTGAGGATTCCATACTATATTTCGTCACGGTAATGGGTGTACATAATGATTATTGGGTGTGATTAACAAGAGTGAACATTTTTAGGAATATATAGCGGGGAGGGAAGTGTAAGATAGTGATATAAAGATTTTGAGTGAAGATATGTGGGATAATGGGTGGGTTTTTATAGGAAATGAGTGGGGGATTGTTTATTTTTTCACAAACATAGTTTTAGGACCATATATAATAGAATAACCCAAAATAGAAACTTACCTAAGGTTTTTTCTCAGTATTTATAAAAATCAATATTTTATAAGACCATGGTAATAAATTAATAAAATATTACCCATGTGGATTTAGAAGTGAGTCATTCTGTTAAAGAAATGACTCTAAAACCATTAAATATATTAATGATTTTGGAGGATTAATAAATGTTTTAAAAATGTAATAAAAAAAATAAAATCTCATTATTTTAGAGTTAAAACACATATTTTTATGTTTATACCATTAATTTATTAATTACATCACTATTGGGTTATTATTATGTCCTAATATAAACCGTATATTTATACGGTATTTAATTTTTACCTCAAAATTCAACTGTCCCACAAAATTATGGAAAATTTACTATTGGATAATTTAAATGTTATGATTCCAAAAATAATATTCATTTTTTGAAAGTAATTTTTTAAATATGGGACACTTCATTTTTAAAATATGAATCAACATTTATTGGGAAATGATGGATTTTTTGATAATAACAGATTTCGATCTCTTATTAAAACTACATTTTACCTAATAAAATTTATATGATCATATATTTTTAATAATAATTATTTAATAATAATATTTCATAAAAATATTATTTATTTAAAAAATACATTAATTCATCAAAATAAAGGTCTTAATTGAAATTGAATACTAAGACAATTTTTGTTTTATTTTATAATCATAAATATCATTTATAAAGTAATGATTAAAAGAAAATATGAACATTATTATATTTAAAATACAATATAAATATTCATATTATTATGGTCTTGATATATTACATGTTAATACTCTAGAAAAAACCCTATGGGTAAGGTATAGGATGATGATAATTTCATGGGGTTGTTATACATACATGGTTTGGGTCGTGATATCGATGAGCTTGAAAAGCTCTCGTAAATAGTTTCACTCATGATTAAGTTGTTGGATCCAAGCTTGATATTGGTCATGGGATAATACAATGATGTTATCTCCCTTGGAAGATCCCATAAATGGTCTTCATAAGGTATGATCTTTTTGGTTGAGTCTATAACAATCATTATTTGAGTGAATTGGATTTATAAAAACCCTATATTTATACAAATCATGTGATCATTATTCAATGGATATGTTTTCAATGGTAATAATTCTTAATAGACTTTAAAATCATATAGGATATAATAAAATCAATGAAACATATGTGTTTCCTATATCCATAATATATGAAAATGTTTATAATTAATTCCAACGGGGAATTATATTTATAAAAGTTTCGATCATTAAAATATTAACACCATTAGAAATATCGCCACTAAAATTTTCATTTCACCCACTGAAATTGGTGAGGTTATAATTTTGTTTCATCACTACCACTATTTCCCTTGTCAGTTTTTCAAAAAAAAATTCTCCATTGCAATTTGACCAGGTACATAGCCTTATTTCATATAACATTGTCTCTTTGATCTAAGACCTTCAACGGTTCCTCCTCATAGGAAAATTCATTCATCAACAATACCACCTCTGGATTGACTATGTGTTAGGGGGTCTGTATGTACTTCTTCAAGAGGGTTACATGGAATACATCATATACTTGAGATAGGTTAGGTGGGGTTGCTTATTGATAAGCCACAACTCTAATAAAATTGCGGACCTCAAATGGGACAATGTATCTTGGACTAAGCCTCCCCTTCTTTCCAAATATGATTAATTTCATATATTGAGATATGCAGAGGAATAAATTATTTCAAAAAATCAAACTCTAGATATTGTCAGCGATTTTTAGAATATAACTTTTTTCAACTCTAAGCATCCTTGATGCATTGATGAATAGTATTGACCTTTCCAACAATTTCCTTGACCATTTCTGGGCCAAGCAGTTTTTGTTCCCTAACGTCATCTCAACATGCATGTGTTCTACACCTCTTACCATAAAGGGATTCATGGGGAGCCATTTTTATACTTGAGTGGAAACAATTTTTCATGAGAATTGGAGTACAGTAAAACGTTGATCCCATCCTCTTATGTCATCAATTGAGCATGCTATCAACATTTCCTCAAGTGTCTAGATAGTCTTCTCAAATTGGCCATCATTTTGAGGGCGATAAGCTGTGATAAACTTTATCTCTATATTTAGAGCATGTTGGAGACTATTCGATAACTTAGAGGTAAGTCTAGGGTCTCATTCAAATACAATCAATAGTGGTGTTCCATTCAACCTCACCACTTCTATAATGTATATACATGCAAGTTGATCGAGAAATAAGTCCTCTAAATTTTATTGAAGTTGGTTATATTTTAATGATGATCCACCACAACCTAGATGAATTATTTACTCTTCTTGTTTTCAGAAGACCAGTGAAAAATTCCATATTGATGTTTTCCTATTTCCATATAGTTATAGGTAATGGTTACATCATCCCCTTATATTTTTCCTTCATGCATTCACTTGATTAAATACAAGACATACCGATGTATATTCCAACATATAATTCTTCATATTATCCCACCAATAGTGCTCTTAGAGGTCCTGATACATCTCTCTACCTGCAGGATGGGTAAATAATGTTGAACCATGTGAATTTTACAACAACTCCTTTAACTAATGATTTGATTCTACTCATAATAGTGACCCAAATATTATGACATCTTCTTCATTACCATTTAACTCTATGGATTTACCCATTCTTATAGTTTACAGTTTCATCTAAATTCCCACATTATCTCTTTGATCATCCCTCATCCTCTCCAAAAGGGATGGTTGAGAAATAATTTTTAAAATGTTTGATGATGTTCCTTCCTTTATGATTCCATGTCTGTCGTTTTAAAATATATATAGATTGATTTCAATATAAGGATCATTTATCAGAGCAAAGATAACATATTTGTAATAATGAGAGGGCATGACATTTACCATCACTGTCAGGCCTATGCACCTCTACATTGGAAATCTATCCATACAACCAGGCAAAGGTGGAGATATGATTACAATACAGATACAGGGGAGGGGAATTTTTCAACTTGTCATATTCTGTAATGAATGAATTCCTTAAGACCATTGGATCATGTAATGTCAATGGATCTCCTTCAACCCTTAGAAGTGGGATTGTAAAAAATAAATAAAAATGTTGGCCTTAAAGAAATTCAGGAGTATAGGTCTATTGATAATACTGTCATTCAAATAATTAAATATCTATTCATATTCATCATTCCAAGAAAGCATGAATCCCTTCAGATCTATCTTGGTTATATGGTTTTAAAATCATGATAAATTTATCACAAATCTACGATTGTACCAACATAATCCAAGGAAACTATGAATTTTTATCACAGCTTATGACCTCAACCATCCATAAATTACTTTTTTTTACCTCAACCATCCCATTGATTGTGATGATATTACCCACGAATGGAACTTCCTTCATCCAGATCTCACATTTTATTAACATGTCATAAATATTCTTCTTTTGTAAGGTCTTTAGAACAATGCTCAGATTCTCTTTATGATCCTACCTTATTTTAGAGTATATTAGAATATCATCTATAAATAATACCAAATATTTTTCTATGTAATCTATAAAGACTATATTAATCAAGTACATATAGATCTATGGACTAAAAGTGCCATTACCTTATACAAAAAGTAGTCATGGGGGTATCATCCTTCTTCACCCTAACTTGGTAATATCCCAACCATATATCCACCATGGAAAAGTATTTGTCTTTATGTATTTAGTCGATCAAATAAAAAATACTTAGAAAAGGATATATAAATACCCGTAAACATCAATGAAATATCTTTCATAATTTTCTTTGGAATTTTACAAGAACACAGTTTTTGACGGCACCTAATTTTGAGGCCCGGCGTGCCCGGAATCTTTTTCCCACGTTTTTCTCGGGTACATTCAGTGAACGAATGAGTGGGGTTTTCTAACTTTTCAACTGGTTCTCGGAATCGAATTTCGATGGCACCAATGGAATCACAGTGCCGGTATTTTCTTAGAAACACATTTTTCGGAGCTGCGTTTGCTCGGGTGTGGTTTTTAAATTTTTTTGGGATAAGTAAATGAATAAAATAAAATGGTGTGACCAATTTATTTTATTTTAAGTCGCTTAACCTATGTTAAGTGGATGATGTGGGACCCACAATATCCTACCCACTTGGTTGGATATTTTTGAGGTGGGTCCCACTTCAGCCCCACCATTTATTTTCTTCTTAAGTAACATACTCGCACCCCCCTTTTTAATGAAGTCAACTCTTGCGTTTAATCTAGATATTAAACGTCTCATTAATTGGACGGTTTTAAATACCACAATTAGTTGATCGTTTCTTTTCTCTTTGAATTTCAAAGAGTTCGTTGGAGTGTTAATAAAATAAGACAACACGTATTTTATTTGGGTGGGAACTTGCTGCGTGGAGAGGATTTGGAGAAAAGCCTTCTTCTTCGACGAAGAATGTGAAGAACATGAAGAACGCGAAGAACACACCGATCTCTGACAAAGAATGCCAAATTCTCAGAGATCGACTACGTGACGCCGTGTACCATGATGCCAATGACGCTTCTTCCACGACGCTTCTTTCGCGACAACTCTTTCGTGACATTCCTTCTCTGTGATGTGACGATCCCCCTTCCGTGATGCCTTCTTCCGTGATGTGCTTTTCCGTGAAGAACCCTTGCTCAACGAATTCGACGAGGTAGGGGTTTTGATTCAATTAAATATTTGGGATTTATACCCTCAGCATATGTTTAAAATTTTTCGAATGCCTTTTTAAACTGCTAAGACGGTGGGTGTGGACCAACGAACAAGTTTGAACCCACCGTATCTTCATTCTTGGTATGCGGATCAGCGGGAGATGATGAAGCAGGCCGCACGAGAATTGTGAGGTCTTCACAGTGAAGAACCGGTCCCTGGAGGGCCGTTGGCAAACACGGCAGGAAAATCCGACCACCAGAGACCGTTCGGTGGTCCGCGGAACATTCCTCTAGCGCGCTTTGCCGGCACGGCGGCTCCGGCGGCCGGCGGCGGCAGGCCGCTTGACCCGCGACCATGCGGGACCGAGGGAGGTGGGACGCGGCACTCGGCCGCGTCCGTTGACAAGGAGAAGCCCCCAATGGGGCCGTGGGTATATGTCAACAGGGGGCAGTGTGCCACCCCGCACCGCTCGGTCAAAATAGCAAAGTCGCCCGACCGGACCGCCAGGCCGGGCCGGAACCCGACCCGGGTCGGGTCTACCCGGTTTGGGCCGACCCAGAGGGTACCGGGCCGGGTCGGACCGGGCCCGAACCCCCAAATACTGGACTGTTTTGATCTGTTGCCCATAACATGGGCTACAGACCTCTAATCGATGCACCATTAGTTGTGTAGCAGTCGTTGGATCAAGACGGTCGTTTAGGTATATTACACTCAAGGTTTCAGAGTACTTTGGGTTTGGAAGGGTTGGTTCGTACACGAAACCAACCGGGCCCTCGGAGTGGAAATGCTTATAATTTGAGCTCCGGACGTCCGATGGACGTGCCATCGACCTTTTTGGATTCCTCGTAGTGAGACTGACCTTTGTTCTTACTCCGCTCGAGGTTTGGATGCAGTTGGAGTACGGTCGGGTTGGTTTTGAATTAAAAACCAACCGGGCCCCTAGAAAGAAATGCAATAACTCTCAGACGGGGCATCTGATTGACGCGTCGTCTGCGACGTTGAGTTCCGGTTGACGATACAGAACTTTTGGATATATAAACTTTGTACTATGTGTCAGTTGATGTATCAGCCCCTCGGCTCATGGAGCTGACCCTCCTGAATGAGTTTGATGTGTGCGGAAACCCTAGACCTGGCTGCGACTGCGACGATGATGATGATTGTACAGAAATCCCTTGTGGAATCAACGGCAACGACTATAGAACTCACCGATCCTACTTGGATCAGTGCTACCGATCTTGTGTGGGTCAGCGCTCAACGGTCCTCTATGGGCTAGTGCCTACAGATCCTGTGTGGGTCTGATCCTGTGTGGGTCATTGCGGGGGTTAGTTACCTATCGATCCTATGTGGGTCAGATCCTCTGTGGGTCATTGCGGGGGTTCGTACCTATCGATCCTTTGTGGGTCATTTCGGGGGTTAGTACCTATCGATCCTGTGTGGGTTCGACGGATTAGATGAATCAGTGGCTATATCTGATCATCTCTATTGTCAGACGAAGAAGTATACCAGTGTGAGCTGAATCTTGACTTTCAATCCTTATCTTCGATATGTTTGACGTGATATCCTATGTGGATTAAGTCTTGGTTTATTATGTGGAATGGGTAGTGTTTTCATGTGTGGACTGGGTTGTACTTGGGCTCGGATGTTGGAGCCGAACGAGAATTGATGACTTAGGTATATATATGAGCATATACCTAAGAAGTGTCGGATGTTACTTCGTGTTTGTATCTTTCTTTTGTTTATTATCCTTTATGGATTCTGGGAGACCTTTGGGGGTCTCGGGGTCCCTACTGTGTAGCTTATACTCAACCCTACACGGGCTATGCCCGCACTACGTTATGTTGGTTGCAGACGACCGGCATAGTTGATCGTGGTTGAGGCTTCCGGAGCAGGTCGGTACCTGGAGGTAGACCATTGGGAGAGACGTACATGGAGTGGACGGCTGGACCTAGGGAGATGTGGAGACTATCTGTACACACCCTTCAGGTGGGACTTCCAGTGGACGGCTTGAGGTTGTGGCTTTACTTTTCAGTTGTTGTACTCCATTTTTCAGTTGGACTTTACTTTCAGTTTGGGTTTGTATTCTGGTCCACTTACTTTTTCGCACTTACTATTCTACCCAGTTTTTACTTAGTGTATACTTCTTCCTTCTTGCTCTGTGGTGTTTGTTTACATTACAAAGGAAATGCCTTCCCTATTTACCGGGAATTACGCCTTGGTGCTAGTCACCAGCCCCTAGTCTATGGAAGGCGGGCTTGGCATAGTCACGGCACGGGCCCGAGGACGGGTCGTGACAAATTGGTATCAGAGGAGTTCGGTTCTACAGCAGAACTCAGGACTCTGATCTTTTTCTATGTGAAGCAATAGTGTTAAGAGTATTGAGTGTGGTTATCAGTCCAAGGATTCCAATGTTGGTGCGGTGGCCGACATATCCATACACCAGGAACCTGACTTCTGA
Source organism: Viscum album (assembly GCA_963277665.1). Lineage (NCBI taxonomy): Eukaryota > Viridiplantae > Streptophyta > Magnoliopsida > Santalales > Viscaceae > Viscum > Viscum album. The sequence continues at coordinate 2,023,263,024 of OY728137.1, read as the reverse complement.
TTTCCGACTTAATGCAAGAAAACATTGATTGCATGTGTGTTTCAAGTTTTCTTTGTGATTACTTTTTGACATCTCACCAGGTATATTGTTTGACCGTGGCGCACATATTTCTCATCAGGATGGCCCCACGATGGCATCCATCTAGGGTTCCAAGCATTGTGCATGACGACAGCCCACCGAGCGATGATACCTCAATACAGGGCCCTTTGACAGTAGAGGTACCGGTGGTACCTCTACCTACCGAGTCACCGATGCTACCAGCCCCAGCTGCTGACGATGCACGTCGCCTTAGTGCACTGCATGAGTTTCAGCGTCAACGACCGTCGAGGTTCCATGGGGAGATGGACCGTCAGGCCACCGAGGATTGACTGGAGGCAGTTGTACGAGTTTTCTGGTTAGTGAGGACACCTGTTGACCTCATGGTGATCCTCGCATCGAGCCTCCTGCACGCGGTAGCAGGAAGATGGTAGAGTTCGATGATTTAGGTGCACAATGAGACATCTCTACTCTAGACAGACTTTGAGAGCCTCCTCCGCACAGAGTTTGTCCCAGCCACCCTCCGTGCAGTACGCATCCAGGAGCTTCTACAACTGCGGCAGGGTAGCTTGACAGTCACCCAGTACTCGGTGAGATTTATCGATCTCTTGCGCTACTCGACAGACATGGTACGGGACCCATTCGTCCGGGACCAAACCTATGAGCAGGGATTGAGGCATGAGATCAGGGCATCACTGATCTACCTCAAGATTCCGACCCAGGAAGTAGTACTGGAGCAACCCCTTCTCATCGAGAGCTTCCTTTCTGAGCCTACTTCAGTAGTGAGACCTACCGCTGGGAGGCGCGTAGTAGAGTCTTCTGTAACAGGCAGTTGACGGATGAATCATGGGTCCAGGAAGACCAGACCCTCAGGAAGATAACCTCAGGACACTGGCTTAGCAGTGCGGGGCACATAGCGCGGAGCCAATCTTTCGAGAGGCGGATAGTGCTACGCATGCGGCAGGCAGGGCCACATGGCTCGTGACTGCACGACCCGCCGTGCCGAGGAGCAGTAGACGGTTGAGGGGCCACCCAGGCAGAGGCAGAGGGTCAATTGTGGTGGTCCTTAGGGAGGAGGCGGACGAGGTAGAGGAGATGGCCGAGCAGTAGGTGGTGGGTGACGCTTTGAGGCTCTACCACCACCACCACCAGGAGGTCCACCCCGACCACAGGGAGCTACCGGGCAGAGACAGGCACAGCTTCAGGTAGCGGAAGCCTATGACTATGGTGTGCCCGAGATTATTTGAGGTACTATCTGTGTCTATTCCACCCTTGCTGCAGTTCTTATAGACACAGGAGCGAGTAATTCTTTCATAGCCGCTACCCATGTTCGGATCTCTGAGATTCCGACGGAGCCGTTGGCTCGATCCTTATGTCTAGAGACTCCTAGGGGAGCAGACTCGACGATTACGCATGTGTGCCGACAGTGTGAGCTTACTCTAAGAGGTGAGGGCTTCGTTTGGGATCTTCTTGTAGCGGCGTCGAGGCCTTATGACGTCATCTTGGGCATGGATTGGTTATCTATAGTCCATGCTTAGATTGACTGTATTAGGCGCGAGGTGCGATGTGTACATACCGATGGGAGCAGGTACACCTTCATCAGTGAGAAGGGAGCCTTCACAGCATAGGACAGACTCATGCAGTGGAGAGGGCAACCCATCACTCATCAGTTGGCTAGCCTTATCCTAGAAGTGGTTGACGTGAGGAGTCCTAGTTTTCTTATAGTGGTGGATCATTATGCGGACGTTTTCCCCGATGACGTTCCAAGACTACCTCCTCACATATAGGTAGACTTTTATATTGACCTATACCCTGGGATATCCCCGATATCAACTCCAGCGTATCGGATGACCCCCGCTGAGCTTCGAGAGCGACGGGTACAGTTTGAGGTCTTATAGGGCAAGGGATTCATCCGACCTAGTGTTTCACCATGGGCTTCCCCGATTTTATTCGCCAAGAAGGCGGACGGGAGCTTGAAACTTTGTGTCGACTATCATCACCTGAACCAGGTGACTGTGAGGAACAAGTATCCGCTACCGCGGATTGACGACCTCTTCGACCAGATCAAGGGACCTTGGTGGTTCTCGAAGATAGACCTCATGTCAGGCAATCATCTGCTCAGAGTTCGGGACGAAGACGTGCAGAAGATGACCTTCATAAGTCTGTATAGACACAATGAGTTCTTGTTTATTCCATTCAGCATAACCACTGCTCCAGTAGTGTTCATGGCCGTCATGAATAGGATCTTTCAGCCATACGTCGATCGATTTGGTGTGGTCTTTATCGACGACATTTTGATTTACTCGACCACTGAGGAGGAGCAGGCCCACCACATGTGGGTTGTACTAGACGCACTCCAAGAGCACCAACATTATGGAATGCTCTCGAAGTGTCAGTTCTGGATACACGAGGTCCACTTCTTAGGACACGTTATCTCTGAGGTGGGAGTTGCGGTGGATCCTACAAAGATCTAGGCAGTGCTAGCTTGGGAGCCACCTAGGAGCATGATGGAGGTGCGGAGTTTCTTGGGACTAGCTGGGTACTACCAGAGATTTGTATCTGACTTCTCCAGAGTTGCGGCACCACTCTCAGCCCTGACGAAGAAGGGGAAACCCATTGTGTTGTCAGAAAGATGTCATCAGATCTTCCAGGAGCTAAGATAGAGATTTACCAGCGCGCCTATCTTGAGGCTATCGAAGGAGGGAGTTGGGTATGTAGTTTATTGCGATGCATCAGGGACCAGACTCGGATTTTTCATGATGTAGGAGCGACCTGTGATCGCCTACAGATCACTTCAGTTGAGGCAGCATGAGCAGAAGTACGCTACGCATGACCTTGAGTTAGTAGCAGTGGTCTTCACTCTGAAGATGTGGCGACACTATCTGAGGGTGAGCAATTTATAGTCTATTCTGACCATCAGAGTCTCAGGTACATCTTATTTCAGAAGGACCTGAACCTGAGATAGCGGTGATGGCTCGAGTTCTTCCAGGACTATGAATTTGAGATATTCTATACTCCTGGGAAGGGGAACGTAGTAGCTGATGCTCTCAGCAGGAGGACGGGCATTCAGCTACTTGGGGAGGTGATAGAGCTGCTAGCCGCTTTGAAAATATCCTTCATGGATAGAGATGGAGTAGCCTTTCTTCAGTCACTCATAGTCACTCCTCCACTACTATAGCGGGTCAGAGAGTCACAACATGTGGATGCTGACTGTGAGACGCAGTGTGCGCAGATATCCTCAGGACAGGCACCTGATGGATTCTCCGTGGGAGGAGAGCACAATGTCATTTTCATAGGACATTACTTTGTACCAGTTGCTTTATGATAGGAGGTGCTTCGAGAGTTTCACACTTCCCCTTTGGAAGTATATCCTGGAGTGGTGTAGATGTACCGGGATCTCAGACGACAGCACTGGTGGCCGGGCATGAAAAAGGTTGTGGCAGAGTTTGTTTCTCGATGCCTCACCTTCCAGCAGGTGAAGGCAGATCACCAGGTACCAGCAGGCTTAGTACAGCCCTTGGGGGTCCCGGAGTGGAAGTGGGATGACATATCTATGGACTTCGTGACTGGACTTCCACTCACTTCCAGAGGTCACGACTCCATTTGGGTGATTGTCGACCGAATCACCTAGTCGGCACACTTTTTACCAATCAGAGAGGAGGGCTCAGTGTAGAGCGTGGGACATCTCTATGATCAGGATATTTTACGGCTTCATGGTGTGCCATCATCTATCATCTCCAATCGAGATGCTCACTTTACTTCCCATCTCTGGATGGGTTTCAGGAGGCATTCGGGACACAGCTACATCTGAGCACCGCCTTTCACCCTCAGATGGATGGTCAGCCGGAGAGGACCATTTAGACTCTCGAGGACATGCTCCGCGCATGTGTCCTCGACTTTGGTCATAGCTGGGAGGACCACCTATTCTTTGTGTAGATTTCATACAAGAACAGCTACCACTCCACCACTGGGATGGCACCATATGAGGCATTGTACGACAGACCTTGCAGATCACCGCTGTGCTGGACAGACCCTGGGGAGTCAGCACTTGTGGGACCGGAGATGGTCCAGGCCACGACAGAGAAGGTTCAGGTAATCCAGGAGCAGATGAGGACAGCTCAAAGCCAGCAGAAGTCTTATGAGGACAGGAGGCGGAGGCCACTTGAGTTTGAGGATGGCGACCATGTCTTCTTGCGGGTCTCACCTTGACGTGGATTACAGAGATTTGGCCGAGGCGGAAAATTATCTCCATGCTTCATTGGACTTTTCCAGGTCCTCGGCAGGGTTGGCAAGGTGGCTTATCACCTGGATCTACCACCTAAGTTGCACCGGGTGCATGACGTCTTCCACGTATCCCAGCTGAGGAGGTACGTGCATGACCCGACGCATATCATTGACCATGGGGAGATGGAAGTTGATGATGGGGATACTTTTGCGGAGGTCCCAGTGGAGATTGAGGATCGAAAGGGGTGGGTCCTACGTGGATTGTCGATTCCTCTAGTGCGCATCAAATGGCATCACGGGCACCTCCAGGAGAGTACTTGGGAGCGGGAGGCTCAAATGTGTGCTCAGTACCCACTTTTGTTTCCTTAGTTTTTGATGTATCTTTACGGGGACGTAATTTCCTAAGGTGGGAGTAATGTAATGACCAGTAAAATTCAAGGAATTTTTTTTTCATAATTTTCTTTGGAATTTTACAAGAACGCAGTTTCTGACGGCACCTAATTTTGAGGCCCGGCGTGCCCAGAATCGTTTTCCGAAAATTAGCTTGGGTAAGTTCAGTGAATGAACAAGCGGGTTTGTCTAACTTTTGAACCAGTGCTCGGAATTGAATTCTGAGGGCACCGATGGAATCAGAGCGTCGGTATTTGCTTAGAAAGACTTTTTTCGGATTTGCGTTTGCTCAGGTGTGGTTTTTAAATTTTTTCAGGTTAAGTAAATGAATAAAATAAAATGGTGCAACCAATTTATTTTATTTTAAGTCTCTTAACCTATGATAAGTGGATGATGTGGGACCCAAAATATCCTACCCACTTGGTAGGATATTTGTGAGGTGGGTCTCACATGAGCCCCACCGTTTCTTTTCTTCTTAAGTAATGCACCCGCACCCCAACTTTTTAATGAAGTCAACTCTTGCGATTAATCTGGATATTAAACGTCTCAATAATTTGGCGGTTTTAAACTCCTCAATTAATTCATCTTTTCTTTTCTTTTTTGAATTTCAAAGAGTTGTTTTGAGTGTCAATAAAATAAGACAACACTTATTTTATTTGGGTTCGAACCTGTTGCGTGGGGAGGAATTTGAGAAAAGCCTTCTTCATCGACGAAGAACGTGAAAAACGCGAAGAACGCAAAGATTGCACCGATCTACGACGAAGAACTCCAAATCTTCAGAGATCGACTACGCGACGCTGTGTACCGCAATTCCAAGGATGCTTCTTCCACGGCGCTTCTTTGATGAAATTCCTTCTCCGCGACGCTACGATCCCCCTTCTACGATGCCTTCTTCCACGACATCCTTTTCCGCGATGAACCCTCGCTCATCAAATTAGACGAGGTCGGGGTTTTGATTCAATTAAATCTTTGTGATTTATACCCTTGGAATATGTTTAAAATTTGTCTGAAGCCTTTTTAAACCGCTAACGCAGTGTGTGCAGACCAACGAACAAGTATGAAACCGCCGTCTCTTCGTTCTAGCTGTGTGGATCGGCAGGCTGCACATGTATTGTGAGGGCTTCGTAGTGACGAACTAGTCCAGGGAGGGCCGTTGGTGTAGACGCAGGAAAATACGACCACCGGAGCCCGTCCGGTGGTCCGTGGAACTTTCCGCCGGCGCGCCTCGCCGGCACGGCGGTGCCCGGTGCTCTGCCGGGAAGGGCCGCCGTGACAGAAGCTGTGGTGGTAGGCCGCTGGTCCCGCGACCGCGCGAGACCGAGGGAGGTGGGATGTGGAGCTCGGCCGCGTCCGTTGACAAGGAGCGGCCCCCCATGGGGCTGCGGTTACATGCTGGCGGGGGCTACCATGCCACCCCGCACTACTCGGCCGAAACGGCTGAGCCGCCCGACCGGACTTCCAGGACGGGCCGCACCCAGGCCTGGACGGGCCACGCCAGCTGGGCCGGGTTGGATCGGGCCCAAACCCCATAATACTAGAATTTTTCGGTCTATTGCCCATAACATGGGCTACGGACCTCCAATCGACACACCATCAGTTTCGTAGCGGTCCTTGGATCGAGAAGGTCATTTCGGTATATTACACTCAAGGTTTCGTAGTACTTTGGGTCCAGCCGGGTTGGTTCGTACACGAAACCAACTGGGCCCTTGAAGTGGAAATGTTTATAACTAGAGCTCCGGACGTCTGATTGATGTGTCGTTGACATTTTTGGATTCCTCTTAGTGAGACGGACATTTTGGATTACTCCCATAGAGGTTTAGATGCAGTTGGAGTACGGTCTGGTTGGTTTTGACATAAAAACCAATCGGGCCCCTAGAACGAAAAAACCAATAACTCTCAGACCGGGCGTCCGATTGACGCGCTGTCTACGATGATGAATTCCTATTGATGATACAAAACTTTGGGATACATAAACTCCGGACTATATTCCAGTTGATGTATCAGCCCCTCGGCTCGTAGAGCGGACCCTCCCGGACGAGCTTGCTGTGTACGGGAACCCTAGAGCTGGCTGTGACTGCGACGACGATGACGACTGTACAGAAATCCTTCGTGGATTCAACGGTGATTACTACAGAACTCAGCGATCCTATGTGGATCAGTGCTACCGATCATGTGTGGGCCAGCGCTCAGCAGTCCTATGTGGGCCAGCACCAACAGATCCTATGTGGGTCTGGTCCTCTGTGGGTCATTGCGTGGATTAGTTACCTATCGATCCTGTGCGGGTCAGATCCTTTGTGGGTCATTGCGGGGTTTAGTACCTATTGATCCTTTGTGGGTAATTGCAGGGGTTAGTACCTATCGATCCTGTGTCCGTCCAACGGCTTAGATGGATCAGTGGCTATATCTGATCATCTCTATCATCATACGAAGAAGTATACCTATGTGAGCTGAATCTTGACTTTCAATCCTTATCTTCGATAAGTTTGACTTGATATCCTGTGTGGATTACGTTTTTCTTTCCTATGTGGAATGGTTTGTGTTTTCCTGTGTGGATTGGGTTGTACTTGGGCTCAGATTTGGAGCCGAATGAGAATTGATGACTTAGGTATATGTATGGGCATATACCTAAGAAGTGTCAGATGTTACATCGTGTTTGTATCCTTTCTTTGTGGATTATTCTTTGTGGCCTCCTGGAGACCTTCAGGGGTCTCTGGGTCCCTACTGAGTAGATTATACTCACCCCTGCACGGCCTATGCCCGCATTACGTTGTTTTGGTTGCAGACGACGGACAGTGCTGATCGTGGTTGAGGCATGCGGAGCATGTCGGTACATGGAGGTGGACCATTTGGTGGGACGTACACGGAGTGGACAGCTGCACACGGGGAGCTATGGAGGATATCTGTACCCACCCTTCAGGTGGGACTTCTAGTGGACGGCACGAGGTTGTGGCTTTACTTTTCAGTTGTTGTACTCCCTTTTTCAGTTGTACTTTACTTTCAGTTTGGGTTTGTATTCTTGCCCACTTACTTTTCCACACATACTGTAGTAACCATTTTTTACTTAGTGTTTACTTCTGACTGCTTGCTCTGTGGTTTTTATTTACTTTACAAAGGAAATACCTTCCGTTTTTACTGGGAATTATGCCTTGGTGCTAGTTGCCATCCCCTAGCCTATGGAAGGCAGGCTTAGGGTAGTCACGGCACGGGCCCAAAGGACGGGTCGTGACAGGACAATTATTCTTTATCATGATCCTTTTTATCTCAAAATAATAAATACAAAGGAACATTGACCAATACATCTTCTTGACTAAAAAGACTATAGCACCCCCTGGTTAATCATTTGGCCATATGAAACAATTATCCATAGTCTCCTATAGTTTTTTCATCAGCTCATCAGGTTCCATAACAGACATTATATATAGAGTCTTAGAAAATGGTAACACCCCTTGTGTAAGCTCGAAAGAAAATTCAACCCCTCATTAAGGGGGAAGACCAGACAATTCCTCACAAAACACATCATCATATTGTCTCACAATGGGAATGTCTCTAAGGATGATTTTTTCTTAGAATCAATCATTAGGTCTTGATATGATTTCTCATTGGGAAATAATATCCATTCTTGAGGTGTTGGCGCTAAATAATATTCATCCTTATCCTTCCACTTGTACAGAATTTGGGGTCAATTAACGATACAGAGATTGACTTCCTTCTCACAAAAATTTATGTTTTATCTATATAGATTAAGACAATACATACCCATAATTGCATAAAATTACACCAAAGGGAGTATTACAATGTTTTCTGGGAATTTCAGCCCAACAATTTTGATAGGGGAGGAGTTATATACTTAGGGTGAAATAATTTCACCATTTTCTATTTTCAATGATAACTATACTTCCATGATTTGTGGTGGTGTTTGAATAGTTCTAATAATGTTTCATGATATAAATGAATGCATATAAATAGAATAAAAATTTGCACTCACTATTAATGAATGAATAATGATCGTACCTATCCACTCTTCATTTTTGGGTTCCAACTCAGTGGTTTTAATATAAAAAGCTCACAATTTCTACCTTGGAAATTGTTGGTTCTATCTAAATACCCAAGGCTTAGTGCATTGGTTTTCAAATTTCAATAATTCCATGCAATGGAAGAAAATAACAACACATTGAGGGTTCACTAGAGAATTCCTCTCTTTTCATGAATTAGTGGGTTTTCTTATTGACAATCACTAGCTATGTTTACTTCATCCCCAAACCTAAATCCCCATTTGTTAATTTATGGGGTTCTTATTTCCACACCTTTGACATGTGGGATGTTGAAATTTCCTGGAACAATTATATTTCCCTATCCGATTTGTAGAATTAAATTAATCTTTCCAATTCTTGTCCTCATGATACCCTTGAAATTTGATGATATCTATTTCTACTTTGAGGGAACATCAGACAATTTCATTACAGCTATCAATGTCTTTGATCACCATGGATTTTCAAAGACTATGTTTTATCCCAATGAAGAATTGGTCATCATTTCATTTGGGGGTAAGGAAAAGTAAGAGGTGTATCATGAAAGTATTGTGATGTTTTACTCATACTCCCAGATAGATTCATCAACTTTTTTATAGAGGGTAAGGAAATCCCAGTCCTTTATAATTCTGAGAGTACAAGGGAAATATTCATCAAGAAAATTATGGAATTCCTTCCACCCCATCGCTTTGATCACTCCTTAAATATTCATATTCTCAATCAATTTCCTCCACTGATAAGCTTCTCACTCTAAGAAATAAAAAACCTGTAGAACATTCTATTGTTCATAAAATTGAAGGATGGATAATATCTCCTCAATGGAGTTATCCATTGTTCCACATGGGATCATATTATCCTTTAAAATTATGAGGTCTTTTTCACATAAATATTTCATTTGATGTTTTTTATTTTTTAAGGGGATTTGTGTGATCATTCTAATATAGGTTTATATTTAGAACCCAAGTCAGTTGAGAGAGTATCATCACATAGTGTGTGATTCTCACTCTTATCAGGTTTTTTTATCTCCTTGGGGAAGTCTCTACATTACCCATCACATTGATTATTTAGTTCATTCCTCCTATTTCTAGACATTAGATATAATAAATGAAAAATTAAGGATGAATATTTTTAAACTATTAAATACATAAAAATGAATCCAATTAAATTAAACAGTTAAATTATAAATTACATGTATCTCCTAAACATATGAATTTCTAGGAATTAATCTATGTTATCCTTGGTCTATTTCCTAACATATATTTCCATGGGAATTTTTCAACATAAGAATTATTTGTAATGAGCTTATGAATTTACAAAATCATATCCCCTGGGAGTGTTAAACCAACCTTGTATCAAGTCCCGTTATTGCACACAAGTTCTTAATCACGTCTAGCTCAACATAGCACTTTTGGGATTTACCACATTGTACATATATTCCAGAGCTACATCAACTTGTACAATCTCAAAGGAGATATATTTTCTTAAAAACCCACTTAATCTATAATTACAAAAATTTAAGGATATTTCCTTATACTTAGTTTTATCCATAAGGATTTCACAAGATTTTTTTAATCCTAATCCAAAAAATAACTAATCCTACCTTTGATAACAACTATAACAACACATTACTTTATTAAACATTAATTCATGATTTATTCTATAAGAGTACACATTATAGAACCCAAAATATCAAAGAGTATAGTGTATTTTGGAATTAGTTACATTACATAAAAACTTAAAATAAGGAATACATTATCATGATTTAAAACCACTTTAACATGTTTATAATATTCCTTCATACTTAAAACTACATGAGATAACCTGGGGAAAAATAGAAGAAATGGGTGATCTATAAATCCCAGTAAGGGAATAAACATTGAATAACATGATGATAAAATTTTAGAAAATAAGCATATCAAAGGGGAATAAATGGAGTGATAATATTAAACATGAAAAATGATACATTATACAACATGATAATGATAAAGGAAATATCATAAATGTGGAAACAAATTTAAACACTACATATTAAAAATAGTTCAAGGCTAACTACTGAGAAATCATGATAAAAAATTCCCATAAAGGAATCGGGTTCAATCCCTATCCCAACATGATATCTCATGAGACTAAACATTACCCAATGCATTGGAGCTCTATATAATTCCAAGTTCACTCATCACATTAACTTCATTCCCATGCTTAAGTGTGCCACATAGACAGTAAAACATGGAAATATTTATCATCAAATTTTATTCTATGAACATGGAGTGTAGAATATATACCTTTAATTATTAAATAAATAATATAAGTGCATAAATGTGAAAAGAATTTCCTATTACATGGGAACAATTATTCACTACTCAATTATTTTTCATGGAAAATTGCAATGGAATTTCAATAGTATAACAAAATCACGTAAAATATCATAAAATGGGTTGATGAGAGTGAAAGGGGTCTCTCATCATTCAGGAATAAAATAGCTAGTAATAGGGACATGGGAAAACATATCCCCACAATAGTAATTTGAAATATATGTAATAATATAGTAAAGAAACTTAAATAAAGAGGAGAAGGTGATGATCCCTTAGTATATTTCTGTATTGTAATGGGTGTACATAAAGGTTCATGGGGGAATTAATGAGAGTGAAACTAGTCTATCAACATTTAAACATAAAATTTAAAGTATGGGGGATATATAAGAACATATCCAAAGACAAAAACATTTAAATTAGGAGACATAACAAAGAATAAGTTCTTGATAAAAAAGAAAATAGTGGGTGATCCCTTAACATGAGAGTGTGACTCAAAATGAGTTGGAGGAGCTTATTGATAGATTTGGGGAACCTTGTGAGGACTCTAGATATGGTAGTGGCAAGTAAGGACCTGATCTGATAATTTTTAGTGAATATAATTGGGATTTTTCTTGGGATTATATAGGAAATTAATGGATAATTGTTTATCATTTCACAAACATATGTTTTAGACTCTATAATAAAATAACCCAAACCAAAAACCATACCACATTTTTTGGATATGGTTTCTACCAAAAGGGAGCAGTTTTAAATATTTTTTAAGTCTAAGGGTAGGACATAATAAAATAATACACTATCTGATGTGGAACTAAGTCATTCTTTTAAAGAAATGATTTTAAAGCCTTATTATCTATTAATGGTTGTGGAGGATTCATAAATTATTTATTAAATTAATAAAATAAACATAAAATAACTTTATTTTAAAAGGAAAACATTTATTTGGTCTTGGATACTCTTTATAGTATTTATTACATCACGTTTCAGTCATTCTGTTGTCATAATACACACCATATATATATATATATATATATATATATATATATATACATGGTATTTAAGTTTTATCTGAAAATTTGATAGTCCCAAAAAATTATGAAATATTCACCGTTAAATAATTTAATTATTTTTATTTCAAAAATAATATTTATTTCATTAAAATAATTTTATAAACATTTTAATTTATAGTTTAAAAATATGAATCAATGTTTATTTAGAAATTATGTGTTTATTTTTGACAATTATAGTTTTCGAACCCATATCAAAATTACATTTGAATTCATAAAAATTATATGATAATTTATATCTCATAAAAATTATTTAGAAATATTATTCTATTAAAATTTTATTTATTTCAAAAATTCATTAATTCCTAAAAACAAACATCTAAATTGAAATTGAATTCTAATACATTTTTTTTATTTTATAAACATTAAAATCATTGATAAAGAAATGAGAAGAAGATATTATTAGAGTTATTATATTGAAAATACAATATAAATATTCATATTGTTATTGTCTTTATATATATCCTTTTAATGAACCAGAAAATTCTGTAAGGGTAATATGTGTGATAGAGAGACTTTTATGGGGTGGTTCATAATAAATGGTTTGGGCCATGATTTCGATGACCTTGATCTTATCCCGTAAATATTTTCTATCATGCTTAAATTGATGGATCTCATCTTGTATTGGTCAAGATAAAGGTATAGTGATTATATCTCCTTCAAAATATCCAATAAATGAGATTCAGAGGGTACAATCTTAATATTTGAGGCCATTGACATCATTTTTTTTTGTGTTGATTGGATTTGTTAAAACCCTATATTTATAATAATCATGTGATCAATATTAAACAACTATATTATCAATGACAATGATGATTAATGGTATTCTAAATATTATAGGATTTAATAAAACCAAAAAAGTTCATGTTTCTCATATATCTATAATATATAATAAAAAAATATAACAAATCAAAAGAGAAATTTTATTTATAAATGTTTGGGTTATTAGAATTATCATTTCTGTAAGTCATAGATAATAATATATTTGATGAAACTTGGTCAAAAAGCCTATATTAATGATGTGAAGTCTTATGAAATTTCATAAATAAAACTCAAACATGGAATGTTGATACTAAATCCATTTATGATGTAAACTAAAAATATATGAATGATATAATATGTGGACTAGGTCAAGATTAGATCAATCGAGATTCAAAATCTGAAACCACTCAAAAAATTTGGGCTACTATATTAGTAGTTTTTGAAGGAAAATAAAATGTGGAAACTTTTTGATATAATATAATAAATCCTAAGTTTGGTGCTTTAATAATTATGTATGGATAAAAAATCACAAACCTGCATGGAAGATGTAATGAGAATTAAAATAATATTTTTTCTTTAGGAAAACCCATTCCTGACCTATATCAAGCCTCAAATATCCTTATAATTCGACCACCTAGATGGAGTGGAATCTCTGTTTCAATTATTAAATCATTAGATGTCATAAATTTATTAATAAAATATCTCATTGGAACCCTTATGATGTACGAGGTTGTGATGGAAGAAAAAGTTAGAGAATATATATTATTTAGGAGGAGAATATTACTCTAAAATTTCCCATTTTAAAATACAATAGAAAATTAATGAAAAAAATTTGTTGACTCGTAATGTAATTAATCATAAAAATGTTCTACTTAAGAAAGCCAACTTCTACATTTGTCAAGATTGTTTAAAAATTTCTGTAACAAGAGAATAGGTTTAACGAAACCCCCTAATAAGTACAATAATCATGATAAAATTTATAATGAAGTTATATATTATTAGATTAATAATCTTGGGCACATCAATATAGAAAATCATCAATTGAAAGACAACATAAAATATGTGAAGATTTATTTCAAAAAATTTACCTATTTTAAGAAATCCAAAAAATCCTTTAAAAACATGGTGTTATTATAATGAATTCAGAGATGATACATCTTCAAACTCAATAGATGAATTTTTTAATTAAATCTATAATATTTTTTATATAAAAAATCTATATGAGGTACAATCTATTTATACTTCTAATCATCGATATGAATAAGAAAATTAAATATATTGTTATGATAAATTATGTGAATATTGTAACATGATAGAAACCAAATATGAATCATTGAAAAATAAATATAAAACTATTAAAATAACCTATGATGTTATATAAAATGAAAATGTGGACATATAAAATTTTGTATTAAAACCATGATGAAAAATAATGATTTTTCATATGATAAAAATAATATAAAAATTTTAATTGATAAAAATTAAATTAAAGACGTTGAATATTATAGATGTTATTTCACAAACTGTGAAAATGACATGAATAATATTCATCTAAATAGTAAATCATATAAAAATAAATTTGGGATAGGAATCTATTGGGAAAAACTAAAGCAATATCAAAATCACTTGGTTCATAGTTATAAGAAAAAAACCTCTCTGATGTTACTTTATTTCATGATAGAGAATTAGGGAAATATGATAAATATTTTAGTTTTAGGAATGTTAAATTTTGTGGAATTAAAAATGATTTTATTGAAAATGTGTTTTCATAATTTTGTGCTAAATTTTATAGATTGAACAAACTGATTTAGGATCCAAAACCATTAGCTGCAAACCTTGCGAGACCAAAGAGAATATGGGTACCAAATAATTTATTGTTTAATTATTCTATGTAGGGTAAATGATCCATGTGCATCAATGAGAAATTGTATTTGGAAAAAAAAATTAAAGACATCTCTCATATCTACTCACTATAAAAAAATTATGGAGGCTATGTCACTTTTGGTGACAATTCCTAAAGCAAGATAATGAGTGTTTGGTTAGATAGTAATCCAAAATTACTCCCAATTAAACATGTTATTTATGTTTATGGATTGAATTATAATAAGGTATGTATTTGAAAATTTTATGGTGAAGGTTATTTTATATATTTTTGTAACAATGGTTATTTTTTCCCAAAAAAAATACTAAAATTTAAGGAACCTAGAATAGTGAAACTCTATACCCTAGATCTTAATTCACTAAGTGGATAAAAATTGTACCATTTCAATAATGAAACAAATGAATCATGTTTTTTTAAATATAATACAACTATAGTTTATGTTTTATTCTTTGAGAAAATTTTATGAAAGGAAATTATAATCATAATTACCTAAACATAAATTGAAAAAAAGAAACAATGAGATCCATGCCAAAGGGGAATGTAACAGAAGTCATACATCAATGAAATTAAAGGGGTGGCTACTTATAGACCCCTAAAAAATATTCACACGGCTTTTTAATCTACCTAGTACTGAAATACAAATAGGAAATTCGTTTTTTATTCAATTTGATGATTTATTGACATTTACTTGGGTTTTTCTTTTTATGTCTTATGAATAAAGATTTTATAGATTTTATTATTTTTTGAACAGTTGTTCAAAAAGGAAAAGATTCCATTACTATATCATTAATAATTGACCATAGGGACGAATTTTAAATCCATGTGTTCAATTCCTATTGTTCAAAACAGATAATCAAATATACATTTTCTTCCCTAGAGATACCTCAATATAATGGTGCTTTTAAAAATAGGAATAAGACATTATAATCAATTACTAGGAAAATTTTATATGAATATAATTTTATATCTCAATTTTTATGATAATTAATTTAACACAACATGTGATGTCATAAATAGAGTTATAATTTGGCTTATTTTGAAGAAAAAACCCAATGAGATAGAGAATAATAGAAATAAAAATGTAGGATAATTTAAAGTGTTTATATTCAAGTTTTATATTCTAAACACCAAGGAAAATCTGGTTAAATTTGATCTAAAATGTGATGATAGACAATCCATCAATTTCTAATACTTCTTAGAGATATAGAGTCTTCATCAAAATTTCGATGATTGTTGAATAATCAACTCATGCAAAAGATGATTAAAATGATCCTTTTGACCCCAAAATATCTCAAATTGAAGAGATAATATATTCTATTGAAAAAATTAGACTAAATCATCTCTTTGAAAATAAAATGGTTGATTAGTTTATTTTTTTTCCAAAACCTAATTTCGGAAGGATGGAAATCAGTGGATAAAAAATTTTATTACCTCGAAATCCTATAACACTTAATAAATTTATATTAAAAATAATTATCAGATGTTTAAATGAATAGATTAGGACTAGGTTGTGTGTGTGTGAAATATTTTATAATTTCTTTCCTTTATATCTCTACTAAAACCTAAAAAATAGGAATTGTTATTTTATGAGATACGATTTTTAGAATTGTAAGAAGATTTGAAATATTTAAATAGGAAAATAGTATATAAATTTTTTAATATAACCTCTAAGTATCTTTTTAATGAAAAAAATGCGTTTTTAGGATTAAAAAATGTGTTCATGGGGTGATAACTTGGAAAAAAAGTGATATTAGTAGCTAAATGGTTCATCCAAGAAGAAGATATTGATTATGATGATTGTTTTTTCACTTAAAGGTAAATTATAATCCATTAAGATTATACGAGACTATGTATCACATATGATTTTCAAATTATATCATATTAATGTAAAATATTCTTTATAAAATGGTTTTATTATACTGGGTTTTTATGTTGAACAACCTCTTAGTTTTGAACATCCTCATTTTCGAAAGTCAGTTTTCAAACATACCAAAGATCTTTGTGGCCCTAAACAAGCATATAGATCTTATTATATGTGTTTATGTTATTTTATTTTAACAAATTTATTTTTTATGGGAGTGGAAGATACTATTATTATAATTCATCTTTATTTATTTATTTTGTTATCATATATGTTCATAATGTAATTTTTGGTTCTACCGTTAACAAAATGTGAAATTAATTTTCAAAAATCATGAAAACTGAATTTTAAATAATTAAGTTGGGGGGGGGGTAAAGTTAATTTTTTTTCAATTTATAAATAAAGACATTTGGAATTTTCAAAGTAAAAAAATATTACTTGACTTACTTAATGTGTTTGGACAAGAATATGGTAATATAGATAAAAATCCTATGAGTTCTAGGAATGGTTTGATTTGGATGGAGTAGAGAAACCATTTGACATGAATATATAGAGTGGAATAATTGATAGTCTATGGTTCCTGAATTCTAGTAGAACAAAAATTATGTTTTCAACATGATTATGTTTCAAATATTAAGATAATATCAAAAAATATCATTTAGAAGAAGCTAAAATAATTATAAGGTATTTAAAAATAAAAATTTCACATTCCTTACATTTTATAAAAAATTAATATTTTAATCTAACATCATATTTAGATAAAAATTTTGGAGGTTGTGTAATGGATATGAAGCGTAATATAAGAACCTTCCATTTTCTTATTAAATCCATGGTATCCTAATCTAGTATGAAATAACACTTTATTTATTTATCTAATTCTACCAAATAATATATATAGGTTCTAGTAGATGTCGTGAATAAGTGTTGTTGATGAAGAACATATTAATGGAATTTGAATTCAATTATAATATATTATCAATCAAATTTTATAATTGTAGTGTTATCAACATTTAAAATAATCTTATAAATATTATAGAAGAAAATAGATAGTCCTGATGACTCATTTTTTGAGAGATCACATTTAAAATTGAGATGATATTATTTAATTTATCTCTACTAATAATCTGTTAGTATATATTTTTTCAAATACGCTTTCATGTGAGAATTTTGATTTTATCAAAATATAATTGGGGTTATTTGATTTTAAATATGATTATTTTATTTTTTATCTTTAAAATTTATTTCAATTCCTTATAAAACACAAATAAATTTATTTTTTATTAGTTTATTTTCCAATTTATTATTTTTTAGATTGATCCCAATGATTTTTTAGATATTTAATTGAATAACTTTTCATATTTATTTATGTATTTAGTTTATGATAAAATTAACCATAATTCCTAAGCATGGAATGCAACCCTTCTGAAACTATGGTACATGACCTAAGAACTCAATTGATTATCATTTATTTCTCACATAACCAAAATAATTTCTTTCAAAAACATGATTTTCACTCTTTTCCCTCAAATCTCTCTCTCTCTCTCTATTCCGTCTCCACATTATATTAACATTATTCTATATTAATTTCCAAGTATAAATATTATGGATGATCTGGTTCTTCTCATAATGTTATTCCGGGTATATTACCATGTGGGGTAATAGCTAAAAAATTCTATCGATATGTGTTGGTTGATGCCTTTTGATATCCTAAAAAAGATATTATTTTAGTTTCAATGTTGGGAGTTTTTTTATGAAAATATCAAAAGTTTATTGTTTGATGAAAAATTGAACAAGCTAATGTGGAATTTATAGTTCTGGTTTAGTGAAGTAGAATATATTCTATCATTGAATATAAATGTGAAATATGTTCTAGATTCTTTAGACTAAATGGATGATATTATTCATTGTACCCATGAGGGAAAGTTCATATTAGATAGAATCTAGCTAGTATGAGTTAAATTGGACCAACAGAGGTTCTGAAGTTATTTTTTATAACCTCTTCTTTTGAGAAGAATCCTATAAATGATTTAGAGGATGAATGGGTTGTTATGTTTAAGTGAATTAAGAATGAGATTTCCTAGAGAAATAATGAAATTGAGAAGCTTTTTTTAAGGAAATAAACGAATAATCTGCCTTGATCAACAATGTTAAGTAAAATATTCCAAGGTATATGATTTTGTTTATTAATCACTACTGTAAAGTGAATTTCAAGATATATTATTATCTATATTGTAGGATTATTTCCCTATTAATTAAGAATAAGTAGATATCAATGAGGGAGAGGCTACGAAATTCCATTAAATTAATACTCTATTTTCGGTGATCTTGAATTCCGTTGAATAGTACTGGTAAAATACATAAATTTCTCTAAAAATGCTTTGACATGAGGGTGCAGCTTGGGTGGATCCATCCCAAATATCACAACCATGGTATGTAATACCTGCTAAGATAGTGATTTTCAGGGAGGTGTCTAAATCATTAGTTTCTTGTCTAGATCCAGAGTTGGTAGTAATCATTCCAATTGTAAAAGAGATAGTCCAGAGACTCGAATATGATGTTTTTAATGAATCCAAATCTGATTATAAAGCAGATCCATATATTGGGATAAATGTTGTAGTCCATGAGGAAAGGCTAGTTGATTTTATTCCATGTGTTTAATCAGTGTAGAAAATAGTATAAGATGAATTTGATCATCATAAAGTTGATTGAGTCATTATTGGACCACATGTTGCACGATATATATTTAGGAATATTCTTATGGAGACTTCAAATATTTCTCATACCCATGCATCCATTCTATCATCTCCTCCTTGTTTTAATAAGGATGCACATTTAGTTAGCGAAAGCTCTGAATGCTATTGTATATAGATTTTTTCCTCTTCTATTATAACTAATTTTTAAAATATCTAGGGAGATTGTAAAAATTTTATGAAGGAGAAGAAAATTTATAAGGATGATATTAAATATCTCAAGGATAATTTTGTTTCAAATTGAGATTTAGATGAGCTATTTTGGAGCACAAAATTTCAAAGAAACATGATTAAAAATATTTATCCATTACCTCATATGAAGCCAGTTACATTGAAAGTGATTACTTTATTTTTTTAATGAAAAAAATATCATGTAGATGGTTTAGATACATATGTAGAAAAATGTATAAATTAGATGAGCTCGGTGTTATAGTTGAATCTCAATGAGAAATGATTCAAAATATCCCTATGTCCAATATGATATATCTCATGATGTATTTAATGATATTCAATGTTTTAGGTTAGAGATAAAGGACATATTTCCAAATTTTTGAAGTGTATGTGTATTCCAATTTGAGTTTATCAAGTGGTTTCAACCAACTATCAAATCTTAAACATCACATTTTTTAGTTATTGAAATTTAAAATGTGGTTGATGAGATAATATTTTAGTTAAATTTTGTGTCCTATCAGAATAAATATCTTCAATGTGATATGTTTACACATTAACTGGTGAAATATATAAAGAAATATCATTTCAGTGATTTACCAGGTAGCCAATAATCCATTAGAAATATCAGTATGGAAGTTACTTCTCCATGAATGACATGGTATGGTTTCTTGAGGAATTTTTTGGTGGATGATATCTCTATTTTGCATCTATATTTTTATGGGTGTTAATATATGAAATCATTGAGTATTAATTGATTAAATATAATATTAATTATAGATATTAATGTTTCATGTATTATTATACAGGATGACATTTGGAGTAATACCAAGGAATATAGAGAAAAGGAGGAACATAAAGGCACTTCACCACAAGACATGAGGCGGTGTGGCATAAAAATGAAAAATGAAGAAGATTCCAAGGAAGATGGTAGAAGACCATGAGAAAAAGGGAAATTATGGAGGAAAAAAACTATAAATCCATGAAAAAATATATTTTTTAGTGTCAGAAGTTGAATTTAAAAACCATGTAATCATTGCACATCCTAAACCAGTGTAAATCGTTAAAGAGTTACAAGTTTTGAAGTGAAGAAAACTAAGTTAAAGTGAAGATAAAATTTCTCACACCATGACACATATGTGTCACAACATGATACTTGTGAAGTTTTCCTAGAAAGGCCTATGATATTTAATTTGATATATAAAGTGTAAAATTTCATGTCATGTAAATTATACATGTCAGGTAATTTCTCAAAATGATATAAAATTGGTAATTTTTTACTTATATTTTTTAGGACCCATATTTGTTGACATGGATGGCCATGTATCACATTTTTTTTATTATAGATGGGTGGAATGGGAAGGAAAAAAGGGTTATAAATAAGTTTTTTATAGGAATCAAGGATGTTCAATTCCAATCTAGAGTCTTGACCAACATGTGGATGGTTTAGGGTTTCGATTGAGTGTTTTTTAGAGATAGGTTTATATTTTTATTTAAATTATTTTATGTAACATATAATGATTTCTAGTTTACTTCAAATATATCTATTTTATTCAATTTAATTCTCATTAACTCTTTGTATTCTCTCTTCTATGGTTTTGGGACTATTTTTTATTGGAAACTGCCAGATTTTTATTTGGAAAACCTATAGGGGGGAAAATCATATAAATATGGCGTGTACCAATTTTTTTATTCATTTCCTAAATATTAAAATGATTTTATTAAATTTTTATTGTCTTGTGAATCACTTTAATCATATATATTATTAAATCATGGACTGTCTGTGTTTAATAGCGGATGGAACCCAACATAATTAAGATAATTAATCCATGATTGTTGAATGCGATTTTCTTTTTCAATCACAATATGATATTTTTGAACTCTATTTATTTTAATTCATTATACCACCATGAATTGATATTATAGGGTATATTGATAGGTTTTGATTATCTCTTGTGTAAATTAAATATGATTTGTTTTTCTACTTAGGAGTATTATTGTTTTTAATGTGATGTCGGGATTTATTTTTTGGAAAACTGGTTAGGGAAACTGATCCCTCTATTTTCTTATTTTCTATTTTAATTCGTTTATTTAATTTTTATCATTAGTTTATTTAAATTAAGCTAAAAATGGAGAAACCTAAACATTAGTCAAGAGTTTGTATTTTCTTATCCCCTCCTCTATGGTATTGACCCTGTATTTCCAAAATGTTGCACCATTATATCTAGTTTTTTTGGCTTAATAATAATTTCTAATTTGATCATGCCTTGAGGATTTAACGACATATTCAGGATGCATCAAATTTTGGAACAATTTCTGGGAGTAGTGTAGTGTTGTAGATTACTCAAGACCAATTTCATAGGTCAACGACTTTTCTTATCCCATTTATATTTACTAATTTAGTATAGGAATTTTTTTTTTCAAAATTTTAATTAATATTATTATTCAATATTACGTGCCTAACGTTTTTGGTGTTGAGAATGATGGATTACATGTCATAGAACACTAATTCTAAACCACTATAAGAATGAATTGAATATCTGGGGTCTCTAGCCATATGGGATGCATTAAATTCAGAATGGTGGACAGAACAGGATGACGATAAGAATGATTCATATTCCCAGGTGTATTATGAATATCAATCACCACACTATAGAGAAACCTACCATTATATATTTCACAACTTCATGACCATGTTGCCATTCATATACATTATCAATTCAATAATTAATTATCCATTTCAATTCCATTACTAACTCAACAATTATTTAGTCATGAAAATTCTATTAGTTAATTAAAATATTAACTAATCACATAAACACCCATAATTAATGACAAAATTAATTAAGTATATCAAACCCATCAATTAATTAATCAATTAAGTGATCAATATACACAACTCACAATCCAATAATTAATTTAAAAATTAATTATCTCAACTATCCATCACAATAACTCATAATTAATTCATCAATTAATTATATCAAATAAATAATCTCTATATCTCAAAATTAATTCAACAATCAATTATCTCTAAATCCAAAATTCTCGAAATCTCCAATTTCACATCTACATAATTAATTTATTCTCCAAATTAATTATTATTATTCAAGAACAAACATCTAAAATCTAATATAAATCATACACTTTCATACATGTAATTTAAATATGGAGTTTGGTAATTGAATTATAAACCACCAACCTCAATTCGTTGATGGACGATTCCCCAACATAAGTCCCCAAAATTGAGTGGTACAATGACATAGAATTAGATACAGATCTGAAAACTAAATCAAGATCTCTCTAACATAGATCTAGATCTATAATCATATATCTAAATCCACATTAATAAATCAAGATCTGACCCCAAATGGTAAGTACAATCCAAAAATTAATAGGATAAGGAAGGCAGGAAGAACATAAAACGAAGCGGGGTAGTATTCTCTAACCGAGTGGGGTGCATATTTTCAATTTGGGATTTTAATTGTGAATAAAAGAGTCTAGGAAGGAATATAATCTATTTTGGATGCTCGAAAATGGAGATAAATCATGTTGGTCTGATTTTGGGTCGAATAGGGTGTGTTTTGGGGGTTTGGGTGATTAAAAACTAATCTTCGGATAACTTTAAAAGTAGAGAATATTATGAAGGGAAGGGTGTACGGTTTTTTCTAACTATGCACCTAAACCATGAACCTCTTTTATAGTGGTGAATATTTACTCCTAAATGGGGAACAATTTTACATATTCTTCACTAACTGTGAAATTCTCTTTGTCAGGGGTTGTACGAATTTCTCAACTGTGGTGTATAGTTTTCCCTTACCATTTGCTAGCCTTGCAAAACCCTCTTTCATTATTTTTTATATAATTTTCACCAATACACACCAAAATGTAAATACCAAAATGAAAATTACTCAGTACATGACAAGAAGTACCTACAACCAAGTCTGATACATCTCCATAAAAGGTCACGATCTTACAATCTACCCATCGTACAATAACCCATCCTCAAGCTGCACTCCAAATTATCTATAAGATTCAAAGTCAAAAATATCAGGCAAATGAGCCCATATATCTGCTTCCATATCCCAGGTCTCCTCCTTCACACCTCCATATTCTAAAATATGTGAACTATTAGTGTGGTATTTCCTCGAAACACTTTCTCACAGTGATACCAAACATGTTTTGGATGCTCCTCAAAGGACACAACTATTTCCATCTCAACATCATCCACATCGAACCAATTATAAGGGTTGGGGTGATACTTTGGTAGTTGTGAAACATGGAAAATATCATTCATAGAACTATATTTCTATGGAAGAGCCAATTGGTATGCCATCGACATGAGTCTCTCCACAACCTGAAACAGTCCAACGAATATGTGTGCCAACTTGCATTATCTCTATATCTTGTAGTGACCCAACCTAGGATACACCCAAAGGAATACACAATCACCCTATATAAACAATAGGGGTCATAATTTCTATAAACATATGAATTATATCAACTCTGTGCTATAGCCATAAATTTCCGAATCAGCTGAACCTATTCTGATGTCTACTATATGAGAATTTGTCCCAAACATTCCAACTCACCCACCTCCATCCAACATAGAAGAAATCTGCATGGCCTACCATAAAGTTCCTAATATTATTCCATATATATAATTTCCTAAAAATTATTTTTATAGTCAAATTCCACTAAAGATAGGTGTTTCTCCCAAGATCCTCTAAATTCAAGAACACAAGATTGCAACATATCCTCAAGAACCTGTATATTATGCTGTGACTACCCATCTATCTGTGTGGGGAAATCAATATTCAAAAAAGAACTTCTGTACCAATCACCTTATGTGACCCTTTCCAGAAGGACAAAGTAAAACGTGTATCACAGTCTAAAAAACTAGTCTATTGCACCTAGTGGAGATAGACTATCTCTCATATATACAAATATATTAACTGCTCCACTAACAAAGTCCCCTATACTGGCAAGAAATGTGCTACCTCTGTCAGTCAATCGATAACAACCCAAATAACACCATTATTTTGAAGATTCCTTGGGTTACCCATAATAAAGTCCATATTAACGTTATCTAACTTCTAGTCTATATTGGGATAACAAAACATAGGGTCTTTGATGCTTGTCCTACACCTACTGACAGTTATAGCAGCATTCCACAAACCCTATTATCTCTATTTTCATGCCCGACCACCAAAATAATTTTCATAGGACATGGTAAAATTTACTCGCACATGTTTATACCACCCACGTAGAGACAAGAATCTCATGCATCAGATCCTCCTGCATATTCATAAGCACAACAACCTGATTTCTAACATATACTATCTCATCCTCATCTAAGCATCAATCAGAAGGGACTCCACACCTTCAAGGATTTCTGTTAGGGTCAAAGATTCCGAATCTTCATACATTCTGCACCTGATTCATATCAAAAGTATAGACTCCACTGAAACTAATATAAGATCCATATGATTCTGAATATACTATACTAGAACATTCATCTAATCTAGAAAACTCATTATCTTCCACTCAACACTATACTCCAAAACCGCCCAAGTCTCAGTTTTCCTTCTCAAACCATCAGCAAAATTTTCCCCCCCTTCGGGAATATATGCTAGATCAAAATCAAACTACTACATATATTCAATATATCACTACTAAAAAATATTAAAATCTCATTGGGATAATATATAGTATAAGATCTTGTGATCTAAACACTCATTAAAATTCTCATCCAATAGATAATTCCTCCAACACTTCGAGGCATAAGCCACTATAGCCAACTCGAGGTCATGGATAGGTTAGTTCTATTCATGTGACCTCAAATGGAAAGAACCATAAACCAAAAATCAATTTTATTTGATTAATATAGCTCCATGTATAATCCCTTATGTGTCAAAATACACAGTGTAATCTTCACCTAGATTAGGTAGGATCAAGATTGGTGCCGATGTCAAACGATTCTTCGGGTCATGGAAATCATTCTCACAAGCTTATGACCATTCAAACAATATCCATTTTTTGGTCAAGAATGTACGTGGTTATTCCATACAAGAAAAGTATTGAATGAACCTATGATAATATCCATCTAATATTAGAAAGTATAGATATTGAACACATTCTTGGGCTGCACCCAAGAAACCAATGCCTAAACTTTCTTAAGATCTACTGACACACCTGACTCTGAGTTGACGTGAACCAATAAGTGTACCAGTTCAATCCAAAACTGATACATAAATATATTTACATATAACCAATTCTATATCAATGTACTAAGAATTATATCAAGGTGTTGGGCATGATCGTTATAATTCTTGGAGTACACCAAGATGTCATCCGTAAACACAACCAAAAAATGATCCAGGTACAGATGGAAGTTTCTATACATCAAGTCCATAAACACTAAAAGCATGTTCATTAACCCAAAAAACATTATTAAAAACTCATATAGTCCATTCATACTTATAAAATAAGTCCTTGATATATCAGAAGTCCAAACTCTCAACTAATGATACCCTGATCTCAAGTCAATCTTTGAGAATATACAAGATCCTATCAACATGTAAAAAAGATAATCAATATGTGGAAGTGGATACCAATTCATTACAGTTATTCAGTACAACTTCCAGTAATCAATATATATATATATATATGAAAACTCACATCACAACTCTTGTAAAATAGAACTGGAAAACCCCAATGTGGCATACTCGGATGGACAAATCATTATCCTCCAACTGCTCCAGTAGAGTCTTGAGATACGGAATATTTTTAGGACCCAATATGTATAGTGGAATTGAATTTGGATAAGCCCCTATCATGTGCTCAATGGTGAATTCCATATCCCTATCAGGTGGAATCCCAAATAAGTATTTAATAAGAACATCCAAAAACTAATCCATGATAGGTGGAAATACATTCTGTTTTACACCTCTAACATCCAGTAATAGACTAGCAACCTAGGTTGTGCGTTCTCCCAATTCCTGATTAGTTGATCCTTCTCAGCCTAACTGGATATCCAATTATTGACGATGAACATAGTTATCTCCCATATAAGATATAAAGGCCACCCTCTTTTGGTAACAATCAATATGGGATTGGTATTCTACTATACAATCCATACACATAATCATGTTAAAGCCAAACATTTCTAAGATGTAAAGATCCAAAAAAAGTGATACTCCCCAACCTCGAGATAGGATCCCTTTCATTAATAAATTTCTTTGGATCTTACTCCCAACAGTGTCTATATAATAATAACCCACTCTTGAATTGCAATACCTACCTCAAACCATTACCAATTGTTTTAGAAATAATGAAATAAGAGGCACATATATCAAATAATACACTAATTATTATAGATATACAAAAATAGTACCTATCACTATTGATGGTCCAGATTCACTATCCAAAAGTGTAGGCTACATCTCAAGCAATTGTCTCACCCCTCTTCACTATGATGTAATTTAAATTCTTTGAGCTTCACCACCCTACTGATATGTGTTCTCTTGGCCCGAATCTCCACGTCCACTGCCTCTACCACCTCGGCTAGTAGAACCCCATCTTCCCGAAGGATATGGTGTGGGATATCCCCTACCAACGCTAGAGAGAATCATTAAAAGTATGTAAAGCATCCTACATAGTCCATAAATAACATACTCCCCTAAGTAAACTACATGAACTAAACTTCTCTCTCAGTCCTTAGCATATTTGGATAGAAGTTCCCCAAGAACATACCAAAGGAGTCTTTCCATAACATACCATCAGCTTCCTTAGTCAGCACCTGAACATCCTACCAGTTCTTCACTGATCCTCATAACATTTTAGCATCCAACTTTACACTCCTCTTAGTAGGTGTATCCAAGTGGCCAAGCATAGTCTCGATGGAATAAACTTATAACTCAACTCCCTCAAGTCCACCCACTCCAGTAAAAGATAGAGAGTACTACAACTGGAACTCTCTCATCAGATCAGACGTACTCTCCACAACCACCATAGGTCTCTTCCCATGAATTTCATGAAGTGGGAAAACTTCTCTGAGAATTACTCTCCTTCTTACTCACCTGACACAATTAGGGCCTCAGTTTCCACTATTGGTAGGGAACCTACAACCATAACCTACTAAAATCCTCTCAAAAAGCATCATTATGGAGACATACTATATAATTCCATACATGAACCTTAATAAATAGTTCAAAAAATAATCATTTTTATATACAAATAAAACACAACGATCCACAAAAATTGTTTTCCCTAACCCTCACCACATGGTCAAAATTGATGGGGCTATGACGACCCTTAACCATTATACACATAGGTCATAGTTAACAAGGATAAATATATTCCCATTATTCAATTTTCTCATATAGACAACCATTTATTCTCATATGGAATTACTTTAAAATATTTCTCAATTCCATGTTAGGAACCATTATTATTTCAATTTCACAAGAAAGGAAAAATAGTTTAGGATGAAGAACATACCCATAACCCATTCTCCTATGAGTGCCAAAAAATTTCATGTCACAATGACCTTGAGTGCCTAGAATTATTCATGTAAACTGAAATCTCATTCCATATCAAGCTATGAGTCAAATATCTAAAAATATCAACATCAATAATCAAAAAACACAACAAGTGCATCACCCAAGGTGAAGAAATATGAAAATGTAATAGAAAACATCAATAATAATAATCCAACACCAAGTGTACTTGGGTTCTCTCCCATACTTCGGTTAGCAACTCCCATGGACAATCTCATAAACAAGGCCCAACTCTTTATAGTATCATGTTTAACATTGTGAATAATAATATAAAATAGAATAAAATGAAAAACTGCCTCTAATACCACATTGTAACATCTTGACCAAAGTTCCACACAACGGTGCCCTAACCTGGTCAGTCTCATGTCCTCAGGCATGCCTCCCCATATACCAAAAGATTCTGACTAGTACCAATGGTCTAAAATCGATCATGGGGAGACTGTACGCTCATTTTCAGAGTAAAACACTTGCATAAAATAAATAAAAAATATACAAATATATATATCTATAACCTGAAAGAACTAATATCTCATGATGGAGAAAAATAGAAATAAAATGTCAAAATTAAAGTAGAATATATGCCATGCCAAGGTACCTATCAAGTGTCTAAAATGAAACACAAAACAAAGAGATGGATGAATCCCCTAAGTGGGTACCAAAATGTGTCTGGTTCCCTTATCCATGCCATGTCCCATATCATACATCTAAAATATATCCCTTTACCTTAACTTGTCTAGAAAACACAATGTCTATTCAGGTACCGATCCGGAAGCCCGAGAATGGTGTGAGTACAACTCATTATGCCACCACCAACGATGTCTAAAACAACATCCAATCAATAGAATTTGTATGTAGTTGTATAAATAAATATCTAAATTCAAAAATAGATAGTTTTCAATTTATCTATTAATCATTATTTAAGCACATAAACCCCCTGCTTCCCATAGAAACCCATACCTAAATCACTACTTCAGATCAATTTGGCCCCAAAGTATGTCCGAGGGATATAATATCTCAAAATTCCATTTTTACTATTATTTAATTCATATTTAATTCCAATGTTACAGCCCATATGTCTCACAGTATAATGAACATGGTCCTATTCTTTAATTAACAACTAAATTACTATGTTACCATTCAAACCTTACACATTAAAATGACCATGTTCCCATTATTTATTTCACAACTAAATGAACATGTTACCATTCATACCTTACACATTATAATGAGTATGTTCCCATAATTTATTTTACAAATAAATTCCCATGTTATCCTTAATATACATAAATAATTCAATAATTAATTATCCACATTAATTCTATTAAGAACTCAATAATTAGTTAAAAATACCATTAGTTCACTAAATGATTAACTAATCACATAAACCCCCTTAATTAATTCACCAATTAATTAAGTACATCAAAACCATTAATTAATTCATTAATTAATCAATAAATATCCAAAATTCAAGTTCCCATAATTAATTACACAATTAATTATCTAAATTCTCAATATCAATACCTCATAAATAAATCATCAATTAATTATCTCAAATAAACAATATCTATATCTTATAATTAATTCTACAATTAATTATCTCCAAATCCAGAATTCCCAAAAACCAGAATATCACGTCTCCGCCTTTAATTAATTTATGAAATTAATTAATTCAATCAAGAACGCAATTCATAAATATATAATATCAGTCAAAAAATTTCATAAAAATAATTTAAATAAAGACACTGAGAATTTAATTTTAGACCACCTACCTCAATTTGTTGATGAAAGATTGTCCAATGGAAATCCACAAAATTAAGTGGTAGAATGATGCATAATGAGATCTGGATCTAAAACATAAAATCAAGATCATATAAATCAGGATATCTCTAATCTACATCTATATATATAATCCTTGATCTATGCCCACATTACAATATTTATATCTACCCCAAGTGAGAATAACAGTAACTAAGGAAAACAGGAGAATTAAGGAAGGAAGAATGGGAAAACAAGCGGGATATGATTCTCTTATAAATAGGGGTGAAAATATTCGATCTAGGATTCAAATCACACATTAAGAAGGTCATAAAGTCTTCGAATACAACATGTTCGATATAAAATTGATAGAAATCGAGTTTTTTTTGAGTTTGGGATGAATAGGGTGTGTTTTAGAGGTTTAGGTGATTAAAAATCTAATTTTTGGGTGACATTAAAAGTCAAAAAATGGTTTGTTGGGAATGGTTACATGATCTCCATAAATGTGCACCTAAACCGAGATTCTAATTTATTGGGGTTCATTGTTACTCCTAAATGTGTGCACAATTTTGCAAACCATGCATCAACTGTGTTGTTCCCCTCTCTCCCGGGTTTCATTGTTTTCTTGGATAGGGTGCACGGTTTTCCCTAAATGTACACCAAACATGCCCAACCCCCTTTCATTACTTTTATGGTAATTTTCATGCAAATAGACAAAAAAATAAATCCCAAATTAAAATTTCTCAACAGAAGAAAAAAGAGTTCCTACAACTAAGCTTGAGATATCTCCATAAAAGTTTTTTATCTTACATGAGGCATCCATTTTGTGAATACAAAAATTCCAAAATAAAAAAAGAAAAAAACTTGTTCAATTATGAGAACAAGAGGAAAGAAAAAGGATGGAAATTTTTTATTCGATGGTTGATGAGAAAGAAGAGAAGGAGTTCAAAGAGGTACAATCCAGTGAATTTATGACCTATGAGAAAAATGTAAAGGAAGATAATAATGAGAAAACATGCGTAGGCTACACTGGTCTTCTTGAGATTGATGAATAATGGGACTCCCTCTTACACATTCTATAAGAAGAGGAAAAAAATATAAAATCCATTTCAATAATTCATTCTAGAATATCAGTGTAAGGAAAATATTGAATAAACAATAGTGGTCCAGGTGAACTACAAAATATAGTTAGTTTTTGATTTCCTATTATTTTCATTGCATCTATCCTCAAATTGAATCCCACCACTAGTCAAGAAGAAAAAATGGAGGAGGAAGTTAAAGACTACCCCAGAAGCACAATAGAGTCATATGTGAGTAAATCCAGGATGGTTATCTCTATATCATGTAACAATTATCTAACAAAGGTAATAGGTTGTGTTGAACAACCATTAAAAAGAGAAAATATTGAGAGGAAACCTGGTTTTTAAAAATTTATTTTTTAGAGTTTGTTTATTTTATTTTATTAGTTTAAATGATTCTCTCCATGGTTGGAACAATTAAAAAATTAATCAAAATATTTAAAATGTAATTGACTGTCATTATTTATTTTTATCTTTTAGACCCCTTTAAGAAATAAGTAGGAAGAAACTGATGTTCTAAAAATAGGAACAATTCACATATCAAGTTCAACGTGCATCATGAAATCACAACTCACATCATAAAACTGGTTAAGATAGAACCAAATAAACTCGTCTAAAATCATAAATGGAATGGTATTACTTTTTAATTGATTATATATTTAACCCCTAGTATTTTTTATTGCATGATTTTTTAGAAAAATGATAAAATGAATTGAATTGTTGTAAAAACAGAGTGGAATTAGATTCACCCAAAAAATGATTGATTATTTTATCTTGTACTCACTAATCTAAGAGACATATTCATTTAGGATAGGTAGTATTACGTGTTGGAAAATTGTAAATATAATTCCCATAATTGAAAAAGATATAAATTTATATTTCAAAAATCACTTTTTTACTTCACTTTTTCAATACTTAAAAATTATTGATTACATGATTTCTTTTCATGATGTTGATTCCCAAAATCATGCTTTGACAAAACTGATATTCCATGTCAATTCCATGAATTGATTTATTTATGTATTATTATCATTGAAGAGAGGATTTTTGACCAAATATTTTCAATTTTTCTATGCATATTTCATGAGTAAAACTTAGTGAATGTAAAACTACTAGAACATGCCTTGTTATCTCGTCAAATATAAGAATTAACAAATTAACATTTGAAATTATTGGTTCATTTTTTTATAATCCTTTTTATCATGATATCCACCTATAAATTGATCCTTATTTAGTCCATTGAAATCATGAATGAACTTTTTTTGATTGGTCCATGTTAAAAACTATTATTTCCTTCCCTACTCATCTCTTTGTATATTTTATGATATTCACTTTATTAAGTGTGTGAAAGGGATTTTTTTTGGTGTATATGCGATGTTATTTCATGAGATGAGATAAGCGAGTGTTGTCATGGGATTTTGGGGACGATTTATATTTATATTCATTATATTCCATTCTATATACCTCTTGTTTTTAAAAATAGACAAATAAAGAATGGATTGTTTCTCAAGTAGGAAAAAATCCCAAATTTTTGACCGATGATCTCACAATCATATATTTATAGGTTATGGATGTGAGAATCATCCGAAGTGTAGCTTCTAAAATAAAAAACAAAACCAAACAAACAGAAAACAAAGAAAAATCGATTGTTAATTAGGAGAATAAAAAAAACCATCACCAGACCGATGATTTTTATCATATGTGGTTAGGTAATGGATATGGGTTTTCTTCCAATCATTAATTTCAAAAAAAAATTAGAAAAATAATAAGGGATTTTTTTTCATTATTATTACATTGTATATGAGCTTTAATTTGATCTTTGGGGGTGTGCAAGGGGATATTATATTTTGGTGGGGATCATTTCATTGAGTTTTTCATTTGAATATCATGTACTATACATTATATTTTTACCTCATCCTTGATCCTTAATTTATTTTCAACATTTTTACCCACCTAACATTAGACTCAAAAAAATTGATCCTAATTGAAAATACCTCAAGATTAATTGTGATATTTTTCTTTACGAGGTGGAGAAAGTAGATTCAATGCCAGAATATTGTTAGAAATATGTATTTTAGTTATGATTATAACTCAAATAAAATTGATAACTTGAGTGTTGAGTGGAAAAAAATAAATGGAAAGGTAAATCATAAATGGAATGGGTGCTGATGAATGATTAAAAACTATGTGTGAAAAGGGAGATATGTCATGAATTTCAATTTATAAATGATGGAATATTTTTAGATTCTTTAATGGGTATGTGTTGTGATTATAAAATCTGCAATTATAACTTTTTTTTCTATGATAATTATAATTTGAAAAAACAATTTTTTATGTATGGCTCAATGGTATTTCAATTTTACGGTTTTTCACGAGTAAGATCCAAGACTTTTGTGTGGGGGTATTTGATATCTCTATTTTGCATATATATTTTGATGAGTTTTTAATATATGAATTAATTGAATATTAGTTGATTAAATATAAGATCAATCCCTGATATTAATGTTTTTTTATTCTTATGAAGGATGAAATTTGGAGAAATACCATGTAATAAAAGGAAATAGAGGAACATAAGGGCACTTCACTATGATCCTTGAAGCGGTGAGGAATGATATTAAAAAATGATGATTAATTCATTGTAGATTGTTGAAGCCAAAGTGAAATCGAGATTTTATGAAGGAAAATAATAAATATCCTTTGGAAAATGGATTTTATAACAGTGGTAGATGACTTTAACAATTATGAAATCATTACACGTCATGAACCGGTAAAAGTCATGAAAGAGTTATAGGCTGTGAAGTGAAGAGAATCATCTTAATGTGAAGATAACATGTTTCACATCATTACCCATATGTGTTACTAAATTATACTTTTTATTTCTTCCTAGAAAGGATTCATGTCATGAATTTTATACACATTATGTAAAATTACATGTAATTTAATGTTTATAAATCATGTAAATGCCTGACACATTAGAAAAAATGAGAATTTTTTACGTATCTTTCTTCCGGACACATATATTTTTATTCAAATGGCCATTTAACATTATTTTTTATGGGGGAAACCCTATAAATACATTAAGGGTACTATATAAGGGGTTTGGTAATGTATTCATGATATTACATTCCATGCTAGAGGTACGACCATTGGAAGGCTGCTGTAGGGTTGTGACATGATATTCAACATAGAAATGTTTCCATTTTTTTATTTATTTTATGTAAAATTGATTGATTTTTAGATTTATCCAAATCTCTATATTTAATTTAGTATCATTCTCATTCACTTTTTCAATTACATACCCTATATTTTTTGTGTCTCATTATCATTTGAAATCACCTGATGATGGTTGTATAAACCTATAGGGGGAGAAGAATTAGATAAACTATGTTTTTACCAATTTTTTATTCCTTTATTCACTTTTAAAACTATTTTATTCAGTAGGTATTATGTAGCGACTCACATTAATCATACATATTATAAAATCATGGTCAATATGTTCTTAATATAGGATTAAACCCAACATGATTAAGATAATTAATTCATGATCATTGAGTGAAATTATTCTTATAAAATTGTAATCTAATATTTATTCACTCTAGTTATTTTAATTCATTATACCATCATGAATTGAGATTATAGGGTAAACTGTTATGGTTTGACTATATCTTCTATCAAGTAAATATGAATTATTGTGAATGTAATGAGTATTATTTTTTTAAGTACTATTAGGATTTATTTTTTAAAAAAACATCCCCACTAATCAATTCCCCTCCCTTATGATTTTCATATTTAATTAATTTTTTAATTTTCATTACCAGTTTAATTAAATCAAACTGAAATTGAATTGAATTGACCTTTAGTCAATATTTTTCATTTTTTAGTTCCCCGTTCATTATGGTTTCGACCTAGTACTTCTGTAATGTAGCGCCATTATTGCTAGTGTTGTTCAGGTTAAAAAAATATTTTAATTTGATCATGCACTAGGGATTTAACAACATCTCCTAGATGCATTAGTATAAAGTTGAAAGATATATAATAATTATCTAAAGATATTCATTGAATGGTATCCATGTCAATTGGTCTAGTTACTAGAAATCATCAGTACTTTATAGACATTCTGATTATTATTTATAAGGATGTTTAAGGTTTCCTCTCTAACTCATTAAAAGAGGATTGATACTACTTAGAGTCAGAGGAAACTCCAACTGTACCTATTAAACTAAAGTGAGAGAAAATTTTGTTTACTAGTATAAAAGGATTATTTCTTTAGTTCTCCATCTTATCCTACTATACATACTATAGTTTTTCGTATGCATACTAAAATGGAGCATGATTCTAGTTATCCAACATGAAAAAATCCTTCCATTATTGTTCATAATGTATCTCATGATTTTATTGAAAATATATCTAATATGGAATGAAATTTCTAATCTATGAATGGAATATTTTTCTATGTGTAAGGGTCCATCGAATGAGTTCTTAATATGTTTTATTTGGACCTCATAGTTACTTTATTTTGTTCCCAACATTCTCTCTTTTCCATTCCTCCTCAAATTTTTTCCTTGGGTTTACATGAATACTTAAAATAAATTATAAAAAATGGTCTCTCATCAGTCTTCCAAATTCATATAAATACATCTACTAATATTCTAGATTTATGAAAGTATTATAGAATCAAGTGAATTGATATGTGTATGAATGCTTTTTTATATTTGAGGAATAACTAATCTCATACTATATCATCCACGTACCATTAGAGGTTCCGTAAAAATAGTAGAAGCTATTATTTATTGAGAAACGATTTAATTAAAATATTAAATCAAGGTTGATATTGAATTAGCTATTGAATGTATATTGAAATAATATTTACCCATATAAACTCCATAGATGTAAGAATTTATTGCTAGAAGATCATATGATTCCAGTATTTTTCTAGACAATATCGAAGGATTTATCTTCCCTAATGATCATGTTACCATAGTCAAATTAGTAGTTGAATCTATATATTAGGATACTAGTGATATTTGGAAATCATTTTCTATCCTGTGATTGACCCCCCTCCTACCTCTTAGACCTCTCCAAAATTCAAAATAACTCCACCCAAGCTTCCTTCCTTATTCTACCCTACCCATAAACCTTTTTTTATAACTATTAAATTCTATATATGTACTTTTGTTGGTGTTTAGTGGATTTAATATTTTGAAAATGTTTCCAATTAATGAAATAATTTATCATTCATTTCTAATGTTTATTTACTTATTTTTTCATTTAATTTTGTAATAATTAATTTAATTTCTTGGATGTGTTATTTTATATTTTTTCGAATTCCACTCCATATATAATTCTTATTCATTTTTAGTACAATATTTAAATAGTTGATAACTCTATGTGGTAAATTAAAAGTGACTTTTCTCACCATACCCATCAATTTTAATTAAAAAAGGGGAGAATATTTATAAAATGTAGATACTTTTAATATAATTGGGATGAGTGATAGAAGGAATAAGAGTTATCTAATTTAGGGGGATAATAAATGGGTAATCACTACATTTTAAAAGAAATATGTAAATTACATATTTTTCTAAAAAACATATCAATTATTTTTAAGATATATATATAATATCTTTTGATTTTTTCAATCATTAAAAAGGTATTGATTATTGGAGTACTTGTGTTCTTTCAACATGTACCACATACTTTAGGATTTTTTGATCTAAAATAACCTTCATATGTTATAGATGATTTGTCTCGTAAGTGTTTTCTTTTGGTATTATCAAAATTTTAGTTCATTCTATTGAAATATAACATTTCAATATATTTTGTTAAAATTTTCCTAAATATGGAAAATCAGTTACATGAGGTATTCAACTATGTGGAGAAATTATTATGTTATGTAATCAAATATTTCAATCCCGTAAGTGAAGGAAATGCCAATATAGAATGGCTATGTCACAAAATAAACTATACGAAAATCACCTAAATTGATAAATCACCTACCCGAGCAATCATATACATATAGAAAATGGTTGTGTGAAACTATTATGTGGATTAATTGGCTACAAGATTTTGATACATGTTGAAAATGGACATATGGTTCCAAATGACTACGTAATTAGTTCATCTAGGATAAATTTAGTTATGTGAACAATAAGCCCAGGTTAATAAGTTTAGTTATGATATGAACACCCATTCAATTCAAATACATGGATAAGTGAGCTATTTGAATAATGGATACATTGATCAACTTGACTACATGAATTCAAATATATAGAATTAGGCTTTGTGGTGATCCAGAATCGGCTAAGTCATTCTACAACCGGATATTTATAAACCTAGGTTTCGTTTTAGTTGAAATTAATGTTTCTTATCATTCATTTAATGTTTGATTTCCACTTTATGATAAAAAAATTATAAAATGTTGTAAGTACCATTAAAAGAAAAGAGTATAAGGAAAATTCAATGATCAATACTCTTATCGAGCTATTTTTTGGAAAGTGTCTTGTGGAATTTAATTAAAATCCATGATTTTATGGATCTAATGATGATAAATTAATAGAGAAATTTTAATAATTTTCTAATATTTAATAATATAATACAGGAATGAAAATTAACACATACAACTTCAACTTATAACTTTGTCTCTTAATGTTCACTATGTTCCATGCTCTTTTTTATAAATAAAAAAAGTAGAAGAAGATTCATCTCTACACCTACATTATCAAGATCATATTTTATATATTTCATAAGACTCTCCTTGAGCTACATTAATAATTATAATCATTCCTATGTATTTCTTTCTTTCTTCTAGTTTTTTTACAATGGTGAACATCTTCTATAAACTCTTTGTTTATTATCTCTCTTGTTGTGAAGGTAATAAGAAAAATAACGCTAAAGGCTTGTGTTTGTAAATACTTTTTATATCCCAATTGGAATCTCCTGATATTTTCCAATTGTTTACAACCTTCATTCAGTTGTTTAGTCCACATAAAAGGGGATGGAAACCCCTAATAAAAGTATTGGTATAGTAAAAACCATTATGTTCTTAGAGGTGAGAATTTATGAAGTGGAATTGGAGAATTAAATTCCTCAAACCACTATAAATTTATGTTTTTTTATTCCTTTTACTTGTAATTTTATTTTTTCTGTGTGCATGTGTTATGAAAATACAATGATTAATCATATCATTAAATATGGTGGTTTTCTAAATAAAGATACTTTCAAGAACTAAATTCACCTCCCTTAAGTCCAATCGTAGTCAGTCTCCAGCCAAAAAAAATTTATGTCATGTTTTACATTCTTTAAAATGTTTTTAAAAAGAACCCTTTTATTTATTTTATATGGAACATTTTGTAAATTTTTCAAAAATAAAAAAATTAATGTTCTATTTTATCATATACAGCGTTAACGGATTCTATCACTACTATAACCATTATATTATGTTTTGGATTCCATTATAATAATTTATTTTTTATTAAAAGATAAATTCTTTCACCCTTTGATCTAGGAACTTTAAATAATGGTTTTAAATTTAATATATATATCTAGAAATATTTTATTATGCGTGAAAGGAATATTATTACAAGTACACAAGCTTTAATGTGTTATGATTATATTATTGTTCTTAGGAATTTTATTTTATGATTGTTTGTTTTGTTTTAATCCAAGGTCATGTGGGTCGAATATAAACCAAGGAAGAGTGGTTCTATTATAAAACACGGATGGTTGGTCACATTATAAACCAAAAATGGGTGGGTCCATTATATCTCACTAGTTAATTGGGTAATTATAATGATCGATGTAGATCATGTAGGTTATTCCATTTGTATGATTAAAATTAAAATTAAGTGCCACATTAAATTCTTGATTTATTAATTATTTATATGGTTCTATAGAAATATTATGATTTCCCATGGTAATATATTAAGATTATATTTAAAGGAATGTATATGAAACTTGTTAAGGTTAAAATTGATAAATTTTTTATTTTGTTTGAGTTATTAATGGTTATAAATAATCCTTTATTAGTTTTATTTTTTACCTTTTATTTTTTTTAATTTTTATAATATTTTAGTAGAGAAGTTAAATTATTGGGTATGGAAATTTTTATATTGAGTCCAAAGTTGATTTTGAAAACGTAAATGATTTATGCAATCCTGGAATAACGAGTTTATTTTTTTCATTTTATATATTTGTTATGGATCATTTTGTGTTCATAAGATATTTTAAAATGGTTTTCATAGGGTTTAAATTATGATAAGTGAAATTAATTAATCCAATATGTATATTATAATTATGTTTCTTGAAAATAAAACTTTTTATATCATAAAAGTTTTTTTATGGAAAAAAAGTATAATAAGGAAAGTGTCCACACCGTGATATAATATTTATTTTTGTAAGGGAACTAGTATAATCCCCAACAACTCTATATCATAAAGACCCTAAAATGTAATATAATGATTTATTGAGATAAAACTAAAGATTATGTAATATTTAAAGTCGGGTCCTTACATTGTGGATTTTTATATTGACCGTCAATAGATCCCAAAAGGTCACACATGTTCTCTAGATAAATTTCCATCTTGATTTTCTAGTGAGAAATGTTTTCATCATTAAAATAAGTAGGTCTTATTATAGTATAACATTTAGAATTTGTGCCTATATAAATAAATTAGTGAATAAAAAAATTCCAAATATATTTATAAAAACTTGATCAATGTAAATGACAATAATAATGAAGGAAAAAAACCATTGAAACCAAATTTTGGATGGAGTGCATAACAAAATAGCGATGAATTGAGTTTCCAATAAAATCCACTGTTAAAAAAATTATAAATCAATGTACCTTACAATAAATTTCTCCCAATTAATTAATGTAATAGATATATCTAATTTAATTATTTTGAATAACCACTCATAAGAATAATAGAAACTAAGTTAGAATAATCTTATGACTATTATATGCTTTTTTATTATTCTACAAGCACTAAATAGTAAAAATATCACACGCAAAATCATTTTATAAAATTATAGTTTCACAAATTATATTTTAAAATATTTTTAAAATAGAGTAAAAAACATAGAAAACCACAATGTCATAAAAATAAAAGAGGTTTTTTTGGTAAGGATATACCTAATCCTCTCCACTTGATAGTTACTTGTTGTAAGAACAGTTATAAATAACAAATAAATGATCATCAATCTATATGGGGCTTTTACATAAAAAAGTGCATAAGGATGTCCATTATGATACATAAAATCGAAAAAATATTCTTCCGGATTACAAATAAGAATGAAAACAAATAAAGAGTTTTTGAGTACTTTTCTATGATCTAGATGAGTTTTCATAATGGATTTAATGAAACTTCAACCCTAACTCAAAAATAATAAAACAACAAGAAATAGATTTGAAGAGAATTTAATATAGAAAATTATTTTCATTTGGATAATCTTTGGATGTTTCTTCTCATCAGGACGTATTATTTTCATTTGATGATGACAGGTCATGATGGAAGGATCTTCTCAAATATATAAAGGAAGTTTCAATGAAAATAGAGTATTGTGTATGAGATTCGAAACATGGTTCATGTTTTCCACTAATAAAAAATACTTATAAATTTTCACTAACAATAGTATTATATTAAAAATATATCTCTAAAAAATGATCCATTGGAAAAACAAAATTACGAATCCGTGTACTCATCATGAAATCTGGGAGAAATAAATGTCTATGACCATGAATTTAATTTTACATAGAAAATATATTGAAATATTTTATTAAAATATAATTACAAATTTTATACATGGCATCATCATGTGTTCCATGTCCTATCATCCACTGCATGATCAATAAATAGTAAAAAAATGATCATATTTCATGGAAATCCATACGGTCGATTTATTGATCATTTGGTGGATCCAATACATAGTAAAATTTCATCTACTTGTCATGATCTCTTAAACTAATCATGAGGTTTCTTAATCACAAAAGAAAAATAGAATATCACATGGGTTCAAATAACATCAACATGTGGTATCTTGATGTCTCATGGTAGATCAAATAGTTTTTCAAAATCTAAAACCGTACTATTAATTGGAAAGAAAAGTTTAGTCACTCCGATACTTTATGTTATTTCAAACTACTAAAAAACCATGAAGTCACTTCAATTTGTATTTTTGGTCACTTAATTAATAATATAGATGATTGAGTAGTTATTGAGATCTTTCATTGTTGATCAAATATGTATATGGTCAGTCTAATTGGTCAGGTGGTCACATAAACCCTTTTTATAAATTTATTATTATTCCAAGATTCCTCACACAGTCAACAAAATCCTTCTCGTGGTTGATCAGTTCTGTTTACTATCAATTAATCACTTCATGATATTTCTGTGATGATCAAAATAATAGTCATTTTATAAATGGATCTTTTGTGTGGTTGAAATAGTACATTGTGAAATATATACTTTCTATATTTCATCATATGGTCAATAGAATCTTTATGTGGTAAATTGGATACTCAGTGAAATTTCACATCTTCAGACTCTTAGTCTCTAGTTTTTTATGATTATAATTATATTCACTTATAGAATTAGGAAAATTTGAAATGTTTTAGAAAAATAAAAAACTCCCAAAAAAACATAGAAAAAGAATAGAAACATAGAAACATTATTTGTAATTTATAAAAAATGGAATTTTTATACTAAGACAATACACACAAGAATATTTTGTGCCACCAACTAATGTTTGTGTTGATACTTCACACAAAAGTATACATTAGGGAACTTATACATGATTTAAGATATATTATATTCTATAATTATTGGAGCATGCAAATGGGGGTGGTAATTTCCTATTAATATATGTTTCTAACCCTTCAAAAAACTTACTTGAAAATCTTCTTCCATTAGCACAACAATATTTGGTCACTGAAATTTAAAAAAAATTTGTCTCTTTTAGTTAGAAACTCACTACCATCAGACAAATCCCAGTTGTGTTTCCTAAGATCACAAAAACTCTTCGTAGATCATAAAAATATATATTCATTGCATAAATAAGACATTACATAAACTATAATTGTTTTTTAAAAACATTCCATTGGATTATTTTAATTAGGTGTCCTAGATTATTCAGTTTTTCAAAACATCATGAAACACTTTCCACCTATTCACAAAACATTATAATCACATTTAAGAAATTACACTCATTTTATGCTCATATTATAGGGATATATGCGACATATATCTCATTATAAATTCAAAGACCTCATACAAGTCACTTCCATCCCAGATCATTTCTAATATAATTTTTCAACAACTGTGAAGAAACGTCACAAATGATTTTTTAATCAGTTTTTTCAAGAGAAAAAACCCCATAAAAATCAAGAAAAAGTATCCATAATAGATTTTTTTCACACAATATTAATCTTGTATATAATATTTTTACTAATATACTCAGACTAACGATATTGGATTTTGGAAATGGAAAAAACAAGACGGGACCAAGTTAAGGTTTAATGTAAAAGACACTATGATGGTTGTAAAAATGAGCAGCCAATCAGAATTGAAAAGGGAGTGAAATGTCCAGTTCTTATGCCTAAATAGCTATCTCTCATTATTATTAATAACATGAACCTCAATTTTTTTTCCTAAAAGACTAAATAATAGAAAATGGATTTTAAAGAAATTCATGTGATAAAAATCATGATGTTTATTTTGGAAGAATATTTTCATACTCAGGATAAAATCTATAACGTAAGGATAACCTTTAGTGTTAATTTGATCTTCAATGTTGAGGTAATAATATTTAATTTGGATAATAGGTAATTAAATATTTGGAACATATGATATATGATATAGATAATCATGTGATTAGAAACTGACTTTTTGAAAAACTAATTAAAGTGATTTTCAATAAAGTCTACTTTATTTTTCCAAAATTTTCTGATTAATTAACACATAAATATTATTCTGTAATAGGGTGTAAAGACACGGAAATTTCAAAGAAATTTCTTATTAAATTTTTTGTAATTTTACGAGTTCGCAGTTTTGGACGGCACCTGATTTTGAGGCCCGGTGTTCCCAGAATCAATTTTTGAAGTTTTTTAAGCTTAAATTAACGTGTGTATGCAATTTTCATGAAAAAGTGGAATAACTCTTAAACGGTTACTTGGATCAAAAATTCGAGGGCACTGTTCCACTAAGGATGGCCGGTTTATTCTAGGCACGACATGATTTTAGTCGGCGCGGGCCTCCTGTGATAAATTCCAAAAATGGCATAACCGTAAATAAGATAATTAAACAAATTATTTTATTTTTCAAATTCTTATAACTCACAAAAGATATCTCGAATTGAAAATCTGGGACCACCGCTAAACTCGTGAGGGTATGCTTTATTTATGCAGATACTAACTTTGGCCGGCTGGGGCCACAAGAAAAAGTTAGTTTTTGCCGCAAATAAAATAATTAAGTGACAATTATTTAATTTTAAAATTCATAACATCTAAATGGTAACTTGGATTAAAAATCCAAGAGTACAGTTCGGTTTTTTGGGGTGTGTTTCACCTAGGCAGAGCCTAACCTCGACCATAGTGTGTCGAGGGTGACTGATAATAATTTTCTGATGTTTTGTTCGGGTATGTTCAATAAACATATGAGCAGGATTTTATATCATTTGAACCATTACTGGAAATTGAAATTTGAGGGAACCAATGAACTTGCAGCGCCAGTATTCTCCTAAGGAGGCATTTACTGTAGTTTCATTTTGTACAAGTTGAATGTTAATTCTTGGGGATTGTTTTTAAATCAAATAAAAATTACTTGTTACATAATTTTTGTTAAGGAGTGGTTATTTCATCCAAAGAAAAGTTGGAGGTGGGTCCCACACCTCACATAACCTCCCATGAGACGATATTTGTGGTGGGGCCCACACGAGCACCTAACCCTTCAAATCCCCCTCAAACTCCTTGAAACCCCTTTTTAACTTTTGAACTCCCACATTATGGTGGAGCCTCTCCACCTCCCTCCCCTTAAATGTTCCAACAAAACTAATTAATTATTTGGCTCAACTTTTTGAATTAATTTGAAATTCATGTTAAGGATAACATAATAGCCTAAGCTATTATTTTTGGGTTGGAACATGTTGTGTTGCTGGAACCTTGGAGAATAGAGAGGGTCTTCTTCCCACGAAGAACATTTACCCTCTCCAATGAAGAACACAAGGCCCTCGATAATCTTCTTCTTCATTCTTCTTCCTCCGCGTCAAGGGAGAAGACACCGCCTACAAGGAACGTCGCCAACAACAATAAATATTCCTTCGACGTTGACAAAACGACACCATTTCCCGTGAC
The DNA here is from genome assembly GCA_963277665.1 of Viscum album. Classification (NCBI taxonomy): domain Eukaryota; kingdom Viridiplantae; phylum Streptophyta; class Magnoliopsida; order Santalales; family Viscaceae; genus Viscum; species Viscum album. The sequence continues at coordinate 2,023,218,807 of OY728137.1, read as the reverse complement.
ACAGTAATTCGCGACACCTATTTCCGCGACTATGACAACATACCTTGAATCGAGGTAGGGGGTTGTTTGGAGTTCATATTTTTTCTATACTTCGTCGTACTAATTGAGGAGTGTAAATTTTCCAACTGTTAACGTCATAATGAGGAGAGTTCGGGCCACACAAACACAGCCTAAACCTCCCCCATAAATATTAATTTTATTGGCGGTAGAGGCGGTGATGGAAGAGGAGACGGCGGCTGAAGTCAGCAGCGACTGGAGGCGGTGGCAACCTGAGGCAGCATCTTCCGCGAGCCGACCATGTGAAGAGACCGGCCGGCCAAACCGGCCGGCCCGCTGGGAATCGTGGAACCCGCAGGTGTTGTGCAGTGGAGAGAACCGAGGCCCGGAACTGCGGGCTTCATTCTGGACAAACTGGACGGCTACAGCCGGCCGGGCAGGAGGATCGCAGCGCCCCCAGGCGCTACCCTGTGGAGAAACCGCGGCCCGCTTTTGCGGGCCGCTCGGTGGGTGAACTGGCCGACCGCCTGTCGACCATTCTGAAGGGATCCATGATGTCTCTTCGTGCCGAGTGTGAAGACAGCGGCCCGCTGAGCGGCCCACTTGCACCAAAAAAAAATGGTTGGCTTTGGCTGACCGGGTAGCAAGGAGGGGCAGCACCACTCGACACCGACGGGCGAGGCGAACAGGCCAGCAACCGCGGGTCGGGACTGCGGTGGGGTCGTGCCCCACCAAGCCACGCTGACCCCCAAATGGTTCAGACCAGCCGGGCCGGGTCCCTCGGTGGGACGTGCTCCACCGAGCCGAGACGATCCCCAGCCGGGTCGGACCTGCCAAACCGGGTTAGGCCGACCTGCCATCCCACTGGGCTTGACGGCCCGATCATGTTTCTCTTAAATGAGAATATCTTCTAGGTCGTGCGTCCGATCGACGTGCCATGTGTGGCACTGGGATCCTCATGAAGAGCCAGTCCTTTTGCAATACTCTATGGTAATTTTGGGAGAAATTGAAAATTGTTGGGTTTGGATCGGGCTTAATTTCAACCGGGCCCCTGGAACAGAAAAGCCAATATCTCTCAGACTAGGAGTCCGATTGACGCTCCGTCTGTCGCGTTGAGTTAATTTTGATTAGACAGAACTTCGGGATACATCAAATCAGTAGTTTGTTGATGTATCAATTCTTGACTCGAGGAGCAGACCCACCTGGAATCGAGCGTTTTATGTCAGGGATCCCTAAAGCTGGATGCAATGACTACTGTACTGGGATCCCACGTGGGTTCAACAGCGACAACTACTATACTGGGATACTACGTGGGTTTGGGAGCGACGACTACTATACTGGGATCCTACGTGGGTTCGACAGCGACGACTACTCTACTGGGATCTTATGTGGGTTCGGCAATGAAGACTACTATACTGGGATTCTACATGGGTTCGCCAGCGATGAATATTGTACTTGGATCCTACGTGGGTTCGACAGTGATGACTAATGTACGTGGATCCTACGTGGGTTCGATAGTGATGACTTTTGTACTTGAATCCTACGTGGGATTGATAGATTAGATGAATCAGTGACTACAACTGATCACCTCTATCGCTATACGAAAGATGTATATCTTTGTGAGTTGATTTTTGACTTTAAACCATTATCATCGATGTGATTTACTATACTTCCTGTGTGGAATGAGTTGTGATTGGGCTCGTGAGTTGGAGCCGAATTTTGACTGGTAACTTTGGTATATGTATGGGCATATACCTAAGTAGGGTTGGTTGATACTTTGGGGATATACATTTCTTATTTTTCTTTTCCTTAGTGGATATTGTGAGACCTTGCGGGTCTCAGGGTCCCTACTGTGTATCGTTATACTCACCCCTGCACGGGCTATGCTAGAACATCGTTGTGTTGGATGTAGACGACAGACAGTGATGACGGAGGCCGAGAGCGCCACGACTAGACGGTACTCAGAGGTGGACCTTGCGACGTGTCGGCGCATGGTGGAGACTGACGGATGTGGGTCTTGAGGTGACTATATATACCTACCCTTCATGTAGGAATCCCCGGAGGACGATCCAAGAGATGCACTTTACATTCAGTTGTTTTTCCCTTTACTTGTACTTGTTGTTCAGTTGAGTTTGTATACTAGCCGATTTACTTTCCAGCACACTCTTTTGTATTCATTATTACTTAGTGTTTACTTCCTGTTGCATACTCAGTTATGTTTGTTTACTTTCATAAAGGCAATGACTTCCCAGCTTAGGGAATTACGCCTTTGGTTCTAGTCGCCAACCCTTGGATTATGGAAGGCGGGCATGGGGTAGTCACGGCACGGGCCCCGACGATGGGTCTTGAAAAATTAGTATCAGAGGAGTCAGTTCTACCACAGAACTCAGAACTCTGATCATTATTTTCTATGAAGCAATAGTGTTGAGAGTATTGAGTGTGGTTTTCAGTCCAGGGAGACCAGTGTTGGTGTGGCAGCTAACGTATCCATACACCAGGACCCTAACCTCTGATTTTCGACTCACTACACGAAAACACTGATTGAGTGTGTGTTTCAAGAGTTTCCTTGTGGTCTCTTTTATTCAGCTCACTAGGTATAAACTTATTGACTGTGGCACACCTATTCCTTATCAGGATTCTGATATGAATAAATCATGCTAGGGTCATCGAGTGAGTACACGATGATGGCCCACCGAGCGATGAGTCTCTGGTGTAGGGACCATTTTCTATGTTGGCACCTTCGGATAGTGTACCAATAGCACCACCACCCGTTGGGAAGTATATTCCACCAGCCTTACTAAAGGATGGTTCACACCAAAAAAGTGGGGTGCAAGAGTTTCAAGTAGCAGAGGACTAGCTGGAGACAATTGCTACAGTTTTCCGCCTAGTTTAGACACCAGTAGAGCGGATGGTGGACTTAGCTACTAGTGCATTCTAGTGAATGACCATGAGGTTGGTCCGCATAGTGATGAGGCATCGGTACGTGGAACATTACCCAAGTTGTACCTTCAGGCAGTGTATCAGCTATATCGCTGCCTGTTGGTCACCTGTTACAACCAGTGGTACTAGTAGATTGCACATATAGGATTTATAACATACACATGTTTTATCATCAGATACCCCTCAGGATCCGAGGCAAGACCGACTAACAGGAGGTTAAATACTGGCTTGAGTATGTGGCTGATAGTTCTCTAGAACATATACAGCTTTATCAGGATGACATGTCGGTTGCTGAGTATTCATCAAGACATACTGATCATTCCGGTTACTCGATGAATAGGATACGATTACTGTTTTGGGGCTTGGACTACCGAACGAGGTGTGTTTAAAGGAAATATGAGCCAACACTTTTCCTCTATTCGTTCCTAATTATTCTAGGGTTTTAGAGAGTACCTCTGTGGTTGAATGTTCTTTGGATGAATAGATACAGCTGGAGAATGTTAGGTGTGGGAAATCACGGAACTGGCACCAGTCTCAGAGACTTGGGCATGCAAAAAGTTTCAGGAAGTGGATGTGACATGGACAGATAAATCTGCCAGGCAGTAGACGAGGAAGTAGAGCTAGGAGTGTAGCATGTGGTTGTGTACTTTTCGACATGTTACAACCACCCAAATTTTTATTCCCCGCCAAGCTAAGGGAGCTGGAGGGAAGACGAATAGAGTAGCTGCATGCAGTTAAGGAGTGTGACCCAAGGTCTCTAGGAATGATTTTAGGTACGGTTTGTCTCTATTACTTCATACTGTATCAATAGACATAGGTACCAATCAGTCCTTCCTTCCACAAATCATGTCCAAGACTTATTGTTTCCGATTAAACTATCCACTTAAACCTTGCGGCTAGAAGTACCTTTGGGAGGAGACTCGATAATCACACTTACGCTGACGGTGTGATCTGGCCCTTGAGGTGAGAGTTTCAGTTGGAACCTCTTGGTGGCAGCGTCGAGGCCTTATGAAGTTATTTTGGGTATGGACTGGGCAACAACAGTTCATACACAGTTTGAGTGTATTAGGAAAAAAGGATGAGGTTTATCTACAACGTTGGGATGAGGGTTTCCTTTGTCAGCAAAAAGGTAAACCCAGGTAGCATATGATAAACTCATTCATAGGAGGGTGAAACCGATCACTCATGAGTCATCCAGCCTTAACCTCATGGCAGCAGGAGTTTTGAGTTTTCAGATCCTCGAGGACTATGACTTTGAGATAGTCTATACTCCTTGGAAGGGGAATGTTGTAGCAGATGAAATCAGTTGGAGATCTGGTATACAACTGCTAGGCGAGACAACAGAGTAGCCGGATGATTTACATATACCCTTTGTGGATAAAGATGGAGCATCTTTCCTTTAGTCTCTTATAGTCACTCTCCCACTTGTTCAGCGAGTTAGGGAGGTGAAGCGAGGGGACGCTGACTGCGAGACACGACGTGCTCAAATATCCACATGACTGGCACCTGATGTATTTTCTGAAGGTTGGGAGCACGTCATCCTCTTCATAGGACTTACTATGGTGACCAGGTATGAAGAAGGTAGTAGCAGAGTTTGTCTCTCGATGCCTCACTTGTCAGCAAGTGAAGGTAGAACATCAGGTACTAGTAGGTGAGGTGGCTTACCGCTTGGCCCTTCCACCTCAATTTCATCGGGCGCACGACCTCTTCCATGTATCTCATCTGAGGAGATACGTTCATGACACATCCCACATCATCGATCATGTGGAGCTGGACATCGATGAAGGGGCTACATTCACGAAGGTCCCATTGGAGATCATGGATCAGGAGGAGAAGGCCCTACATAGATGGTTGATTCTTCTGGTGCTCATTCGTTGGAATCACGGGAACCTCCAGGAGAGCACATGGGAGCAGGAGGCTCAGATACGTGCTCAGTACCCACATTTGTTTCCCTAGTGTGTGTTGTAGCTTTTCGAGGACATAAATCCATGAGTTGGGGGTTATGTGAAGACCCAGAAATTTAAAGGAAATTTTTTTCTTAAATTTTTTGGAATTTTACGAGTCCGATGTTTCAGAAGGCACCTGATTTCGAGGCCCGGTCTGCACACAATCAATTTCTGATGTTTTGTTAAGCTTAAATTAACACATGTAAGTTATTTTAATGAATATGTTGATTAACTATTAAATAGTTACATGGATTAGAAATATGAGGGCACTGTTTCACTCATGATGGCGGGTTTACCCTAGACGCGACTTGATTTTAGCCTGTGCGGGCCTCCTCTGAGAAATTCCAAAACTGGAATAACCGTAAATAAATTATTTAAATAAATTATTTTATTTTTCAAATGCTTAGAACTCACAAACGGTAGCTCAGATTGAAAATCAGAGAGCACCGTTGAACTCATGAGGGTATGCATTATTTAAGTAGATAATAATTTTGGACGACACGAGAAACTAGAAAAAGTTAGTTTTTGGCCGCAAATAAAATAATTAAGTGAAAATTATTTTATTGTAAAATTCATGACTTCAAAATGGTAACTCAGATTTAAAATCCTAGAGTACTGTTGGGTTCTTTAGGCCGTGTTTCACCCAGGAAGAGCATAACCTCGACCGAAGTGGGTCGAGGGTGACTGATAAAAATTTTCTGATGTTTTGTTTGGGTACGTTTAGTAGACGTATGAGCAGGATTTTATATATTTTGAACAGATGCTCAGAATTGAAATCTGAGGGCACCGATGAACTCGCAGCGCTAGTATTCGCCTAATGGGAACTTTACCGTAATTGCGTATTTTACAGGTTGAAATTTAATTTTTGGGGATTCTTTTTAAATCAAATAAAAATTATGTGGTAGATACATTTTGTTAAGCAGTGGCTATTTTCCTCCAAAGAGGAGTTGGAGGTGGGGCCCACACCCCACATAACCACCCATTAGAGGATATTGTGTGGTGGGGCCCACACGACCACCAAACCCTTCAACTCACCCTTAAACTCATTGAAACCCCTTTTTAACTTTTGAACTCCCACATTATGATGTAGCCTCTCCACCTCCCTCCCCTTAAATGTGCCAACTTAACTAATTAAATAATTGGCTCAAATTTTTTAATTCATTTGACATTCTTGTTAAGGATAAAATAATAGCCTAAGCAATTATTTTTGGGTTGGTACATGTTGTCTTGGTGGAGCCTCGGAGAATAGAGAGGGTATTCTTCCCACGAAAAACATTTACCCTCTCCAATGAAGAACACAAGGCCCTCCATCGTCTTCTTCTTCATTATTCTTCCTCCGCGTCAAGGGAGAAGACATCGCCCGTGAGGAACGTCGCCAACAACAACGACTCTTCCTCTGACATTGAAGGAACGACACCATCTGTCACGACCCGTCCTCGGGGCCCGTGTCGTGACGACCCCAATCCCGCCTTCCATAGGCCAGGTGCTGGCGACTAGCACCAAAGGCATAAATCTCGATAACTGGGAAGGAATTACCTTTATAAAAGTAAAAAAAAACACCATAGAGTATAAGAGGAAGTAAAACACTAAGTAAAACTGAAACAAGTTGTGCTGAAAGTAAAGGGGCCAGAAATACAAGCCCAACTATAAAGTACAAGGAAAAATATAAAATGTAACGCCCTGACCCCAGTTACCTAGAGTCGGTGCATTATTACATAACATTGGCATGATCACAAGAAATATCAAATCTCGAAAGACCGATTGGTTTAGTATCCTTGGAAACACTGGATATATTCATAAAGTTTTACATTACATCATAAAGTGAAAAACTACTACAATAACATAGTCTCCATATTCCACACTCATATCCCCACATAAAATCCATGCAGGTCATTTATAACTTACTTCTCCACATCCTAGGAAAAATAAAACATAGAAAAGGGGTGAGCTCAAATGCCGAGTAAGGATAACAATATAGTAGAAACTTTCAAAAATAAGCATAAACATTTAAGGCAATGTATAACAAAAAAAAGCCTTTTAAACTTGAACTTCAACATAGTATGGAAAAAGTAAAATGAAATAATACCATTTACTTATTCACATGGATATTCTACTAATCTAATAATCACATGAAATATCAATAACCACTTTCATAATGATAGAATTCATAATACCAGACTATCATAACCACATAGCCAAGGCCTCGTGCCAAGACTACAAATAATATTTTGCCAAGGCCTTGTGCCAAGACACTAGTTTGTCTCATGAGACCTACCGATGCATCGAGGAGCTATAGCGGGCTCCACCCGTCACATATTAAGTCCAATGCATTCCCATATGAAAAGGTCTAAACAGAACATAAACATTCGTATTAAAACTAGCATACGAAATGTCAATACATTCACCATAAACTATGTATGGTATAAAAATAGCACATCCATAGTCAAACATATCACAAAACCTTCAATAGAATATAGAAGTTTTGTATCATAATAAATCAACTTCAAATAAGCATAAAATCCATCAAAGGATGTTGACATAGATTAAATAAAAACTCTTTTTAGGTAAATATATATTTCTATTTTGAAATCATTTAAGAGTCATATGTTTATAAAATAAAACATTTTCTTTGAAAATATTCTTATAAGCTTGTAAGGTAAGCATCGACGATTTTATAACGGCGGAAAATAACCGCACCCACTGTATAAGTTAAAAAGACATTCTTACCTTAATTTTGTCGAAAAGGTTAAAAAGCACCTTGTTTGGAAAATAACGGAAAGATTCCTTTATAAACCTCTAAAAAAAGTCAAAAAAGGGAATAAATGAATTTAACCCATATTATGATAAATAGTAAAAAAAATTTGAAATACGTTTTTAAGAAACATTGGTGTGGATGATAAAGAAATCCCAGTAGATTATTACCTAAAAACAACCTCGGATAATGAAGAGATTGTGAAATAACCCTTACCTTGTACTTTTCCTTGGTTGGGGTAGGATAACCTCCTGTATAACAGTGAAATAATTGTTATTAAATTATACAAGAATCATATACATTAATATGATATCATATATGATCTTTTAACATTGATTTGTTAATAATATCTTAGTATTATGGTTGTTTCGGGTGTTAACTTACTCGTTTTCTTTTATATGTTTTGTTACGTAAGCCATGTTTTTAATGGATAGGTTGTATCTTAATCATATCCATAATTATATCAAGTCCTTATATACTATTATTAATCATCAAATGTGATTTATTCTTGAATGGATACGATAGAGAATGAATCTCATTGCGTTCGTGGAGACGGTAGTCCGTACGTACGCACGAGCGACAATATCATTCTTTTGATATTAAAATAATATATAAATTGATGGTATATCATATATACAGAATAATTAACATGTTATATTTATTATTAAATGAGTTACACATCATTATTATAACCATCCAAATAATAATATATTGAATTACAATTACACCACGACGTGGAGACGGTAAGCCGTACGTACGCACGTATGGTGACATGTTATTCGAAAGGTGGATAGAATACTGAATATGGTTGTACCATATTTATAATAACATCACAGTATATATATGATACTGGATTTATAATTTTAGAATGGTAATAACAAAGAAAGAAAAGTGGAAGAAGAAAGGAACTCGGAAAAGGGTGGTGAAATCATTACCTCTTCTTCGGGTTCTTCCTTTTGATTTGATCAAAAGGGCTCCTTGTGTTGGCTTTCTGATCCAACTAATGCCTCTAGGTTGTAGTGAGGGAAGTTGGGAGAGTATTTGGGTAGATTTTGGCCGAACAAAAAGGCTTTGAAGGTGTGAAGAAATGAGAAGGAGGAGTGGCCTTTTATAAGAGGTGTGAGTGGCACCTTTGGAAAAGTTAGAAATATTAATTGATAATAAATTCATATTCGGTTTATAATGGCTCAAAAGTTGATTATTTAAATGTTAAGTTGGGGATAGGTCTAAAACAACTCAAACAATATAATTATACAGTTTTTGGTTACTATATTAACCTTATATTTAAGTATTAACTCTAAGTTAATTAGTTTCACTTTTACAATGTCTCTTTGTATTTTTATATTATATGGTTAATAAACATACCATATACATCCAAGAGACCCAGAAGTGGTCCACTAATGATACAAATATAATTATATAAGTCTCCTGGCCGAACCTTAGATTTTTACGAATTTAATATCAATTAATAATATGATACTTGTTTTAAAAACTCTTTTATGTCAATTTTGACAGTATTCAATAGGTGATTTTTTTGAAACTCATAACAAAATTATTACTTCGAAAAAAGTTAATTAAATCAATCCTAATATGTCATATTATCCTAGAAAATTATTTTAATTCATTAAAAGTCTCAAATTATATTTATTGGGTATTTATAATATCAATTTTTTTAATTTTCCACTATTATGGTAATTACTGCATCATCATTGTGTCAAAAATAAATTAACTTATTTAATGTCTAAAAATTATAAATAAAATATCATTATGTCGGAAATCATTTTATCATTCTAATGAATATTAAAAGTCAAAAATCCAACATATATAACACTATGTAAAAATTATTTTTTTATAAGATATATGATGGTGTCATTTTTGTATTCATTTTAACTTAATTAAAATAAAGTGTCCCTATCACCTACATGTGGCATCATGAGGTCCCAAAATCGACCCAAAGATGCCCATGGTCGAACATGTATCAACCATTAAGGTTAAGACACGTTTTAGGGTAATTTTTATTATTATAATATTATTTTTTAACCCTTATTTACCGGATTTACCCTTAACCATGGTAAATAAAATATTTCCGCAGTAATTATTTAAAATGTCTAAAAATAAAAGTTACCTATTTACACAATTTAAAAATCCTGATTCCAAATATGGAATCCATTTTTCCAAATTCAACACACAGAAGTGGCATAAATTAATTTAAAATTAATTCCCGTTGTTAAAACAAAAAGCGTGTTTTTAAGAGAGAATAACTATCAAAAGATTGACACTTGTTTATGTCCTGTTTAATTGTGAAATTATGTCCGATGACCAAAATTATATTTAATGGTAAAAATATATTCTAAATATACATTAAAACCGCTAAAATTCTTAATTTATCAATATAAATTGTTTCAATTAAAAAAGTTGTTTTTAATTAAAATTTAGTAATTTTCACTATTCATCAAAATATTAGAGTTATCCGAAAAGTACCAAAATTTCACCTTCGGCTAAATTCAATATTCTGAATCCAAAAATGAAGTCCATTTTGAAATAAAAAAAAATATATAATTTCAAAAAGTAGGTATTACTATTCATAGTTGCTAGTTTGATTAGTTATGGTGTGTTAGAACTCGGTGTTGCGTACAACACACGCTATCACATTATTCAAAGAGAAGCATACCGTAGAATCTTGGGATGTTACATTCTCACCTCCTTCAAATAATTTCGTCCTTGAAATTTCTATAATATTATCACATGAAAAGACTCGGGTGGTTCTTCATCATAAGTTTCTCTGGTTCCCATGTTGCCTCTTCCATCTTATGGTTTCTCCACAAAACTTTTACCAGACGCGTCGTCTGGTTTCTCAATACTTGTTCTCTCGTATCAAGAATCTTGACGGGCTCTTCACCATAAGACAGATCGGGTTCCAGTTCTAACTCCTCATAGGTGATTACATGTGTTGGTTCAGACATGTATTTCCTCAACAACGATACATGGAACACATCGTGAACTTTGAAGAGACTTGGCGGCATTGCCAATCGGTAAGCTACAGCCCCAACTCGTTCTAGAATTTCGAAAGGTCCGATGTACCTGGGACTGAATTTACCTTTCTTACCAAAATGTATGACTCCCTTCCATGTAGATACTTTCAGGAAAACATGACCACCAACTTGAAATTCCAAATCCTTCCTTCGATTATCGGCATAGCTCTTCTGCATACTTTGAGCTGCTTTGATGTGATTTTGGATTACCTTCCCCTTTTCTATCGTTTCCTCCACCAGTTCTAGACCTACAAGTTTTATTTCACCAACGTTATCCCAACAGGTTGGTGTGCGACATCTCTTTCCGTATAACGCTTCACATGGTGCCATCTGAATACTCGAATGGAAGCTATTTTTATAACAAAATTCTACCAGAGGTAAATATTGTTCCCACATACCCTGAAAGTCAAGTGAGCAGGATCTCAACATGTCTTCTAAGGTTTGAATAGTCCGTTTTTATTGTCCATCTGTCTGAGGGTGGTAGGAAGTGGTCAAATGAAGTTCAGTATCCAGGGATTTCTGTTCCAGAATCTTGAAGTAAAATGGAGATTATGATCAGAAACAATTAATAGGGGTACTCCATGAAGTCTCAAAACTTCATTAATATATAGTCTTGCTAGATGTTCCAGGGGTAGATCTTCTCTTATAGCAAGAAAATGTGATGACTTGCTAAAACGATCAAAAATAACACATATTACATCGTTCCTTCTAGGAATCTTTTGTAGCCCCATGACAAAGTCCATCGTAATATTGTCCCATTTCCACTCCGGTGTGGGAAGAGGTTGCATGACTCCTACAGGTTATTGCCTTCCAGCTTTCACTTGTTGACAAACCATACATCTTGACACAAAATCAGAAATCTCCCTCTTCATGTTGTCCCACCAAAAATGTTCCTTCAAATCTCTATAAATTTTGGTGCTCCCAGGGTGTATAGAGAAATTGGAACTATGAGAATCATCCAGCAATTCCCTTTTTAGATTAGATATATCAGGAACACAAAGTCTCTTCCCAAATTTCAAAATTCCATCTTCATACACAATGTCTCTCAGTCTCCCATCATTCACAACTTTAATCTTCTTTTGAAATTCTTCATCATCGGTCTGAGAACTCTTAATCCTTTCTAGTAAAGATGATTTGGCAACCATTTGAAAAAGCATTGATGTTTCACCTTCCCGGGTTATTCCCATATCCATCATCACTAGATCCATCAAAATTGGATCCCTTTCAATTCTCATTACGTTCAAAACTCCATGGTATTTTTAACTCAAAGCATCTGCAACCTTGTTTTCCTTCCCCGAGTGGTAGTGTATCGTGCAATCATAATCCTTGAGTAATTCAAGCCATCTCCTTTGCCTCATGTTGAGTTCTTTTTGTGAGAAAATATACTTCAAACTCTTGTGATCATTATAAATCTCACATTTTTCACCATAGAGGTAGTGCCTCCATATCATCAAAGCAAAGATCACAGATTCTAACTCGAGATCATGAGTAGGATAGTTTTTTTCATGAATTTTCAACTGTCGTGATGCATAGGCAATAACCCTATCATTCTACATAAGGACACAACCAAGTCCTTTCTTCGATGCATCACTATAAATAACGAACCCATCATTCCCCAATGGTAGAGTCAATATAGGAGAATTGACTAATCTTCTCTTCAGTTCTTCGAAACATTCTTTACACTCTTTTGTCCAAACAAATTTAACCCCTTTACATGTGAGCTTCGTTAATGGGTTAGCCAATCGGGAAAAATTCTGGACGAAACGTCGATAATAACCTGTTAAACCAATAAAACAACGTACCTCAGTTATACTAGTCGGTATTGGCCATTCTTGGATTTCCTTAGTCTTAGAAGGATCAACAGAGATTCCATATATAGAGAGAATATGGCCATGAAAAGAAATCTCCGGAAGCCAGAATTCACACTTTCTAAACTTCCCATATAATTCATGCATTCTCAGAGTCTTCAAGATAATGCGCAAGTTATTTTCATGATCTTCATTGCTTTTGGAGTATACCAAGATATCATTAATAAATACCACCACAAATTCATTGAGATACTCCTTGAAAACTCTATTCATCAGATCCATGAATACAGAGGGTGCATTATTCAATCCAAAAGGCATTACAGTAAACTCGTAATGCCCGTACCTGGTTCGAAATGCTGTCTTTGGAATGTATTTCTTCTTCACACACAACTAATGTAATCCAGATCAAAGGTCAATATTTGAAAAGTATTGAGATCCATGCAGTTGGTCAAATAAATCGTCAATTTTTGGTAGGGGATACTTGTTCATTATTTTAATAGAATTGACCTCCCTGCAATCGATACATAACCTCATAGATCCATCTTTCTTTTTAACAAAAAGAACAGGGGATCCCCATGGAGAAACACTAGGGCGAATAAATCCTTTATTACTCAATTCCTCTAGTTGTTTCTTTAGTTCAACTAATTCTACAGTGTCCATTCTATAAGGGGTCTTTGATATAGGCCTTGATCCAGGAATTAAATCAATGGAAAACTCAACTTCTCGTTCTGGAGGATGTCCAGGTAAATCTTCTGGAAAGACATCTACAAATTCTTTCACAACAGGTATATCCTCTATTTGAACATTCCTTTCCTCACCCACATTTATTGCATTCTCTTCCTCCCTAATAATTGAATTTAGTTGATCTACTGGGGGTGTATCTAAATAAGAATTAGGTGGTGATGATTCTACTCTAAACATAAGGTGTTCTTTATCATTATCATCAAGAATCGTGACCTCTTTCTTCTTACACTAAATCTTCGCATCAGAATCTGAAAGCCAGTCCATACCTAGGATTATATCAAACTAAATCATAGCTATGACGACAAGATTAGCAGATAAATAACATTTATGTGCTCTAATGGGGACTGATTCACAAAACATTGTTGCAATGATACTTCCCTTAGGAGTTTTAACTGAAAAATCCATTGTCAAATCAAATTGTAAATATCTAATTTTATTAGCAAAATGGAAAGATATGAAACAATGAGATGATCCAAAATCAAATAATGCATTTGCTAAACTTGAGGAAACCATTAAATTACCTTCCACCACGTCTTTCAGAGCTTTTACCTCAGCTGTAGTGATAGCATAAGCTTGGCCTTGATCCCTTGGAATTTTCTGAGGAAAGTTCTTTTGATGCTTAGTAAATTCATTTGAATAATGCCCCATCTCCCTACAATTGTAGCACTGAACGTTGGTGGATTCCTTCTTCCCCTTGCAATCACGAGCTTGGTGGCCTTTTTCACCACACTAGTAACAGACTCTCGTTCCCTTCAAGCAAGTACCGGGGTGTTTCTTCCAACATTTACCACAGGATGGATATTCTACCTTTCCCCTCTTCCCCTTATTTCCATTCCCATATTGATCAGAAGGTCTCTTCTTCTCTTGCTTTTCTTTAAATTCATAATACTTAGAGAATTCCTTTTTGGTCTTGATAGCACATGAGCCAATGTCTTCATATGACGAGAAGGATTGTGATACTAATTCTCGACGGAGAAATGATTTTAACCCATCAAAGAAACGATCAATCTGACTTCTTGGGTTACGTATATAATCTCCAGCATACCTTGCCAATCTTGTAAAGTTAGCCTCATACTTTGTGACATTCTCATCCTCCTTCTGTCTCAGACTCAGAAACTGCCTTTTCATATCTGCTTGATGGTCACGAGGAAAGTATTTTTCTAAAAACAAATCTTTGAACTCCCTCCAGTCCATATTTGATACTTCATCATCTTCCTTTGTATTTTGAATCAATTACCACCATTGATCAGCATATCCAGTGAGGTGGTAAACTGCTATGATAACTTTTTCCCTTTCACTACTCCCCAAAGCCTGAAATATTTTCTCTAGGGAATTTATCCATTGCTCATCTACTAATGGATTTGTACTCCCATTGAAATTTGGTGTTTGTTGCCTCATGAATCGATCTAACATTGATCCTCCATGCTATGGATTAGGGTGCTCCATACGGGTAAGTTTATTATTCATAAACTGAGTGAGTTGTCCCAGTATGGTGATTAGCTGATCGGCACCAGTTGCATCACCAGCTCCACTATAATTATCTTGAGCAGGAGGGAAATCCCTACATGGAGTGCGTGCATTGATATGGTTTCCATTTCTTCCACTAGGAACCATTTCTAAACAATGGTATAACCTAGATCAGTTTATGAATCAAAATACATTATCCCATACTTATAAAACACTTAACATAAATTGAACTATTTATGGATATAATCCATAATCATAAGAATGTTTTCTTTGAGGAAGTAGATACTCATAAACCCTTCATAAAGATTTGTAAATAAAATGAGAGTTATCCTAAGAATATCCCCCGGGAGTGTCGTAACCAATAGTGCAACAAGTCTCGTTGTCGTGCACCATTTCCCATTCGAGTCTAGCTCAAAGCGGTGTTTTCGGGTTTTACCCCTAGGTACATCTGTGCCAGAGCCGCCTCTACCTGCTCCTATCCAGACATGGATGTATTTCTCGGAAAACTCACAAAATCTCTACAATAACAAAATTATAGGATGTTCTTCTATACTAATCCTCAAAGTTCATCTTAGGTCTACGTGCTCTAATCAGAGTTTATCTAAATCTAGCTTCCAAGGTTTGTACTAAACTTCCTCTAATACGAACTGTAACGCCCCGAACCCAGTTACCTAGAGTCTGTGCATTATTACATAACATTTTCATGATCACAAGAAAGATCAAATCTCCAATGACCGATTGGTTTAGTATCCTTGGAAACACTAGATATATTCATAAAGTTTTACATTACATCATAAAGTGAAAAAACTACTACAACAACATAGTCTCCATATTCCACACTCATATCCCCATATAAAATCCCTACAGGTCATTCATAACTTACTTCTTCACATCCTGGGAAAAATAAAACATAGAAAAGGGGTGAGCTCAAATGCCCAGTAAGGATAACAATATAGTGGAAACATTCAAAAATAAGCATAAACATTTAAGGCAATGTATAACTAAAACAAAAGCCTTTTAAACATGAACTTAAACATAGTATGGCAAAAGTAAAATGAAATAATGCCATTTACTTATTCACATGGATATTCTACTAAACAAATAATCACATGCAATATCAATAACCACTTTCATAATGATGGAATGCATAATGCCAGACTATCATAACCACATAGCCAAGGCCTCGTGCCAAGACTACAAATAATATTTGGCCAAGGCCTTGTGACAAGACACTAGTTTGTCTCATGAGACCTACCGATGCATTGAGGAGCTATAGCGGGCTCCACCCATCACATATTAAGTCCAATGCATTCCCATAGGAAAAGGTTTAAACATAACATAAACATTCGTATTAAAAATAGCATACGAAATGTCAATACTTTAACCATAAACTATGAAAAATATAAAAATAGCACATACATAGTCAAACATATCACAAAACCATCAATACAATATAGAAGTTTTGTATCATAATAAATCAACTTCAAATAAGCGTAAAATCCATCAAAGGATGTTGAAATAGATGAAATCAAAACTCTTTTTAGAGAAATATCTCTTTCTATTTTGAAATCATTTAAGAGTCCTATATATATAAAATAAAACATTTTCATTGAAAATATTCTTATAATCTTGTAAGGGAAGATTCGACGATTTTATAATGGCGGAAAATAACTGCCCCGCCGTATAAGTTAAAAAAACATTCTTACCTTAATTTTGTCGAAAAGGTTAAAAAGAACCTTGTTTGGAAAACAACGGAAAGATTCATTTATAAACCTCTTATAAAAAGTCAATCAATGGTATAAATGAATTTAACCAATATTCTTGTATATAGTAAAAAAAATTTGAAATACATTTTTAAGAAACATGGGTGTGGATAATAAAGAGATTCCATGATATTATTACGTAAAAACAACCTCGGATAACGAAGAGATTGTGAAATAACCCTTACCTTGTACTTTGCCGTGGTTAGGGTAGGTTAAAATCTTGTATAATTGTGAAATAATTGTTATTAAATTGTCCAAGAATCATATACATTAATATGATATCATATATGATCTATTAACATTGATTTGTTAATAACATCTTAGTATTATCGTTGTTTCGGGTGTTAACTTACTCGTTTTCTTTTATATGTTTTGTTATGTAAGCCATGTTTGTAATGGATAGGTTGTATAATAATCATATACAGAATTATATCAAGTCCTTAGATACTATTATTAATCATCAAATGAGGATTATACTTTAATGGATACGATAGAGAATGAATCTCATCGCATTCGTGGAGAAGGTAGTCCGTTTGTACGCACGAGCGACAATATCATTCTTCTGATATTAAAATAATATATAAATGGATGGTATATCATATATAAATAATCATTGACATGTTATATTTATTATTTACATGAGTTACACATCATTATTATACCCATCCAAATAATAATATATTGAATAACAATTACACCACGACGTGGAGACGGTAAGCCGTACGTATGCATGTATGGTGACATGTTATTCAAAAGGTGGATAGAATACTGAATATGGTTGTACCATATTTATAATAACATCACAGTATATATATGATACAGGAGTTATTATTTTAGAATGGTAATAACAATGAAATAAGAAGTGGAAGAAGAAAGGAACTTGGAAAAGGGTGGTGAAATCATTACCTCTTCTTCGGGTTCTTCCTTTTGATTTGATCAAAAGCGCTCCTTATGTTGGCTTTACGATCCAACTTACGCCTCTAGGTTGTATTGAGGGAATTTGGGAGAGTATTTGGGCAGAGTTTGGCCGAACCAAAAGGCTTTGAAGGGGTGAAGGAATGAGGAGGAGTTCCATTTTATAAGAGGGGTGAGGGGCACCTTTGGAAAAGCTAGAAATAATAATTTATAATAAATTCATATTCAGTTTATAATGGCTCCAAAGGTGATTATTTAAATTTTAATGTGGGAATAGGTCTAAAAAAACTCAACCAATATAATTTAGACAGGTTTGGGTTACTATATTTACCTTATCATTAAGTATTAACTCTAAGTTAATTAGTTTCACTTTTACGATGTCTCTTTGTATTTTTATATTATATGGTTAATAAACTTACCATATACATTCAAGAGACCCCCAAGAGGTCCATTAATGATATAACTATAATGTTATAAGTATCTTGGACGAACCATAGATTTTTAGGAATTCAATATCAATTAATAATATAATACTTGTTTTAAAAACTCTTTTTTGTCAATTTTGACACTTTTCAATAGTTGATTTTTGTGAAACTCATAATAGAATTATTACTTAGAAAAAAGTAAATTAAATCAATCCTAATATGTCATATTATCCAATAAAATTATTTTAATTCATTAAAAGTCTCAAATTATATTTATTGGGGTATTTATAATATCAATTACTTTAATTTTTCACTATTATGGTAATTACGACATCATCATTGATTCATAAATAAATTAACTTATTTAATGTCTAAAAATTATAAATAAAATATAAATATGTAGTAAATATTTCTATCTTTCTAATGAATGTTTATAGTTGAAAATTCAACATATATAACCCAATGTAAAAATTGTTTTTGTAAAATATATATGCTTGTGTCATTTTTGTATTCATTTTAACTTAATTAAAATAAAGTGTCCCTATCACCAACAAGTGGCACCATGGGGTCCCAATATCGACCAAAATATGCCCATGGTCGAACATGTATCAACCAATAAGGTTAGGAAACGTTTTATGGTAATTTTTATTATTATAATATTATTTTTTAACACTTATTTATCGGATTTAACCTTAACCATGGTAAATAAAATATTTACCGAAGTAATTATTCAAAATGTCTAAAAATAAAAGTTACCTATTTACACAATTTAAACATCCTGATTCCAAATATGGAATACATTTTTCCAAATTCAACACACAGAAGTGGAAAAATTTTAATTTAAAATTAATTCCCGTTGTTAAAACAAAAAGCGTGTTTTTAAGAGATAATAACTATCAAAAGATTGACACTTGTTTATGTCCGGTTTAATTGTGAAATTATGTCCAATGACCAACATTGTATTAAATGGTAAAAATATATTCTAAATATACTTTAAAACCACTAAAATTCATAATTTATCAATATAAATTATTTCTTTTAAAAAAGTTATTTTTAATTAAAATTTACTAATTTTAACTATTCATCAAAATATTAAAGTTATCCGAAAAGTACCAAAATTTCACCTTAGGCTAAATTAGATATTCCGAATCCAAAAATGAATTCAATTTTGAAATATAAAATATATATATTTTCAAATAGTAGGTATTACTATTCATAACGGCAAGTTTGATTAGTTATGGTGTGTTAGAACTCAGGGTTGCGTACAACACACGCTATCACATTATTCAAAGAGAAGCGTACCGTAGAATCTTGGGGTGTTACATAAAACAACCGAAAGGTTACAAGCAGCTGCTGGATCGTCCACCAAGGATCCTACCTTATGGATAGGTACAGATACCACAGCTCTTGGATCGTCCACCACGGATCCTACCTGAAGGGTAGGTACAGATTGCATCCACAATGATCTCGCCCGTCATCCTCCTCCGAGTGTTGTATCGTCATGAAGTCCACCATCAGATACTGTCTCGTCGTGAGGTCCACCTCCGGGTACCATCCAGTCCTCGAACACTCGGCCTCTGTCTGCGTTGCCCGTCCTCAGCAACCACCACAACGAGATGCGGGCATTTCCCGTCCAGGGGTGAGTATAACGATACTTAGTAGGGACACTAAGACCCTCAAGGTCTCACTAAATCCAACAAGTATAACCACAATTAAGATCTCAACAGATAACCTCTACCTAGGTATATGACCATACATATACCCAAGTTATCAAATAACCCATCTCAATCACGAGGAATTACAAAGATTATGAAATCAAAGGATAACCACTACCCAGGTATATGCCTATACATATACCTAAGATATCAAGTGACCCATCTCAATCATGAGGTCAACACAAAGGTAATAGACTCAGCTCAAACCAGGATTTTCATTATCAAAACTGTAACTGCTGAAGAGTCTCGTCTCTGGAGTATACTGTGGTCATGTCACGACTCCGAGGTACTGCTCACTAACCTAAGACTGCTGAGGTACTCCTCCTGTCGTGTACCGCGGGCCACCCACCCAAACACAGTAGTGCATCCTGCCGGGGTATGCCACCCAAACATAGTAGTGTACACCCCCTAATAGCCTGTAGAGGTACTCTCTGGACGTGTACCGTGGGTCCGAATTATCACACAGGTAGTGATCCGTCCCCCATGGTTCTGCACACAACAAAGTAGTGCTCCATCCATTGGTCTAGTCGACTCACTCCAAGTCGAGTCGGTCAAGCAGTCGTCAAGTCTCAGCCGGCTACACGGTCTCCGTACTCCAAACTCTCGTCTCTGGTAGGGTCCGCTCCATGAGCTACATGTCAATGCTCCAAGTATCTCAAAGTTCCATGAAGTAGTGTCTCGAAGGACCGCCTCGCCATAAGGGTCTCAATGCAAGAGACGGTGCGTCAATCGGACGCCTGGTCTGTGAGTTATTAGCCTTTTGTCCCAAGGGCCCGGTTGGTTTCGTGTGCGAACCAACCCGGCCTGATCTCAACTGTACCCCAGACTCTCATAGGGAATACTCATAGGGACCGTTTTCAACAAGATCACCAATGCCACTGACGATTCATCAAACGGACATCCAATCTGAAAGTTATCAGCTTTTTCTTTCTAGGGGCCCGGTTGGATTTCGGGTACAATCCAACCTGGACATATTCCAAAAGCTTCCAAACCTCAGGCGAAGTATACCAAAAGTTTCTTCTAATCAAGAGGAATCCAACAAAGTTGATGGCACGTGAATCGGACGTCCGGAACTCAAGTTATAATCTTTTCCGCTCCGACGGCCCGGTTGGATTCATGTTCGATCAAACCCAGTCATACTTCAAATGACACCGGTTAACCAAACCAGTCACACCATTACGATCCATATGGAAAATCACATGAGATGGACAACCCATTGGTCCAAAATGGATAGCCGGTGAAAAAGTTGCATTTCACCGCATCATGCGCGAACCGGGCCTCGTGGGGCCCGTTCCTCAACCTCAACTTAAATACCCAAAATTACTCTTGAAACAACCGTCATAATTATAGGGTCACAACGTCGCAGACGGTTTGTCATTCCGACACCGTATGAGAGAGATATGTCTGATACAAGAACCCGTAATAATAATAATATTATTATTCGGTGTTTCGTGGGCCCGAGCCATAAACCAGAATATAGTATTCAACATTAGACTTGAATCGACCGTATTGATGTCAGGATTACATCGCCACTAACGGAAATCCAATCGGACGTCGCACAAATAAGTTATGGCGGGTCGATGATTTAATAATAATATTAAATCAATTATTTTTTAAGTTCTTCAAATACCCAATCCAAAAACCTGAAAAAGACATCCAATATTGGACTCATAAATTCCGTCTCGAAGTCGTGGTTGCACTTCCACAGACGATTCGTGAAACTGAGATCGCACGAAGAAGTTACAGACAAAAAATTGTTTTATCATCAAAATTAATAATACCATTATTATATTATTAATTATAATTGATTTCTTTCAAGTACCCCATGCCACGCACCACCCTTCTTCACGCACCACCCTTCTTTACGCATGGCCACCACCTTTGGCTGCCCGCCCAGCTGCGCCTCCAGATCCTTCCGCACTCCATTTCGACTTCGATTTAACTCGGAAAAAAGATACGAATGCATATCCTTGATCCCCGGGTCAAGATCTTCGTGTCCGTATGTCACGCTCAGGGAAACATTGTGTTTCCAGCGTCAATAAATATTTGGACGCCTCCTTACGTGAGCCATTGCAGCTTCATTCCAAGCCCGAAAAATTAAACGATCGCATATTTGTGATCCTTGCGTCGAGGACTGCGCATCCATATATTTCGCTCAACAAAACTTTTTTTTTCCTGCGTCAATAAATATTAGGCATTGAAGAACGCACGAAGAGCACGTGAAGAATAAATAGTAAAAGGAGAATGGTTTATGTGCGGGACGATTTCCATGTTCATTTGGTCATCATCATCATCATGAATTTAAGATATGAAGAATCTATAAAACGAATTCAATCATATATAAAAACCCCTACCTCAAAATGATGTCGCACGTCGTCGAACAGCGGAAAGAGGCAAGAATCGTGGTGGTCGGGCATCGTGGAAGAACGGTGCTCCTCATGGCGTCACCTCACATTCTTTCCTCAGTTGAAGGAGATTCCCTTCGCCGAGAGGAAGATTGCGTTCTTCGTGGAAAGTAAGATTTTCCATCTAATCCTCAAAAGTTTCTCCACAGATTAATTGCACAACAATAAAATGAAAGGCATCCTCTTAATTTAATAATGCCAAGAAATTCAAAACTAAGAGGAGCAAATTCATTAATTGAAATCAAGTTGGCAAAACGTATGGGAGAGATAGAAGAAGTTGAGGAGTTCACATAATTAAAGTGGAGTTTAAAAATTAATTTAAGGGGTCATAAAGGGGGGTTTAGGGAGTTGAGGGGGTGGGGAGGAGTTGGGGTCTCGTGTGGACCCCACCTCTCATATATCCTCACATGGGTAGTTGGTGGTTATGGGTCTCACCCTTAACTCCCCTTTGTAGGGTATAACTACCATATAAATAAAATTGTGTACCACCAATTTTATTTATTTAATTCTAAATCCCCAATTAATAATTCTCAACCCACTTCAAATGCAACTATGGTAAAGGTCCCCTTCAGAATTTACTGGTGCTTCGAGTTCATCGATGCCCTCGGATTTCAATTCCGAGTACAGGTTCAAAAGATAGGATAACCCACATGTACGTTTACTGAACATACCCGAAAAAAAGTTCGGAAAATTATTATCAGTCACCCTCAACCCACGCCGGTCAAGGTCAGGATCTGCCTAAGTGAAACACGCTCCAACAAATCCAATGGTACTCTCGTATTTTCAATCCGAGTTACCATTTAAAAGATACGTATTTTATAATAAAATAATTGTCATTTAATTTTTTATTTGCGGCCAAAAATTAACTTTTTCTGGTGGCCCACGCCGACTAAAGTTAGTATCTGCTTAAATAAACAATGCCCTCAAGAGTTCAGTGGTTGTCTCAGATTTTTAATCTGATCTAACATTTGTGAGTTAAATGAATTTGAAAAATAAAATAATTTTTTTAATTATTTTATATACGGTTAAGTATTTTTTGGGATTTCTCATAGGAGGCCCGCGCCGACTAAACTTAAGCCGCATCTAGGGTAAACCAGCCATCTTGAGCGCAACGGTGCCCTCAGATTTCTGATCCGAGTAACCGTTTAAGAGTTATTACACATTTTCAGTAAAACTGCTTATGCGCGTTAATTTAATCATAACAAGACTTCAGAAAATTATTCTGGGCAAAAGGGGCCTCAGAA
This sequence comes from Viscum album, assembly GCA_963277665.1. Classification (NCBI taxonomy): domain Eukaryota; kingdom Viridiplantae; phylum Streptophyta; class Magnoliopsida; order Santalales; family Viscaceae; genus Viscum; species Viscum album. The sequence goes on along the minus strand of OY728137.1, from coordinate 2,023,195,654 downwards.
CCAGGTGCCGTCTAAAACCGCGCACTCACAAAATTCCAAATAAATTAAGAAAAAATTTTCCCTGAAATTTTCGGGTCTTTACATTACTCCGACCTCAGGTCTTTACGTCCTCGTAAAGCTATAACACAAACTAGGGAAACAAAAGTGGTATTGAGCATGCATCTGAGCCTTTCACTCCCATGTACTCTTCTGGAGGTTGTCGTACTACCAGGGAAGGTGCACCAGAGGAATCGACCGTTCAAGTAGGACCAGCTCCTGTTGATCCTCAATCTCCACTGGAACCTCCGTGCATGTCACCCTATCATCGATGTCTGACTCCCTGAGGTCGATAATGTGTGAGGGATCTTCCACGTATCACCTCAGCTGAGGTACGTGGAAGATTTCATGCACCCAGTGTAACTGAGTTGGAAAGGTGAAGCAGTAAACCACCTCGGCTACCCTGCTGGGGACCTAGAATGGTATGTTGAACCTCAGAGATATCTCGCCGCCTCGGCTACATCTTCGTAAACCTCGTCGAGGTGAGACCCGTATAAGAACGTGGTCTCCATCCTCGAACTCTAGAGGTATCCTTTTCCTGATTATAACTGAATCTCAAAACTCCTACTGCCACGAGGGTAAGGTTGGCCGACCCAAGAATGATCGGCTACACCCTCCAATGAACGAGTTTATCTTGTGCTGTCTGGGGTTTCCTTTTCGCCGACCAAGGAAATCCCATCCCGACGTTTGCCTAATACCCTCGATTTGAGTATGAGCATTGATTGCCCAATCCATACTCAAACTAACGTCGTAGGGCCTCGACGCTGCCACCAAGAGGTCCCAACTTAGACTCTTGCCTCAAGGGTCAGATCACACCGTCGGCGTAAGTGTGACTATCGAGTCTCCTACCAACAGTATCTCCAGACGTGAGGGTCAAGTCAACAACTTATTTGGAAACTCTAGGTATGGGACTAGATTCATGGAAGGAAGGGATGATTTTTATCGATGTCTGTGGATACGGAAGCTAGTAGAAGTCAAATTCTACACTTCGAATCATCCTTAGAGCCATTTCGGTCGCACTCCTTGATCACATGAAGATACTCTTTTCCCCTACCCTCCAGCTCCCTGAGCCTAGTAGGGACTACAAAGGTGGGTGGTTATAACATGTTGAAATGTACACCACCACATGCTACACTCTTAGGTCGGCCTCCACATCTGCTAATCTGCAGATTCATCTGTCCTTAACACTTCCTCTTCTTGAAACATTTTACACACACATGTCTCTGAGACTGGCGCCAATTCCACGCTCTTCTACTGCTAACATTCTCTAGCTATATCCGTTCAGCCATGAACATTCAACCACAAAGTTCTTCTCTAGATCTGAGGTCTGAGCTCTAAAGATCATATCTTATTGTAGTCATCATGTACCAGGAACGATCGGTACGCCTCGATGAATAATCAGCTACCGACATGTCATCCTACCGAAGCTGTATAAGCTCTAGAAAACACTCAGACACCTCCTAATGCTAGTCCTCAGTCGCCTATGAGTTAGGTTCGCCTTGGAACTTGAGGGTATCTGATGTTAGAACACATGTATGGCAGTAAGCTTACATGTGTCACCAACCGGTACCATCAGTTGTAACTACTGACCAACAGGTAGTGATGTATAGCTGACACACTACCCAAGGGCACTATCTCAGGCATCGGTCCACGTATCGAATCGTCATCACTATGCGGACCATCCTCATGGTCATTCACTAGAAAATACTAGTGGCCAAGTTCACCATCCACTCTACCGATGTCTGAGCTAGGCGGAAAACTTTAGCAATCGCCTGCAGCCAGTGCTCTGCTATCTGGGAATCTGTCTCGCCTCGTATCCTCGGAGGCCTCTACTGCTGGAACTAGTGAAACGTGCTCTGCCAACGTGCACAGTTTTCTAGTATAGCTATTGGAATCTGCTGCTCAACAGGTGGTGGTGCTGCTGGTATACCACCTGATGGTTCCGACATAGTAAAAAGGTCCCTACACCAGAGCCTCGTCGCTCGGTGAGCCATCATCGAGTACTCTCTCGGAACTCCAACTGACTTTCTGCGTGGAGACATCCTGAACAGATGCGACACGGTCAACGTCTTATACCTAGTGAGGTGACTTGGTTTGATCTGACATTAAATCTTTTGGAAACACACACGCAATCAGTGTTTTCATGCACAAAGTCAGAAATCAGTAGTCAGGGTCCTGGTGTATGGATACGTCGGCCGCCGCACTAACACAGGACTCCCTGAAATGAAGACCCCACTCGGTACCCTTAACGGTATTGCTTCACAGAAAAGAAAATACTAGAGTTATAAGTCATGCGGTAGAACTGACTCCTCTGATACCAATTTTTCACGACCCGTCCTCAGGGCCCATGCCGTGACTGCCCCAAGCCCGCCTTCCATAGGCTAGGGGACGACGACTAGCACCAAAGGTGTAAATCCCGATAACTGGGAAGGCATTTTCTTTATAAAAGTAAACAAAACACCACAGAGTATAAGAAAAAGTAAATCATTATGTAAAACTGAAACAAGATGTGCTGAAAGTAAAGGGGCTGGAAATACAAGCCCAACTGTAAAGTACAAGGAAAAAAGATAAAATAGCCGAAAGGCGACAAGCATCTCCTGGATCATCCACCAATGATCTTACCTGAATGGTAGGTACAGATAGCACAGCTCCTGGATCATCCACCAAGGATCCTACCTGAAAGGTAGGTACAGATAGCCTCCACAACGCTCTCGCCCATCAACATCCTCTGAGTGTCGTCTTGTCGTGATGTCCACCACCAGATACTGTCTCGTCGTGAGGTCCACCTTCGGGTATCGTCCAGTCCCCGAACACTCGGTCTCTTTCTGCGATGTCCGTCGTCTGCAACCAACACAACGAGGTGCAGACATTTCTCGTGTAGGGGTGAGTATAACGATACTCAGTAGGGACCACGAGACCCTCAAGGTCTCACTAAATCCAACAAGGATAACCACAAAGAAAATCTCAACATATAACCTCTACCTAGGTATATGCCCATACAGATACCCAAGTTATCAAGTAACCCATCTCAATCACGAGGAAACACAAAAATTATGAAATCAACGGATAACCACTACCCAGGTATATGCCAATACATATACATAAGTTATCAAGTGACCCATCTCAATAATGAGGTAAACACAAAGGTCATAGACTCAGCTCAAACCCGGATTTTCATTATCGAAACCGTAACTGCTGAATAGTCCCGTATCTGGAGTGTACTGTGGTCCTATCCTGACTATGAGGTACTGCTCACTAACCAAATACTGCTGATGTACTCCTCCTGTCGAGTACCGCGGGCAGCCACCCAAACACAGTAGTTCTTCCCACCGGGGTATTCCACCCAAACACAGTAGTGTACACCCCCTAGTAGCCTGTAGAGGTACTCTCCGGACGAGTACCGTGGGTCTGCACTATCACACAGTTAGGGCTCTGTCCACCATGGGTCTGCCCCCAACAAAGTAGTGCTCTATCCACTGGTCTAGTCGACTCACTCCAAGTCGATTCGGTCAAGCAGTCGTCAGGTCTCAACTGACTACACGGTCTCCCTACTCCAAACGCTCGTCTCCGGGATGATCCACTCCACGAGCTACAGGTCGATACTCCAAGTATCTCAATGTCCCATGAATAAGTTTCTCAAAGGACTGCCTCGTCATAGGGGTCTCAATGCAATAGACGACTCGTCAATCGGACCCCCGGTCTGTGAGTTATTAGCCTTTTCTTCCCAGGGGCCCGGTTGGTTTCGTGTGTGAACCAACCCGGACATATCTCAACTGTACCCCGAACTCTCATAGGGTATACTCATAGAGACCGCTTCTCAACAAGATCACCAACGTCACAGACGGTTCGTCAAACGGACATCCAGTCTGAATGTTATCAGCTTTTCCGTTCTAGGGGCCTGGTTGGATTTCGAGTACAATCCAACCCGACCATATTCCAATAGCATCCAAACCTCAGGCGAAGTATACCAAAAGTTCCGTCTCATCAAAAGGAATCCAAAAAAGTCGACAACACGTCAATCAGACGTTCAAAACTCATGCGTTTCCGCTAGGAGGTCCCGGTTGGATTCTTGTTCGATCCAACCTAGTCGTACTTCAAATGACACCAATTAACCAAACCGGTCACACCATTATGATCTATATGAAAAAACACACGAGATGGACTACCCAATAGTCCAAAAAGTATTGCCGGTGAAAATGTTGTATTTCACCGCATCATGCGCGAACCGGGCCTCATGGGGCCTGCGCCTCAACCTCGACATAAATATCACAAATTAGTCTTGAAACATCCTTCGTAATTCCATGGTCGCAACGTCGCAGACGGTTCATTATTCCGAAACCGTATGAGAGAGATATGTCCAATACAAGAACCCGTAATAATAATAATATTATTATTCAGGGTTTCGTGGGCCTGAGCCATGAACCAGAATTTAGTATTCAATAATAGACTTGAATCGGCCGTATTGATGTCAGGATTACATCGCCACTGACGGAAAGCCAATCGGACTTCGCACACATGAGTTATGGCGGGTCGAAGATTTAAAAATAATATTAAATCTATTATTTTTCGAGCGCTTCAGGTACCCGATCTAAAAACCCAAATAAGAAATCCAATATTGGACTCATAAATTCCGTCTCGAAGTTATGGTCTCACTGCCACTGACGGTTCGTGAAACCGAGATCGCATGAAGAATTACAGACAAAAAAGTGTTTTATCATCAAAATTAATAATACCATTATTATATTATTTATTTTAATTGATTTCTTTCAAATACCCCATGTCTCGCACCACCCTTCTTCACGCACCACCATTCTTTACGCATGGAAACCACCTTTGGCTGCCCGCCCAGCTGCGCCTCCTGGTCCTTCCGCACTCCATTTCGACTTGGATTTAACTTGGAAAATAGATACGAAAACATATCCTTGATCCTATGGTCGAGATCATCGTGTTCGTATGTCGCACTCAGGGAAAAATTGTGTTTCCAGCGTCAATAAATATTTGGACGCCTCCTTCTGCGAGCCATTGCGGCTTCGTTCCGAGCCTGAAAAATTAAACGATCACATATTTGTGATCCTTCCATCAAGGGCTTCGCATCCATATATTTCCCTCAACTAAACTTCGTGTTTCCAAAGTCAATAAATATTAGGCATTGAAGAACGCACAAAGAACATGTGAAGAATAAAATGAAAAAGGATAATGGTTTATGTGCGGGATGATGTCCATGTTTATTTGGTCATCATCATCATGAATTTAAGATATGAAGAATCAATAAAATTAATTCAATCATATATAAAAACCCCTACCTCGAAAAGACATCGCACGTCGTCGAACCGTGGAAAGAGGCAAGCATCGTGGTGGTCGGGCATCACGGAAGAAAGGTGCTCCTCGTGGCGTCACCTCACATTCTTGCCTCAGTTGAATGATATTCCCTTCACCGAGAGGAAGATTGAGTTCTTCATGGAAAATAACATTTTCCTTCTAATTCTCCAAAGCTTCTGCACATATTAATAGCCCAACAATAAGAAGAAAGGATTCCTCTTAATTTAATAATGCCAAGCAATTCAAAACTAAGAGGAGCCAATTCATTAATTGAAATCAAGTTGGAAAATCTTATGGGAGAGAGAGAAGAAGGTGAGGAGTACACATAATTAAAGGGGAGTTTACAAATTAATTTAAGGAGTCATAAAGGGGGGTTTAGGGAGTTGAGGGGGAGGTGAGGAGTTAGGGTCTCGTGTGGACCCCACCTCTCATTTATCCTCACATGGGTAGTTGGTGGTTATGGGTCTCACCCTTAACTCCCCTTTGTAGGGTATAACTACCATATAAATAAAATTGTGTAACACCAATTTTATTTATATAATTCTAAATCCCCAATTATTAATTTTCAACCCACTTCAAACGCAACTGCGGTAAAGGTCCCCTTAAGCATTTACTGGTGCATGGAGTTCATCGGTGCCCTAAAATTTCAATTTCAAGTACCAGTTCAAAATATAGGAAAACCCACACGTACGTTTACTGAATGTACTCAAAAAAATGTTCGGAAAATTTTTTTGAGTCACCATCAACCCACGCCAGTCAAGGTCAGGCTCTTCCTAAGTGAAACACTTCCCAAAGAATCCAACGGTACTCTCAGATTTTCAATCTGAGATACTGTTTAAAGGATACGAATTTTACAATAAAATAATTGTCATTTAATTATTTTATTTGCTGCCAAAAACTATCTTTTTTTGGTGGCCCGTGCCAACCAAAGTTAGTATCTTTTTAAATAAACCATGCCCTCATGAGTTCAGCGGTTGTCATAGATTTTTTATCCGAGATACCATTTGTGAGTTATATGCATTTGAAAACTAAAATAATTTATTTAATTACATTATTTATGGTTAAGTCATTTTTGGGATTTCACATAGGAGGCCCGCGCCGACTAAACATAAGTCGCGCCAAGGGTAAACCCGCTATCCTGAGCGCAACGGTGCCCTTATATTTTTGATCCGAGTAACCGTTTAAGAGATATTACACTTTTTTTACTAAAACTGCCTACACGTGTTAATTTAATCTTAACAAGACTTCAAAAAATTATTCCGGTCACACCGGGCCTCGGAATCAGGTGCCGTCTAAAACCGCGCACTCACAAAATTCCAAAGAAATTAAGAAAAAAGTTCCTTGTAATTCCGAGGTCTTTACACCATCTCCCTTGACAATGTCATCCGCAACGTCGATTTCTGTGACTACGCCAATGTACCTTGAATCGAGGTAAGGGGTTTTTAGAGTTGTTCATATTTTTTCCGATCTTTGTCATACTAATTTTGTAGTGTAAATTTTCCAAATGTTAAAATCATTACAAGGAGGGTTCAGGCTGCACGAACAAGACCTGGAACTCCCCCATACTTCTTGATTTTACTGGTGACATAGGTGGTGATGGATGAGGCGAAGGTGGCTGATGGTCACAACTACCAGAGGCGGTGGAAACCAGAATCAACAACGTCCATGCACCGGCCGCGTGAAGAGACCGAATGACCGAATTGGCTGGCCGGAAGGTGTGGGTCTCTTGGTGGACAAACCGGTCAGCTATAGCCAGCCGGGCAGGAGGATTGCAGTGCCTGCAAGAACTGCGCTGCGGAGTAACCGCGGCCCGTTTCCGCGTGCCGCTCGACGGGCGAACCGGCCGGCTACCTTCTGGCCGGGCTGAAGGGAACTATGGCCCCGCTTGGTGCCACGTAGGAAGACAACGACATGTTGTGCGGGTCGCTCATGCCGTACAAAACTGTCCGGCTTCGGCCGACCGGGTAGCAAGGAGGGGCGACACTGCTCGGCACCGCCAGGCGAGCCAAACCGGCCCACAACCACAGGCCGAGACCGCGGGTAGGTCGTGCCCCACAGGGCCGGGCCGACCCCCCAAATGGGTAAGACCCGCCGGGTCAGGTCCCTGGGTCGGCTGCGCTCCACCGGGCCGGGCCGACCCCCAGCCGGGTCAGCCCCTCCAAACTGGGTCAGGCCGACCCGCCAGCCCAACGGGCTTGACGGGCCGGGTCTGTTTCGCTTAAACGTGAATATCTTCTAGACCGTGCGTCCGATCGAGGTTCCGTCTGCGGCACTGTGATCCTCCTAAAGAGTTGGTCCTTTTTCTATACTCTTAGTTATATTTAGATGTCTTTGTAAAATATCCGGGTTTGGATTGGGCGAAAATCCAACCATGCCCTTGGAACAGAAAAGCCAATATCTCTCAGACTGGGCATCCGATTGACACGTCGTATGTCGCATTGGGTTACTTTTGATGAGACGGAACTTCAGGATACATCAATTCAAGACTGTGTTGATGTATCAATTCTTTACTCGAGGAGCATACCCTCCTGGAATCGAGCGTGCTGTGTGCGGGAACCCTAGATCTGGCTGCGATGACTACTGTACTAGGATCCTACGTGGGTTCGGCAGCGAGGACTACTGAACTAGGATCCTACGTGGGTTCGGCAGAGACTACTACTCTACTGGGATCCTACATGGGTTTGGCAGCAACGACTAGTGTACTGAGATCCTACGTGGGTTCGGCTGCGACGACTATTTTACTAGGATCCTACTTGGGTTCGACAGCGACGACTAATGTATTTGGATCCTACGTGGGTTCGCCAGCGATGACTACTGAACATGGATACAATGTGAGTTTGATAGTGACGACTACTGTACATGGATCCTATTTCGGATTGATAGTGAAGACTTCTGTACTTGGATCCTGCGTGGGTTCGGCAGCTTAGATGAATCAGTGACTTCAACTGATCATCTCTATAGCTATACAAAAGATGTATACATGTGTGAGCCGAGTGTTGACTTCCAATCATTATCATTGATGCGATTGACTATAATTCTTGTGTGAACTGAGTTGTGATTGGGCTCGGGAGTTGAAGCCGGAATGTGACTGGTAACTTAGGTATATGTATGGGAATATACCTAAGTATGGTTGATTGATACTTTTTGGTTGTATCTTTCTTATTTTTCATATGCTTAGTGGATATTGTGAGACATTGCGGGTCTCAGGTTCCGTACTGGGTATCGCTATACTCACCCCTGCATGGGTTATGCCCGCACCTCATTGTGTTGGGTACAGACGACAGACAGCGCTGACGGAGGCTGAGAGCGCCATGACTGGACGGTACATGGAGGTGGACCTTGCGACGAGTCGACACAGGTTCGAGACTGACGAACTTGTGTGCTGAGGTTCCATCTGTACCTAGCCTTCAGGTAGGAATCCCTAGAGGATGATCCATGATCTTCTCTTTAATTTCAGTTGTTTTTCCCTTTAGTTGTACTTGTTGTTCAGTTGGGTTCCTATACTGGCCCATTTACATTCCATCACACTATTTTGTATTCAGTATTAATTATTGCTTACTTCATGTTGCGTACTCATTTGTGTTTGTTTACTTTCATAAACATAATTCCTCCCCATCTTAGGGAATTATGCCTTTGGTGCTAGTCGCCAGCCCCTGGCCTATAGAAGGCGGGCTTGGGGTAGTCACAACACGGGCCCCGAGGACGGGTCATGACATAGGGGATTATATTTTTGGAATAATGGTTGAATTATATTTTTGAGGAATCTATGATTTTATTGTTCCATTATTATGACTCAAGTTATTTATAGGATAGTTTTTAATATGTTAAACCTTATAATATTAGGCCATATACTTTTTTGGTACAATGCATTAGGAGTGAATGATATTATTTGTAGATAACTACTAATTTGAACTTGGATTAATATTTGATGAAATCATTCAAACAATCAGGTTTCAATTTTATACTATAATTTTTGAAGTGTTATATGATTAACTCTTTATGGAATTATTTATGTAGAACTATGATTATTTTTTATGAGTATTTAGATATTTAGTAGTATTTCTTCATATTGTAAATTATTTTATCTTATGAAATTAATTTTTTGTTTTGGTTAATATTTAAAAAATAGTAGAAATAACATTACAACCAATTCTAGATCTTGTGATCCATTGAATGATAATTTTAGTGTTCGATTTATTAAAATGTCATCATGGTTAATTATCAATTAGAATATGAGATGAATAAAAGGTGGAAAATTGATTGGCATACAACCAAAGGAAAAAAGAATTCTTATTTAATGAAATGGAATCAAGTAACCTTTCTATTATTCCCTATCATGATTTTAAAGTAATTACTCTACTCAATAATTAGAAATATAAATCTATCAAGAAAGATATAGAAAATATTTCTTAGCAATAAAGGTTCACATTATAAAAATATTTCTCTAGAATAAGTCTCATTATGGTGAATGCATGGATTATGAAATATTTACCAATTGGTAAATTTACTTGTCTAAACCAATAAATTAACATTTTTATTCAAAAGGAAATTTTATCAATGTGTATTAAAAATAATTTCTTTTCACTCAATCTATATTTAACTTCCACCCATTGAATTTATTCTGAAAATGTATTTAACACTTTATCAGAAATTCCATAAAATTAAAAGGATGAAATTTCTTTAAGGTGGTAGAATGTGACAATATATGATTTTAAAATGTATTTGAGAGTTTATACAAAATGAAACACTGATCTTAAATTAACCTCAATATACTATTGGAATCCAATTATATAAATATGGCTCGAATATCATTGATATTGGTGTAGTGGTTATGATGAGGAGTAACCATACTATAAAATATATATTGAAATGTTTTCTTGGTAAAAATTTATATATTAGTTCCTAGTATATATGTACTCAATTATAATAATTAAATTATATACGGAAAACAAATTTAATTATTTAAAGTGGAATTTTCTATGAAATATGGTTTTCATTATAATTTGTATTTTTTACATAAAATATAAATTATTTATTTTTAGAAATTGAAATTGTTAAAATAAAAATCATATTTTATATTATCATATCAAATTAATCTTAAGATTAATTTTTTGAACTTTTGTAGTATTACTTGTTTTTTTATGTGAATTGTGAAAAATACCAATTTTACAAATAATACCACATTTATGAAATTATTATGATATAAGAATGAAATCAAAGTTTATAAATCCTTTTTGTAGACCAAATATATATTAAATAATAAATATCATTAATTAAAAAAATATATTATTGAACTTATAAATCAATGTTTAATATTGTATAAATATAATTCATGTTTATATTAAATCAAATAACATATTTGGTACTTGTAACATCCAAGAATGTTAAATTCATAAAAGGATAAATTAGTTTACTCATGTTAACAAGGTGCACTATTCTTTTTTCTAGAATAGATAATTATAACTTTGTTGTTAATCGTGCTTATCCTAGAGTAGTGATTAATTTGGATGACATTCTGAGAAGTTTCCCATGGTGTGTGTGAGTGAGGAAAAAGAACACTAAAAATAACAAGTGTTGGCCTATAAATAAAATCATTATTCTAATGACCCTTTTTGTCATGTTGTTGGGCCTTAGGGTGGGGACCACATGTCTAGTGGGGCAACTGGTGGTACTTAGCTATCAAGGTCCCAATTACTGAGTTAAGTCAGGGTGTTTGTATTATCGACGTGGCCCAGTTTTAACATTGGTATTATAGTATGAACCCACCCTTAAGTGTAGTAGTATTATCTGTGTTGAGATATTGATTCCACAACGAGGAAATTGTGCTCTAAAGGGGGTAGAATGTAACACCATGGATTTCTAGAGGTTTAAAAGGGTGAATTTTATGACTCATTTCAACAAGGATGACTTTTATTTTTGGGATCCCAGCTAATTAAAATGAAATAGTTAATCATCCTTTTCCTAGAGTAGTGATTAGGATGGGTGACCTTATGAGATGTTTCATAGAGTGTGTACGAGTGAGTAAAAAGCACACTAAAAAGAACATGTGTTTTCCTGAGGTTGACCATCATTAGTATAATAACCCATTTGGTCATGTCTATGGGACCTAGGGTAGGTACCACATGTCTGGTGGGGCAACTAGTGGTACTTGACGGGTTAATACCCAATGAACATGTTTAGGTGGGGTGTACGTGCACTGTGTGGGGCCTGGTTGTGGCAGTTCTACATTCTTTATAAAGTTTTGTTAAGGTGTATCTTTATTTTTAATTGCTTTAATATAAATATTATTCTCCTTTTATAAAAAATAATCAAATTATGTCAATGTGAATCATAATTATAATTGATTTTGGTAAAAAAACATTTTTATGCAAAAAATAATTATTATTATAAAAATTGTTTTTTATTTTCTTTTCAAAACCTATATTAAAATTAATTTCATCCTTTTCTAGAAATTGAATCATGAAAATAGATTTGATATTTGGAATGATGTTGTTAAAATTTATTAATGAGGTCAATTTAATATGTTGGTCATAATGAATATTGACAATTGTAAAAAGAAGACACTATGGTAAAGGGTAAAATATGTTAATGAGGTCAAAAAAAATAGATAAGGTCACAAAAGAATATCTTAAATATTTTTGGATGGTATTATTTTCACCCTTATCACCTTATATTAAAAAAAATTGTTTTAGTACCACTTTACCATGATAAGGTCTATATATTAATTTAAAACAATGAATTGTTACAAGACTAACACTCCCCAAACTAATAAAAGGGAACATACTATCATCTATTATTCACAAAATTTGAGCCGTTTATCTCAAAAAATAAACAAATAATTACCTTACAAAAATCCCTAAATAATTCAATCAGGTCCTAATTTCACCAATATATAAATCCTAGAAGTTTAAACGTGTAATCTAAAGGAGGTTTTATAATGAATAAATATAACTCTTAATTGAGTGTCTTCATGTTTATTTATTCTGCCACCACCATAAAATCTTATACCAAGATAATTATATTATAACATCTGTATATTTTATATATTTATATATTTTTTATGGTGCAAACATTTTTTATCTGTTTTTTCATCCAAAGGGAATCTAAAGAATCACCTGTTTGTAAGTGTAGGATACCTACTCCATGAAGTGATGTGATTTGTTTTTCATCACCATATCACACAGATGGATAAACATATGGGTAAAATAAATTTATATGATTTATATGGCATAAAAATTATTTTTAAACTCTAATATATCACATACATTTTTACCCTTCAATCTATTGGAAAATTATAACATATCTAATTCGTACGTGTAGACTTCCACCTATATAAAGTTATGTGATTCCAAATACATTATTAATATTATATTCCAAGAGATTCTTTGAGGGTAAGAAATAACCGAACAACCCAAAACCACCATAATAAAATTCCATAAATCAAAATATTTAAAAAAAAACCAATACTAAACCGCATTATCCCCATTAACGATCCACGTACCATCATCATCACACGCCCACCATCAGTTGCACATCCATTAGGTCCATCAATCTATCATCACGAAAAAACATCATTCCAATAGTCCTCATCGGTGAGAACCACCGGAAAGAACATCATTGATACTGATACTTGACATCTCATAGTCATCATCATGTCAAATCCAAGAACCTCTACACACAACACACCCTGAGGTTCTAGTCGCCTCATCACCAAACTAAACAATGCTGATGACATCCAAAACGCCCATCAGAACCCTCTCAAACCTCCAGAAATCAACCCTCACTAGAACGGGGGAAATCTATCCATGAAAAAAAGTGAGTCTCTCATGGAGACCTTTCCACATACATCAACTATTCCACTGACAACCACTGAGACACCCAAAACGCAAAATAGAACAAATCACTGGACAATGAGCATAAACCTGAACACCTTAAAACACCAAACCTTTCAATGAAGAACAATAGGGGAAGACCGAATTGGGGAAGAAGAAGAGAGAATGGGGTCTGGAACCCTAGATAAAAGAGATGAATAAGCCTTGAATATCCACATCCACTGATCCATTAAGCACAAAACCTCAAGAATCCAACTCTCCCAAATTGACATGGACGAGATCAGAGGACCTCGGGGTGAGAGAGAGGATTACAAACCAGGGAAATTGAGAATTTCCTTCATCAAAGTGTACCAACCATGAAACTGAAGAGATGGGGAAAAGAGAAGAATAAATAAAAGAGAGGGGATTCAGGAGGAACCTTAAGAAGGAGGTGGGAGCTGATTCTACGCCAAGAAAAAGGAGGGAAAACCCCTAAAGATCCATTATTGAGAAGACTAGAGTAGATAAAGGATGAAGATGTTTAAGGATAAAGGAATAATCATCGTCATTGGAAGACTCCTGAAACCCTATTGGAGGGAGAGAGTATAGGGAGAGAGTGTAGGATCGGGTGAGTGAGGGGCCATGTCAATTATAAAGTGATGCGATTCATTTTTAATTACTATCTCACATGGATTTTCATATTAATGGAACTCATGAATAAATATTACTTTTAAAAATAGTTATGATTTTATAAAATTAAAATAAATAATACTTTATTTATTTTCCACCCTATATAAAAATGGAAACATCACTTGTTTATACGTGCGGACTACCGCATATATGAGACAATGTTTTTTGTTTTTTGTTTTTCAATATTCATGTCTGATTGTAAAATAGTATTTTATTTATAATTTTTATATTAATTTCATGATTAATATTATGGATAATATTATACAATGACCACTTTATACCACATTTAGCACAATGATGTTTTTTTGAGGTTATAAAAAAAGACCTCAAAATGTCTTATGTAAATGTAACCTAGTTAATAATTAAATAGAAAATGGTAAAGGTGAAATAAAATGAATAATATTATGGTAATTCACATTAAAGTGGTTATTAATAAATTATAAAATTAAAAAAAAAATTAATTAGTAAAGCATAAGACGTACGTGGAGATTCGGGAGAAAAGGTAAGGGATTTCTCATCTTAATTTCATTTCTTTGAAACTTATACCATTTTCACCACATGTTTTTATGGTGTATACACATAATTATGGGTTTATTTTATCAATAATTTATTAAAATTTTAGTGGTTTAAAATTCCTATTCATGTTCATTCCTTTCGGGTTCTTTGATTTAAAAGCAACTAAAGAAGTAGAGGATTTTTTCTTAAAAAAAGATATAAATGTTTAAAACAGATTTTCATCCATAAAAATTATATTTTAATTGTTTATGAAATATTAATATTTATTATTATATATATTTTAAATGAAATTTTAAACTATATTTTTCTGTCATAATAATATAATTAAAAATTATTCTTCATAGCGTTGTCTGTAATGGTTATTTTTTAAATTCATTATTAATATGTAAATTTTTTTAATATATAAAACATAAATGGATTTTACAATAGTTAATTCATATATTATTTATCAAGCACCATATTTATGTTTTAAAGGTTTTTAAATGAATATTTTATTTCCAGTTCTTCTTGGAAATTTTCATTTTATTTGTTTACATATATTTTTTTATCATTATATTTATATGAAGCCTAAAAATGTTTCCGCATATGAATTAAACTGAATATTCTATGATATATTATGTTGTAAATGATATATTTTAGGTTTTTTATCATGATATTTGTTTTAAAATTTTATTGGATAGTGGTTTTAATGGGAACTAAATTACTCTTAAGAGATATGCATGATAGTGGGTTAGCTAGATATAGATCTCCAAAGCATTGGGTAAAGTGATAGTGTTAATGTGGATTTTATTTACCACTATGGGATACATTGGAATTAATAATGCTGGATATAAAATTAAAATGATTATTTTAATGGATAATGTAAACCTAATATCCCAACATACCTATATGTTTTTTAAATTCATTTTATTTATTTTAAAGGTAATATTTATTTTTCATAAGGAGGGTGAATAAACTCATGATTTAAAAGACATATTATGATATTCTGAAGTTGAAAAGTTTGTTTTCATGTGTTATCAGGCTTTTCCCATGAAAATTTCAAGATTATGATTTTTAATTTGTAGTTCCATACAAAATGTATTATTAAAAATTTGAGATTTGATGATGATTTCATGAATAAGTAATGATTATTTTGAACTCAAAGTTAGTTATATAAAAAATTAAAATTGTCCATGTGGGGTTTCATAAATTTTCAAAAGGAATGATATATATACTCTCTTTTATACATCCTTTAATTAGATTTGTTTTACTGATCAGACATTTTTTTTAAAAAATCACAAGGTTTAATTTTTTGTTGGTATTATAGTTATGTCCCTGGTGACCATTCTTGAATGAAGAAAAAGGCCATTAACGAAACAAGTGTGTAAACATAGCAAACTGTTTTTATAAAGAAAATATTAATTTCTTTAGTAACATATAATAATTTATGAAATAGATTCCCTTATTCTCTGTGTATTCAAAAATAAAATATCATAGAAATATACGAAACTCAATCCGTTATTATAAATCATATAATTCTGAATTGATTAAGGTATATGGAATTATAAATTTCTTTTAACTAGGGGATACCAAATATAGAAAAGGTATATATGGGAGGTAAAATGTGGAATGGTTCATAAGAATTTTTTATGGAGAAGTATAAAAATATTTTAATGAAAGTGAGATCCTTTTATATGGGAAAAGAGATACATTACCAAGCATACTAAATTTAGGTGAAGGGTTTAGACAAAATTATAAGGGAGTTAGGGGAGTTGGGTGAGAAAATTTTCATGAGACATGTGTGATTAAATTTAATACATAAATAAGGTATTCTAGAATGTTTATGTGTAGAGTTTACTTAGTAAAATTCTAGAAATTTTGGATTTATTCTTTTTACCCTTTGTTAACTTGTTTAATTATTTACAATGGTAATAATTGTTTTTAAAGAAGTATAATATTATGCGATTTATGAAATATTAATGTGTTAATTTTGAATTTGGAAATCATTTAGTGGAGTTAAAAATATAAATATGAGGAAATTAATTTTCTAATTCAAATATATGATATAAATAAATTCTATTTTTATGAAAATGAAAATTAAAAAATTAAGGTTTATTATTTTTATTTTCAAGAAACTGAAAATAAAGGACTTTTAATTTATTATTCTTATACAAAATATATTTTATTAAAATAATCATCTAACTGTAATATTTTTATTTTTCATATATTCAAGATACATAACAAATAAAATGACAAAATTTATTAAATTATATTTTGATTACTAAAATAATTTTATTAGTCATTTATCTATATTAATTGAATACATTTTCATTGAAAATGAAAAATCATTTTTCATTAAATATATCAATGAAAAATATAAAAAAATCATGACAAATATAAAAGTTATTACATTAATAATTACATGTTTATGTCATCCTAACATCTACTAATAGAACCACTCACGATTTCTACACAAGTCATATGTATAATGTTGGGACATCGAATCTAGTATCCCAGAGTTCATGTCTACTTTATTACATTGGTTCTAGAAATAAGGGATCACATTCCAAAGGACTTAATAGATTATTAGTCTTGGTAAACTAGATATATAAACGATTCCTATAATATAATTGAAATCCAAAATTATAATTTTTTTCAAGATTATAATTATTTCTTCAATATTATCCTTTAATATCATTCATAGTATGCTTCCTGGATTCCAGGGAATAGAAAAAACATAAGGGTTCACTCCAATTCTTAATAACATTTATGTAAAGTGGATTCTATGATTAATAAATAAGGCACAATCAATATGGAAATTTGAATATTTGAACACACTTGACATTTAACCAATCACTGGACTACCACAATAAAATATGAAATAATCAATATTGTATGTATATAACTGAACTCACATTCCATTTAAATAACTTTATCATGTATAGATACTAAATAATCAATATTGTAATTTAAATATCTAAACATGAATTACATTTAAATAAATTTACTTAGTAATAATCAATATGTGAAGGTAATAACTGAACACACATTATAATTAAATACTTTAATATCACGAATATATAAGGTCTAATTGGTGTAGAGAGGTAAATGACTTGAAACAAATTCCATTTATTTGATAAACAGATAATGAAAATGAATCCAGAGATAATACCACTGCTAAAATCTCATGGATAATAATAATATAATTATTAATGGAGGAAATTATTTTTTTTAAAAAATCATGATCTCATTAATCATTATACCTCTAGTATAAAGTCCTTTCAAAAGATAGTTTAAATATAATGGCCAGGTATACACCAGAAACCCATTTAACTAAGGCAAGCCAAATGATTCGTCTCATGATATTATCGATTCATTATGGGGATATCTATAACTAGTCCCCACCCATATATTGAAGTCCAAATCATTACTCATATTTTGAATGATCGATTTAATTCATGGACAATATGAATTATCAATATATATCTATATTTATTAAATAATACATATTTATCAATAATTTTCACAATCAATCATATAACATTCATTGTAAAGAAAAAAATTTAAAAATGGTAATAGTTTAAGAAATAATCATACA
Source organism: Viscum album (assembly GCA_963277665.1). NCBI lineage: Eukaryota > Viridiplantae > Streptophyta > Magnoliopsida > Santalales > Viscaceae > Viscum > Viscum album. The sequence continues at coordinate 2,023,177,705 of OY728137.1, read as the reverse complement.
TATGGTAAAATTCTTTTTATATTTTGGATAAAAATAATTTCCAATTAAAAATGATCATAAGAAAGTGATTATTTCAAGGTAAATTAGACAATCTCAAAAGAAATTGAGATTGTACAATAATTTTCACCTCTTTATTAACTTTTTAATTGTAACCCCTTGAATAATAAACTTAAAACGAAATAGTAATGATCATGAATAAATTTTTATTCATGTTAAATAAATAAACTAGACATTAAATACCCTACATAAAAGTTAATAGGTGCATATTAACAAATATATCACAAAGGAATGAAAATTGACATGAAATCCCGTATAATGATAACAATGTTGAAGTGAGAATTAACCAATGAATGTATTTTCTGTATAAAATGAAAATAAACCTAAAAAAGTGAAAATACAAAATAATATAATCAAAATTAATTACTTACAAAATCTATGAATGTCAAATACCATGAATTGGTAATATAACCCAATTAAAATAAATTGAGTTATGAAATTGATTACCACTTGGTAATTTTCATGTAAAATACCCTTGGATGAAATAATTTTATTTGAAACTCAAAATACCATTAATTATGAAATTTTCAAGATATTTCATGAAACATGGTCAATATATTCACCAAATAAAATAAATAGGGCATGTAACATTATAATGTTTCTCAAGGAATGGAAATTTAGATGAATTCCCTTACCCAATGCTTCCTATTCGTTGAACATGAATTATCCTACTGTATATTTATTTAAATTTCTTTGACTTATACTAGAACAAAATTTATATTTATAAAGTCATATATGATCCTTTTATCATATCATATCACCTATTCATTAATAGAAATTCATTATCATTATTGTTCCCAATGTTAACTACCTTCTTTTCTCATGCATTTTTTTAATGTGAAAGTCCATATTCGTGAGAACTTTATATAGTCCCATAATATAAAAAATTAGTTAATTTAATAAATGTATTTGTTTTATTAGACAAATTTTTAGTATCATTATTATAATTTTATTATTGAGAATGGATCAAATAACTTTATGGAGATGTTATTCCATATGTATGCATGAGAGACATTATAATTTCCTTAATGAGTGAAAGAGTAAGGAATTAGGATATATATAAAATTTTCCGAATAAATAAAATTTCATATATGTCACATATATAAATTAAATGTATCAGTATTACATTCTATTTAGTGTATAAGTGAAAAATGAATCACATTGCTCCTTGAGGTGGTAGTCCGTCATAAACACTAGAGACATTATCGTAATTTAAATGGAATGGAATGTTAGATGGTATATGTAATATTATAATTCCATAAGCATAATAATATAATAAATACTATATATATATATTTACATTAAATCTATTATTATATATATCCTTGAATGGTAGTGATGAAAAATCAGTTATATTAGTTGGTGAGGAAGTAGTTTACCCTACACAAGATCGACAGTTTAGTTTCCCATTTGATTAATGTGGAGATGGATCTAGGTTATTACATTAAAATAATAATAAAAATAATTATATAGGTGATACTTTTGTTATTATATTATCATATTTTAATATTATTTTAATTATTTGGAAGATTCAACAAAAATAATCTTGTTCAACAACATTGCCTCTTTTATTGACAACTTCTTTAGGATTGCACCAAAATCCTTAATTGGTTGGATTTAGGATCAATAAAAGGACTCTATGATTTTTGGAGAGGATTAATTAAGGGTTTTTAAGGTATTTTGCAACCCAAAGTGCTTCATAGGTGTAAGGAATGGAGGATTGGTGTGTCCTTTTGTAAATGGGGGAGAGGAAATACATGGAATTTTTTAAAAGATAAAGCGATACCCATGTTTTTCTCATGAAAAAGCCAAAAAAATGGTTAATTATCAAACCTAATAGGTTTTATGGTCGAAATATGGACATAAAATGTGTTTTGGAAATGTTTTAAGCCATTTTAAACCATTTGTAGTTTATCCCCTAGTGAATTAGATATTTCCTTAACCAATGTGATTAAATCTTAAAACTTTTACTATACATAATGGTTAAAAATTAATTTAAAATTATTAAATAATATAATTTATTTTGATTATAAAAAATGAACTCATTTTATGATATTCTATTTATAGAAGTGATATAATCCAATTTAAAATTAAACATATAGAAGCATCAGGAATACATATTTTCCAAATAAAACTTTAAGAAGATTAAAAATATTAATTTTATAAATGAATATAAAATTGATTCCAATGACCAGAATTAGTTATTTTGTAAAATAATTTTACTAAAAATTCTTTATATATAATTTTAAATATAATTTAATTTTTTATAAAATTTAATCAAAAAGGAAGTTTTCAAAAATGATTATTATTTTTCACTATTTATTGACAAATAAATCTTTTCATAAAATTATCAAAAAATAATCCTAAGATAATTTTGAAATGTAGAATTCAAAAATAAAGAGTATTTTCCCAAATATATTTTCTAAAAATTTTGTTCATTAATTTTATATTATGTATGAAAATTACGATGCTTCCGCCTTTTAGAAAAAATAAGGTTTTCAGAAAACATTTCATTTTCCTTCAAATGATTCAAGTTTTATTTATGATCAATAAAAATAAAACTATTTATTTATACATGTGTAAACCATATAATTTTCATCATTTGGATATTACTATTTATACCTATTAATTTAGTGTCTATGGTATAATGGTATACTATATTACTATTAATTTTGACTAGGTGTTGTGTGATTCACAATCTATCAAAGAGATTGGATTTATTTAAAAATAAATATATCATAAAGTTTAAGGGTGTTACATTCTATTTTATGATAAAAAAACATGTTTCATATATGTTATCGAACACTTTTTTAAAAAATATTGAAGTGTTACATTCTAACCCCTCTAATAATTTTTTTACTTTTAATTTAATCTAGATCTCGATAATCAATTATTTGATATTTGAAAATAAATATTTTAAATACATTTTGTAAAGAGTTTCAATAAAAAATACTCATAACAAGCGATAGAGTTATGAATAAGTTTCATTTGTAATAACACATATAAGGCTTCCGAATTGATAAACATTAGTGGTATGTTAAGATATTGGAATGGATGAAAAGAATAAATAATTATAGGGAGTGATAAAGGGAATTGATAATAAGAAAGTGAATAATAAATGGAATGTTAAGGACCAAAAAACCATAATTATATAATTATTTAAAGGACCACTTTATTCCTTGGATATAAAGGTAATAGGTTATGTTTTTATTCAAGATCCTTTTCTTAATGATGAGAAATTATTTCATTATGTAAGATAAAAAGGAAATATATGTACTTAAAATCACTCAATTTCATAAGAAAAATATAATATTTTAGTTTTGTTTTAATCAATTCCCATGTCATCAAATACTCTAAGAAATTAATATCAAAATATTTGTTTTTTATTTTAGGATCACTTAAATTTTACTTTAACAGATCGGAAATCCATAAAAGAGTGAAAATATTTTGATATATCTCTAAATGTTTTTAAAAAACATTTAGATAAAAAATTTAGTCAATATAATACATTAATATCCAACCCTAAATAGTAACACCACTTGTTCGTCATTAATATTTATTTTCCAAATAATAAAATTAAAAACAATAACCCATTAACAAGAACATTATATAGGCTAGTTGTAGAATTTTTTTTATCATCCTTTGGTTATGGGTTATAGCCCCAGGACCTTGCTAGATGTAATGTGTAGTCACCTATAATATGGGATAGAATTTTTCTAAAACAACATTTATTTTATTCCAACTACAATCCAAAAGTGTAATTACCATAATTACCTTAACATCAAATATAATGCCAACTATAAAGGATACTAATAACTTTAAACTAATGCTCACAAAATGTAAGGGCATTATTCCTTAAATAACATTTTAACTAAATCATATACTAAACTAATGTGTTGTATATCCAATAATTTCTCCCAAAATATCCTTAAACCTTTTATACCCCCACAACATAACATCTAAAATGGGGTGTTTAAGAATTTGGACTTATGATCAAACATAAACTTATAAACCAATGATTGTGTCCATATTATTAGATTTAATCTTAAATAAAGTCATATATTATTTCTAAAATTACCATAATACTTATAAGTTTCATTATTATTATATCCAAAATAACATTGGTCATAATACTTTTACAATTTAATTCATGAATCCTAATACCTAAATACTTCTTCTATTTTATTTCAACATAGAACCTTCCTCGATATAGGGATTAATCTTTAGAATATGGAATTGAATTAGATAATTACCAAGTTCTCCAAATTTAAGAAAAAGAACCATAAATGGATATCTATGTTGAAATATATTTCCTTCCATCATACTCTTCATGTTTCCACTCCAATTGACATCTTTATTCCCTTTTTCCACACATAAAAAATTTTCTTGTTCCATTGAGACACATTATTGGGTGTCTATTTCCACATTTATGACATAAAGTAAATTTATCTTTCATCCTCCATGGTCTTAATCACTAGATATCATAGAAAACAGTATCCTTATCTTCTTTAGTGAGTCCATGAGTTGGTTAAGGTTTTGGTAATTAGTCATATTTCCAGGAAATTACTTAGGAATATGATGATATCTTTCACTCAAATCATCATCACATTTGGTTGATTTAGTTACCAAATTGTTCTTCATGTTCAATGTTAACATTATTCCTTTAGGTCATTTCCATTTAATAAAGACAAGAAACGTAGTGTAAAAAACAATAATCATATATAGAAAACTATATAATTATTTACAATATGTCTATGTCAAAGATTTTTCTCTTAAATCTAATACACCTTAAATTTAACCTAGGAAATTAATTGTCATCATATATTGAAATCCTCAATAATGGTTGGTAAGGTAAATTTATATTATCCAAAGCATATCCCCCTATAGTTTCAAAATAAGTGCGATGTGAGGACCGTTGTTATGTACTAGATAATGCTCAATTCAAGCATGACGTATGTTTTTCAGAGTTATTTACCCTAGGTACATCTAGTCCAGAAGCACATACATATGTAGTTTATAGATATGGATGCATTTTTGGAAAAAACCACATAATATACACCTTACCAAATATTTTGGAGGTTCTTTTATACTTATCCTCAATATATATCATTTGTTTTTGTTTCCCAACATATGTTTCCGTAAATATAGTTCCCAAGGTATCTATTTAAATTCATCTGATACCAAATATAAATTCCTAGAATTTAGTATCCTAGAGTAAGTTTTTTTTACATTATTACATTTCTTCTAAATACAAGTGATCACATCTCAACAGCTCTTATTTTTTAGTAGTCTAGGTAAACAAGATATATATATGATTCCTAGTTTGAAATAAATAAAATATAATTAAAACATAATTATTTCTAAGAGTATGATTACTACTTGTAGAATATCCATGAAAATAATTCAAAATAGACTTCATGTATTCCTATAATAAGATAAAAACTAAGGTTGGGTTCAAATTCATAGTATGAGTTACACAAAGTGGAAGCATTCATGAATAAATAAAGTATATTCAATAAGTAATAATCAATATAGAAAGGTAAATTAAAAAAAATTCCATTATACCAATAATTTTACTATAATGATTTGATAAAGAATAATAATTATATAAATTTAAATAAAATAACATAGATTCCATTTAAATAACTTTACTACCATGAACAGATAAGGAATAATCCATATGGTAAGGTAAATAATTGATCAAACATTCCATTTAAATATTTTAATTATCATAAATAGATAAATAATAATGAAAAAGGAATGATAAATAATTGAACACACATTCTATTTTGATAACTTGAATTTCCTAAATAAATTAGCTATAATCAGAATGGAAAGGTAAAAAATTGAAAACATATTCCATTTTATGAGTAAACTAAGAATGAAAATGCATTATGAGATAATATCGTTGAAAAAAATATAATAGATAGTAATATAATAATTATTAATGAATAAAATAATTATTTATTGTATTTCATTATCTTAGGTGTAATGATACCTCTACCATTAACATATTTCATGAGAAAGTATAAAACTGATGGGTAGGTATACAACAAAAAACAATTTAACTAAGGCAATCCAACTGATTCATATAATGAGACTACTGAGGAATCAAGGGGATATTTGTAAATAGTACCAAACTTATCTACATGTAAAAAATCATCCCTCATATATTGAATTATTTATTTAATTCGTGAATAATGTGTCATATCAATACATATCTATATTGAGTAAATAATACAGAGTTATCAATAATTTCCCCAGTCAATCATATATCATTCAATGTAAAGAACCATATGTAAAAATGGAATATATTTTAGTAAATAATTATATCCATGATACATGTATTATTTATTTTTAATGAAAATTTAATTTCCAATGAAAAATGATCACAATAACGTGATTGTTTAATGATAAAGTTAAAATTCATAAAATAAAGAGAGATTGTACAATAATTTTTACCGCTTTGGTAAGATATAATTTGTATCCAATTAAAAAATAAACATAAATAACATTAATCATATTGAATAAATAGGTATTCATGTTAAATAAATTAATGTGAAACTATATACATAACATAAAATTGAATTGGTTCATATTAATAAATATCAATCAATGGAATGGAAATTGAGATGAAATTTCTTACACTAATAACAACGTTGAAGTGAAAATTAATCAATGAATAAATTATTTATATCAAATATAAATTAACATAAAAAATGGGAAATATAACATAATATAATCAATAGTCACTATTGACATTATCTAATAATATTAATGATAATTAAAAGTAATATATCCAAGTGAAAAGAAATTGAGTTATGAAAATCATTACCACTTGGTAATTTTCATGTCAAATACCCTTGGATTAAATAAATAAAATTGAAACCCAAAACAACATTATTTATTACTAGTTAATTATATTTCCTTGAAAATGGTATTATATAGATGGTATAAAAAATTTTATGCATAACATTATAGTATCTCTCAATAAAGGGAAATTGATATGAAGTCCCGTACCTTATGAAAAATTTTAGTTGAACGTCACTTAAACTCCTTTATAGTGAGTTTAAAAATGTTCTTAACTTATAAAATATCCGTATTAATATTTATAATAACATATATGATCCCTTTTATAACATCTTATCACCCGTTCATTAATATTAGTTCATTATTAGTATTGTTTCGGGTGTTAAGAGACTTGTTTTCACATATATGTATTTATGTGAATGTTCTAGTTCTTGAGATAATTATATATATCCATCATATCTAGAATGATATTAATTTTATAAATATATATTTTTTCATTAGATACATTTTTATAATAATTATTTAAATTTGGTAATAGGGACTAGATAACATCACTTCGTGGAGACAGTAGATTATACATACGTACGAGCGACATTATCATTAATTTAATGTGTGAAAGTGTAAGGAAATATATGATATATTATCTTTTAATAATAAATATCATGTAATATATATCACATATATTCATTAAATTTATCTTTATTACATTATATGTAAATCATATGTGAAAAATTAATCATATCACTTGGTGAGGCGGTAGTCCACCAAACATACAAGCGATGTTATCATAATTTAAATGGCATGTAATATAAGAAGGTATATGTGATATTATAATTACATAAGTATAATAATATTATAAATATTATATATATATATATATATTAAATACATCATTATATATATCCTTGAAAGGTGGAGATGGAAAACACATTGCTTCAATTCATAAGGTAGGAGTCCACTATACACATGATCAATGGTTTTGTTTCCCATTTGATGAAATTTGAGATGAATATATGATATGATATTAACATAATAACATATCATTATATATGGGATATTGGTTTTATTTTATTATCATATAATAATATGATTTCAATTTTGTGGAATAAGAAAGAAAATAAAAATGATTGTTTATGAACATTACCTCTTCCTCAGAAAATTTATTTATCTTTCTTCCAAAATTCTTCCTAGGATATTTCTGTAATTAGACTATTGATGTTAGGATGTTGGTATAGGAGTAAATAAGGTATTTGGGTTGGTAATGTCTGACCCAAATGAATTTAGATGTTTGAAAAATGGAGTATAGTGGGTTAGATTTTATATTTTGGGGATATGACACATATGAAAGTTTTGAAATGCTGAAGAGATACTAATGTTTTTATCATTCAAAAATCCTCAAAAATGCCTCATTACTGAATCAAAGATGTGAAAAAATCAATATTTTTTCATAAAATGGGGTTTTAACAAATTTTTAGTCATTTAAACCTTATATTATTAGTCTAACCCCTAGGTAAATTAGTTTTTATCTAAACCACAATAATTAAATTTTACTAGTTTTACTATTCATAAGTGTCAAAAATTAACATGAACTTATTATATAATATAAATAATGATAATTAAAAATATAAAATATATTTTTATAAATTCAATTATAGAAATTATTATGATATAATTTATTATTAAACCCATAGAGGAGTAAAAAATGTTTTTTTCTAAGAAAACATTCAAAATATTTAAAAAGATTTTATATCAGTATTAAATATAAAATTAATTCCAATTATATAAATTATTAATATATTAATATAATTTAGCAAATTATACTTTATAAAAAATTTAAAATATAATTTAAATGATTAAATAATTTAATTAAAAGTAAATTTTCAATAATAATTATTATTTGTCACTATTCATCAAAAAATTAATATTTTTACAAGATTCTCAAAAATCCATCCTATGATAATTTTTAAATGTATATTTGAAATATAAATATATATTTTTAAGTAAATTTACAAATAATGGTAAAAATAAATTTCGAAATATGTGCACAAAGCACGATAAGACTACCTTCTAGTATTTTTCAGAAAAAATTTATTTTTATATCAAATGATTCTTATTTTATTTATAATAAATAGATAAAAAATGAATTTTATTATAAATTTATAGTGACTATAATTTAAATTATTTAGTTATTACTATTCATACCAGTGAATTTGACGGCTAGGATATAACAGTATACTATATTATAGTTCATTTTGACTCATGGCTCCTTGTTCCGTAAGCTATCGAAGAGATGAAATTAATTTACAAGGAAATATATCATAATGTATTGAGGAGTTGAATTATTTTATGATATCGGTGTTAGGTTTTATATATGTTATCAAACACAATTTCTTCTTTTAAAATATCCGTGTGTTACATATAATATAATAAGTAGTGTTATTTAAAGGTAATTATTCAGAACACATGTATCTCAAAGTGATTTACATATATTTAATTTATCCAAAAAATGATTCCACTACATAAAAACTTATTTGAGTTAATCTGGGTATTTATTTAAAAAAAACTAGTGAAGATACTTGTCTTCCATGATTGGAAAAATTAACCTTATTTGGAAGAAAAATACAACTTGATTCCATTTCATAAACATTTTGTTTTTATTTTATAATATATTTATGCTTATTTATACCCTCTAATTCAATGGATATGTTACAATAGTTATTTTATTAATTATAACATAGTTTACATTCATTTTTTCTTATGTGTAACAAAATATGTCATAAATTTAAATTATTATTATTTGTGTGGAGTTACATTTAATAAAAGAGCAAATAATTATGAGCCATAGAAAATAACATAAGAATATGATATAATAGATAAATATAAAATAATTATAAACATAGACATATTAACATAGTTTATATAGAATCACAATCATGCATCCTATAACATGGTAGATCCGATATCAAAATAACCATCCCATAACACAGTGGATCAAGAATCATAACCTATATCCCATAACATTGTGGATCGATCTTCTTGACTCATTCCCCATAATTATCTCACGAGATGTAAAACATTAACTAGTTAATTAGAGGGATATATCGGAATTCACCTGCCACATATTGATAAATCATACATTTATGTGCTACATGAAATCAATCATAAAACATATTATAAAAATCTAAGGTAAGGAAATTGTTTTTCATATAATTTTTTGATGGTATTACATAAAATGATATAAATAGTTAGATATATTGATAACAAAATTAAATATCCTTTATAAGTTATATAAAAAAAGAACATAAATGTTGAAAAAAAGTTACCCATAAGTATAAGTCATTTTTATATAGAGTTTAAAATGGAAGGAAATTTATAAAAGAATAATTTTCATAAATCATTTAAAACATTATTGATGATTTGATGTTAAAATTCATTGATAAAAATCATTTTCAATATTGTGAGTGGTATAATTTTTAAGAAATAACATTTAATGAATACCAAATAATCTAACTTTAAAATGAAAAATAATTAAGTAAATATATGTGAAGTTAAAGATAATAAATAAAAAAACATGTAAATAAATTGAATTTCTATTAATGAGGGAATAAATACAGATATGCATTGATATGACACATTGTATATATGAGGGAATATTATAAAAAAATCAAATTATCACATAGACATAATTAACTGATCTTATAGTGATGGAATAAATATTTTTGGAGATCTAAAACACATAGTAAATTTCATGTCTAATACATTCGATAACATTGTTGAGGCATTGTTCCATGATATATAATTGTAAATTTGTAACACCTCAGCCAAAACAAAATCTAGTTTTTCTCATGTAACCTAATAATAAATAGAGTGGTTATAAAGGGGCCCACCCATAATTTACGAAGGGAAATTCATTCATCATATAAATGAACAAGACAACTTAATCAATATTCCTATAAAATCAATAACAGTCTATATTAGAAGACCCAACATACAAAATATCAATACATTCCCCGGTCAAGAAGATCATAAACTATATATAGAAATATGTTGTATGGTATAATTTCAGTAAGTAATGAATATAATATTCAATAAAAGGATGTCCATATATATTTAAATGATTTAAATATATTACTATAATATTTCTTATCGAAATTATACCTTTTTACTTTGAAAATAATTTTTTAATTTAAAAACGTCATATATATTAATGAAACATTTTTATTTGAAATGGAACATTAAAAATTAGAAGTTATTATTAAAATAACTGAGTGTTCATAATTAAGGGAAATTCCATTCATTATTTATAAGTTTAGAAAAACATTCCTTTTACACTATCAGTAAAGGTCGAAAAGAACCTCGTTCGGAAGATGACAATAATATAACTTTAAATAATATTTTCAAAAAAGGAAAAAATAGGTAAAAATTTATTCAATTAATAAATTTTGTTTAATTGAAATATTCTTTATATTTTTTTTGGGAATATATGGATATGAAAGAAAATACCCTAGTTGAGATAGTACAGAATAGTGATGAGATTGTGAAATAAACCCTTACATCAAGTTCAACTTCATTCACATGCATTCCAAAATAATGTATAATAAATATATATTTATTATATAAATATTAAAGAACCATATTAATATATTTTATACCATATATTATTTAACTTTATCCTTTTATCACCCATTTATTAATATTTATTTATTAAAATCACTGTACTTGATGATAACTGCTTCATTTTTCTTGTATGTTTTGGTTCGGTAGATTTTTTCTTTGAACATTGTTCATAGTTATATCATCTAAATGGTGTTAATAATGTTATAATTATCATTTATATTCATTATATATATAGTTTTATCCTTAAAATATTTAGATAGAAAAATGAATCTCACTGTCCATAGATACGGTTGGCAGTACGTATACATGAATGTTTTTTGTTCATTTTTTGACCGATGGAATGAATGAAAGGTAAATAATAATTCACACTTAAAGAATAATTATTGTATAATATTCATCATATATGTTCATAAAATCCATCATTATTACTGTCCATGTAAAATGGAAATGAAAAGCAGATCACATCACTTTGTGGAGGTGGTAGTCCTCACGTACGCCTGAGCGACCATCCACTATTAGAAAAAATTTGAAGTTATGAAGTTACAAGTGATATTTTAATTCAAGGGTTAATTTTTTTCATGAGTATTTTCTTTAAATATTAAACCCATCATAATAACCATCCATGAAATATGGTAGTCAAAATGAATTTTATCTCTACATAGAGATGTTAAATCGTACATATGCATGAGCAACACATTCACCTCTCCTTTGATGGGAATGTGAAAAGATAATATTGATTTATTATTAATAATAAAATTTAAGTATATTAATTATACTAAATTTGTTTTTTATGATAAATTCCATAGACTAATATTAGGTAAATAAGAAATAAAAAGAAAGTGACTGGTTAAGGTGATTACCTCTACTTTGAAAGAACTCCATTAAATATCATATTAAAGGCTCTAGGGTTGATATATTGGGATTAGAAACACATAAATAATGTTTATGGGTAATTTTAGAAGTTATTTTGTAATGTTTTGATTGATATAGAAGGATTAATGTGGTGTAAATATGTGAGGGTGGAGGTGCCTTTCTATATTTTTTTTGTCTGGCACTTTTGGAATTACATAAATTATTAAATGAAAAGAAATTATTTATCACCCAAATTCATGAAAATGTCTAGGAATTAAAACAGTGGGTTATATTTGGTTAAAATATCATAATACAATAAATGTTTTACAGGTTTTGTGGTGTTAATTTTTTTTGTTTAACTACATAGTTAACTTATTTTAACATTAATCATAATAATATATTTTTCACTATTAGTGGGTTATAATATTACATATATGGTAACTATTCCATTATAAATCGAAAACTCATCAAATTTTAGACTATATATTACTTCAGTTATCCTATTTCAACATTTTAATGATTTTTAAATAATTTAATAAAATATTATTTTGATAAATTACAATTAATAACAATTTTGATAGTATTCATTTAATTTGATTTAAAATACTTCCATAAAATGTTGTATTTAGAATATAATTCATTTAATAATGAAAAAAATGTTAAATTAATCTAAATTATTAGTTTAACATTATAAATAACTAAAATTATGTCACTATTAGTATTTTTAATATGATGTATTTTATTTTTCTATTAATTGAATAAATACTGTTTTAGTGTAGCACATGATTTTTATGGTAATTATATAATTACAAAATTTTATAAATAATTTATAATAATTAATATATTTTCATTTTTCACAAAATTGACATTTAAATTTATTCATACCTTTTTTCTTTATGTAGACACATAATTGATATTTTAAACTAAGAGATTGACATTTTGTAACTTTCATTGATTTAAATGTTATATTGGTCATTTTCATGGACAAGTGTCCATTAGACATATCAATTAAAACATAAGGAGTTAAAGGTTTTATTTACTTTATCCAATTAGAATTAATATGAAATATTATGTCCTTACCACTTAGTTTTAACCTAGATTAACCAAATTTATCATTTACCACGGTGATAAAATTTTCCACAATTACTATTCATATTTAGCAAAATAAAATAAACCTATTTACTAAATTTGAACATCTTGATTCCAAATATGGAATCCGTTCTTCAAGATTAAATTTATATAAGATTTGGAAATTATTTTTTAAATAAGTATGCGAAACATGAAAAATAATATCTCTTAGAAAATTAATTTTTTTAAGAATAGAACTTGATTTATAATTATTCTATTACTAGTATAAACTATTAATGAATGTTTAAATATTTTTTTAAATATGTAATATTTAAATTTCATTAAAATAATTCACAAATAGTTAATACTTTTTTATTAATATATAATCATATTATGCATAAAAAATATTTTATTAGGAAAATAATTTCTTTTACTTTCAAATAATTTTTTTCGAAAACAAATGATTTTATTTTTATAAAATAATAGTGACCAGAGATTTATATACATAAAAATCACATCCTTTTATTGAATATTCAATAAATTACACAAAATACATGTTCAAGGACCATAATGGTTTTGATTTTTTAGAGTCAATATATACAATATTCTTCTTTAATGACAAAAGTTCAACATATCCCATAACAATCTTCCACTTTTATACTCTTTATAAACATACCATACTTATAACCTTTTGTAATATCCTTCCCATTCTTGAGACATCTCATAGTTATTTTTAGGTATTCTTTTACACTTTTTTTGACCGTACCTTGTTTTGGTCTTACATCGAGATTGTTTGGGTGAATTTGGAGAATTTTGGAAGAGTACATAGGGTTGTGCGTGGTTGGAACACACATAGGGAAAACAATACGCTTTTCCTTAGCAAACTGTGTACCCTATGTTGAGACCCATGGGGGTGGCATTGTTTTTAAAAACTGTGTGGAACCCCCCCCCCCAAATAATTCACACATTGGATAAAGGTGTTTTGATGTTTAGAACATGTATTTTCAAATTGTGTGGCCCCATTGCAAATCGTGTAATCGGGATAGTATGGGAAAATGGTTGGGGATAACGATTTTTCTAATTATGTGGCATATCCTGGAAAAAATTCACACAATATTTTAAAACTCCTAAAATAAAATAAAAAATTCCCAAACCCCTCAGTTTATATCCCTAATCCCCACACTTAGAATAATATAGTTTACATGTATTTTGGAGGCTCCCAAGAGGATTTCTTGGATCCTCAAACTCCATTCTCTTTGAATATAAAATCTAGTAAAAGAAACAAAATCCTCTTCGGTATGAGATATCTCCCTTTATAGGCTAATATCTCTCATGTGTTTCAACCACGTTAGAGAGGGGTAAATTATCCGGTAGTTCATGGTTTATATCTAGGTTTTAATGGATCTTGTTTTGTTGGATCTTTATCCTATGGTTTGATCCTATATCTCCATATCTATTGTGAATTTAATAATTCTAACTTGATTTAAGGTTGAGGATGGGAGACCATTCTTCAATGATCCAAATTTAGATGGTCCACATTCTATTTCCCATTATCTTAATTTCATTCTCATGTATGTAATTGTAACATTGTGTTTACATGTTGTAAAATTTCATTCAAATTACAAAATTGAAATAAATTCCATTCAATAAAGTTACTCTCCTTGAATCCCGATGAATCTTTTGGAGATTATGATACAAACTTTTATAGAAACCCATGGGGTTGGCCAATTATCCTTGAAATGATAATTATGATATGTAAATTAAGAAATATTGGGTTTATGGAATTGAAATAAATCCTTGTTTCATGGTTTGATAATGTGATTTAAAGGGGTGTTTGGCATAACATTGAAATCTTAATGATTTATTTGACAATTGATGTGTAATTAGATGAGTGGTTAAATGGATAATTTCTCAGGATGATAATTATGTGGAATGTAATGATATGTGGTTATGATTAATAAGTGAAATGGTATACTATGTTGAAAATGGATGATAAATTATTTATAAAAGTGGAACCATTATATATATGTGTGTATTTTTGAAGAATGTAGAGAGGGTGATGGAATGATGATCCATTTTTTCTATGGAGTTCTAGATTCCTACTATTGGGACTATTTCCAATGCTTTCGTCGTGGTGCGCGCGTCCATCCGCTTGGGCGTGACAGGTGTGGCTTTCTTGTTACCCTGCATTCCTGCTTTCCAAAGGCAGGCGACATTCACTCCTTATTCAGGGACGTCTGCTCCTTGACTGAAACAGAGATGATGGGATGTTGCTTCTTCCTTCCATGGAATCCTCCTCGGCACTCATCACATAGTCTGGGTCTCCCTCATAGACTTAATACGTTGTTCGTGAAACTCTTCCCAGTGCCATATTTCCATGGATGCTAGTTAATTACACTGCTTCTTTCAGGACATTCCGAAGTTTCCAGTCAGGGCAGCAACCTTTAGATGGGAGAGTAGTCACGTCAAGGCATCATTAACGTGTCTAAATGCGAGGGGATTGGAATGTATGTTGTTTGTCCCTTATTACAGGGCTTCTCGAGGGCGTGGAAGCCCAAGGAATCCTACATCGAATGTGCGGAATCATATGCCCTAGGAATGTATCTGAGGTTTTCCTCAGCTTCCTATTTTTAACACAGGGTATGCCGCAAGTTTAACGTCCGGAAGAGACGGATCAGGATGATCAGAACACTAACTGGAGTGGATCAGATTGTGGAACCCCTCTTGAGGGAACAACGATATTGGAGTTGTCCCGTGGGTGGATTTCTGGATGTTGTGGAGGGATGTGGGGTGGCATGATCTCATCGGGATGTGGATTCCTGGGTAATAATCAGGGTGGATGATGGAGAAGGGGATGGAGTGGAGGGCGATGAGATGGGGCCTTCATTGAGGTGATGGTGATGATGGGCCTGGGCCTCGAAGAGACTTCCTACATATCCCCGGGGCAGGGAATCAAGGTCCGCGTAGTTAGATGTGGAATGGGGCTTACACACTGTGGCGGCCCAAGGATATAGGGTCAGTGGACTGACGTGAAGGGACTATGGGTCCAGGTGGGCTTGAACCTCATGGAGGCTTCCTATGTATCCCCGGGGCAGGGAATCAAAGTCCATGTAGTTCAGGTTGGAGCATGTCAGAAAATTGACGTGGATGAGGACCATGGTCCGATGGTGTAGGGCTTACACTCTAGGCTACCTAGGTGTTGGTGAACCGATGCAAAGGGGGTCGGAATGGCCAACGAGTGGTGGGATTGTGTCACGACCCATCCTCGGGGCCCGTGCCATGAATACCCCAAGCCCTCCTTCGATAGGCCAAGGGCTAGCGACTAGCACCAAAGGCGTAAAACCTGATAATTGGGAAGGCATTGCCTTTATAAACATAAACACATCCAACCAGAGCACAAGCGGAAGTAAACACTAAGTAAACATTATAACAAAAGTATTGAAAGTAAGGGGCTGGAAATACAAGCCCAACTCTAAAGTACAAGGTAAAAGACAAAACAGTTGGAAGGTGACAATCCGCTCCTAGATCATCCACCATGGATCCTACCTGAAGGTTGGGTACATATAGCCTCCTTAGCACCCTCATCCGTCAACCTAATCTGGGTACCGACTCATCGTGAGGTCCACCTCCGGGTACCGACTAGTCGTGAGTTCCACCTCCAGGTGTCGTCCAGTACTCGTACACTCGGCCTCCATCAGAGTTTTCTGTCGTCTGCATCCAACACAATGAGGTGCGGGCATAGCCTGTGCAGGGGTGAGTATAACGATACTCAGTAGGGACCTCGAGACCATCAAGGTCTCACTAAATCATACAAGGATAAACCAAAAAGAAAGATCTCAACAGATAACCTTTAGTTAGGTATATGCCCATAAATATACCTATGTTATCAAGTAACCAATCTCAATAATGAGGAAAACACAAAGGACATTGACTCACCTCAGAACAGGATTTTCATTAATGATATCACAACCACAAAAGTTGAAAAGCTCCTCCTCTGACGTGTACAATGATCCTATCACAACTCTGAGGCACTTCTCACTAACCTTAGACTGCTGAAGTACTCCACCTATCGAGTACTGTGGGTATGCTGCTACAACTAAGGACTTCTCATGACGGGTCTATTGCTACAACTAAGAACACACCCTCATAGCCTACAAACGTACTCCATTTTTCGAGTACCTGGGGTATGCCGCTACAACCAAGTGCACCTCCGCCGTGGATCTGCCGCTACAACCAAGGCCACCCCACTGGGCTATCCAAATCACTCTGAGTCGATCGATCAACAGTCGTCAATTCTCAGCCAGCTACTAGGTCTTTGAAATCTGCTAGCTCATCACCGGGAGGGTCTGCACCATGAGATACTGGTTGATACTCCAATTATCTCAAGGTTACACGAAGAAGTGCCCATGCCACGTCATAGGAAACTCAACACAACAGACGGCGCGTCAATCGGACTCCTAGTCTGTGTGTTATAAGCCTTTTCGTCCAACGGGCCCGGTTGGTTTCATGTATGAACCAAACCTATCATATCTCAACAGTGCCCCAAACTCTCATGGGATATACTAATAGGGACCGTTTCTCAATGTGATTTCCAATGCCGTTGACGGTTCGTCCAACGGATGTCTGGTCTGAAAGTTATCGTCTTTTCCGTTCCAAGGGCCCGGTTAGATTTTGGATACAATCCAACCTGGTGTTACTCCAACTATATACAAATGTGGAGTATAAAAAATGAGCTGTCTCATAAAGAGGAATCCAACAAAGTCGACGGCACATCAATTGGACGTCCGGAGCTCAAGTTATAAGTGTTTCCGCTCCGAGGGCCTGGTTGGTTTCATGTTCGAACCAACCCGGCCATACCCAAAGTTCACCGAATGCTTTAATGTAATATACCTAAAGGACCATCTCGATCCAAGGATCTCATTGCAAATGACGGTGTGTCGATCATAGGTCAGTAGCCCACGATATGGGTGTTTAAACGATTCTATCTTAAAGTAGTGGGTTTGGGCCCGGTCCGACCCGACCCAATACCCCATGGGTCAGCCCGAACCGGGTTGACCTGACCAGGGTCCAGGTCCGGCCCAGTTGGGCGCGGCCCAGCCGTCGCGTCCCGGCCTGACGCGGGGGTCCGGCCCTGCGCGGGCAGCCTGGCCCGGCACAGGCCGCCCGACCCAGCGCGGGCAGCCCGGCTCGGCGCGGGCAGCCCGGCACGACGCGGGAGGCGGCTCGGCCTTCGTCGGAGCGGGATGCGGGGGGGGGGGGGGGGGGGGGGCACTTCCCGCCTTGATATAGGAATGGTGGACCCATGTGGGGTCTGACCAAGGTGTGCTGGCTGGGGGTTACAACCCCCGGACTTCCTGAATCGGCGAGCCGTAATGGCCAGCCAGAGAGTCGTCGTGGGACCTGCCGCTCCCACCTCTGAGAGTGCTGGCGAGCGGATGTCCGGCCGCCCCTTGTTGAACCACCGCAGCCCCTGTCCTACTAGTTTTGCGTGACGGCGTCGCGCCCCTCTGCCGCGGCCCGCCCCTACTGTGGCCCTCCATGGTGCTCCGGCGCGATGCAACGGCGCAGTAGCCCGCTCTTGGCCTCGGCTTCACCGGCGTAGTGCGACGGCACCGCGCACCTTCGCCGCCGCCTTCTTTGGCCACAGTTTCCTTGTTCCCACACGGTTCCCTTGCACCACGTCTCCTCCATTCCAAACCACAACGGTGATCAACATCAAAAGGGGAGGAGGATCGGCTGTGTTTGTGCGGTCTGACCTCCTCCCGTTATATTGATAACAAGCGGCCAATAAAAATGAAGAACGTCAAAATAAAACTTGAACGATGAAACAACCCCTATCTTGATTCATGAAAGTTGATCACTTGGTGAAGAAAGGGAAAGCCCCACAGTTCTGTAGATGTTGTCGTGGAATGACGGCGTCGCTTCATCAAGCGTCGAGAAAAGGAATCTGAGGTTGGCACTGGCATTCTTCGCGTTCTTAGAGTTTTCTTCCCAAATCCTCTACACAACAAAACAACCAACCCAAAAATAAAATAAGCCTCTTGCCATTTTTTATTTACTTATGCCAACATTTCAAAACTTCAAATGTTGAAAATTGAAATCACTTAATTAATTAGACTTATGTTGTCAAATTAAATGGAGAAATAAGTTGGCAAGAATTAATGTGGGGGAGAGCCACATAAATTAAGAGGGGGTTTTAGAGGGGTTAGGGAATTGAAAATGTGGGGGCTCGTGTGGGCTCCACCTCCCTCATAACCACACATGGGAAGGTGGGTGGTCGTGGGCCCCACCAACAACATCCCATGAGAGAGTATAACCACCACGAATAAAATAAAATTTGCACACAATTTTATTTTACATATCATTTAATCCCCAATTTTTTTACAACTCCTACCGTGCAAACGAAACTCTAGAAAATGTCATCTTAAGCAATTACCGATTCTGCGGTTTCATCGATGCCCTCAGATTTCCATTTCAAGAACCGGTTCAAAAGTTAGAAAAACCGGCTCGTTCGTTCACCGAACGTACCCAAGCTAAACCTAAAAAATTGATTCCGGGCACACCAGGCCTTGGAATCTGTCACCGTGAGAAACTACGTACTCGTAAAATCCCAAAGAAATTAAGAAAAAAATTTCCTTTAAATTTACGGGTCTTTACATTACTCACATCTCAGGGCTTTAAGTCCCCGTAAAGAAACTACATAAACTAGGGAAACAAATGAGGGTAATGAGCATTCATCTGAGCCTACCGCTTCCATGTTCCCTCCTGGAGGTTCCTGTGCGGCCACCTGATGCACACTAATAGAATCGACCTTCCACGTAGGACCCGCTCCTTTCGCTCCTCGATCTCCGTCGGAACCTCCGAAAATGTAGCCCTGTCATCGATGTCCATCTCCCCGTCATCGATGATATGCATTGGGTCGTGCACATATCTCCTCAACTGAGATATGTGGAATACATTGTGCACCTGGTGCAACTGAGGTGGAAGAGCCATTCGATAAGCCACCTCACCTATCTTGTTGTGAACCTGGAATGGTTCGATGAAGTGCAGAGATAACTTTCCGCCTCAGCCAAATCTCCTTAGACCTCATCGAGGTGAGACCCATAAGAAAACGTGATCTCCATCCTCGAACTCATGTGGTCTCTGTCTTCTATCATCTTAGGAATTCTATCTGTTCTGTGTAGTCTTCATCCGGTCCTGGATGATCTATGATTTCTCTCTCGTAGTCTGATCCATCTCTAGTCCTACAATAGCTACTAAGATTTCTCCTTTTCCGATAAGATAAATCTGGTCTCATCCCTTGCATGAACCATGTTATTTGCCTAATACAGTCAATCTTGAAATAAATTATACTAATCCATTCCATGGATGAAGTCGTAAGTCCTCGACGGTACTACCAAGAGATCCAACCGTTACTCTCACCTCCAAGGGTTGAGTCACACTGTCGGCATCAGCTTGTGGTCGCTGGGTCTCCTCTAGTAGGTATCTCGAATGTGAGGGTCAAGTCAACAGTTTTAAACCGGAACCTCTTAGTAACAACTATAAAGAGAGGACAGGAAAGTAAATGCCATAAAGAAATTTGTCTTTTATTATTGCAGATCAAAGTACAAAGACACATACAACAAGAACATCAACAAAAAGGAAGCTAGAAGCACCAATAACAAAGGCCTCCATTCCGGAAACTAGTCCTTCTTTTGTCCTCCTGCTTCCGGAGCCCCATATTTGTATGATTCAGCTGCCTGAAGCTGTGCTCTCCCATGTCCACCCGTTCCCTGCGGTCGGGGTGGACCTCCTAGTGATGGTGGTGGAAACACCTCGAAGCGTCATCCACCTCCAGCTGCACGACTAGCTCCTCCGCCTCGGTTTCCTGCTCCTTGCGGTCTACCTCGATCGAACCTATGTATCTGCCTGGGAGGTCCTTTTTTTATCTTCATATCATCTGCATGGTGGGTCGGAAAGTCACGTGCGATGTGACCAAGCCCGCCGTAGGAGCAACATTGTCTACTCCTGGTAAGTCATTCTCTAACCCGGGTGCCTCGCAAACACGATCCTATCTCATGTGGTCGACGACCTTTAGGTCTAGTCCTCATGGACCTCTACGTCATCTGTCTACTACCTGCTATAGAAGACTCTACCGCATGCCGACTAGTGGTGGGTCCTACTGCTGGAGACTGCTCAACAAGGAAACTCTCCACTTAGAGGGATCGCTCCAACACCCCCATCTATGTCAGGATGTTGTGGGAGACAACTGAAGCTCTAATCTATCGCCTGAGCCCCTACTCGAAGGTCTGGGCCCTGAAGAACGGGTCTCGTACCATGTATGTGGAGTAGCATTAGAGGTCTGTGAACCTCACTGAGTACTGCGCCACTGTCATGCTACCCTACTATAGATGCAGTAGATCCTGAATACGCACCGCTTGAAAGGTGGATGGTACAAACTCTGCCCGGAATAGGCTCTCGAATTCTGCCCACTGATGTGTCGCCTCATCATGCATCTGGAGCATCAGGCTACACCATCTGCCTACTTCTGCCAGAAGGAGGCTGGCAGCAAGGATCACCAAGAGGTCTTCTGGCATCCCTACTAGCCTGAAGATTCTCACCACAACCTCCAGTGAATCCTCAGCCGCCTGCGGCTCCGTCTCTCCCATGAACCTGGGTGGCCTCTAGCACTGGAACTCGTGTAGTGCACTCAAGTGGTGTGCACTCTGTGATGCTGGGGCTGGTGGCATCGGTGGCCCAACGGGTGGAAGTAATGTTGGTGCCTCCGCTGGTGTCTCAACTGGATGAGGGACCTGTACTGAGGCCTCGGCACTCAACTGGCTGTCAGTATGTACAACTCTCGGGGTGCTAGCTAGTCGTCCACAGGGAGGCATCATGAAAGAAATAGATGCGAAACGGTTAAGAATATACCTAGTGTGCTGACTTGGTTTGAGCTAACTTTAAAAGTTTTGGAAACACACATGCAATCAGTATTTACATGCACTACGTCGGAAATTAGTAGACAAGGTCGTGGTGTATGGATACGTCGACCGCCGCACTAACACTGGACTCCCTAAAATGATGACCACACTCGGTACCACTAACACTATTGCTTCACAAAAAAGAATGTTCAGAGTCCTGAGTTATGTGGTAGAACTAACTCCTCTGATACCAATTTGTCAGGACCCATCCTCGGGGCCCATGCTGTGACTACCCCAAGCCCGCCTTCCATAGGCTAGGGGCTGGTGACTAGCACCAAAGGTGTAAAACCCGATAAATGGGAAGGCATTGCCTTTATAAACATAAACACATCCATCCAAAGTACAAGAGGAAGTAAACACTATTAAAAAAGTATAACAAAATTGCTGAATGTAAGGGGCCAAAAAAAATCCCAACATTAAAGTACAAGGTAAAAGAAAAAATAGCTGGAAGTTGACAAGAAGCTCCCGGATCGTCCACCACAAATCCTGCCTGAAGGGTAGGTACAGATAGCCTCCTCAGCGCCCTTATCCGTCAACCTCCTCTGTGTACCAAATGGTCATGAAGTCCACCTCCAGTTACCGACTCGTCGTGAGGTCCACCACTAGGTGTCATCCAGTCCTTGTACACTCGGCCTCCATCAGCATTGTCCGTCGTCTGTATCCAACACAACGAGGTGCAGGCGTAGCCCGTGTAGGGGAGAGTATGACGATACTCATTAGGGACCCCGAGACCATCAAGGTCTCACTAAATCCAACAAGGATAAACCAAACATAAAGATCTCAAAAGATAAACCTTACTTAGGAATATTCCCATACATATACCTATGTTATCATGTAACCCATCTCAATCATGATGGAAACACAAAGGTCATTGAATTAGCTCAGACCAGGATTTTCATTAATGATATCGAAACCACAACTACTAGAAATCTCCTCCTCTAATGAGTACAGTTATCCTATCACAACTTCGAGGCACAGTTCACTAACCTTAGACAGCTGAAATTCTCCACCTATCAAGTACTGTGGGCCTTCTGCTACAACTAAACGCTTCCCACCATTGGTCTACCACTACAAACAATCACACCCCCTCATAGCCTAAATAGGTACTCATTCTTTCGAGTACCACAGGTCTACCTCTACAACCAAGCGCTCCTCCGATGTGGGTCTTTCGCTACAACCAATCACACCCCACTGGGCTATCTGAATCATTCCGAGTTGATCGATCAGCAGTCGTCAAGTCTCAATCAGCTACTAGGTCTCTGAACTCTTCTTGCTTGTCACCGGGAGGGTCCACTCCATGAGCTACTGGTCGATACTCCAAGTATATCAATGTTCCACGAAGAAGTGCCCCAATGTTCTACCACATCATAGGAAACTCAACACAATAGACGGCGCGTCAATCAGAATCCTGGTCTGTGTGTTATTAGCCTTTTCGTCCCGAGGGCCCGGTTGGTTTCATGTACAAACCAACCTGACTGTATCTCAACAGTGCCCCGAACTCTCATGGGGTATACTCATAGGAACTGTTTCTCAACGCGATTTCCAACGCCGCTGACGGTTCATCAAATGGATGTCCGATCTGAAAGTTATCGCCTTTTCCGTTCGAGGGGCTCGGATGGATTTTGGATACAATCCTACCAGGCATTACTCCAACTATATCCAAACATCAAGTGGGGTATACCAAAAGAACCGTCTCATAAAGAGGAATCCAACAAAGTCAACGTCACATCAATCGGATGTTCGGAGCTCATGTTATAAGTGTTTCCACCCCGAGGGCCTGGTTGGTTTCATGTTTGAACCAACTCAGCCATACCCAAAGTTCACTGAAAGCTTGATTGTAATATAATGAAACGACTATCTCGATCCAAGAATCCCATCGCAACTGACGATGCATCGATCAGTGGTCCGTAGCCCAAGATATGGGCGTTTGAACGAATCTGTCCGAAAATAGGGGGTTTGGGCCCGGTCGGACCCAGCCCAATACCCCCTGGGTCGGCCCAAACAGGGTCGACCTGACCCGGGTCCGACCCTGTTGGGCACGTCCCGGCCCACGTGGCCGGCGGCTCGACCTTTGGCCGAGCGGGATGCGAGGGGGGGGGGGGTGCTTCCCCCTTGATTGAGGAAGGGGGGACCCCTATGGGGTCCGCCCTAGGTGTGCTGGCTGGGGGTTACAAACCCCGGACTTTCCAAATCGTCCTGCCATAATTGCCGGCCGGAGGGCTGCCGCGGGACCTGCCGGTCCCGCCTCATGGAGCGCCGGCGGTCGGATGTCCGACCACCCCTTTACTGAACCGCCACGGCCAATGGTAGCGGCCCATGTCCGACCACCACAGAGCGACGGCGCCACGCCCCTCCTCCGCGACCCGCCCCCGTGACCCGCCCTAGCCGCGGCCCTCCATGGTGCTCCGGCTCGGCGTAATGGCACCGCGCCGCTCCGCCACAGCCTGCTCTTGGACACGACTTCCTTCGGCTTCACCAGCGTGGCGCGACGGTGCCGCACACCATCACCATGGCCCGCACCGGCCGCGGTTTCCTCAATCCCATGTGGTTCCATTGCACCGTGCCGCCTCTATTCCATACCCCGACGGTGATCCAAATCAAAAGGGGAGGAGGGTCGGCTGGGTTTGTGCGGTCCGACCTCCTCCCATTATATTGATAACAAACGACCGATAAAAATTAAGAACGTCAAAATTGAATTTGAACGATGAAACAACCCCTACCTTGATTCATGAAGGTTGATCGATTGGTGAGTAAAGGGAAAGCTTCGATGATCCATAGACGTTGCCACAGAATGACGGAGTCGCTTCATCAAGAATCGAGAAAAATGATGCCGAGGTTGGCACCGACATTCTTCGCGTTCTTCAACGAGGATAATGAAGTTCTCCAAGACTTATAGTTTTCTTCCCAAAGCCTCCACACAACGAAACAACCAACCCAAAAATAAAATAAGGCTCTTTCCATATTTTATTTACTTATGCCAACATTTCAAAACATCAAAAGTTGAAAATTGAAATCTCTTAATTAATTAGACTTCTGTTGTCAAATTAAATGGAGAGATAAGTTGGCAAGAATTAATGTGGGGGGAGCCACATAATTTACGAGGGGGTTTTAGAGGGGTTAGGGAATTGAAAAGGTTGGGGCTCTTGTGGGCCCCACCTCCCTCATAACCACACATGGGAAGTTGGGTGGTCATGGGCCCCACCAACAACTTCCCATGAGAGAGTCTAACCACCACGAATAAAATAAAATTTGACACAATTTTATTTTACTTATCATTTAATCCGCAACTTTTTACAACTCCTCCCGTGAAAATGCAAATCCAGAAAAGGCCATCTTCATCAATTACCGGCACTGCGGTTTCGTCGGTTCCCTCAGATTTTTATTCCGAGCACCGGTTCAAAAGTTAGAAAATCTCGCTCGTTCGTTCACAGAATGTACCCGAGTTAAACCTCTTAAATTGATTCCGGGCACATCGGGCCTTAGAATCAGGCATTGTCAGAAACTTCGTACTCGTAAAATCCCAATTAAATTAAGAAAACAAATTACTTGAAATTTACGTGTCTTTATAACTTTAACCTCATGGAGGCATCCTACGTACCATGCTATAGCACAGATCAAAGACCATGAAGTTCAAAATGGTTTTCGGAAGTCTGACGTGGAGAAGGACCTTGGTCCAATGGTGGTGGGCTTGAACCTCATGGAGGCTTCCTACGTACCATGCCTTGACACACATCAAAGTCCTCGTAGTCCAGGTTGGACTTTGTCAGTGAACCGAGATGAAGATGAATATGGGGGCCCACTGGTGGTGGGCTTGAACCTCATGGAGGCTTCCTATGTACCATTCCTTGACATGGATCAATTTCCTCGTAGTTCGGGTATGCAGTTTAACGTCATGTTGGACGGGGGTATACAATTTAACGTCATGTTGGACGTGTGTGGAACTCCACGTGAAGAAACGACCAAGTGGTGGTCTTGAACCTCATGGAGGCTTCCTACGTACCATGCTTTAGCATGGATCGAAGTCCTCGTAGTTCTCTTGATGTGGGGGTTGGGGTCGGTGCTCACTCTAAACTCACGTGAGCCATGCTCGGTGTGAGAAACAAGAGGTTTCAGGGACCTGAAAATCACGTCACGTAGGGTGTATCTGTGGGAAACGAATAGGGGATTACGTGTTAAGAAAGCCATGGTGCGGGGACTTACTCCATGATGGAGGCCAGAGGTGCAACATAGCGCAGAGGGAGAGGGATTTGGGTCCAAACAAAAAAGATTTTGTGTTCCTTATCACACCCTCCCCTGGACTTGGTTGTGGGGAAGTATGGAGGTGCATGGGTGAAACGTTTCGCTGGAGAGGCTAGGGGCTTATGCTCTGATACAGCCCTTCCACCATGGAAAAACACCACTGCAAAAGGGAGGATCTCATTCCATGTGAGGAAGATTCCATTCCCGTGGAGACAAGCTACGTAAAGAATGTCTGAGATGGGGGGACCATGCATGTGAAGCACAGGGTCAGATCACAGTTTAACATCATGTGTTGATGATGAGATTCTTGGCAGTTTAATGTCCTTCAGATCGGACGAGGTGGGCTTACTACGAACCCCTAGGACATAACTAACAAGTACCCTCTACTCCTTGTGGGAGGGGAGGCATCAGCAAGGCCATGGTGAAGGGGGTCGTCGATCGAACCATCGAGGGGTCCACATTAGCATGGCTATGCGAAGAAGCAAAAGTTATTATCATGGATATGCGAAGAAGAATTAGGCAAAGCAATGTTATGGGTGGTATTGTCTAGGGGACTTTGAAATCACATCGTGCAAGCCTGGAGGGCCGCACAGGAAGAGGAATTACCAAGAAAAGGGGTCCACATGCAGGGACCTTGTGGAGCACGGTTGCTTTGCATAGTGGAGAGAACATGCAAAGGGGTGCACTTCGTGAAGTGGAGTGCCTTGTCCTTAGCATGGGGCAAGGGGAGAATGGGAGGTTCTTCAAGAAGTGGAATAGTATTCATGGAG
Source organism: Viscum album (assembly GCA_963277665.1). Classification (NCBI taxonomy): domain Eukaryota; kingdom Viridiplantae; phylum Streptophyta; class Magnoliopsida; order Santalales; family Viscaceae; genus Viscum; species Viscum album. Next base: position 2,023,150,332 of record OY728137.1, on the reverse strand, counting down.
CACTACCTCGCGAAGCGGTGGTTCATCGGGAAGCATGGTGCTGCTTAGGAATGTGCATCACAAAGTATAGTGATCCTGCCTTGGCATATGGATCACATGTACAGGATGTGTGTTTCGCGAAGCATGAACCCTCCGCAGCTTCCAGGGTCCCCTTGGGGATCCCCTTCCCTCGCAAAGTCCCTTAGGCTTCGCGAAGGGAATCCCTCTCAGAAGAGGGGATCAATACGAGACAAGGCGAAGGAATATCACGAAGCAAAAATACCTCGTGGAGCTCATGATTCCAAGGGTGAAGGGTGTTCCGTGATTCGGGAGCTGAGTAGCCGAATGGTCAAATTGTCTGTCCCATGAGCTCAGGGGGAGCCCAGTATTTGTAGGCAAGGGGCTCTGTGAAGTAGGGCCCACACAACGTGTAGGGGGGCGTCGTTTTCTTCACGGCGAGTATCGAACGTCAACCAGTTCATAGAGGGTTACCGCCTCTAGTTCTTTGCAGCAGGATCATGAATTTCAGGGAGTTCGCTGAGCGTTACTACATCTGGGGCTTTGCAGTGGGATAGTGAACATCAGGGAATTCGTGGAGAGTTACACCCTATGGGGTTTCGCGGCGGCCGCGTTGCTCGGGGGCCCTCCGTGTCTGAGCTTCGCGAGGCACCTCACAAGCTTCTTTTTCTCCTTCATTTTTTTGTCCTACACTTTTGGTTCCAACAAATCCCCCCCCCCCTCAGTCTTGGAGCCATGGAGGGATCAAGGGTCGAAGTCTGAGGGAAAATCACCATAAATATCGGCAGTTCACAGTGATGAATCGCGAAGAGGGATTGCGGGGCAGACAACGGCCACACAGTCCGGACGCACCGCGATGCTCCACGTGGGAGGGATGCGCCATGAAGCTCCAGGATCGTCGCCTATAAATATGGGGGTCGACCTCTATTTTTTCCTCTCGTGACTTTTGTCATTTTTCACTCTCGACTTCGCAAAGCTCTGCGTACTCCACATCTGCTCCCCACGAATCGAGCTCCACAGCGAACCGCGAGTCTCTGACTCCGCAACTGCGCCAAGAAAACGTCTTCTTGCAAGCCGAGGCAAGGCACCATGTCTTGGTTTCACGAATGAGCTTCGCGAGAAATCTTCACGGTCAACCTTCAAGACCCGACCTGAAATTGTTTCAAGTTTCTAAACTGTAATGGTCCATCAAGAAGCTGTGTTGGGGGTGCTTGCAGACGCCGCCCGAAGATATTAGATTGCTAACTTCCTACACCTGTGGGAGCTATTTCAAAGCCACCCAGACCATAATTCTTTGACAGACATCCTATCAGAGAGCCAAAAGAACTATATGTTGTGCAAGAAGCTTCCCTTGTATGGGTTCGGGCTGAGGGATGATGTATTCATTCCTGAGGTGAGTAGGGACGTACCGGCTTGTTGGTTCAGGAGCAAGACATGCCAACACCAATGGTTTAGGGCAGCTGATGGTCATGCGAAGGAAAATATCTGGGGGTTGGAACGTGGAAAAAATGTCGGGGTGTCTCTACGTATCCCATAAGGATGAGAATCAGGCTATACGTAGTTCTGGAGGCACATTTTAGCATCATGTAAGAAGATAAGAAGTCGGGTTGTGTCGGTACATATCCCACCAAAAACTACTAATCCCACGTGAGTCACGCTCGATGTAGGAAACAAGCAGTAATGGAGAAATTCCCGACACAAGAAGGGGTATGTTAGGGAGAAGGGAAACTCGGTGAATATCAGCCCAATGATGCTAACACGCCCATGTGGCGCACCTCGACATGTGAAGAGGTAAATATGAGTATGTCAAAATTCCACTTGAACATGTCGAAGTGGAAATGTGTGAATCATGATGCTTGGAAATTGGATCACGATGATGGTGGTGTGATGATGGAGGATAATTGTTAACCGTGGTGGAAATGTAGCATCCAAATCACACTACCCTTGTATGGGTACATACAAATGAGGGTCGATCGTTGACCATGTTCGAAACACGGGACCAAGTCACAAATGTTGTTGGAAGACTTCCGAGGCGTTTTCCCAGGATGGTAGGTGAGCCGATGTGGCATGGGATTAGGCCATTAGGGGGTCCCTTTAGACATGGTAGAGGATGAGGATCCAAACAGCCAGCACACGAAGCTTGGACATGGATCTAGGGGACGTCCACATGAAAATTCCACACTCCGGGCTCTTTTTCAAAACGCATCTGGACAAGTTAATGGGAGTATTAGATAGAGGGAGTCGAGTCCATTCCAATAGGGAGATCTTAGTTTAGGGTCGTAGAATTTGAACCATGTATGGGAGGAAACACAGGAGGCACGTAGTGGGTAATTAGGAAAAACCCGACGTAAATGGGGACATGATCCCTATCTACCATGCATTTTCTGGGGATGATGCTCGAGTCGAGGGACCGAACATGAAAATTAGGCTACACCCATGGGGAATACCCATGAACTTCTACATATCTCATAAATATGGGAATCAGGCCATACATAGTTCTAGAAAGTGGCACGACACTATAAGGTATCAATGTGAAGGATGAAAGGGGTGGGGGGAACTAGCCCTCACACCAAGAGAAGCGGTATATGATAAATATTGTTTGTCCTTTAAGGTGAGTGGTTTTTTTTGTGATGTGATAGTACTAGGGTAGCAAGTCCTAGTGTCGCCACAAGAATCAATCCGTAGTAGACATTGACAAATGGTATGATGTTTGACCAATACCCAATGTGATATCCTCCATGACGAGGTCATCACAATGCAATGCCGTTTTTCGTCGTGCGACCAGGATGATAATGTCATGGTTTAGGGTCATGTGATGGAACCAAGCATGCATTTTAACATCACGCAGTGCAGACATAACAGAAGCGATGCTAGGTGGGGAATGTGCACGACTTCATGAAACACAACCGACGTGAATAGAGACATGATCCCGCATCATACCATGCACCACTTTGAGATTTAAGAGGTGAAACAGGGGGGAGAGACTATCTCCCCAAATTGGCTGGACCTAAAGACAAGGCGTCCGGGTGGTCCTACGTATCCCATTAGGATGGGAATCAAGATGTACGTAGTTCTGGAGGCTGCCTTTTAATGTCATGCGGGACAGGAAATAGGATGGATAATTCTTAGAATGGGGTGCTCGTGGTGTGGCTATTGCAAACCCGACGTGAATGAGGACATAATCCCACACTAAGCCACGTAGTCCCGTAGTCGGGGTTTCGAAGGTAGGACATAAGAGAAAAATTAGGTGAACTCAATATGAACCCAAAGACAAGAAATTTGGGCGTTCTAACGTATCCCATTAAGATGGGAATCAAGCCAGACATAGTTCTGAGAAGATCTTAGTTTATGGTCTTAGAGATCGGACTATTGATGGATGACAACCTTCTGAGTAAGCACGGACCTCAACCCGATCCCTAAGCCCATGTGATTTAAACTCAGCAGGGGAAACAAGGAGGAGTATCTTTATTTCAATAACCGAAACGTCCATCAAAAGGAGAGTCATCAGAGAGCCTTGAAAGACACCTTTAACGCGACTTTGTCCCCATAACATGTAGATGCGCACTAAGGGATAGTATATAGAGTCTTGAAACTATACTCATACATTATGAAGTGGGGAAGGATGTGAATTGTGTACCCGACACTTTGGGCTTAATGGGGTTTGGCGTGGCGAGAGAGGATAACTGTTAACTGTGTTGGAAAAATAGTCTCCATATCACATTATTCTGAAGTGGGAACAACAAACGAGCATCGATCGCTGACCATATTCGCAACACGGGATTTGTATCGATTTGTTGTCAAAAAACCCTCGGGGGTTTTGGCCCGTATTAGTAGGAGATCCCTTAGGCATGGTATCCAGGCCGTTCTTGGGGGTCCCTCCGGGTGTGAAAGGTAATGGAATCCCTGATGAAGTGACACACAATGCCTGAAAAGCGGGTGCGTACGTGTCCGAGTAAAGTCCGACATGCCAGGTAATAAACCAGAGTACCCTTAGGCACATTGGTGAACCGCCAAAAAGGGTTGACGAAACAGCTGGGGAGGGAGAGGTATAGGGCGTGGTCATTACATGACCGATGTGAATGAAGACATAATCCCACACCACACCATATTATCCCCTCGTGGGGGAAGGGTAGGACAAGGGGACAAGGTGGGATATAGATTCTAGAGAGATGGGGCTGGACCCAAATCCTAGATATTTAGGTGATCCTATGTGTCCCATAAGGATTGGAATCAAGCCACCCATTGTACTCAAGATGTTGTTTAATGTCATGCATGATGATGAGGGGGGTATGATACAACCAAGCATGGGGAGTGTATGGTACAACGAACAAACCGTTGCAAATGAGGACATAATCTCATACCACACCATACATACTAGGTATAAACTTGGGATTAGGGGCCCGAGAAGGCCAAGGGGCTGAGTCTAGGCCTCGGTGAGGGGGGCCTGAAGCAGCTTGCAGTTTAATGTCTTTCCGCAAGGATGGGGGGCGTGGGCCTGAAAAGGCCGAGAGGCCTGAGGCAGGGCCCCAGTGAGGGGAGTGCGTACGGCATGGAAAGAAACCCGACATGAATGAGGACATAATCCTACACCATTCCACCCACCCTCATAAGAGAGGACCTGGGTCGGGGGCCTGAAAAGGTCCAAGGGGCCTACTAGTCGGTGGTTTGGTCAAGAAGGCCTGACCGACTTGCAGTTTAACATCTTGCAGTATGGACAAGGAGGGGAGTAGGACTCCCTAGACAGAGGAGGTGTACAGCGCGGCGAGTAGCCTGATGTGAATGAGGACATAGTCCCACACCACAACGTACACTCCAGGTAAGAAGTTGGGAAAAGGGTCCCGAGAAAGCCAAGGGGCCTAAGGCTAGGCCTCGGTCAGGAAGGCCTGACCAGTTTGCAGTTTAACGTCTTGTAATGAGGACGGGGGAAGAGATAACTGTATCTCATCTGGGGATGTGTACAACATAGAAAGTATCCCTAAATTAATGAGGACGTAATCCCACACCACACCGTAAATCCCTTATAGGATAATCGGGGCCGTTGGCCCGATCGTTCGCACCACCCGGAGGGAAGTTTGTCGCTTCCGGATGGGGAAGAACGAATCACTGCACTCGATGTTTGGGACATCTTGGGGTTGACCCAAAGATCCAGGACATTATTGACCATGTTCGAAACACAGCGTCCCTATGGTGACCTAATATGGGAGCAACAAATTAGCGTTGACTGCTGACCAAATTCAAAACGCAGGACTTGTATCGGATTGTTTCTTGGAAACCCTCGGGGGCATTGGACCGTATCAGTAGGAGAGATCTCTGGCATAGTATCCAAGCTGTTCTTTGGGTCCCTCCGGGTGAGGAAAGTGATGGAATCCCAGTCAAGGAGTGGGTGAAGCATAGATGTACCCAAATACGAAAGAGGCGAACATCTCCAGGGAGAGGGATGTATAGCCGGGTCGAGGCTTAATCGACGTAAATTGGGGAAAATGTGTGCACCCTACCATATATCTTGACCTGAGGAGAACATTTTGGCTTTTGGGCTGGGCCAATGGATGAAATGTTCAGGCATTCCTACGTATCCCATGTGGATGGGAATCAAGACATACGTTGTTTGTGAAGACCAAGCAGTTTAACGTCATGTGGTAAATACATTGGAGAATAGCAGAATGGGAGTGGGCACATGGTGTGACCATTATAATCCTCGTATGAGTGTGGATAAGGAAGCCTATTCCACACCATGTGAGGACCTCCGAGAAAACTATTTCCATGGGGAATATTCCAAGAGAAAAGCTCGGGGCTGGGCTCAAGACGAGACGTCTGAGCATTCCTACGTATCCCATGAGGATGGGAATCAATCCATATGTAGTTCTAGAAGCACAGTTTAATGTCATACGGGATGAGATGCAGTTTAGCGTCATGAGGAACAGTAACACATAGTTGAGGGTCCTGTTGGACCGTGTAGTTTAAGGTCGTGCCAGACCAAGGGGTTCAGGAAATGTATTGCTTGAGGAACTTTTCATTTGTGGGAGGATTTATACGCTCACCATCCATGGTCACCAAGGAGTATGCTCCATTGGGGTAAACCTTATGAATGACATAGGGACCTTCCCATTTGGTCTCCAGCATGGGTGGTTTTCTTCCGGGGCTCATTGGCGCTCGGAGGGCCAACACCAGGTTGCCTTGCAGAAAATAGCAGAGGCGAACCTTCTTGTTGAAGGCTCTAGCTATCTTATTCTGATGCCTTGCAAGATTGTGCAGGGCACGAAGCCTATTCTCGTCAAGTGCTTCCAATTCCGCTAGACGGATTTCAGCAACTCTATCTGTTGCATGCTGGTCGTAGGCCACCATTCTCAATGAGGGAAACTCAATCTCTATGGGTAGGACAGATTCGGATCGGTACACTAGGGATTACGGGTTCACCTGGGTGGAGTTATGAGTCGTCGTCCGATAAGCCCAGAGTGCATTGGGGAGCTTTACTGGCCAACTATTCTTGTTTTGACCAACCATCTTTTGTGTAATTTTAGAGAGGCTTTTGTTGAATTCCTTGATCTGTCCATTTTCTTACGCTTGATAGCGAGAGGTATGGTTTGAGCGGATGTTGTACTTGGCATATAATCTCAACAGCTCGCCTGCTCAGAAGTTGGTGCATTTATTGGTGAGGGTAGCGTGAGGGACTCCAAACTGGTTGATGATATTGGATCTCACGAAGTCGATGATGGAATGGGATTAACAACTTTGAGTAGAACTGCCTCCATTTAATTGGAGAAGAATTCCATCGCATTCAGGATGAACCTTCACTGGCGAGCTTTCGGTGGTGGGTATGGTCCGATGACATCGAGTCCCCAAACAACAAATGGCCAAGAGGACGTAGTGGAGTGGAGAGGCTCTGGCGGCCGATGCAGGATGTTAGAATGAACTTTGCACACGTGGAATCTCTTGGAGAACTCAATACAATCTTGAATCATAGAGGGCCAGAAGTACCCCAATCTTCGAATCTGATGGGACAGCTTTGGCCAAGACTGGTGGGCACCGCAGGAACCGGCGTGAACCTCTTGCATGACCTGAGAAATCACGATTCCTTGAATGAAATGGAGGAGAACACCATCGAATCAATTCCTATAGAGGATCTTCTCAAGACTAAAACCACTCTGAAGGGTAGACTGCAATGCGCGGCGTCGGATTCCCTCGCGCTCGGCCCGATCACCTGGGAGGCAACCATTTTGGAGATACTCGACAAAAGGGTTCCCTCTAGTCAGGATTGGCCTTGACCACTGCATCTATAGGACCTGAGGATCTCGGTATGGAGGATCCGGCTGTAATATTTCTTACCTGCAGGCCGTCGTCATCCTTCGGGGTGACGGGGGAAATGACCCTCCAGTGTGCCACATGTATGATCAAATCATCCTGTTCGGGTTCCGCAAGTGACACGGCTAAGCTAGCCAAAGCATCTGCTTGACCATTCTATGACCAAGGGACATGGGTATCCTCTGGTCGAGAAGGAAACCAGGACATTAGATGGAAGGTGCACTCCAACAACAACATGAGATCTGTTTTCCTGACAACGTAATCTCCATTGACTTGCTTAATGAACAGTTCAGAATCCCCTTTTACTTGCAAATGGGGTACATCGATCTCAAGGGCTAGCTCGAGGCCAGTGATAAGAGCCTAATACTCCGCCTCGTTGTTAGTGCATCCCTCTAACAACAAGAATGAGTATGGCAGAACGACTTGTGCCAGGGTGATGAAGAAGACACCCAGACCCAATCTGTTGAGTTTAGGATTGTTGAGCCTCCTACTATTGGGGCTCCGGGAGGCACTGTCGAAGTGAATTTGACAGCATGAGATGGCATGATCGACTGAGAGGATGGCCTCATAAGGGATGTTCAAGTCCAGAGATTGGTCTGCAGAGGTCATATGGGTAGGTAGGAAGAATGTCAATACCTGCCCCTTGATAGCCCTCTAAGGCACAAGCCAGATGTCAAACTGCTGGTGTATCACCGACCACCGTACCAGTCAGCCAGTCAACATGGGGCGGTTCAGGATGTACTTCAGTGTGTAAACCCGAGAGACCAACTGTACGTCAATATGTTGTAGGTAATGCCGCAATTTTTGTACGGCGAACACGAGAACAAGGTATCTCTTTTCGATGGGGGAGTAGCTGGTCTCTGTATCTAAGAGCATGCAGCTGAGGTAGTAGAGACTTTTCTCCATACCCTCATTCTTCTTCTAGGTGAGAAGTGTGCCATGGACCATTCCAGGGTGGTCATGTAAAGGAACAACAACTTTCCAGAGATGGGTGGCATCAAGACTAGAGGATGGAGCTGATACTGCTTGATTTCCTCGAAGGTGGTGTGACACTCTTCATCCCACTCAAAGGCAGAGCCTTTCTATATGAGTCGGTAAAAGGGCTTACACTTGCCAGCCATATTCACAATGAATCGGCGTATGTAGTCTAAGTGTCCTTGGAGACCTCGAAGCTCTTGAATATTTCTCGGGGGAGGCATCTGGATGATGGCTTTGATTTTCCCTGGGTCGATCTCGATGCCTCGGTACCTGACAACGAAGCCAAGAAACTTCCCGGAGGTGACCCCTATGGCACACTTCAGTGGGTTCATCTTCAGGTGGCAGGAACGGAGGAATTCGAACACTCTTTCAAGGTCCTTAAGATTATCCTGGAACTGACTAGATTTGACCACCAGGTCATCCACATAGGACTCCACCAATGTCCTGAGAATCGTCTTGAATATGCGGTGCATGGATCGCCGATAAGTAACACCTCCATTTTTTAGGCCGAATGGCATGACCTGATAACAGAAAGAACCTTGGGGTGCCCTGAAGGTAGTAGAATCCTTGTATTCAGGGGGCATCCGGATCTGGTTGTAACTGGAATACCCATCCATGAAGGAGAGGTCTTGGAACCCGGTCATGGCGTCAATCAACAACTCGGTCCCTGGGAGGGGAAAATCGTCCTACGAATAGTGCCGGATGAGATCGCGGAAGTCAATATAGACTCTAATCTGTCTGTTCTTCTTCTTAACTTGCATGATGTTGGCTATCCACTTGGGGTACTGGACCTACATTATGAATTTGGCATTGATAATCTTGTCAACCTCAGCCTCAACCATGGCACTGTGAGAAAGGTTCATCTTTCTGGGAGGCTGCATGAATCCACATTGGTTTGTCGGGAGACCAAGGCGGTGAACAACTACCTGAGGATCTAGTCCTAGAATTTCACCGTAACTCTAGGAAAACACGTCACGATGCTGCTTGAGAAATTCCACATACCGCTGCTGCTCCTCAGGTGACATGGCGGCACTGATCAATGTGGGTCTCAGATCTGCCTCGCTACCAAGGTTCACCTGTACCAGTTCATCGACCGTGGTAGCAACGCCTTCTTCAAAGGTTGGGGGAGCATCCTCTAGATCTTCTTCTCCAATTGTGGAGGGATCTTCCATGGAGGGAGTTGCTTCCAAGACACCAGGATTTGATGGGGGAATGGTTCCGGATTGAGCAGCGGTGGTCATCACATCGGTAGTCTCTATTGATACCATGGCAATGAAAGCGGTATACCCAATTCCGTCCGGCCTTCGGCCCAAGGGGGCACAGTTGATGACATCGAAGCAGTGGTGGTGCGTCGGCTTAATCCGGTTGATTCCAGACTGGCGGAAGAGACACATATTTTTTACTGCCATTTCCATGAGCCTGATGTTTCAGTATCGCATAGGGGTAGGAGGTTCCGGGATCAACTGAACCGGGTTAGTGTAGGAGTACGAGGTGATTTACCGATGTCGCTTAGACCTGAGAATATGCATTCCCCTTACACACGAAACAACAAAACACTGCCCCATGTCAGGGGTCATTGCCTCCAACCGATGGATTGGGAAGATATGCGACATCCAGACCTGCCCAAGTATCACTTGTGGCCGGGGCAGATTCGACCTTGCTTTCCAGGATTTTCTTGTCCTTCTTCTTGTAGTAGTCAACATCCAGATAGTGGGCTTCACAAAAGGAAAAAGGAAACACATCTCTTTGGAGCATTCCTACTCGACCATTGAGGGAGTATTTGAGGCATTGGTGATACGACGAAGGGACCGCTGCATGCAGATAGAGCCATGGCCTACCCATCAATGCGTTGTACGTGGTACCCTGGGAGACAACCATGAATTCGGTGCAAGAAATTAGGCCACCGAATTGGGTCTTCAAGAGGATCTTTTCAACTGGAGTCTGATCGGTCCTAACATATCCCTGTATTCTAAGGTTGGAGGGAGTTAGATTGCCCTCTGACAAGCCCAGCTTTCGCAGTGTTTGAGTCGGGATTAGGTTAATCCCAGAAGCCATGTCAACGAGGCAGCAACAGACTTCCACCCCATTGAACTGACCAGTGATGTACAGTGTGTGAATGTGACCCTGTATGGGAGAGTATTCATCTTCACCAGAGAACGAAATAACTTCCTAGCATTCAACACTCTCAATTACCTCAGTGTGGAAGGCTTCTGCAGCTGCTACCTCCGTTTCAAACTGGAGGGGTCTCCTTAGGGCCTCGGAAAGTGCTTCACGCATTTCAGATGATAGGGGATGAGCCTCAAGGATAGAGATCCTTACTAGAATGCCAGAAAGGTGCTTCAAAACATCATAATTCTGTGCCAAACACGTGCCTCTGCTTACTGGAGGTCGTTCCGTAGTTGGAAGTATAGTGGGCCACGCCGGTTGAACCAACAGCTGGCTGGTACTGGGTACATCTCGCTGCCTACTAGTTGAGGCCTGGAGGGATTCTGTCAGAATATTACCGAAAAATGAGGTCGTCTTGTAGTAGGGAGAGGCTGGCCGTGGTGCGGACAAGATCACTCTACCTAATCTAGAAGCACGAACAGCGGTGGAAGGAGATATGAGGGCACCAGATGAGGTTGTGCATACTAACCTCTACATTGGACCTGCTATCTGATTTCAGTGGCATGCACAGCATGGATGATAGTGCCTGCTGATGTGCCTTCACAACCCACATGGTCACGGTTTCGCTGACGCTGACGTCGGCTAGGGACATTAGGGAGGATCGCCTAGCATTCCCCCTTGTCTGAAGTCATGTAGGGATTTACCAGCTTGACGATATTAATGGAAGCATACCCCTGACTTTCACTTGATGAATCATCCACCACTGGATGGATTCTGGGAGGGATCCCCATCTCAGGGGAAAAAAAGTCACCAAGAGTGCGGGATGACGACGGCAGTGGGGGAGTGCGATGCTTCTTCTTATGTCACCGCTTCTTGCCCTTTTGGGAAGAGGCCAACTGAAATGACGATAGATAGGTACGGGTTGCTTCATTCAAAGGTTCCAGATGATTTAGGCATGCTCGTATGATACCATGGGCATGGGTGACTATTTTACGAGCCATCCAGTCATCGTACTTCTAGGACCTGCAGCTGGTAACCTACTACCACTCACCTTCGTCGTCACTACCGCTTTCTGATCTGACAAAAAACCTGCTACTTGTGTTGGATACGGGCCTAGCCTGGCTATGTTGTTTTCGACCTGCTCTTGGAGCCAGTATTTAAACACAAATCACTGCTAGAGGGTATGCCTCAGGATTCGATGATAGGGGTAGTAGTTGGGGCGATTGGTAAGATTCGCCTCTGCCGGCCTTCTTCACTCAGGTAGGTGCACAATCCCATGTTCTAGGGCACTTTAGATGTAACTGGGGACCTGAATCTCATTGAACGAGTAAGTATGGTTCCTTCTTTTATGAAATGGATCTCTGGGAGCCTGGCCCTGACGAGGGGCCTAAGGGGCATGCTGAGGAGGCGGAGCCTGATTATCCTGCCTAGGCGGTGGTAGCACATCGCTCTGGGGAACCTATCGATTCTGAGGCAGTCGCTGCTGGGCAAGAGCATGTGCCTAATATGGAGGGCCCTTATGAAGTTGCGGGGTCGGCGCCTATGGCAGCAATTCTAGTTGCCTGGGGGCATCTATCTGGGCCACCGAGGAGGTCTTGGCTCTGGCAGCCCTCCTGGCTGGGATCACAGGGTGAAGAAGACGTGCTTGACTAGCCTGTTGCAGAGCTTCTTCGAGGCGCTGGGCCTTATCTGAGAAGTCTCGGAACCCTCCGGGGTAGTTCTGGGTGATCAAGGGAGGAAACAGTTCTGTCTTAACATTCCCTACACACATCGTCAGTAATTTATCTTGAGTCAGTGACATGTCGAAGGAGTATGTAACCCCCCTCCATCGGGCGATGAAGTCTTAGACTTGCTCATCAGGCCTTTGTTCGCACATGATAAGGTCTATGATACTGGTCTTTCATGGTGGAGATGAACTGATATAGGAAATGCCGGAAAAGATCCTCCCAGCCGGTCACCAATCCAATGGGGAGTTGGTTGTACCAGACGAACGCAGGGACCTCCAATTTCTGCAAAAAAAGATTGGAGTTTGGCGGCCTCTTGCTGTGCCGAGGTCCCGAACATGGGGCCACACCTGGAAGAAAAGTGGGCCAAGTGTTGTGGCGAGTCCCCTGTCCCATTAAAGGGCGAGAAAGGGGGGTTCCCAAAACCTGGAGGTGCATGCATATCATCAACCCACACGGGATATGGCTTGCCATCTGGTGGGACTACGACCTGCCGCGTTTCAAACGCCTCGATACGGGTGATGAGTAACACTATAAGATCGTCTGGTTGGGGGTCCCAGTCATGAAGGTGATCCCTAATCACGGGTGTGTTTTCGGGCTCTTCGACATGGTAGATGGCTCCGGAGGCTCGTGGAGCGACTAGAAGAACGGTATATGGGTCGGCTGTGGGAACTTGGGCTGGATTCCTCTGATTGCCTCGCCATTCAGGAGGGTTTGGCGATACATATGGCACTCTCTTTCCATGAGTTATAGCTTCTTCCCTATCTACGGGAGTAACATGATCAGGGTTTCCCGGAGGCATCTCGCCGGGGGAAATTGTTCCTGCCCCTGCTGCCCCAACTTAGGATCACCAGAGTCAGGTCGCCTCTCGATAGCGCACTCGGCCAGGAGTTTGTCGACCAACATATTCTTAGCAGCAAGCTATTGGCGCAACATAGCCTTCTCGGGGTCTTTGACCAGCTTCTATACTGAGGCAGACGGGTCGGAGTTCCTGACAGTTTCGACGTGCTCCATACCCTTACCGGACATCTGACTGAGTACCAATAACTCGATGGGTACAGGGAGGCCTAGAAGGTTCCTCTGCTGATGGGTAATCATCCCTAATGGGTCCAGTAGTGCTGGTACACCCTCAGTGGGTAAGTCTCCATCGAGAAACTCCATCTCATCCTCTTGTCCACTATGTCAGTCATGTGGACCACGACCTCTCTTGGAGGCATGTCCTCAATGTTGAATAACGAATTGGGTTGCCGCCGGATTGGACTAAAAAAGAGGGAGGCATACTGTACAAACCCATGGACTTCCACATGGGGGATAACTTCACTGATGATTTTACAGGGTACTTTGATACTCTGAACGCATTTGAGTTGTAGGGAACTCTGGCGATCTGGTTCTTCAAGGCGCTGGGCCACGAGGAGTGCGGCCAAATCGACCATGCAGCATTGCTTTCCGATTTTCCCAAAGTGCTCTCGGCTCCTGGGGTACACCACCAACTGATAACGAAGGAGAAAGTGCGTCGCCCATAGGGTTTTTTGGAAGCACTCTACTTCCTTCGGGGTGAGGGATTCCTACATACAAAATTTCGACAGTGCCGTTAGCCAGAACTTCTATGTGAAGTGGTCCTCCATGATAATGTTCCAGAAGTTCCTGATCTCGGATTCAGGGTCTGCCCTCGTTTTCCCAACTCTTCAACCGGGGGCAGCTGAGGAACCAGTAGCGGTACCGAAGAAAACCGCTTAGACAATAATCAAGGCAGTGGATAATATGGCGAACGATCCGTCTGACCACCGAACTTTAGGCCATCCTCTAAAGAGTGAGGTGACCTAACCACAATGTCGAGATACACCGAGCTGACTATCACAACTTCTGGTGTAGGGATTGTGGTCACTGGCGATGGGTCACACCATTTCTCAACCATCGTCGGTCCCTAAAATAACTCTTTGTGATCTCTAGTAGAGGTAGAGGGATATTCGGGTGATGAGGGTGGTAACTGCATGATCGGAACCTATGATATTCCCATGATTTTTTCCTCCTAAATGTACCTGCGAAGAGAGGCAGGAATATTATGGACTTCGCATTCTTGGAGAATGAGGCTGACACACCATGTTCCTGCCCTAGTATTTGACATAGAGGACTGAGAAGAAGGTTCCATCGGTGAGTCGCATTCCACTTCATAATCCGAGAAGCGGGCTAGTTTGATCTCCGCTTGGGCCTTCGCAGGATTCATCTTGTGGCAGAGAAGACCCACTCTCTTGCCCCTAGATGGCTCTTCGGGACAAGGTTTATTCTCGACATGTAGTCCCGGGGCCGTGTTGGTGCTCGGGCGGAGAGGACTTCTTCTTGAGATGGTCGGGGTGCAAGGGGAACTAGGGCAGATGAAAAAGGGTACATGGGGAGGACCTCCATGAACAACACTCGTATGGGCAGAACCTCTGTTGGAACCATCAAAACCCTGGGAAGGAACTTCATGCTCGACGCGGGTGGATCGAGGTTGACCTTCACCCCTCTGGTTGTCAGAGTGAGGAGGACCTTATCCAAATGTGGGGAGAATGTTGGGAGGATTCCCATGTTGTAGAGGGATCAGATGGGTAATACCTTCACATCGATGGTCAGGGGATTGAGGAGGAACTCCATACCCGGTGTGGTGGGCGCGGGAGAGGCTTCCGCGCTCAGTATCACTACCACAGGGCATGTCTTCATTCAGGATGGGGGTAGCATGAGGCATACCTCCATTAAAAGATTCGAAGCAGGGAAGTCCCATGCTATATGGAGTGGTGGTACGAGGAGGGCCTCCGTACGTGGTGACATCACCGTGAATCGGTTCGCGGCGATTGCCACTCAGGCCTACGACCCGGAGAGTCAACCAAGTCTTCCCATGGGGCAGTTGGGGCCTTGATTCCGATCAGGCATAAGAGTGCCCATGATCAATGCGTACATGGGCTCCACGGTTCATGTCGGTAGCGGCTCGGGCCACAGTAGCTGTTGAAGTTAACGCCCCTTGACGGGCGTCCTCATCTCGGGCCCGACGCTGGTGTCGGCTTAGACGAGTTGGTGCAGGTGGTGCTGGGGCGTAGCCTCCCAGATCCTTTGGGAAAGTCGAACAGTGGTGCTGACACGGCTAGGTGGGGGCCCTTTCTTGGAGTCCATGGACCGGGTCCCTGGAAGGGATGAACCGAACATCAACCACCTCATCAGTGTAAGGCAGGGAGCCGTCGAAGCCTTCCGGGGATAGGCCCCTAAAACGATTTAATGTTGGAGTGGGGGGTAGGGACTCCCTGCGCGGCCCTCGAGGGCGGCATTGAATGTGGGGCCTGGACACCTCCAGGTCTAGGCAGGCCATATCATGGGTTGGTATGAACCCTTCCTCCTCGTACCTACACACAAGGTCGTTGATCACCCATTTTTGGATAATCTCTGATGGAAAGAGGGGACATGGGCGTCCCATATTCATGGACGTAGATGCCATTGCGACGGAAGTAGAGCCATGCAGAGTGGCTGTGCTGGTATTTCCCCTGCCCCTGCGTAGGCTAGTGGGTGGTGATCGTGTCTCCATAGCAGCAATCTGATTTTTGAGAAGCAGGGAGATTAACTTATTAGCACTGCGATGAAAGGAATCGACAACCAGTGCCCCGACACCATTCTGTCTTATGTGGTTGTTAAGAGGTATCCATGCCGATAACGTTGCAGAACAGAACACCTCATGTTCTACTGCCCCAATGTCTGGTGAGTTTCATGCCAGACCCACTGTTCGCTTAGCGGGACCTGGTGCCAAATATCTGGATCCGGTGACACGTCAATCTACTGATGTCCCAAGCGCTACTAATCTCCATATTGAGGAGAAGAATTTCACATCGGGTTCACCATTTCTATTTCCAACACTTTCTCTGGGGCGCTCTTCCATCCTCTTGGGCACGATAGGTGTGGATTTCTTGATACCCCACATTACTGCTTTCCAATGGTGGGTGGCATTCGCTCCTTATTCCGGGGCTACTGCTCTTTGATCAAAACCTGGATGAATGGATTTCGGTTCTTCCTTCTGTGGATTCCACCTCATAAATCTTCACCTAGTCCGAGTCTCCCTCATAGATTTAATACATTGTACGTGAAACTCTTCATAGTGCCATATTTCCATGGATTCTGGTTATTTACTCTGCTTCTGTCAGGACATTCCAAAGGGTCTGGTCCGGGCAGCAACCTTCAGTTGGTGGAGTAGTCACGTTGAGGCATCATTTACATGTCTGAACGCTGGGGGATTGGCATGTCTTTTATTGGTCCCTAATTATAGGGCTTTTCGAGGGCACAAAATCCCAAGGCATCCCACATCGAACGCGAGGAATCATATTCCATAGGCATGTATTGATGTTTTCCATACCATCCTATGTTTACGACAGTGTATGCCGCATGATTAACGTCCGGTGGAGATGGATCGGGCTTATCAGAACACTAACTGGAGTGGATCAGATTGAGGACCCCTCTTGAGGGAACACCGATATTGGAGTCGTCCCGTGGGTGGATTTCCGGATGTTGTGGGGGGAAGTGGGGTGGCATGATCTAACCATGATGTGGCGGCCAGGGTAAGAATCAGGGAGGATGATGGAGAAGGGCATGGAGTGGAGGGGGATGAGATGGGTCCATCATTGAGGTGACGGTGTTGATGGGCATGGGCGTCGTAGAGACTTCCAACGTATCCCCGGGTGGGGAATCAAGGTCTTTGTAGTTCGATGTTGAATGGGTCTTACACACTGAGGCAGCCCAATGATATGGGGTCAGTGAACCGACGTGAAGAGACCAGGGGTCCAGGTGGGCTTGAACCTCATGGAGGCTTCCTACGTATCCCTGGGGAAGGGAATAAAAGACCACTTAGTTCAGGTTGGAGCGTGTTGGTGAAGCGACGTGGATGAGGACCTTGGTCTGATGGTGTGGGGATTACACTCTAGGCTGCCCAGGTGTTGGTGAACTGATATGAAGGGGGTCGGAATGGCCAACGAGTGGTGGGATTGAACCTCACGGAGGATTCCAGAATACCATTACGTAACACATATCAAAGACCACATAGTTAAAAATTGATTCTGGAAGGTCGACGTGGAGGATGAACTTGGTCCAATGTTGGTGGGCTTGAACCTCATGGAGGCTTCCTACGTACCATGCCTTGAAATGGATCAATGTCCTCATTGTTTGGGTTGTACTTCGTTGGCTAACCTTCATGAAGGTGAACCCAGGGGTTCCACTGGTGGTGGGGTTGAACCTCGGTGAGGCTTCCTATGTACCATGCCTTGACACAGATCAAATTCCTCGTAGTTCGGGTATGCATTTTAACGTCATGTTGGACGGGGGCATACAGATTAACGTCATGCTGAACGAGGGTGGAACTCGACATGTAGAAACGACCGAGTGGTGGGATTGAACCTCGTGGCGGATTCATACGTACCATGCCTTAGCATGGATCAAAGTACTCGTAGTTCGCTTGAGGTGGGGGTCAGGGTCGGTGCTCACTCTAAGCTCACGTGAGTCATGCTCGGTGTGAGAAACAAGAGGTTTCAGGGACCTGGCAATAATGTCACAAAGGGTGTGTCTATGGGAAACGAAGAGGGGCTTACGCGTTAGGTAGCCCATGATGCTGGGACTTACTCTAGGATGGAGGCCCGAGGTGCGACAAAGCGCAGAGGGAGAGGGATTTGGGACTGAACAAAGGATATGCCTTATTCCCTATCACACCCTCCCCTGGCCATGGCTGTGGCGAAGTATGGAGGTGCATGGGTGCAACCTTCCGATAGAGAGGCTAGGGGATTACACTCTAAGGCAGCCCTTCCCTCGTGAAAAAATGCCACTCCAAAAGAGAGGATCTCATTCCATGTTAGGAAAATTCCATTCTCGTGGAGACGAGCAGCGTAAAGAATGTCTGAGACGGGGGGACCCTGCATGCGAAGCATGAGGTCAGATCACAGTTTAACGTCATGTGTTGGGGATGAGATGCTTGGCAGTTTAATGTCCTACAGTTCGGATGAGGTGGGTTTACTCCGCACCCCTAAGACATATATAAGTGGTACCCTCTGCTCCTTGTGGGAGGGAAGGCATCGACAAGGCCGTGGTGAAGGGGGTCACAGAGAGATCCATTGAGGGGTCCACGTTAGCGTGGCTATGCGAAGAAGCAATATCCATTACCGTGCCTATGCGAAGAAGTATTAGGAAAAGCAACGTTATGGGTGGTATCATCCAAGGGACTTTGAAATCACATCGTGCATTCCTGGATTGCCGCATGGGAAGAGGAATTGTCAAGCAAAGGGGTCCACAAGCAGGGACCTTGCAGAGCTCGGTTGCATTGCATAGTGGAGAGCACTTGCAAAGGGGTGTGCTTCGCGAAGTGGAGTGCCTTGGATTTAGAATGGGTCAATAGTGCAAATGGGAGGTGCTTCACAAAGTGGAATATTATTTGTAGAGAACTGCCTCGTGAAGAAGAGGTTCCTGGCGAAGCATGGTGCTGCTCAGCAGTGTGCTTCGTGAAGTATAGTGATCCAGCCTTAGCATATGGATCACATGTATAGGATGGGTGTTTTGCGAAGCATGAATGCTCTGTGGCTGCCTGGGTCCCCTTTGGGATGCCCTTCCTTCATGAAGGCCCTTAGGCTTTGCGAAGGGCATCCCTCTCGGAAGAGGGGCTCAAAACTAGACAAGACGAAGGCATCTCGCGAAGCAAAAATACCTTGTGGAGCTCATGATTCCCAGGGAGAAGGGTGCTTCACGATTCGGGAGATGAGAAGCCGAAAGGTCGGATTGCCTATCCCTTGAGCTCAGGGGAGCCCAATATTTATAGGCAAGGGGTTCCGCGAAGCAGGGCTCACGTGACGCGAATGGGGGCGTCTGTTGTTTCACGGTGAGTTGCGAATGTCGGCTAGTTCGCAGAGGGTTACCGCCTCCTCTCCTTTGTTGCAGGCTCGCGAACTTCAAGGCGTTCACGGAGCGTTACTGCCTCTGGTTCACCCTTGCGGGATAGCGATCGTCAGGGAGTTCCCGGAGTGTTACCGCATTTGGGGCTTCGAGGCGATCTCGCGAACATCAGGGAATTCGCGGAGCGTTACCGCCTCTGGGGCTTCGCAGCGGCCGCATTGCTTGGGGACCCTCCGTGTCTGAGCTTCGCGAGGAAGTGTGCAGGCTACTTTTTATCCTTCCATTTTCATTCAACACTTTTGGCGCCAAAAGGGACCTAATTTATGCAAGTGAAATAGGGCTGGAATTATGTTCCAAGTACAGATGATTTTGGTGCTATAATGATTCTCTGATTACCCATGATATTTGTTCTAGAATGACTCTCTAATTACCCGAGATAGCGATGATGTATTTTCACTCTAAGTATCCATGATAAGAATACCTTGACTAATTCTCAAGGGTAAACAAATATAAATTAATTAGTATAAAAAAATTAAATCCATTAAAAGATACAATTGTAATATTCTTATAGTATGGTTTATAATCTATCACGGGTTGAAGCATGTATAGTTTGGGTGTTATCATAAACTAGAGGGGAATATGGTCAACTAAATATTAATAAATGTTAAACCTATTTACTGTCAATGTTTCATTTTTATTTATACAACATCATATATTGTTATAGACTTTATATTGGTTTATAAAACATTGTTGGAGACATACTGAGTTTTACTCAAACCTTACCTTGGCCATCATTTGGTACCTGAATAGACTTCATGTTTATAGTTCATGGTAAAGTAAATAGCTAGATGTTATATGGATGATATGGGATTCATGATGGAACATAGATGGGGGATATAGGAATCATGTTAGAATCCTAATTGGAGTCATTAGTGTGTCTTTATTTTGGGGTTTTATTTTACACTTGAAACATATATGGCATGAAATATCTACTGATTTTATTTATATCCATTTCCACTATTTTGGGATTATAATGTGATTTTTTTATTTATTGTTTATTTTATTATTTTTCATATTTTTTATATATTTTCACTATTGTGTTTCCTTTATAAACAGGGTATATTCTTCATATGTGACATATTGGACACTCGTTGCTAGTCACCAACATATTGTGTGTGGGGAGGTGTGCTTGAGTTCATGTGAAAAACTAAACCATGGAACCGGTATATGGAACCTAATTCTAGACATTTCCAATTGGTTTTAAAAGGATTTTATTTTATTTTTAGTTGTATTATTTTTTGGGAGTTTTTGACAAGAGACTAGGATGAGTTAGGTTGTGGTCATGAGATCATTCATGGGAGTAGTAATCCCTGGTGTGGGAAAACCCCAAGTAACCTAGGGGGATTGTTGTTCTTGATGTTTTCAATTATTTTTGAATGTTTGTTTCACTTGAGTGATACACTTGTTTTATGATGTTGTTGTTTAATGAGATTTTACTCATTTCCTAGTATTGTACGAGAGTTGAGTATGTAAGAATCATTCAAGGAAATTTGTAAATTATGTGGTATACATCATTTTTGGCATGCCTCGGAAATCATGTTATGAGGGAGTTGTGAATAATAAAATTAACTTCCTTAATTGTGTGATTTAAAACAAATAGTTCCTAATAATGATATTTCAATTGTCAAAATATGTTAAATGTGGAAATTGAAATGATTAAAAAGGAGTTTATAATGGAAAACTTATAAATGTGAATGTTTGTTACCATGTGTTATCCATGGACTAGGTTAAGGATGGTTGAGGGTAGAGATAGTTATATAGTTTTGATCATAGGGTAGTGTATGTGGGATAATATATTTTTTATTTATGTGAGTCTCTCTTATGTGATGTTTCCTAATATGTTTGATTGGCTGATAGACGCATTCTTATATAGTGGTGATTTTTGGTTGGATGATAGGAGGAAATTGCTAGGAATGTGTATCCAGAAGTTTCCAATAGTTCTAGGTGGTGGGATGGAAGATAATTTCTATGAAAACATCACTCACGCTATGTAGTTCAGAGACAGATACCCATGGTGGGTTGTTCAGAATATGTACAATCATACCCCGTGAGTTTTAGTTGAAGTGCCAACATATATTCACTAGATAGGGTAGACCTAAGGCTGTTGAGTTCTAGATTGAGTCGATCTAGAAGAGCCTGGATCATTTAGATACACATATAGAAAAAATAGTCCTTTTGGAAGCCTATATGTTATGAGGACCAATGAATCATAGGTGAGATATCTGGGCTCAAAAGGAGTAGTAAGAGAGATTGGTATGAAAAGACATCCAAGAGATGTTCCTAATTTTTTTTACCTCAATTAAATTTGATGGTAGGGGTGTTAGAGTTTATGTGGTTAAAAATGGAATGATTTCCATGATAGAGTATGATGGTCACATCACTGACATGCAACACTTTTTTCATGTGATGGTGGGAGTAGAGGTAGATATGGGGAGATTTTTTTCAATATGGACTAAAATTTTAGATTATGTCCCAGGATAAAATATTTCAGTTAATGAAGTTTGTTGAGGTAGTGAATCAGAATATCATTTTTGATAGGAACATAGAAAACAATTTTAGTATATGACAAGTGGTTTTTGATAGATATCTTTGATGCATATGTTCTGGGGGCATGAAGATTCGTTTTGAAAATATTCATTGTAGTAGTGGAAAAACTATTAGTCAAGGGAAAGGATCAATTACATTGGGTAGTAATAAAGTGTTATACCATTAGTATGTAAGGCATGTTCATATTAATTTTTAGTGTCCCAACAACTATTGGAGTACCAAACATGGAGCAGGATGTGACACTTATAGAGTCACTATAGGAACCCTCAACTTATGGGTAATGATGGGGGAGCTAGTCCAAACCAGTGTACTCACAGGTAGTTTCTATGCCATACTAGTCAGAAAGTTGGAGTTATACTAGTGATGCTGATTGGAGTGGGATATGCGGTACTTAAGGGAAAGATAACCCTTATCAGCAGAGCATTGCAACATAGGTAACTAATAATGGAGCATAAGAAGTGGGGAAGGATAGTTACTTGTAGAACATCTTGTACATGTTGAATGAGAGGCTAGACCATTGATAGTCATATGTATAATTTTTTTAGTTAGTATTCTTTGTAGTTCTTTATTTTATATAGGATCCCTTCATTATTTAATATCTTCTCAACTTGTGAACATGTCGGTTTTAATGGTGGAGTTTGTGTGTGGTGTTTGGATGATCGAAACACCACTGTGTGTATGGTGGAAGTAAATCTGTCTATAAAAATGGATATCCCTTGAGGTTGGTGGGTATATATTACTTTGGGATTGTATCTACTTGATATGTTATGTTTTGAATAGATTTTGGGTTTGGGCTTTCTAGTATCATACTGATACCACCTCTATTGTTACCATATGAGAGTAAATTTCATATCTCTTGATGGTAACTAACATATTCATTGAGGAATATGGGATATCTAGGAAGGCAATATTGGTCCTATTCATTAGCCATTTGGGGAGCTTACTGCCTAGGTTGTGATTCTTTTATTGGATGATGAGAGTTAAGCCTAATTCATTTCCACCGATAGTGGATCAATTTAAGGATGTGTTTCTTGAATACTTCTCAAGGTTACCACCTAAATGAGATTTTGAGTTCATAATTGAGATATTTTCATGATTTGAACCAGTTTCTATTCCACCTTTCAGAATGAAACTAGTGGAGCTTCCCCAACTCTAGACGCAGTTAGAGGAGTTAGAGAATAACCAATTTATTATTTTGAGTAAATCACCTTAGGGTTACATAGTTTTGTTTTATAATAAAGATGAAATTATGTTGAATTTATGTGTATATTACTGGAAGATGAACTAGTTGAAAGTTAAAATCCAATATCCCCTTCCACATATCGATGATATTTTTGACAAGCTAAGGGATGATGTTGTTTTTTTTTAAGATTTACTTGAGGTCATCGAATCATCAACTAAGAGAGAGAACTACTTATATAAAATGGGATTATTTTAAGATCATGTATAACATATATGATTTCATTATAATTCTATTTTGTTTTACTAACTCTCTAGATGTGTTCAAGGCCTTAAGGAATGGAATCTTCCACCTGTACTTGGATCCGTTTTTGGTTGTTTCTGTCGAGGACATATTAGTTTACTCTCAAACTCATGATGATTATTCCAAACATATTGACATCGTTATGAGTACAATTAGAGAGAATATGCTATATTCCAAGATATCTCAGTGTAAATTCTAGACTGAAATGTTATATTTATTGGTTCAGATCAGATCCTAAGAGGGTGTGTCAGTGGACCAACATAAAGTTCATACAGTTGTTTCTTGTGAGTAGTCCCAGTTTTTTTTGAAATTTGAATCATTCTAGGTTTAGAGGGCTATTATTGGTTATTTATCCAAGAATTTTTCTTATTTGGAATCACCACTTTTGGCCTTTACCAAGAATGGTAACATTTTTTAATGTTTTAGAGATTTTGATATTTCTTTCTAGGAACAAAAGATGTGTCTAACCATAATATTGATTATGATCCTACCCATGCTGGTTGAAGAGTATACCCTATTTTTCATGCATCTAGAATCATACTTTGAGTAGTGTTTATGAAAGAGGAACAATTCTTAGCATATGGGTTACTAAAATTGAGTCCACGTGAAATTAATTATCCTACACACAATCTTGAGTTGGCCATAGTGGTTTATGCATTTAGTATTGGAAGCATTAACTTTGAGAGAAAGATTTATTGTTTATAATGTACCCAAAATATTAATTATATCTTTTTTCAATGAGATTTAAATCTCCAGTAGTATAGATTATTTGAGTATATGAATTCATTTGACATTGATCTAGCCTATATGCCCAGAAAGGAAAATATTGATTTTATGATTTGAGCCAAAAGACATAGAAATAAGAAGTATAGAAATCTAGTTCTAAGTGGAAAATGATGGATTTACTTTGGGTGATTCATATAGAGGTTCAGAAGATCCTAGGATAGATGACCATCATGTCATTATCAATTGATTACACACTTCTGTGATGGATCATGGAGTGATAATATAAGGATCCAGATTGTTTGGTCTTGAGGGAATTCCATGATGGTGGGGAACCACATTCTGGATGGACTATAGATGAAGAAAATATCATATATGATTAGAGGCATTTTTTTGTACATACATTTATGTGATAAGGTCTTATTCATTAATTTCAAGACACGAAGTGGGAAGAGCATCCAAGATTTACCAAAATGTAATGTGACCTTCATAAGAAATTTTGTTAGCGAAGAATTAAGAAAGAAACTGTTGGTTTTGTGACATGATCCTATATGTGTCAATAAGTGAAGGGTGAGCATCAATGACCTACTGGTCTATTATAATCGATTTCCATTCCATAATGAAAGTCGTAAGAGGTTACAATTGATTTTATCATAGGTATTCCAATGATGCCTTTGAAGAATGATGCGATATGGGTGATTATAGACGGATTCATGAAGGAAAAAATTTTCTTTTCAATTTGGGATACATTCATTGTTGATCAGTTGGGTGATACCTGTATGAAAGAGATAGGCTGTTTCCATAGGGTTCTCTAAATTATAGTTTCAAATCATGATAATAATTTTACTTAGTGATTTTAGAAAGGAATACATATGAAACTGGGTACTCAGGTGTTTCTAAGTACATTCATTCAACCACAAACTAATCGAAAAATGGAGTGTATAAATTCTGGTGTTGGAGGACATGCTTTGAGCGTGTGTTCTATAATTTAGTGGATCATGGGAGAAGCACGTAATGCTGGTGAAATGTTCTATAAAAATAGTTATTCTGTGACTATATAGATGGAACAATATGAGGATACTTATGTTAGTCCATTCAGATCACCTTTATGTTGGATGGAGGTTGTTGGGGTAGATTTGTTGGGACCGAGTCTTGTACAAGAGACCTTAGAAAAAGATCATTTGATTCAAAAAATTATGTCTATAACATAGAGTAAACAGATGTCTTATATAGATCAATGCATCAACCTCTTGATTTTAAAGTGGGTGACCATGTGTTCCTTTTAGTGTCACCACGATTGGGTCACCATCAAATTTGAATGTAGGGAATGTCGAAAACTAGGTTTGTTGGACCTTTTGTGATTATGGATATTATTAGATTGGGGGAATATTTATTGGATCTTCCATAAAGGTATAATGTTATGAACGATGACATCCACATGTCACATAAAAGTATCAACCTAACCCTTATCATATGATATATGTTGATATTATTGATCATGAGGTTGATTCATCCTTTTATGAGAATCAGATTTATAATATGGATCACATTGAAAATCTTTTTTATGGAATCGATGTGCCATTGTTCCGATTGCTATGGAATCAATGCCATGTTCCGAAGGAAACATGGGATAGGGAAGTAGATATGTGGGCCATGTGGCCCAAAATTTTACTTTAGATGCTTAGTGATGCTTGGGGGTACAGGTTGAGGGCAAGGTGTTATTATTTAGGAAGATTGTAAGATCCAGAACATTCTTGAGACATCTTGTACTCATTTTTAATGTATTTTTTTTAAAATTGTTTCGATCATACCTTGGTTGGGACTTATATCTAGGATATTGATTATAAATTTATATAATTTTAGAAGACCATGGGAATGTTCATAGTTTCACTTGGTAAGGAAAAACCATGCAGGTTTCCCTTGCAATATGTGAGCCCCATGTTGAGCCACTGGGAGGGGGGGTGAATTGGTTTCCCAAACCATATGGCCGAACCCTATCCAAACATGATCCATTTTGATATATTGATTTTAATAGTTTGTTCATGGTTTTTAAAACCATGCATCCCCTAATGAAAACCATGCACCCCAAATATTATGGGTCCTTGGTTATGGTCCACGAGTTGTATAACCATCCCGACCATATAGGATACCATGATTGTAGATTTTTAACCCTCTGAAAAATATATTAAAAATTATTGAACCCCAAGTTTATATCAATATTAAAAAAAATTGTCCTAGTAATATTTCCATATATATTGGAGGATCCTAAAGAGATTCCAAATATCTTAAAACTCAATCCTTTGTGAATTGATGATATAGTGGAGGGAATTTACTCCTCTCTAGTATGTGATCTATTCCTTGATTAGGTTAGTCTCTCTCCTGCCATTATTTATCATTAGAGAGTGATGTATCGTATGGTTCATTTATGATATATATATTTTCTAAGGCATACTGTTTCCTTGAAGCTTGATCTATGGTTTTGATCTAATGTATTCTTCACTATTTTGAATTCATCTGTTCTACCTCAAATCCTGGGGTAGTGTTGGGAGAATGTTAGTCAATGATCCTAGGGTAGGTTTTATGCTTTATATTTCCTATAGATTGTATGCCTTTCATATGTATGTAATTTTTAAAATGTATTTAGTTATGAAATTGAATTCAAATAACAAAATTGAAATGAATTCTCTTAAATTGTTTGATCCCCCTTAGATCCCATTGAATCTGTTGTATATTACGAGACTGAGATTGATTTAAACCCATTGAGCGTGCCAACTATCATTGAAATTATAATTAAAAAATTTAAAATGGGATATATTAGATTTATTTAATTGAACTAACTGCTTTTTGTAAGGTTTCATAATGGGATTTAAATGGTTTTTGGGATAAACGTTGAAAGGTTAATCAGTTATGAAATAATTGATGTGTAATGTGATGAGAGATTAAATGTAGATTTTATCATGTTGATTATTATGTGTCATGTAATTAAACATGGTTATGATTGATAAATTAATTGGTGCACAATTTTGAGAATGGTTGATAAACGGATAATCAATTTGAAAATTGTGTGTGTGTGTGTGTGTGTGTGTGTCTGTGTGCTTTTGTAAATTTAAACAATGTGGAGAGGGAGATGGAATGATTATAAAATACCTTGTGGGGTTCCTAACTACTTCTCTGGGACCTTGATGCATGAATGCTAATTGGTGTTGGATTAATACTCTATATAATTGAGATTTTAGTCATAGGATGATGATCTAAGTACCTACATTATTAACAATGTACTGACACTCCAAGTACCAGAGATAATGATTCTGGATTCATGCTCCTAGTATCTATGATAGTGGTACCCAGTCTCATGATCTAGTGTACTGGAATGAAAAAGGAATAAATATGAATAATGAAAGATCACAAAAGAATAAATTTTAATATCTATATGGTTTATGGTTCAGACTATATTATGGATCGAAGAAGAAATTATTGTTTTGGGTGACATCATGAATAAAAAGCTAATGTGGTTAAATAAAGAATAATAATTATGAAACATGATCAAATTTAATTTAATTTTATTTTATTTAATATAATACTACATACACTCTTATATATTATATATTACATTAGACTCCATTGGTAGTGGCCAACTGACTTATACTCACACCATAATCAGTATTTTGTTTGGTAATAGAATAGTCTTCATGTTTGTAAGCCAATATATTTGAAAGAGACCAATGTTAGATTTATAAGTTGAGATTCTGGATAGAGAATTTATAATGGAACAAGAAATGATTTTGGTACATGATTTAGAGTTTTTAGTGTGTCATTATTTGGTGTTATCATTTGAAACCTAACACATCTATGGAATGACATATCTAATTTATTGGATTATGGATATTTCCACTATTTTCGGATTATCATATTATTTTGGTCTTGTTTTGGATAATTTTTTTTTGAAATGGTATAATTATTTCTACTATTGATTTGCACTGATAAATAGGGTATATTATCCCCATGTGTTATATTGGACCCCTGCTTCTAGTCAGTATCCTCTAGCTCAAAGGGATGCGTTCTTGAGCTTATAAAAATAACTGGATCATGGCACTAGTATGTGGCACCAGGTCGGTATGTTACACCATTCATCATAATCCTAGGAGAGGAAACATAACAAAAAGGATGATCGTTGATGCTCCGTAAATCTAAACATGAGTGATTTCATTATATGATCATATGAAATATTAATATATGAATAAGGGTATGAGATCATGAACATAACTTAGAATGTTCATACACAACCTTTCACATATCATAAACATGATTCATGGAAAAAATTATTATCATTCCAAAATACATAATTCACAATAGTGTTAAATCATCATAATTTATGAACTATAAAATCATCTCATAAAAGTGTGACACCAAGATATGTATAGAAACCATTTCGTTTGTCATGGTTAACTTCCAAGAACAAAAAATATATTGGATCATGACACAAAACCTATTTCCCATTTTTCATCAAGCCCATTATCCTATTTACTATTTCGGATCATACCCTTTGGCCTATTTCCCACAATGGGTCAAGCCTGCTGGATAGTTTCTCATTTTCATCTAATGGTATATAAATCTTTACCTAATGAATTAGAGGGATATTTTAGTACTATAGGTCTGATAATGAAAATAATAAAAATATATTACACATGTTCCTAAAAAATTCATCAAAATGGAACCCATGAAATGAAATAGGCAATAGAGAACATTCATCTGCTCAAAATCCATGAAAAGAAAAGGGTTTTAAAAAACATTTCAACACATCATAACCCATGGTAAAGAAATTTGTTTTATAATCATATTTTTATCATAATCATAAACCATCTGGAAAAAAAATATGTTATCATTGGACCATTTCCCTATTAAATATTAATAAACGTCAATGGATGTTATCTTATATGGAAAATGTCTTTTAAAGTAAAATCACTTGGAAAATTTCTTGATGAAAATATCCATTCATTAAAAATAACCTTTTTAATTTTAGAAATTTAAAAATGTATTTTATAAATTATTTTCTTTGAAAATAGTAAAACAAACTTATAAATAAATCTTTAAATCTAATAATGGTCATGATGGTGGGAAATTGCATTCATGTCGTACATGTAAAAACAATGACCCCCTTCACATTTTTGGGTAAAATCCAAATGAACCATGTTCAGAAAATGAAATGAAGATTCATTTTATAAAACATTTTCAAAATTCAAATATTTGAAATAATGTATTAAATAAATAATTTGAATAATTATAGAACATTTTTTTTAAATATTTTTAGAAAACATGGATATAAAATAAAAAGGTTTTCCACCAAAGGGAGAAATAATGAGTATTTTTATTAAAACATTATTTTTGACTCATAAATGCTTTAAAAGATTAAAATGAAGGGAAAACATTTATCCTCCAGTAATAAATATGTGATAAGAAAATAAATTCATTTCATTATAGGATGATCATGATATTTAATTATTGTAATATTAATCATAAATAATCCAGATAAATGATGAGATTATAACAAAAATCCTTTACCACTTTGGTATATTTTGAGTCATAAGATCAATAAAATAACAACATAAAATTAGAATTTAATTGACATAAAATGAATTATAATCAGGATATAATATGCCTATGGAGAATTATGTACTCCTCATAAATGATTACAGGTGCATAACATGACTTTTGTTCGAAAGAATGCAATTGGAGACAAAAAAATCCCTTACATTAAGTCTCGAAATACATAATACACATTGAATAATCATGTGTAATAAAAATTGGTTTATTATAAATCTATTATATAACCATAAATAAAAATATAATACCATATATGTTTTACTTAGTTCTATGTATTACCCAGTTATCAAGAATTCTTTGTCGAAATCATGGTTCAAGTAAAACTGTTTTTTTCGTGAATGTTTTGGTTTTGTATTTTTAGTACTTATTCATTTATCATGGTTAAATATTCTCCATAATGTTAACCATTATATAAATATATTATATTTTCATTATATAATTATTTTCTATTAATTCATTAATGTAAGAGATAGAAAATGAATCACATCATTTCGGGAGACTATATGATGTTCCTATACACGTTATGTGTTTCCAATTTCTTGTTTTATGAAAAAAGAATGATAGATCATTTATAAGATTTAAAGATACATTATAATTTCATATATATTACATATATTCATTAAAATAATCTTTATTACCTTCCGTGTAAAGCATTAGTGAATAACGAATCACATCGTGTTGAGAGGTGGCTATCTGTTATATGCATGAGCGACATTATTATCACCCCCATGAAACGTAATGTAAGAAGTAACATATGATATAAATATTCCGAATTCATAATTATTATAAAAATGTCATATATATTAATTTTACCAATCTTTATTACCTTTAATATAAAATTTATATAAGAAAAATACATCACATTGTTTCGTAAGGAGGTAGTTTACAATACGCACAATTGATTGTTTCGTTTCAAATTTGATGGAAGAGGAGATACAGATAAATAATTAAATTAACATAAATAAATATTAGTATATGGAAGATATTGTTGTTGCTATATTATCATTTTTAATAGGATTTGAAGGAGGTTTAAGAGGAGATAAAATAAAAAACACAAGTTTACGAATTTTATCTCTTCTTCGGAGAACCTCCTTTTTCTTATACCTATGAATTATTAGAATGGATTACTAATAAAAAAAATTCCTCTAGGATACTTTTATGGATGTAAGAAATATATTTGGGTAGTGATAGGGTAAAAAATGTTCTTAGAAGTTTGGTTAGGAGAGGAGAGCGGTGACCTTTTATAAGCGAGGGATATGACACACTTGGAATTTTTTAAAAGATAAATGTGTCCCCATGTTTTTCACACGTAAAAAGATTCCAAAATATATAATTATAAATCACTAATGATTATAAGGTCTATATAAGGCCATAAAAACTTATTTTCATAGGTTTCTAGGACATTTTATTCCTTATAATTTTAGTTTAACCCTTGGTAAACATGTTTTAACATTATTCATGATAATTAATTTTTACTATTTTTATTGTTAGTTTTGACCAAAAATTAACTTGAAAATATTATATAATATAATCTGTGATGATAAAAAATATTCAATCCATTTTTCCATAGCCAAATCATAGAATGAGAAAATATTAATTTAAATTGAAACCCACATATGGGACGAAAATTTTGTTTTTGAAAAGATAAAATTTTCATATGTTGAGAACGTTTAAAATATCAATATTCAGTATGAAATTAATTCCAATGAACTTAATGAGATTAATTAATTTATAATTGGAATAATTTTACTTTTAAAACCTCATTAAAATAAAATTTTCATTTAAAAAATGAAATAATACGACAGTTTTGAGTAAAAATTAGTGTTTTAACTGTTCATTACAAAAATTCTACTTTCAGAATATTATAAGAAAAACCAATAAAAGATAATTTTGACATGTAGATTTCAAAAATTAATTTTATTTTTTCAAATAAACATTCAAGTAGTTTCAAAAATAAATTTTATTATATTTCACAAATTGTAATACATAGCATTCTTTCGAGAAACAAGGTTTTTTGATGATTATAAAGACTTTTTTTAAAGTTAATCAGTTATTTATAAATATATTTTATTTATTTAAATTTTTAGGTATAATTTTTAAAAATTTATATTCCTATTCACACCACAAAAATTAATGGCTTGGATATAATGGTCAAATTTATATAATAATATTAATAGTGTATCCTGTTTTTTAATACTTGTTGTTTCATGCAACAGAAGTTATAGAATATATTAAATTTATTCAGAAAAAATAGGGTTATTTCAATCTATCCCCTTAAGATTTAATTTTACTTCAAAATTTTGTCTATTTTATAAAACCAAAAGTGGATACTTCTGTCTTATTATGTCCTCATGTTATCACAAAGCATTCTTTAAATGGTGGTCTCACTACAAAACTTTGACCTGGTGAGTGGACTTGTTTTGGAGAACATTTTCTATATAATCTAGAATCTTCACTAGTTGTTCCAAATAAGAATGACCATGATCTAGTGATATTATAACTGTGTTCATTAAATGTGAAAGATAAATTATGTACTTTCTTAGGAGAGATACATGGATCACATAATGGAATTGAGAGAGGTTTGTTGGAATCACTAGTTGATAATCTACCATCCAGAAAAGATAATGAATTTTAGGTGGACTGATATACCTAGGTAATTGTTTTTACATAATTCCAAATCTCTTTACCTTCTTCCATGAAGATAGTATTAGAAAAACCTTTTCATCAACACCAAATTCTATATATTTTTAGTGATTTTCAACATAACAATTTTACAGATATTATGCTACCCTTATGTGTTGTTGAATGGCTATGACCTTCTCTATTTTTTCATAATCTGACATGGGTTACAATATCATTCTTTCTCCAAATTCTTCCCAATACATCATAGTTCTACAATTATTTTTATAAAGGTCTTCATAAAATCCATTTTAATGCTCGAGTGAGAGCTATTGTTGTATAAAAACTCAACTAGAGAAAGATGTTGATCCCAAACAAATTTATAATCTGTATAAAAATATCATAACATATCCAATAGGTTTTGAATTGTTCTCTCCAACTGACCATTTATAAGAGGATTATATGTAATTCTATAACTCAACACTATATAATGATCTTTCTTAAGTCATCACTACAACTTAAAGGTAAACGTCATATCCTGAATGTATAAAATGAAATGTTGTACTCCACTAAACCATAGCACTTCCACAATGAGTATTCTATAAAGATAATTTTGAGATAAGTATTAAATAATAGAGATGATGTGTTCTGACCTTGAAAGTCTATCAACTATATCCCATATATTATTATTCACTTAAGATGTTTTGGGGTGCCTAAAGAAAAAATACATGGTGATGTTTTCCCATTTCCATTATTATATAGATAATGGTTGTACCAACCACTTAGATTTTTTTTCCCTTAGCCTTACCATTCTTAAAAACCATGAACCGAGATAAAAACCCTGTAAAATATCTATTTAATATACCTAACTAGAAAAACTCTCTCAAATTTATTTACACTTTTGTACTTCTAGGAATAATGGAGAATGAATAACTATTAACCAATTCTAATATCTCATTAAAATATGGTATGGATGGAACACAGACACGGTTCCCAAATCTTATTCCATCTTGATCAAGGTTAAACTCAAGAAAAATTACCACTTTATTTTTTTCCTCCAAATCTTCCTTATGCACATATTTAATCTTCACTAGGATAGATGGTTGAAAAATCATTTTAGAGAGATATTATTTCTCCCCTTCCATCAGTTTTCCAAAATCCATATATTAAAAATTCAAATATATTGGTACTTTTTTGTTCATCATCATGGTTAATTTAGCATGATCTTATGACATTGAAGAATCTTCCACCCTATTTTCATTCCCATGGTGGTAATGTTTTTAGTATTCAGGATCTTAAATCAACTCTATCCATATTATATAGAGCATGGTCAACTCTTTTTATGTGAATATATAAATTAATCTTTTTTTTATAAGTATATATATTAAAATTTCATTCATAAAGATAATTACTTCATATCATAAATTAAAACATTACCCCAGATAAATCTAAATCAGGAGTTAGGTAGTTTTTCTCATGAACATTCAATATTTTTGAGGCATAATCTTTAACCAAGAATTTATTCATGGGAACACATCCCAATCCCTTCATTGATGCATTACTAAAGATTAACAACCCTTCTCTTTTATAGGGTATTGTAATCACTGATGCACTAAATAATCTTCTATTATTTTCCTTGAAATTTTCCTCACAGTTATCTACCAAAAGGAAATTAGATCCCTTTTGAGTAATCTTCTTGAGTATATCATATAGTTGTGAGAAATTATACAAAAACCATCAATAATATCATGCCAAACCAAGAAATATTTATATCTCAGTTACCATTTTTGTTCTAGGACAACATTCAATGTCCTCCATCTTTTATTGATCCACCTATACCCTGTCTTGATATTTTATGGCCAAAAAATGAAATTTTTGGTAGCCAAAATTCACACTTTGTTAAATTTTACATATAGTTTATCCTTAATTAGGGACTTTAGTAAAATTATTTAATTATATTCCTTCTCTTCCTTTCTCATTGAATATATAAAAATATCATCAATAAAGAATACCACAATCTATTTAGGGTAATATCTAAAGAACCAATTCATTAAATCCTTGTAGATAGTGGGGAAATTAGATTGAAAAACGACATCACATTATATTTATAGTTTCCACACATTTTACGGAATTCAGTGTTGGGTATATCCTCCTTAGATAATTTTTCACTAAAACATATACAAAACCAATGTGTTGTATTTACATAAATGACTCCCAAAATATTATTAGTCTTAATATACTCCCATAACATAAAACCAATAAATGTGTGACTAAGAATTTAAATTTATGATCACTGTTAAAATAATAAATCAATGATGATATCTGATAGTATTATATTAACCTTACATGGAGACATATATGCTTCCAAAATTAACACCACCTTTAGTTATTTCATGATTATTATAACTTGAATAGCAATTAAAAAAATACTTATACCACAATGTCCTTTAATCCCAATACATAAATAAATCAATGATTCGACTTCAATTATCGACATGGAAATGGTACTTCCTTGGTCTAGATGATTACCCTTGAATTAGTGAATTGACTTGGATAATTGTAACGCCCCGACCCCAGTTACCCAGAGTCGGTGCATTATTACATAACATTGGAATGATCACAAGAAGATCAAATCTCGAAATACCGATTGGTTTAGTTGCCTTGGAAACACTAGATATATTCATAAAGTTTTACATTACATCATAAAGTGGAAAACTACTACAAAAACATATTGTCTCCATAGTCCACACTATTATCCCCTAATAATATTCCTACAGGTCATTCATAATTTACTTCTTTACATCATGGGAAAAATAAAACATAGAAAAGTGGTGAGCTCAAATGCCCAGTAAGGATAACAATATAGCGGAAACATTCATAAATA
The DNA here is from genome assembly GCA_963277665.1 of Viscum album. NCBI lineage: Eukaryota > Viridiplantae > Streptophyta > Magnoliopsida > Santalales > Viscaceae > Viscum > Viscum album. The sequence continues at coordinate 2,023,115,429 of OY728137.1, read as the reverse complement.
AGAATATACATTTAAGGCAATGTATAACTATAACAAAAGCCTTTTAAACTTGAAATTCAACATTTTATAGAAAAAATAAAATGAAATAATTCCATTTACTTATTCACATATATATTCTACTAATAGAATAGTCACATGCAATATCAATAACCACTTTCAAAATGATGGAATGCATAATGCCAGACCATCATAACCACATATCCAAGTCCTCATTCCAAGACTACAAATAAGATTTTGTCAAGGCCTTGTGCCAAGAAACTATTTTGTCTCATGAGACCTACCGATGCATCGAGGAGCTATAGAGGGCTCCACCCATCACATATTAAGTCCAATTCATTCCCATATGAAAAGGTTTAAACATAACATAAACATTCGTATTAAAACTAGCATATGAAATGTAAATACTTCATCCATAAACCATGAATGGTATAAAAATAACACATCCACAGTCAAACATATCACAAAACCTTCAGTACAATATAGAAGTTTTGTTTCATAATAAATCAACTTCAAATAAGATTAAAATCAATCAAAGGATGTTGTCATAGATGAAATCAAAACTATTTGAGAGAAATATCTCTTTTCTCGAAATCATTGAAAAGTCACACATTTATAAATGAAGTAATTTAAAAAGAGATTTTTGAATCAAAGCATCCCATACCACTTTGAAACGTTTGAAAAGAAATATCATTTCAAAACCTTCATGTCTATATAAATAAATCCTTAAAATCATTTTGAAAACATGGACATTAATTAAGAAGATTTAGAAAGATAAATCTTTAAAATATTTAAAATTATGATCTCGATAAAGAGTACCTTTCTAAAATTCATAAAATATTCATTTTGAAATCATTTAAAAGTAACATAATTATAAAATAAAACATTTAATTTGAAAATATTCTTATAATTATGTAAGGGAAGCTTTGACGATTTTATAACAACAGTAAATAGCCACATCCGCCGTATAAGTTAAAAAAACATTCTTACCTTAAAGTTTTCGAAAAGGATAAAAGTGCCTTTTTTGGAAAACGACGGAAATATTCCTTTAAAAATACATAAGGGTATAAATGACTTTAACCCATTGTCTAGTAAATAGTAAAAAATTTTTTAAATACATTTTTAAGGAACATGGATGTAGATGATAAAGAGATCCTAGTAGATAATTACGTATAAACAACCTCAGATAATGAAGATATTGTGAAATAAACCCTTACCTTGTACTTTTCCTTTGTTGGGGTAGGTTATCCACCTGCATAATTGTGAAATAATTTTTATTAAATTATACAAGAATCATATAAATTAATATGACATCATATATGATCTTTTAACATTGATTTGTTAATAATATCTTAGTATTATCGTTGTTTCGGGTGTTAACTTACTCGTTTTCTTTTATATGTTTTGTTACGTATTCCATGTTTTTAATGGATAGGTTGTATATCAATCATATCCATAATTATATCAAGTCCTTATATACTATTATTAATCATAAATGAGAATTATAATTGAATGGATACAATGGAGAATTCATCTCATCGCGTTCGTGGAGACGGTAGTCCGTACGTACGCACGAGCGACAATATAATTATTTTGATATTAAAATAATATATAATTGGATGGTATATCATATATACAGAATCATTATCATGTTACATTTATTATTTACATGAATTACACATCATTATTATACCCATACAAATAATAATTTATTGAATAACAATTACACCACGACGTGGAGACGGTAAGCCTGACGTACGCACGTATGGTGACATGTTATTCAAAGGATGGATAGAATACTGAATATGGTTGTACCATATTTATAATAACATCATATTATATATATGATACTGGAGTTATTATTTTAGAATGGTTACAGCAAAGGAAGAGGATGTGGAAGAAGAAAGTAATTTGAAAAAGTGTGGTGAAATCATTACATCTTCTTGGGATCTTCCTTTTGATTTGATCAAAAGGGATCCATAAGTTGGATTTATGACTAAAGTAAGGCCTCTAGGATGAATTGAGGGAAGTTGAGAGAGTTTTTGGGCAGATTTTGTCCGAACCAAAAGGCTTTGAAGGTGTGAAGTAATGAGAAGGGGGAGTTCCCATTTATAAGAGGGGTGAGGGGCACCTTTGGAAAACCTAGAAATATTAATTTATAATAAATTCATATTCGGTTTCTAATGGCTCCAAAGTTGATTATTTGAAGGTTAAGGTGGGGATGGGTCGAACACCACTCAACCAATAGAATTTAGACAGGTTTGGGTTACTATATTAACCTTATCATTAAGTATTAACTCTAAGTTAATTAGTTTCACATTTACAATGTCTCTTTGTTTTTTTTATATAATATGGTTAATAAACTTATTATATACATCCAAGAGACACCCCAAGTGGTCCATTAATGATACACCTATCAAGATATAAGTCTCTTGGCCGTACCATAGATTTTTATTAATTTAATATCAATTAATAATATAATATTAATTTTAAAAACTCTTTTATGTCAATTTTGACACTATTCAATAATTGATTTTTTTGAATCTCATAACAGAATAATTACTTCAAAAAATGTCAATTAAATCAATAATAATATGTCATATTAACCTAGAAAATTAGTGTAATTCAATAAAAGTCTAAAATTATAGTTATTTGGGTATTTATAATATCAATTATTCTAATTTTTCATTAATTAGGTAATTACCACATCCTTATTGTGTCATAAATAAATTAATTTATTTAATGTCTAAAAATTATAAATAAATTATAATTAGGTAGTAAATCTTTGTATATTTCTAATTAATATTTATAGTCTAAAATCCAACATATATAACCATATGTAAAAATTGTTTTCCTAAAAGATATATGCTTGTGTCATTTTTGTATTCATTTTATCTTAATTAAAATAAAGTGTCCCTATCACTTACAAGTGGCACCATGGGGTCCCAAAATAAACCGAAATATGCCTATAGTCTAAAATGTATCAACCAATAAGGTTTGGACACGTTTTAGGGTAATTTTTTATTATTATAATATTATTTTTTAACCCTTATTTACTAGATTTACCCTTTAACCATGGTAAATAAAATATTTACCGAAATAATTATTCAAAATGTCTAAAAATAAAAGTTAACTATTTACACAATTTAAACATCCTGAATCCAAATATGGAATCCATTTTTCCAAATTCAAAACACATAAGTGGCAGAAATTAATTTAAAATTAATTCCCGCTATCAAAATAAAAAGCGTGTTTTTAAGATATAATAACTATCAAAAGATTGATACTTGTTTATGTTCGGTTTAATTGTGAAATTATGAACAATGACCAAAATTGTATTAAATTGAAAAAATATAATCTAAATATACTTTAAAACCACTCAAATTCATAATTTATCAATATAAATTATTTCGATTAAAAAAGTTGTATTTAATTAAAATTTAGTAATATTCACTATTCATCAAAATATTAAAGATATCCGAAAAGTACCAAAATTTCACCTTAGGATAAATTCGATATTCCAAAACAAAAAATGAAGTCCATTTTTAAATATAAAAAATATATATAATTTCAAAAAGTAGGTATTACTATTCATAACGGCTAGTTTGATTGGTTGTGGTGATTGTTAGAACTCAAAGTTGTGTAGAACACACGCTACTGTATTATTCAATGGAAAGCGTACAGTGGAATATTTGGATGTTTAATTTTAAATTTTTTATGTCCCCATTTAGTCAAAAATTTTAAAATATTGTATTTAAAAAAGGTTCACTATTAAAATTTTGTAAAAGCGCAATACTGAAAATGAATTTGTTCTTACATTATTTCTAAAAAAACCCATAATATGGATTTTAAAATTATAAGGATTATATAAAGTTTAAAATTTAGTTAATACTATTCATAACCCCGTTTGATTGGCTTTTTTGGTAAGTCATGGTGTGCTTGAACTCGGTGTTGCGTGTAGTGCATGTTATTTAATTATATTAAAGAAATAACACACTATGAAATCTTGGGGTGTTACATTCTCCCCTCCATCAATAAATTGCGTCCTCTCAGTTTGAAAATGTTTTTCAAAAATAAAAGGTTGAAAATAGAAAATATCTTTGTGGGAAAACCCACATCAGAAATTGGGTTACTAAAATTTAGTCTTAATATGAGGATAAGAAAAATGAAATGGTCACCACCAAATTATGATCTCGATGAGGAGAACATTGGAGGCAGTTAGAGAAATATAATTGGAGGAATAACATAAATATTTATAGTTAGTGATTGAGGTCATAAATCACAAACAAGTGTAAAATTGAGGTCCTTAAATTCATCAATCTATGATGATTTGAAATACCATCGGTTCAACAAAACATAGGGTATTTGGATAACACATTTTTGGTTTTAGGATTTCTTAAATAAAGTATAAGAATTAATTTCTTCATAGAATAAGAGAAGAAGAAAAATATATTCTTGACAAGTAGAGTTCCATCCTTTAACTAATTTCCACCACAAAATCATCTTTCACTCTAAAAGATAATAGAACGTAAAAATATATATTCTATTTATCTTATTCGTATAGGGTTCCAAAAAAACTAATTTATAATTCATCTACCAGATCTTTAAAAAAACTACATTATTTAATCACGGACATCACGTCGGTCAGTGATAGGTGACACACCCTTGTCACCCTTCGGTTGTGGGATCAAGTCTCGTGGCCTTGCCAGACGCGATGAGTTGCCGCCCGACCTCTGGGTTGTCCTTTTATGGCAATCCAAAATAATCCAAACTAGAACTATCCAAAATACTTCAGTAAAAAATTTATAAGTACGGTAAACACAATAAAGATCCTTTTTTGCACTTAATAACATGTGAACACCTTCATCATATATTCTTTTAAAACACTGCAACATCCTGAATTAGCATAAAACCTTATTGATTAAATTCATTATCCCTTATTCCATAAAGAATAATAGATATATTCCTTCAATCCAAAAATGTTTTAAACCCCAAAAATGATGAAATATACAAATCATTAATCAGTTTCAAGGTAGTCAAGAATATCCAATATAATTTATGTATTATTCTAAAATCACTACCTCGGTATCAGAACTATATTATGGTTTATCATTCTCTCAACCTTATATTTTCCAAAAATTTATCCTGCTATTGAGTCACTTTTCATTATTCCACACAATCTCAAGTCCTTAATGAATTAGTACTACAGTACAATCCTTATATACTCCATAATTATTATAACAAGTACATTGTTGATACAACACTCAAATGACATAATCAACACAAGAACTCTAATCATTCCTCTTTATCTGTGGTAGTATCATAACTTGATTATTTTCCAATAGCATCATTTTGGGAATAGTCTAATTACTGGGACATAGGTTTGCGTAGTGTCCAAACACATTGCAAATGATGCATTGTAAATTTGAAACCATTTTCATACCCTTGCAGTCACGTACATTGTGCCCTTTTCCTCCACACTTATAACAAACTCCCATTCCTTTCAGGAAAGTTCAAGGGTGGTTCTTCCCACAGGTATCACATATGGGAAAATTCTTCTTTTCCCTCTTCCCTTTATCTATCTTTCTCTCTTCCATCCTTTTCTTCTCTTTCTTCCCTTCAAATCCATAAGACTCAGTAAACTCTTTACTTATCTTATAAACACATGATATTATTTCTTCATATGATGATAATACATGCGAGACTATTTCTCTTATAAATTCTAGCTTAAGACTATGAAATATATGATCCTTCTTTCTCTTTGTATCATGTGCATTGCTTGTGTTCTCATTACTTCTACTAGGCTCCATTTCTAAACAATAGCATACACTAGATTAGTTTATGAATAAAAAAACTAATCCCAAACTTGTAAAACACATAACATAAATTAAATAGTTTTTGGATATAATCTATAATTATAAAAATGTATCCATTTAGGAAGTATATAATAATAAACACTTCATAATGGTTTGTAAAGAAGATGAGAATTATCCTAATCATATCCCTCAGGAGTGTTGTAACCATGTGTGCAGCAAGGCCCATTGTCGTGCACCAGTTCTCATTCGAGTCCTGCTCAAAGCTGTGTTTTCGGGTTTTACCTCAAGGTACATCTGTGCCAGAGCCACCTCTACCTGCTCGTATCCAGACAGGGATGTATTGCTCGGAAAACTCACAAAATCTCTACAATACCAAAATTCTAGGAAGTTCTTCTATACTAATCCTCAAATTCCATCTTAGGTCAATGTGCTCTAATCAGAGTTTATCTAAATCTAGCTTCCAAGGTTTGTACTAAACTTCCTGTGATACCAACTGTAACGCCCTGACCCCAGTTACCCAGAGTCGGTGCATTATTACATAACATTGGCATGATCACAAGAAGATCAAACTTAAAAGACTGATTGTTTTAGTATCCTTGGAAACAGTAGATATATTAATAAATTTTTACATTACATCATAAAGTGAAAAACTACTACAACAACATATTTTCTCCACAGTCCACACTATTATCCCCTCATAATATCCCTCAAGGTCATTCATAATTTACTTCTTCACGTCCTGGGAAAAATAAAACATAGAAAAGGGGTGAGCTCAAATGCCCAGTAAGGATAACAATATAGAGGAAACTTTCATAAATAATAATAAACATATAAGGCAATGTATAACTAAAACAAAAGCCTTTTAAACTTGAACATCAACATAGTATGGAAGAAATAAAATGAAATAATGCCATTTACTTATTCACATGGATATTCTACTAATCGAATAATCACATGCAATATCAATAACCACATTTATAATGATAGAATTCATAATTCCAGACTATCATAGCCACATAGCCAAGGCCTCGTTCAAGAATACAAATAAGATTTTGTCAAGACCTTGTGCTAAGACACTAGTTTGTCTCATGAGATCTACCGATACATCGAGGAGCTATAGCAGGCTCCACCCGTCACATATTTAGTCCAATGCATTCCCATATGAAAAGGTTTTAACATAACATAAACATTCGTATTAAAACTAGCATACAAAATGTAAATACATCATCTATAAACCATAAATGGCATAAAAATAAAACATCCACAGTCAAACATATCACAAAACCTTAAATACAATATAGAAGTTTTGTTTAATAATAAATCAACTTCAAATAATCTTAAAATCCATCAAATGATGTTTTCATAGATGAAATCAAAACTATTTGAGAGAAATATCTCTTTTCTTGAAATCATTGAAAAGTCACACATTTAAAAATGAAGTAATTTAAAAGAGATTTTTGAATAAAAGTGTCCCATACCACTTTGAAACTTTTGAAAAGAAATATCATTTCAAAACCTTCATGTCCATATAAATAAATCCTTAAAATCATTTTGAAAACATGGACATTAATTAAAAAGATTTAGAAAGATAAATCTTTAAAACATTTAAAATTATGTTCTTGATAAAGAGTACCTTTAAAAAATTCTTAAAATATTCATTTTGAAATCATTTAAAAGTCACATAATTATAAAATAAAACATTTACTTTGAAAATATTCTTATAATCATGTAAGGGAAGATTTGAAGATTTTATAATGACAGTAAATAGCGGCATCCGCCGTATAAGTTAAAAAAACATTCTTACCTTAAATTTGTCGAAAAGGATAAAAGTTCCTTGTTTGGAAAACGACAGAATGATTCTTTTAAAAACACATAAGGGTATAAATGAATTTAACCCATTGTCTAGTAAATAGTAAAAATGTTTTTAAATACATTTTTAAGGAACATGGATGTGGATGATAAAGATATCCCAGTAGATAATTACGTATAAACAACCTCGAAAAATGAAGAGATTGTGAAATAAACCCTTACCTTATACTTTTCCGTGGTTGGGGTAGGTTAAACTCCTATATAATGGTGAAATAATTGTTATTAAATTATACACAAATCATATACATTAATATGATATCATATATGGTCTTTTAACATTGATTTGTTAATAATATCTTAGTATTAGCGTTGTTTCGGGTGTTAACTTACTCGCTTTCTTTTATATTTTTTGTTACGTAAGACATGTTTGTAATGGATATGTTGTATCTTAATCATATCTAGAATGATATCAAGTCCTTAGATACTATTATTAATCATCAAATGAGAATTATACTTGAATGGATACGATGGAGAATTAGTCTCATCGCATTCATGGTGACGGTAGTCCGTACGTACGCACGACCGACAATATAATTCTTTTGATATTAAAATAATATATAATTGGATGGTATATCATATATACAGAATCATTATCTTGTTACATTTATTATTTACATGAATTACACATCATTATTATACCCATCCAAATAATAATTTATTGAATAACAATTACACCACGACATGGAGACGGTAAGTCGTACGTACGCACGTATGGTGAAATGTTATTCAAAGGATGGATAGAATAATGAATATGGTTTTACCATATTTATAATAAAATCATAGTATATATATGATACTGGAGTTATTATTTTAGAATGGTAAAAATAACTGAAGAGGAAGTGGAAGAAGAAAGGAACTTGAAAAAGGGTGGTGAAATCATTACATCTTCTTTGGGTTCTTTTTTTTGATTTGATCAAAAGGGCTCCTTAAGTTGGATTTCTGACTAAAGGATGGCCTCTAGGATGAATTGAGGGAAGTTGAGAGAGTATTTGGGCAGAGGTTTTCCGAACCAAAAGGCTTTGAAGGTTTGAAGTAATGAGAAGGGGGAGTGCCCTTTTATAAGAGAGGTGATGGGCACCTTTGGAAAAGCTAGAAATATTAATTTATAATAAATTCATATTCGGTTTCTAATGGATCCAATTTTTATTATTTAAAAGTAAATGTGGGTATGGGTCGAAAAAAATCCAACAAATAGAATTTATACAGGTTTGTGTTTCTATATTAACCTTATCTTTAAGTATTAACTCTATGTTAATTAGTTTCACTTTTACAATGTCTCTTTGTATTTTTATATTATATGGATAAACATACTATATAAATCCAAGAGACCCCCCAAGTGGTCCATTAATGATTCAACTATCATTATATAAGTCTCTTGGCAGAACATTAGATTTTTACAAATTTAATATCAATTAATAATATAATATTTTTTTAAAACTCTTTTATGTCAATTTTGACACTATTCAATAATTGATTTTTTTGAAACTCATAACAGAAAGATTACTTCGAAAAAAGTAAACTAAATCAATCATAATATGTCATATTAACCTATAAAATTAGTGTAATTAAATAAAAGTATCAAATTATATTTACTTGGGTATTTATAATATCAATTATTCTAATTTTTCATTAATTAGGTAATTACTGAATCATCATTGTGTCATAAATAAATTAAATTATTTGATGTATAAATATTATAAATAAAATATTATTATGTAAGAAATATTTTTATCTTTATAATGAATATTTATAGTAAAAAATCCAACATATATAACCCAATGTAAAAATTGTTTGTCTAAAAGATATATGCTTGTGCCATTTTTGTATTCATTTTATCTTAATTAAAATAACGTGTCCCTATCACTTACAAGTGGCACCATGGGGTCCGAAAATAGACCCAAAGATGCCTATGGTCTAACATTTATAAACCAATATGGTTTGGACACGTTTTAGGGTAATGTTTTATTATTATAATATTATTTTTTAACCCTTATTTACCGGATTTACCCTTTAACCATGGTAAATAAAATATTTACCGAAGTAATTATTCAAAATGTATAAAAATAAAAGTTACCTATTTACAAAATTTGAACATACTGATTCCAAATATGGAATCCATTTTTCCAAATTCAAAACATAGAATTGGTATAAATTAATTTAAAACTAATTCTTTCTATCAAAACAAAAAGCGTGTTTTTAAGATATAATAACTATCAAAAGATTGATACTTGTTTAAGTTCGATTTAATTGTAAAATTATTTCCAATTACAAAAATTGTATTAAATGGTAAAAATATATTCTAAATTTACTTTAAAACCACTCAAATGAATAATTTATCAATATAAATTATTTCGATTAAAAAAGTTGTTTTTAATTAAAATATAGTAATTTTCACTATTTATCAAAATATTAAAGTTTTCTGAAAAGTACCAAAATTTCACCTTAGGATAAATTCGATATTCCAAAACCAAAAATGAAGTCCATTTTGAAATATAAAATATATATATAATTTCAAAAGGTAGGTATTACAATTCATAATGGCTAGTTTGATTGGTCGTGGTGTGTGTTAGAACTCGAAGTTGCGTACAACACACGCTACTGTATTATTCAAAGGAAAGCGTACCGTGGAATATTGGGATGTTTCATTTTAAATTTTTGATGTCCCCATTTAGTCAAAATGTTTAAAATATTGTATTTAAAAAGGTTTCACTATTGAAAGTTTGTAAAATTGCAATAATGAAAATGAATTTGTTCTTACATTATGTCTAATAAACTCATAATATAGATTCTATAATTATAAAAATTATATAAAGTTTAAAATTTAGTTAATACTATTCATAACCCCTTTTGAACGGCTTGTTTGGTAAGTCATGGTGCACTTGAATTCGGTGTTGCGTGTAGTGCAAGTTATTGAATTATATTGAAGAAATAACACACTATGAAATCTTGGGGTGTTACAATAATTCCTTTGTTTGCCACACATAACACATTGAACTCCTAAAAAAATTCATCAATCAATGAACTTATTTAAAAATAATAATAAATCCTCCCATCGAATTGGGATATTATTATAGGTTCGTATTCCCACTATATTGAAATATGAGAAGTTAAATCTTCTTTCATATATGTTCATTACCACATGAACATTCATAAAAGTCCATTATCTTCTTATTTTACGTGTTTGGAATTTCACTAATTTCTACATTATCAATCATATATCATGATCCCCAATTAATAATAATCACAATATCATTATCTATAGTTATCATCCAATTTTTTTGATTATCAACACATTTTCCATCACATCCGATGCTAATATATTTCCTCAGGGTTCCATCCGTTATCTGAAACAAAAAGTCATAGTGTAAGAAACACTAATCATTCTGGAAGACACATAAACATGAAAAATCATTTCAGATGTCAAAATCATGACACCTTATTCTCAATATAATAAAATGTACCTTAAAAATAGGTTATACATGGTCATCATCTATTAAAATAATTTTTAATGGTTTATAATGAAAATGAGATTTAACCAAAGAATATACCCAAGAGTATCGAACTAGGTGTGTAGTAAATCTCCTTTTCATATACCATGTAACACATGAGTCATGATTGACAAACCTTTTTTTTCTAATTACCCATATGTAAATTTATTCCAAAACAAAATCCACTTTTTGTTTCTATAAATAGATTTATTTCTAGGTAAACCAAAAAATATTTTCCGTAACAAAACATTAGCATGTTATCCTATACATAGTTTCATCGCATGGGTTCCCACTAATATTTTCTCAAACTAGTTTAAAAATGTTAAAAAAACCCTAATCTGATACAAAATATAGAAACCTTTTCTTTTTATAAGTATATAAGAGATTTTTTTAGATAAATATGTAAACAAATTCATATACACATTACCAATGACCATAATAGATTAGTGTGTTTAGAGACTAGGTACAAAATATTCTTATGTAATGATTTATATTCACAATATCCTAAAAATATCTTCCCCTGTTATACTCTTCATAAAAATACCCTACATAAAACCTTTCTTCATAACCTTGGGAAAGTAAATATATGAAAAGGTAGGATCAGATTCTCAGTATGGGTAAGCATGGGAGATATAAATTTATGATCATATAAAATAATAAGATAATAATAAGAGTATAATATCCTAATAATAACTTACAATGTCTAGAGAAAAACTTTCACATATTACAAACATGATTTATGGCATAAAGCATTATCATTCCAATATACATGATTTATAAGAGTCTGAAATCATCATTATTCATGAACAATAAGCTCATTACATAAAATTATGACACAAAACAAGGTATAGAAACCATTTCATTTGTGAAGGTTAAGAACCAAGGCCATCAAACATAGCGGATATGGTACCACCACCTATCTCCCATTCAAGATAATGACAATTATCCTATTTACCAATGTGGATCAAGCCCATCATCCTATTTCCCATTGTAGATCAAGTACATGGACGTGTTTCTCCTTTTTTCACATGATATATATATCTATACCCAATGAATTAGATGGAGATATAGTTCCAACCCATCACGTAATAAAATCCGTATATATGTGTAATAAAAAAATCATCATATCAAAAACCATGAAAATAAAAGGGCTTCATTATATATTCATCATATCAGAATATATGAAAAGAAATGTGTTTCATAAAACGTTTAATCATAGTGTAACCAGTGGAAAACAAAAGAGTTTCAAATACATATTTTAATATTAAACATGAAACATTTATATAAATAATAAATAGGGTATAATTGGATCATATCTCCTAAAAAGATTAAGTAACACTAAATTATGTAAACTTAGACATAAATTTATTTTCAAAGGAAAAACCACATGGATCATTTCCTGAAGGAGATAACCTTTCTTTGAAAATAAAATTTTAAATTTAGAAAGTCATAAAATATTGTAGATGTAATTTTTTTAAATTAACCTTGAATAATTATAAATTAATCATCAATAAAAATAATATTCCTGATGGTGGAAAATTACGTTCATGCTATACATATTAAAAAAAAATTCATTCACATTTTTAGAAAAATAAAAATGAGCCTCATTAGAAATATAACATGAAAATTAATTTTAAAAAACGTTTTATAAAGTTATAATAAGATTTTTTTCATAAATAATTTGGAAATTATAAAAAAATTCTGAAATTATTTTAAGAAAACAAAGATATTGAATAAAAACTATTTTTAATTGAAGAGAGAAATAATGATGATTATTCGTAAAAACAACATTTTGTTCTCATTAATCCTTTAAGAGAGGGAAATAGTGGGGAAAATGTATAATATAGAAATAAAAAAATGATAATTAAATACTTGATTTTTTAGATAGTTATATCATAATATTTCATGATCTAAAACATTATCATAAAAAATCTCGATAAATAAGCATATTATAACATAAAACCTTTACCAATTGTGGAGTCATTTGAATAATATGTTCCATTAAATAATAAAATAAAATGAAACATTACATATAATTAAATGAAGGATATTCAAGATATAACATGTCAAAATGGAAGTATATAAACCACATAAAAAACAAGGTGTATAAAATGACTTATATCTCAACTAAGTCATTTTGAGACAAAATCCTTTAGCATAAGTCTCGAATTTCTTCATAAATGGTCAATCCTCATATATAATAAATATAGGTTTAATATATATCCATTAAAACCCATTATTATATATTTATATATATAATACCATATATCATTTATGAAAACCCTTTTATTACATATTTATAAAAAATTCCTTGTTAAAATCACATTTCACATTCTAACTACTTTGTTTTTCATGCATGTCTTGATTTTTCATTTTCGGTCCTCATATATTGATCATGGTTACATAATATAAATAATTTATCAATGATATAAATATCATATATATTCATTATAAAACTATTTAGAGTAACCCATTAATGTTATAGATAGAAAATTAATCTCATCGTTCAAGGAGACAGTAAGTCGTACACATACATGAGCATTGTTTTTTATTTTATCTATAGATATAAAAAATGAAAATAATTATATAATTATTCCAATAAAATTATTATCTAATATATATTAAATATATTAATTAAATTTATCCTTCTTAACATCCATGTAAATTGTTTCTGAAAAATTAAACACATCATTTTGTGAGGTGGTAGTTCACCTTACACATGAGAGACATTATTGTATCCCCCAATGGAATGGAAGGTAAGAAGGAATATGTGATTTTATAATTAAATATGCATAGTAATTTTTAAAATATCACATATTTTCATTAAATCTAAACTTATTACCATCAATTTAATATTTAAATGTGAAAAACACATTACATCGGTTCGTGAGCTGGTAGTCTTCTATACACACAATTGACCGAGTCATTTCCCATTTTATGGATGTAGAGATATATGTAGATCATGAAATTCACATAATAAAATATGAATATATTTGAGATAATTGTGTAATTATATTATTATAGTTGATTAGTATTGGAAGGTTGTGTGTGAATAAATATAACATAAATAAAGTTTACGAATTCTACCTCTTCTTCGGAGAACCTCTTTATATTTATACAAAAATACATATTGTTAGGGATTTATAATCATTATATGGAATATAAGGATATTTTATGGAATAAATGAATAGATTTAGGTATTTATTTTCCAAACCAATTGGTTTTGGATGTGTGAAGAGGATAAGAGAGTGGGTGGACATTTATAAGTGGGGGAGAGGATACACTTAGAATTTTGGAATGGAAAACATGTACCGTCATTTTTAAAATGAAAAATTATAAACCATGAATAATTATAGATACTTATGGGTTATAAAGTCTATATATGGCCATACAAAAGGATTTTTAAAAATTTAATTGGTCATTTTAACCGTAATCATTTTAGTTTAACTCTTGATAAACCCGTTTTATCATTAACCATGATAATTATTCTTTTATAGTTTTTACTATTAATTTTTTTAAAAAATTATGTTGAACGTACTATAAAATATAAAATATTAATATTTAAAATATAAAATCATTTTTTAAAAAATTCTATTAATAGTAGTGGAAAATTTAATTTAAATTTAAACCCCAAAATGCGATGAAATAACTATTTTTTACAAATAAAATGTTAACATAAGTAGAGAAAGTTTTAACACAAAACTTCAATATGAAGTTCATTAAAATTACCTAAATTGGATTAATAAGTATATAATTTTACTAATTTCACTTTTGAAAAAAACATTAAAATAAATTTTAACTTCTAAATAATATTAATGAAAAAACATTTTTTAATAAATTTCAATATTTTTTTAATATTCATTGAAAAATTAATCTTTTCAGAAAAATATGAAAAATTAACTAAAAGATAATTATTAAATGTATATTTCTAACATTAATTTTATTATTTAACTAAATATTTTAAAATTTTCAAAAATTTATTTAATTAATTTATTTCTAAAAATAAATTCAAATCATTTTTTTTGAGAAATATGAATTTTCAAAGAATATAAAGACATTACAAAAACTCAATTACATAATTATAAATATGTTTTATTTATCTAAAACTATTTTGAATAATTTTCAGAATTTTTATATTCCTATTAGAATCCACAAATTTAATATCTAGGTTATAATAATCAATATGAAATAATAATATTATTAGTGTATCAAATTATGTTAAAACTCGGTGTCTCGTATAAGAAAATTTATCTAAAAATTGTGTTTATTGGAAAACAATTAAATAAAATTGAGGTGTTAAAAATTGTCAAGATCATATACATTTCAAAATAAATATTTTTCCTATTACTACCCACTAATTTTAATTTTTTTATTATAACATTCACATAAATATAGATTGTGGTTTGTTTGAACATGGTGTTACGTTTAACATAATTTATTAAAGAGATAATATTTAATTAAATATGAACATAGCAAATTTTTATTGGATAAAACATTCTCCTATAATTCTATAATTTTCATTCTCTGAAATTTAACATACTTTTGTTTATCAAGTTTCGATATATGAAAATTACATTGTGAAAAACTAGCATCGTAAAATGGGTTATTAAAACATCCCGTTGAAAAGTGATAAAGAGAAATATAAATGTACTATATAGTAATACATAAATAAATTTTTCATTTTGATATAATTAGTGGGAAGTGAAAATATGGACATAAAAGATAAAGATAATGACCAAGAACCGATATAGAGTGATAAATAATATGGTCATGAGAATGTTAAGAATCACAAAATTGTATATTTGTTATTGTTTAACTAACCATTTATTTCATAGTAATAAAGTAAATGGATAACATTTTTATTTAAAGTCAATTTTCCTAAATTAAAGCTATTATTTTACTATCTAGATAAATCACTCAATAAAATAAACATACTTGATTTCATTAAATTTCATAAGTATAGAATCATCTATTAGTTGCGATTCAATCAATTTTCACTTGATCTCTTATGCTAGGAAATAGATACTAGAAAAGAATATTTTTTTTATTTAAGCACTTAAATAATATTTTAATGAATCATAAGATCAATAATTATTTAATTTTTCCTATGAAAATTTACAATAACCAAAAATGGTGTCTACCATGTTTTAAAAACTACATTTTTACCTTTTTCCTATAGCTCTTTTTTATCACATAATCACACACCACATTACTTATTAGTATCCCATGACCCCAAGTCCCATCCTTATGTATTCCAACTCCTCCCCCAATAGAATATTGTTGTTCTTTAATATTAAATGACATTTTAACTAGAAAATCTCCCTATAATCGCTTCTTCCCCCTCTATTAATTCATAAATATTTCTTTTCTTACCCTAGTAATATCTCGAGGTCCTAGGGTTTTCTCTAGCTAGAATTTTAATTTGGTATGTATTATATTTTATTTTTTCCACGAACTTTTAGGGTTCTATTACATTGGATGAGGTGGGTTATGACCATTATTTTTTAATGAGACAATAATGAAGGTAGGTGATCCATTTAATAGGTTTTAAAATCATAAGAATGATATAATTTTTATTTAAATTGTTGTTTTTGGTGTTTTGAAAGTGATATAAAGTATATTGAGTTGGTTTTATAAAAATTTAATAAATTTTCTATGTATTACATTAAATATTAAAGTATCTTTTTTTCAGGTATAAAATCTTCTATGAAAATACATGTAAATTGATTAGTCAAGTAAATGCGTTGATAGCCCTTTGACATAGTTTCATAGATTATAAAGGGTGATTTGGTGATTAAAATAATTTAATGTAGTTATAAAATATAAATGGCGGTCATTTAATTTATAAATAAGATTAATTCCCTTATGTGTTGGAAGTTTTCAATAACATTTTTACTTTTGGTTTTGAAATCATTTTTTGTAACTTGACTTTATAGTGAATATTATGTTTTATTTCATAGAACAATTAATTTTTTTTAAAAAATAACAAACCCATAAAAACATACCAAATGAATTTTATAAAATCAATGGTTACTATGTTATGTATGTGATGGTTCCTAGTGAATATGTAAATGTGTTTTTTTAATGAGTTTTTTTTGGATTGGTGTAGTTTCTCGAGACAGAATTAAATGTGAATCTGAGAAATTGAAAATATATATTTATATATATATATTGATATTTTCACAAATTTACCAAATCCAGGGCTCGATTCATAACAAACCTAGGAATACCTCAACATGCCAGGGGTTGGTGACTAGTGTCGATGGAATATCACACACGGGGGGGGGGGGGGGGGGGGGGGTTCTATTTACATGGTTTCATACACACAAATATCTGGATGAAAAAGTGAAAAGGAAGTAAAAGTAATGAAGAAAAATACTAAGTGAAAAACCATTCTTGAAAGAACTCTAGAGCATACCAAATTATGGATGTGTAAACTAAAAAATAATGGGTAAAAATAAACATAAATCTATAAATATGTTCGAACCTGAAAAAACTGGAAAGTACAATTGGTGAGAGATCCTAGATCTTGATCTCTAAGCTGCAACCACTATACATGATCAAGAATACTTGGTAACCCTAAGCTCTTATGAAGTCAACAACTACCTGTTCACCATATTCATAAGGCACAACATGTGTGGGATAATCCCATGTAGTGGTGAGTTTATACATACTTAATAAGATGTCCCAATAACTTTAGGGGGTACTATGAGATCTAACAGGAAGATAAAGATAATATATTTTAAACTAGATATAAGATATTGTAATAGAGAACATCTAAACCCAAACCAAGAGATGGAGAGAGTGTGTGTGTGTAACCAAGTCCAAGAATAGGGGGGGTCAACCATGTGAGTAGATAAACTACACGTTGATCCTTTTTCAACTATAGAAGTAGAGTGAACTCATCCAACCATGATAATATAAAATTTAGGGTATGTGGAATAATCCAGATTGAATTTCATCTCATGAAAAGAGAGTAACAAAATCCAAAATATGTATATCAAAGTATATATATAACTTCATGGTCAAAAGAGGCCCAAACAAGATTTTGATGTTTAAACATTATGTTCATGTTTTTTTATGTTCAAATGTTTATGAATTGTTTTCTCCATTATTACCCTTACTGATATTTTGAGATCACCCTTTATATGTTTTCTTTTCCCTAGGATTTAAAGAAAGGTTTTAGGTAAGAAAAAAATCGGAAGATCTTTATCGAATATGTTGAAGATCTTTCATCACGATTAGAAGATTATATTACATGTTCCAAAAGACAGTAAACTATTACGGTCATTATGTGTCTGTTTTTGTTATGTATTAAGTATTCCACAAAAAGTAATTTAATATCCATGTATGTCAAGATTTGGGTCTTTATAATGAAGGCATACAACCTCTATAATATATAACCTCTCCAAGTTTTCTACCGATAATATCTAGGTATGAAATGTGGGACCTTCATCAAATGATCACTGAAAACCCACTCTGTATCATTTCCATGAGTTGATTAGTGTATTCCAGTCACTAAATCAATAGAAACTTCTTCCTATTTCCACTCAAGAATGAAAAATGGATATGAAATCTACGTCGGTTACTGATGTTATGCCTTGACCTACTAACAGGTGGAAAATAGAGTGATAAAACTACATATCTCATGTTTCATACCAATCCACCAATAATAGATACATATGTCTCAATACATCATGGTGACACTTGGATGAACTGCCAATGTTGAGGCATGAAATTATTACATCAACTTCTCTCTGATGTATGCTGGGACCCAAAAACATCCATGAAATAATAATTTATCATTCCCAGCCAAGGACCAACCATAATATGTATCATCATATGATATTATTTCCCTTAGAAAAAGACCCTTAGGATATGAATGTTTCATCATTCTACCTTGTTTTAGAAGTGTTGATATTACCACTAAGGATGATAGGACAGTCTACCCATGATCCTCCCAAACATCAATGTGAATCTCTAAAAAATTCCATGAGATACCATTCACCGCTGACCACCTGAAAAACATATGTCTAGGTATTATGGATCATATTATCAACTACATAATTACCTTTCCAAGGTGTGTAAGTAAGCTCAAAATAAAAGGATTGAAATTTCTCAAACCATATGTAGTGTCTGTGATTCAGATCCACTGTGTAAAGATGTACATGATTATTTTTTTATCGGTGAATATGAAAAAACACTCCCTAAATAAGTAGTGTCTCCAAAAACATAGTGCATGAACTAAATTAACTAACTCTTGGTCATATGTAGGGTAATTCTGCTCCTGAGGCCTCAAATATAGTGACCTATACACAATGAATCTCTCATCCTGAATTAGAATATATCCAAGTCTAATGCCTAAAGTATAAATGAACACATTATAAATCCTTATAGGCGTTGATAAAATTAGAATTAGTGCTGAATTCAAAAGAGACTTAAACTCCTTAAAGGATGATTCATAAGATTCTGACCATAAATATTCCACACCACTATTTGTCAAGAACATAACCAGTATTGAAATCCACGTGAAATCATGGATAAACCATATTTAATATTTTGATATCCAATTGAAACTATAAATTTTCAAGAAGTTATTGGGGTGCCACCAATAAATGATATATCTCACTTTATATGGGTCTACCAATGATCCTGATCATGATATGATATGAAACAAGAAGTGGACATTGTCAATATAGAGGTGTCATGTTCTAAGATTTTAATAAATCTGGTTCTCTCTATGTGTATCCAGCATGATCCCAAGATGTTTTTCATGGCTGTGTATGAAGAGATATAGTACAGAGATTCCATAAAAATTAATACCATGAATGAATCAATATATGGGTGAAATATCTGATTCATAAGATCAATGAATGCTTCATATTCATTAGTGAGACTGAATGGCACTACCAGCTACTCGTAAAGACTATACCTTCTCATAAAATCCACGAGAGGTATGTCTAAAGACTTGACATGCACCTATTGAAATCCAAAGATCAAATAAATCTTTCAAAACACACTCTCTCGTTAGGGATGATCAATGAGTTTGTCTATTCAAGGAAATGTATAACAATTAATTTATATGAGAATGTTCAATCGATGGTAATCCACATAGAGCCTGAGGGTGCCATCAACTTTCTTGAAAAAAAGAACCAGTGAAACCAAATAAAAAGTTTAGAGGTGTATAAAAACATTATCCTTTAGATCCTCCGATGATTTATTGAGATCTAGAATATCTACATGAGACATTCTATAATGAGTAATTGGAACTCATGATGCTATTGGCACTAGATCAATATTGATTTATACCTCTCACACTAAAGGTAAAATAGAGAATTCATCATGAAATTAATCCCTGAAATGATCCTCTATTGGAGGTAATATAATGTTTATAAACCCCTGATCATCCAAGAAAATACTTGCAATTTGAGTGTTCATACAACCCAGAGTCTGCTTCTTTGGTCCATCTCTATTCGCATGAATACCCAATTCACCCATATGGTCATGCCTACCACCCTCTACTGATGTAAAAATTACCCTAAGATGATAGTAGTCAATATTGGATCGATATGGAAATAACTAGTTCAATTAGATGATTAAGTAAAATCCCATCATTCCAAGGATGAAAAGATTCCATAAGTAGAGATATGCATCTATAATAAGGGGGAAATATTTACATTGATAGACTCTCTTTGATCAGATACCTAACTGGTTATCAAGAGTCATAACACTAAATAACTATTCGATCTTCAGGCCCAAAATATTTATGATTTCATAAAATATAAATGAGTGAGCTACACCTATGTAAAAATAACAGGACACTAAAGTGGAGGCCAGTAGAATATTACCTCAAAATATAGAAGGTTCAGAGATTTTCTCTTATGGCATCAGATAAACTGCAAGTAACAGGACTATACTGTGGCCCCAATTCACAGCCTGACTACCCTGAGCAAGGCCATGATACCATCATTGAGAATCAAGATTCTGACGACCTCTTCCTCAACCACTATATCTCCCTAAAAGACCAGTGGTATTTCAACTAACTACCTGGTGGGATACTAGTGTCCCCACTCGAGATAATGTAGTTTGTGCAGATCCCTAATTTTTAGGAACTACTGGTAAATCTCTAAAGAAGTTCTAGATATTCCCCAACCTTCCATAGGATCTTCATTACAATAGATCCCATAAAAACTGTGGTTTTTTATCTCCCAAAATCCAGATCTGGAAACATACCAAGAAACTCACAGCATGAGGGCCCTGGCTTCTAATACCCTCGTACGAAACCAAAAAGTGACTCTTTCATCCTCTATTATACCCACTAACAGATTTCGGTGACAATACTCCTTGACTCACACCACCATATTCCCATAGATTACTCTCTATAATAAGTGTTTGGTTGAATATATTAGATATGACCATCAACCAAAATACATTGACCTATGACATGATGGTGTATACCAACCCATCCCCAAATCGCCTAGGGGACATAAGATCATAACCCGCTAGAGTAGGGGAAAAATGTTGTAGCTTAGTAAAATGATCATAATATTCCAAAATAGGCATGCCTCCTAGATTCAACTTCATCAACTCTCTAGATCTATAATCCATATGAATATGTGGAAAGAAGTAATCATAGAAGATAGCTGATAAGTCTTCCCAAAACATGTGTCTATATCGATTTGCCATTCTAATAACATCCCACTATCTCTTGGAAGAATCATGCAAAATATAAGTAGTGAACTTGAAACTCTACTCTGGAGTCATCTCTAGATGATCTGATATATAATGTATAGCTTTGAGATAAGACTCTATTTCATGTGGTCTGCCATCCCCCGAAAAGGTGGGAGGATGCATCAAATGGAACTCCTAAGCCAACTATACCTTACATAGGGTAGGTTGAGAAACAGTAGACATATAATTTAACATACATATAAATACACCTCATAATTGTTCTTCAGCACCCATATTAGAAACAGGAATAGGTTCCATAGGTGGCACTACAGGAGGGATCACTAACAGCTCAGTGCCCACCACCTTAGGTGCATGGTCGTCACTACCTTTGGAGTGTGAGACAAGAGAATGTCATGGAGTCGTGATATTATAATTTCAAATGAATTCCTTAGAAGAGAATTTAATAATGAATATATTTCAAATAGATAACTAAAACAAGTATATATTCTTCCAATGAACAGATCACACCTTTATTCCTACTCCAAAACCAAGTCTAGGTGGAATAAAAAGATCATTTCATGCCATAAGGACATAGAGACACACCAAAAACCCAGTAATAAGGGTGGGTTTGAGTCTAGGTCTATATTTCACATGTATTGGATTGATATTTTCATTTATGAATTTCATATTTAATTTAAATTTATACACATTCAAGTATTTAAAAATATTTAAATGGCTATTTTTTATAGATCACCTCTTCTAATCTATAAGGGACCATACTCCACATTAACTGAAATATATAATCCATTTAATCCATACCATAACACGATCTATCCCCTCCCTCCAATGGTCTGTGAAATATAATCCCACAACTGAATGCTTAAGGTGTCTTTATTAAGATATAAAGGACAAAAAATATTAGGTTAAGAAAAGTCTTTAAATATCAATTATGTCTCTATAGTCTTATAAGGAATGTCATCAAGTTTCCTTATATAATAGTCAAGTAATTGATAATATTAAATTGGAAAATGTACAATGAAAACAAATATGGAATGAAAAAATGGATGGAATATTATTCCTACTATACCAATAGATAATGCATGAAATGAACTCTCATGACCTCATTTCATGGGGCTAAGTTAAATAAAATTAAAATAAAAATAATACCAATATTAATATCATCATAAGACATATGAATCACCCAATGGTGAGTTTGTATCAAATATAATATGAATATTCAATATCTGAACTTACCCATCCTAGGTAATTTGGGTTCCCCCTATATATTGGTTTGCTACTCCCATGAACATGATCATTACCAAGTTACCTTATGTTCTAATCTCATGTAAAATACCAAAACATTATGACAGAATAAAATAAACACCTTTCATACCACTTTATAACATCCTGACCTGGGATCCTCTTAACTCATGCCCTAGGATAGTGATTCACATGGACTAAAGTGTGCCTCCCCATACACCAGAAGCATTCAACTAGAAGTGGGGGTGTAAAGGTATTATAGTGGATATTCTAAACAACCATATAAGAGTGGAACCATGGATATAAAATTAAAAAAACAATAACCAAATCATATATTTGAATACATAGTATTTAATGGACCATTAAAATTCCATATCATAAATAATAATAAAAGAGATTTAATAATAAACTATGGAAATGTAAATAACATAGAAATAGAATATAATATCGAAATCTACAAGGAAGTGTCATATATATGATGATATCATGCTATGATAAAAAAATAAAATTGTAACATGGGTCAGGCATAAACAACCATCTATAAAAAATACAATAAGAACATAACACTGCTTCACTAGAATCTCTAGTAGAATCTTGGTTCTCTTCTTCCACGATCCAACTATAAGCCAATAAAATCATGAACTTGTTTTAGGGATGTTGACTTTACGCATACCTATAGAATATTAATCTACTTTAGTACAAATGGGGGACCTAGTAGGGTGCTAGATAAAATCCCATTAGGCCACCATTAACGTTTTATTGATGTAATCCATGTAGTGTATATAGAATAAAAAGTGTACAGGTATAACTAAAACTATACACAATACTGAATAAATAACCATCCTTATTTGATTCCTAAAGGACGCCTAGTTTCCCTACCTCCATCACCTCATGTCTAGAATGAGTGTCTGATTAGTAAATTTATAAATAGTAATTATAAAATTATATATATTATAGTTATATAATGCATCCACCTATTTGGACTTGTACGTGTGGATGTAAGCAGCCATATATATGGAATACTAGGAACTGGTTGGACTAGGGTGTAACTCAGTAATCCATATCCAGTCAAAATGAGCCTATAATCTCAAGAAAGATTAAAATCCATACATCTCATAATGAGTTAGATAATTCATGATCATCACTCAAGATTTTGGGTGACTCATCATGTTTACACCTAAATAAAGGTACATGGTGCGTCATTCCCACCATCAAAATAGTGTGAATGGTGTGTGACATCATACTGAACACTCAATGTAAGGTAGAGTGAAACAGCATGACCATAAAATTCCTTAACCATCATACCAAATCCACTATGAATAGAGTAATAATAATAATAATATCCTTGAGGCATCAACTCTTATGAATTATATTAATCAATCCAAAATATAGATAAGGAATTATAATCCATATTAGCATTATAAAAAAATCATTCAATGGTCGGTTTGGCCTTTACACACCATTATAAACCATTTTAATTATCCCATTTAATTTACAAAAACATGGAAATTCAATTTACAAGGTTCAAAGAAGAACTTAGAAGTTTTCATTTTCAACTCGTCAATTACCTACAAGGGAAATACCATTTAGAATTACTACCAAGAACTTAGGATGATCTCTAGTTCAATAAACATTTATATTGAAGTGAGAATTACAATTACAACCAAATCGAAACACTTAATAAATGTTTCAAGTAATTAATTAATTAATTATAAAATGAATTTCAAGCCATTACACCCAAGGTGTGTCCATGTTTTAGGTCAACATCCTCTAATTAAACAACAATGATCCTTGGGAGTACAAAAAGGTTTATATATGAATTTAGAATCAATGAAATTATTTAAGGAAAACATGTGGTAATGTTCAATGTGCATCATAATAGAACACTATAAAAGAAACTCTCTTTTAAATGAAAAAAATAGACCACCTTGCTTAGGGATGTTGATGACTACCCACTCAATAGAGGCCTCATATTCAATTTAAATTTGGAGAAAAATGAAGAAAATATCAATGCCATGAAAATATATTAAAATATATTTCACATAAATAGAATAATGGACATGACAATTAACCAAATAATGGAAGGAAGAGGACTTTGTATCTTACCTATATCTATCCAACACTTATAATAGATCTTGATATGGAGAACGGTCGAAAAGATATAAAAATACCTAGGAGAGATTGAGGAAGAGTCACAGGAGGAAGAAAACCAAACCCACTGACTAGAAATGAAATGGGGAAAGTGGAAATAATATTTAAGGATTCATTATGGGTAAAAAAATTGCAAAATCACCCTCAAAATAGGGGGTGCATGGTTTAGCCACATGGTTTTTTGAAACAATGCACAAGCCATGTTCAACCCACTATCCAATGAGAGAGAATGCATAGTTAAGGTGCATGGTTTCCATAACCATGAATAATCTATGAAAAAAATAATTTGTCATGAATGTTTGAAATCTATCAGTGTCATGGAACTTGAGTCACACTGTTTTAGACAAAATTTGTGGCCCCTACTACTCAAAAAGTTCCCCACATGGTTACCAATCACAGTTAGTACTAATTTTGCACTAACTGTGTGGCCTACAATCTTTCCCAATTCATGGAGCTTCAGGATCCAACCATTCCATATATACTCTTGGAACTATCGTTAGGACATGACACTCATTTACCAAGATAAAAAATGATTTAAACTCAAAAACAAATGTTCACTATGTTAAACAAAGGGATTGAACTGAAAAAACAATCCATTCACTCTTATAATACAATGAAATATATAAATAAAAGAGAAGTGAAGATGTTTAAAAATAAATCATCAAAGAAGATGGAATATCAACTATTTAGTGGAAGTAAATCAGTTACATTTTATTGTTTACCCACCTCTTAAATAATATGATAATATAAATTTATTAATTGAAAAGTAAGAAATATTAATATCTCCAAGAAAATAATCAATCATGGAAAATGAATATATGTTGGCTGAATCCACCATTGAATAATAGGATAATATTCTATCCTCATTTAGTTTATCATATTTAAATAAATGGGTACCAAAAATATCTTGTGAAATTTTTCCAACAAATGAAACATGTATTTGTGGGATTGATCACAATTGTGAGGATTTACAAGATGAATTAATTTTTTGTACAAAATTTATCTTCTAAAATTTCCGAAAATAAATTTCCTCTTATATATGTTGAATTTTTAGGAGTATTAAGGATGATATCACCCACATTGAATATGAGAATAAAAGGATGAATATGAATCTAAATTATTGGACACAAATCAATATAAAGATCCCTAAAATTTAAGGATCCATAAAAGTAATGAATGAGGAGGTTGAAGAATTATTTTCACGTTTTGATAATGAATTTCTCACTAAAATTCATGAGAGATAGAAAAGGAAATAAAAATAATAAAGAAAAAATACATTATTTTGAATAAACAACTAATATTAAAGATGTTAAACTACTGACTAAATCCATGAGTATTATTGATATAGACCTTTTAATAAAATTAATGAAAATGTTTTTTGAAGATTATGATTAAATGATGAAGAAATAATGTTGTGATAAACTAAAATCATTGGAGGGTGATAAATGATTCCTTATTATTAAATATTTGGATCTTTTAATTAAATTTAATCATATGAAATCATTTCATGGAAATTATTCACAAGAATTTGAAAATAATGTTGAATACACACAAATATATAATGATTAATCATCTATTAAATATATTATCTCTTGTGGAGAATAAATCCTTAGATAAAATTCAAATCATTCCTTAGAGTTATCAAAGTAAAGGGTTCCATCCACTTAGGAAAATAATATCAACGCTAAACCTATTTTATCAAAGTTTGCTGACATCAATTCAAAATATATAAAAGGATGGATGAGGAAAAGTGATAAAAATCATACGATCATGTCAATGATGGATATAATAATTTTATAGAGATTTGGACACCAAAATTAATCCCAACCAATTAATTCTAATGATAAAAAACAACAAGACAACATTTATAAAAATCAAAGACAATATAAAATTAATAAAACAACAGAGGTTTGATGTTGACTGTTTTTTCAATAACAGATTTAGGCACACAGATAACGATAGATGATATAATATTTTATCCTATTAAAAAAGAACATATCCTACTAAGAGGGGGATAAAACCCTAAACGATACAATATATTTATTCTGGGTAAAAAATTCCATACATATAAAATAGATTTTCAATAATTGAATAACCGCATGGTATATTCAATGATAGTATTCATAGAGAAGAATTAGGAAATTATAAATCATTCAATCATTCATCTAGGTAAAAATTAAGGAAGGGATGAAAAATGATGAATAATAGAGACAATCCAACCTTTGTAAAGAATAATTAAAGAAATTGTAAAAATATAATTCCAAATAATTTATTAAAGAAGTCCATTGAGTTATCTTTGGGTAAAAAATAAAGAAATAATGAAGTTTATAATAAGCCCAATACGTAAAATATGGAAGCTATAATAACACGTATAAGTAGTTTCTTTTATAGAAAATGTGGAAACATCATGGAAACTTGTGAATGTGACATGAATATGGGAGTATAAAGGAATAATCATAGACAAAATTATAATTATATTTACACATTTGTTATAAAAAAAGGATAACTTAAAATATCACGAGGGTCTGTGTTGAAATTGCAAGAGTGATAAACATAATTTACACAATTGTGTAACAATTATTCAAGACTCAAATTAATTATTAATGATAAATAATGACGCACCAAGGTAAACATGTTCCGTGATGGATTGGGATAAAATAATGTTTCTATAAATTGAGAGACATAAATCTATTCTACCTAAAGAAAAATTAGAGTTAAAAAATGATTACATTGGCTTCAAATTTCAATAGGGACATGGATCTAAATTGAAAAGGGAAATTTTTATAATAATAAATTCAGAATCCAAATACTTACATTGACAAAGAAGGAGGTTCCAACATATTACCTTATTTTTTATGTTTTATTTCTATGTTATCCACACATAGAGTTTAAGGTGATGTTGGTTAACAAACTGAAACCAAATAAAATAAATTAATATAGGGTGAATATTCAAGAGCTAATGAATAAATCATAATTTTATTATTTTTGAAAGAGTAATGTAATGAGTATTTGGAGAAAAGTTCAATTGTGATGTAGATGAAGTATTCTTCAACACTCAACAATAGCGTGTTAAAATAATCCATATTTGAATAAATATACTACATGATATTTGAAAAATATTTATAGATGTAAATTTACTATAATTAATTAATAAAAAATTGTATAATCTTAGTTACATATCAATAAATGGAATCACAATGTTTACATGATTATGAGACCACTCTTAAGGATGAGAATATAAAATTCATACCGTAAGGGGGAGTTACTTGAGAATATTCTAAAATCATTCCTGACATACCAATCAATATTTTTAGGATGGCTATTAAAAATAGACATTGAAAGTGTACAATTTTCTATTATATAATTCGTACTTCTCATTGAATTGGTTTTGAAATTAAGGGGGGTACATTTTTTTATTTTATGAAAAGAATTTGATTCAACATAAAGTTATCCAGGTTTGTTTAAAAAAAATATTGCTTGTTTAAACTAAATGTTTTTAATTTGTGCATTAATTAAGTATGTGAAAATAAAGATTATTTTTTGAATATATTAGAAGAAATTGATGTTAACAAATAGTTGCATCTTGAGGAAACATGAATATACCTTGAGGAATATAATAGAAAATGATAATAGATAGTATCTTGTTATTTTATTTTGGGAAAAAGTTGATCTCCAAATCAAAACTAGTTACTCTCTAAAACAAGCAAGAATCATGTAAAATCCTAGTGAAATGATTTATGAGACATAATTTAATTAATAAGTCATACCATCACATATAATATTATTTATAATTTTTCTAATACATTGGGGAGAGAACAAAATTGAATCATGTAATGATAAGTAAAAGGGACACGTGAAATGATTCAACACATTAGCATTCAATTTTCTAAAATTGTTATAGAAAAAATATAAAAATGGGGAGATCAATGAAACCACAATATATTTAATTTGTGTTTATTGACAATGAATATGGCATTATGAATGATTTAAATATGTGATGGGAGAGAATATCATGGAAGTAATGTGTTAAACTGAAGCATATTGAGAAGTAACACAGAGTTTAAAAACTAGAAGCTAATAGAATATAATGAATCATGGAAGTGTAGTTTCCATCTTTGGTGGTATAAAAAATATGATAGATTGGATGGTTATAGATGTTTTTTGGGATGTTTAAATTAAAATGAATGAATTACCAGATGTAAATCCACCATTTGAATGAAAAATGATGAAGATTCTACATAGAGTCCATATACATAATCTATTGAAATAAATGAGATAATAATATGATGTAGATACTGCCAATCGATGTCTCTTGATGATCTATTCACTTGTAGAAAATCATTTTGAATTTAAATGTTCTATTTATTTGTATTTCACTTGAATATTGTTTACATAAAAAATTAAAATAAGGACAACGATACCATTTTATTTCTAATATTCCAATCACTTGACGGAAAAGGAATGAATTTTTTTCCTTGAATTACTAGTTGGATTCATTATTGGGAAGAAAACATTTTTTTTTTGATGATTTATTCAATGAAATTCAACTCCAACACATGTTCTATTGGGGGAATTACATTATCCAATAGATAGAAGAAGATATAATTTTTTCATATTGTGAGAATACTAGCCACTTTATTAATGATTCCATCCAAATGATCACTAGCTGAAAATAATTTGAAAAAAGCATATTTTTATTTGAATATATGTTCTTATATGACATGAGATGTTTCCAGATAATATGATTCCATAAATAATATATCCATGTATTTTTTATGTTTTTGATAAAGGAAGGAGGAATGTTGAAGAGTGTATCAAATTATTTGAAAGAAATCATCATATTTTTATGTCTCATGTATCTAAATGACGCTACATAATTGATTTCAAGATCCATATAATAGAATTTCCCACATAAAAAACGAATTTAATTGATCTCTATTACATAGGAGAAAACTGATAACCATGTATCCAAATAATCCACAATCTTTCCAGATATGTATGGAAATGATTCATGTAATACACTTCATGTGCCGGAAAATTCATCGACCAAGACAAATGTTCATTTTATGAGAATATGGAATTATATAACCGAATGAATGACATGTCTGAATGATACACATATCCAATTTCTTATGTCTATAAAAATTTATTCCAATTTATCAACTTTTTCAATGGATCCAAATTCAAATATTCATTTAGGATGATGTAACAGAATACTATGACATATCCATATAATATATATCCATGTCTATATATGAAAATGGAAATTTATGTAAGGGTCATTTTCACATGTATTGGGTGATTTTATGTGAGTTTCCATATTTTATATCTGAATACAAATAATAAATTTCTGAAAATTTAATTGTAATATTCTTCATAGTCCATGAATATTGGTTATATTCATGATCATCACTCAAGTTCTGATCGAAAGTGATAAACTGTCCACTAGAGATACTCTTAGTGCAAAAATGTGATATTTATAGGGAACACTATGGTTCCACATCACAAAACATTCAACTACACCAAAGTAGTGTTCCACACCCCTTGATATATTAGAAATGACACCATACATACATGGAAATATCATTTTAACTAAAGGGAATAGATTTTGAATAAATAAGAATCCATATATATTTGAATTCCATAATAAGGAAAGAAGATGAGTTATCAGCCTAATGTTAAATAATAATTTGAATAATTAATTGATTCGGTGATCCTTAGAATTAAAGGATAAAATTTTAGAGAGTTTGAATATTATAATGATCTAATAATGTTTCAATTAATATATATATATATACATATATAGGTAAACTAATGATAAGGAATGTATAGATAATCTACACTAAGAAAACATAAAAAATTATTCTACAATTCTAAATAAGCAAGGACAGGTTCTCAACTATGAAAACCTTTGAATATACTACATGTCAAAAGAAGAAGAGAGTGATAATAACAGACTCTTTTTTAGTGCATATTCATTGAGTGGGTGAAATAAGGAGCTCCAGTGATAAAACAAATTTCCACACTGAAGAAAAATAAGAAGAAGAATATTGATAGATCCATCACACAACATTTATTCACTATAGAAACCTAAAAAAGAGAGAGTTAAGATGTGTTATTATTGATCACATTATAAGATAACTTTTTAAGAGGGAAAACCAAAAACATCCTATTATAGATGTATGAAGAACATTGAGGAAAACAAAGAGAGGAAAATTATCATACACATAGTATAAGAGATACTTATTATATCACATGGGATATTGATTCAAAGAAAGTATAACACAATTATTCTATATTAAAGGATAATAATCCCTATTGTGTTTTAACTAGACAATGAAATGATTATAGGTATAAGGAACTTTCCATAAACATAACATAATATTTAGTTTTAGTCAAGAATTCAATTTCATTCACTTTTAGGCTCTTTTACAATTTATATTTTTGGATAATTTGGTCATAACACATACATAATAAAACCATATAATACAAATTGGAAAATTTTGATTAGTATCAATTTTCCCATAATATAATAATTTAAAAAAGAAAATGATTTATTTTCATATAAAATAATCATGAAAATAATATTTAATTATTCTTTTAGGTTACCCATCCTTTAAGCATATGATTTTTTTAAAATGTGTGATGAGTACAAAAATCATAGTAAGGGATAGAAAAAGAATGAAAACTATTAGTCTGACAAAAAAAATGAAAACCTATTAAATGTTATACCTTTATCTCAATGTTCTACAAGTAAAAGAAATAAATTATATTCAAATTAGAAACACACAACTTTTCCTGAAATAAAATCCTTGAAACCCAAAAAATGAAACAAAAACCCCCTTGGAATCATAGATAATCATATTCATTAATCCCTTTTAATATAATTTTAATCGAAATAACCATATTTTTTAATTAAAATAAAATCATTTCAAAATACATTAGAGAGATTTAATAGGGATGGTCCTTTATATAATTCATATCAGGCTCACCCTAGTGAAATAATGGACCTCAAACCTTTATATATTCTACATCAAACTCCCTCATTTTCATGATCTATAAGGGTCTCAACCATTCATATAAGCTATATCGAGCTGAATCGTGAGAAATAATGGTGCTCAAAGATTCATATGAACAATACTGGTCTCACCTATTTCTATTATACTGATATAAAGTACAATTTTAAACATAATTAATTTTATTATTTCACTTTTAAATCATAAAACATTTGAATAACTCTTTTAAACCCATATGAAAAACACTTTTGAATATCAAAAAACCATTTTCATTTAAAAAATGTTTTTCAATTCAAAAAATACCATTTAATTTTAAAACCATTTGAATGATAGATTAAAATTTTATTTAGAAAACAATAATTTCTATATAAGTACATTTTTAAAATCACATTAAAAACATAGACATTTAATAAAAAGGGAGTTTAAAGGAAAACATTAAGAGAGTTTTTTAAATGAAATGTCCCTTATCACTTTGGAATCATTTAAATCATAAACCCTAAGAAGGAATAAAATTTAAAAAAATATTTATTTAAAATTAGAATGAAAAAATGGTATAATATTTCAAAAACTCTTTATAGACACCTCATAAAATAATATAGGTTCATAACATATAATAATTCCTCAATGAAAGGAAATTGAAACGAATACCCTTACCTTGAATCCGACATGTCTCGTATATTCATTATATTACTGAATAAAAAAAATATATTAATTATTTACTTTATTGTCATCCTTTTTAATTTTTAGTATTTTTTATTTCCATTATCATCTGTTTATCTACAATTTCTTAATCAATTATGTTTGTGTGGGGGTATTTCAATGATATTTGGCTTATATGTCCCAAATTACTTCGGTTGGGTGACTATTAAGAAAATATTTAGTTATTAAACATATCCATAATAATAATAATGATATAAATATCTCATTTATAAATCAATTATACTTTTTAAAAATAATAATGAAATTTTTATGAAAAATGAATGAAGTAATAACACTGGAGATGGTAGGTCTTATGTGCGCATGAGTTAGGTTTCAATTTTTCAATGATAAATAGGGAAATAATGTAAGTAATATTTCATTCCTAAATACTGGTAATAATATCATAAAAACCAAATTATTTCATTAAATTTTCTTATAAACTTTATCCATGTGTTTTTGTGATTAAAAAAATAACCACATGGCTTCATGGAGGGGGTATTCCACATGTACAAGAATGATGTTTCCATATTTCTATGTAAGAATTAATATGATATATTATAATATATGAATGATAAATATGAAATTAATGTAAATATTTTTTTATGTATATCACATATATTTATAAACATAATCTTTATTAACTTTCTTGTAAATAGTTTGTGAAAAATGAATCACATCATTTCGCGAAGCGATAATACGCCATACACATGAGTGATGTTATCATACCATCATGGAAAGAAATTTATGAATTTATAATTGATATAATAACTCTAAAATTATATATTTTTAAAATATATCATAAATAAAATTTAAATACATAATTAAAAAAATACATGAGAGGAAATGAAGGAAGACGAATGACATCTGTTCGTGAGGTTGTGGTATCCCATATACATGATTGATGACTTTGTATACCATTTTATGAAATGGGAGATGGATTTACTTTATTAAATTAACATAATAAAATCTCATTATATAATATATGATATTGAAATTATATAATAATAATTTGAAAAAAAATTACGGAGGTGGAAGATGCATTGAAATGAAGACGCTTGATTAAGCATGATACCTATTTCTTGAAAAAACGTTTTTTAGTAAGCACCAAAATACTTCTAAGGATAGATTTATGATCATGATATGGAATTTGAATCTTGGGGAGGTAAAAAAGGAATATATTTTGGTAGTTTATTCTTGATAAAATGGGCCGTGAATATGTGAAGATTTGAGGAGATGGGGTGGCCTTTAATAATTTAGGTGACTGACATAGTTGTAATTTTTTGTAAATAAAATGGTGTACCCTAATTTTTCACATAAAAAATGGTTCAAAAAGGTCCACTATCAATTATTGGACAGAATAATATCATAAATATTTCCATCCAATATATTTCAAACCAGTGTTTGGTCATTTTAACCCATATATTTTTAGTTTAACCCCTGGGTTAATTAATTTTTACCTTAACCGTGATAATTAATTTTTATAGTTTTCACTATTCATTGTGGTGAAAATTTATGTTGACCATATTATATAATATAAATAATTATTATTAAAAATATTATATTCATTTTACAAAAACAATTACATAAAAGTGGCTAAATGTAATTTAAAATTAAAACCACCGAGGTAATGAAAAATCAGGTTTTCAAGAAGTGTTTTTCCATGAAAAATATGATTTTATATTAAATCTATAATTAACAATAATCACTACATGAATCTCAATTAAAATTTAACAATATATAATATTTTAATTTGTTTAAAAAAAATCATGAATAGGTATTATCTTAATTAATTAAAATGGAGAATCATTATGCACTTTAAAATATTTTTCAGAAAAAATTGATTCTGAACCCGAAAAATAATATTATACTAAATTCAAATATAATTTTGATTCATAATAAATTAAGTGGGTAAAGTATTACTCTATAATACTTATATCACATTAAATAATAATAGAAACTTATTCCAACTTTTAAATTACTTAATTTATTGAAAAAAAGTATTTTCTAAAAAGACCATTATTTTCACTATTTGTCGAATAATCAATATTTTCAGAAATATCAAAATATTTCACCCTAAGTTATTTTTTATAAACTTATTTTAAAAATTATATTTCATATTTCAAATTAAAATTTTCAAATTTATAATTTAATATTTTAAATAAATTCGTATAATAAAAAACTTTTATTATAACTATTTCATTCTTTAATTTAAAAAGAACATAATATTTTTATAATTAATATAACTATATTAATAAACATGAATGTTATTTATTCTATAATTAAATAGGTTTTTAAATTTTTCCTGATTTTTTAAATTTCATCCTCACAATTTTATTTTCTTATTAAATAATTGGGGATAAATTTCCCTTATAAAATGTTCAGATTACCTGGTTTTATATACCGTATGGTAATTCCATAAAACAATAACTTGGTGAATCACCTTTTTAAATAACAATTTAAATATATGTTTAATAAAAATAATAGGATTTTCCTTATAAGAAATTTTCTCCCCAACTATACTACTTCTTGGCTCAAGTCATGATATGAATCTGGTATATATTTCCTTAACAATTATACATGAAAAATGTTGCGTACCTTTGATAAGCTAATAGGTAAGGAAAATCAGTTGAAAACTATTCCAATATTCTCTATTATTTCATAAGGCCTAATGAAATATGGAATTATCATTCCATTTTTAGGAAAAATCATAAAACATTTTGATAGAGTTACATTGAGAAATTCTGGAATACCTAACTCGAATGAATAATCATTCCTCTGCCTATCCATTTCACGTTTATAACTTCTCAAATTGGTCATTAGATATTGCTACATGAACTAAACCTTATAAACCATTTCATCATCCAACTTTGGTTGCAATAACTTCCATTATGTAACATCGTCCAAAAATCTCATATCAGATAAAACCATCGATACAATTCCTCAAACAGTGCCATCTATATATTAAAATTAAAATAATTAATATACAAGAACTCATAAAAAGAAATATTTTTTACCCAAATATCCTAATAATCAATTGAAAAATATTGAATTATATATTATATCTTCTAAATTGTCCACTCAGACTGACCATCGGGTTTAGGTTGAAAATGTGTACTAAAATTTAATAACGTACCCAAATAATATTGCATTACATTCCAAAAATTAGATGTGAATATAGGATCACAATATGATACAATACAGAGAGGAACTTCATGTAAACTTACTATCTCATTTAGATACACTCGAGAAAGATGATCGAAAGACATAGTATCACAATTGGGAATGAAATTTATAGATTTAGTTAATCAAAAAATGGTAAAAAAAATTACAATGTTACCTCAAGAAGTGTTTGGTATTCCCATAATTAAATCCATTGATATGTTTTACCATTTTTTCTCCAGTATTGGAAAAGGATAGTGCATTCCCTTTTATATTTTTATTTTTATTTAACCTTCGAAAAATTCAAACACTTCATGGTAAAGTGATAAATGTCTCTTTTCATTCCGTCCCACCTGTAATACTCTCAAAAGAATATACATATCATAGTGATACCATGATGAAATGAAAATGGAGAAATATTATCTTGAATCAATAACTTTTTATTCAACTTGTAATCACAAGGTACACATAATCTTTCACCAAATTTTAAAATATCTTGACCATCAATATTAAAATCTAGAAACTTTCCCTTATTAATGGATTCTATTTTTCCTATAAATAATTATTCTCATTATGGGATTTCATAATTATTTTAAAAAAATTAAATTTCCTTGAATCCTAAATAAGAACAAAGGGATTTCCTTACATCTACAAAATCTTGGACAAAATTAATCAAATCATTAACAAAATGGTCGTCTTAAAAATGTAATAGGGATAATGTAGCATTATATTTTCCACCCAATCATGAGATATTTTTTTCTTTTATGGGAAAATAATTAAACATGAAATAATAATCCTTGATCAGTTTTCTCCAACATGTTTATTTCATGTTGAAGTATTTTTCTTGTAAATATACACTACAGACTTTTATGATATGTATAAATTTCACACTTCACTACATAAGAATAATTCGAATTTTTTTAAAAAAACCATAGTATCTAATTATAGATCATTTGTAGGGTAGTGTAACTCATGAGGTTTCAATTGAAATAAATCTTAAGAAATTACTTGATTATTTTCGATATGGACGAAATTAAGTCCTTTGAATGATGCAACACTATAAATAAAGTATTCATGATTTCTAGAAGGTAGGGTCAAAAATGGATCATTAACCAAAATTATTTTTTGTTCATAAATATAGTGAAGAAATTATTTTATCAAAATGAATTAACTCATTTTTGAGTTCACATTGTCTGTAGGCCAGAAAACTGAGAAAAGTTTTCAACAAACCACTAATAGTAACGAACTAATCCATGAAAACTATGAATTGATTTGATATTTGTAGGTATTGGAGTTCCACTATTTTTAATATCCAGAAATCATTTGTAGTTTACTGAGATGTGATTTTTAGTACATTTTCCCCCTATGTTTAGTTTTTTTTACGTTTTAATTTGGGATGTGGTTGGGTGGAAATTGAGAAAAATGGAAGAAACATGGGATGTGAACAGTTTGCACATGGTTAAAGAAATCATATGCCCCATCCAAAGAAATAGTGTAACCATGGATAATGGGGGTTCACATGGATGGAACATGATTTGAAAATTCATGTGACCTAAAAAGATAAATCATGCACCCCAAAAATAATGGGTGCACGGTTCGCACACGATTAGGGAAAACCACTAACCCCAACCTACGAAAATGTGCAAGATATTTTAAATGGACCAAAAATTAGTTTAAAATTCACCCAAACCCAAAAAACATCCCCAATTCAACCCAAACATGGACGAAAACAGGTATTAATAATTTTATAGATTTATATTGGGATTTCATGAACATTAGACCATCTTTCATCATGATTCAAATCCCATATCAATGATTTTCATCCCTCCTAGTAAGTGGATCTTACCCTGTTACATTCCCGTTAATCCTCCTTTGTTATCTCTTTCATTTGGTGATAATTATCTTCTATTTTTTATAGATATTGGTCATCATTTAAATAATATTGATCTAGGTTTAGGTATATACATCTAGATCTAAGAGATCATATATTTTTTAATCATGATTTAGGGTTATAGATCTGGATCCCATTCATGATCGTTGTGCTACACAATTTTAGAGATTTGTGTGGAGTGATCCATCATCAGAAAATTGAGGTAGGTGTTTTAATATTACAATACCATAGTCATGATTTTGATTACATTTATGGAAATTTTGGAATTTATACGGTATTAAAAATTTGATGTTCTTGATTTAATTAATTATTTTGGGTGAATTAATTAATGTCGGAATTATGAAATTGAGGGATTTGGGAATAATTAATTGTGAAATTAATTATATGATATTATGCAACGTATTTGAAATAATTAATTGGTTACTTAATTATGTGATATTTTTTATGTATTTAATAATTAATCTATGAATTAATTATGTGATTTTATTATTGTGAATTAAATAATTAATCAGTGAATTTATTATGAGATATTAAGATTATGAAGTATGTAATTGATCATGTAATAAATTATGAGATATTATAAATGTTGAAAAGGATGTAATTATTTTTTTATTTAATTAATAGA
The DNA here is from genome assembly GCA_963277665.1 of Viscum album. NCBI lineage: Eukaryota > Viridiplantae > Streptophyta > Magnoliopsida > Santalales > Viscaceae > Viscum > Viscum album. The sequence goes on along the minus strand of OY728137.1, from coordinate 2,023,076,787 downwards.
ATGGATGTGATTAATTATTTGTAGAATTAATTAATGGTATGAGCGTGATTGATTAATTGACAGATTAATTAATGATAATCATTATGATAAGAGGATTAATGTTGATCAATCATGATGGGAATGATATAGTGATTTTTTGTGATATTGGTGACATATATATATATATATATTATATATATATGAATGTTTGATAAACATTTATTGGACATAGTCTGTTGTTTTCAAAGAACATGTGAGTGGGGAATGGACTTTTTTTAATCCTAAAATGATAATATGTTTCATGAATGTGTGTCGGTCATGGTCTGCTATTTGAAATTCCCACAAGAGAATGACATGATATTCTAGTTCTGAATCTTGTTGAGATAAAACTGAGTAGGATATGGTCTGCTAGTTCCAAATCCCATAGTGTCCTAGGCATGACAACCTAGACCCATATTTTTTGTATTGCAATATAGTTCTAATTATCCATATTAATGAGTTTAAATGAAATTTATAATAAAATACCTTTTGTTTACTAAATTGTGATTTAAAAATGTGACAAGATTTTGAATCCATCACCGGCTGAAGCAGGCATTGAGGTGTGGGTTTTCTTAGAAACCCGAGGATTTATGTGGTTAAATAAAGAATATTTGATAATGTGATAACTATTTAATTATCATTATACTTATTTATTTATACAACTATATACATTTTTTATACTATATTTATCTTATACAAAGTTGGTGGTGGCCTACTCTGTTGTACTCACACTTTACTTGGCCCGCGTGATCGGTACCTGAATAGATTTTCATATTTAATGATAGGTTAAGGGTGAAGGCCCTAGGTTGGATTTCTGATTTGGGAATCGATCGTGGATGAGGGAAACAGAGGTGGTTCATGAGCCTATTGGGAGTCAATAGTGTATTAATTCTCAATTTATATTTTATACACTTGACACTTACTTTATCATGGCATGTTTTGTATTTCAGTTGGATATTTTTTCCTTATTTTTTTATCTTGAGATATTGGTATTATTATGATTATATAAGCTTACACTATTTTTTTATTTATTTCTGATAATGTATTAATAAGAAAAGATGGTATAGTCTCCCAATGATTGATTTACCAAACCCTCTCTACTAGTCAGTAGCCTCTAGTATATGGGGAGGTTCTCTTGAGGTCATATGACCGACGGGATTGGTGCACCGTTGTGTGGAACCTTGGTCGGGACATTATAAATTGGTATGAGAGTCCAATTTTATTTTCATTTTCTTTTGTATTACTATTTGGGAACGGTATAGAGATGACTGGGAAACATCGGTCCTTGTTTATGAGCCCCTGATTGAGAGGAGAAACCCCATGTATGGGGGTGAACCCATATACCAAGTGAGAGAATTGTTGTTATTATTGTTTGTTTTTATAATTGAATATTATTTCAATGAGGGTGATGAACCTATGGTGTGATATGATTATTATTTGAATGATTATTTGATAATGAACTCATGGCCTAGTAAGGAAAAAGAATTGAGTTTACCTTCATCATTCTAAGAACTCAGGGTTATTATGACATGAAACATTTTAGGATGCACATAAAAAAGGTTTATAGTTATGTTTTAAAACATGAACTATTTTCCTTACTTTTGAAATTAAATTGAAAATGTTTCCTAATATGAAGTTTATAACTGTAAAATTGTGAAAAATATGAATAAATTGGTGTATAATGAAATTAGAATACTGAGAATGTTTTTACCTTTTTATCCAATACCTAGATGTAGGATGGTTTAGGGTAGTGTAATCACAATGGTTTTGACCATGTGGTGAGACTTGGGGAAAAGACTTAGTGTGTCTTGTTGTTATTAACTATTTATGAAAAGGGGTAATGTTTTCTATAGTTTACTAATATCTATGTTTGGTGTTTTCGAGTTATGCCTCTATGAAGAAACATTATAAGTGGATGATCAGAGTACATGGTGGTGGATAATCCTCTAGTGGTGCAAACTGAGGCACTGATAGTGTTGGGCGAGGGAGCATGGGAGTATTTCTGAGAAAAATTGTCTCACTTCGTGAAATTAATTAAAATAGGGCCAGGGTGGGTTGAGGAGATCATGTATAAACTAATGAGGAATTCTTAGTTGCATCACCCTGTAAATTGTACTGGAGAGGCGGGACCTGGGGGAGCTGAGTTTCAGGTTGAGTCCATCGATACAGTACTTGACCACATGGAGACTTTGACTAAGAAGAGGGTCAATTTGTACACTTATATGTTACTAGGATCAGAGATTCTTTAGTACGACATTCATGCACAGAATGCAAAAGCTGGTGGTATTCTATGGATGCAATTTTTGGAGACGTTGGAGAACTTCTATCGGTAGACACTGAGACATAAAAGAGAAGCTTAGTTCAAAAGATTGACTCAATGGATCATGTCTGTGATGGAATATGGTGGATGGTTCACATATTTTCAATGTTTTTTCTCCATATTTGGAAGGGGATGAGACAAATACTGCAATATTATTTCAAGATGGACATAAATGAGAGATTAAGTCCCAAGTTAAACTTTTTTAATTAATGAATTTTTCTGAGTTGGTGGATCATGCTCCCAAAGGTGAGGGAGACCTGAGGGGGGCTTCTAGTGAGGGTCAGGTAGTTACTTATGCATGGTCAGGAGGTATGAATTCAAAGAGAAGCATTACTATTATAATGAATTCTAGAGTATTGGGAAATAGAATACCAAGGCACGTGGAACATTATCACATGACCTTACTCAGGTATTTTTCAACTAGTATGGTATGATGGGACACTTACAAAAACATTGTCCTCAACAACCAGTAGAATTACAGAGATATGGTAATATGATAAATCTACAGAGGTTCCACAGGTCATCATGATATATGATTACTGACGGAGGAGCTAGACCAAACAGGGGTTCGATAATGGGATTATCGTTCCCATATTAGTCTAGAAGCTAGAGTTCTACTGGATGAGGCGATATAGCTAGTGGACATGGTTATTTTGGGAAAGAGATCCCATATCAGCAGAGTGTTGAAACTAAAGGGAGTTAGAAAAAATCACTGGGAATAGGGGTAGGATAGTTAAATGCAGTGAAAACAAAACACTAGTGGATAGTGAGGCTATATCATCGATAGTGAGAGGTACTATTTTGGCAGCTTCTACATTAGCTAGTTAATTATTTGATACTGGTTCCATTCATTCCTTTATATCTACAATACTTGTTAATGGTATGATCCTGGTGGTGGAGTTTGTGAGTGGGGTTATGATGATCGATTCACCATTGGGAGCACAGTCTAGAGACATATCTATGTGAAAGGGGTGTTATCTTGAGACCAAGGAGTATCATTTTCTCTGGAATCTATATATTATTGACATGTTAGGTTTCGACCTAATAATGGGTATGGAATATATTGTTACATACCAATACCACAATGATTTTTACCAGAGGAGATTGACTTATAAATATCCTAAGAAAGAAAACTATTGTCACTATGGATATTGGGATATGAAAGTAGGATGATCAAGGCCAATTACTCAGCAACTAAGAGAGCTCATAGCCCACGTTGCTAATTTATTACTAGTTTATGGAGGTGTTAAGAATGATTTCCTTCTATAAATATTTCAACTATTTTTGTATGTATTTCCTGAATAATTTTCAAGGCTTCCACCTGAGAGAGATATGGAATTCACTATAGAGATCATGCTATGTGAAGAGCCATTATCAATTCCACTCTATAGAATGGAAATGACAGAGCTTAAAGAGCTTAAGACATAGTTGAAAGAGACAAATAACAAGTTATTTATCCATCTAAGTACATCACCTAGGGGTTCGATTATGTTGTTTCCAAAGAAGGAAGATGAATGTTTGTGCCTTTGGGTTGATTACCAGATGTTTCACAAGATGAGTATAATGAACTGGTATCCTCTTCCATGTATCGATGATCTATTTGACCAGTTAAAGGGTTATTGTGTTTTGTCTACGATCAGCTTGAGATCAAGGTATCTTCAGCTAATGGTTTGGAATTATAAAATACCAAGGACTAATTTCAGAATTAGGTTTAGGCTATATGAGTTCATTGTAATGTATTTTCGGTTGATGAATGCACCAACAATGTTTATGGACTTTGATGAAATAGATTTTCTATCTGTGACTGGTTTAGTTTGTGGAAGGTTTTTTAGATTACATCTTGGTGTAGTATAAGACTCATGAAGATCATTAACAACAACTTGACATTATCTTGAGTATACTAAGTGAGCATTGTATATATGCAAAACTATCTAAATGTCAGTTTTGGATCAACCAAGTAATTTTTTTGGGACACATCATATCGAAAAAAGGTGTGTCAGCAGACCTAGATAATGTACATAATTTTTTTTCTTGGGATCATCCCAATATTTTTTTTGATATCAGAATCTCTCTATGGTTAGCTAGATATTATCATAGATTTATCCACCTTTTTCCCATTTGGAATCACCACATTAGGTCTTGACCAAAAATGGGAGAATTTTTTATTGGTCAGAAGGATTTGAGAAGGCCTTACCGAAGTTTAAGATGAATTTGACATCAGAACCAATCTTGATCCTATCTGAGTCAGGTGAGGAGTATACAGTGTATTATGATGCTTTAGGATTTTAATCAGCGATGTGTTTATATAAGGATATGGGGTTATGGTGTATGGGTTTAGGAAGTTGAGCCAACATGAAAATAACTACCCTACACAAGACCTTGAGTTAGTAGTAGTGGTTTAGGCTTTGAATTGTTGGTAGAGTTATCTTCTGGGTGAAAATTTTACTATGTATATTGATCAAAAGACTTTTAGGTATATCTTTTTTCAATGATACATGAATCTTTGACATCAAAGATTAGTGGAGTATATGAATTCATTAAATTTTTAGCTAAAATATACACATGGAAGGGGGAAAATGTTTTTGATTCTTTGAGAAGAAAAACTCAAACTCAGATAGTTCAGGAGTATAGTGATGAATAAAGGATGATGAGTTTACTATCTGAGATTCACATTATTGTTTAGGAGAGTCAGATGCAGATGAATCTCATGTTAGTTTTAGTGGATTCTATATATTTTAGATGGATTGTGGACATATTGAATGAGGATCCAATGTTTTTTTTACTTTGAGGAAAAACAATAAAGGTGGGGAGACACCTTCATACTTAAACATATATGAGGATGAGTTCAACTATGTCAAGAATCATGTTTTTGTGCCTACGAGCATGCAAGAGGAGATGATGCAGGAATTCAATGCCTCAAAGTGGGTAGTGCATCCAGGTGTGAACAAAATTTATCATGAACAACAATGAAAATTTTTAGTCAGGCATGAAAAAAGAGATTGTAGGCTTAATGAAACAATGCTAAACCTATCATCACGTGAAGGTAGAGAACAAAAAACCTAGAGTATTTCTACAACCATTACCCATTCTGGGGTGGAAGTGGGATATAATGACCATGGAATGTGTGTTGGATCTCACAAATATACCATGTTTGAATGACACAATATAGGTTATTGTATATTGAAATAGGAAAGTAGCACATTTCTTTTCTATATAGGAGACTTTCTCAAAATATTAGCTGGTAGATTTGTATATTCGATAGATAGTCTGTCTACATGTGGTGCCACATGATATTGATTAAGATTGTGAATAGTGCTTCAATTTATGCTTCTAAAAGGGATTATATAAGGAGATCAATATAAATATATTATTGAGTACTTCCTTTCACCCATAAAAGATGAGAATTCATAGCATACTATACATTTACATGAGGATATGATGTAGGCATGTGTTCTTGACTTTAGTGGGTATTGGGATATGAACTTGGATTTGGTTTTGTTTTCCTATAAATAAATTTATTAGAAAACTATACAGATGGAACCATATGAGGATATTTATAGTAATTTATGAAGGTCACCACTATACTGGGTAGAGGCTGGTGAGTCGGAGTTGTTGGGACTGAGTCTCATGTAGGAGACATTAGAGTAGGTTTAGTTGATTTAGAAATATATGGACATGGCTCAGAGTAGGAAGAAGTCATATGACAAAATACATAGATAAACCCTAGAGTTTATATAGGGTGATCATGTATTTCTTCGGCTGTCTCCTAGGATAGGTCACCACAGGATATTGAGACATGGAAATTTGGTGATCAGATTCATCAAACCATTTGAGGTTGTGGAGAGAATCATGCTAATGGCATACTGACTGGCTATTCCTCAAGAATACAACGATATGCATGAAGTTTTACATGTGTCACAAATACAAAAGTATCACCCAACCCTTCTCATGTGATACATGTTTATGACTTTGATCTTGAGGTAGATGCATCCTTTGAGGAGCATCTGATATGTATGTTGGATCACAGTGAGAAAGTGTCGTGGGGAAGGACCATGCCAATAATTCATGTATTATGGAAACATGGGCATGTACAAGAGGAGAATTGGGAAAGGAAAGAATATATGAGGGCACTGTGGATAGATCTTTTTGGCATGGAATATTATAGAATATTGGGAGTGGATCTCGAGGATAAGAAATTATACGGAGGTTGGATTGCGATATCTAAAACTTTTTTGGAGTTGAGTCAGATGTGATTTTAGGTATATTTTTTTCCAATATGTTGTGTGCATTTTTTTTCAGTTTTAATTTGGGGTGTGATTGGGTGGAAATTGAAAGAAATTGAAGAAAAAAAGTGATGTGCATGGTTGGCTCACAATTAGAGAAAACTGTGTGCCTCAACCCCAGAATCAATGAAATGTTGGATAGTGGTGGTTCAAATCGCTGGTGCACAGTTGAAAACCATGATTCCTAAAAAGAGAAACCGTGAACCGTAAAAATAATGGGTTCATTGTTGGTGCACAATAAATGAAAACTGTGCACCCCTGATTATGAAACCATGAAAAATATTTTAAATGGACCAAAAATTAGTATTTTAGCCACATAAACCCCAAAAATATCCCACATTAAACCAAAACTTGGAAGAAATCAGTTTTTGATGATTTTAGATATTTCTATATGGATCCCATGGACGCCAAATTCATTCATCATGATTCGAAGCCAAGATCAAAGATCTACATCTCTCCCAATAAGTGGATCCTTCCTCATATCTTTCACATTTATCCTCATTTGTTCTCTCTTTCATTTGGTGATATTTATCTTATTTTTTTTATATATATTTGGATCATGATTTAAATAATATAGATAAATGTTTATATATTTACATCTATAACTAATAGATCATAAATTGTTTAATATTGATTTAGGGTTATAGATCTAGATCCCATTCTAAATCATATGCCCGTAAAATTTTAGGGATTTCCATTCAGCGATCCTTCATCAGAAAATTTAGGTAGGTTATATAATATTTAAATCCCATAGTAAATATTTTGATAACATGTTTGGAATTTTTAGAATTTATAATTTTTTAGCAATCGATGTTCATTTTATTAATTTTGGAGAATTAATTAATGATTTTTTTTGAAATTGTGGGATTTGGGAATAATTAATTATGAAATTAAATATGCGATATTGAGATACTTATTTGATATAATTAATTGATGAATTAATTATGTGATATTGATTTCATGAATTGAATAATTAACTGTGGAACTAATTTTTGTGATATTAATTTTATGAATTGAATAATTAATCGGTGAATAAATTATAAGATATTAAGATGTTGAATTAGATAATTAATCATGAAATTAATTTAGAGATACTATAATTGCTGAAATTGATTTAATTAATTTTTGAATTAATTAATTGAAGGGAAGTGATTAATTAATTATAGAATTATTTATTAGTATAAGTGTGATTAATTAATTGTTGGTTTAATTAATGATAATAATTTTAATAATATTATTAATATTCATTAATATTGATTTGTGTGATATTGTGACTTTTTGTGATATTGGTGATATATATATATGTACTATATATATATATGAATGTTTGATAAGTATGTTTGGGATATGGTATGTTGTTTCCAAATCCAATGTGAATGGGACATTGTCTGTTTTTTCTGCAACCCATAGTGATAAACTATTTGATGAACATGTGAGGGACATGGTATGCTGTTTCCAAATCCCATGATAGCGGTAAATGGTCTGCTATTTTTGAAGACCACAGTGATAAAAAAATATGAGACATGGTCTACAGATTCTAAAGCCCACAGGGTCCTATGTAGGACGACTAAGACCCAAATTGTTGGCATGGTACTATGGTTCTAATTTTCTATTTTAATAAGTTTAAACGAAATGGATAATGAATTACAATTATATTATTAAATTTTTATTTGAAAATGTGACCAAATTTAAATTTCGGCATGGGCTAAAGTAGGTATTGAGGTATGTGTATTCTCAAAACCCTGGGGTTTTTGTGGTTAAACAAATATATTTGATAATGCTGTAATTATTTAATTAATAATTGTACTTATTTCGTTATTCAACTACATAAAATGTTTTGAATGGATTTTTTTATACACCATTGGTGGTGAAATAATGATTTGTACTCACACCATTCTCGGGATTCCTGCTCGGTACCCAAATAGAATTTATTGTTTGTAGGACCATTAAGGGAAAAAACCCTAGGCTAGATTGTAAATTTAAGAATGGACCATAGATTTGGGAACTAAATGTGGTTTAGAACCCTCTTATTATTCATTTGAGTCTGTAATTATACTTTTCATTTTATACATTTGAATATTACTTTAATTGGGAATGTTTTGTTTTTCAATTAAATATAGTATTTACTACTTTTTTATCTTGAGATATTGTTATTTTTATGATTATATAATATTCCACTTTTGTTTATTTATTTCCTCTCGTGTATTACTCTGATAAAGGTGGGTATAGTCTCCACTTGAATGACTTAAAAGATCCTCATTACTATCTGGAAGCCTCTAGTGTATGGGGAGATGTGGTTGAAGTCATGTGGGTGACCTATTTAATGCACCGATGTGTGGCACCTGGGTCAGGATGTTACACTCTTCAGAATGTTTTTTTTCAAAGGGGAAACAATTATTTATCATTTCAATTAATATGTCCATGAAAAAAAATCATCCAAAATTCACACTTATTAAATATAAAATATTGATTATTTTCTATTATGGTTTCCAAAACAATCCATAGGTTTCTTTCTTATTCATATTAAATTTTCTAATAAAAAAAATATCCCTAACAAACCCAACCCCAAATATATGAATTAATTCATGGAAAAATTTATTCATGAGGTTCATAAATATAGTAAGTGAATAACCCAATGAGAATAATTAAAAACTTATAATTCCAATATCTATTCTGAAATGAGGTCTCCATAATTTCATCATCTTTCACCTTCAACTAATAGTAATAAGACTTTTGATCGACCTTGAAAGAATATTGAGCTCCTTGGAGCTAGCCAAACAAATCATCGATATGAGTAAAATGTTTTTTGCCTAATAGTGTTGTTATTCAAATAACTGTTATCACTGTACAGTCTCATTGAACAATATATATTTTTGGAACAAAAATAGGCGAACACCATGGTGATGTTTGATGTTGAATTAATACTATATCTAACAAATCCTATAATTTCTTTTTCATTTATAAATGTTGCACATAAACTATTTGATAAGGGGTTTAGAAATAGACATAACATGAAGCACTATTCTAATGGTAAAATAAACCTCAAAATTAGAAATTACACCCATATAATCATCAGGAAATAAATTCATGTATTCATTCACTACTTGAACATCACTAATTTTTATAGTTTATTTATTTTCTACAATGTTATCTAGACAACCATAAATTCAATTTTTAATCTATTTCTCAGCTTCTTGGTAGTTTATCAAAGGTAGGAAATCACTAAACACCACTTTTATAGCTCTAAAATCTATCACATCATGATAAAATTAAATCTAATCCATACCATCAATGATCTAAAACACTATAATGCCCAGTTCTACATGATGTTTTGGATATATCATCCCACTAATGACTATATAAACATTCCTATTAATCTTAGTTATTTTAATGATACCACCCATAGTATTCAAAAAAAATACTATATTCCATTATTATGGAGATACTCACATTTCACTTGATAATTTTAAAAAATTAAAGGAATGTAATGAACTTGAGTCATACAGGGAATTGGAATAATTTGAATAATCACATATCATACTTTTCACTAGTTCAATTGATAGTTTAAAATCAATTATAGTATTAGTAAACAACCTTTTTAAACAGTTCTATTTACAATCTTGATAATTTATAGCCATTGAGAAAAAATATAGGCACATGTAATCATATTAACCCAACTCATTTAAAGTAAAAAACCTCACTGTTGGATGGCTATCAGTTACGTATTATTTGGATGTTCAAGACTTATTTCTTTATAGTCATGAGACCTATGAAAAAAATCACCACAGTAGAAATATTTTCTATACCTTGTAAAAAATTACATGATTTATTTTACCACACTTGGAACATTTTAATTGATTACCTTTAGACTTATAGGTGGGTTCTTATCTGTTTCCATCTTCCATGACCATTTCTTACTATTGTGATCTTGAGGAATTTTAATGTCAGAAAAATATATCTCATCTTTATCAGAACAATTAATCAATTTCTCATTCAATTTTAATTCTAATATTTCCAAAAACATTCAAAAACACTCTGTCAATCATAATTGTTGCAGATTTACTTTTATAATAGTGACATAAATAAAAACTAGTACATACCTAGACAATATTTTAATTTTTTTCTTCATATAAAGCTAATAAAACTCAACCATTTTCTTCAATTCCATGAATTGTTTTTCAATCCTATGCCGAAAAATAATAAGAAAATATTTATCAAAAAATAGAAAATATAACGGGTCCCATTATATTGAATCAAGCTCATCAATCTCTTTAGAATTTTTAGCCAATTATATCTACTTCAAATATTCACCTTCAAAATGATAAATATAAAGGGTTAACATTTGATATTCCAAACACCCCATGACATCAAATATCTTCATTATGTATTTTATCAATCCTTTGGATATGATAAGGATAATTAATCTACAGAATGAAGTGGGATATTGTAGAGACCCGATACTTGACGTAGATGGACATTACATTACTTTTGTGGAAAACTTAATACATGACACAAAGAGACACCCATAGACCGTGTTAGTTTAGTGTCTTTGGAAACCTGGAACATAATCTTCTAATCCTGGTAAAAGATCTTCAACATCTCCCATAAATATCATCCCATTTTGTTTTCTTACTTGAAACCTTTATTTATATCCTGGAGAAAATAAAACATAAAAAGGTTGAGCACAAATGCTCAGTAAGGGTATACATGGAGAACTTAAAAACAATCCATAATCTTTTTAACGTAAAAATATGAACATAAAACATCAAAATATTGAGCATTGACATAAACCTTGGCAGTAGATAAGATGTATATAATAACAAAACACTAATCATGATAAAATGGCATTGGAATAAAACATGGAATCATGGAAAACCATTAAGAACATGATATGATTTCTATAGTAGCCAATGCATTACTACCATGACCATCATAGTGGACAAAGTCCATTACTGAATCAGGTTTGTTGCCCTTCTAGCCCTGTATTACTGAACCAGATTTACATTCCATTATAGCTATGTCTATATCATGAGATTTAAATTTTTACCCAATGCATTGGAGGGAGATATAGGTCCTACCAATCTCATAATGAAATCGTTCTTTTCTGTGTCACAAAATAAACATAAATCATTCATCATAACCCAAAGAATAATATGGGTTTCATAAACATCATCCCATCATAACATAATCCATATAAAACAAATGGATATCATTTCATCATAAGAAAAATCAAACCATGTAAATAATATAGACATTATACTTGAAACATACACATACTAAATAATGTCATCAAATATGGAAAATATTTTTGATAAAACACATGGAATGAATTCTCGGGGAAAATATCATTTCTTCTACATAATCATTTTCCTTTCACAAAATGCCAATTAATTTTAAAAGAAAAGTATTCTTTTGAAAATAATCATGAAATATGGTAGAGGAAGCTTCTTGAAAATAAGGCGTTATGAAACTGTAAAAATCCATTCTTTCTATATAAGTTAAAAAATCATTCTCTTCGAACTTTTTCCAAAAAGGTGAAAAAGTATCTCATTCTAAAAACGACAAAAGATTCTATCCATACCATGAGGTAAAAGAAAAAAAAGTGTAAAAATGACACTAAACATACATGGAAGAATAGTTAACATTTTAAGAAAACATTTCTAGAATACATGGATTTGGAAGATAAATATAACCCCAATAAATACTTACAAATAAAAAATCCCAGCTAAGAACGAAATTGGAATAATTATCCCTTATCATTGGTCCAATATGCTTCATATGTGTCGGAGACTCATGCATATTGGGTTTAAACATATTATTAACTTGTAACAGACCCATAATAATATTTATGATATCATATATGATTCACTTATAACATTATATTACCTATTCACACTAGTGCAGAAAATGTTATTTACGTCACCATTTTTTACATCGGTTATATATAACCGACGTGAGAATCTGTGAAACATGGTTTTTTACGTCGGTTATTAAATAACCGACGTAACAAATGTGTTGAGTAGCTTTTTAACGTTGGTTATTTTAATAACCGACGTTACAAATCGCGCGTGTTCAGTTATTACGTCGGTTATTTTATAACCGACGCAAAAAACCAAAGCGCGGGGGTTTTTTACATCGGTTAATTGATAACTGATGTAAAAAATGAGTTATCTACGGGTTTTTTACATCGTTTATTTTATATTCGACGTAAAAAACGTGATATCTACGAGTTTCTTACGTCAGTTATTTTATAACCGATGTAAAAAACCAAAGCGCGGGGGGCTTGTTACCTCGGTTATTTTATAACTGACGTAAAAAACGTGATATCTACGAGTTTTTTACGTCGGTTATAAAATAACCGACGTAAAAAACCAAAGCATGGGGGGGTTTTTTACGTCGGTTTTCAAATAACCGATGTAAAAAACGAGTTATCTATGGGTTTTTTAGGTCGGTTATAAAATAACTAACGTAAAAAACCCCCCGCGCTTTGGTTTTTTACGTCGGTTATAAAATAACTGACGTAAAAAACTCGTTATGTACGAGTGTTTAGGTCGGTTATAAAATAACCGACGTAAAAAACCAAAGCACGGGGGGTTTTTTACATCGGTTTTAAAATAACCGACATTATAAAGTTAAAAAATAGTTTATAACGTCGGTTATTATATAACCAACATTATAAAACACTTAAAAATTTTAAGCCCCGTGGAATGTCATTTACGTTTTTTCGATCAACTGTCCGCCGGCTCGTCTCTCTCGCGTGGTAAACCCTAATCGGTCCGTCGATCGACCTATGTTAAACTCATTTTGGCTTCATCGTTTATCATCATTAGTCTGCTCGGATCTATCATCTCAAATCCCAACACTCAAGTAAGCATTCCATAATTTATTTCGTTCATTTTTTTTCTCGGATAGTCTATATTTATGTTTTCCGATTTTTTTTGTTTAATCTAGGTTAGATTCTTCCATTTCTAACCCTATTACATCTTTTTGAATATCTTTGGCACCGGACATTCATTGTTATCTTGAGTGTCTTGTTTTTGTATTTCTTTATAATACAAATTTTGATATATTACCTTGCATTTAATGACTCAAAATCCTCCTATGTTGGAAACATATTTGGGGTTATTTGTTGAAGGTCTATGGAGCGATTAAGGAATGATTGGAATATTTCCTCTTTTGACCGGTTTGAATTTCATTATCAAAAAGAAATTTGAGGTATGGTTGCTTCATCCATTCCTTTTATCTTATATTTCATTTAACGCTCAGGTTCATCTAACAATTTTGTAGTTGGATAACCAATAATGTTTATGTGATTAGAGAATTAAAAGAAATTATCATCATATATAGTGAATAATCCTTGTTGAGTGTCTTATCATAGAATAGGAATCAATCATCCATATTGGAGATGTCATTTTTTAGAAAAAAAAAACCATTAATGTAATCAATTTATCATTCATTAATTGAACAAAAATAAATATTTACACATGAGTTACAATGGAACATAATAAAATAAATATTTATCATTCACCCTCATAGAGTCTAATTAATCTATGATAAACCATTTGTTTTTTTAATGAAAACAAATTTACTTTTACCCACTTTGAATTTTTAGAAGAAACTAAACTCCCTTATAATTTCACCATTCTGGGAAGTATTTAACATCATTATATCCATTTAAAAAATCTAAATGTCACAGAAATATCGTGCATCCATTTTGTCTTATAGGACTCTACTAGATTCTATTTCAAATGGGTATCTGTTTGTTTTTTGATGTTTCACGATTTTATTTGATGTAGGTTTTTATTTTTCATGGATTACTTCATAAAGTGGTCTCAGTTCATTTGATTTTGTGTTTCCTTTGACACCATCCCCCCTCAATGACTATGATATCTCATTGCCAATTTTTCTCTAATTGTTCTCTCATACACCTTTTGGATTTGATTTTCGATTACAAAAATATTTATTCAAATATTTATGCTTGATTATATATGCATTTTTTTAGGATTATATTGCTATTTTATGCCACTTTATTTATTATTCTATCCTATACTAAGACCCTTTCTAGTAAGAAAAATTTCATAAAAAATACGATTGGACTCTTCATCATATTTCATGAAACGTTTTTAATAATGTCATGTTTTTTTTAAAAAAATATGTTATATCAATGATGTGTAAATGGGTGGTGTTCGGGGGGGTGTCCAAGGGGGTGGGTGGGTGTGAGTGGCTATCCACGGGGGTGGGGGCCTGTCCAGAGGGTTTTGGGGGTTGTCCGGGGGGTGGGGGGTTGTCCAGAGGGTTGGGTGGTGTCCAGGGGGGTGTTGAAGGGGTAGGGGTGGGGTGGTGTCCAGGAGGGTGGGGGTGCTGTCTAGAGGGGTGGGGGCTGTCCGGAGGGTTGGGGATGTCCAGGGGTGGTCTAAGGGGGTTGGTGGGAGTGGGGGTTGTCCAAGGGGGTGGGGGCCTGTCCAGAGGGTTTTGGGGGATGTCTGGGGGTGGGGGTGATTCTCATGTTTACTCCATTTTCTCCAATTTTCTATCAACTATGTAGGCGACATGGTTTTCTTTGATTAAATGAAATTTAAAACTGATATATCTAACTATATATTTTTTAAAAAATAATATTCAAGAATATTTTCTTAAATACCCATAGATTTGTTTTATATTTTAAATTGTTTTACATTCAAATTATGATTTTTTGTATATAACAATATATTTGTCTTATCTTAAAAATATATATTTTCTGTTGATATTTGTTATAGGTAATAATGATTCAATGTTGGATTACGGCACATCGAATGAGCAATGAATTCGAGGAAGGTGTTGATGCCTTTTTGGAATTTGAAAAACGAAATGTTCATAGCAGTGACATTTTTTTCTGCCCATGCCTGAAATGTTTGAATATGAAGAAGTTGAAAAGTAGAGAGTTGAAAGATCATCTGATTTGTCATGGTTTTAATCCGAGTTATAGCCCTTGGATTTGGAATGGTGAAACTGGACGAAATGTCACTGATGATGATGATTCGCGAGATGGCATGCTGAAGAGCGGGTATGTGATTGAAAAATATGTCATCCAGCTGATTGTCCACAATGGAAGAAAATTGATGCGCAATATTCTACATTTGGAAATGAAATTAGAAATCTCAGACTAGGGTTGTGCACAAAAGGAATGAATCCATACCGAACCCTCAGTAGCACACATAGATAATGGCCTGTTTTATTGGTAATTTACAACCTCTCTCCTGAAGTTTGTATGAAGTGAAAATATGTCATGTTAATTATAATGATCTCTAGTCCAAAGCAACCCGGTAATGATATTGATTTTTACTTGTCACCGTTGATTGATGATTTGAAACTGTTATGGGCTTCATGGTATTAGGGTGTATGATTCTAATATAATGAAATATTTTCAACTGTATGCAGTGCTTTTGTTCACTATAAATGACTTCCCATTGTATGGTAATTTGTCTGGATACAGTGTTAATGGGCATAAAGCATGTCCAATTTGCGAACAACAGATGTCATATTTTAAATTGCATCATGGGATGAAAATAGTGTACATGGGTCATCGAAAGTTTTTGCATATGGAACACCCTTATAGAAGACTAAAATAGGCATTCAATGGCTCACAAGAATTTGATACTACTCCAAAACCTTTATCCACTTATCTGTATTGTGAGAGGGTGAAAAACCTTGATGTGACAATGGGAAAGACACAGAAATATGGTAATTATAGACATATTTGGAAGAAATGGTCGATTTTTTTGGAGCTACCGTATTGGAGGTATCATGAAGTTAAACATAATATTGATGTCATGCACGTGAAGAAGAATATCTGTGATTCTTTGATTGGAACATTGTTAGATGTTAAAGGAAAGACTAAATATGGGTTGAATGCAAGATTAGACTTACTATCAATGGGAATACGATTGGAGTTAGCTCCCACTCCTAATGGAAGACGAACATTTATTCCCCCGGCTTGTCATATATTATCGAAGAGGGAGAACATTAGCTTCTGTCAGTGTCTTCATAATACCAAAGTACCTCAAGGTTATTCTTCTAATGTAAAAATTTTTGTCTCATTGAAGGACTTGAAGTTGATAGGTACGAAATCACATGATTGTCATGTCATGATGCAATAAATTCTACCGGTTGCATTGCATGGAATATTTCCCATTCGTGTCAGAAAGACTATAATGAAGTTGTGTTATTTTTTCAATTCAATTTGTAACAAGGCGATTGATGTGAATGCTTTGAAAATTTTGGAAAAGGATGTAATTTTTATACTTTGTCAATTGGAAATGTATTTTCCTCCAACTTTTTTGGATATAATGGTGCATTTAATGATTCATTTGGTTCGAGAAATAAAACTTTGTGGACCTGTATATCTTCGTTGGATGTATCCTTTTGAAAGGTATATGAAAATATTAAAGGGGTATGTTAAAAATCTATATCGACCTGAAGCCTCCATTATTGAAAAGTATATTTTTGAGGAGGTAGCAGAGTTTTGTACGAGCTACATGGATTCGGCGCAACACATAGGTTTTCCTCCATCTCGCCATGAACGAGTTAATAATGAGGGAAATGGGATTCGCGGCTTGAAAGTCAAATCATTTTCAGCTGAACAGATGAAGAAGTTAGAATCATACATCTTGAATAACATAGCTGATGCTCAACCGTATATCACATTGCATATTAATGAGTTGAAACTATGCCATCCAAATAAGAAAGTAATGTGGATTTTGAATGAGCACAAAAAATATTTTTTGTCATGGATTAAAAAGAATTTTCTTGGTAGATCAGATGTATCAGAGACATTAAAATGGATAGTGGGTGGTCCATGTTTAAATTTGATAACATGGTCCTGTTATGACATTAATGGTTATACATTTCATTCGAAAGCTCAGGACAACATAAGTGCAGTTCAGAATAGTTGTGTATTGGTGTTTGTAGAAGCAATGCATTTTTCGAGTGCTAAGGTCAAAAAACCAATTTCTGCATCAAGTCCATATTATGGAGTCATTGAAGACATATGGGTGGTTGACTACATTAAAATTAAAGTTCCCGTTTTTAACTGTAAATGGTTTAACGGTAACAATAGTGTCAGACACGATGAATTTGGAATGACACTTGTTAATCTAAATAGATTGGAAGACACAGCTAATTCTTTTATAATGGAAACACATGCAAAACAAATTTTCTATGTAGTAGATCAATCAGATATGCAGTGGGCTATTGTTTTACAATGGAAAAAACAATATGTTGGTGAGGTTGAAGTTGATGAATATGCTGATTTATGTGAGATCCCTACTTCCATGGAAAGATAAACAGAACATAATGATGATCATGTTGAAGACATAGTTTGCGCCACAAGGAATGATCACGACAAAGGAATTTGTGAAAACAATCCATTTGTACATTCCTAAAATTACAGGTAACATATGTTTATTTCTTGTTTACATTTATTTTTTCCATAAATGTTAGATATTTTAAGTTTTTTATTTATTAAAACATGTTTTAAAACCAAATAAGTATATGTTTTTATTTGTTTTATGTTTTTTTAGTTTACTTTATCATGTTTATAACCATTACATGAAGTATATATCTATTATTTTTGTTCACTTACAATTACTTTACCATGTTTACCATGTTTACCAGGTTTACCATTTTTACCATGTTTACCATCTTGACCATCTTGACCATCTAGACCATCTTTACCATCTTTACCATTGTTTAACATGCTTACCATATTACCAATGTTTACTATTATGTAACTTAGTACACTTTTCTATTTTCTGATTACAGTAGTATTAAAGTTTTTGAATTTGTATATTTGTGAACTGACGTTTTTTTTTTGATGTGAAGGATAATGATAGATCATTCAGATTATCAACCACATGATTCTGGAGAGGAGCATATTGTAGGTCATACCTCTATGGATGAACATTCACATGCTCCTATTACGACAAAGAGTTCTAAGGTTGGTAAACGTGGGTGCACACGTTTACCAAAGTCATCACTTGCCTGTAGGCAGGATCAGAGGATAGTCATTGAGTTTGATGATGATGATATTTCTAGAGGTCCGAATGGAAAATATTTTAAGAGTTTTGTAGCAACTCAGGCTAAGAGAAAAGTAAGCATTATGTATGATTATTGGAGAAGTGTGGATAAAGCGATTATCTCTCAGTTGTGGGAGACGATTTTGGTATGATCTTTTTTCATTGTTTGACTATTCTTTTAATGTTTCTAGTATATATAATATGTTTACACTCTTCTTTATCAGATGAAATGTGATATTCCTGACACTGGAGGAGTTAGGAAGAAATGATTATTGTTGGCTTCCAAGAGATGGAGGGATTTCAAATCAACCCTCTCATCTGATTTCATTTTTGGTCATAGAAGTCATGACAATCCATGTCGTGTATATCCTTTTATAGATAAAGACACATGGAGACAATTTTTTGAAAGTAGAATAAAAGAGTCATTTCTGGAAAGGGCAATGTAAACTTTTATAAACTTTCTTATATAAATGATTTTATTAATTTTTTGTTAATGATTTCTTATTCTTAAATTACAGCAAACAAGGAAAGCTCATTAGGAGATCCAATATAAAAATGTATACCCTCACTATTTATCTCGGGGAGGGTATGCATTATTTGAAGAACAAATGATGGTGGAAAAATTTCAACAACTAAGAGACGAGTTTTCAAGCTCTGGAGAGGTGGCCCCTCCATCCCCTCCATCTAGACATGAAAAATGGAAGAGAGATCGAATGGGAAAAAGGGCAATATCTTTAGGAAGAATCGAGAATCGTAGCTGAGAGGATTGTAAGATATCTATTTTATTTATTTAAGTTAACTATTTTCTTAATATAATTTCTATCATTACAGAAATGTTCAGTTAATTAATAAAGGACTCTCTTGAGGAGCAGAGTTCAGAGGGGACATTTACAGCTACTAGGAGGGAAGAAATTTTATTTGCAGCATTGGGAAGGACCGAACATCCTGGTCATGTAAGAGGATATCCTGCAGTTGTATCGGTAAGAAAAGTGTTTCCACATTCTTCAACTTATAACATTGAGGGGGTTTAAAAAAATAGAATCCTTGGAGGCTGAAGTTCATAATATTAATGAGACGATGGAGGACAAGATTAGAGAGTCGGTGCAGTCTATGTTTGCAGAAATGAAAAGACAATTTCAAAATGCAGCTCCCACTCCTCCACCTCCCCCTGCAGACCCCATTATCTATCCTCCACCTCTTCCAGTAGCTCCCTCTCCCCCACCTCAGCCTGAAGACCCCATTTTTTATCCTACGCCTCCGCCACAACTTCCTACTTATTGTGAGTTGTATGTTTATGATTCTCAACATCATATAGTAGCATATGGGTTGGTATATTGTATAGGAGATACAGTTCATCATCAACAATTAGAGGTAGAGAATAAGAGGGTCACTGTATAGGATATTATAGATAGATCAGCTCGGGTACCAATACCTACAGATGAGGTGGCGATAGTTGGACAGAGTATTGGCCATTTTTTAATTTGGCCATCCAGACTTCTTCGACTCATTACCATAGAGGTATGACTGTTATATCTTTTATTTTATTTTTTTTATTAAAGTTATTTTATCATTTGAAAAATAATAAATTTGTCAATTTTTTTTACAGGAATACTTCAAAGGTAAAGAAATACTGTATAGACAACAACAAAGAAAAATGGCTATGACATAAGATACATATTCAAATGGTCTTGACAAATTGTCAAGAAATTCACATTTTTTGTCGGGTTATTATGATTTTCCAATGGAAGATCATGTTTGTGGACGTGAAATAAGAGTGGGTATTATAAAAACTGATATCATGGAGCTTGTTACTATAGATAAGTTGGGCATCAACGTAGTGAAATCTTTTTCCATGTATGATTTAACACCTTTCCACTGCGTTATATTTATTAAAAATGTATACTTTTGTATATTTTGTATTAGTTATCTTTATAAAATTTGTGAGAGGAATGAGCTGATAGAAGTATATGGATTCATGCACCCTCAATTGATTTCCCCTGAAGCATGTGCATTGAATGAGGAACAAAGAATGGTTTATATTTTTGAAATATTTGAAAAGAATATAATCACACAATGTTGGATGATGCCTTTTTGTGAGAGGTATGAAACACATTTCTTTCAAAGAGTTAATTATCTTTTAACATAAAAAACCACTACCATCAAATTTCCTTTTATCAGTGATCATTGGATGTTAGGTGTTTTTTTCCCAAGGGAGAAAGCCCTTTATTGGATATGCTCTGTCCATGGTGATGTGCGGGATAGTTTTAAGAATATATTGGAAAAGTAAGTTTCAAAATCTCAATAGTTTTATATATTATAATGAATTTTAAATTTACCTCATTCGTATTATTTTCTAACAGTGCATGGGCCTACTTTCGACAAAACACAAAGAAAAGAGGTGCAAAGATCAAATATGTAAATGAGAAGGTAAATATCCATTTATAATTTGTAATTTTTGATTTATTACATAAAAGTAATATATTGAATTTACACTCATTCAAACATAATTGTCATGAACAACAAGGACTCATCGAATGCGGATATTATATGTTAAGGTTTATGTAAGAAATAATAACAACTGGGACAGTTGTGAATTTTGACCTGGTACGATTTCCTCTTAAACTTTTCCATAATATTTCAATTTGATTTATTCATTATACACGTTAACTACTTTCTTTTTCATTTGTATCTTGTTGATGTCCCTAAACCCTATACTCCTGAAGACATCAAACACTTACAAGTAGAGTGGTCAAATTATTTTACAGGTTTGATTGACTTTTAGTTGTTTGTAATGTAAAATGTGATTTTGAATATTGTCGTTGTAATTTTGTATTTGGTAGTTTGTTAGGTTGGATTTAGTGTTTTTTTGAAGTTGGCAGTGTAAGTTTTGAATGTTATATATGTGAATGTTTAATTTTTCTCTGCTTCTTGTTTTGGATTACTTATGATGGTTTTTATCGTATGGATTTGGGTCTGTGGGGGAGGGGTTCCAAGGGTGTGGGGGTGTGTTCAGTGGGGTTGGGGGTGTCCAGCGGTCTGGGAGGGCTATTATGTGGGGTGGGGGGACAGTCCAGGGAGTGGAAGGGCTGTCCAGGGGTGTGGGAAGGCGGTCCATGGGTGTGGGAGTGATGTCCTGGGGTGGGGGTATACATGAGGGTGGGGGGGGGGGGTTGGCCAAGGGTGTGGTGGGGGTTGTCAAGTGGGGTGAGGGGGTGTTGTTCAGGCGGGTGGGGGTTGTCGAGGGGTGTTTGGGGCTGTCCGGGGGTCGGGGAGCAGTCCAGGAGTGTGGTGGGGGCTCCAATGGGGTGGGGGAGGGCTTTCCAAGGGGTATACATGAGGGTGGGAGCTCCAATGGGGTGGGGGAGGGCTGTCCAGGGGGTATACATGAGGGTGAGGGCTCTAACGGGGTGGGGGAGGGCTGTCTATGGGGTATACATGAGGGTGGGGGCTGTCTAGGGGGTAAGTTTTATATGTTATCAATGTACATGCTTAATTTTGATCTACTTCTGTTTTTGTGGTACGATTTCTTGATTTGTTTTCTGGTTGATTCTAGTGGAGAGCAGATGACTGCATTCAATTTAAAAAAAATTGGGTTTATCACGTTAGTTATGAAATAACCGACGTGGTAAAAGGCCTGGGAAATGGTTTATCACATCGGTTATTTAATAACCGACGTGATAAAAGGTCTGTAAATTGGTTTATCACATCAGATATTTAATAACCAATGTTGTAAAATTCCTGGGAAATAGTTTATCACGTCGGTTATTTATTATCCGACGTGGTAAAAGGCCTGAAAATGGTTTATCACGTCGGTTATTTAATAACCGACGTGATAAACCCCCTCCCCCCAGGTTATCAGGTCGGTTATTTAATAACCGACGTGATAAACCCCCCTCCTCCTGGTTTATCACAGCGGTTATATAATAACCGACGTGATAAACCCCCCTCACCCCAGTTTATCACGGCGGTTATAGAATAACCGACGTGATAAACCCCCCTCCCCCGGTTTATCATGTTGGTTATTAAAAAACCGATGTGATAAACTCTCCGACCCCCAGTTTATCACGTCGGTTGTTTAATAACTGACGTGATAACCGCCCCCCCTGGTTTATCACGGTGGTTTTATAATAATCGACGTGATAGACCCCCCGCCCCCCGGTTTATCACGTCGGTTCTTTCATAACTGACGTGATAGACCATTTACCCGTCCTTTTATCACGTCGGTTTTTTATGAATCGACGTGATAAACAATTTTCTAGGACTTTTATCACCTCAATTGTTAAATAACCAATGTGATAAACCCTTCCCATTTTATTTATCACGTCGGTTCTAAAATAACCGAGGTCATAAACATCGTGATTTTATGATTTTGACGTCAGTTTTTAAATAACCGACGTCAAAAACGTTATTTATAACGTCGCCCGTATTAACGTCGGCTAGAAACCGACGTAAAAAATGAAAAATAACCAACGTAAGAAACGTTTTTTGCACTACTGTCATTTGTCAATTCCATGTTATAACAACATTTTGGGTAAAATCGTATCATTTATCGTACGTGTTTTGACTTGTAATTATTAAAATGATTATATAGATCATGATTACATAATTAAAGAATGTAAAACATGATTTATATATATTATATATTCAGAATTTAAAATATATATATATATATAATAGATTGATAAATGGAATGAAATACACCGTTCATGAAGACGGTAGGCCGTACGTATGCATGAATGCTATTTTTTGTTTCCTAATTAAATGGAATTAAAGTAAGTAAATAACATATAAATAAATACAATATCATTATTATGTCATATATTTCATTATTATTTAATATATATACTTTATAATGATTCTGTAATGGTTACATGGAGAATGAATCTAATCACGTCTTGGAGATGGTAATCCGTACGTATGCACGAGCGATGATATAGTTCCCAAAATTATTGAATTGAATTGGAGTGAAATATAGAATATCTCATAATTAGTATCCTTTTATAATAATCATATATAGTTATTCTTTACACCATTATATCTATCCATTTAAGGTGGTGGTGGAAAACAGATTACACCACGGCGTGGAGACGTTATTCCGTACGTACGCACGCGCGGTGATTTCATTTTCCGTTGGATGGATAGAAGGTGAAATAGGGTTTTTTTCATCTTTAAAATAACATATCAGTATATGAGTGATAATGATGTTATTACTTTATAATGAAACAAATAAAGATGAGGAAATAGAAGAAGAAATAAATTTGAAAGAATCAGTAAAAGATATTACATCTTCTTCAATGCGCCTCTTCTAAACCTCTTCATAGGGAACCAATGTTGGTATTTGAAGAAGAAAAAGACCTCTATTATGTTTCTATGGAAGTGGATAAGATAAATGGATAGGTTTTGGTAGAAATTGAAGACCCTAAATGTTGTTAATAGGAGAGGCAGGAGGTGCCCTTTTATAATAGAGGAGAGGGTCACCTTTGGAAACCTCAAAAATATTTATTTATTATAAACTCAAACCCCACATTAATTATTAAAAAATGACTTAAATTTAAATATTAGATGAGATATGGTGGTAATATCATAAAAAAATAAAATTTAGACATGTTGGAAATTTATTTTAAACCTTATCAACTTGATTTATCCTTATTTATTCTATTTGATATTATTTGTGGTAATAATATTCTAAAATTTAAATTATTATAAATAATTACTTATGTGTTGTGAATTTTCTATAATTGAAAACTTTATGACATTTTCTACCATATAAATTTCAATTTATAATTTTTTAATATTTTTGTGATTTTTAAAAAAAATTATAATATATTATTTTTATAAAATAACAATAGTGTCGATTTTGACACTATTCATTTATTTGAATTTAAATAAAATCCACACATAATATATGATAGAACTAAAAGATTTAATACATTAATAACATGTCATATTTATCTATAAAATTCGTGGAGCACATTAAATAGTTTATATATTATTTATTTTAATATTTTTAAAACCATTTATTTGATATTTCAATCAATAAAATAATTTCAACATCATTATATTGTCATCCTTAATGATAATTATTTAATCCCTAATAATACTAAATATACTCACATGATGTGGATAATTTTATTATTTTTCTATATAATATTCATGTTCGATGTTTTATGAAGTTTATAACTAAATTAAAATTATTACACTTATACGATATAAGAGAGTGACATGTTGTCACATTCTTTTGTTTTAATAATAATTATATAATTTTCATGGTCAAAAAACTATGAAATGAATCTATTCCGACCCTTAGGTGATATGGGTCTACTTATATTCATCCAATAGAATTTTGGCAGGTGTCAGCCTAATTTTATAATATCATTGTTACCCTTAATTGCCTGATTTACCTTTAACTATTGTAAATAAAATTTATCGTAGTTACTATTCATAATTCCCAAATATATAAAGTATTCTATTAAAATAATTTGAACTTAATGATTTTTAATATGTAATCAATTTTTCTAAATTCAAGACGCAGAAGATGTAGTAATTAATATAAAATTAACCATGTTGTCGAAAAAAATGGGTTTTTATTTAAAAATCGCAAAAGATTGAAATGTTTTTACCTATGAATTCAATGTAAAATTAATTATAATTTCATAAAATATATTAAATGGTAAAAATATATTATATAGATACTTTAAAACAAATCAATATTATATTTTAACCATATAAATTATCTTGATTAAAAATATTGTTTTTAATTAAAATTTAGCATATTTTTACTATTCATCAAAATATGAACGTTATCAGAAAAATATATAAACATTAATCAATGTAATGTTTTATATCCTAATTCAAAAAGAAGTTTATTTTGTAATTTTGAACTTATAAATTTTTTTAAAAAAAGATTTAAAACGGGTTTTCCATCAAAAGGCGACAAAACATCATTTTTAAAAAAATACTTATTTTACCTGAAAAAAATTATTTTTTTCTCATACCGTGATCTAGAAAATGTGTATGGAGAATGATAATGTTATAAAGATACAAATGTAGTTAATACTATTCATAACGGCTAGTTCATGGTAATATTATAATAATATCTCGTTTAGTGAAACTCGGTATTGCGTACAACACACGCTATCGAGGAAGGTCACTCTTGCGTGTAATGCAAGCCAAGTCAGGGTTGCGTGTAAGGAATTCTTCCTTTGGTGTTGTGTATAACATACTCAAAATATAGTTCAATTATACATGGATTAAAAACTACACTTGGTGTTGTGTAGAATGAAATTTATTCAAAAGAATGTGAAATTGTGTGTATCACAAGCCAAGAATAGTGATGCGTATACTAAAAGCTAATACGGTGTTGCTTATAGAGCAAGATAATCTTCTTGAAGTATACAACAAAAGAAATTAGAGAAATTAAAAAGAATAATTCCCATAAAATCTCATGGTTTTACATTCTACGCCCCTTATAATGAATTTCACCCTCGAAATTCTTCAGACTTATAAATAGTTATCTACATCAATGTTTCTTTCATAGAAACCCACAACATAAAAAGGAATACTAAAAAATAATTTTAAAAAGGAATGTTAAAAACATAATAGATACCCAAAGTAACTCATCACTGGGTTTCCACATAGGATTACATAGGTGAAAATGTGGATATGGAAGAGCAATATAACCATCAAGTTCCGATGGAGTGTGGTAATGAACCTGGATATAAAAACGACAACAGTCACAAAGCCATAAATTTTTTATGATCTAAGGTACCATTTGATTCATCAGATATGAGAGTACTAGGACAACATTTTTGTTTTTCAAGATCATTTCCCTAAAGTTGATGAATTTTTGCATAAGGATAAATAATTACATGATTTCAATGTAATATCATTGTTGGTCATTCCATGAACAATTTCCACTTCATATATTATTTAAAGAAATGAAGTGGAATTTATCATTCTTGTAGTTTAAGTAGATCATGTGATAGAATGGTAGATCATTCCATCTATCTGTATCACAAAATTATTAGAAAAAGTTATTAAATATCCATAAGTCCATCTATGATGAGATTAATCATATATAGTTCCTAAAATTGACATATACTTCATATATCATACCGCATAATAAAAAAATTAATCTATACTAACCAGGGACTTCCTGTAGGCCAGTGACTGGCGATAAATGCCGGCCACACATCGGTTGTGGGTTCTATTCCCGCAACATTTTCCGACGCGATGGTTTGTCCCGTACCCTTTAGGAGTTTCTTTTCTAGAACATCACCAATATAACATTCTAGAAATAATATAAAAAAATTTTCTAGCCTTAAACAATACTATATGATATCCAACTCAATAAATTCCTATCTTTAGGATTATCCAAAATACTTCTGTCCAATCTCATAGTATAAACAAAAAAATTTCTAGAAAGGTCATATAACAAGCATGTCAATACCATCATTTATCTCCCATATATCATAAGATATATCTTGTTGGTCACATTCCAAACATTTTAAGGACTTGAACATCCATCCTCTTGAAATATAATAGTAAAATAAATTACTATAGAACCTTAGTGAAAACATGAATTCCATCAAAATGAATCCTTTCCACACACCAAATATTCCAAAAATTCTATATACTCAAACGATGATATCACATTGTCCTTTTACCAATCATGAGATCATTAATACTATAAAACATCTCATTATCCCTTTATCCCTTCATTATGTGCATACCATCAACTTTCCAAAAATATTTCAATCACTTTTCATGGTTAACGGTACCATATTATTATGGAAAACCTCAGTGGACAATTACATAGATATTTCAATATACCATAAAATTACCTCAAAAACATTATTCTTGAATTCTAATACATAAACCCTTAAATCCATCCTCTTCAACAATTGGTAAAGAATATGTCCTTCCGCAATTTCAAAGTAACCTCTTAGGTCTGGACATTGAGTTGGGTAATGCCCATGTTCTCCAAAGATAATAAATTGAACTCCATAACAGTCCATCACCCCATTCACCCTTTCCCCACATAGTTCCCCTCCATTTTAGGTATTCCTCATGGTTCTTCTTCCCTTATTCTTGATATGTAGAAATATTAATATTCCTTCCGCAATGTTCCTCATTCAAACATGCATAAAGTCCGTCTTTAACTTATTTGATGACTAAAGAATACAACTAAACTTCACCTTGTTAATCATATATCGCGATGAATGATTCGACATAATCACAATATATTTCTCTCCAGGTTTTACACTATTTTCTTGATCATAGTCACCAATTTTTCCATTGGAATCATTGTTAACCAAATCCCTTCTCGTTCCCTCCATTGACTAAAACCAAAAACCATAGTGTTAGAAACAGTTAATATAATGAGGAACCAGATAATCATAAAAAGTCAATTATGGGATGTCTAACTTATCACATGTTCTTTAATCCATGACACCTTAGGTTTACCCTAGG
This sequence comes from Viscum album, assembly GCA_963277665.1. Lineage (NCBI taxonomy): Eukaryota > Viridiplantae > Streptophyta > Magnoliopsida > Santalales > Viscaceae > Viscum > Viscum album. Next base: position 2,023,048,642 of record OY728137.1, on the reverse strand, counting down.
TTATTAATGATTGTTAAAAGAATTATAGGACAGAAACCTATAGATATACTAAACCTTAGGGACATCCCTAGACATACCTTTTAAATATCTCTAGGGATATCACTAATGTTTGCGCACCCTAGTTTCCAAGGGATAACTAATCCTTCGGTCTGATACCAACTTTAGAGACCTGATTCTTGATGTACATGGCCATTACCTTACTTTTGCAGAAAATGTAATACATGACACAAAGAGATGACCAATGACCGTGTTAGTTTAGTGTCATTGGAATCTTGAAATATAATCTTCTAATCACGGTGAATGTACTTCAACATCTCCCATAAGGATCTTCCCCTTTCTTTTCTTACTTAAAAACACTATTTATAACCTGGGGAAAAGAAAACACAAAAAGGGTGAGCTCAAATGCTCAGTAAGGGTAAACATGGAGAACGTAAAAACAATCCATAAACATTTGAACATAAAAAAATAAACATAAAACATCAAAATCTTGAGAAATGATATATATACTGGGAGTACATAAGGCATAGATCATAAAGGAACATTAATCATGATAAAATGGCATGGGAATAAAACATGGAGTTGTGGAAAACCATTAAGCATATGATATGATTTCCATTCTATCCACGTAATTACTTCTAAGACCATCATAGCGGACAAAGTCCATTACTGAACCAGGTTTACTTGTCGTTCCAGCCCTGTATTACTGAACCAGATTTACTTGCTATTCCAGCCATGTATATCTCATGAGATATAAATCTTTACCCAATACATTTGAGGGAGGTATAGGTACCACAAATCTCATAATGAAATCATTCATTTGTTTGCCAAAAAATAAACATATATCATTCATCAAAACCCAAATAATAAAAAGGGTTTCATAAATATCATCCCATCATAACATAATCCTTATAAAACAAATGGATCTCATTTCATCATAAGAAAAATCAAGCCATGTAAATAATATAGGAATTATACTTGAAACATAAACATACTAAATAATGACATCTTAGATGGAAAATAGTTTTGATAAAACACTTGAAATGAATTCTTGAGGAAAATATCATTTCTTCTTTAAAATCATTTTATTTAAAAAAAAGCCATGAAATTTTAAAAGAAAATGATTTTTTTGAAAATAATTGTGAAATATTTTAGAGGAATCTTTATGAAAATAAGGCATTATGAAACCGTAAAAATCCGTTAATTCCATATAAGATAAAAAAAATTGGCTTCAAACTTTTTCCGGAATGGTCAAAAATTATCTCATAATGAAAACGACAAAAGATTCCTTCCATACTATGAGGTAAAAGTATAAAAAGGGTAAAAATGACTTTTAACATACATGGAAGAATTTTAAACATATTATGAATACATTTTTAGAAGACATGGATGTGGATGAAAAATATAACCCCAGTAAATACTTACAAATAGACTATCTCAGATAAGTTAGAGATTAGAATAATTACCCCTTAACTTAGGTCCAATATGCTTCATATGTGTTGGAGACTCCAATATAGGGGGTTTAAACATATTATTAACTTGTAATAGAACCATAATAATATTTATTATATCATATATGATTCACTTATGAATTTATATTACCCGTTCGTTTGTCAATACAATTTTAAAGCAACGTTTTAGGTAAAATCATTTCATTAATCGTACATGTTTTCACTTGTAATTATTGATATGATTACTTAGATCATGATTAGATACTTCCACAATGTAATACATGATTTATATATATTATATATTCATAATTTACTATATATATAATAGATCGATAAATGGAATGAAATACACCGTTCATGGAGATGGTAAGCCATACGTATGCATGAACATTGTTTTTGGATTTCTTATCTAATTGAATAAAAGTATGTAAATAACATATAAAAAATACATTGTCATTTTTATGTCATATATTTCATTAATATTTATTATATATAATTTATAATGATTCTTTAATGGTTATCATGGAAAATGTATATCATCGCGTCGTGGAGACGGTAATCCGTACGTACGCACGAGCAATGATATCGTTCCCATAATTATTGAATGGAATTGGATTGGATGATATAATTTCTCAGAATTAGTATCATGTTATAATAATCATATATAGTTATTATTTACACCATTATATCCATCCATGTAGGGTTGTGGTGTAAAATAGATTACACCACGACGTGAAGACAATATTCCCTACATACGCATGTGCGGTGTTTTCATTTTACTTAGGATGGATAAAAGGTGAAATAGGGTTGTTTCATATTTATAATAACATATCAGTATATTAGTGATACTTATATTATTATTTTATAATGAAACAATAAAATAAGAGGATGTAGAAGAAGAAATAATCTTGAAAGAATTGGTAAAGGGTGTTTCCTCTTCTTCGACGTGCCTCTTCTAAACCTCCCTTTAGGGAACTAAAGATGGTCTTTGAAGAAGACCAGGACCTCTAGTATGTTGATATGGAAGTGGAGAAGAGAAATGGACAGGTTTTGGTCAATATTGAAGGCTCAAAATGTTGTGAAGTGGATAGGGAGGAGGTGCCCTTTTATAAGAGAGGAGAGGGGCACCTTTGGAAACCTCAAAAATATTAATTTATAATAAACTGAAACCACACATAAATACTTCCAAAATGACTCAAATTAAAATAATAAATGAGATAGGTTTTTAATATAATCAACAAATAAAATTTAGACATGTTAAGAATTTATTTTAAACCTTATCAACTAGATTTATCCTTATTTAATCTATTTAAATTTATTTGTTGCAATAATGTTCTAAATTTTAAATTGTTATAAATAATTACTTATGTGTTTTGAATTGTCCATAATAGGATAATTTATGATATTTTAGACCATATAAATTTCAATTTATAATTTTTAAATATTTTTGTGATTTTTAAACTACTTTATTATATGTTATTTTTCTAAAATTACAATAGTGTCGATCTTGACTCTATTTATTTATTTGAATTTAAATAAATTCCACATAGAATATATGTTCGAACTAAAATATTTAATAGATTCATAACATTTCATAATTATCTATTAAATTCATGGTTCACATTAAATATTTCATATAATATTTATTTTGATATTTTTAAAACCATTTATTTTATATTTCAATAAATAACATAACTTCTACATCATTTATATGTCACCATTAATGATAATTATTTAATCACTAAAAATCCTAAATAAAATCACATTATGTAGATAATTTCATTCTATTTCTGGAGACTATTCATGTTCGATTATTTTTGAAGTTTTTCACAACATTAAAATTACTACACTTATAATATATAAGAGAGTGACATGTTGTCACTTTCTTGGTTTTCAATAATAATTATATAATTTTCATGGTAAAAAGTATATGAAATTAATATATTCTAACCCTTAGGTTATATGGTTCGACTTTTATTTATCCAATAGATTTTTGGTAGGTGTTAGGGTAATTTTATTATATTATTATCACCCTTAATTTCTAGATTTACCTTTAACTATGGTAAATAAAATTTCACGTAGTTAATATTCATATTGCCAAAAAATATAAATTAGCCTATTAAAATAATTTTGACCAACTAATTACAATTATGGAATTAATTTTACCAAATTCAAGACATAGAATATGCAATAATTATTTTAAAATTAATATCGTTGTCGAAAAAAACGTGTTTTTATTTAAAATATTGCACAAGATTGAAATCTTGTTACCTATGAATTTAATGTAAAATTAACGATAATGAAATAAATTATATTAAATGGTAAAAATATATTCTATTTTTAATTTAAATCTATTAAATATTTTAATTTATCCATATAAATTATCTTGATGAAAAAATTTGTTTTTAATTAAAATTTAGAGTTTTTTACTATTCACCAAAATATGATCGTTATCAGAAAAATATCAAAACATTATCCAATGTAAATTTTTATATCCTCAATCTAAATAAGAAGTTTTTTTAAATTAAACTTATAAACTTGTTAAAAATATATTTAAAATTGGTGAGCCATCATAAGGGAGAAAAACTGCGTTTTTTTGAAAAATACTTATTTTACCCAAAAAAATTATTTTGTTCCAATACCATGATCTAGAAAATGTGTAAGACGAATGAAAATGTTATAAAATTCAAATTTTAGTTAATAATATTAATAATGGCTAGTTCATTATAATATTATAATAATATCTTGTTTAGTGAAATTCGGTATTGCGTACAACACACACTATCGAGGAAGGTCTCTCTTTCGTGTAATGCAATCCAAGTTAGGGTTGCGTGTAGAGCAAGCTTCCTTTGGTGTTGTGTAAAACATACTAATAATATAGTTCAGCTATACATTGATCAAAATATATACTTGGTGTTGTGTAAAATGAATTTTATTCAAAACAACTTGAAATTATGTGTATCACAAGCCATGAATAGTGTTGTGTATACTACAAGATAATACAGTGTTGCGTATAAAGAAAGATAATATTGGTGAAGCGTACAAAAAAATACATTGAAGAAATTAAAAGGAATAATTCTCATTAATTATCATGTTGTTACAGATATTATATCATAAAATCTCCATTATATATAGTTTTTTTTGGGTGGATCGGGTCCATGTCTAGCATGGATATCACAACAATTTTTATCTTATTTCAATTGATCCCTCATTGAAAAAAAGTATCATGTTCCAATTACAACCAACTTGGTATGATTATTTGGAAATATATTTTCCTCTCAGCACCGTTACACTATATCGTCCCTATTTCATCAAACCACTATAAACTGACATATTTTAAAAAAAAAAATATAATTTTGAATGCTATAACATTTTAGCTTAACCATAATGTAAAATCATTGAATGGAATTCTATTAAAATTTTCATAGCCTCTAAATTTATCATACCAACCAATGATACCAATTATAAGGACATATCCTTAAACAAAACATAATCATGAGTTCAATTCAATATTTCACTTTCTTTCAATTTGAGGTTCTTTTATAGTTTATAATTTTAGATAATTAGGTCATAACATATATATAACAAAAAATTATAATATAAAGTGGAAAATTACAATTTTTAAAAAAAATTCACGCAATGTAAAACTTCAGAAACCACACATGATTTTTTTCATGTTAAATATCCACTATCTTACAATTGAAATATTTTTCCAAAAAATATCCTTAAACTAGGGGAAACACTTTATAATATAGGAGGAGAACAAAAATCTCAGTAAGGTACATAAAAATAATGAAAACTATTATTCCAGAGAAAAATATGAAATCCCATGAAATATTTTACCATTATCATAGTTTTCATTGGGTAAAAGAAAAACATTATATTCACATGAAAAACACAGAATTTTTTTAAAATAAAATCATTAAAACACATTGAAATAATTTAAAAACAAATTATCGAAACTAAGAGAATCATATTCAAAAAACCCTTTCAAAACCATTATTATTAGAATAACTATATTGTCGTCTTCCAATGTAATAATTACCCAATTCATTAGAGATATGTAATAGGGATTTCCATTCATTTAATCTATATTTGTCTCATCTATGTGCTATAATGGGGATCAAACCTTTTTAGAATTTATATTGGGCTCAATTATTTTTCATGAGCTATGATGGGGTTTATCCCCTCTTATAACCTTTATTGGGTTCACCGACATGCTATAACAGGTTCAACCATTCATATAAGATATATTAGGCTCACCCATTTCCCAAATATAATTCTAAGGTACCATTTTAAACAAATCTTTTTTGCATGATCATTTTAATCATAAAACATTTGAAAACATCTTATAAACATGCATTATAAACACTTTAGAATATCAACCGTACATTTTTCTTTTAAAACCTCATTTTCAATGAAAAAAAAATTTCTTTATAACCCTTTGAATGTAAGGAAAAAATTTAATTTATTAAAAATTTCTATTTATATATTTTCATTTATTAAATCATTTATAAAGCATGGATATGGATTAAAGAGTGATTTTGAAGGAAAACACTGAAAGATTTTTTTTAATGAACTGTCCCATATCACATTAGAAATGTCTGAACCATAACCATCATGAATGAATTATAATAAAAAATGTTTAATATCATGATAATAAATAAATTTAGGATTTAATATATCAGCATGTGTTTATATACAATTCATAAAAGAATACATGTTCATAAAATCAAAAAATTACTCAATGAAAGGAAATTGAGACGAAGTGCCTCACCTTGAGCCAGAATTATCACAAAAGTTCATTATCTACTTTAATAATAATCATATGTTAATTATTTACTTACTTTATATAGATTTTCAAGTTTATTATTCCTTTTATTTCACTTATTACCATACTATATACAATTACTTTATCTATAAAGTTAATATCAGGTGTTTCAATGTTATTTGGATTATGTGTTAATAAGTGCTTTGGTAAGTTTACTATTGGTCAAGGTGGTCAACATATACAGAATAAAAATAATGAAATAATTATTATATGTATACATAAATTATAATTTTTTTAAAATGAATTTGGAATTATGGTTATTAAAAGTGAACTATGTTAACATAATGGAGACGGTATAACATTTCCATTTCTCAATGATCTTTAATGAAATAAGGTAGTTAATATTTTATCTTTTAAAAGTGTTATTAATATATTTGATAACATATTATTTCATTAAATATAATAATAAATATCATTCAAGTATTTTGGTGACAACAAAATTATCACATCACTGTATGGAGGTGGTAATCCATAAGTACATGAACAACGTTACCATTTTTTAGTGTAAGAAAGAAAATGATATATTATTTTTTAACAATGATAGATAATTCATGAATATAATTATTATATAATTTATATCACTCATATTTATTAACTATATCCTTATTACCTTCCAAGTAATCAATTAGTGAAAAATGAATCACAACTCTTTGTGAGGTTGTTGTTCGCCGTACACATGAGAGACATTATCATATCCCCCATGGAATGGAATCTAATATGGTATATTTGATATAATTTAAACATAAGTATAAATTTTTTAAAAAATTTATATAAATATATATAAATTAAATAGATCAATAAAACATTCCAAGAGAGGCGATTATGTAAAATTAATGACATCAGTTCACGAGGTGGAAATCTTTCATACATATGATAGATGATCTCGTATGCCATTTGATGAAATAGGAAAAGTATTTAGTTTATTACATTAGAAAAATTACATCTTATTAATTGATAGATAATTTTTTTATTATATAATATTAAATTTATAATATTAGAAGGAGTTTTAAGAGGAAATAATATAAAGATACTCGATTAAGCATGATTCCTCTTTTGTGGAAAACCATCTTAGGTAATCTAAAAACAAATTATTACGATAGATTTATGATAAATCAAAGTGCAGTTCTTGGATAGGGATGTAGGGAAATTTTTTTGTGGTATTTTATTAACCAAATGGATTTTACGGTGTGAAATTAAGAAAATTGGGGGAGGCCTTTTTTTAATTGAGTTGAGTGGAACATTAGAAATTTGTGAAAAGAAAAATGTGTAGCCATGTTTTTTACATAAAAAATAATAAAAAAGGTCCATTATCATAAATTATAAATGATAAAGTCTAAATATGGCAAGATAATACACTTTAGATAATTTTTTAGGTTATTTTACCCCTTATAATTTTATTTTAACTGTTGGGAATTCCATTTTACCTTAACAATGGAAATTAATTTTTAATTTTTTCTATATTTTTTGTGGTAAAAAATTATGTTTTTTGCATTTGAGAAAATATAAATAATTGTTATTCCAAATATGTAATCCATTTTATGAAATTTAATTTATAGAAGTGGAAAATTTGAATTTAAAACTAAGCACATAGATGCGATAAAAGAGAGAGTTTTCAAAAATTGTATTTTATAAGAAAAAGATTATTTTACATTGAATCTATGACAAATTATAATGATTATATGAAAAACATATTTCTAAACCAAAAAATAGACTTATACGAAAATAAATTATAATGTTGATTCCAAAGTATATAAGAGGATTAAATATTAATAAATAATATTTATTCTACTTTAATACAAATTTTAAACAGATCGGCACATTTAAATTAATTTATTAATTTAAAAGAAATGAATTTATTTTTTAAAAAATCAGAATTTTCAGTATTCATTAAAAATAAAAATGTTCCAAAAAATAAAAAACATTAACCCTATGTTAATGTTGATATTTTTATTTCATAAATGATATTAATTATGTTAAATTAAAATTATAAAATTTATAATTTAATCTTTTAAATATTTATAATAAATTTTTTTTAATTAAATATATTTCCTTTTTAATTTAAAAATTACTTAATATTTTTATAATATATATGAATATATTAATAAACGTGACTGTGATTTATTAAATAATTACCACTGTTGTTAAATTCCTCCCCCCATTTTGAAATTTCATCCTCATAATTTTATTCACTTATTAAACAAGTGGGGATACTTTTATATTATAGCATTTTCCAATTTTCATGTTGTCTCTTCAGTCAAATGGGTTTCTGTAAAACCTTAAAATATTGAACATATTTTTTCTATAAAACTTACTCACTATACTCAAGAATCAAAAAAGGTTATTCCTCATAAAAATGGTTCTCTTAAAAATGAACTAATTCTTGGATCAAAACATGAGATGAATCTAGAAAAATTTCCATAACATCGAGACTTGAAAAAACTTTTTGTACTGAGGATAGGACTGGAGGTAAGGGAAATCGATAGGAAACTAATAAAACTATATATAGGTTTTCATATGGTCCAATAAACCATGGACATATATTTCCTTTTTTACCAAAATTAATAACACTTTTCGATAGAGGTACTTTGAGAAATACGTGATCACCTATCTCTAAAGAAATATCCTTCTTTCAGTTATCTGCATAATTTTTCTTCATTCTCTAAGACATCATCATATGTTGTAAATCAACACCACCTTCTTTTTTATTTACTCTACCATCTTTTTTCTGATAAACATACTTTATCTAACATCCCAAATATATTATGACCAAAAACAATTTCTATCTAATTTGGAAAATGGTTCATTATATACACTATAATAGAAACTATTATTATAAGAAAAATGAACCAAATAAAGTTATTGATCCCAAAATTCAAGGTTAACCATTGAAAAATAATGTTTTATATCTTCCATTGTGTGAATAGTTCACTCAGACTGACCATCACATTGTGTATGAAAATATATATTGAAATTTAATTTAGTATGAAATGATTTTTGAATTCATTTCCAAAAATTATATCTGAATCTAGGATCATGGTATGGTACAATGGAGAGAGGAACTAAATGTAATGTGATAATATCCTTTTGTTTCTATTGATAAATCTAATTTAGATACATTGTGTCTCTAATTGGACAAAAATATTTAGATTTAATTAATCGATCAAAAAATGAACCAAATCCCATTATTACATTCAGAATTATTTCATAATCCCACCATGAAATGCATTGATATATTTTTTCATTTCCACTCCAACATTGGAAAATAGTTAACCATTCTCTTCAATAATTATCATTCTACACTAACCTTCTGACAAGTCAAACACTTCTTGGTAAATTCAGAAATATCTCCAATCCCATGGGGTGTAAGCCGAGTGGTACCTTTTGGTTGTACCCTTCACTCTCCATGGAAACTGGTACCAGCTCAAGTCTTGCTATACTCGTACAATGTTTGTATTATGCACCTAGATATTAAAATCCATTTTCTTAGAAGGGGAAATTGGGGCGCACTTGGGATTTGTTGGGGCCCCCACAGGGAGTCAGTGTTAGCAACCCACATTTTTTATGTCATCATCTTCCTTACCATGTTCCACATGGCGGCCAGTTCGCTGCTCAGCAATGTCGCCATAAACTGGATAAAGATGGTCCCCATAGAGGCCATCTAATCAATGATTCATTTTGTCATGTTCATGGCCCTCAGCCTCATATTTTTCTCCTCTATCGTTAGTGGTAATGTCTCCCTTCGGTACTTTCCAATTTCGTTTTACTAGGTGATCAGAGACACCATGTCCTTATTCACAACCATATTTTCCTATGTGATGACGCTAAATATGGAAGCCTAGATCACATACATCACCAGCATTCCCATCTTCACTAGCATCACCATATCTAGGGTAGCCTAACTTTCATCTATTTGGTTTTATAATGATCATATGTGCTACTACTGCGTGGTCACTCAAATCAGTTTATTAGGGGATTTTAATTTCTTCAGAATGTGTGAAGATGAATTCTATGAACCTCCTCCTGTACATGGATTCTATAGATATGGTTTTCCTTCTCTGGGCATCAATTTTCATGGAAACATTGTTGCAAGTATCACACTATAACATTCTAGAGAGCATTTCATGATCAGCTATTATCTTCTATTCAATTCCATGCTATATTATTTTGTGAATTCGACCAATTTTATAGTCACTAAAAATTCTATAACTCTTAAAATCCAGGTATTATGAAATGAAAAAGGAGTTGTGGCAATGGTGGTGTCAATTTTGATATTTAAGAATCTTGTGTCAGTTACTGGGATGCTGGGCTACACACTCACAGTCTTGGAGGTTTTCCTTTATAGTGAAGCCAAAATGTGCAATAAGTAATAGTGTGTTTTTTTAGAAAAGTCTAGTAACAAGGAATGTTTAATTTTGATAAAATCCATTACATTCAGGTTTTAAAAGATAGTTTTAATTCTTCATGAATTAGGGTAAAGTCATTTCGCCTTCAATATCTTTTTGATCAATTAATGCACTTCATAGATTCATTATTTGATAAATAGACTGAATGAAAAATATCTCCATTCATTCCATCCCACCAAAAATATTTCCAGAATACTCTATAAATATTAGTTCTCTTTGGTTGAATAGAAAATGGATAACTATGAGTTTCACTTAAAAACTTCTTATTCAACTATGAATCTCAATTTATGCATAATATTTTTTTTCAAATCATAAAACACCTTCTTCATCAATATTAAAATTAGACAACACACATTTTAAAAAATTATTCTTTTTTGGGTAAATCATGATCCTCATTTAGATATTTCTTATTTATCTATAAAAATTTTGATTTCCCTGATACTTGAAAACATAGAGTGTGTCACTATATCCAAAAATTTTGTGGAAAAATTCATAAAATAATTAACCCAAGGGTCATTTTCTAATTGTATCCATGATAATGTACCATTACTGTTATCATAACTAAAAGAATAAAAAAATTTATTTTTTATTTTTTTAGGATTGTAATGAATCATGGGATCATAATCCTTAAACTATTCTAGTCGACATGTCTATCTCACGTTCAATTATTTCTGAGTTAATATATAATTTGTACTTTTGTGATGACTGTAAATTTAACACTTTAATCCATTTAAATGATGGATCCAAAATATTAAGTAAAACAAATAGTATCTTTTTTCATATTCTATGTAGGGTAATTTATCTTGTGAGGTTTCAAATTACTTAAAGCATAATAAGTTACCAATTCATTCTATATCAAGACACATCCAAATACTTTTACGTAATCATCAATATAGATGATTAATTCTCAATTTATGGATGGAAGGTCCTAAACATGATTATTCACCAATAATTATTTTAATTCTTTAAAAAACATCATAAAATTATTTTTTATAGATGAATTAACTCATTATTGAGTTAAATTAGTCTATGGGATAGAAAAAAGATAATTTTTTTCAACAAACCGCTAATAGTAACCCCTTAATCCATGAAAACCAAATATTTATTTGATATTTGTGGGTTTTTTCCATTATTAAATGACTGTTGTTTTATTAGTGTCAATAGTTATTCTATAATTTGAAACAATAATCCCATGTAATTCCATTTTCTACAACATAAATTCAAATTTACTATGTTTTCATCATAGTTCAATTTCCTTTGATGTATTAAAATCAATTGTTTGGTGTATTTCATGTTCCTATTTACTTTTAGAATGTACGAAAATTTAATTAATAAACATAACCAAAAACATATCAAAGAATTCATGTGAAAATCTATACATGAGGATCATAAATATAGCATGTTTATTAAAAAACCAAATTTCATAACTAAAAAATACCATGTACCATTTTTAGTCGTAAAAATTGTATTTAGAATATCATCCTCCTTCAACTTCAACTGATAGTACCCCAAACCATAGGCCATCCTTCTAAAAATATTGAACTCCATATAACTGATCAAAAAAATCATCAATATGAAGATAAAGATACTTATTCTTATTAGTGATGTTATTCAAAGATGTATATTGAATAAAAAGTCTAATTAAACCATCATTCTTATTTTAAAAAAAGTAGCATCCCATAGTGAAGTTCTAGGTCGAATGAATCTTTTATCTAATAACACATACAATTTCTTTTTCAATTAAAAATATTACACTTGATCCATTCAATAAGTGTGATTAGATATAGGCTTAAAATAAGGTAGTAATTCAATAGTAAACTCAACTTCAAAATCAGAAAGATAACTAAGAAAATCCTTAAAAAAATGCATCTATGTATTCATTCACTAATGGAATATCAGAAATTTCAATTTTATCATTATTTTCTATAATGTGAGCTAGATAAAATTGAATCCAATAATTAATAAATTTATTAGCCTCTTGATAAGTTATTAAAAGTATAAATTCTTGTAAGATATCTTTTTTTCGCTTTTAAATCTATCATAAAATGATAAACTGAAATCCAATCCATACAAATAATTATATAAAAATATACTATAACTAGTTCAATAAGATTAAACCAAAATCATTCCCATTAACAATAATAGAAAGATTCTTATAAATCATGATTTCTTTAATTCCCCCACATATATTTTTCACAAAAGGTTATTATTTTTAATTCTTAGAGTTATATTCCCATTTTACATGAATGTTTCTTATAAATTAAATAATAAGAATATCCAAAGATAAATAGAGAATTTTTGTAATTTTAATATAGTATCACACATTTCCACACTTTATTAGATGGCCCAACATCAACTGCATTAGTAGAAAATGACATTGATTCACCATTATATTTATAATCATGATGATTTCTATACTTCACAACTAAGTTCATATCAATTTTACCATAATGTTCCAACTAATTGAAACTAAAACACCTCTCCATTGAATTACTATTGGTTACCCCATTCTTTAGTAGTTAAAGAGTCTTTTTGTTAGAGTCATGAGCCCTCTGGCCAAATTGAACACACTAGAAAAAATTTCTAGATCATATCAAACATTACTTGAAATATAATTTACCACACCTAGAACATTTTATGGGCTTGCCTGTAGACATCTTAGCTGGTTGTTTCTCTTTTCCCTACTACAATGACCTTTTATTTATATTGTCATCTTGAGGCACATATATGCCCGAAAACCCCATCTCAATTTTCTATTCATAATAAACCATGTTATCATAACTTTTAAAATATTATGTGGCCTACTCTCTCCAAAAAATTGGTATTAATCCTATGTAAAATTGATTAATTATACTACCAGTGTCCCGAATAAAATCTTTTATATACCTGGCCAATCTTGTGAAGTCTACTTCATACACATCTACTAAATCTTCCCCATTTTTCTTTATTTCCATGAATTTTATTTATATCGTATTATGAAAAACATTATGAAATATTTTTCAACGTTGATATACCTAAATATTTCACATTACCTAGAATCAATCCCAAAACTCCTTTTGATATTCATAACCCAATACCACCACCAATCAGATTCAACTTCAAAAAATTAAAAGGAAAGTGTTATATTTTATCATTTAGAACATTCCATGACTTAACATATATTCTATAAGGAATTTATCAATCCTTCAGAAACCACAATATCAGATTATGAAACAAATTAAGTATGAAGTTTTCTCATAAATTTATCATTAATATAAATGTTCCTTTCATCGGATCATGATCCTATCAAGCAAGGATACCACTACCATTAACAGCGTGTGTAAAATGATACATCATTGAAATACTCTATTCTATTCAAATCCCAAACTTATCAGGATACTAATTTGTAAGGTTAGTTTCCTATTTGTTCCTTCCCACTACATCTTCCTTGTTTCCTATATAGAAAATCATTCTGAATAGACAATATTTAGATGAAGCAACATTATAATATTCATATTCTATATCATTTAAACATATCAATAATTTAAATAATTCAAGGTCATGTTATAATCATTATCCTAATGTATGATGTAATTTTAACTATCCTCTGATAAAAAATATAATTATTTGGCCTGAAACATAGCATAATTTTTAGTTTTATTTAAAAAATAAATTTATTTCAGAGTGAGGATCTTTTTATATTTATATTTTTAGTGAATTAGTTCTTAACTCATACATAACAGAATCTTATAATACATAGTGGGAATATTAGATTAGTATCACATTTTCCCATGTTTTAAAACATTTAAAATAATGAATGATTTAATTTCATTGAAAATATTCATGAATTTAAACATTACATTTTCCTTCCCCATACACATCCTTATACCCTATAAATAATATTTTAAAATATCGGATAGGAGCAATAATATCAGTAAATATATAAAATTTAAGAAAATCATTAGTCTAATGAACAACATAAAAACCCATGATTTGTTTAATATTTATATCAATTTTATTTTAGTGAAATAAATATATTAGTTTTCACATATAAAATACACACTTTTTTCTTGATGAATGTTTTTAAGACTCATAACATGAAATTTTAAAAACTTCTGGAAACATAGCGAATAATATTCAGAAAAACATTTCAAGACACTTTTAATTGTAATAACTATATAGGATACTCAAAATATATTAATTACCCAACAAATTGGAGGTATATAATTTATCTCACCCTTTATATAAGCTATATCTGGCTCACCCATTTTCATGATCTATAATGGGTCTCATCCCATCTGATAAGCATTATAAGGAACTTTTGTGTGCTATAATGAGGATAAAAATTTCTATAATATATATCAATCTATCCTATGTATCATATATATATAATTATAAGGTACCATTTCAAAAAAACTATTTTATGACTTCCCTTTTTCACCATAAACCATTTGAAAAACACTTTTAAATATGTATGCAAAACACTTTTGAATATCTAAATACCCATTTCTATTTAAAACCCATTTCAATTAAAATATAAAATTTTATTTTAAAAAACATTGAATGAAAGACAAAAATATCATATATAAAACATTCATGTACATATTATTACTTTTATATAATAATTTTAAAAATCAAAAAATGGAATAAGAAGAGAGTTTGAAGGAAAACATTAAAAGATATTTTTTCTAAATAAATATACCTTATCACTTTGGAAACATTTTAATTATAATCCCAAAGAAATAATAACATTAAAAAACATTAATTATAATGAAAATCAATAAATCCATGATATAATATGTCACATAGGTAACATATACAACTCATAAAAGAATATAGTTCCACAAATTCAAAAATTACTCAATGAAAGAAAATTGAGTTGAAATCCCTTACCATAAGCTTAAATTTCCACACACATTAATTTTCGTACTAAATTATAATTATTTCTCAATTATTTAAATTATTTGGATCCTTTTTAATTTTTTATTCATTTTATAACACTTTTTACATATTTATATACAATTACATAATCAGTTAAGATAATGTTGGGTGTTTCGATGATATTTGGTATATGTGTAAAAAATTATATTAGTTGGTTGAATATTAGTAAAATAGGTCATTATTTAAAATATAAATTATAGTAATAATGATATAATTATCATATTTAAAAATCAATTATTCTTCTTAAAATCAATCATGAAAGACAGTTAGGAAAAATGAACTATATTACAACCATGGAGACAGTAGACCATACGTACGCATGAGTAACATTTATATTCTTAAATGATCATTATGGAAATACGTTAATAAAAATTTTAAATTTATATAATTATAATAATATCATAAAAACCATATTAGTTAACTAAATATACTCATATATATCATACATGTGCTTGGGTGATGAAAAAAGAATCACATCGCTTCATGGAGGAGGTAGTCTACACGTACACGAACGGCCTTATCATTTTTATTATTAGAATAAAATGATGTATTATATTTTAATAAAGATAAATAATTCATGAATATAATTATTTTTTCATTTATATGACATATATTAATTACAATTATCCATATTACCTTCTATGTAAATCATTAGTGAAAAATGAATCACAATGCTTCGCGAGGCGGTAGTCCGCCATATAGAGGGTTGGTGTTATATTGTTATGCACAGAATTGAAGGTAAGATGTAATATGTATTATGATAACCAAAAAATTAGATGTGTATTACAAATATCATATATTTTATTTAAATATTTCATTACAATAAGAAATGAGAGGTGACTATGGAAGAAAAATGACATCAGTTAATGTGGTGGAAGCCTTTCATGCACATGAAAGATGATTTCATATCCAATTTGATGGAAGAAGATATGAATATATATTATTACATTAATAAAATAAAATCTTGGTATTTTTTATATAATAATATTTTTATTATATAATAATAACTCTGGAATATATGAAAGAGGAGGAAGAATAATAAATAAATATTCTCAATTTATCACGATACCGCTTCTTCCTGAATCCTCTTAGGTTAGAACCAAAAGAATCCGTATGATGTATTTATGATCAAAATAAGGCTCCAGGTCTTGGTTACATAAGAATAGAATATATTTCATTGGGAAATTTATGATATAAAGTTTTTTTATTGTGTAATATGAAGACGAGATTGGGTGGCCTTTTATATGTGAGGTGGGTGACACACTCGTAATTTTTGAACAGAATAAGGTATTCCCATGTCTTTCACATGAAGCAAGGTTAAAAAACATCCATTATAGATTATTAAAAAATATAATGGCTTAATATTTCCATACAACTTATTTTGGACATGTTTTTAGGTCATTTAAACCCATTTTGTTTAGTTTAACCTTTAGAGAATCTATTTTTTCCTTAAACGTGATAAATTTTTTATGTTTTCGCTATAAATTACAATTAAAGGTAGATTTTTCATATTATATTACATAAAATATAATGAATTTAAAAATTTAATCCATTTTATGATATTAAATTCATATAATTTGGAAAATATAATTTAAGATTACACCCACAAATGTGATGAAAAAGAGGGTTTTCAAAAAATGAACTTTCGGAGGAAAAGATTATATAATGTTAACTCAATGAGTAATAATAATTGCATGGATATAAATTAATATTTATTGATATATAATCTATAAATATTATAAAAAAAATTTCATATTATTTATTATTTTAACACCCCAAACTTCCATGGCCCGCTCCACTTTGAATAATATAGCAGCGTGTGTTGTACGCAACCTTGAGTTCTAACACACCGTGACCAATAAAAGTAGTAGTTATGAATATTAATACCAAAGTTTTTAAATTATATAAATTTTATATTTCAAAATGGAATTCATTTTTGTATTCGGAATATCGAAATTATCCTAAGTTGAATTTTTTTTAATTTTTTAAGAACATCCAATTTTTGATGAATAGTGAAAAATACTTAAAAACAACTTTTTTAATCAAAATAATTTATAGTGATGAATTGTAAAATTGAGTGGTTCTAAATATTATTTAGAATATATTTATACCATTTTATCCAATGGTGGTCATTAGAATTAATTTCACTTTGAAATTGGACATAAACAATTGTCAATCGTTTGATTGATATTCTTTCTTAAAAACATCCTATTTGTTGTGATAGTAGAAATTAATTATTAAATTAATTAATTCAACTTATATGTTTAGAATTTTTTAAAATAGACATAATTTTTAATTAGGAATATCAAATATATCTTAGGGTTAATTTTTTGTGTTGTTCTGAAAAACATCGATTTTTGATGAATAGTTAAACCACTAAGTGGTAGTTAATAAACTGATTTTTCATTTAAATGAAACATTTCCACTTCTATGATTTGATTTTCAAAAATACGACATACATGGTTTTCATTAAGATGTAAAATGTGGTTCAATGGGATTAAAATAATTTTTTCTTGTGAATAGTAACTTTTAAGTTTAATTAATTGTGATTAAAAGAAATTATTGAAATTTAAGGTAAAAATGATATTATAAAAATATGAAAATACCATTACACTTGTCATAAACTTATTGGATGAGTCATGACCGAAAACGACAATCCATGGGTCAACTTGGGGACCCCATGGAGCCACTTGGGTAAGAAAATCACATTAATAACGTTTTATTTAAAGTAAAAATATAATTGTCACAAACATGTGTTGTTTTAAAAAAACAATTATTACATGGGGTTAAATAAGTTAACATTTTGACTATAAATATTCATTTTAAATATAAAAATATTTCCTACATTATGATATTTTTTTATAATTTTTAGACATTAAATAAATTAAAATTTTTATGACAGCATGATGATGCAACGATTACCTCATTAATTAACGATTTATATAAAATGAAAAGATACTGTAAAATCTAAGATTTACACTTGTAAAAAGCCTATTAGATGTGTATATTTCAAACCCTTATCACCTTATCATCGAAATATATAATTTTGGGGCATTTAAAATATGAAACTCATTATATAATAAAGTAACATTTCATGAAATTCCAAGAGTGCCCCTCCTCTCCTCTTATAAAAGGCCCCCACCACTACCACCTTATTCACACCATTAAAGCCTTTTGGATCAGAAAACCTCTTCCCAAATACTCTCTCAACTTTCCTCTATTACTCCTAGAAGCCTCACATTGGGTAGAATTCTTCTCAAGGAATCCTTTGGCTCAAATCAAAAAAGAGTTACCCGATTTTAAGGTAATGTCTTCTCTTATGTCATTTTGTTTTATTTGGCTTCTCCAACCCCTTAAACTCTTTTTATTACTTTATTGTGTAACAAAACCATTATCTTCAATATACTAGTATGTTTTTATGAGAATTTGTTGATTTACACTTATACACACATTTGTCTAATGGTTAAAGAACATTCTGTTATTATGGTTGAAAAATTTCTGCCTCACGAAACGATGATTGTTCAATCTTCATTTATCATCTATCATGGTGGCCATTATGATGACAATATTTTTATATATGATATATATTATGTTTTTGTTTTCATTATTATTCTTTATTTTTCATTTATGGAATACCTTTACGATTTCCATTATGGGTAAACGCGATAATTTCATTTTAGGAAATGCGGACTACCGCCCCCTCAAAGTGATTTGAATCATTAATTCCATATGTGGGATGTATAAAGGATGGAGTAAATGGTATTATATATTATATTATACTGGAATTATATTATAACTTTATATAATTATTACTTCATTCCATTAAATATGAAATAGAAATGAAAGTAGCGTTCATGTGTACGTACGGCTTACCGTCTCTATTAAAGGTGCATTTCATTTCTTACCTCTAAATTTTATGTAATATTATAAATTCATGTACATACGTGATATATATGATATATATGATATCTACAACATGAATATAATTCTGGATATAATGGATATTTCACCACATGAACAACTTGTAATTATAAGAAGTTTATTTTTGACTCAAGTTCAAAGATCGACAAAATGACCATTATTAACTTAAATAATTTCATAATGTTCATAACATTGTAATAAGTGATATAAAGGGAATAATGAACATGAAAAAGGTTCTTAAGAAAATAGAAATTAACTATAGTTTATTATTCGGGATATTAATGAACGATCGAGTCATGTCGGACACGAGGTAAGGGAACTTCTTACCCAATTTCCGTTCTTTGGGTTAATCTCCTACTTTCAAATTATGTCATGATATTATTATTTCATATCTTCTATTTGTACATTCTTTATGTGTAATTATAGTGAATACACATAATAGACCTATTTTATTTAAAAAATGATCTTTGTAAGGGAACTTCTTAACCCAATTTCTATTCTTTGGGTTAATCTCCTACTTTCAAATTATGTCATGATATTATTATGTAATATCTTGTATTTATACTTTAATTATGTGTACATATATTTAATACACATAATAGATCTATTTTATTTAAAAATGATCTTTGTATTGGAAATTTTTAACCCAAATTCCATTCTTTGTGTTAATCTTCTACTTTAAAATTATGTCATGATATTATTATGTCCTAT
Organism: Viscum album; assembly: GCA_963277665.1. Taxonomy (NCBI): domain Eukaryota; kingdom Viridiplantae; phylum Streptophyta; class Magnoliopsida; order Santalales; family Viscaceae; genus Viscum; species Viscum album. The sequence continues at coordinate 2,023,028,408 of OY728137.1, read as the reverse complement.
CTTGTATTTATACTTTCTTTATGTGTACATATAGTTAATACAGATAATAGATATATTTTATTTAAAAAAAATGATCTTTATAAGGGACTTCATCTCAATCTCCATTCACTGGGGCATATTTTGTTTTATACAAAAATTTATTTTATATGGTGTATAAACCCCTTTGACTTTTATGTTTATTCAAAAGGAATCTTTTTATACGAAGCATTTTACTGAAAGACAAAATGGAATGTTTTTTTGTCGTACGTATGCGGCGACAATGACTTCTCTACTGCCATGACCATTATTTGAGTTTCGGCTTCCTCTACAATCCATAACCTCTTTTAAATGAAAAATAAATACAAAGTTTTAATTTCCCTTTATTTTGATATTGAAAATGGTTTTGAAAGTGTTTTTATTATATCAATGTGTAGTATTGATATCTTATGATTGAAATTTGGAAATGTTATGTTTCCTTTATGCATGATTTATGTGAAACGATTATGTTATGGTTTATGATATGTTTAAACCTATTCATATGAGGAATGCATTGGACTTAATAAGTCACTGGTGGAGCCTACTATAGCTACTCGATGCATCGACTGGTGTCATGAGACAAACTACTGTCTTGGCATGAGGCCTTGACAAAATCTTATTTGTAGTCTTGGAACGAGGCCTTGGATACGTGGTTATGATAGTCTGGCATTATGCATTCCATCATTATGAAAGTGGTTATTGATATTGCATGTGATTATTCGTCCAGTAGAATATTCATGTGAATAAGTAATTGGAATTATCTCAATTTACTTTTCCCATATTATGTTGAAGTTCATGTTTAAAAGGCTTTTGTTTTAGTCATACATTGCTTTAAATGATTATGTTTATTTATGAAAGATTCCTCTATATTGTTATCCTTAATGACCATCTAAGATCACCCCTTTCCATGTTTTATTTTTCCCAGGATATGAAGAAATATTTTATGACTGACCTACAGGGATAGTCTGAAGGGGATAGAAGTGTGGACTATGGAGACTTTGTTATTGTGATTTTTCACTGTATGATGTAATGTAACATTTATGAATGTATCTATTGTTTCCAAGGCTGTAAACCTAATTGGTCTTTCGAGAATTAGTCTTTTGTGATCATTCCAATGTTACGCAATAATTCACCGACTCTAGGTAGCTGGGGTCAGGGCGTTACAGTTGGTATCAAAGGCAGTTTAGTACTAACCTTGGAAGCTAGATTTAGAAAAAATTCTGATTAGAGCACATATCCATAAGATAGAATTTGAGGATTATTATAGAATAATTTCCTAGAATTTTGGTATTATAGAGATTTTGTGAGTTTTCCGAGAAATACAACCCTGTCTGGATATGAGTAGGTAGAGGCGACTCTGGCACAGATGTACCAAGGGGTAAAACCCGAAAACACAGCATTGATCTAGACTCGAACGAGAACTAGTTCACGACAACGATACTTGCTTCACTCATGGTTATGAAACTCCCGGGGTATATGCTTAGGATAATTCTCATTTTCATTACAATCCACTATGAAGGTTTATGAGTATGTACTTCCAATTTTTTTTTTATGATTATGGATTATATCCATAAAATGTTCAATTTAGGTTAAGTGTTTTTCAAGTATGTAATTATGTATTTTGATTCATAAACTAATCTATTCTATTCAATTGTTTTGAAATGGTGCCTAGTGGTAGGAATGGAAACCATATCAATGCACACACTCCAAGTAGGGATTTTCCTCCTCAAGATAATTATAATGGAGTTGGTGACACAACTGGTGCTGATCAACATATCACCATACTGGGACAACTCACTCAGGTTATAAATAATATCTTTACTCGTATGGAGCTCCCTGATCCACAACGTGGAGGATCAATGTTAGACCACTTCATGAGGCAACAACAACCAATATTTAATGGGGGTACACATCTATTTGTAGCTGAGCAATGGATAAACTCCTTAAAGAAAATATTCCATGCCTTGGAGAGTAGCGAAAGGGAGAAGGTTGTCATGGCAGTTTACCGCCTCACTGGAGATGCTGATCAATGGTAGTTGCTGATTCAAAACACAAAGGAAGATGAAGAAGTATCAAGTATGGAATGGAGGGAGTTTAAGTAAATTTTCTTATAAAAATACTTTCCACATGACAATCGAGCAGATATGGAAAGGCAATTTTTGAGTCTGAGGTAGAAGGAGGATGAAAATGTCATAAAGTATGAGGCTAACTTTACAAGGTTAGTGAGTAATACAGGAGATTATATACGTAGCCCAAGAAGTAAGATCGATCATTTCTTTGATGGGTTAAAACCATTTCTCCGTCGAGCCTTAGTCTCACAATCTTTCTCGTCGTATGAAGATATAGTCTCGTGTGTTATCAAGACAGAAAAGGAATTCTCTAAATCTTATGAAAATAATGTAAATCAAGAGAAGAAGAGAACGGTGGAACAAAAGACAGATAAAGGAAAAAAGGGAAAGAAGTATTTTCCATTATGCGATAATTGTGGGAAAAATCACCCCAGTACTAGCCTAAAAGGAATGAGAGTTTGTTATAAATGTGGAGAAAAAGGTCACCAGGCTCGTGATTGCAAGGGACAGAATGAGGCTATCAAAGTTGAATTATACAATTGTAGGGAAATGGGGAATTATGCAAATGAGTTTCCTAAGTGTCAAGGAAAATTACCTCAGAAAGGGTGAAGGGATCAAGGACAATATTATGCTGTTACTATAGTTGAAGTGGAATAATTAATGTATTGGTGCTTTTGGACTCAAGGAATATATTCTGGTTATAATAATAATGTAATATATATAAGGACTGTACTGTAGTACTTGTTGTTTTCATTAAGGTTTTAATATGATTAAGGTAATCATATGTTTATTTGTGACAATAAGAGAAACTTTACTTTGTTTGAGGAATCTGATGAGACAATTGATTTGGGAATTTAGAGACCTTTTAGAGAAAGTCTGGATGAAGGTATTTCGGATAACTATAGAGGTTGGAATGGATTATGTTGAACTTCGGATAGTATTGTTTAATGTTAAAACATTTATGAAGATTATTTTTGGAATATTATAATACTATAGTTTTAGGAAAAGGACAACCTACAGGTTGGGGGATAACTCATCGCGTCAGACAAAGCTATAGGAATTGAACCCACAACCATAGTGCGACAGGCCTTTATTACCTACCACTCTCCTATAGGAAGTCCCTGATTATTAAAAACATTTTTTCCTATTCTAAATGGTATGTGTTAATATTTGGAACCTTATACAATTATTATAAATAGAATATTTTTGAGTTCCATTGCCTTTTGGAGTGAAAGATTGGTTTGTGGTAAAAATTTATTAAATAATGAAAGTCTACATGACACGTAAGTATATTTCCTTACATTATTAGTAAATCTCATAAATAAATTCCTCAACTTTTTGAAAGGTATCTTAAAACAAAAATGTTGTCGGATAAATTTTCCAATTGGGGAATCAATGACCGTTTAACCAATCACAAGTTTGTGATTTTCTTGTAGTTAACTGTCTCCTAATCCTGTTTCATAAAACTCTCTATCAGACCTTGATGATTTTTTTTCTCCATATCCATATTTTCATAGAATCATAGTATGGGCTATCTCATGTGACCTTTGTACTTCTCTTTCTTTTTTAAGTTATATTTTTATAAACCCTATTTCCGATGTGGGTTTTCAACAAAAATATTTTCTATTTTCAACCTATTATTTTCAAAGAAAAATTTTAAATTTCGAGGATGCAATTTATTGAACGAGGGGATAATGTAACACTCCAAACTTCCATGGTACGCTCCTCTTTGAATAATAGAGCAGCGTGTGTTGTACGCAACCTCGAGTTCTAACACACGGAGACCAATAAAAGTAGCAGTTATGAATAGTAATACCCACTTTCTGAAATTATATAAATTTTATATTTCAGAATGGACTTCATTTTTGTATTCGTAATATCAAAATTATCCTATGTTGAAATTTTTGTAATTTTCTGAGAACATCCAATTTTTGATGAATAGTGAAAAATACTTAAAAACAATTTTTTTAATCAAAATAATTTACAGTGATAAATTATACAATTGAGTGGTTATAAAGTGTAATTAGAATATATTTTCACCATTTTTTCAAATGGTGGTCATTAGAATTAATTTCACTTTGAAATTCGACATAAACAATTGTCAATCGTTTGATTGATATTCTTTCTTAAAAACACGCTATTTGTTGTGACAGCGGAAATTAATTATTAAATTAATTAATTCAACTTATATTTTTTTTAATTTTTTAAAATAGATATCATTTTTGAACTAGGAATAACAAATATAGCTTAGGGTTAATTTTTGGTGTTGTTATGAAAAACATCGATTTTTGATGAATAGTGGAACCACTAAGTGGTAGTTAAAAAACAGATTTTTCGTTTAAATAAAACATTATCACTTCTGTGATTTGATTTTCAAAATTCCAACATACATGGTTTTCATTAAGAAGTAAAATGTGGTTAAATGGTATCAAAACAATTTTTTTGGTGAATTGTAACTTTTAAGTTTAATTAATCGTGATTAAAGGTAATTAGTGAAATTTAAGGAAAAAGAGATATTATAAAAATATGAAAATACCCTTACACTTGTCGTACCCTTATTGGATAAGTAATTGACGACCAAGACAATTCATGGGTCAACTTGGGGTCCCCATGGAGACACTTGGGTAAGAAAATGACATTAATAACTTTTTATTTAAAGTAAAAATAAAATTGTCACAAACATGTGTTGTTTTACAAAAACAAATATTACATGGGGTTATTTAAGTTAAATTTTCGACTATAAATATTTATTTGAATTATAAAATGATTTTTTACATCATGATATTTTTTTTCTAATTGTTAGACATTAAATAAATTATGTTTTTTATGACACCATGATGATGCAGCGTTTACCTCATTAATTAACGATTTAAATAAAATGAAAAGATAATGTAAAATCTAAGACTTACACTTGTAAAAAACCTATGGGATGCGTATATTTCAAACCCTTATCACCTTATCCTCGAAATATATAAGTGTGAGACCTTTAAAATCTGAAACTCATTATATAATAAAGTAACATTTAATGACTTTCCAAGAGTGCCCCTCCTCTCCTCTTATAAAGGGCCCCCAACACTACCACCTTATTCACACCATCAAAGCATTTTGGCTTGGTCAAACTCGGCCCAAATACTCTCTAATCTTCCCTCTCTTACTCCTAGAAGCCGAACTTTGGGAAGAATTCTTCCCAAGGAATCCATTGGCTCAAATCAAAAAAGATTTACCCGATTTTAAGGTAATGTATTCTCTTATGTTATTTTGTTTTATTTTGCTTATAAAACCCCTTAAACTCTTTTTATTACATTATTTTGTAACAAAACCAGTATCTTATATATTCTAGGATGTTTTTATGAGAAGGATTTGATTTAAACTTACACACACCTTCGTCTAATGGTTAAAGAACATACTGTTTCTGTGGTTGGAAAATTTCTGCCTCACCAAACGATGATTGTTCAAGATTCTTTTAACACCTCTCATGGTGGCCATTATTATGACACTATTTTTATATATTATATATATTATGTTTTTGTTTTTCTTATGATTCTTTATTTTTCATTTATAGAATTCCTTTAAGATTTCCATTACGGCTAAACGCGATAATTTCATTTTAGGAAGTGTGGACTACCGCCCCCTCAAAGTGATTTGAATCGTTAATTCCATATGTGTGATGTATAAAGGATGGATTAAATGGTATTATACATTATATTATACTGGAATTATATTATACCTTTATATAATTATAACTTCATTCCATTAAATACTGAATAGAAATGAAAGTAGCGTTCATGCGTATGTACGGCTTACCATCTCCATGAACGGTGCATTTCATTTCTTACCTCTAAATGTTATGTAATATTATAAATTCATGTATATACTGGATATATATGATATATATGATATCTACATCATGAAAATAATTCTGGATATAATGGATATTTCACCACATGAACAACTTGTAATTATAAAGAAGTTAATTTTTGTTACTCAAGTATGAAACATCGACAAAATGACAGTTATTAACATAAATAATTACATAATGTTCATAACATGGTAATAAGTGATATAAAAGGAATAATGAACATGAAAATTTTATTAATCAAATAGAAATTAACTCTATTACTTTATTCAGGTGATTAAAGAACGATCGTGTCAAGTTGGACACAGGGTAAGGGAACTTCTTAACCCAATTTCAGTTCTTTAGGTTAATCTCTTACTTTCAAATTAAGTCATGATATTATTATGTCATATCTTCTATTTGTACTTTCTTTATGTGTACTTATAGTGAATACACATAATAGATCTATTTTATTTAAAAAATGATCTTTTTAAGGAAACTTCTAAACCCAATTTCTATTCATTGGGTGAATCTCCTACTTCCAAATTATGTCATGATATTATTATGTCATAACTTGTATTTATACTTTCTTTATGTCTACATATAGTGAATACACATAATAGATATATTTTATTTAAAAATTATCTTTGTAAGGGAACTGTTTAACACAATTTCCATTCATTGGGTTAATCTCCAAATTTCAAATTATGTCACGATATTATTATGTCCTATCTTGTATTTTTACTTTCTTTATGTGTACATATAGTTAATACACATAATAGATATATTTTATTTAAAAAATGATATTTTTAAGGGACTTCGTCTCAATATCCATTCACTAGGGAATATTTTTTTTATACACAAATTTCGTTTATAAGGTGTATAAACCCCTTTGACTTTTACGTTTATTCAAAAGTAATCTTTTTATATTAAGAATTTTACTAAACGACAAAATATAATGTTATTTTGTCGTACGTATGCGGCGACAATGACTTCTCTGCCACTGTGACCATTATTTGAGTTTCAGCTTCCTCTATAATCCATAATTTTTTTAAATGAAAAATAAATACAATGTTTTAATTTTCCATTATTTTGGTATTGAAAATGGTTTTGAAAGTGTTTTTATTATATCAATGTGTTGTATTGATATCTTGTTATTGAAATGTGGAAATGTTATGTTTCCTTTATGCATGTTTTCTATGATACGATTATGTTATGGTTTATTATATGTTTAAAACTATTCATATTAGGGATGCATTGAACTTAATAAGTGATGGGTGGAGCCCAATATAGCTCCTTGATGCATCGGGAGGTCTCATGAGACAAACTAGTGTCTTGGCACGATGCCTTGAAAAAATATTATTTGTAGTTTTGGAACAAGGCATTAGCTATGTGGTTATGATAGTCTGGCATTATACATTCCATCATTATGATAGTGGTTATTGATATTGCATGTTATTATTCTACCAGTAGAATATCCATGTGAATAATTAAATGGCATTATCTCATTTTACATTTTCCATATTATGTTGAATTTAATGTTTAAAAGGCTTTTGTTGTAGCATACATTGCCTTAAATTTTTATGTTTATTTATGAAAGATTTCGCTATATTGTTATCCTTACTAAGAATCTCAGCTCACCCCTTTCAATGTTGTATTTTTCCTAGGATGTGAAAATATATTTTATGACTGACCTATAGGGATAGTCTAAAGGGGATAGAAGTGTGGAATATATAGACAATGTAATTGTGATTTTTCACTTTATGATGTAATGTACCATTTATGAAGGTATCTAGTGTTTCCAAGGCTACTTAACTAATCGGTCTTTCCAGACTTTGTCTTTTGTGATCATTCAAATGTTATGCAATAATCCACCGACTCTGGGTAGCTGGGGTCAGGACTTTACAATTATCGTAATTAATTAAAATGTGTAAAAAATATCCACAATTAAATCATTTTTCAGAAAACCTGTTTCTAAACCAAAAAATTGAATTATACAATAATTAAATATAAATGTGATTATAATTTAATTTAGTGGATAAAAATATAACTATATGATACTTATGATACATTAAATCCTATTATATACATATTTTAAATTTTAAATTACTTAATTTATTAAAAATATTTTTTTTTGTAATGATCGATATTTTATTACCATTCACCGAAAAATCAATATTTTCTAAAAAATCAAAAAAATTCACCATATGTTATTTTTCATATTGTGATTTAAAAAATTATATTCATTTTTTTTTAATTCAAATTAGAAAATTTATATGTTAATATTTTAAATAAATCATAATAATAAATGAGTTTAATTAAAACTATTTCCTTTTTGATTTAAGAGATACTTAATATTTTTATATGGAATATAACAATATTAATAAACAAGAAAGTGAATTATTCTTTAATTACCATGGTTTTATTAAAACTATTTCCTTTTGAGAATGTTACACTTTCCCCTTTGTAATCTATTACTTCAATAGTTGTGAGACCCATGGTGGGGTAGTCTTCACTCTTCGGTATTTTAAGGTGGCTTGTATATCTAAAAATTGATATGTATGGAATAAAAAACATAATTTATTGGTTATTTATCTTGTTCATCAAGGATAATTTCATTAGATATATTATTTTCCATATCTTATGTCTTATCTCTACTAGAGGATCTATTCCTCAGGTCCTTTTCTTCACCAACCATATTCATTTGTAATTTTTGGGTGGAAGAACAATTTTTTATTGGGATAGTTTTTACATCCCGACTTTGTTTGCAGTATTAAATTTTTTTAAGGGATCTTACTTTTTATATTTCTTGATCATATTTTTTAAGAGTTTTAAAAGATCCTGGGTAATTATAATGCTTAAATTATATAGAGTGTAGTGGTCTATAGTATAACAAGTGGTGTCATTACCTGAACCACTCCGCTTATGAATATTGAGGATATACATGGAGGTTTTTCATGAAATTAAGAGAGTTTTAAAATAATAAAAATTTGGGGGGTGGATATTCAATTTTTTAATGGTGTAGCACATCATTAATTGAATTTTACCATTTTTTAAAACATTTCGTTTACCTTTTTCCCCTATTCAATTTTTACCAAAATATTTTACGTATATTCAATCATTTATCATTTTCAACCCTTATATATCATACCTCTTGATTCCACCTTCTCCCATGGTGGATTATTAATGTTCATCAAGATTTAAGTCCATTTATTCATGTTAATATCCATTTAATCCCTTCTTCTACATCTATTACTTTTTCTTTCACACTTTCCATGACCTAAGACTCTCTATGTGATATATATTTAGCTCTATCTTGATTTTAACGTTCGTATTTCTTATATTTTTATTTCCTCTTATCCTTTTCCGATTCTCTTTTCTCAGATGAGGTGAATTAATATTTACATTTATGAAGGTGATTATATTCAACATAGTTAGTACCTTTTATAAATCATTAAAATTAGATGCAATAATTTCTTATATATTTCAATTCAAATATTTTATATTCTAAATATGATGTCATATTTATCGAGTAGGTTGTAGAAAAAAGAAATCACTTATCTTTAGAATTCATCAAATAAGAATAGATATTATAATTTTTCACATTTGAAATCAATTTTGTAAATCCGTACTCACCTAGTGATTAAAAAAATCATTCATTATCCCTTGGACATAATTTCATGTATTATAATTTTTTTTAATTTTAAGAACAAATTAAAGGAGTTATCTCAAATTAAGTGGATTCTACAAGTATTTATGATGAATTTTAATTCCCTTTAGTTTTGGATGTTTTCCATGACATTTTTAAACATGGTTTATATAGAATTATTTTCAACATAAATTTTTTATTAATATTCATAAGTCATTCTTAGAGATTTTGAAATTATTTTTCAAAGACAAAACCCATCATAATGTTTGGAAAATGTAATTTTTACTTTTTTATGTATGTGATAGTTCCCATTGAAGGTGCATATGTGTTTTCATGTGTTATTTTAATATAATTGCGGTTCATTATTTTAAGGTATTCCAATATAATGGGGTAAATTGTTGCGATATATATATATATATATATATATATATATTTCTATGATTTTTTTAGACTCACAACCATTTTTGTTTCATGGGTGGCCATGGGTTTATAGGTATCTGTTCTAAAATAATTTATAAAATCTCTCTAGATAATGGTGTTGAGATATATTTTAATATTCTTATATTATTTTCCACTCAGTTTGGAAAGTGAGGGAATGATTGGGTTTTATGGTAGGTTATTTTCATCTTGAACTGATTTTACTTTGTCTTTTTAAAATCTTGTCCTAGATTTTCATAGTATATCCTATGTTACCAGAATTTGGTATTTTAAATTTATAATTTTTTTAAATATATTCAATAATGTAATTATAAATGTTTCATTTTAATTAAATTCCATATATTTCTTACATATTAATTTATAATGAAAATATGTTTTATTTAACCCCCTTTCCTTCTCAAAATCCTAGTTTTGACGGTGTAAATTATTCTTAATTTGATTATAAAATGAAAATCATTTTTATATACATATAAATATATATACATATATATTAAAACTGGTAAGATGTTGTTTTATAATTAAAGAGTATGCATGGACCGACTAGTGGTTCCATACTGGGTGGTATAACTCCTGATTATCCTCATTAAAGATTTCTCAAGTTCCATTGAGTTTTAGAAGATGATATTTAGGTCCCAGTTCATGTTTGGGATAATGGTCGATGAACATGTTTCACTCAACGCATAGAGAGATTTGTTAAGGATGTTTTTATTTTATTTATTTTATTGTCTCTGATGTATCTAACATTTAATATTTCCATATATGAACATTTTATATTATTATATTCTATTTATACTGTGTAATTCATCCTTTTACATTAACTTTTGTCATTTCTATTTTATGGATTTGATTATTTTCATGTTTCTATTTATTCTTTTTATAGATTTGTTTAGTTTTTTCATATATGTTGCATATGTTTATTTCTATGATGAGACAGTCAAATTCATTGTATAGTCATGATATGTTTCCATGTGGAAGGCCTTTTATTTATGTTAATTCATTTGGGTGAAATCATTCCCATATTTTTTCATAAGATTTACTAGCACTTTTATACAACCTCTAGAGATTAGGAAAGTTACTCGAGCCATGTCATGGATGAACATGAGTGACTAGGCTAGGGGTAAATAATAATTTTTTGTGAAAACCCACCTAAAAGACTGGCAACCCACTCTCCATTACATATCAATAAACTATACTACACTATAATTTACCTTATTTGTTAGATATTATACATCCAAGTAACATCAATAATTCTTATATAAGAAATTACAACGGTGAATATGTATTTCTGAAAAGGTGTATATTTTGGGTGTGAGTTTTAATACTCAGTAGACTCCACTAAGAGACCTGAACAACCATGATTTTAAATAATAAATTATTTGGATATTAGTGTTTCTATTAAATTGTAAAATATAAGTATATAATATAAATTATTTACTAAATCGGTATGTAATGGATCATCAATCTTGAATAACTAAATAAAAATTGGTGAATCTTATACCCATATGAGGATCAATATCAATATCATGATGAATCATGTATTCTAAGGAGGTAGGAAGTAAACAACATCTATATAAGGTAATATATCAATTTGATAATATATAAATATAAGTATAAATAGATATATTAATAGAAATAAAAATAAAAATATTTATATATGTGTGTATATATATATCATTCCTCTATTAGCATGTCCCTTTTCTCATAGATATGAAATTATTCATATATATATATATATACACATCCATATTTTCAAATGACATCCCACATTTTATTATTAGAAATGTAATTTTATGCACACACACATCTCTATAGAGATGGTGTATGAATTCAACCCATTTCACCACCAATAAAAGATATAGATGTATATTTTATTTCTCACTATACAAAAAAATATAATTGTATACTGAATAGAAAAAAATTTACATTTTACAATAATAACCAGTTGAAAATAACATTTTAAAACAATATTTAATCTTATAAAACAAGAAAAAAATACTATATATTAAATAATGAGCCAATTCATGTCAAATTCTATAATACAAGTGGTACTAGGTTTTGTTGTATCAAAAAAAAAAAAATATGACCCTAGCCACATTAGAAAACTCTAGATTCATATTCCGAATTATATCATGTAGGTTCCCCTAGAATTGATATCATTACATTCCATATAATTTGTCTATAATAGAACTGTTTAATGTATAAAAATTAACTATAAAGAAAAATATGTACAAATAGATATAAAAATATCTACCACAAAGACCCCAAATATGACTATTTATATGTCATAATTGTACTGTACATAGTAAATGTTTCAAAGGTAATGATGAAAATAAGGTTACAAAATTAAATTAAACCAACCCAAATAGTTGACCATTTCAAATAAGACTACACTCAAAGTGGTTATATGTTTTAATAATACAGTTTTGAATTGGATTTATTAACAATCCGTAAAAGTTGATGTTGATGTATAGTTATGTGTAAGAACCTAATTTTTCACTCAAGTATTGATCCGATTATTTCTGGTGTAATTATTTATTTTGGACCTAATATGGATTCCTAATCGGATCACGAATGTCTGAGGGTTTTTTTGGGGATCGTTTAGAGCATAGAACTCATTTTTTTGTGAAAATTGTTCTTGTTGCATGGTTAGAGTAAATCTCATAGGGATGACACATGATTAGTCTGAACTGTGTGGATGGTATTCATTTTCAAATAAATCCATATGGCACGGTTGGCACATGTTTTCAAAAATGAGCATCCTAATCACCCGAGTACCCTCCCCTCCTCTAGGTACATGTGCATGGTTGTTCCATGGATTGGAAAACACAGCAGACAAACTATGCAAAGGCTAATTATTGGGTAATTTTACAAGACGATGAACCTCCATTTTCCCTATTTTTTGATTATTTGAAAGCCAAATATAGGATTTAAGAGATCTCCTTCATACAGGGTCCATTCAAGCTTCCTTTCTTCATGTTTGATGTGCAACTGTAAGTACTCGAGTTCATTTGAGTCATTCTTTATCTCTGTTTCTCTCGAACTAGTTATTGAGGTGTAAGTATTTTTACTCTCTTCTCAGATCAAATAATACAGAATCTAATTTAAAGGTTGAAACTGGTGGGGGAGATTTTTATGATTACTATGTGGTTGGTCTATAAATTATCCCTCAAGATCATTTATTTTTTTAATTGATGTGTTGGACCTGCTAATTTTAGTGGGTTCCATTTATTGAATTTATATTCAATTATTATATTCATTAGAATCATTTGGTTATGTTCTTTACATAGATGTGATTGGTTGTAGGTGGTTATGTCCACAAATCCAAGCAACCAGTGTTGGGTGATATTCCAAAATTGATTTTTTAGTGTTTTAACACTTTTGATCCATCGTTCGAATGTTCTCAAGATTGACCGCACTAAAGGAGGGACTCCTTATATTAAATTACAATTGAGTCATTAAATTTTGAATGGATTTTACCATGTCAATTCCACTTGACCCACCTATGTTAAGGTACTAAATGTAATTAATTCATTCATTTGATTTTATGGAAAACATATTTAAGTATATGAATTGTCATTATTAAATTTAAATAAATGTTTGGTTTCATATATATATCACACCATACTAGGGTCATGGAATACAATAGAGTGAACATTATTAATTGAACTTTAGTTACATGGTTTTAATTAAAAGGTTTCATGCTACTTTGCCTTTTCAAACTAATGAAAGGCAAGGCATGGACCACGTGAACTTGTGAATAGTATAGTTAAGATATGACTAAATTAGTTGTATTGAATTAAATTTAAGGTACCTATTTATGAACATGGACCTTAACATATTTATAGGAAGGCTTCACTCATTTTTAATCTTGTATTCCTAAGGGAATTCCTTGGGTACTCAAGTACATCATTCTAATTTAATGATGTTGGTTGCCTTGGGTGCAACCAACCTGGTAACCTGATCCTTCTATACCTTTGGATGAATGGTATAAAACCATAGGATCCCTTCATTATCATTATTGGATACTAAAAATAAAATAATTGGATCAATCGTAACATGAGGTTCCTTTGGTACATCCTAAGGCCTGGCCACTACTTATCTCCCATTTTACATTGGGGGAATTCCTTGGACCTGGTTATAAATATTATTATGGGAATGACTTGGATTAAACTACTTGGATTGAACTCTTACCCACTTAGATAGACTCAGTTTTTACTGAGTTATAATCCCATGTGGTCTATATTTCCATCATGAATACTATGGAACAAATTCATAACAATTAACAGTCATGGTTTCCTTGTTACATCTTAGACCTTAACTAATTATACTCTCATGTAGATATTTACGTGCTGGATATGTCCCACATGACCTATTACTATAAATTTGTAATATCTTAATTAAAAAAATGGTTACATGTTCAGAAACCAGATGATGGATAAATCATGTACTTGGTTATTTAGTTACATTATAATTATTTACTTTATATATGCATGCTTTCACACTGTTACATTTCTATTTAATGGGAAAATGTTATAGACATCATTAGTAGTGCCCACTAAGATTTATCTCACAACCACTATGGGAACTATTTGATAACTGAGGAAGATTACATGTTTGATGGTGTTGATAATGTGAAACATAATGCTTCACACACTTTATTACTAGCGGTGTTATGATGGGGATGGTAATAGATTACCGAGCTGTAGCTCCAGATGATTGGGATAGTTTATGTATTTCCATTGCGACATTGGGATTTTAATCTATTCTTGCTACATTTTATCCTTTATTTATAACTTCCTAGTGACATTAAATTTATCATCATCATCTATTGTGTGTTGTTCTAGTTATTTTAGTTATTGTTATCATTTTCTCTTTCTTTTGTGCATTTTGTTTAATTTCTTCTTCTACTATTTACCTCTATTTATAATTATCCTCTATGATATACTTTGGTAATGAGGGAATAGTTTCCTGAAAAAACACACCCTAGGTCTTCACTACTAGTCGGAAGCCTCTTTCATTCAACGACATTCACTTTAATCCATATGGACCACTAGGATCTAGGCACATATTAAGTGGAATCCGGGTCTGAGACTTACCAATGTTGTATTAAAGGGGGTTTTCATTATTGATTTACTATTTTGAGACAACATTAGGGAGATTAAAAATGATTGGGACTTGGTTATAAGCTGTGCTTGGGAATCAGGAACAAATGTTTGTGCTAAAGGCTGAGTTTCCTAAATTATAATTTTTCCCTACTATTGCCTATTATAGTTGATATCATTTCACTATTTGGTGAAACACATGATATGTGGAGTTTCTGATTATTATTCTAATGTATTGTTTCATTTTATCCTTATACGCATGATTTTAGGGTAATAAGAATTATTACATGCATCATATAAGCACCTAGAATTTCTTTTCCATGCATATTTCCAGGCCATAAAGGTGCATTTCACTGGTTTTAATTACTTATTTTTCTTGTGACTTTTGAGTGATCCTTTCTTGTATAAATTCTTGTGCTTCATTTGGTATGTGATTGAGTAATTTCATGTTTCAATTCATGTGGTTTTATAAGCACTCACAATCTGGAATGAGTAATTAACTGAATCAAGACATTAATTATAAATTCAAAAGGGTGATAATCTCATTGATAAGGAGTATGGTCCCTAATTCACTGGGTTAGAAAAATAATTTAAAATTAACATTGACATATGTCATAAGAAAATGAAAAAATAAAAGTTATTCTTGAATTCAAAAAAAAGGTTGCACGGCCTTATAACAGCTTGTTATGTTTTTGAAAGGTAAAAGAGTGAATATAGTAATTAAATTTGAAATGAATGAAATTGTTTCCATTAAATGATGAGGTATGGTACTATTGACCCTTCATCTACTGGAACCCTTATAATTAATACTTGAGAACTTACCTATAAATATCCTTCTAAGTGGGTAGTTGGGGTGGTATAAATTGAGTAGTGAGCCATTTCTTATGTTATGATTCGATTGGTGTTGAAGTCTTCTTTTCATAGACCTTGTTCTGAGTTGTGTGATTGGATTGAAAGATTCACAACAAGCCTAGGTTAGTTAGTTGGGTTTTGTTTCTTTTGAGATGATTTGTTTTGGGTGTTTATGACCATAAGAAAAAAGAAGCAGGTATAGGGTTTCATTTATGATGAAATCAAGTTAGCTTGATGAGACCCTCATAGGTTTCCTTATCTGTTAAAAAGAATTCTATTGATAAATTGCCTAATTATATCAGTATGTTAATAAATTCATAGTGTTTAATGTTAATTTTTATTTTACATTCCTATTATGACTTAGTGGGTTAGTCAAATCAAGTACCAAGTGATTCTGTTTAAAATTTATGTTGGAGTTTTTATTTGAATATTTCAAATAATTAATGATTGATTGTAAATAAGTGTAGTGACCTTAAAAATGGAACATGTAGGTGGTTTCGTTGGTTAAAATTCCTTTTTGATTTGTCTTAGAACAGAAATGTGAGTATTTTCCATAGTACATGTCCTTCTTAGCAATGGATTAAATAATAGGATTTTGAGCCTCGTGACATATGTTCATTATGACATAGTGATTGGGTCGATGATTGTGATTTTTAAAGAGAAAACCATGATAGGTAGCACCCTTAAATATAAAAGGTATTTCTAAATGTTCTCAGTTTCTGATGATTGGTGTCATTCGGGTACCATTGTCTCTCGTAAGACTTTTACCTTCTAAATAAAACCCTTGTTCAGATGGGTTTACATGGTATCCTTGTTACCTGTTACATGAATGAGCATCAGATAATACTCGGTTTCAAAATGTTAGACATTCAGAGGGAATATTAGGTATTTCATAGGTCTCGTGACCATTTCTTTTCCCACAGAAATGGGTGACTTGGTATATCATCATCCAGGTTAATGTTCATATGGAGCAATATGACTATGGGTTAGCTCTCTTGAATGCAACACATGATACTCATATATATAGGAAATATTACCTATGGATATTTTCTAGGTAATGTATTGTTTTTGAAACTTCTAGGTAGCATGAGTTCACATATGTGATAACAGTCGAGGTGAAAAATGATATAATGAACCAGTTGGGTTTAGAAAAAATCATTGAGCGTTTTTTAGTGAGTATGTTCTTGGTTCATTTAGATAGTATAGTGTATTGGGAATTAAAGGAAATATGTTCATCCCAATATTTGATATTATTTTCAAGATTCTTGGGTGTTTTGATGTGTCTGTCAGTTTGGTTTTGGATTTATTGAAATACACTTTAACGTATGTTATCGGGACTTAAGGGAGTATCACACATGTGGTTATTGTGAGTTTGATCTAGCGTGATTATTAGAAGTTGGTCTATCTCTTCCTTCGATGAATAGGAAACTCTTGAGGTGGGAGCGACATGTCAATTTTGGTAAATATGTTCCCTTCAAAGGAGAATGATCACATCCTAAGAGGGGCATTGAGAAATGGTTAATTTTCTTGAATTCCCTTAAGGCTTAAAGTTGGAATCATGTTAGATATTTCTCGGCATCAAAACTTTGAAATTGTTGGTTCTGTATGAAACATTTCACAAACACTATTAGTCATGGACAGACTTCAGTGGTTTTCCTTGAGTGATCATGAGATGCATTAGGTAGTGAAGGCTTGTGACCGGTTTGTAACAGTGTGTCTGAAAGTAAATCCGAGCTTTATTTGGGGGATGTCGACAAATGGAGGTTCACATGATCTTCTTTAAAATCATGATAAAATCTTAGTTTAATTGTCTTAATAATATGATCATGCCCTCTATATTGATGTCATCCCTAATGCACTAAGAGAGTGCCGATCTTACACTGCGGTAATGTTTAAAAGCCATCGGCCTAGTTAGTGATCTCTCTAAGAGTTGAGTGAACTATGAATGGTTTTACTAAGGATTGGTTAGTCCTAAGTGATATGTGGGTTACCAAGTAGAAATAACTTGGATGGAATCTGGGAACCAGCCGCCTTCCTCTAACGTGACTGTCAGGTGAATGCCGCACTAGGATTAGTTAATGTTCTGATATTGATGTTTTGGCATCTATCTACATCTCACTTATAACATGGGCTATGGAATATAAAGGTATAATTACTTAGACTCCTTAATAATGAATCCTAGGTTATCTCAAAATTTTTATCGGCTCATATGTGTTGTTTCTAATTAGGGAACATCCCCATAAGTTGGGTATGGGCTTTAGTGAGCATGTTCATTGTAAACGTATGATGTCTTGGAAGAAGGCATCGTGATTCTGTTTAAAATATTATAGCCACCTATGAAGAGATTTCTCTTATGAAATTGGTCATCCATAGGTGGATTTAATCATGATCCTTCTCATTTTATGTAAACAATTTTAAGGAATTGGTTAAAACACATTGTTGTGTTATGATAGGTGTATTTTAGAGGGTCGACTATGGATTTCATGGAAAGAGTGCATGATCATTTTTTGTTTTGTCAATTGGGATTGAAAATAATTTCTATAGAGGTATCTATAATTTTTATGGAGTTAATTGGGATCACCCTGTAAAATAAATCACTCTTGAAGAATCTCTAAAATGCTTAGTGGTGTGCCTTCTGAGGCAATTTTGATGGTGGATGTACCGTTGTTCTAAATTGACCCCATTTTTTGTGATACAATTCATTGTGGGGAGCACCGTCGACTAGATTTTTAAAGATTTTACAACATTATCATGTCTCCATATAAACAATCTCAATAGTGTTAGTGGCATGGGAATACATGTCAGATATTAGGCTTTATCACTAGGTGTTCCACCTGTCAATAGGTGAATATGGAGCACCATAAACCTACGGGGTTATTACAGTCACATCTATTCTTGGAATGGAATTATGATGATATTAATAGGTATTTCATAGTTATCTTACCTAGGTCACTGAGGGGTAGTGACATTGTATGGGTATTTATTGATTGACTAAATAAAACATCCCACATCAATCATTTTTGGGGGATATTCTGAGTTGATGAGTTGAGAAGACTATATGTTCATGGGATCATATGACTACACGGGGTCCCTTGTACTATCACTTTAGATATCTATGCTCCTTTAATGTCACGGTTTTGGTAGGTCATATAGAAAACAATTTGTACATATGAGATTATAAGAACATATTTTCACCCTCAGACTAAGGGGAATTCAGAACGAACGATAAAAGTTCTAGAGGACATGCTCAAGGCATCTGTCCTTGATTTTAGTGATTCTTTGTAGAAGCATTGAGTTCGCCTATAATGAAATATTTTAAGTGACAATTAAAATAGATCATTTTGAGTTCTTCAATGGTATGAAACTTCATTCACCCCTATACTTTCTAGAGGTGGGTGAGGTAGCCCTACCAGGTCCTCGTCTCGTGTTGGAGGCTTCATAGTACGTTCATCTGTCTTGGAATCGTAGGAAAATTTCTCAATGTAGACATAAATCTTATGCTGATCCCTAATGAAAAAATTTAGAGTTTAAGGTCGGGGATCATGTTTTCCTTTTGGTATAGACCAGGCTAGGGAATAGATGGTTACAGACGTAATGGAAGCTATCGCCTAATTACATTGGCCCGTTTGAGATTCTAGAGAGTGGTGGGATGATAGTCTATTAGTTTCTACCACCTCATAGATACCATTCCATGAACGACACCATTCATGTTTTATAACGTCTCTAATATCATCATATCCTATCTCATGCCTTTGATATGGAGGATGTTGAGTTAGATGTCAATTCTACATTTGGGGAGTATCTAGTACACATTCTTGATTTGATAATGAAGGATCTATGAGGTCGGTTTGTCCCTCTTGTATAGGTGTTATGGCAGTACCACCGTTTGTAGGATGAGTCTTGGGATCGGGAGGCTGACGTACATGTCTAATGTCTATAGTTATTCTAAGATAGTGCATCACCACCCTTGGAAGGTCAACTCCGGGATGAGTTCATTTAAGGGGGGAAGATTGTAAGAACACAATTTTCACTCAGGTATGGATCCTTTAAAATTAACTCTAATTATTTATTCTGGACCTAATATGAATGTATAATGAGTTCATGATAGTCTCAGGGGTGTTTGGGGCTCGTTCGGAGCTTGAAACATAACATTTTGGAAAAAATGGTCATGTTAAATGGTTAGAGTAAACAATACAGGGATGAAGCATGATTAGTCTAAACCATGTGGATGGTCAACATTTTCAGGTAGAGCCATATAACATGGTTGGCGCATGGTTTCTCAAATCCCGCAACCTGACTAGGAGAGTTCCCCCTCTTCTTTAGGTACCCATGCATGATTTGTGCACTGTTTGTAAAACCGTGCATAAAAAATATGCATAGGATAATGTTTCGGTTAGTTTTACCATTTTACACATAATGACATAATTAACCTAACCCATCTTATGTAATCCAATTTCTAGCAGGATGAACCTCCATTTTCTCCCATTTTGTATATTCTAAAGGAAAAATATTGAAATAAAGTGATATCCTTCATCTGGGACTTGTTCGAGCTTTTATTCATCATGTTGGATGCACAACGGTAAGTACTCGAGTCCGTTTGAGACATTCTCTGTCTCTCTTTCTCTCAACCTAGTTATTGAGGTGTAAGAATTTTTACCCATTTCCCAAATATACTCTGATCCTAGTGAAATCAAAGGCTGACTATGGAGGAGGAAATTCATAAATGTACTACATTTTTGTTCTATAACTCATTCCTCATGGTCATTGATTTTTCAATTTATGTGTCAGGAAACACAATTTCAGTGGGTGATGATTATGGAATTTATATTCCATTATTAAATTCATTATAACCATATTATTATTCTCTTTCCATAAATTTTATTGGTTGTTGGTGGTTACATTCAATACTCCTAAAACCCCGTATAGAGTGGTATTTCATATTTGTGTGTTTATTGTTTTAACACTTGTGAGCCATTTTTTCAGATGTTCTTGAGCTTTAACACACTAATAGTAAGAATCATAATATTAAATGCCTATTGAATAGTGAAATTTGGAATGGATTGTACCATGTCATTCCACTTGACACACTTAAGTTAAGTTGATAAATGTATATAATTCATTAAAATGATTTTATGGAAAGAATACTTCAGTATATGACTTAACCATATTAAATTTCAATAAATGTTTGGATGCACATCCGTTGAAACCTTTTTATGTTCATGTACAAGAAGTGGAGTGTACCATATTATTTGAACTTAAATTCCATGGTTTTAATTAAATGGTTTCATGCTACCTTCCTTTTCAAACTAATGAATGGAAAGGCTTGAACAAAGTGATTTTTTAAAAAAGTGAGACATGGTAATGTTTCCCAACCCATATCCCTAAATAATTTATTCAAAAATTGAAGAGTTACAAAGTAGTATCGAGGTGTAATGAAGCTACACCAGTAAGTAAAGAATCCAAATACATGGGGATAGGTAATAATTTAAAACAGGTACCGATTAAAAAAAGAGGAACTGCAAATCTTCAAGCTTGTTCACCATTCATCCTTAACCATTCCATCTCCATCATAAGGGAAAAAGAATCTAAGCATCTCGACCAAGCAGCGAATCCCAAGACAACATGGAGGGTACACCTGCCTGGAAGCCTTAATCAGACAGAGTAGATGAGAGGACTGTCCAAAAAAACAATATACAACATCTCAAATGCAGAACCAGCCCCGGTAAGCAGCAAAAGGAGGCTCTGAAAAGAATAGGTACATATCCAGGGTTGTAGCAACAACTAGGAGTGTGCACTCCAACAGTCAAAACAGTGAATCAGTAGCTTCAAACGAAAATAAAATAGCACATCAAAAGAACTGAAACCAAAAGGAGTAAAATCTTCCAGAAAATAGGATGGTTTGTTAGTCATATTCGATTTTTCCTCGGCGATCGATCTTGTTATACTAAGGTATTCAGAAGCTGAAATCCTATTTTCTTGAAATTATTAATGGGCAATTTCCTATTTCCTATCCATATACTGAGTCCACACTTATATATCTTATTCATCAAAATCCTGAGAAAATTAATACAATAGAGTACTAGCGGTAGCAACCTGAGAATTTTCTTCAGTTTCCTCTGCAGGTTTAGGTTTGGAAGAATCAACAAGAGGTTTTTCCTGAGGGAATTCCACAGGTTTAGACTTGGAAGCATTCACTGATCTCGTCACAATTGTGCGTTCAATGTTTGAGTAATCCTTGCGTCTTCTAGATTTTCTTTATTGTGGGGTGATGAACCCATCCTCATCAACCAGGGGTTTCTTACCTTTTTCCCCTAAAATTTATAAATGATTCTTCAATCTGTCATGGTTTATCAATATAATCAGAGGGATCAAGATCTCCTTCATTTTCAATCATTTCTAGAGCTTGTGTGTCATCTTGATTCGAGACAAGTCCTTCATTATTATTGAGGTAGGGATAGTATCACACCCTTTTTCAGTGGCCACCTTAACAAGTTCCTGAAAAGTATCCCGATTAAGATCAGGAGTCAGGGTTAAATTTTCTAAGACAACCACGAAAAGAGTCTCAAATTGATTCTCATCAATGTGATTATACTTCAAGATATCTACAGACACCAAGTTAGAGGTTTTAGAATCAAAAGAATAAACCACTACCGCCTGAGCAGCATTCTTGAAAGAAACGGTTTGATTATTTTGCATACTTGGTTTCTGTTTTTAACCCATGTTGGCTTATAATTTATTTTAGTGATAAATTTCCCACAGTCTTTATAAGAGTGACCTGCTTTGAAGCATTTTTTACAAAAAGGTGGTAGGTTCTCAAAAACCACATCCTGAACAAAGCCGCACTCATCATTTTGGATCCAGAAACAGGACTGAAAATCATTCTATAGTTCAATTTCAGTGCGAACTCTAGCAACCAAAGGTCGAGTGAGATTCTAAGTGGCATAATCTAATTTAATGGGAGTTCCGAATAGCATGGAAATTGAATATAGGGCCCTCTTTTTAAAAAGGTGAATCAGAAAATCAGGAAAAGATAACTATATTGGTGCAATGGGGGACTCAAAGCCCGAAACAAAATCTGGAGACCATTTTTGAACATTCATAGTTGCTCTCCCAAAAGACCATGAGCCACGCATCCAAAAACGGTATAAATCAGAGTTCGAAGAGAATCTAAAGAACACATTCTAATAGTTTAAGAAACCAATGCTAAAATCAACAAAACCAATCCTTTCTAACATCTTGAACAAGAACATAAGCGAGGAACGATGCTTTGAAAATTCCCTGACCAAGGAAAAATGAAGATCAGAGGGAAGAGAGCTTACCTCATACTTCAAGAAGGAATTTGTAGATAAACCTCGATACTTGAAAACCTTTGGAGTGATAATCTCCTCTTTTTTCAGAGAAGATATGTAATTTTCACCTTCAACCACTTCGGATAAGGTTCGGTCATCCTTCTTCCACCATAAATTACGATTTTCGCCTTGCATTCCGCCGCCTAATAGAGCCCCCACTTTGGCCATCTCTGCTAGAACAAAGTGAATTAGTTAATGGCATTGTTATCATATGAACAAAATAAGTTTAGTGAATTAAATTTAAGGTGATTATTTTTGAACATGGACATACACATCATTATAGAAATTCATGACTTGTTTTAAATCTTGTATTCTTGAGGGAATGAATTAGTTACATGAGGATTTCATTATAATACAAGGATTACAGTTGCCTTGGGTGAGGCCTACCTTGGAACCTCATCCTTTACTAAATTTTTATGCCTGGTAAAAATACTATATGATCCCTTCATTATTATTATAACATGTATTAGATACACTCCTTAGATATAGCTTTACATAAGTTTCCTTGGTTACATCCTTGGTCTTAGACACTTCTTATATCCCATTTTACCTTGGGGAAATTCCTTAGAATCAGTGAGAAATATTATTGTAGGAATTCCTTGGATGATGCTCTTTGGAATACAATATTTCCCCTATAGATTTACTAAGTTACTACTATGTTAGAGTCCCCTCAGGTCTTGGTTTCATTGGTGAATACCATGTAACCACTTAATAATAATTATCTATTATGGTTTCCATGTTGCATATTCTAACATTCACTAATTATTCTATCATGAGGTGATGTAAGTGAAGGAAATTCCCCACTTGACCTATTAATATTAATTGGTAATGTCTTAATTAATGATCTGGTTAAATTTTCAGAAACCAACTAGGGGTTGAAGCAGGTATTTGGGTATTTAGTAAAATTTTACTAGATTAATTTATATATACATGCTTGTACACTATTACATTTCAATTACATAGGATATATGTTATGAACATCATTGATGGTGGCCCACTGTGATTTATCTCACACCCTCTCTGGGCACCATTTGTCACCAAGGGTAGATTAGGTGTATACAGGTGTTGAAAAATATAAGCATAATGAGTTAGACACTTGATCTGTTGCAGTGCTAGGATGGAGCTGGTGGCATATAATTATACTGTAGCTCAGGATACATGGGATTGTTTATATATTTCCACGGATACATTGGGGGTTTCATGTATTTATGATTCTTTGTATCCATGTTTTCTAGTTTTCTGGTGACATGGAATTTATCATCATCAGTTATTTTATGTTATTCATGTAATTTTAGTTATTTTTTTCTTTGTATCCTTCAACTATGCATCATATTTAATTATTTATTATGCTACTTACCTCTATTTATAATTATCCATTGTGCTATACTCTAGTAATGAGGGTACAATCTCCCCATAGACACACGCAAGGCCTTCCCTTCTAGTCCGCAGCCTCTAACGTTTAGTGATATACGCTTGAGGCTATGCGGCCCACTGGGCTGAGGGTACCTATTAAGTGGAATCCGGGTCTAGGAAGTCACATTATGAGAGATGAGGTTTTCTAGAAAGTAGTTTTGTAAAGGATTTATTGATAATATTTTAAGTGTATATTTGATGAAGATAGAGATGTTGTATGAGAATCCATTAAATCCCTAATTATGTGATGATGTTAAACATATAAGGGAACCACACATATTGATGATTATATATGAATGATTTAAATTTAAATATATTGGATTTTGGTTTGTAGATGATTAATTATGTTTATTGATTTTAAATAATAATATTAAATCATTGTAAGGGGTGTTAATAGGTTTTTAGGGGTTTTTAAGGTGTCCAAAAATTTATTGATTTTAAGATGACATTAATGTATTTAATTAGTAAGGGTAAGCCTGATTTTTAAGGGTAACATTAATTTTCTTTCTGACATTTAAGGGATAATATGATATATAATGGTAAAACAATAATATAAAATTATATATAATGTTTGATCTGAATGATATGTAAGAGTTGATATCAATGATTTTAAATTGTAACCATAATTTTCTTTAGGATATGTATGGGTTACCCTAATAATTTAGGGCCACCCAATCATATACTAGGATGCAAAAGGGTTACTAAATATGTATGTGTAAATATTGATCATAATATTAATTGAGTGTGATAGACCAGTGGAGGATAACACCACAACCTAATTGTGTGATATTTTTTACCTCTATGAGATTAATCAAAAATATGTACGTCTAATTCATCCATGGTGATCAATGCCACACTACAATAAATTTATTTTCTAAAATTTGATTACAGTGTAATATAAAGGCCATGTCCTGATTATAGGGACTATTGCATAGTGATTATATCATTATTAAATTTCCAAGGCATTATAAGTAATATTCTCAATTTTTTGGTTAAAAAATAATAATTATGCCACAGAGTTTCCTTTGGGACCGTAAATAATCAAGATGTTGATGAAAATAGAAGATGTAACTCACCGATCATATCATATATGATATTTTCATGTTGAAAAATTAAAATTAATATAGAAATTAATTAATAGTTATTTACTTGGAACACTCAAGAAGGTTTGATATATAATCTGATGATAATTAACTACCTATATGATATCATATGTTTAATATTTCCATTGAACCTATTTAATGGTATGATTTTAGGAAGAAGATGTTATTTTTGTTTTAATATGTTTTACTTTTAATATAATTTTAAAATTTAAAGGTATGAAATTCATGAATAATAAATATATAAAAATATATATAATAAAAAATTGTAATTTCAAGTTCTAAGATGAGAGAATGATGAATAATGAAGGTGGTCAGCAACATGAAAATTATTGAATATCTAAATTATTCATATTGAGAGGTGGCTAGATAAAAGATTATTGAATATAGGAATTTTACATATAATATTATATCTATAATAGAACAAAATGAAATAGAGTGGATAACTATTGTTATATTGATATCATTTTTTGGATTTTGTGAAGATGATATCGTAAAATAAGATAATTTTTAATTTCAAAATATATTTATATAAAATTTTATTTTAAATATTTAATATGGAAATGAATATAGTTCTTGACCACTTCAAATAAAAAGTAAAATTTTTTTCTATAGAATGGGGAAAAAAATAAGTTATACATTTTAGAATAACAAATAGAATTATTATATAGTTTATATCAGTTTTTTATCTGGAATATGGAGAAAACATCATGTTGATAAATTGAGGAGAGACTTACATATTTATTAACTAATATCTTCTAGGGTATTTCATGATGTAGGATAAGGGGCTGAACCTTCAGAGTCAGTGAGAAATTCACAAAACCATTGTATAAGTAGTGAGACTTGGTGGGGAATGAATTCTCCTAAAACATGTATCCACTAAAAGAATGATTTTATTGTTGATTGTTTATATTCATTCACACTTCCATTTTAATTATCCTTTGATGTATCCTTGTATGGGTGAACTAATTAATAACTCTATGTGTTTATTTCTTTACATTTGTAAAATACTGATTGATATTTGTGAAATTTTATAAGAAATTGGTTGATTAAAATTTTTAAAAGTAGTATAAACTAACATGATAACAAGTTCAAAATAGTATATTATTCTATGAATAAAAATAATTAATTGGGAAACACCCTAATTATCCTCCCTATTAGTGTGACTATGAGGAAAAAAATACATCAATAAGAGACCTAAAGTTCTATTTTTGGACTTCAATATTAAATAAACATTATTAAATTATTATGGATCTTATATTTTTAATGTATAGAGTGATAGTTAAAGCTAATAACAAACTAGAGTGATTTTTAAACATTGAAGTATACTTTGAGTGTTCTTATAAATAAATAAATATTCTATGAGAAAATAACCAAATGATTTAAGGATAATTGAATGGGTATATTGAATATTATGATGATAGATTTTCTTTGTGTGGTCATATAAATAAATTTCCTAAATAAACTCTAAATGAATTAGAATAAGGTATTTATTAGAATCATAATCTTGAAGAACAATCTGAGGTGATTCGAAATATGACGGTTTATGTTTAGGGATGAATAAGTAAATAGATTTACTCAAGGAATAAGTCATTGTTATTAAATAAATAATCTTCATGGATCTCTTATAGGATTATTTATTTGGATGAAAAAGATTCAGGGGAACTCAGTTATTGAAATTAATCATATATATATGATTTGGTTAGGTATGAAAAAGATCTTGCCACATCTTAAATGATCGGGATAAAATAATATCTTCACAAAAGAGATAATATCTAGGGAAACTATTAATATAGTTTTATGATAATATTTCTATAAATGTTTCTTGATAATTAAATTCCAATAATATTTAATTTTGATTAGCTAGTGGTTGAGAATAATTGAGTAGTGGATAATTTCATGACCAGGACTCTCAAAAAAAAATTAATGTAGTGGTTGAAGAGTTCAAATCAAGAATATTTATTATGAATGGAGGGCACCCCAAAATAACAAATATAAAGGTTACGACCTTTTAGAAAAATATTTAATACATATAATTATTATACTAACCCTAGAACCATAATTATGTTGTTTTTAGAGAATATATATATAATCAACTTATTTGTGAGAAATATTCAATATCTCCCATAAAAATTCATTACATTTAGTACCCTTATATACATATCATTCATAAAACCATCTATAAAAACATGGGGAAGGGCTACATATGAAAAGATGAGCTTAGATTCCTAATAATGGTACATAGGATAGATATCAATCATAAGATAGCATAAGAAGATCACATGGTTATGATAATATAACCAAGTTCATGTTCTCAATGTCAATGGTTCATAGATATAAATTATTAGATTCTAAACAATAATTATATTTAATATACATAATATTGATTAATAAGTGTCATCATAGAAAAATTATTATTTATATGTCTTAAAAAAGGCACGTGGCATCAAAAACATGGGAAGTTAGAATTTTGTGAACAGAACTATTCATAATAATATATTGTCATAATATTGTGATAATATCTAGAATAAATAATACTCATGCATCAAAATGTGCATATAGATATTGAAAATCATGTCCACACTTATCATCATCATCTAATGAGAAATGCATGTCACATTACCTAATATATTTGGTGGATTTAATTAATCCATCAATCAGATAATTAAAACAACACATATGTGTTCCATAATATCATAAAACATTCATCATATCATTATAGCATAACCCATGGAAGATAAAAAAAATTCATAAACAATTCATCAGCACAAAATAATTAGCCATTAATAGAAATAAATTTTTTAGTATAATCATACCATATCTCAAATAAAATATAATTATCATCAAATGATTTTTACATAGATGTAAAATATCATTAAAAGTGTATTTTAATTTTAAATTCAAAACATTCAAAAATATAAATTTCTATTAGTATAATTAAAAATAAATTTTTTATAAATATAGAGAATAAAAAATTTCCTTGGAAAAACCACAAATTCTTATGAAGTAAAATTAAATGGAATGAATGGTTATATGAAAAGGTAAATATATTGATTTAGTATCTATTAAAACACAAATTCCTTTCACACTATTGATAAGTCGTCTTAAAGTACATTATTTTGAATATTAAATTATTATTAATTTTAATAAATTTAATTTTAGTTAAAATATATTTGAAAATAAATATAAATAACCATTTTATCCATGAAAATAATTTTTTTCGAAACATTTTAATGATTATGGACATGGAAGAAATATTCCTTCCACCAAAGAGTAAATAGCATCATATTTTTATAAAACTATTTTCTAAATAGTTTATGTAAATAGTAGAGGAGAATAAAAATTAAACATAGAAACCCCAAACAATATACAAATTATATGTAAATATATTTTTTTAAAAGTATAAATATCATATAATTTCACTCAATGTAAATTTAACATAGACATTTTCAGAAAGAAATGAGTTTGTACGATAATTCCCTTACGTCAAGTATTATCTTAATTGTTATTTATTAAAAACAACTTAAATATATATATATATATATATATATATTTATTATACATATATACCCTAACTATATATATATAACTATATATCGTTCACTTATAATTTCTAATTATCGTTTTTATCATCAATTCATTATCAAAATCATTATTCAGGTGAAAATAGGTATGTTTTCTATGAACGTCTCAGTTTAAAGATTTAGGTTCTTGAAATCTGGTCATGGATCATAATATAAATAATCTAAATACTTCCATAAGTAACATTTTTATTCATTTTATAAACTTTTTTTAGAATTCATAAAAAGTGGCAGTAAAAAATTAATTACATGACTTCATTTTAATGGGAGTTCATGTGTATACATATGTGTTGTTTCCAATTTTTGGTTGATGAATGAAAGAATGGTGAACAATTACGTTAATTATCAGAAACATTATTATATAATATATATTCATTAAATATATCCATAATAACAACCATGTATAAAGGAAATAAAAAACGAATCACATCGCTTTGTGGTGGTGGTTGTCCACACATATGCAACGACGAGGTTATTGTTTTCAAATGAATGAGAAGGTAATATGGTTGATAATATATTATATTTTAAGAAAAATATATTTTCATAAATATACTATATAAACAATATATCCATCATAATAACTATCCATGGAAGGTGCTTTTGGAAAATAAAATGCATCACTTCATGGATATAGTAGTCTGTACGTACACACACGAGATGCTTTCATTTCCCAATGAATGTTAATGGAGATAAAATATGGTATTAAAATAATAATAAAAAAATAATTATATTTATTAGATTATATTAATTATGTTAGGATATACAAAATATATTATTTGGGTGCATAAGAAGAAATATTCTTTGAAATAGTCAGGTAAATTCATTATGTCTTTTTTTAGTGACATCTTTTGGCTTACACCGTAATCATTTTTAGTATGGTCTTAGGGTAAGAATAGAAGATATATAAGGAAGGGAAGGAATCTAGGATGGTGTTTGGGTGGGTCTTGTATGATCTTTTTTTCACATTGATATTGAATAAGGGAAGAGAATATCTTCCCTTTTATAAGTGTGGTGAAGGACACACATTGAATTAAATAAAAGATATAAATAATATAAATTCACTTTCTATTTAGGGTTTAATAAAATTTACAATATATAGATCTTAATATTATATATGTTTTAAATATCAGTATCAAATATTATTTAGGATATTTTATGTGGAATTTATTACTTTTTCTCTTAGTTTACCCCTGGTAAATCCATTTTAACCATAACTATGCAAACAAATATTGTTCATATTTTTACTATTAATTAGGATAGAAAATAAAATATTTTAATTTAATTATTTTATAAATTTTTATTCCATATATTTAATTTTTTTAATCAAATTCATTCTCTATATGTGGTTGAAATTAATTTTAAAACAATCATGCAATACGCAACAAAACCAATTTTTTAATTCATTTTAATCATAAAACCAAATTTATTATAATTAATTTACAAGGGGGAAACCATGAGATGAATGTTAATTTTTTTATTAAATATATAATATATAGATTTTATTATATTCATTCTTCATTAATTATTAATTTAATATATTTATAAAATACACATTTTTCAAATAAAAACTGATTTTTCGAAAAAACACCACTTTTCACTGTTTAACTTTTATAGAAACTGTGAGATAATAGTTGTGTTGTTGAATGGATATTACATTATATGTAATTTCATCACCTTTCTCAAGACTAAATATCTTTATCCATACAAATTATTCACAATATATTAGAGTTATGTCATTTATTCTATAAAGGTATTCATTAAGAGGAATCTATATTCTTGAGTGAAAGCTTATGTTTTATGAAATATAAAATAGAGAAATGTGTGGATCCCAACCATATTTGAAATAAATAGTGCATAATCTCAACATATCACCTATTATTTTAATAAATCACACAGACTGACCATAAATATGAGGGCGATATATAGTACAGAAACTCATCTTTGTATCCTGATATCATTAAATAAATTGGAAGAATATTATGTTAAACATCAGACCATGATCAGAAATGATATAATATAATATGATACTACATTAAATCACAAATTTTTTTAAATTTATATCACCAAACCCATATCAGGAGAAAAATATTCACAGATTGGAACCAATTGATCTAATTCCAAAAGGTGATGAACTATATCACAAATAAAACTATTTCATGTAGATGTTTTGGGGAGTTTGATGATGAAATAAATTGTGATGTTTTACCATTTCCATTATGATATCGTTAATGCATATATAAAATCCCCCTATACATATGTATCTCTACCATAAATATATTACATACCATGCACTAATATATATACTCATTAATATCACTCTTTATGTCGTCCCACGATAAATAATATTTACGATCTATATACATCTATATACATTGAGGGTTAATAGAGAATGATGAACTATTAACATATATTAATAGTTTCTTCTTAAGGTATATTATTCATTAGGTACATAATAATTTCATAAACCATTAAATTCCATCATAATCATGATTTAACTCATGAAATTTCCCCACATTCTTTTATTGTTATATATCTTATTTTTTGTAATCCTCATAAGGATGGATGGTTGAACATTAATCTAATAAAGATTTGATCTTTCCCCATTCTTCATGATTTAAATATCCATTTTCTATAAATCCCTATGTATTATATCTCATTAAATCTATATTAAGGTTCATAAATAGAATGTTAATTAACCAAATCATGTTTGTTGGGAGTGTCTAGCCTAGTGTGCAGTCTTAACATTTGCTTATTTACACGAGTGAAAATATAATTAAAACCTAATCCACCACTTTATGATTTGACACCCCTATGTTCATATGTGCCAAAACCACAACCACTTTCCAGTATCCATAATTTTATGTATTTTCATAGAAGAACCAAACTCATTTATTTTTTATAAAATAGTATTTTCTCCTATACATAGGCTTATCCTAAGGGTTCTACTAGATAATTTCTAATTCTAATCTATAAAATTAAAAAATCCATTCTCTAAAATAATATGGGATAACCTGGGAATAACAGAAATAAATATTGCATTATTTTATATTAATAATCAATAGATATCACAATTATAAATCCCCATAATCGTAATGGTTTAGTTTCTTGGAGATTAGAAACAAAATAAAATTATTTTTATGAAATCTTCAATATCTCCCCTTAGAATTATTCGTATTATGTACCCTTCTAGAAATATCATAAACCAAACCTCCAATAAAATCTTGGGAAAGGGAAAAAATCTAAATGGTGTACTCAAGAACCCAATAATGGTGGACATGAATCATATCAATCATCAGTAAGAATAAGTTGTTCACAATGTTTTGATAACAAAATCTATTTAATGTTCTCAATGTAATGATTCATAACTAGAAAATCATTGATCATAAACTAAAAAATAATTTTATATCCAAAATAATGATTAATAAGGGTTTCAAGGTAGAAATTATCATTTTATAATAATAACCTAGGCATGTTGAATCATAAGAATATGAAATTAGAATATTATGATCACTATTATCCAAAATAATGTCAACGTATAATCTTATGATTATTTTTAGATGTATTCAAAATCCAACATAAAAGTGTTAACATAAATATTCATAATCCTAGAAAATCATATCATCATCATCTCATGTGATATCTATTCTATATTTCCCAGTGTATTGGTGGGGTTTAATGGGGCTACACCTCATATAATGAAAACCATATGTATATGTTCAATAAGATCATAAATCATTAACTATTACCATATAGTATTACCCATTTAAAATAAATAGGTTTAACCAATAGTTCTTCATTAAATAATCATAAGTCATCCATAGAGATAAAATGGATGGTATTATTAGTTCATATCCACATTGAATCATAAGAAACATCAAATATTGTGGACATGGATGAAAAATAAATTTAAAAAAGTGTTTGAATTTTTATTTGAAGAGTTGAGAAAATATTATTATCATTAGATAAAAATAAATATATATATAATAATAAGAAAATTATGTAATTAAAATTAAACATTGGAAAATATAAATTTTTTACGAAATGAAAATAATACTTATAAATGCGACAGAGAAATTTTTTGGTTAATATTTTCAGAAAATATTCTTTTCATATTTTTGGTAAAAATTAAAAAATACAGTGTTCAAAAAATGAAAAAATGATTAATTTTAAATCATTGAAAATAAATTCAAATATGGCTGAAATTTACTTTCAATCATTCTTGAAAAAAATTTAAGAACATGGATAAGGAATAAAAAATTTATCGACCGGAGTGGGAATAAATTTAACTTCTCTTAAAAACATTTTCTCAATAATTTTATGATCCTAATAGATTAGAATGAAAGTTAAACCTAAAACCCCAAAAAATAATCGTATCATAAGAAAAAATATGGGGTTTAAAGTATAAGAATCATATAACTTCCCTCATGGGAATGTTAACACAAAAAATATCACAAAAATGAAATTATATCCTAATTATCTTAGCTCAAGTCTCGTCATGCTTCCTATGAATAATAAAATCCTATTTGATAAATTTATATTTAATATAAATATATATAATAACTATATATAATACTATAAATCATTACATTTTAATTTTTAAGTTTTCTTTTTATTAACAATTCTTCGTCAACGTCATTATTTATGCGAAAACAGGTCCATTTTCCATGTATGTTTTAGTTTGTTAATTTTAATTCTTGATCTTTGGTTATGGTTTTATCACCATTTTTTTAAAATTCAATAAATAATATATTTATTCATTTTATACACCTTTATATTCATTAATAAAATGTGGCTGTAAAAAATTAATTACATCACTTTATGAAGATGGTAGTCTATACGTATGCACGAGTGATGTTTCCACTTTT
Organism: Viscum album; assembly: GCA_963277665.1. Taxonomy (NCBI): domain Eukaryota; kingdom Viridiplantae; phylum Streptophyta; class Magnoliopsida; order Santalales; family Viscaceae; genus Viscum; species Viscum album. The sequence continues at coordinate 2,022,994,140 of OY728137.1, read as the reverse complement.
TAATGAATGGAATAAATGAAATATAAATAATAATTATGCTATAAATAATAACAAATATATCATTAATATCTTATATATTCATTAAATTTATCCTTATTACTATCCATATAAATAGTAAATGGAAAGTGAATCACTTCGCTTCAGGAGAGTTGAAGTACAGACTATACATTGTTAATATTATCAATTTCTAATAGATAGACATGTGATATGTTATATTTGATCTTATAATTAGATAAGAATAATTTTTAAAAAAATATAATATAAAAAATTAAATCAATCATAATAACTATATATTAATGGTTGTTATGGAAAATGAAATGCATCTCTTTATAGATAATGTAGTTTGGATATACACACAAGTGGTGATTTAATTTCCCATTGGATGAAAAGGACATGAAAAATGGTTATCCCATAATCATAATAAAATATAGGTATATTTATTATACTATATTCATTATTTTATTAGGTATAGAATCAATTTTCTTGAAGATAAGGAATAATTAAATATTATAAGACCCGGGCAAGATACTTATCTCTCATTTGAAAGACCACTATTTCCTTTGACCATATTCCCTCATAGGATGGGTTTTCAGTAATAAAAAAATCTCATGAATGATGGCGATTAATATAGGAATACTTTTTTTGAATTTCTGGATAAATATTTCTCAACATGTGTGAATAATGGATGATAAGAGATCCCTCTTATTATTGAGGGGGGGGGGAACACTTATAATTAATGAAAAGATTTAAATAATATAAAGTAACTTATTATGAAGTTGGATAAAAATAGCCATAAAATAAAATTCTATATAAAAAATGTCAAAATAAATTCAACTAATAATATTTAGACATGTTTCTGTAGAATTTATACCATTTTCTATGAGTTTAATCCCCTAGTATACCCATTTAAACCATAACAGTGTTAACAATTTTTTTATTTATCAACTATCAATTATGACCAAAAATTAAATTGGTAATATCATAAAATTAGTAAATTATTATTCATAATATGTAATAAATTATATCGAATTCAATTTCATTTTGTGGATTAAAATAATAAAAAATAACACAATGGAATATGTTTTTGAAAATTGATTTTTAAGCATAAAAATGAATTTTTTAACATTTATTTCCGAATATAAACCATTATATAAATATTATAACATTTATTAAGTATTTAATATAATAATATAATTAAAATAAAAAATAAATAAATAAATAATTTATTATACTAAGTTTAAAACACTTTGTGCGAATAATTGGTTTTTCATAAAAACATCACTTTTTTATAATCGAATGATTTTATTAAAATTCACAACCAATTAAAAACTAATGAATTAAATTTATACATTGGTAAAAAAGAATTTATATTATGATTAATATTATTAATAAAAATTTAGATAAATAAAAAAATACCCACTAAATAAAACATACATGATTATACCATTCTCATAAAAAATATTTCAAAAATGTTCTTTAGAATCCATAGTATATCTTAAGTGAAATATAAATTATAATAAATAATTATATATCATTTAAAAAACATAAATACATATTTTTTTATAATTTGTTAAAAAATTTACATATGATTAATGTCAAGTGTAAATAAAGCTATAAAATAGCTCAAATTTATTTATGTAGATATATATTATAAAATGTTATAGTGTTACATGAATGATTAGTTAAATATAAAGAGAGTATCAAAGAGTTTGATAGTTTATTATTGTATTTACATAGAAAAAATGAATTTCGGGTGATTCTACTCAAAAATAAATATTAATTTGATGGATAATATATATTAGATGAATTTGATCAGAAAAATTTATGTGATTTCATTTTTAAATTTTATTTGAGAGAAGTCTAAAATTTTTTTTTAAAAATAATAATAAATTTCACTTTAAATTTCAGGAGTAAATTAGAATTCTAGAGGAGTTTCTTGAAATAAAATGTGAAAAATTTATGGTAAATTCATGTTTTTCATTAATATATCTTCATCCAAATGAATCATTAAAACTTTATTGAATTAAAAAACAAATAAAAGGGGAGTTCATAAGGATTAATTAATGAATGAAAATTATAATGTGAAGAAGTCATACGAATAAAACAAGGTTTTTCAAATTGTTATGTATGGAAATAAGTGTTTTTATGGTGGGATTACTATTCATATGGTATGTATTTTCACTATTTTGTTCGGTTTATTTTTATTTTGGAAGGAAAGGAATATAAATTTTATAAATTCACCGAGAGATATGGTATAACTATTATATTTAAAAATAATATTTTTATAGTTGGGATATTAAAAACCATAGTAAAAAACTCAAATATTGATGAAAGGTTATTCCTAAATAATATAATTCCTGTATCACCCTTATAAGACTTTTAAGGACAATATTGATATATGGTGAATAAGTACAGAAATAATTTTTTGGGACAAATTTTATATTTTATAAGAATAATAAATTATTAGTATAGTAACGAAAATTATGAATGTGGTTGTAAATGATATATTGAATGGTATTGTAAGATGATATGAAGTTATTTAATGATGTGTAAAGACATTTCCCATGATACCAGTATAAATAAATATAATTTTGAAAAAAAAAATAATTTATATTAATGAATAATTTCACATTCTTGAAGAAATACGAGATACACTATCAAATGGATATGTTTCACTTATAAATAGTTATTATTCTATAATATATATATTGGAATAGAAATAAGAAATTGTGGAAAAATAATATTAAAGTGAAATTTATCCCCATTTATAATGGGGATTAATTATAGGGTAAAACATATTCTCAAAAAAATAAGAGAAAAATATATGAAGAGACTTGTAGTACAGGAAGAGGATATCTTATTTTTTAAAAAAATAGGAAGAAATTTTTTAAGAGGAAAATTTTATTAGATGTGTCAATAATATGAATATCATAAAGAATACATGTATTAAATATAGAAGAAATATGTTAGTTGAGTATGACTTTTTAAATTCCTCAACTGGAGGATGATAGGGTGTACCACTCTCCCCAGGTACTCTATTATTTAAAATTATTGAAGAAATGGTAAAGGATTAAGGGGGATAAATTATTCAATGGGTGTATGAATTGAAAGGATATGAATACCTAGAAAGAGGTTAATTTTATGGAGTTCCAATAATTACCTTAATATTAGATAAAACACAACAATGTATTTTGCAAGAACACACTATTGATGTTAAATAAAATGATGAGATAATATATAGGATTACATATACTTAAAGTAGAACAATTTTAAATATTGAGATATATGTAGTGATGAATATATTCAATTGGTATCGTGAAAATCTAGATCAATAATTTATAGAAAGTAGCTAATATAAAAAATTTCTAAATATTGTAATTCATTCTTAAATGATGAGGTATACGTAGTACAAAGCTTGATTTGAAATTAAAAAATTTATCTACAACATATAATTTTTTTTCCCATAATGTTATCCACACGTTTTTATAATTCAAAGGAAGTATCAATAATATATTGTGTTTTTACAGACCATGAAGATGACGTTGGATAACTTGATGGAGTAGAGGCAACATCCATGCAAGAATACACATTTTATTTTTTTTAGCTTATAACTTAGTTCGCTCTAATTGTTTTTCCGTATTCTAAAATCATTTGAAAATAAAATTCTATAAAAAACCTATAGAATCCCCAAAATTAAGTATTTACCTATATATGGTTCAATGAGATGAAGAAAAAAATGGGAGTCAGTAATGAGAATGAAATAGTTTTATAGCCTCATCCAAGAATATAAAAGTCAATAAATTAAAAAAATCCATGATAGAATGTTGTATCAATCGTTTTTAATGAATAAATGTTACAATTTTTTCAAAAAATGGAATAACTCACACAAATTTTTTTATTTGGTATATATAGATTATCTTGTGTTTGTGTGTTTTATATCATAGGAATTTTAGTGTTGAAGGAACAAAATTTATTAAACAATAAAATATTATAGATGTAAGTGAGTGAAATTTGACCACAATGATGTTATTGACTTATAACCTTGTTTCATATATTCAATATTGACTCTGGGGGATTAGATTATTTTTAATAAATCATATTTAAGTGTTAAATTAACTCATTGGAATTCCATGACTATAAAGAAACTGAAATTCACATTGTGCTGAAGCTGTAGTTAGAATGTTGGATGGTTTAATAAAGCTTAAATTATTTATCATAATCAACAAGTTATCAATAGAGTCTGAAGTTTTAAAGGATAATGGAATGTGGATTAAATATTTTTTGTTATGGGTTACAATTGAGAGTTATATATGTCATCTATATATATTTTGAAATAATTATATAGGAAAATTGGGAGTAATTTTTATTAATATACCAGTATTCCTTTAATGGAACAATGATAAGGAAATAATGATATATCTACTAAAGTTGAATAATTTTTATTTTATTAAATAATGGGTAGAAAATAATTCAATGAAATCTATATTACTTGATGGTATTTAATTAAAATATAAAGGTGGAGATATTATAACCATGTATTGATCATTTACATAATTTATGAAATTATTTTCAATTAAATTAAAATGGGTATATTTGTAAAACCCAAAAGTTTTATGTTGGAAATTTTTAAGAACCATTTTAGGTTTATGATGATGAATAGTTGTGAGATAAGTTTTTTTTGGAACCAATATGTTGCTTGTTTCAAAGGGGTTTTTAGATGAATTGGTTTCCAATATTTTACAAGTTGATTTTTTGAAGATACAACAAGAGTATGGCCATACATTGAATATACAATTATGTGATTAATTTTATCATACAAGGGATCTATACATAGTTTTTGTGATATTTTAATTATCCAGACTGAAAAATACAGATTTTTGAGTTTTAGTATGTTATTTTTTGTATAATGATATTATTTAATAATATTTTATTCTTGTAAGATGTTTTTTAAGGTTTATAGGTATTTTTGTGATGTAAAAAAATATTTTGTATTAGGATAATGCAGTTTGGAAAATTAGTTTATAATGAATTTGAAAAATTATATGGTCTTCAATACATAAGGGTAATACAACTTATCTTTATCATAATTTAGGGATACCAAGATATTTAATGGTCATTGGAAAATTCCATGATATATCAGTGTTGGTCATAATGATACAAAATGTTTTATCTATAGGATATTTAAGTGTAAAAATAATTTTCCTTATGATTTTTTAGGGTTACTATGATAACTAATTGTCTCCCTATTATATAATGTTATATATTGGGTTACTCGATAAATATGAATATATAATTTTTGAAAAATTGTGTGTGAATGAACATAAATGGATCCCATCAAAAAATAGTTCTATCAGATTAAAATTATTGACAATTATGATATTAATCAAAAGTTGGAATGGATGATTCTACTGTGAATATACATAACATGCCATAATAAAAGGATAATATATATATTTTTCATGTATAAAAAACATTGTCATGTTTTTATTAAAGATACTTCACAATAATGATTAAACTATGAAGAAATAATACGGTCCCGTAAATTTATTTTTTGGGATATTTTATATATACAAATCAATATTGTAATGTGATTCTTCATATCATGACATAATACATCTAGAAGTTGAAGAAAATTATTGAACGAGCTAACCTATCACGCCATTGTGTATGTTCCCACACTATGAAATGTAAAGAAAAGAAGGGTTCAATTTCAATTTGATTACATCAAAATATAATGAATGATTTTTATTTTATGGGACAACATCAACATACCCATTTTACTTTCTGTGGTTTAATTTTATGAAGAAAAAATTCAATTGATTGATTTAAGGGATTATAAACTTAAGTAAATTTAATAAATTTTAAATTTTAAATTTGTGATTTTGAAGGGAATAAGACCTACTATGTAAAAATATAGTTAATGAAAAAAGGGAACAATATGGTCCAAGATAAGTCAAGGAAGAAGGAATATGGTGAGAAATATATACTATTTTAAATATATCATTTTGAGTGATTCAATTGTGGTAAAATTTATTACTAAATATCATATTTTTGGAGATAAATATTGATATATAATATATAATAATAAATTGAATAAAATAAATTATTTACAATTGATCACATTTAGTTGATTGGATTAATAATATATTGTATAGAAAGATAATTACTAATTTGGAATCATCTAAATATGGATATTTCTATTGTGTCATGTTTATTTGGAATAAATTTATCTAACTATTCTATTACAAAGTTAAATGTATCCAGACATAGAATTTAGTGGGATACATGGTATGGATTGGTGCATCATATCTATAATTTTGATGTAGATTAAATCTTTTAAACATGTTGACCATGAAGTGATCTTCATGTCAATAAACTAAGACTAGACCTATAAGTACATAAAATGATTTCTTTTAGAGTAGTGAATAAAGGAGGAGAATTGATTAATCCATCTGAGGTAGTGAGATATTCATTAAACGATTGTATATTTATTTATAAAAATTGAGAAGTGAATTCAAAAAAAATTTATAAGCAATGACCATTTGTGAGGATTGAATTATCTTATATCATGTATGCTTCAAAATAATGAATTTATAGTGGTTCATTTGGTATAATCGTATAATACCAATTAAATTTCCCATTTTTTAATCCTAGCAAGGGTTAACCATGTAAAATATTTATTTACTATTTTCTTTACATTTCTGTACTCATACATGAAATTTAGTGAGTTTGTTGGAGAAAATAATTGATCAATAGGTTGATCAATTTTTTTCACGCACATGGGAAGAATATAAAAAAAGGAGATGATCAAGTGAAAGAAAAACATGAAATTAGAATCACCTTTAATATCACTCTAACTCAAAGAGTCTTGGTTACGAACACCATCTTAAATCTCTAACAAGGGTTACACTCAAAAAACCCAATAATCTCACAATCGTTAGTTCTATAGTTATTCATATGTAATGTGATAATGTTTAACATTTAATAAAATTATGATAGAACAATAATTTTTTAAATTAATATCATTTAAATACTATGAATCTATATCATAATTTATTATAGATTATATCCAACTTATTACATCATAACTAAATAACCCCCATAAACAATGGTTCAACATTTTTTATGACTTATAAATCATTCAGTATATATAAAAATTTCAATTATATTACCTTTTAAAATTTTAAGAAAATATTATTTCAAACATGGTAAATAATTAATTAAATATAGAAAACATAACTATAAAAGTAATCATATATAATACAAGGATTAACATAAAAAATTTAACTTATTCGTGTTTATATAATTATAAACCTTCTCAACCAGAATTTATATTTATAAAAATATAACTAAATATTCATTTTATATATACTTACAAACATAAACAATTATAACAATATATTTATTTAGTAAACAAACAATTCACATGAAATTACCACTAGAATATGTAACACAATATATATGTTAAAAATAATTAAACATGATCTATTATAGTTGAAATATAAATGAAATATAAATAATTGTAGTTATTTTCATTCAAAATCAATGATTAATTTTTCAAAAAAATCATTTAAATTTTTTATATTTGTGGGAAATATATTAAAGGAATATTATAGGCCTAACCAAATTATACATGAGGGAAGTAGATACCATAAAATAATATAATGTAATGGAATTCCTTTCAGACTCCGATGATAACAATGTATGTCATACAAATTGCAATTTAATTTCCATAAACATGTCATCTAGGATAAATATTATAGGTCCTTAAAATCTCAGTATCATTTATTAAACCCACTAATTTTTATACCCCAAAATTATTAACCTAGAAAATCATTAATTTCAACCAAATCCATAACAAAACCACAAAATAACCTACCATCAAATATACCTACAACAAAAGAACCAATAATGAAATAAAATAAACCTACAGAATCTTACATTAATCCATACCCATAATATTCCATTTGATGAATGTGACTATAATTTGATTCAAAATTATCAAATAAAAAAACTCAACCCTAACTAAGTGAAAGAAATTAATAAATATAAGGACAAATAGTGGAAGGCTGTGAAAGGTATTCCTTGTTATAATGAACTAAGACCCCATAGAACACCCTATATTTAAGAAGTAAGTGGGAGGGAGGATTAAAATGAGAGGTATTTTTCCAAAATTTTGGAACAAGGTATTAAAAGAGACAGAAGAGACTCCTTTGGATGGGGATAATAAAAATGTGATTAATTTGAAAATCTACCCCTTTTAGAAAAAAGTCATCCTAGTACCATATTGTATATGGTTTCCCTCAACAGGCTATTCGATGGCCCAACAGAAGTTAAGTGGAAGCCAAATGGTTTTCTAGTGGTTATCCCCTAGGATTACCACTACTATTTAAGTCAATGTGTTTAACTAAAGAGACATTTATGTGTGAAATGTTACTTATTAATATATATATTTTTCAAATATGGGAATAATTTATATAAAAAAACACAAGCACCATGTAATAAAAATGAACACCACTTTTTTTATTAGTACAAAACCTTACGTGTTATATATAAATACACAACATTAAAACTAAAATATTGAATTGGTTCAATGAAAAAAAATAATTGACATAGTTAGAATTTGATATTCTATATGATCATAGTCCCTTAGAAATATAACACCCATGAAGAAAACTAGAAAAAGAAAACTAAAAAATTAAAATATATTTTTTATTTTTTAGTTGATGTATATAATAATAGTAAAATACAATATAAATGATTGGTGAATGAAATACGAGGTATTTATTAGAAGTGTAAATGAAATAAAACTATTAAAATGGTATGATTCCCTTTATAATAGTATCCCACTATTTGAATAGTGACATGACCATTATATTACTAACACAACCATTTGAATTTAGAGTTGAAATGTATATAATATTTATCATGAATAAATTATGTGCATATAAGTATTACCTTTCAATATAAAAATTATCAATTGATGCATTTCAATGAATGTATAAGTATAAAAGTTTAGTAATATATTGTTTAATTTAGTTTTTTAAATGCTATGTTTATATTAGTAATAAAATAGTAAATTTACAAAATATAAATTAGTATTTTTAAAAAATGAATGTTATTTTTATAATTTGACTAAAAAATTTATCCAACTATTATTTTTTATATAATTTTTTAAATTACTCAAAAAAATTTAGCGAATAGTCAAGATCATTTTTTCAAATTCATAATGTCTCATGAAAAAATATTGATGTAATAATTACCAAATTAATTATAGAATAGTATTTTCAGTATGAAAATAAGATTTAATAGATGAAAATTGTAATTGAAAAAAATTAAATTAAATTTCTAAATTTAATAATAATATAAAATGTCTAAAAATATTTCAAATTCTATTAAAAAAATATTTACCATTTCTGAAAACATTAATTTGGTATAATTTAATATATTAATTGTTTTATTTTTTAAAAATTATTAAAATTGATATTTCATTCAAATACTATTAATAGCTCTAATGAAGTAAACTATTAAAATCCTATTCATTGAATAATATTTTATTAGTTATTTAAAACTAAAATATTCCTCAACTTCATGGGTAAATAAATTTCATCATACCCATTTACTACTTAAATCGTTATATATCATATATCCTCTCCACACTACAATCATTTAAGGTGTTATCCCCTTATAAGATCTGTAATCATCATGGATTTCATAAAAATACTTTAACATTTACTTTAGTTTTTCTATTTCATTATTCTATTAATTTATTCCTCTTTAAACCAATCCTATTAAATAGAAACTAATTATTACAAAAACATATTATAAATTTCTTTATTCTAATATAAAAATATTTAAATAATTTTAATATATATACAACCATTTATATATATCTATATATATTTATACATGTATAAATGTATATATTCTCTCACCATATTTTTTACATGTTCTGTTAATGGTCAGTTTTATTAGTATATGAGGAAATTGTTAATTCTTTATATATCACCACCTATGTGGATTCTTTTGGTAACATAATATATGTATTGATAAATATAATTATGATACTATATAATGACTATATTCATTTTTAAGAATATATTTTTTTTCTCCCTCTTTTTGTTAGTCTTGCTAATCGATAGTTTACCCCATATGAGGACTTTTTCAATTCATTATATATAAATTATTTCATCGTTGGTTACAAAAGCTTATCTATAATATATATATATATATATATATAAAATTTATTCTTATTTATTTGGTCAATATTTTGACTAGTTAGTAAATTAAAATGATAATAAAACATTTATACTAAAATAGAAAAGTGATCAATTGAAACATTCATTTCATAAAATAGTATACTATTTAATTAAAATTAAATATATAATTTATAAGAATATAATTGAATAATATTTACAATAATGAATATAATATATTTATATATTTGTTTTCATTAAATAAAATATTATTATATATATGGTGTAAATGTAAAAAACAAAATGAGTACTAAGATTATGAGATGCTAAACACTTCCATTACCTTTTGGGTTTATCCAGTTATTGTTTCCCTCTATTCCCTATTATTATTCTCAAGATTAATTATTTATTTCTTTTATTTACTTTTCCAAAATTTGATTTTTTTTCATTCCTCTATGGATTTAAATTTTTTTATTTCATTTTTATGAAATCTATGTCACCTCCAAAGACGTTGATAAATTCATTATTTTCATATACAATTTGTGATTATTATAATGTGGTTTCTTATTCTATATGCATCCTATAAAATTTTATTTTATTAGACCCATAAATTTTATAAATAATAATTTTCATCCTTGTTTGGGTAACCTCTAAATTTATTCATAGACATGTTCATTCTGATATAAATATTAAACACATTCATATATTATGAGTGATTTTATATATACTGTGATCTACATTTCCTCTCTATATGTAATTTTTCACTATGAGTATATTATATTATTAAGTGTGGTACAATAATAATTTATTAATTCAATGCATTATGAAAATTATTAAAAATTTGGAGGATAATTTTCATTTACATGATGCAGCCAGCATTGGCGATAATTTTATGCATTGACAAGATATAGTTAACATTGTCTAAATGTAATTATGTTTTAACAGGGATCCTAGACTAATGATAATATATTTTTATTCATTTCCTATATTAAATGTATTCATAAAATTTATTTTATATTATTATAATTATCATCATATAATAATGATTTTTGAAACTTATTATACTCACCAGTGTACTCATGTTGATTCAAGTGTCATGATTCTTCAAACTATTCCTCCCCACAGATGTTTTTTATCTCACCATTTCTTTCTATATGTCCTTTAGTGATGAAATTTATTAATAGTATAATTTATGAATATATTAGGACTGTATAAAAGGATTTGACTAATTATTAATATTCTATTTGGGTTAAGGTTATATAAACACAATTTTCAAAGGACACAAAACCTGTCAATTTTAAGACTTGAAATGTTTTATATATTTGTTTTAAAAATTTATCAATAATATTTTATGAAACTCGATTTATATTATAGATGGTTTTATGTATAAGCTCAGTAAATTTGGTAATTATAATATAAAATGAAAACCATCACGATACATATAGATTTAATAAGTTAATCCCTTAACATTGATTTACTACTTTGAATCTGTGCTTTATCAATAATAAAATGAATCCAATATTGTGCTAACATTTAATGTTTTAGAAAATTATTGGAAATAAGAGAAACCAAGACAACAACCAATGCCAAGGAAAATTAAATTAATTTTTAAAAAACATTATTTATTTAATGAGTGATAGAGTTCAAGACATCAAAGAGGTATCTAACTAGATTTTCCATGTTATCATCAATAACATGAACTGTGTGGAATATCCACCATCAACATACTTGGATAAATTTTCTATTAAGTCAATTATATAATTATTAACACTTTAATTTATATAAAATTTGGATCCAAAAATTATGTAACAATGGTCCAACGATAAGAGAGAAACATATTTTGTGCATTATTTTTCATAAAAGGAAATTTTTCCCTAACCATCTACTGCATAGAAAGGGAAACTAATCAATAGTGAATATTGATAAAGAATAAAAATCTAGATGATTAACTGGAATCAATAAAGTTCAAAGACTATAAGAAAATTCTTTTTATATGTTTATTCCTTATGAACATTTTATAACTATGGAATAATAATTTTTTTTCAGATAATAAATAGTAGAATGAATTTATTTCAACATATGTTGTGAATATCACAAGGATTTGAAGGTAAATTTATATTTTTAACAATAATTTTAAGAAATAATTTATTTATTAATTTCTAAAAAAAATTATATCATTACAAATAAACTATTAACAAAAAACAATGGAGTTATAAGGATATCGTTTTATATTCTATAAACATATATTTGGAGCATGAATAATTCTCTTATAGAAATGAAGTTATGAAATGTATGATAGAGTTTCATTCATGATGTTAAATTATAAAGGAAACGAAGGTATGAAAATTTAACGAAACATATGTTAATGGAATGGTTAGTAGAACCCATTAACCTTCCTAAAGAAAATAGGGAAATTATTTATCCGTGGAAAAGATGGAAACCATATTGATTAATATAGAATGGAAAAAATGAATAAAATCAATGTGATTTATAAAATTAAGGCTCCCCTAAAACATATTCCCAATTTCTATTTTTTTAATTACTGGAGAATTGGAAACAATTAAATCAAGTCCACTAAATAATGGGTATTCAAGGATAATTCATTCAAAATCCACTAAATCAATTTGATAATAAAAAACATTGTTCAATAATAACCATTAATGTGGATGAACAAAAATGATTTAGTTAATGGAATACCTACTATTTATTATAGAATAGTAAATTTTTTAATTGAATATGTAATAATTTATTTTACTATGGAATTATAATTTTTGTCATTTTATAATATTTGGATCTATTAATTATTTTATAAATTTGTTGCATGAATTTTTTTTGTTTTTGAATTTTTCTAGGAGTTTCATGGTTTTTCTACATAATTAGGTTTAACCATGTGGAGAGCACGTGATGGGTGCTGCTATAGTGGATGTGTATTTTTTCAAAGGATACATATAATCATCCTACCATGTGGGGATCCGTAGTAAAATGCGTGGTTTTGTTCAGTTTTTTCAGGTTTCCTATTGGGTTCAAATATAGTTAAACATGCTCATATTGTAGAATAGTGTGTTTTACCCTTTTTTAAAATTTATTAAAATCCTAATGTTACGCCCTGATTTTTATCCTAAGGACCCATATCCTCCTCCCACTCAGTTTAGAATCCCCTAAACATGCCTACACCCTGTTCATCTCTTTCATTATTGATTTTTCATAGACTCCACACATGTTTTTGAATTATCCCCCCACATTAATCCCCTATATTATGTTATTCTACCATTATTTTTGTATTTTCTATTAGTTTAAACTTCACCCATGAACCCTAGAGGAATTTTTGGGCTGATTTTGGGTTTTGGATGAACTAAAGTTTTGGATTTTGATTTAAATCCCTACAGACACTATCTTTATCCATGTTATGATGTTTTTAATCAATGATTTCATGTTCCAGATTATTGTAAATTGATTTCACCTATTTGAAGTGGTTATTTCAATGGTATTGATTTATTTTTTTATCTCATGGTGTGATTGAGTTTTATAAATTCCATTTCTAATAAATTTATTATTATATGTGATATATAAGTGGTGTTTCTAATTTTTTTCCATAATTCTTGTCTTGAAATTTTTTTCCTCTTATGTATTTCATGTTCTTAATATAAATGATTGTTTTCACTTTCCAATCCCATTATTAGAATTAATATATCTCCATTAAAATTGGCTTGAAATAAATAAAAGAATTTTAGACTTCATTTGGTTTTCAATGAAGAGAATCCATGTTGAAGAAATGGGTGGATTGAAATTAAAATGTTTTGTGTGAACATAAAAGATAGTTTGTCACTTTCAATGTTATATAATGTATTTTGTAAGTAAACCACATTGATTAACCATTTTGTTTCATCGAGGTATGGGTTCCTTATTTCTATGAGATAAATGAATAAAGTAGAAAGTTGTAGATACCCAAAGCTTGACAAACATAGACATTACATTACTTTTTCAAAATACTTAATACATGAAAAAAAACAGATGCGTAATGACTGTACTTGTTTATTTTCTTTGGAAACTCAAAACATAATCTTCTAATAATGGTGAAAGATCTTCAACATCTCCCCTAAAGATCTCCCCCTTTGATTTTCTTACAAAAAAACTTTCTTTATATCCTGGGGAAAATAAAGCATAAAAATGGTGAGCTAAAATGCTCAGTAAGGGTAAACATAGAGAACATAAAACAATCCCTAAACATTTGAATGTAATAACATGAAAATAAACCATCAAAATCAGGAGTAATGACATAAATGTTGGCAGTGTATATGGTATATAACATAATGTAACATTAACCATGATAAAATATAATTGGAATGAAACATGTAATTGTGGAAACCATTAATCAAATGTTATGATTTCCATATTAGCCAAGGCGTTGCTTCCAAGACCATCATAGTGGAAAAAGTCCATTACTGAATTGGGTTTACTTGCCGTTCAAGCCCTATATTACTGAACCAGATTCACTTTCCATTCCATCCATGTCAATCTAATAAGATTTAAATCATTACCCAATGCATTATAGGGAGATATAGGTCCCACCCATATTATATTTAAACCATTCTTCCGTGTGCCACAAAACAATCATAAATCATTCATCATAACCCAATGAATAAAACGGGTTTCATAAACATCATCCAATCATGACATAATTGATATAAATCAAATTAATATCTTTTCATTATAATAAAAAAAATCAAACCATGTAAATTTTAGAAAAATAATACATGAAACATAAAAATGCTAAATAATGTCATCTTAGATGGAAAATTGTTTTGATAAAACACTTGAAATGAATTCATGAGAACAATATCCTTTCTTCTTCAAAATCATTTTCTTTTCACAAAATGACACGCAATATGAAATGAAAATTATTTTATTGAAAATAATAATGAAATATTGTAGAGTATGATTCATGAAAAAAATGTGTTATGATGCCGTAAAAATCAGTTCATGCCGTATAAGTTAAAAAAACATTCTCCTCGCATGTTTAACAGAAAAGTCAAAAAGTACCACGTACAGTAAACAAAATGAAGATTCCTTCCATAACACAAAGTAAAAGTCAAAGAGGGGTAAACATGACTTTAAACATACATGGAAGAATAGAAAACTTTTTATGAAAGCATTTTTAGAAAACATGGGCATGGATGATAAACATAACCCTAGTAAATAGTTACGAATAAACACTCTCGGATAAGAACAAGATTGGAATAATTGTTCCTTACCTTATGTCCAATTATTTTTGTATGTGTCCGAGGATTTTTTATAGTGGGTTTAAACATATTATTAATTTTTAACGAAACCATAATAATATTTATGACATCATATATGATTCACATACGACTTTATATTACCCGTTCATTTGTCAATTCCATGTTAAAGCAGCGTTTTTGGTAAAATCGTTTAATTTATCATCCGTGTTTTCACTTGTATTTATTCATATGATTACATAGATAATTATTACTTACTTTAATAATGTAAAACATGATTTATATACAATATATATTCATAATGTACATATATATAATAGATCGATAAATGGAATGAAATACACCATTCATGGAGACGGTAGGCCGTACGTACGCATCAATGATATTTTCGTTTCCTTATTAAATTGAATGGAAGTAAGTAAATAACATATACATAAATCCATTATCATTAATATGTCTTATATTTCATGATTAATTTTTATATATACTTTATAATCATTGTTGAATGGTTAACATGGAGAATGAACCCTATCGCGTCGTTGAGACGGTAATCCGTACGTACGCACGAGCGATAATATCATTCCGATAATTATTGAATGGAATTAGAGTGGATGAGATAATCTCTCAGAATTTGTATCATGTTATAATAACCAAATATAGTTATTATTTACACCATTATACCTATCCAAGTAAGATGGTGGTTGAAAAAAATATTACACAACAATGTGGAGATAGTATTCCGTACATACGCACGTGCAAGGATTTCATTTTCCGCAGGATGGATAGAAGGTGAAATAAGGTTGTTTCATATTTATAATAACATATCACTATATTAGTGATACTGATGTCATTAAATTATTATGAAACAACCAAATAAGAGGAAGTATAAGAAGAAATTATTTTGAAATAATCGGTAAAGGATATTACCTCTTCTTCGACGTGCCTCTTCTAAACCACATCTTAGGGAACTAAAGTTGGTCTTTGAAGAAGACCCAAACCTCTAGTCAGTTTCTAGAGAAGTGGATAAGAAAAAGTGGCAGGTTATGGACGAGATTTAATGCTCCAAATTCTATGAGGAGGAGAGGGAGTAGGTTCCCTTTTATAAGGGAGGAGAGGGGAACTTTTGGAAACATCTAAAATATTAATTTATAATAAACTCAAACCCCATTTTAAAACCTTAAAAAATGACTCCAATACAAATATTAGATGAGATAGGGTTGTAATATCATCAAAAAATAAAATTTAGACATGTTGGGAATTTATTTTAAACCTTATCAACTTGATTAATCCTTATTTAATCTATTTATTTTTTTGGTAATAACATTATAACTATTAAATTGTTATAAATAATTACTTATGTGTTGTGAATTGTCCATAATTGGATATTTTATGACATTTTAGACCATATAAATTTCAATTTATAATTTTTAAATATTTTTGTTATTTTTAAACTATTTTATAATCTGTTATTTTTATAAAATAACAATAGTTTTAATTTTGAAAATATGCATTTATTTGAATTTACCTAAAATCCAAACAGAGGATATATTCGATACAAAATATTTAATAGACTACTAACATGTCATATGAATATATAAAATTCGTTTAGAACATTAAACAGTTCATATAATATTTATTTTAATATTTTTAAAACCATTTATTTGATATTTCAGTCAATAAAATAAATTCAACATCACTATTGTGTCACCATTAATGAAAACTATTTAATCCATAAAAATTTTGAATAAATCAACATGATGTACATAATTTTATTATATTTCTTGTGACTATTTATTTTGGAAGTCTTATGTAGTTTATCACTAAATTAAAATTATTACACTTATAAGATATAAGAGAGTGGCATGTTGTCACATTCTTTGGTGTTAATAATATTTACATCAATTTCATGGTTGAAAGTCCATGAAGTGAATATATTCAGACCCTTAGGTGATATGGGTCTAATTTTAATCATCCAATAGAATTTTGGGAGGTGTTAGGATAATTTTATAATAATATTTTTACCATTAATTAACTGATTTACCTTTAACTGCGGTAACTAACATTTAACGTAGTTACTATTCAAAATGCCCAAAAATAAAAAGTATCCTATTAACATAATTTGGACCTACTGATTAAAAATATGGAATCTTTTTTTCCAAATTCAAGACACAGAATATGCAGTAATTAATTTAAAATTATTCTTATTGTTAAAAAATTGTGTTTTTATTTAAAACATACAAAAAGATTGAAATGTTTTTACCCAGGAATTCAATGTAAAATTAATGATAATGACATATATAATATAAAATGGTAAAAATATTTTCTAGTTATATTTTAAAATTATTCAATATTATACTTTAACAATAGAAGTTATCATAATGAAAAAGGTTTTTTTTAATAAAATTTAGCGTGCTTTTATTATTCATCAAAATATGAATGTTATCAGAAAAATATCAAAACATTATTGAACATAAATTTTTATATCCTGATTCAAAAAAGGATGTTTATTTTGTAAAATTTAACTTATAAACATATTAAAAATTATATTTAAAATGGCTGCGCCTTCAAAAAGCGGCAAAACTGCATTTTTAAAAAATACTTATTTTACCCGAAAAATTTATTCTGTTCTCATACCATGTTCTATAATATGTGTAAGATGAATTATTATGTAATAAAATTAAAAATGAAGTTAATAATATTCATAATAGCTATATTATAACAATATATCATTTTTTATTGAAATTCTGTATTGGGTACAACACACGCTATTGAGGAAGGTCTCTCTTGCATGCAACACAAGCCAAGAATAGGGATTTCATATATTACAAGATAATAATGTGTTGTGTATAGATCAAGCTAATCTTGTTGTAGCTTACAATACAATTCATCAAAGAAATAAAAAAAATATTTCTCTTAAAATCTCAGGGTGTTACATTCTACCCCTCTTAAAATGAATTTCGCCCTCGAAATTCGTCGGGGATATAAATATTTTAATACTAGAAAATTTCATTCGTAGAAACCCACAACGTAAAAAGGAACACTAAAAATTAATTTTAAAACTAAAGTATGAAATGTAACGGTTACCCAAATTAACTAATCACTAGGTTTCCACATAGGAGAACATAGGTCAAAATATGGATATGGAAGAAAAATATAAGCATCAATTTCTGATGGAGAGTGGTAGAGAACATGGCTATAAAAAATCCAACAATCACAAATCATTAAATTTGTGATGATCTAAGGTACCATCTGGTTCATTTGATATGAGAGTTATAGGACATAATTTTTGGTTTATAAGATCATTTCCCTAATGTTGATGAATTTCTACATAAGGAGAAATACTTACTTGATTTCAGTGTAATATCATCATTGGTCATTCCATGAACAATTTGTAATTCATCTTTTATTTTAATAAATGAATTTGAATTTTTCATTCTTGAAGTATTAGCAGATAATGTGATATAATGATAGGTCATTCTATCTATCTCAAACATAAGGTTAACAAAAGTTATTAAATATACATAAGTCCGTCTATGGTGAGATTAATTGTATATGGTTCAAAAAATGGACTTATACTTCATCTATCATACAACTTAATAAAATAAAACTAATTTATACTAAACAAGGACTTCCTGTAGGTGAGTGGTATGTGATAAATGATTTTTTTACTTCGGTTGTGGGTTTAATTTCTACAGCCTTGTCCGACGCGACGAGTTTTTTCCCGTCCTATGGGTTTTCCATTTTCTAAAACTATAATATTATAACATCAAAAGTTTTTTCCCTAAAAAATACTAACTAATGTCTAAATTAATCCATTCCAATCTTTAGGATTATCCAAAATACTCATGTCCAATCTCATAGTATAAAGAAAACGATTACTAGAAAGGTCATATACCAAGCATGTGAATACAATAATTTCTCCCTGTATATCATAAGATATATCTTGTTGGTCACATTCGGATCATGTGAATACCTTGATAATGTATTCATGGAGCACAAATTAACATATAACCTTAGTGAAAACATATATTCTATCAAATTACAACTCTTTCCACATACTAAAATCCCAAAAATTCTATATACTCAAATCATGATATCAGATAAGAACGAGATTGGAATAATTATCCCTTACCTTATGTCCAATTTCTTCCGTATGTGTCTGAGAATCTTTTATAGTGGTTGTAAAAATATTATTAACTTGTAACAGAACCATAATAATATTTATTATATGATATATGATTCACTTATGACTTTATATTACCCATTCATTTGTCAATTCCATGTTTAAGTAGCGTTTTGGGTAAAATTGTGTCATTTATTGTCTATGTTTTGACTTGTAATTGTTAATATGATTACTTAGATCATGATTACTTACTTTTATAATGTAAAAGATGATTTATATATAATATATATTTATAATATACATATATATAATAAATTGATAATTGGAATGAAATACACCATTCATGGAGACGGTAGGTCATACGTACACATGAACGCTGTTTTCGTTTCGTTACTAATTTGAATGGAAGTAAGTAAATAACATATAAAAAAATCCAGAATCATTAATATGTCATATATTACATTATTACTTATCATATATACTTTATAATCATTCTTGAATGGTTAACTTGAGAATAAACCTCATCATGTCGTGGAGACGGTAATCCGTACGTACGCAGGAGCGATGATATCCTTCCCATAATTATTGAATGGAATTAGAGTGGATGATATAATATATCAGAATTATTATTATGTTTTAATAAACATATATTGTTATTCTTTACACCATTATACCCATCGAAGTAAGGTTCTGGTGGAAAAACAAATTACACCACAGTGTGGAGACGGTATTCCGTACGTACGCAAGTGCGGTGATTTCGTTTTCCATAGGATGGATAGAAGGTGAAATTGGTTTGTTTCATATTTACAATAACAAATAAGTATATGAGTGATACTGATGTTATTAATTTATTATGAATCAAAAAAAGGAAGTAGAAGAATAAATGAATTTGAAAGAATCGGTAAAGGATATTACCTCTTCTTTGACATGCCTCTTCTAAACCTCCTCTTAGGGTAATAAAGTTGGTATTTGAAGAAGAACAAGACCAATCGTATGTTTATATGGAAGTTTATAAGATTAATATGAACTTTTTTGACGAGCTTGAAGGCTCAAAATGGTGTGGGGAGGAGAGGGAGGAGTTTCCATTTTATAAGGAGGAGAGGGGATCTTTTAGAAACTACTTAAATATTAATCTATAATAAACTCAAACCCCACATAAACACCTCCAAAAATGACTCAAATTAGAATATGAGATTTTATTGGGTTTTAATCTAACCAACCAATAAAATTTAGGCATGTTGTTAATTTATTTTAATCCTTTTTGAACTTGATTTATCCTTATTTAATCTATTTAATTTTATTTGTGGTAATAATATTCTAAATTTTAAATTGTTATAAACATTTACTTATGTGTTATAAATTTCCCATAATTGGATAATTTATTACATTTTAGACAATATAAATTTTAATTTATAATTTTTTTTGTGATTTTTAAACAATTTTATAATAAGTTACTTTTATAAAATAACAACAGTGTCAATTTTGACACTATTCATTTTTTTTGAATTTAAATAAACTCCACACAGAAGGTTTATTCAAAAAATAATATTTAATAGACTAATGAAATGACATATTCATCTATAAAATTATCGTATCACATAAAATTGTTCATATATTATTTATCTATAATTTTTCATACCATTTATTTGATATTTCGGTCAATAAAATAATCTCTACATCACTGTTGTGTGGCCATTAATGAAAACTAGTTCATCCATAAAAATTATAATTAAATTAACATGATTTATATAATGTTATTATATTTCTGGTGATTATTTTTTTCGATGTTTTATGAATTTTATCACTAAATTATAATTATTACACTTATCAGATATAAGAGAGTGGCATATTGTCTCTTTCTTTGGATTTAATAATAATTACATCATTTTCATTGTTAGAAGTCCTTGAAATTAATATATTACGACCCTTAGGTGATATAGATCTACTTTTATTCATCCAACATAATTTTGGAAGGTGTTAGGATCATTTAGTAAGATTATTTTTACACTTATTTACCTGATTAACCTTTAACTGCGGTAAATAAAATTTACTATAGTTACTATTCATAATGCCCAAAAATAAAACGTATCCTATTAACGTAATTTGGACCTACTGATTCCAAATATGAAAGCCATTTTTCCAAATTAAGGACACAAAAGACATAGTAATTAATTTAAAATTAATCCCGTTGTTGAAAAAAATTGGTTTTTATTTAAAACAATCCAAAAGATTGAAATGTTTTTATCCATGAATTCAATGTAAAATTAATGATAATGAAATAAATTATATTAAATAGTAAAAATATATTATATTTATACTTTAAAAAAATTCAATATTATAATTTAATCATATAAATTATATTGATGAAAAAAGTTTTTTTTAAATAAAATTTAGCGTGTTTTTACTATTCATCAAAATATGAACATTATCAGAAAAATATCAAAACATTATTCAAAGTAAATTTATATATCTTGATTAACTAGAAGAAGTTTATTTTGTTAAATTTAACTTAAAAGCTTCATAAAAATTAGATTTAAAATGGGTGCACCTTTAAATGGCGGCAAAACTGCATTTTTTTAAAAATACTTATTTCACCCAAAAAATTTATTTTGTTCTAACACCATCTTCTAGAATATGTGTAAGATTGATTATTATGAAATTAAATTAAAATTTTAGTTAATACTATTAATAATGTCTATATTATAACAATATATCGTTGTTTAGTGAAATTTAGTATTGCGTACAACACACGCTATTGAGGAAGGTCACTCTTGTATGCAACACAAGCCAACAATAGGGTTTGCATATACTAAAAGCTAGTATGGTGTTGTGTATAAAGAAAGATAATTTGTGTGTAGCGTACAACACAAGACATCAAAGAAATTAAAAATATTATATCTCATAAAATCTCGGGGTGTTACAAAAGTGGTTGTTCTATATGAGGTAATTAGAGGTGAGGGAGAGTTATTAATTATTCCTTGTTTGTTGACCATGGATTGATTGTGCACTCACATCCATTTTTTGTCATTGGAAACCACGAAACATTATTTAAGTACTATATTTACTATATTCTAGTTGGTATGTATGATGTTATTGTCCCTTATAAGTTGATATAATGATTGGTGGAGCTTCCATTATGATGATACTAGTATAGGCTTGTCAGGTGGCTGGTGTTTTGTGGAGATTATCAAGGATGGATGTTAGTACTACTTTGGTTTAGTAAAGTCATTGTCCATTTCACATTAGGTCCTAGGTTAGATCCCAAGGAACATTTTCCTTTATTGGTGGTTCATATATAGGATTCTTATCTTTTTTTCAATTGTATGATCTCCATGTTTATATTTTTTTTAAATCCTTTATGTCCTTTATATTCATTACTTATCTCTTGGTATGTGGAGCCCACATTATAGTATTATTTACCCTTTTTTCATTTTATTTATTTTTAATGGATTTATTAGATATTTAAGAAAAAAATTTGAATTAAAATATATCATTTTGTGTTCTCAAATTTTCTCTAAAATAGTATATTTGGTTAAACCAAACCTTGGATAAGGACACAACTTCAATGTGATTGTTTTTATAAGATGTAAAAAATAGAATGTTTATTAAATATCATAAACTTGATATTTTTTTCCGGTCCTTATATTTGGAAAACATATTTTATAATTTTATTTCTCACTAGAATTTATGACTTAATTTTCAAAATTAATTGAATATATTCCTTGGAGATATACGTCTTCACCTATTAGCTCACACAATGCATAAAAACACCATATTTTTCATTATGTTTCTATGTCATATATAAGTTATTGTTTTTCTTTTGGATTGGTCATCTATTTCTTGGTCCCTGATGATGAGTTTGCAGGTGATGAGAATTCCGGAGTTTCATAGTATTGATCGTGTTGTGAGGTTATTTTTTGTTTAATTTTAGTTATGGATGTATAATCCAATATGACCTTTCATTTTCTAAATTTTTTTCTATTATATATTATTATGTATTTATTCAATAAATTGTTTTTATTTTTACATAAATGTGTTGAATCATTTTGACTAGTTGTGAATTATTTGGATTGATTATTTATTTTTCCTATATATACTGAGGTTTCATAGGTGTGTAACATATGAAAAACACAAACAAAACATTTGAAAAACATATTCTATCTCTTCACACTGATTTGAGGGTAAAATCATTAATAAGGGAATATTCAACGATTACCATGCTATATTTTCCTAACAATGGGGTTCCGAAGATCCATTCGATCATAATTGCAAGCTTGGTAGGGGGATGGGAGAGGTTATCCTGTACTAGTTTGTTACAAATTTTTTGTGTGAAGTAGTTTTTAATATATATAAATATTGAATCAAATAATTAATACCTAATTTAATAAAAAAATTTAAACAACTAGTTGAGTAATTTTTATATCTCAAGTGTTTTATTCTTACACAATTACTATTTATGAGAAGATTATCTATACAAACCCCACAATCCTTTATTTTTTGTAATTTAATTATATACTTAGAATGGATTGTATACCTTTATAAAAAATTTAATCTAAAATAATGAATATAAATTCTCTTTACATATTCATAACCATACAATTCTTCATAAAAATTCATAAGGGATTATGAATTTATAATATACAATACTTCAAAAAAATGTGTATTGATACTCAATGAAGTACAACTTATGTAAAAAAATTCTATAGATGAAATACCCAAATATCAAATACCTTACCTTTATAATTGAATATAAATATTTAAATTTTATCAAAATAATTTATTGATGTTATATCATACCATTATTTAGTGTTATTAAGAAAAATTATATATATTGGGGAACCTTGATCAACGATCACCTATTAAATTACCATAATAAAAATTAAAATTTTAATGGATAAACTATATGGATATTTTGAGAAGTGTTCATAATACATTGTACATAAACATAGGGTGAACTTATTATAATTTGTATGAATAATGAGGGTTCCTTCCATCTTTTCATAGAGTATCGAGAGACAAAAAATATCACTAGAATGAATATGTACCCATTACCATAGATCATTAACTTATTCGATCAACATTAGGGATACCCAATATTTTTAAAAAGATTTTATTTGTTATAAATGTTCATTATCTAAAGTTTATGGGATATTATAATCAAAATACATGTTTCTTACATTATAAAGAAACAATATGTTCAATTTCATTCAATATGGACTTATAATAAAAGTAATAATATTTATATCAATGAGGAATAATATATTTATAGAATACCATGATAGTATTTTGGTGATGGATGTCATTATAAGATAATATAGAATTAAATAAGAAGATTAAAAACACATTTGGATTCCAATGAAGATATTATATATGGAGAGTTTATATATTATGTACTAGAATTTTGAATTTCAAATGAAACATGTCACAGTCATGGATCTTTTATCTGTACATGATGAAATTTATATAGACCCTTAAAAGGGAAAACAATTAAATTAATTGAATTGACCAATAAGTGTTATGAGGATCCATAGGTTTAATAATTTATCTAGGTACTACAGAATATTTATGAGAAATTTAAAATAATTTTAGATCATACTAACTATGATAACACAGAAGGGAGTAATGCATTCTTAGGGAGATGAATGTGAAGATAATTTTAATCATGTCAAAAAGAGTTTAGTCATGGAACCTATAATCACACAATACAAATGTGAATAATCATTTCAGTTATATAGTTATTCCTTAATGAAGGGATTACGTTGTGTACTCGTGAAAGATAATAAATTCATATATAATACCATTCAATAATAGATGGTAAAAGAAAAAATTGCACTACATAAGATCTAGAGTTAGAACATGTTATTTATTCATAGAAAAATTGGAGTTATTTATTTTGTGTAGAGAAGTGTAACATATATACTGATAAAAATATATAAGATTATATATTCACTCTGAAGGAAAATACATTAACTTTACAAAGATGGTTTGATTTAATGGACAACGACAACATGATATATGACTATCATGGGAAAGCAAATATGAAAGACAATTTTCTTAGATGAAATAAACCTATTAACTTATATATTATTGGGATTTAAAATATACAATAATTATTTATATAAAAATGATGGAACGTAAAATGGTAAATTCATGGAAGATATCCTACCATTTTGAAATGATTTCCCAACCATCAATCCCTATGAATTTCATGGAGGAACGATGAGATTATTATGAGAATCAAAAAAAGGATAAATAAACAACTCAATAGATTATTCATGAATCTATCATAAAAAATATCGAACTATTAGATATGAGACAAGAGTATAAATATTTTTGATGCCATAGATAAATAATGAGATACTAGATTATGATCATAACTCATCTTTCCTCAACCCGAAAAGAAGTATCAATCTTTACCATGATCCTCATGAGAAATTTTTATGAGACATCATAAAGAATAATATTTCAAAGTAAATATCCATGTTTATGATCTTCCAAAAAAAATCTTATAGAATTATAAGTATAAATTGAAACACAAAAATTACCTGTTTTATCATAAAATTGGGGTAACATCACTGTGGAATTATTCACTATTCTTATGAAGACATAAGAAGAAACAATTCATTATTGGTAATGGTGGATAGAAATACCATGACTACAAATATCCACTCTATTCATGAAGATGTATAACTAGAAAACAAATATAACGATATATGTCAAAGAAGTGTTGTGTAAATAAAAGGAATCATTTTTATCATATCTAATTAGGATCCAAGGGGCAACTATAAATCATGGAATAGTCTTCATTATATCATAACGTTGGAGTTAAACATTAATAACACCTAGAAATTCTAGTATAATATTCTATCTTAAAATAAAATCTTGAATCTTTTGGATATTTTGAGATCATGAAATATGGGACTCTAAGTGGAAAAATATCAATGTCATCCCATAGTTGAGTTCACATAAAATAATTGGTTTGTGAATATTAATTAGTTATACCGAGATGATTAACAATATAGTAGGAGATACACAAATCTAATAAGCTAGAATAAGATGTTGAATAAAAGATTATAGGACCTATAATCATACAAGATATGATATAGAATGTAAAAGACATTTATTAATAGAATAAAGCATTACTAATTTGAAAAAATATTTATGAATGTTATTATTGAAGAAATACAAACTTTTATGTCTGAGATAATGTATTAATTTAAATATCTCATTAAAAGAGTCTTATTACATATAAAAATAACTAAAAGAATATATCAATATATGTTATCCCCTTTTAAATCTTTGAAAATATAGTATTTGAGTAATATATAGAATTACATTCACCAATTCAGCCCAATTTTCATAATGATTTCCATTTATCTCTTTTAAGGGAGTATATCACTAATCTCTCTGATATATTGAATCAATATATAGAATATCTTGAAGATTAAATTTTATGTAATGAGAAATCGAGTAAGATCTTACAATATGGAGACAAATATATATTCAATAAGACAACTAAACTTGTTAATGTACTTTCAAAAAACCATAAACATAAAAAAGGAACAAGAGATCCTGAAGATTTAATAAAACATAATTTCCCTAAACTACTATCAACTAAGAATATGAGTTTAAATTTTTGTGATGAAATTTGTTAAGGAGGAATAATCTTAACAACCACGATTTTTCTATATGAAACTCACCCTTTTAATATATATGTTTTCAATATATGGGTAAATTTTATTGAATAAATCAAATGAATTGCGTAATAAGAAAAACAATATTTCATCAATATATAAAATTAAATCTAAAGGATTAATAAAACCCATAAAATAAAAAAAATAAAAAAATAGGAAATTTTAAAAAAATAACATAAGTAGATTTTTGCAAACCATATTGATGCATTTTCTTATAAATATCATACTTGTGAAAAAAACAAAATGAAAAAAAATTAAAATATTATTGGAATTTCTTAAAACATATAAAGTAGTTATGATTAATTGTGGGAAGAAAATGTTTTTATATGACATGTAATGGGAATATAATTATTTTAATAGTGAAAAGAATACTTAAATAGCAATTAGATCATTAGAATAATAACTTGACCATTGAAATGCTAAAATGGTGGGTAAATAATATATTTAATGAATAATATAATTTCAAATAAATTTTAAAATTATATAAAATAAATTTTAAAATTATGTATCTGATGGTTATAATATGAATATATTTTTAATAAAGTAGGTTTATAATTTTTTTTTAAAATATATTTTTATATAAACAATTAAATCATAAAAGTGGCCATGTGAAATATTTATTTTGATAAAATGAATTTTAATTTTCGAATCAATTCATAAAAATTATTTATGAGTTATTTTTTATATATGTTATAAAAAAATTCATCTGCATTTTAAAAATATAAATTTTCAAATACTGAATTTTTTTTAAAATAGTATTGATTTTATTGTTAAATAATAAAATATATCATTGTTTGATCATCCAAAAATATGTTTAGTAAGGATAATTATTTATTTAGATACATTAAATTCAATTTCTAAAACTAAAATATAATTTATTGAGTCTAGAAATAAAATTTATTTGATTAAAAATACAATTTGTGAGTTTCCATACATTTTTTATAAATTAATTATTTAAAAAATTAATGGTATATATGTCATCTATTTTTTTAATTAAATAATATACATAGTACCATTGATGACCATTGTTAAATGTATTATTCTCAGATTACCATTTTATTTTTTATTTTAAAAGCAAATGTCACATATCCTTCAATGAAAATTCTTTATCTCCTACTATAGAAAACTGCATCAAAATCAATTCCATTTCCTATGTTGTACTCAATTACCATTTCATTATCCTACATAGAGCCTTATGGATGTTCCACTTCCAACGCACTCCAAGACTTCAATGTTTTGTTCTTCTAGAGAAGGAGTAAACATCAATGATGTGGTATCATTCCTTAGTTTTTCATTTTAGTTATAATATTCCATCATTATTTTTCAAGATTCACATTAAACAGAAACATATAGAATTTATTTATATCTAAATTATCTTTAAATTAATGTTATTATTCTATAGTAATTTTTTTAAATCTATTTATATTAAACATATATGTATTTATCCATGTAATGAACTAGACTCCAATAACTCGTGGTTGGTGTCTACAATATTACATTGGCAATAAATACATGGTATCACATCCCGATGGACCATATAGTTTATAATTCATGGTAAAATAGATAACTACATTAAATTAACATTAATTTTTATGCTTAAAAGGCTCAAAGTGTTTTTTTCACGACATTATCCACGATATCATATTCATTAATATCAATCAATAAACACATCTGGTATCTTCAAAAAAAAGACGGGGGTGAGGTAAAATGCTCAGTCGGGGTAAGAGTAAAGTGGAGGCCACTATAAATAAATAATCATAATTAATATGGAAAGGTAAATAAATTAAAAATCAATTTATTCAACAAACAGAGCATAACATGGAAGAAATAAATGATGATCAAATAAATCCATAAAAATAATCACATAAACAAGAAATTAATCAATGATTATTTTGACTAGTCAAATAATAACATGGACATCAATAACTAATCTCATAATGAATGAATGTATAATTATGAATTTATAAAACTATCAAGATCTTCTTTAAGTCAGTTTATATATGCGGTAGAAACCCATCTAATTTTTCTAATTGATTTGTCTCATGAGACCAATTGATTCCTCATGGGGATATCTATAATTTGGACTCACCCATAAAATACTAATTCCAATGCATTCCCCATATGAAATAGGTGAAATATAATCCAAATAAAAATTGGTATAAAAAATAAAACATGAAATATTAATATATATGCTAATAAAATAAACATATTCAACAAGTATCCAATTTAATATGGTGAATGATAATACAATTCTAAATCCACTGTCAAACTATTCATAAACTTATAGGTTTTAGGCATAGTGAAAGCATGCGATGGGTCGTGCCAAACTTCTCTTTTTTCCATGATTGATGATCAATCTGAGATTTACTCAACATTGAACATCATGATCTATGGAATTCAATTAAATAATATATACAAGGGTTATAATTCAAGAACCAAGAGATATGATCCCCACATATGATTTATAATAAATTTAATTAAATAAATAATTAAGTTTACGTAATTAATTATTCATTTATGGATATAACAACAAATATACATTGGTCCATTGTTGCATTACAAGAATCAAACTGAATTACCTTTAGTGATGGTCCACATGTGTTCCAAAAATATCTGAACATCGCCATAGGAATCTCCCAGTGTAAGCATGAAAGATCCTCGCACTTGCGTCTTCCACCTTTGATCACATCGAGAACTACTTCCAAAGAATTCTCCTGGATCTATCTTGACTCATGAGTGGGGTGGAGGAAGATCACTATCAATTATTTGGATCATTATTTGAGAATATATCTCTCTATTTCTTGATAGGATTCCCTAAATTCATTATGTACAACAAAACAAATACATTTTCTTATTGAGAAAATAATATTATTAAGTTTATATATAGGTAGGGTTGAAATAAAATAATTACACAAGTTCTATTTGTTTTTTTAATCCCTATAATACCCCATATCAAATAATGATAATATTATTATTATTTCTCAACATCGTCTTAACTAGGAAATTAAATTAAATATTATTTAATTGAATAATATTTAACAATTAATATTTCTCACCAGACCGTTAATCTCGGTCCGCTATTCCACTATCATATTTACTGGGCCTTGAATTAGACATATTTTTTTATTAAATAAATAGCACTACATTATTCTCTAATAAATAGGTAAATATTATAATCACTAAATAGAAAATAAATAATTATATGTGATCAAGCATGCATGAATAGCTATTAGAATGCATATGAGAATAATATGTATTCAACTTGTTAAAAAATAAATAATAATATATTATTTAACTGAGATTCTGGATATGCTTAGTGTGAGACCCTTTATGCCTTTTTCTCATTGGAATTAGCAAAAGTAGCCTAAATTCAATTGTTACCATCTAGAAACATGGAAAATATCCCATAGAGAAGAAAGTTATTGATGCAATGATATGATACCTCAGACAAACATTTACTTTGTAATATAATCCCTTTTTCTCAATATCTCATATAACACATGGTGATAGTTGGTTCCATCAACTTATGTGCTTGATGTCTCTTTCTTTGAATTCCTTGAAATTGAACTTTCTTATAGTACACCATGTCCATGGATTTATTTAGGCTATCAAAGTTTTATAAAATGGCCTAAGATAATAACATTGTAATAGAAAAAAAGGGGAAAACCCTTTCTTATATAATTTCTAAATTCAATATTACTTGTGACGCACCAAATATTTCCTACCTCACTTCGAACACAAATCATCACAGTTTTTATGAATACATCAAAGTGAATGACTCATAATAAATATTAATATTAATCATAAAGTCAATGGACCAATACACATGTCTGTATATAGAAACTTCAAATGACACAAATAAATGTGTATTTCCTACTAGAGGGTCTTGTTATCATAATATCCTTCTAAATATTACCAAGGGGGTGCAACATGAGAAGGTGCCTCAAAGTCCTATGAGTCTCCACCCCTAATAGAATTTACCATTTGTGACCCTCAACTTAAATCATCTAGATATAGAACATTTATTTAAGAATAGTTTCATAACCCTTCTGGGTTCTCGTCATAGCGGGGAACTGGTATCTCCTTTCAGTACGACAACAACTCTAAGGACATTAGCACATACTATGTTACGCAGAAGAACAATGATAATGTGATAAAAAATATTTTAATTTTAATAACCCTAAATAAACATTACCATAAAGTACATAGAAGTTGGTTCTAGGGTACCAACTCCAATAGAATTCTACTTTATCAAGATCCAACTGCTAAAAAACATTAGTCTTCTAGCTCTCATATGATACTCATGCTTCTACTGAGATAGGAGTAAATGGTGAACCGTGTATTCGTTTTGGGAACTATTCTTACTAAAACTTCACCCCTCTGATGAAAACCCATCAAAAGGTTACACTTTTGTAGTATATTATTTGTTCGCTCGTGTGACCTTGTATATTTTACAAGATCAAATGTTGTAGTATTATAAAAATAAAATGTGAAAGGGTCATTACTTTTAAGTACCACATAAAGCTCCTAGATAATCTTTTTTATCAAAATGGATTAATCAGCTACATTAAAAGACACTATATACTCTGACTCCTCTATATAATCATCGAAAACTAGATGGGTTGAACTCTTTCATCTCATAAATCCACTGTTGATACATAAAACATATCATTATTATGACTTCATATCATTCTGATCTCTCTAAAAACTAGAATCAGTATAACCCATGAAGACTAGCTCCTCGTATAAATCACACATCATGAACATATCCTTAGTTCTTATTAGATACATAATGATTACGATAACATTAAGCCAATGATATTTTCATGGATCTTTTTTATATCCACCTACCATGCTCAATTTATAGGAAACATCAATTCTAGTACATAACAAGTAATTAATTATTGATCCGATCACTAAAGAATATGGTATCCTTATAATTCAATCTTTATCTTATTGTGTTTTAGGAAACATTTTCATAGAAATATGTAAACCATGTGACAATGGAAGCAATCCACTCTTGGATTATTCCACAATAAATATCATTAGTATCTGGTCAACATATTTACTTTCACTTAATACAAGAATACTCTTGGATATATCACAAATGATCTTGATCCCTTGACTATAGGCTTCTTCACATAGGTCATTTACGTAGAAACTGCTGTTTAACCAATCCTCAGTTGACTGAAATCCTGGTATATTGTTTCTAATAAGTAATGTTTCATTGACATATACTACTGGGATAATGACCAAACTTCTACTAAAACACTTATAAACACAGGACTCATATTCATTCTTAGTGAAAGTAAATTCTTTTATATATTTCGCATATTGAATGTTCCATGACCTATATGCTTGATTCAATCCATAAATGTGTCTCTGTAACCTGAAAATATTTTTAGAATAACCTAGAGTCACAAACCATTATTGTTGTGTCATATAGCCATCTACCTGAAGGTTGCCATTGATTAATGTGGTTTTGACACTCATCTACCAAATCTCATAGTCATGGTAAGATTCCATAGCAAGTAAAATTAGAATGGATTGAAACATAAATACTGGTGAAAAAGTTTCATCATAGTCAATTACTTGATGTTTTTTAAATCCTTTAGGCACTATTATTTTATTATAGGTATTTACATTACCTTCCATGTCCAGTTTCATCTTGAATACCGATTTGTATCCAATTGGATTCATATCAACTGGCACATTGACTAGAACTAAAACATGGTTTTGATACATGAAATACATTTTATAATTCATGGATTCAATCCATATCACAGAATATAAGACATATATTACCTTATTTTAGGAGATTGGATCATCGTCTTCAACAAATAATGATTCACCATCTTTGATCACTAGAAATCTATTTTTCTATAGTTCTCTTATCTCTATTATAGTATTACATAATTTTTTTGGAACTACTTCCTCCATAAGGACCTGTAAAATCTGTTCTTGTACCAACTCATATGTATCTCAAGAATAAAATTCATCAAAATAAATATTTTTCATAATATTATTTTTAAGTATGTGATCCCTCTCAAGAAATATTTTTTATCTAGAGAAAGTCACTTTCTATTCTGAGGATCTATATAGGTAGTATCCCTTTTACCTTGGTATATCCTTTAATGATTTTCTTTGTTACATGGTGTTCTAGTTTGTTTCCTAAGAATGCCTTACAAGGCCCATCTCAATCCCATACATGTGTGTGTGAAAAATGGAGTTTTTCCTCTCCACAGCTCTAAGGGAACTTCATTTACCTCTTTATTCGGTACTTAGTTTAATGTGTACGCCATAGTTTTTAATACATATCCCCAAAAGGATAATGGAGGATCTTCATGACTTATCATCAAGCATACTATGTCTAATATGGTACAGTTCCACCTTTCACTAAGACTATTCCACTGTCGTGTGTATGGTGGAGTGAGTTGAGATTAAATCCCAAACATCCATAGAATGTCGATGAACTGATGGTTAATATATTCAATACCTCAATCCAATTGATGCTTCATTATCTTATTAAAAGATGATTCATTAAATCATTCATGAATTCCATGCATTTATCAAAGAACTTGGACTTATACCTTAGAAATTAGATATATCCATATCTACTGAAGTCATAAATAAAATTTAGGATGTAAGAATATCCACCCATAACTTCTATTGAAAATATTCTACACACTTTAGTGCGTACCTATCCTAGAAGCACTATGGAACATTCACGCTATCCCACGAATTTTGTTTTATTGAATTCCTTGGAAACAAGAATGGCATATTTCATGTGGTTTTAGCTTAGAGGATTCTAAATTACCATCATGATAGAGATTTTTCAAATAATTATCATTTACATGACTAAGATGGTGATGCCAAAGCTGGGTGTTATGTGAGTCCTTTACACATGATTCATTATCAATTTCCAATAACAAATTTTCATAATTTAATACCTAAATACCATAATATACCATATGTTTCCTTAAAAAATAACAAATTTTATTTCAAAATGTGAAAATAAAACCATTTGTATCTAGGCATGATAAAAAATATTATATTCTTGGTAACCATAGGTACATAATAACAATATTTTAAAACCAAAATCCTTCTCATTGGTAATGAAAGGTGGTAGTTATAAATGGATAGAGAAGCCAAAATCACACCATTAATAGCTCTTATATCCATCTCTCCTCAAGAAATCTTTCAGAATGGTCCCTATATTTGGATTTATATGTGAGAAAAAAAGATGTATCCAATACCTGATGTATAGATATGGAAATATTACACTCAATAAAAAACTCAAATTTAGCTTCCAATAGCTTCTAGGAATAGTTTGACTTCCTGTGGCCAAGATTTACACACACAAAACTTACTTCATCATTTTCATTTCCTTACTTTTAGATCTTACTCTTTTTAGAAGGATGGTTCTTAGGAGCTTTAGACTATTTATAGGTCTTAGACCCCTTTTCGTTGGTCTTCCTTTTCTTATTCACCATAAAGACCGTAGGTTTATCAGGCCCCTTATCCATGTCCACATGGAAAATCAAATTAATAAGTTCCAATAGAATATTCTCATTATTTATCATGTTGTAATTAAAAATAATAATAGATAAGGTTTTGGGTTGTGATGAAAGTATGTGATTTGTATGCAACTAATCTGATAATTTAATCGCTAATATGTATAAGTGTTCAATGTATCTAATAATGATGACTACATGAGGCCCAGTTGGTGATGATTTTCTATTCTTTATTGTAAACAAATCATTGGAGATCTCATACCTATCTTCTCTTTAATTCTCTTTATAGATACAAAAAAGGTGAGAAAACATGATATTCACTCCCTAGTCCTTAGGTTGCATCAATATATTAGTATACATGGATGATAGCATAAAATATTGAACCTTTATGGAATATTAAAACGATTCTCAAATAATTTTAACTCTTAATTATTATCCTTACTTCAATATGCTTTAGGAAAAGGTCCTTCTAACACATATAATTTCCTTTCATCGTGAAGGATGTCACGTATCTCCCTTTTCCATTCTTGGGAATTTATATCAGTGAGAAGGTTCTCCTTCTGAAATGTGTATCTAAATGATATGTTTGTTTTAAATTTAATGCTTTTTTTAATAAATATGATAAGAATAATTTTATTACTTTTTATGATAATTTTATACAAATAAATAATCATTATATTTATTAGTCTATAACTATTTTATTGACATCCAATATCCCTCACTTTTAGTTTTAGAATATCCTACTTCTTGGGAATCCTGGTGGAAGGGACTAATATTCCCTTTCTCATTACCCCAATTTTGGTTTGTAAAACAACTTGAATTGTTTTAGGTAGGTATTCCAAATTCCAATTGCATTAACTCATATTTTCTTGATCTATTGAGTGAACCCCCTATACTAAAATAACTAAATTGAATTTCCTCACACATTTCATCTCATTTAAACTAAGTGCTTCTTTGGTAGTAAAACCTTGATGTGAACTAAGTTAAGTTAACCCAAAACATCATGATAGAATTTCTTGACAATCAAGAGCATCCCATATTTGGCTGGCCAAGCACATTAAAATGTGTTACAATTTTAACTAAAGTATTGGAAGGTTATATCGATTTAATATATATAATTTAAGTATGTAATCATATTAGGATTTGTTTTCCAATTATTAACTTTTATTCATTCTTGTTAAATGTTAAGTGGATTTACAAATGTAATTGATTGTGTCTGAGATTATATTTACACATATTACTGTTTATTATAGTTCTATTTTGAATTATCATTAATTTCATTATATTATGTACTCAAGAAAAAACATCTATAATGAAATTATCATGAAACATGATAGAAATAAAATAATAAAGCAGTCTATCATGAGAGTTTAGTAATGGTTATTTTGTCAAGTGGTTGATAAACTAACTACTGACCTCTGGGGAAAACACATTGAACCAATTAATGTTCATATTTCATCTTTCCAGGTGTCCCCCAATGTATCTTTTTTGGATTTCTTTAGCCTCATATACAAACAATAACCGCATATACAATCTTAGGAGATGCATAAATTACATATTCTTTTACTCACATTAAGGTGGGGGAAACATGTTTACCTAAAAGAAACCATGTTCATAGATTCCCTATATACTAATAGGAGAGAAGGTGCATAAGCCAACAATTTAATTTAATAATAAATTAAAAAAACAATCACATAAAATGGTATGGGATATTCTCATTATCATCCACACAAAATAATTGAATTAAAAAATGAATAAAATTGAAATTCTATTCTTAATAATTCTTATTTAAGATAAATTGTGCTCAAATCAATTAATTATTATATTCAATTAATGAAAAATTTTATCTTAATTATCACCCGACTTTCCTGGAGATTCTAATCCATTATAATGTTGAAAAAAATAATAAATTTATTTAAAATTAATAGTGTACATTAAATTTACTTTGGTGGAAACACAGTGAATACCTATCTGAATCCACCCCACATGTATCATACTCTTATAAATATTTACTTTTGTGACATATATCATACATGAAATATCATATAATTTCATGATGTGTACTATAAACTAAATTATTTCACTAATTACATGATATTTTGGTCACTTGTTATGCTTTAATGAATATAGAGTAAAAACTATAATACAAATCAAACATGATATGTATATTTGAAAACTACACTCATATTAAATAAACACACACACACACACACATATATATATAATAAATCACATGGAGTGTCCTATCAGCTTATTAACCACATTAACGAACATATACCAAGGTTTACACACTTTAATAAATAAATTTTATATCTATGTAATTTTTTATAAGTACGTGACGTGTACAAGTGAGCTAAATGACATGTAAATATCTCTTAATCTATCCATGGTACACATCTAGGGACATGATGTTTAAATCGTACCTTAGAAAAAATGGAGTGCACAATGTGTAAAAGGGACTACACGACATGTGGTCTCTAAGTTACATGGTCACCAGTCATGTAGGACCTGTATAAAACACAAGGCCCATCTATGGCTTAGAGGGACTACACACCATGTACATGGGCTACACTGTGTGTAATGTTTCTCACAGTGTGCCAGAATATCCTAGTAAACACATAGTGTAATAATTAACTACACCTTGTGTTATTAATTCAAATGGTTTGAGTTATTTCCAAAATTAACTCATGGAGCATTTAACACAAGTACACGGCATGTAACTCCAGTTACAAGCTTGTACTGTGTTGTCTGGATAGAAACCTCAACACCTCCAGATGATTTCCTTGATTTTATTGTATTTATAAAATTAATCATCTCAATTATATCTATGAGAAAAAAGGAGGAAGAAACGTATATTGAAATTAATATAAAAAAGTTATTAAACTTGAATTTAAAAACTAAATTAAAAATCATAAATCAACATATAGTCTTTAAATAATTATAAATAATTTTGTGACCTCTCAAATAACACTTGAAGGTTCCAGACACAATAGAAGCGTGAAATGAGTCATGGCCAACTTTTTTCTTTACCATGATTAATGATTAATATGATATTTACACAATGATAAACATTATGATATATAGAATTTAATCAAAGAATATATAAGTGTGATAGAACGTTGAATCCAAGAGAGAGTATCATCCCATATTATTTATAATTAATTTAATTTTTAAATAATTACCTAGATGTAATTATTTATTCATTTATGGACCTCACAATTGATATGTGTTGTTATATTATTTCATTGTTGGAATAAAAGTATATTCCCTCTAGTCAAAATCCACCCATGTTCCAAAAATCCCATAACATTATCATAAGAATATATGGGTGCTAACATGATAGATCCTAGCACTTTTTCATCTACCTTTGATCACCTTGATAACCACATCCAAAGCATTCTCATATATCTCGCTTGAATCGTGAGTGGGAGGTGGAGGAAGATCTCTCTCCATTCTGGGGAGTGTTCTTAGAGAAGAGATCTATATTGGTCTTGATAATATTCTCTAAATATGTTTTCCGTAACCAAAAAAATCAATTTGATTTTTAAAAAAATAATATAAATGGGTTTTTATATGATAGGGGTTAAAATAAAATAATTGAAAAAGTTGCCTTTATTATTTATTTAATCCCTATGAAACCCAATGTAAAATAATAAAAATATTTTTATCATTTCTTGAAATGCGCATAACTTATGAATTATATTAAATGTTATTTAATCAAATAATATTTATTATTTATTATTTATTATTTCTCAATAGACTATTAAACTCGTTCTATTATTCCTCCGTATTATTTATTGAGTCTTGAATAATGAATTTTTATTTATTAAATAAATATCACTATATTATTCTCCAATAAATATATAAATATTATATTCACTAAATATATAATAAATATTTATATTCAATCAAGAATGCCTGACAAATTATTAAAAAATATTCAGGAATAAAATTTATTCAACTTCTTAAATAATAAATAATAAGATAGTATTGAACTGAGATTCTAGATACACTTAGTGTGTGACCCTCTAGGACTCTTTCTCAGTGGAATTAGGCAAAGCAGCCAAAAGTACAAGTTCCACATGTAGTAACACACTAAGGAACCAGAAGATAAATAAGTTAATGCCATAATGAAAAATACCAACTACGAAATCTTATTATGTAACATAATTCCTTTATCATGATATCTAAAATCATGTAGGTTGCAGGCTAGTGACATAAACCTAAATGCCCGATGTCTATTTCTTTGAATTACTAGAAATTGAACATTCATATTGTACACCATTTATATTTATTTATTTATGCTATATCATTTCCATCAAAAATTCTTAGATATCAACTTCTGATAATGAATAGAAGGGAAAAAAATACTTTCTCACATTATTCATTAATACAATATTACTCATGACACACCTAATGTATCCTACCTCACTGTGAATATCCATCATCATGGTTTTCATCAATACATCAAAGTAAAAGACTCATTAAACTCATTAATAATATTATTAAATTCCAAGGAACAATATACACATCAGTAGATAAGAACATACAATAACACATATAAATGTGGATTTCTTACTGGCGGGTCATGTTCTTCTAATATCTGACTAGATATTAGTAAGGTAATGCACTAAGAGAAGGTGCCTCATAGTCCTATGTAATTTTTGTCCCCTAAATAATATCGTCAGACTATATGACTTATATTTAATAATATTTTTGTAGTACTTATGATTTCTCATCATAGTGTGAAAATGCTACGACCTTTCCGTGTGAAAACTACTCTTAGGACATTATCATATTATACGTTACATAGATGAACAATCATGATGTGATAATGAGTTTATTAATATTCAAAACAATGAATACATGTTATCAAAAAGTACACAAAAGATGGTTCGAGTGAACAAACTCCAAAAAAACATCCAAATAAAGAATAAATATTATTTAAATAAAACATATATCCAGTGGATCATAAGAAAAATAAATGTTGGATGTCAGTGATGAATAGAAATTCTAAATAAGGTCATTAAAAACAAATTTGTTTAAAATAAATCATCCGATTTAAAAACAACCTTTTAAAACAAAATGTTCGAAAAATATTTTGAAAATCATTTTCATTGAAATTAACCTATAAATAACTGTAAAATAATATTTAAAACAATTAGTGATCACGGTGTCAGAAAATTTCATTCTTGTCATACAGGTTAAAATAATGATTTCTTTCACAATTTTGGTAAAAGCCAAATAGGTCTAATTTTGAATAAAATAAGAAGATTCACTTAATTTTTTTTTATAAAAATTGAATATGGTTAAAATTTATTTTAATAAAACATTTTAATTTTTTTTTATATTTTTAGGAAAAATAGATATTTGTGAAAAATAATGATGGATTTTATTGAATGCATTTTCTCAATAAATTTATGTAACAATGAGTGAAAAAGTGGTAATATTTTTTAAAAATAAAATGAATAGACAAAGGATAATAATATATATTTATATCAACAAATAAATTTCAAATAATTATCCTAAGAAAAAAAACATAAAATCCCTAATATTGATGATATTGTGAAATAAAACCTTACCAATTTGATAACCCTTGAATCATAAATCCCAAGAAATTAATAAAAAAAATTAAACATTAAATAACATTAAGATAAAGGTATTAATGATATAACATATCAAATGGGAAATAAAAATACCCCACAATGGAAATAACTGGTGAATATGACATATGCCTCACGAAAGGAAAAGTGAGGAAAGAAACTCTTACCTTATAGATAATTTCTTTCAAACATGGATATACCTCCGTAATAATAAATATAGGTTCACTATACATATATTAAATGACCATAATCAATATATCATACTAGATATGATCATATTATAACATTTTATAACTTTATATTTATTAATATTTCATTATTTTCATTGTTTTGGGTGTTAATTTCCATATTTTATAATGCATGTTTTGTCATGAAAGTTCTAGTTATTATAAAATGAATATAGTACAACAATACAAGGAATGATATTAATTTTATTAATATAATTTTTACAATACATAAATCCATATAAACAATATTTAAAATTGTTCATTGATAATTATTCGCATCAATTCATGGAGATAATAGGCTCTATATACACACAATCAATGCTATCATTCCATTAGATGTTGAAAGGGTGAAGAAATTATATGATATATTAATTTTAAAGAATTTATTCCATGTATACATATCACATATATTAATTAAATTTAACCTTACTACCTTTCATATAATGTTTAAGAGGTAAATGAACCACATAACTTTGCGAGGAAGTTGTCTTTCGTACACCCGAGAAACATTATCGTATCCCCCACAGTATGAAAAGTAAGAAGGTATACATGTTCTAAAAATTATAAAAATAATATAATTTCATAAATATAATATAATATTTTAAATCCATTATTAAATCAATCCTTGAAATATTGTGATTGAAAATGAATTACACGGGTTCACAAGGCAGTAGTCCTCCCTACTCCCGATCGATGATTTAGTTTCCCATTTGATGGAGTTGGGGGTGGAAAATAGTTATAACATATGTATAATAACATATGTGTCATAAACCATCCCAGTACATTGGTAACCTGATAATTGAGGCAATCAAAACATAGCACAAATGGCATTCCCGATCCCCATGGGTTGGTGACTAGAACCTAGAATCGAACACCATGAAAGTGGCAACGATTTTGTTAAAAACATTTTGGAAATAGAAAAAAAGGCCAGTATCTAAAAAGTAAAAATTCGTAAGGAGAATTGAAATTGAATTCAAATAGGTAAACAACCCAGAAGTACTATAGAAAAGTTCCCAGAAACAGGATAAAAACTCAAGTCCCAATGGAACAAATCTCCAAGACCAAGGATCAACAGCTTCTACCACCTCCAAGTGGTGCCTTACCCTTTCTCAATCCTGGAAGAAGATAATATAATAACTATAGAAGGTATAGGTAGGGTTTGAGTTAAAATTTATTAAGGGTGTCACTAATAATTCCATAATAATATGAAAATATTTAACTAACTATATAAGTCATTAAATTTTAATAAACAGCTAGGGAAGTTCAAAGAATAATTAAAAAAAATTCTTTACATTTCAAATGATAGAAATAATTTAAAAAATTATCTTAATAAAATTTTAATATAAAATATTTTACATAAATTCAAAAGGAATGTAAAATAGTTTGAAAATACTAGAACACATTTATATCCGAAA
This sequence comes from Viscum album, assembly GCA_963277665.1. Taxonomy (NCBI): domain Eukaryota; kingdom Viridiplantae; phylum Streptophyta; class Magnoliopsida; order Santalales; family Viscaceae; genus Viscum; species Viscum album. Next base: position 2,022,952,131 of record OY728137.1, on the reverse strand, counting down.
TATAGAAAATCAAGCAACATGATAATTTTCCAAAATGTACAATAGTTACAAGCTATGGGATCCTCTCACACTTAAATTTGATCAAGTAAATATGTGTTTAAAAACATCCCTATAGGATCCACAACATCATGTAAGTTTGTTTTAATTTATATTAAGGTTTGAATACATTAATATTTATTAATGGAATCATTATCGGGTGAATGAGAAGGCATGTGTCTATTCCATGGGTTTGGGACAAGAAAGAAAAGTAAAAAATGTGTCATGTTTGGAAGGTTTTATGCTTTGTGCTTAGTTAGAGGAAACCTTGAAAGGGGGAAATCCAAACTGTGCAGACATAGATAGGAATTATATACTATTGGAAGAAGGTGGTTTAAACTATGTGGGACTATTAAGGAAACTGTGCAAGTCAACACTCTTGGACCGAGGTAGGCACATGGTTTAGAAAACCATGTGGCCATACTGTTCTCCACTTTAGAAACATGGAATTTATAGTTTTCACCCTTTTAGAATTTAATTATTGCTCTTGATTTCTTCCCCCATTCTTCCTCATGAATCCCTAGTGACCAAAAAATGCCTCAAGCTTCCCATTGGGGGATCTACTACGATTAAAATCCATTTGGAGTGTTGTTGGGTATGGATTGAAGCCTCGAGTGAGTACAATGCTTCTCTTTCTTATCTTTTTTTATTTAGGTATTGTCTAGTTTCTCATCAACTACTAAATCCCAAAATCCCCATTTTTATGGTATATATTACATTTTAGTTTTTAATGGTGTTTGAATCTGATTCAAGGGATAAGGCTGAGCATGTGGTTATATTTAGAATCAAGGTAAGTGTTCTACAAGTTATATCCCATAGTCTTGAAGTTTATTTATCCATGTGTGGTTGTGCCAATAGTTTTATCGTGATATGAATTTGTTTACATGAGTATCAATTTTTAAACTGATTGGTTAAATGGTTAATAGATTCCCGTATGATCCCCATGGGATTCATTGAGGTTTCTTAGACCAGATTAGTGTTGCCCATAGGGTGTTATAATAATCCAAAATTTGAAAAATTGTAAGATTAATCGTTGTGTCGATTTATATAGAAATAGAACCCATGATAAATATGTTTAAATTTGGTTAAGTTATAAAGGGGAACCAATGGTAGTTGGGTGTTGATTTAGAAATTGCATAAGGTGTTTTTTTTGGGATGTGTGGAAAAGGATTAATTAGAATAAATTGAATGTGTCATATTACTTTTGAGTTGTAATTGAATTGAGTTAATGGGATATCACATGTGAATGGATGAATTGTGTGTAATGGGTTAATATATTGGAATGGATTAATTTGCTAAATGGGTTAAGGCATGAAAATGGAAATGGGATAAATGGGATATGCTATGTAAATCGTAAATGTGCTAATGGGTTAAGGCTTGATGATGATATATGCATTAAATGGAAGTTGAATTGAAAATTGTATGTGTATTGTTTTGACTATGGTTTGTGATATGGTATATGGGTTAAATGGTTAAAGAATCATGTGAACATGGCTCAATGTTGTGGGATAAAGGGGTGAGGCTTCTCCCATGGGTTTGTTTGGATTGGTGCTATAAAACCAACCCTAGAATGCATGGGTTAGAGAGTTATGCTAATTATCTAGGCCCATAACGGTTACATTAGAAGAGACTACCAGGACTAAGGCACCATGGTAAGTGTGTTACGATTAATTATTCAATTTTTTCCCCTAGTGAGATAGGGAACTTGACTTATTTCATTCGGTATGATGATTGACCAGGTTTTTACAATGTATAGATAATTTAAATGCCTTACCAAAGGAACATGTGATGAAAATTAATTTAGTAATGAAGACAGTTTATTTGATAAAAATTTAAATGATAATGAAAATGGTAAAAGTGAATACTGTTAAACAATGGAACCTGAGTTTTCATTTTTATTTAAATTTCAATTTATTTCATACATTATTGAACTATTTGTTTAGACTATATATTTTTTATACACCGTTGGTGGTGGCATAATGAATTTTACTCACAAAATTCTCAGTTATCCTTTGGGTACATGAGTATATTTCATGGTTTCAGGTCAGGAAAAGGGAAAATTCCTTATACTAGGGAGTTGAGTTGGGCATGAGATGTGCTTGTATGAGGATCCAAACTTAGTGTCAGGACTCATTTTGGGATTCATATTTTTGTCCTTATTTTGGGTTCACATCACTTTTAGAACTGTTTGCATAACATGGAATATTTATCGTTTGGTTTTGGTTTGTACAGTGTTTGGGAAATGGTTAATAAGGCATGTTTCTGGTTTATTTTGTATTATTTCTATTATTTATTATGTTATTTTTTGTGTATTACTCTAGTAAAGAAGATATTATCTCCCACGTGATTATCTAGAGCCTTGTTTTAATTCAATAATATCTAGCGTACGTGAAGGCACGCTTGAGGTCATGTGGTGACCCATCTTGGGAAACTAGTTTAGTCGATTACAGGTTTGGGATTCTACAGTCCCTCTGACATTGGAAAAAAGGTAACTCATTAACATCCCGTCGAGGTTGTGAGCTAATACACTATGTTTTATTTCAGTGGTAAATCATCAAAAGAGTGTTATATCAATAACACACTAACTACCCAGGGTTTCATGTTCTCTAATACAATAAATGATGGGAAATTTATTTTAAACCATTTAAAATAAAATTCATCCAATTACACATTTAAAATATTCCAATTTACATTAAAAACAAAGAGACATGTTTTTAATTGGAACATTCCTTTTTTCGAAGATAAAACCATTGTGTTTCTATCAAAACTATTTTATTCTATTTTCTCAAATAAAATTTTGAAATCAATTTCAACAAATCAATTTTATAATTCAAATTCATAAATTTAATATCCACACTTTCCATTCATTTCACAAACACACCCCAATTCAATTGAATTGGGGGGTTTTTTCCTAATTTTATGCCAAATCAAATTCAAATCCTCCCATTTAAGGGAATTGAGTTTTTAATAAACCAATTGAAAATATTTACATGAAATTTAATTTAAATTAAATAATTAAATTTAAATGAAGAAATTCAAGGTTAATAAAACTTTTCCATCATAAAAAAACCACATACATTTCTAATGGAAACAATGAACCTATAATGGGACCCACCAAAAATAATTAAAGACTATAAGATCTAAGAGAACAACATAGAAACAAGATTCAACAACCCATAGTTTATATTTATCAATCCTAAGATGATCTATCAAAATCTAAGTATGGAATGATAATGAGATGAATATATAGGGAGAATTATTACATAGAATGACACACCACAATCAGAACCAAGTTCCATTGTTAAGCGTAATGACCTAGAAGGTGTTGAGGGTTATAAAAGTGCTCGGGGACGGATCTTGGGTCTAGAGAAAGAAATTTTTGAGAGGATGAAATAAAATTTTAATCCAAGTAATTTACATGATGTGTAATTGAAAAATCCCAAAATATATAGTAAACCTACCACGTTTTGTTAAAAGTGTATTTATTATTATTTTCAAATTTATACATTGTGTAACCAAGTTACACATATTTTTAATCCTCATAAGGCTACAGAACCAAAATGTTTTATGTTGAAAAATACAAAAAATAGCTAACTTCACTATTAGAGGTATCCTCCTAATTCATTCTCAACCCTACCCAGGCAACAAAATGTGAAAACCATGAAAAGAATTAAAACTTACCTTTTTGAAAGGTAATGGTATGTGACAAACTCCTAACCATTAAAACATTTTTCCACAGAAATCATTTCAAGAAGCATTTATATCAAAAAAGTGATGCCACTTCTCTCCCAACAGTTCCTCACACTATTATTTATCCTGAGAATCAGAACCATGCTGGCATAGCATACGAACCAATGGTATCCCCCTCCCATAAAGTACCTTGGTTTTAGAATTAATTATCCTGACTAGTCATTCAATCATGACAAATAAGGTTGAACCTCAAGACCACTCCAATGAAGATCATGATATGAATTAGATAGATACTTTCGTAGATGTGATATATGGAAAATATTTTATATGAATATTAGTTGTAGTGAAAGTTCTAAATAGAATGTAACTTCCCCTACTTAATAACCTCAAAAGGTCTAACAAAGTGAGGATCATTTTTCCCTTACTTCTTAAGCTTTAAATAACCCAAACGAGGTGAAACATTCAATAATACCCAGTCAACAACTAAAAAATCCAAAATTATACAATACTGATTATCATAAGTTTTATTCCGGAAATGATCAACCAACATATTCTAAAAAATAAATTGAATATTCTTTGTCATCTCTTGAACCGATATTGGTCCAACCCCATAAATTTCACCAATATCTGACCAACACAATGTAAATCTGCAAGCTCAACCAAATAATGCCTTAAAAGTAGCCATTATGATAAAAAATGGTAATTATTATTATAAGAAAAATCCACGAGCCCAAGATGTTAACATTGAGGTCCACCAAAGACAATAATGTAGACATGGAGCACGTACTAAGAAATATGTACTACTCTTTCTATCTAGCCATATGACTGGAGATGGTATGTTGTACTCAAGTGGGCCAAAGATTTGAATGCCTCATGAAGCCCTCTCTAATTGTGAGAATTGAACCAAGGATCCCAATAAAAGACTATATCAGATGGAACTCCATTCAGAAAAATAATTTCATTCATATAAGGATTTCTTGACTTCTCAACATTGGTTTCATCATGAATGGGTACAATGTGAGCTGATTTTGTCAGTTGATCAATCACAACCCATGTCACATTATTCTTTCTCTAGGAATGTGGAAACCAGACCACAAAGTCCATGAATATCTCATCCCACTTCCATGTTGGAACTAGAAGTGAATGAAATAGGCCTGAAGGTTTCTGGTTCATGGGATTGACCTTTTATGACATATAACAATGAGAGACTAATTCAGCAATGCCCCATCAAATACCTAGCCACCAGAGTCATCACCGTATGTCATAGAACATATTCATGGTCATTGGGTTCACTATTCACTGAGAGTAATGGAAATCCCCCATTATTGATTTATTTTCCTCTAATGGAACAATAATAAAATTCTAGTATCACAGAATTCCCTCTCTGGAGAATGACCAGTCAAGCACGGTCTCCCCACCATAAAGGAAGTATATAAATATATGGAACTCATCATTGAATTTCTTCTCCTAAAGGATAATACCAAGAAGAGAATGTTTAAAATGAACACTGTCCAATGCATCCTTGGCCTGAGTTTCCCAAATTACAATATGCAACTATGAAAAAAGACCCATCAAGCTCCATTATCCAAACGATTCATTCACTACCTTGGTTAGATGTTTCCATATCAAGGCATATACAATGAAATTTCCCTTCTCAAGGGTATATGTGATGTAGCAATTAAAATATTATTTTTATACCACCCAATTCATATAATAGAGATTCTAATAATTCTGAGATAAGATATAACTCAAGCTCTTGTGGTTTGAGAAAATAGTAAACCATTTTTTGTAAAGGTAATGTTTCCAAATCATATGTTAGTGCAACAGAAAAGCATGTTCAAGGTCATGGGTTAGGTAATTCTTCTCTTCTTACCTAAGATACAATGATCCATAAGCATAGACATTATCACCCGCTATAAGAACTCGACACAAACCTGATGCATCATAGGTGACTAGAAATCCCTATCCAACCTTTTGAAGAGTCTAAAACCTCACATTAGTCAAAATAAATTTCATCTCAACAAATGAATTATGAAAATTTTCCTCCTAATAAAAAAATACATCCTTATGAGGTAGAGTATTCCTCAAATAACCCAACTTTTAGAAGTCATTAATGAACTAGTGATAATACCAAACATGACCCACGAAGCTCAGAATCTTTTAATAATTTCATGGTTGTCCACATGTTATAATAACCATTAAATTTCCAGGATCAACTACAATACCTTGTTATGACACCATGTGTCCCAATATTTTCACATCCTAAATCCATAAGACATATTTTGAATGAATTTAAAAAATATGATGACTTATCAACAATTCTAAAGCTTCTCTGAGATGACATATGTGATCCTACTAAGACTTAGAGTAAACGAGGGTGTCATCCAAAAATGCCCCAAAAAGGTATCATGATACTCATGAAAAGTCTTGTTTATTGAATCCATAATGACCATAGAAGAATTTTTCGACCAAAAGGCATGAAAAGGTACTCAAAATTGTCATACCTGATATGAATGTATGTTTCCTGAATATTAGATTATTTTCTCCTTAACTGATTGTAACTAGGTTGAAGATCAATATTTGAGATCCACTTTCCCCCTTTCAACTGATCAAAAAATGAATCAATACGAGGAAATAGATACTTGTTCTTTACTATGACTCTATTCAGTTTTTAGTAATAAACACAAAGGTAAAGTGAACCATCATATTTTATAGAAAAGAGAACTAACAACACCCAAGGTGGGAAACTCGGGCATATAATTCATGTATCTAGAATATCATCCAACGTAATCTTCAACTCTCTCATTTCAACTACTTCCACATTATAAGAAGGAATATACACTAGTAGAGTATCAGGTACTAAATTGATAGAAAACTCTAACTGTCATTCCATTGGAAGACCATATATGTCATAATAAAACAAATTGGTAAACTTAATGACAACTGCATGGAGATAACCGATCAAAGATTCCCTCTCTAAATCAAATGTGAACACATATTTCTCTTTCCCCGACCATGAATAAGAAGGCTTGCATCTACTCGACCTTGTGGACCATTCAAACTGAAAGATATGACACACACCATCATGTGCAGTAATGGAGAATCATCGAAGGTAATAAAAAAATTTGGATTTATTGGAAATTAACCAATCCATCACAAATATAATTTCAAGAGGTTTCATGTTTAGAACTAGAAAAATTCAAGAAATATCAACATCAGATAAAGAGAAATAAAAAGACCGACAAAAAAGGACCTATTATCACTTTATTCAGATGGGAGTAACAATATCCACTACATAAGACAAAATATTCATTGGATGATTTTTCATATTATCAATATGGGTTGAAATAAACAAATGCGATGCACCAATATCAAATATAATAGGCACTAAGGATGAATATATAGTGATGGTACCTCTCACAGTCGCTGGACCTGTATACAGTTCCTCTAGAGGCTCTTCCACTGTGTGAAAATGCTTCATTCTGGATTCCTATGGCTAGAACCCCTTTGTTCCGGACGAATATAGTTTCATTGTGGTTTTAATGAGAAATGATGATGATGTGCCACTAGATAGAAAGGTATACACATAGAATAACTTCTGCAACTAACCCTAGCATTCATAGGAGCCACCGATCATGGGTGCCAAAGTGTAAACCCTATTTGACTTCCTAGGCTTTCTATACTGGTAACAAATCAATAGGTCTCTACTAATAATTTCATGAGGCATATAAAAACCATGCTGTCAAGATCCACCATGATAATCGTCTTGCTAGCAAGGTCCATTTCGACTATCAATTCTCTATCCATCACATTGCCATAATAGAGAAGATTCAACAATAAAACTAGAGAACAAATATCATCTTGAAGTCCCAACTCAAACTCTATAATATTCATATTCTCATTTGGTACTACCTCATGTGAAAAATAACGTAGATCAGAAAAATTGTTCACATACTCTGTCACATTTTAGTCAGCCTCCTCATGTTTAAAGAACTATATATCTGTGGATAACTACATCAACCTTGAATATAACTAGTCAGTGGAATGAACATTGAATTATTTCCACTCTAAGACCTCATGTTTATTCTTCCATCACCATCATGTCTCACCCGCTCATACTTGGTCTCACAATAATGATGGTATAAAACTTCACCTTGATCCCCATAGGTTCCACAATGAATTTAATAAAACACTCCATCCTACTCTACCATTCCTCAGCTTCATGAGGATCATTATTTCATTGGAATGATAGTGGATTCTAGTGAAGGAAATCTTGAGAATAGTTCCAAATAACATTCCAATGAGGTTCCATAGTTGGATCCTCAATAGGAATGAGTTCATGTGAGTGACCAAGAGCTCTTAAAGTATGCACAATCACCACAACCAGACATGGTTCAATTAGAGTATTTTCAAACTATGGTTCAGTAGTAACTTCCTCTTACATCTGATTCACACATCTTCTCGGATGTATGATGCTACAAAATATCAGTAGACAACATGGAAGACAACAAATTTAACACTCAAATAGAGAAATGGGGGAGAACTAATCCCAAGTGACAATAATCCATTATTAGGATTTCAATCTATCCAAATTAGTATTAAGGAAAAGAAAATAACTATTCCTAATCATGTATTTCCCAAAACAACCCATAGTGACTTAATGATCATTGCGGTTAGATCTATCTAGTCACTCAATTGAAACTTCCTCCTAAGTATCAACAAGCACAAACACCTTCATACAGATATCAATGAAATAACCTCAACCAGCCTCTAAAACAAATTTGTCACAAATCATCATAATTACCCTAGTAACCTGATAATCAAGACGATCCTAAAATATCCAGAAAGGGAATTCTGGATACCCATGGGATGAAAAGTTGAAACTAGCATCATAAAACATGTTTGTGGGAACTATTTGGCCACAAATATATAGGATGAAGAAAAATAAGTTCATATGAATACAATGAAATACTATATAGGGGGTAGTGTACTAGAAGTAAAATAGGCAAATAACACCATAGTATTATAAAAAAGTACTAGAAAACATGATCAAAATCCAATTACCAATAGAAAAATCCATATAATCCAAAGGATATAAAATTACTACCACCTCCAAGTGGTGCCCTATCCTTGATAAAACGTTGAATAAGATAATCTACAAATACCTGAAGGCATAGGTATGGTGTGAGATAAAATCCCAGTAGGTTTTCTCCAATGATTCCATAAAAATATTCCAACATTTTACTAGCGAAATAAAGTATTCAATTTTAATAAATAGGCATGGCTGTTAACAGAATAATTAAAGAAATTCATGATTTACATTTCAAATGATGGAAATACTGTAAACAAAATGGATTAATAAATTTTTTATATAAAACAATTTATATTAATTTAGAAGGCATTCAAAAATATTTTAAAAACATTGGAAAACATTTATTTCATAAATATAAACTAGAAAGAAACATGGACATCTACCAAAATGAATGATACTTCTAGGATACAAGATCCTTACTCACTCGACGGTGATTATGGAAATATGTGTATACAAATATCCCTATGAAACTAGCTAGAGGAGACACATCATTATTTCATCAGGGATGTGAACAAATTCACAATGTTTCATTACAGTTGTAGAGCGTCTAAAGAGTTCTAGCTCAATAACACAATAACTAACTAGGATTGAACGTAATTTAATACAATAAATGATGGTAAATATATTTTAAAGCCTTTTAAAATACAATTCATCCTATTCAACATTTAAATTATCTAAATTTCCATTAAAAAACCAACACATAGGTTTGTAATCAAACATGCCTATTTTCAAGATAAAACTATTGTGTTTCTATCAAAACCATTTTAAGAATTTTTTCTAAAATCCAACTTTGAATAAAATTTCAACAAATCAATTTCATTATTTAAATTAATTAATTCAAATCCATTTCACAAACACACCCTAATTTAAGGGAATTTTGGGGGGGGTCCGAATTCTATGCCAAATCAAATTCAAATATGAAAATTCAATGAAATTGGTTTTTTAATAAACTAATGAAAATTATATTCAAGAAATTGAATTTAAATAAAAAATTTAATTTAAATCAAGTAATTTGGGTTTAATCAAATAATTTCCAACATAATAGAACCACCTAATTTTATTGCCGAAAAACAAATCCCGCTGCCAATAACAATGAAGGAATAAAAGATCTTGGAACAAAATGTAGAAATAACATTCAACAACATGAAGCTCAAATATATCAATCCCAAGATGATCTATAAAACTATAAGAACAAGAAAGATAAAGAGATACATATATTGATAGAAATCTTACCTATAAATTCTCATTACAATCAGAACAATGTTCAGTTGTCGAACAAAATGAATCGAAATGGTTTAAGGGCACCAAAACCACCTGGGTATAGCTCATGTGTCATGAGGAAGAAATAATGGAGAGTAGGAAATATTATTTCAATACAAGATTCCTATTTAAAAACAACACTATGGAGTTCACATGTTGTGTAACCCAATTACAGATCTTTGAATTGAAAAATCCAAAAAATGTTGAAAAACCTATCAATTTGTTTTTTAAACAGTATTATTATAATTTTATAATTTACATGTCATGTATCCATATTAAACGGCATGTTAATCCCTATAATGAAATAGAAAAAAATGTTTTATGATGAAAAATCCATCAAATATATGACTTCACCACAATAGGTATCCTCCTAATTCCTTCACATCGCTAAAAAGATAAAAAAAGGAAAACCATGACAATTTTTTAAATGTACCTATTAGAAATGTATTGGGATTTTAAAATATAAGTTTATGGTAGATAATAGTATTATTACATGGGATGTGTTAATACATAATTTATTGTGTAAACAAAGAAATGATACCAAATATATTGGTTGAGAGAATTCCCTTATCTAACAAAAACCTCATTTGGATATCCTCTTAAGGACCATAGAGTTGGAATTTTGGAAAGATCAGAAGTACAAGAATATTTCTAAGGATATAGGAAAATGTTTAGAAATTGTTTTATCAAGAAAAAGGGATTTTTTTTAGAACATTTCATAGTAATGAGTTCCATTTTTAAGTGGGGAAGGTGAACTGTCATGGAAACTTCCAAAAATAATTCAAAATAGTAAAACAATTCACTAGAAAAAAGAATTCAACTAAGCATTCCTTATAATTTGGGATATTAGATGCTGTAAATTTGGCCATATAATAAAATTTTGAAAGGATGGTAGATTCTTTTAACCCTTATCTTATTAGGTAACACTAGGTAGACTTATTTTTATTGTAACTATGGTAATTAATTTTTTTAGTTTTCAATGATCAGTTTTTCTGAAAAATTAAATTGACCAAATTATAAAATATAAAAAAAATTTATTCCAGATATTATATTAATTTTTAATAATTCAATTCATAGACACGAAAACTTTTTATTTAAAATTATACCCACAGACATGATGAAAATGGATGGGTCTGAAGGGGAAATCCTCTTAAGAATATGATGTTTTAATATCAAAACTAAATACGAAATTGATTCCACTAACATATTTCAAATTTAATATAATATTTTGTTTATTTTACATTAAAACATATTTAACGTTTAATAAATTATTTTAAATAATTTTCATAAAAATATTGGTTTCAGTAAAAGTCGGTATTTTTCACTATTCATTGAAAATTTATCATCTCAAAAAAATCACAAAAATTCACCCTAATATAAATTTTATATTCTGATTTAAAAATAATGTTAATTTTAACAAATAAATTTTCTAAAATTATTAAATTATTTTTATAATAAGTGCACAAGAAGTGATGAATTTATTTTCTTTGAAAAATATTTTTTTGGGAAAACATTTCTTTTACTTTAAAATGATTCCAATTTCAATAATAAAAAATAGATATCCTACTATTTTAATTTATACATGTGTAAATAATTTAATTTCATAATTTGCTTAATACTATTCATACCCACCCAATTGATGGCATGGTAATAATTCTCATGTTTAAATAATAATAGAGTATCAAGTTTCATTTTACCCTAATGTTGTGTGCATCGAAAGATGTTGAAGAGACTGAACATATTTAAAAAAAAATATTTTTTGGTGTTATATTTTCTTATAAAATGTTTTTTATATCTCATACATCCTATCAAACATGAAATTCCTATTTTAAAAAATTGGTGTGCAATATTCTACCCCCTTAAATAAATTACATCCACGCAATTTAATCTTTATATATGAAGTACTGGGCATAAAATTTGAAAATAATTTTTTTTTCTAATCACATTATAAAAATGGATAATAAAACATCAGCATGATACGATAGAAATTTGAGTATGAACATCATCTCAAATAACACATTACTATGTTTCCATGTAGGATAACAATGGTTGGAAATGAAATCATGGATATGGAAGAGAATAATAACACCAAATGATTAATAATGAGTGATATAGATCATTGATCAATAGAAAATATGTGATACAGAGAAGGTTTAGTACTGAGAAAACCATGAATATGAGATGAATTAAGGGAATATTTGATTCATAAAAAATGAAAGTAATAAGACAACATGTTTGTTTCAAGATCATTTCCCTAGAGTTGAGAAATTCCATTACCATTTAGATTTAGAAAAAAAAGAAAATAGAGTGAAATGATATAATTCTATAGGCATAATATAAATCTTTGGATATGGTTCAATCGATTCCTAATTTATCTCTTACTCCAAAAAATTAATATCCAATTTTATTATTTATTCCCAGAAAACTAAATTTATCAATTATCAAATCCTTATTTCAGTAAAATAATAAAATTTCATTCCTCCTATCTCCAGATATTTTACAAGAAAATATTGATTTTTTGGAGTAATCCTATATCACAAAAAGTTCAACTTAATGTTTTCCCTAAATAGTAAACCTGGAGACACTTCCAAAATACATCTTTCCAAATTCCAATTCAAAAAATATTTAAGTAATGTCACTAAATTAACAATATTTTCCCTAGAAAATATTTTGGATATTAACATGACATTCAAAATATGTGAATACCTTTATAATTGTGATTTATAGAGGTCACTCTTTCTAACTTTGTCTCCTTCGACATCTCCTCATATGATTTGGTAACATGTTTTTTTGGTTGTTGTCTAGGTGATCATTAAGTTGTGTGTATTTTTGTCTTGTAGAAGTCATAATGAAGTAAGTTCATGATCAATAATTTTCCAAGTCCTATACAAGGACATAGATTATAAAAAGTGGAATTCTTGGTGACGATGGTTATTTCTTATATGCACCAGTTCTTTTATAGACTCCCTTCTATTTTGTTCTGTTGTGCATTTTGTTTCCTTTTGTTATGTCTAGATGGCCCTAGTTATCCTTGGTTTCCTATTCCATTTCATCATACTATCCCATGCATGACATAATATTGGCCAAGTGTGATGGATTCTATGATGGTTTGGATGGTTTTGGTGTAATTTATTAATGTATATCTCGTGAGGTTCTCTTTTAGATTGGTTTCACCATTCATTGTGGACCATTAGTCCCATGGTACCTCATTTAGGTTCTCTGTCAATGAATCACTTTCCACCAGTCATCGTTATTTTAAGGTTCCATTGTAGATTTTTATTTGGTTTGCTGCATGTGTTTAAATTTTTTTTGTTGTCACTTAGCCCTAAAGTGGTGTTATTTGAAAAATAAAAAGAAGTATAGTGGTAATAAAGCATTAATGAAAACATTCATTATTATAAATTTTAAATACGATACCATCAAATATTTTCCTGAAATTAATACGTTCATTAAACTCCAGAAAAGATGACATAAACCATCAAACCACTCACAATTTCATGGTCACCAATAATTTCCCATAAAAATCTAATTATTAAATCATCATCAAGAACATATTATGTGTTATCCTCTCTCAATAATGTGTCTTCCAATAGTTTCAACTTATCCCTGAATCAATTTTCTCGGTCATCGATACCATTCTACCTATTCTCTCAAATCCAATAAGAAATAGTACTAAAATAAAATCATTATAAATTTCATGATTCTTATAACCATAATATGAGTGATAAAATTATAATATAATATAATTCATCAATCCAAACACAACCACATTAATCATTCCACTTAGATTATGGTAATAAAACAAGCATGACCATGATCCCATATATTATTTTATAGTATATAAACGTGATGTTTGAGGTATTCATTTTCACAGTTCCCCATATCCTTACTATTGAAGCATTGATCATTGGATACTTCTTTCTTTCCCTTACAATTAAGAGAATAAAATTCTTTCTCTACATATTTGTAGAAACCTCTCATTCCCTTTAACATTTAGCAGGTAGTTTCTTTATGTAATTAATATATGTAAGAAAATGATTCATTCCCTCATTCCTCTTATACATTTTTCTCTTTCATCCTCTTATTCTCTATCTTCCATTAGAATTATTAATAATTAAATACTTCCATCTCTATATTTAGAGTATATGATAATATTTCCTCATATTATTATAATGTTTAAAAGACTAGTTTCCTTCAAAATATTTTCTTAATAACATTAAAGATACAACCATTTGTACACATTGGATTTCCTTCATTTATATGATTCTCATTCATGGTAGGTTCCATTTATAAATAATGGAATATTCTATCATAGATAATAAAATTACGAAAAATAATTTATAATCCAAAAACTAGTTAAACACTTAACATAAATTGAAAAATTTATGCATAGATGATCTCATAATCGTAAACATGGTTTTTTGTGATATTTTTATATTCAATTCCTTCATAGTTGTTGGTAATGAAAATGTAAATTATTATAAGAATATCCCATAAGAGTTTGAAACTAAGTTCACTATAAGGGTTATTTTCATGAACTAGGTGAATATCGTGTCAACCCCTATTAGACCTTTTTAGATATATATTCCCAAGTTAAATCTATTCAAAAACCATGACTACATGGTGTTTACGAATATGATTTTATTACTAGGAGAAACTATGAAATCTTTTCCATTCCAAAACTTTGGTATATTCATATAAATTTATAATCAAATTCTATCACAGGGTTCTGTTCCTTAATCTATGTTTTCAAAAATCGTGTTCCCTACGTTTCTACTAAAAATTATTTGATACCAACTGGTAATAATCCTGACACCAGTTACCTAGAGTCGTTGTATACTTTTTAACATTGAAACTAGATACAACATATCACATCCCAATGGATAGAATAATATAGTAGTAATGGTAAAATTGATACAGACTTAAAACTCACATTACATTTTACACATAAAATACAAAAAATGATTTATTTTTAAACACCATTATTCACCTTATCATGTTATTGTATATCAATAAAAAACAAATCCTGATATCTTAGGAAAAATAAAACATAATAAATGTGTGAGCTGAAATTTTTTGTGAGTTTATGATTACATAATAATCTACAATAAATAAATAATCATAATGAATATGGAATGGTTAATAACAAGAACACATGTCATTTAATCAATTAACTAAGTATAATATAATATAAATGAATGATGATTAAATATAGATATATGATTAATCACACGATCTTGAAACTTATCAATTTATATTCTAACTAATCAATGAATCAGATGTACATGAATAAAACATCTAATAATTAGAGAATTAATAATGTCTAACATTTGAAATTTTCATGACCGACCTCATGAATTATTAAATATATGGGTAGAAATCCCACTAATTTGTCAAATTGATTTTTCTCATTAAACATGTCAATGAGTCAAGGGGATTTCTATAATCGGGCCCCACCACTAAAAACACTATGTCTAATGAATTCCTTATATTAAATGGGTGAAACATAATCTACATAAACATTCATATTTAAAACAAACATATAAAATTTTAACTCATAGCCTAATCAAATGAACATAATTATAACCCATCTAGAGTAATAAGAAGAATTGTACAAAAATTACATCCTCAGTAAAAATAATCATAATACTTCCGAATAAATAATAAGGATGATTTTAGTACAATATATCTGTAGTCTCTCATAATTAAAATTAATTTTCTATTTCATTAATGAAATTACATACCATAAAAATATCACTAGAAATTTTTTGAGGAAAATAACCTTTTCAATTTGGAAATAATCATTAAAAAATGTTCATAAACCATTTTTAATATAAATTTATTAGAAAATTAAATTTGAAAACATATAAAATAATATTTAGAATAGTGGTTGTAAAATTCCATCCATGCCTTAGAGGTTAAAAAATATATTCCTGTCACATTTTCAGTAAAATCCAAATGGGAAATGTTTTAAAAAATACATAATGATTCCTTTAACTTATTTAATGTAACAATGGGTAAAAATTACATTAATAAATTATTTTGAAAAGGTAAAAAACAATTTTTAGAACCATTTTCAGAAAAATTATATATTTTGATAAAAAGGCATTTTAGAGTGAAGAGAGAAATAAAGTCATATTTTCTTAAGAACATTTTATAAATCATTTGAAATACTAAATAGTGACAAAATAATACTATTACCTAAAAAATATCTATAATAACCATAAAATAGAAGATTATATTTATTTCAAGATATATGTATATAATAATTAACCCAAGTAAATCTAAAAAAACAATCCTAAATAATGAAAATATTGCAAAATAAACCCATACCACATTGGTGACTTTAGAATCATAATCCCCATGAAATAAATAAAATAAAATTAAAAGTACACTTTAGTTTCTATATGATGAGATCCTTTCAAGGAAACACTACTATTAATTATTTTTTTGATTCCCCATATAGAAATGTATGAAATTGAAAACCATTCAACACATATACATTATAAGATTTAACCCTTTTATGGTGGGTTACTCAACACACACAACCGATTGTCAATTTTATCAGTATATTGAGATACCTAAAAATTTGTAAATCAGTTATCAATAGGAAAGATAATAAATTTATTTTATATGTTAAACCAAAAATAATATATCTTAACAGTTTTTGTAACAAATAGGAAACGTATTTTTTCTGATGTTGTTCAAGATCAGCTGCTATACTTTGTGGAAGTTGTTTCCTGATATGATTATCATATAAACTAGAAATAAAATAAGATTAATTTAATGTAACAAATATTATCGAATAAGTGAAAGAATAACTAACTGTACAAATTGTATCTATTGGTAGGAGTGGACACTCAAGAGGGGGGTGAATTGATTTCCAATTAAAATTTCTGTTAAAATATTTTCTATTAAAATCCCCCAATTTATAAAAAAAGTTAACCTGTAGTGAATTTGTAAAACTGTAAAGGTTAAATTAGATTCTCAAAATATTGATTATTCTCATTTAATCTAATCAGAAGTTTAAATTAGCTTTTGAAACTAACCTACTGATTTACAATAGTCACAAACACTTGCTAGATTAACTATCAAATAACCTTAAAACAGATTTTTATTTCAAAGTAAAAAGAAGCAGAATATAAATTAGATAATATATTTTAAAATTAACCTAAAAGTGAATAGAAGATATAACCAATAGGTTCAGTCTCAAGCCAAGACTTAATCCTCTTAAAGAAATTATATAAAAATGATCCATACCATGGATCAGGGTTAACAATAGTTTGAGACTGTCCAAGCCAAGCATGGACCTCTACCACTATTCTTCATGGAAAAAAAATAAAGAACAAGACACAGAAGGACCTATTCCATAGTTGTTGTGGGTAAACAAGAGTAAGAAGTTTTTAGTGTGAGAATTTTGATATCCTCTAGTTTAGCACATGAGTCAGTGTGTGTGTGTGTAATATATATAGAGTACACACACTGCTCGAATGTAAATAAATAAATCACTCAGAGAGAGTATATGAATGGTTAGAAATCTCTTTTGATTGGAAGTGTAACTCTGGACTTGTTGGATTCAGCAGAATATCTTCTGAGTCCTTCTCTGGTTTTGTGTAAAAAACAGTGTGTCGTGGTTTCAGCTTGTGTTCTTCATGCGTGAGAATGTTCTCTTGATTCATCATGTGTTCTTCAGTAGAGTTGGATTACACTCATGAGAGTTCTTTGAATGATCTTGCAATCTATTTTAGTACTCAGGATTGTTCTTCTGTTCATTACAGTGCACTCATGTTTCTTGATTTGTCTCGCATATATATGTTCTCTTCTATTTTTCAGGCTGGTGTCTCTCTGTTGTTCTACTACATCTTAGTTTTCTTTATATTCTATAAGATCTGGTAGTAGGAATGATTTCCTTTCCATAGGTAAAAGCTATGGTTTCCTGACAGACCAACAACAATCATTAAATAACATTAATTTCATTAAAAACATCAAATATGGCCGTTAGTATAATTAAATAATATTGAAAAAAGGGTTATGAAACAGCATCACAGTGATTATGTAAACGGTGTCTCCTTCATGGTATGTCCTTCACGGTGTCTCCTTCATGGTTTCTGAGTCACGGTGTCTGACTCACGGTGTGTCCTTTACGGTATGACCTTCACGTTATTTGGCTCACGGTGTGACCTTCACGGTATAACCTTCATGGTGTCTTGCTCACGATGTGTCAAGGTCACGGTGTCTCGCTGGTCACGATGTCTACGAATTAGGCTTCATGGTGTCTCCTTCAATGTTTCTATTCACAGTGGCTGCTTGACTGTGACTGTGTTTTGCACACAGTCTGTGTTACTATTTCAAGCTTCATAGTGTCTTTATACTTAGATAAATATATGTATTTATACTTAAACATTAATATGAAGAATATGAATTAACCTTAACCATTATGAAGTAAGAGAACATGAAACATAAATACAATGGTTTGATAAGATCAGTGAGATTTCTGATCATGCATAATATTTGTAAATAATAATGAGATTAATTGATAGTAATAAGATTTGAAATCATTAAAACCTGATGTGTAATTATTATTGAGATTTTTGATCATTAAAACATGATTAATACATGAGGAGTCAAACAATATCCCTTGTTTTGATGATCACAAATCATATATAGTCATAGTATAACTGAAATGCAATGTTAGAGAAAATAACATAAAGAATAACAGACTAAACAATAACATATCACATTAGAATACTTATACAATTCTTTTAATTTTTCTCCCCCTTTTGGGATTATCAAAAAGTAGAGATAATGGAGTGAAACAATGCATAAGTCATTAAAAACGTTCAGAATAGAGCATACAATAGAAATACAAAAATCAAAGACATCCCACCAAAAAAACAAGAACTCAAGGGACTCTTCAGGGGTTGACTTTTTCCTTGCCTTTATCAGTAGTAGGGGCTGGTGCCGATGTAGAAGAAGAAGTAGATGTGGTAGAAAAAGATGGTAAAGGTAGACCATCAAAAATAGATGGAGCCAATGAAGGAGAACTAGAGGATATAGTCTGTGGTTGGTCATGAATGATCGGTATGATCTGAGAAAGGGCATGGCTAACTGAGATGGCAGTTGAGGCTAGGGATGGTAGACAAGGTCTAGGGGGTGCAGTAGCTGGAGGAACTATTGCAGTACTCTGTACATGAAGATACGACTTCAAAAGATTGATGAAATCAGTAATGATTTCTCCACCTTAATGCATAGCCTTTTCAAAATTTTCGTTATTCTCCATGAATTTTTCCAACAATTTGGTGAACTCTGTAAGCTGCTGACCATGTGCTTTAAATGATTGATTCACTGGAGGGATTTTCAGGTTCTCTACAAGATACTTAAAGTGATTTGTCATGTAAATTTTAGAGAAAATCCAAGTGAGATAAAATTCTCCCTTCATAGTGATCTCTTATTGAGAAAAATTGGAAATCGTAGAATGGGTCTGAACAAGATCATGTGCTCTATCACTATTCTTCACAACATCAGATAAAGGAGACAAATCTAAACCACTAAATGAATTCTGATTTTATTTCTTGATTATGGTTCTAAGCACATAATCATCCAAAGAAGGTGTAGAGGTCTGACCAGAGGGAGGTGAAGCCTTGACAGCTTTAGTTAGAACATTGATCTGTTTTAAAACCTTTTGCAGACATCCAGTGTACTCATTAGTGAGGTTATTCAGATTTTCTACAAGATCTCTCTTGTGTTGCAGTATCTTTCTGTGTCCTGCTCCAATCTTCTCATCAAAAGAAAACAAATAGGGATGCACTTGAGACACAATCTATCTAGAAATGTTGGAAACATCTGGTTTAGGAGAAGCAATAACAGGTGCAGGAGTAGAAACAAGAGCGGTCTCTGATCTTGAAGACAGTTTTGTTTGCAGGTTTTCCATAAAACCTTTTAAATTTCCATCATCAGCACTAAGAGAATTATTTTCAACTCTGACATCTAGAATTTCATGGATCATCCTTGGTTGAATATACAGAATAATATTTTCCAAAAGAATAAAGACATCTTCTTGACTTAGTTGAGTCACCAGATGAGGTTGAGCGGATATAATATTCTCAACTCCAACCAAGATAGTCTCTCTAAAGAATTTCATTTCATCCCTAGGTATAAATCATTGTTGTTCGGGTAAGAGTGTGGGTGAAGGTAGTGGTACAGGTTCTGTTGTAGATTATGGTTGTGTTTCAGAATTAGTTTCAGTTTCATATTTAGATTGAGGTTGAGGATTAGGATCTGGTTCTGGATCTAGTTCTAGTTATGGGTGAGCTTCTGACTTAATTTGAAACAAATAAGAGAGATCTATACTAGTTGTAGTCACTTGTTGTGATTCACTAACATCAAAAAAACATAGAAATTCATACCGAGTGTACACAGAATCTGTGACAATTTGTTGAGAGGTTTCAGCAGATCCATCTTCATCAATATCAAAGTTATGAGGTTCCTCCCCGTCAAAATGTGCTTTAATTTCAGATTCTTGAGGTTCGGGAATTGGGTTAAGATACACAAGATCAACTCTAATCTCTTCAGCAAATTCTTTCCTTTCCAATTGAAAAGAAATTTCCATCCTCTCTTCAGCAGAGGGTATGTACTCAGGAATTGATTTTTCCACTGTCTGTGCTTCTAGACTTGCTTCTTTTTCAACAGGGAGATCCTCTTGATTAACATTTTCCATAATAGGGATTTCTCCAAGATCAGCTTCTTCCAAGACAGGGAGGTCTTCTGCATCTCCAGATTTTTCCATGGATTACTACTCAAAAACAGGGATAAATAAATCCCTTGCATCCTCAAAATGAATTTCCTGATCAACATCATCTATAGAAGAAGGAGCTTCTTACTCTTCACGAATAGCAGGAGATTCTTATTCTCTACAAACAACAATAAATTCCATTCTAAGAGGTATTTTACCAGGAACATCAGCAGGGACAACAGTCCTTTCTTTCTCAACAGGAGCTACTTCCTCTTGAGGTATTTCAGCCTCTTCTACTTCTTCTTATGGGTACTTAGCCACTTCATCTGGTTCCAAACTAGGATAAGTTATATTCTTTGGCCTTCTTGGATAATCAACAGGATTATACTTCTTATAAATTTGATCATTATCCTCAACCCCCTACTTCTTCCAGGGGTTCCAATTAATCTTCATGTTTCTGAATATAGGCTTGGATAAATAAAAATCAAAATCCTCTAGCTTTTCTTCTTTCAGTCCAACCATTCCTTTGGAAACTAACATGGGGAAAATTCATCCTTGATTAAAAAAAATAAGTGGATTTGTAAGTGACTTTAATCAGCTCACATATATGGTTAATGACATATTTTCTAAGATTGATCTTATGGCCATTCATTATCAGGTGAATTAGGAACACATCCTGATACTTCATCACAGAAAAATATCCTTTTCTTGGACTAATCAAATTCTGAACAAATTTTAATAGAAGTCGTATCTCCCCATCAAATTAAGATACTATTTCCCTTCGCTTGGTGCCACATCCAGTCAGAATCTATAGTGAATTTTCCAGATCAAATATGATAGTTGATGGAGGAGGGTCTCTCTGGTAATAATCACACATTCCTTCATGTGGAATCCTCAGGCATGCAGCCCATAGCCTTGAAGAGAATGAACACTTTTTTCCATTGATCCATCTTGTCAACATAAAACTTTATCCAACATCATAGGAAAACTTTACATACTGGTAAAATTGAGATACCAACCTCAGATAAAGCAGTCTATCTTTTCTAGAGAACCATTCGAGCCATCCGTATTCTCTTAAAATTTTCAAGACCAAAGACTTTCTTGAAAAAAGAAACTTAGGGAAGATCTATTTTTTATGGACTACAATACGGCATACTAGGATCAGATTTAGAGGTCCGTCGGGTGCAGTTTTCTGTGCCCTCTTCTGTTTCTTAGAGCGGTGCTTCTCAGATGAGTGTGAAGATGAATGCTTCATCCTTGGTATTCACTGAAGGTTCATGCAAGAGAGAAGAGAAGGTTTTAAAGGTTGAGAAGGTTCAGGAGGGATCTCGGGTGAGGAATCAAGTGAAAAACCCTATTGTTTTATCATTTGGGAATACAAAACATTATAAAAACAAAAACACGGGAAAGTAAACAACGGTAAAAAAAAATTACCAGGATGAAAATTAAAATAAATATATTAAAAAATCATCACAGTGAGACCGTGAGTTGGCATTATGGTGTGATGAAAAACAGTCGTCACGGTGAGACAATTGGTGGTCGTCACAGTGAGACAGTGACCATACTGTGCAGTCATAGTGAGACAGTGAGTGAACTGTTCTATCACGGTGAGACAGTTAAGTTAGAGACCGTGAATACAAGGTGTTAACTGTGAGACCGTAAACATGAAACAGTAACCGAGAAAAAGTGAACATGAAACCGTAAAGTAAAATATAGTTAAATAGTAAACAGTAAGATCTATAAGATGTCTATTTATGATTAATCATTCCAAGATCATGTATGATGTAGTCTAATCTCTCAGAATTTAATTGTTTAGTGAATATATCAGAAAGTTGATATTCCATACCAATTAATTCCAAAGTGATATCACATTTTTGATAATGATCCCTCAAAATGTGATGTCTTACATCAATATGATTTTTCCTAGAATGTGACACAGGATTATTTGAAATGTTAATAGCACATGTGTTGTCACAATTTATTGGGACATGTCTGAATTGATACAAATAGTCTAGTGACGTGTGTTTCATCGACAAAATTTGTGCACAACATCTGCCAGTAGCTATGTATTCAGCTTATGCAGTAGATAATGCAACAAGATTTTATTTCTTACTACACCATGATACTAGTGACTTTCCTAAAAAGAGACATGTTACAGAGGTGATTTTTCTATCTTACTTACATCCAGCAAATTTATCATCAGAATAACTAACTAGTTCAAATGATTGTATTTTTGGATTGAACAGTCCTAAATTGGGAGTATGCATGAGGTATTTGAAAATTCCCATTACAGCATTTAAATGTGACTCTTTAGGCATTGATTGAAAATGAGCACATATACACACACTAAACATAATAACAGGATGACTAGCAGTCAAGTAGAGTAGACTTCCAATCATTCCTCTATAAGTGGTTTGATCACAGATTTTCCATCTTCATCAAGATCCAACTAACAGGTGGTACTCATGGGAGTGTCACTACTTTTTGTGATATCTAATCCAACACGTTTCAAAATATATCTAGTGTATTTTCTTTGAGTTAATATAATTCTATCATTATTTTGAATGATTTGGAATCCAATAATGAATTTAAGTTCACCCATTAAACTCATTTCAAATTCATTTTGCATCATTTTAGAAAAATCAGTACATAGTGAATTTTTTGAATATCCAAAAATAATATCATCTACATAAATTTGTAAAAACTAAAACATCATTAAAAATTCGTTTTATAAAAATATTAGGATCAACTATTCATTTTGTAAAACCATTAGAAATTAGAAAAGTACTTAATCTGTCGTACCAAGCTCTTGGATCTTGCTTTAAACCATATAAAGCTTTTGATAATATAAAAACGTGATATTGAGAATGAGGGTTTGTAAATCTAGGTGGTTGTTCAACAAAAACATCCTAATGTATATACCCATTTAAGAATGCACTCTTGACATCAATTTAATATAGTTTAAAATTAAGAAGTGTAGCATAAGCAAGTAGGATCCTAAGGGATTCTAATATGGCTACTGGAGAAAAATTCTCCTCATAGTCAATTCCTTCCTATTGACTATAGCCTTGTGAAACTAACCTAGAATTTTTTCTAACTATATTTCCAAATTCATCTACTTTATTTCTAAACACCCATTTAGTGCCTATGGTAAATGTTTCCTTGGGTCTTTCTACCAGTTTCCAAGCATTATTTCTTACAAATTGATTGAGTTATTCTTGGGTAGAAATTTCCCAAAATTCATCATTAATAGAATCATCAATGTTTTTAGGTTCAAGCTGTGACAAGAAGTCTTGATGGTCAACCTGATTTCTAAGAGATTCTCTAGTCTATGTCCCTCTATCAAGATTTCCTACAATAGCATCTAAAGGATGGTTCTTTAGAATCCTAGTTGATCTAGTAAAGGTAGGACTATAAATTTCAGGTTCATCCCTTGGTTCGGGTTCATTAGAAGTAGATTCTGTAATATGTCCAGAACTAGATGTTTTTACAGAAGGTTCATTAGTTTTATCATTAAGGTTTAGAACAGATAAATCTTCTTCATGATTTTCATGAGATGATTTAGGTTCATGTGGATTAGTTTCATCAAATTTGGTGTGAACAGATTCTTACACACACTTGGCCCTTTTATTAAAGACTCTATAAGATTTATTGGATATGGAGTAACCTAGAAAGATTCCCTCATCACTCTTAGAAGCATACTTGTCAAGATTATCCTTTTATTGAGAATAAAGGCTTTGTAGCCAAAGACTCTAAAGTAATTAAATTTAGGTTTTCTATTATTCCATAGTTCATAAGGGGTCTTTTTGAGAACAGGTCTGACTTAGACTCTATTGATGATATAACAAGCTGTATTTATAGATTCATCCCAAAAAATAAATAGGCACATCATACTCATTAAGCATAGCTCTATCTATTTATTTAAGGGTTCGATTTCTTCTTTCTACTAAACCATTCTGTTGAGGTGTCCAAGGGGTAGAGAAATTGTGACTATATCCATTTTGTGAACAATAAGATTTAAACTCTTGATTTTCAAACTCACGTCCATGATCTCTTCTCAGGGTTTTAATATTAAGACCACTAAAATTTTCTATAGACATGGAGTAGTTAATAAAATAAGAACAAGCTTCAATTTTGTGAGCTAAGAAATATACCCAAGTATATCTAGAAAAGTCATCTAATAAGACATAGACATAGTGCTTCCCATTTAAACTAGAAACTCTAGAAGGTCTAAACAAGTCCATGTGAACCAACTTGAGAGGTTGAGAAGTTGAAACATATTTCTTTGGTTTGAAAGAGATTTTGTGTTTCATTCACTTTTGACAGGGATTACAAACCTGGTTATTTGGAAACTCCTGTTTGGGTACGTCTCTAACAAAGTTCTTTCTAGTCATTTTTCTATGTGAATTTATATTGCGGTGTCCTAATCATCCATTCCATAACTAAGAATCTTTATGAAAATCGTTTAAACCAGTAATATTTTCCTTATCGAAGGAATATAAATCAACTTCATAAACAATTTCATTTATGAAAGAAGAAAATAAAAAAACATTTTTAGAAATAAAAACATTACAAGAATCATTTTCAAACTTGAAATTAAAGCTATCATCACATAATTGAGAAATACTTAACAGATTATACTTAAGTCCACTAACAAATAAAGCTTTAGAAATTAAAACATAGTCAATGATACCAATATGAACTAGGCCGATGAATTTTCCATTAGAATTATCACCAAAGGTGAAATATCCTACATCAACCTTTATTATGCTCTTAAAACATGAATAATCCCCAGACATATGTCTTGAACATCCGCTGCCCAAATACCATGTCTTCTCATGGGAACTCTTCAAACATGATTCCTACAAAACAGTTTTAAATAGAGAATGATTTTGGTACCTAGATTCTTGTGGGTCCATAAAGTTTATCAAGCAAGGATATAGGTACCCAAATTTTTCTTATGGGTCTCATATAATCAATAGATTCAACATATTTTGAAAGATAAACTCTATTTGATCTATAACTATGTGAATAACTAGTTGAAGCATATGAATTTCTAGAACTAGAATTAATAGTATTCTGTCCAGATTTAGGAATAAATATAGTTTTAGCGAACTGTCTTTTTCCATGTTGGTAGCCTATTCCAGTAGTGTATTTTGGTTCCACTTGATTTCCTAGAATTTGAGTTAGATTATCCTTTCCATTTGTGAATATTTCTAAGTCCTTTCAATGTTTCTCATTATACATTTTCAGTTCTATATTTTCCTTTAACAGTAGATAATTATTTTCTTTTTCTATGTCAAGGGAATATTTAACATTTGTAGTGAGAGCATGATGTTTCTTTAATGACTTATATTTTTTCTTATGTTCATTACATTTTTCTTCCAGCATATTACAATATTCAGATAATTCATCTTTAGTCATATCTTCAGAATCAGAATTAGATTCTGCATCTTCTCCAGAATAATAATAATTTAAAATAAGTGTATCTAAGGTTACCTCTGATGTGTTGGTCATGAAACACATGTTGTCGTGATTCTTATCAGAATCAAAAGACTCTGATTCACTTCTGCTATCATCCAAATCACTCCAAGTTTCTTTCATTGCATTCTTGTACTTATTTTCATTGTAGTCATGTTTCTTTTAAAACATCAGTTTTGGAGAGTCATCTTTAATGTGTCCTTTCCTTTTGAACTCATATCATACTATACCATCATCATTATCATCTTTCTTCGAGTCCTTCTTCCACTTAACTTGTTAATCATACTTACCTTTGTATTTTGATTTTCTGAATAACTTTTTCTTCCAATATTATTTCTTAAACCTTCTGGCTATTTGAGCCATTTTAGTATCAGAGTCAGAATTTGAACTTTCACTTGTTGAACCTTCAATTTGTATTTGAACTTTGTATTTTTTATTTCTCTTAGAAGAAGTAGACTTAAATTCCACGTACATCCTTTTAGGTTCGTCATTTTTCTCCTTATTCACTTTGAGTTCTTCCTCATACATCATAATCTTACCAATAAGCTCTTTGACGGGAAGTGCTCCAATGTCACATGATTCTATGATTGAAACAGAAGTGCCTCTCCATAGGTCTGGTAGAGATCTCAAGATTCTCATGATTTCTTCCTTTTTTGGAACATCCTTACCAAGTGAACTCACAGTGTTGATAGTCTCATTAATCCTAAGATACATATCAGAAATAGGTTAATTAGTCTTCGTTTTAAAATTATCATATTTAATAGTATAAGTGTTTAATCTAATATATTTAACATTAGGTGTTCCTTCATTGGAAACACTCATAGTATACCATATTTCATAGGCAATCTTGCAAGCAGATATTATGTTAAATTTTTCATCTCCTAAGGCACAATACATGGCATTCATAGCTTTACAATTATTATTGTAAGCTGTCTTTGTAGGTTCATCCCAAGTTGTTCTTTTAGTTTCTAGAATTTTATATTGTGACTCTATAGTAGTCCAGATATCAAAACCCATACTTTCCAAGAGAATTTTCATCTTAAGTTTCCTTTGGGAATATTTTATACCCTTGAATAAAGGTGGTCGGTTAGTATCATCACCTTCTAGTCTATTATCCATAACTAGATTTTAGAAGATAAATTTAAAGAGATAAAATATAGAACTAACAGATATTTAAGATCATTAAGGATGAAACTAAAATCAGAGTTGAAAAAACATAATGTTTTGAAAACTTTTATTAATAAAAACAACCTTTGATACTAAATGTTGGTCCAAGTGGACACTAAAGTGGGGGGTGAGTTGAGTTCCAATTAAAATTTATGTTAAAATATTTTCTATTAAAATCCCCCAATTTATTAAACAAGTTAAACTGTATTGAATTTGTAAAATAGTAAAGGTTCAATTATATTCTCAAATGATTGATTAGTTCTCAATTAATCTAATCATAAGATTAAATTAGATTTTGAAACTAACCTACCGATTTACAATAGACATGGAAACTTGCTATATTAACAATCAAAGTACCTTTAAAACATATTTTTATTTAAATTTAATGAGAAGTGGAATATAAATTAGATATTTTATATTTTAAACTTAAACTAAAAGTGCACATAATATATAACCAAGAGGTTCAGTCTCAAGCTGAGACTTAGTCCTCTTAAACAATTTCTATAAAAGTGATCCACACCCTTGATCGTGGTTAACAATAGTACAAGACTGTCCAGGCCATGCAAGGACCTCTGCCAAAGTTCTTCATGGGAAACAAAAATAAAGACCAAGCCACACAAGGACATCTTCCACAGTTGTCATGGGTAAAAAATAGTAAGAAGTTTTTAGTGTGGGGATTTTAATATCCTCTTGTTCAGAACAAGAGTCAATGTGTGTGTAAGATTTACGGAGTACACATACTACTCGAAAGTAAAAAAATATATCACTTAGAGAGAGTATATGAAAGTTTAGAAAGCTCCAGTGATTGCAGTGCATCTCTGGACTTGTTGGATTCAGCAGAATAGATTTTGAGTCCTTCATTGGTTTTGTGTAAAAAACAGAGTGTTGTGGTTTCATCTTGTGTTCTTAATGCATGAGAATGTTCTCTTGATTCTTCGTGTGTTCTTCAGTAGTGTTGGATTACACCCATGAGAGTTATTTGAAGGATATTAAAATATTTTCCTTGTACTCATTAGTGTTCTTCTGTTCAGTACATTTCACTTGTGTTTCTTGAGTTGTCGCGCTTATGTATGTTCTCTTCTGGTTTTCATGCTTGTGTCTGTATCTCGTTCTACTGCAGCTCATTTTTCATTATATTCCATAAGCTCCAACAGTAGAAATGATTTCTTTTACATAGGAACATGGTATTGTTTCCTGATAGACCAACAAAAATCATTAAATAACATTAATTGCATTAAAAACATCAAATATGACCGTTAGTATTATTTAAATAATATTGTCAAAAAGGTTAAGAAACGATTTTATAGTGATTATGTAAACGGTGTCTCCTTCACGGTATGTCCTTCACGATGTCTCCTTCACGGTTTCTGAGTCCCGGTGTATGACTCACGGTGTGTCCTTTACGGTATGACCTTCATGGTATTTGGATCACGGTGTGACCTTCATAGTATAACCTTCACAGTGTCTTACTCATGGTGTGTCGAGGTCACAGTGTCTCACTGGTCACAATGTCTAAGACTTAGGCTTCTAGGTGTATGCTTCAATGTTTCTGTTCACTGTGTCTGTTTGACTGTGATTGTGTCTTGCACACAGTCTGTCTTACTGTGTCAAGCTTCACGGTTTCTTTATACTTGGACAAATATATATATTTAGACTTAAACAGTAATATACAGAATATGAATTAATCTGAACCATTACCATGTAAGACAACTTGAAACATAAATACAAAGGTTTGATATTACAATTGAGATTTGTGATTATGCATAATATTTGTAAATAATAATTAGAGTAATTGACAGTAATAATATTTTCAATCATTAAAACATGATGTGTAATTATTATTGAGATTTTTGATCATTAAAACATCCTTAATACATGAGGAGTCGAACAGTATCATTTCTTCAAAGTCGAGTAGAACATATGCATGGGCTCTGTGATGTTCATCATCTGAAAGCCATCATTCATGAGCTCCACCAAACCAAAGTTTGGGTTATTTGAAAACTGAAAATTAATTTCCCATTTCATCAACAAGATTTCCCCCATTAAGTACCATATAGTTTTGTTTTGAGAGATATTCATATTTAAAGTAATGAGAGTATAAAATATTAATTTCTTCTTGCAAACAAGCTTATTAAATTGAACCTTCAATTGATGATTTGTTACGTACTTTTATCTTCAATTTCGATATGCATCTCTCGAATGGGTATATCCATCAGAACTATACTGAACCTTTACTTTTTTATCCATGAGGACAATGTAAAATCAAATTTTCAATTGAGTCAAAAAAATGTCGTTTGAATGATTGTTTCCAATTTATAAAAATTAATACATCATATTCTCGTAGTCTTCTTAATGCATCATAGTAACTTTTCACTATACCAATGTCTCTGAAAAAATATAATAAGTCTTTTAGTGCATCCCAAATCATATAATTCAATATATATTATTATACAATTAGTTCAAGTCTTTCCATTATAACATGACAGTCATGAATTTTTAATCTAGTAATATGACCATTTTTGACACATCTGCCCAAATAGGAATCATAACAATATGGAAGTCTCAAATCATCAATCCACTAATAAAATGATAATCTATTCTATTTGGAGTGTTTATAAATACTTTAGAATTTATTAAATTATGTGATCTGAAATTTTCAAACAGTTCAAGTTCTAGTCTCCTGTAAATTTGGGAAAGATTTAATTATTCCTTTACATTATATTTGGTCTTTCGTGGTGTACCCAAAGCTATATGAAATAAATTATCGAAAAAGTTATTCTAAATATGCAACACATACAACATGTGATAGACCAACAAATTAGACAAATAAGGAAGATCCCCAAAAATGCTCCATTTTATCCAATTGTGTTCTTTCTCAAATCCATCAATTTACTGTTTTTTTAATGTTGGTCAATATGTGGTAGGAGGTAATGAAAAGACAATTTATTTTAACTCTGTGTATGATATCATTATTGGAGGTCTATCTCTTTGAAGTTTTCCTTTTTGGAAATGATATTTTTTCTTCTGAAAATGATGATTATATGGAATGAATATGTGATGAAAGTTTAAAAACAAGGTTTTTTACCATTGACAAGCATAAATGATTTGAAAAATCTCATAAAATATGGGCATGATTTTGGACCATGTGTACTCTATTCATATTGCATTTCATATGATGGTATGTCACTAATTGTACACATTAATGTAGATTTTAGCAAGATGTTTTATTTCGCATCAAGGTCGAATGTAAAAACACCATTAGTCCACAATGTATTTAACTATTCAATCAATGGTTTCAAATAAAGAAATATATTCTTTTTCGGATGTATTGCAATTAAATAAGGTCCAAAATAAATATGGTTCCTTCATCAATTTCGAAGGAGGTAAATTATACGTAGTTATAAAGACAAGACAACATGATCACTGATTACTTTAAGAACCAAATGGAACAAACCCATCAGTATAAAGACCCAATCACATATCTCAGGTTTCTTAAGAAAAATATTAATTCACATGGTAAAATTGTTTCCATAAACCACCATTAGAGGGATGATAAAACGTTTTACTGGCTAGAATATTGGTTTTTTCCATGACATCAATGTTACTATGTTCTAGACAAAAATACATGCACTTAAGATAGAACATACACATCATGTACTAAATTTTGCAACGATGATATATCTGGAACCAAATTATTAGTATCTTTTTGGGAAATGCATTCACCACGTGGATACTAAAAAAAATCTGGTTAAAAACCAAAATGAAATAAATGACAATTAATATTGTCAAATGTTTCAAACATCCTCAGAGCACATTTTTTTACAAGGAAACTTAATTGTCCCTTTGGAAAAATATTATGATTTTGATGATGAAAATGATATGAAAGTTTCATCACCCTCAAAATATACAAGATTTAAACCTGAACCATTTGGATTCGTACACTAATTTATCCAAGCACAATAATCTAATATTTATTTTTGTCGAGTTTTTATTCAATATTTCTCTAAAATATATAATAAAATTGTTTTTTGTATAATTTGATATAAGAAAAAGAATATCCAAAAATGAGAAGATAATTAAATTCCATTTTTCTATCAAATGATAAAAATTTATAATATTTTATACTTATTTGTAGTATTTTTTAAACTTTTAAACTAATCTATAATAACTTATAATAATTTATACTATTTATCATTAAATTTTATTAATTACAGCTAATTTATACTAATAACTATTAATTACCGGTGACACAATTTCCAATGGATTGGTGGCTTCTCTTTTGCCCTACGACTCATCTCCACTATCTTCGACTGAAATCACAATGAAAAATATGCTTATACGTACAAATATCCATTTATATATGCATAAATATGGAGAGAAACGCGACGAGGCCTCATTTCTCTATATATTTGTGCATACAGAAATGGATATGCGTGCATCATATGAGATTTTTCATACTGATTTGAGTCCGATAATGTTGTATGGAGATGAGGAATTGGGTAAAAGAGCCTCTTTTTCCTGACGGATCATCTCCTTACCACTTTGTTAGACTAAAATCAGTATGAAAAACGTGCTCTAATGCATGCATATCCATTTTCATATGCATAATAATGGGGAGAAGGAAGGCCTCACCACACTTCTCTCCATTATCATGCATAGGAAAATGGATATTCATACATGAGGATTTTTTTTCATAGTGATTTGATTGGGAGAAAACTGTAAGGAGATAAGGCGTTAGGAAAAAAGGATCCACCAATTAGATGTAAATTGTGCCAATTTATTTCAATTTGTAAAAATTTATTATAATTTTTTGATAATTATTGTTTATTTTTGCTAATTATTACTAAATTTTACTTATTATTTCTAATTATTACTAATTATCACTAATTATTAAAATTAATTATTAATTATTAATTATTATTACTAATTTTTAAAATTATTAGAATTTATGACTAATTATTAGAATTTATTAGTAATTATTACTAATTAATAAAATTAATTACTAATTATCAGAATTTACTAATAATTATTAGAAATTATTATTAATTATTATATTTTATTACTAATTGTTAGAATGTGGTAATAATTATTAGAATTTATTACTAATTATTATAATTTATTTATTACTAATTTTTAGAATATATAAATTATTACTAATTATTAGAATTTATAATTTAATTCTAATTATTAGAATTTATTTCTAATTATTAGAATCTATTGCAAATTACTAGAATTTGTTGATAATTATATCTAATTTTTTATAATTAATACAAATGTTTGTTAATTATTACAATTTGTTTCAATTTATTACAAATAGTTGCAATTTATTACAAGATTATGCAATTAATTAAAAATTATTATATTTTATTACAAATTATTAGAATTTATTACAAATTATTTGAAATTATTACAAAGTATTAGTTTTTTTTATAATTCATTATAAATTATTACAATTTTTTACTAATTACTACAATATATTACAAATTATTACAATTTAGTAACAATTATTACAATTTATTACTAATTAACAAAATTTATTACAAATTATTATAATTTATTACTAATTATTAGAATTTATTACTAATTATTAGAAATTATTACTAATTATTAGAATTTATTCCTAATCATTAGAAATTATTATTAATTATTACAATTTATTCCTAATTGTTACAATTTATTAATATTTATTACAACTTATTACTAATTATTACAATTTATTAATAATTATTAGAGTTTATTACTAATTATAGAAATTTATTTCTAATTATAACAATTTATTAATAATAATTATAATTTATTTCAAATTATTACTAATTGTTAAAATTTATTACTAATTGTTAAAATTTATTCCTAAAAATTATAATTAAATCCTAATTATTACAATTTATTCTTGATTATTACTATTTATGACTAATTATTAAAATTTATTACTAATTAAAAAAATTTAATTAAAATTATTACAGTTAATTACAATTTATAACTAATTCATAAAATTTATTACTCATTATTACAATTTACGAATAATTATTACAAATTATTACAAATTATTACTAATTATAACAATTTATTACTAATTATTACAATTTCTTACTAATTATTAAAATTTATTACTAATTATTATAATTTATTACCAATTGTTACAATTTATTACCAATTGTTACAATTTATTACTGATTATTACTAATTATTACTAATTATTACTAATTATTACTGTTTATTTTTAATTATTACAATTTATTACTATATATTGCAATTTACTTCTAATTATTAGAATTTATTACTAATTATTACAAATTATTACAAATTATTACTAATTATCACAATTTATTACTAATTATTACAATTTATTACTGATTATTACAATTTATTGCTGATTATTACAACTTATTACTAATTATTACAGTTTATTATTGATTATTACAATATATTATTGATTATTACAATATATAACTGATTGTTAAAGTTTATTCCTAATTATTAAAATTTATTCTTCATTATTAATGTTGATTCATAATTATTACATTTTTTACTAATTATTAAAATTTAGTACAATTTATTACTATTTGTTTCTAATTATTTCAATTTATTACTTATTATTACAATTTATTAATGACTATTAGAATTTTTTACTAATATTTAACACTTATTCCTAATTATTACAATTTATAAATAATTATTAGAAGTATTCCCTAATTATTACAATTTATTACTAATTATTACAATTAATTACTAATAATTAAAATGTATTACTAATAATTACAATTTATTACAATTTATTATAATATATTACTATTTATTAAAATTTATTATAATTTATTACAAATTATTATCATTTATTACTAATTATCAAAATTTATTACTAATTAATACAATTTATTACCAATTATTACAATTTATTACCAAATATTGCAATTTATTACTAATTATTTCTATTTATTAAGAATTATTAATAATTATTACAATTTATTACTGATTATTTCAATTTATTTCTAATTATTTCAATTTTTTGCTAATTATTACTATTTATTACTAATTATTTCAATTTATTACTAATTATTACAATTTATTTCTAATTATTACAATTTATGAATAATTATTAGAATTTATTAGTAATTATTACTAATTATTACTCATTATTACTATTTGTTATTATCATTACAATTTATTAAATATTATTATAATTAATTATTTTGTATTACAATTTATTAGTAATTACTCGAGTTTATTAGTAATTATTCGAGTTTACTGGAAATTATTCAACTTTGATAGTAATTATTCGAATTTAGTACTAATTATTGCAATTTTTTACAAATTGTTGCAATTTATTACAATTTTTTGCAATTGACTACTCATTTTTTCAATTTATTACTAATTACTACAATTTTACAATTTAATTCTGATTATTACAATTTAATATTCTTTATTACAATTTAATACTAATTATTACAATTTAATACTAATTATTACAATTTCATTTGAACTATTTAAATTTAATAATAATTATTACAATTTGATACTAATTATAACAATTTAATTTTAATTATTACTAATTAATATAATAACTATTAATTAATACTAATTTATACTAATCATGCATAATTCCCTGTAATAATAAACAGAAAAATTGATAATGAAGACTATATAATTTTAAATTAATTTAATAACACCTTATTAACAATAATTATAAATAAAATAAAATAAAATGATTTAAGTAAAAAATAAAAGCAATTGATAAATACCTTAAAATTGAAGCTTTTGAAAGATATAGGCTACGAATAATGCCCTGAATTAAAATTTTAATCTATGACCAATTTGAGGGAAAATTTTCCACTAGCGAGAGAGAGAGGAATAGCGAATTGAGTGGAATTAGAAAAAACGGGTGGGGTATTTATAGGTTATCATAGTTGTGATGAGATTATTTGCGATGAAACTACCATAAGAAATAGTACCATATGCGACGTGACCCATCGCAAAATACCCTCTGGTGAAAATGTCTCTTGCGACGGAGCCTGTCGCAAAAGACCACCAGCCGACATAGTATTTGTGATGGGAGATATATCCCATCACAAATACTAAAAACGACACTAGGTATTTGCAATGGGATACTATAGCCTATTGCAAATACTGTTCCAATGCATTGGTGCGGTACGTGTGCCAAAGGATTTGTGATAAGAACCACATTCCCATTGCAAAAAACTTATTATTTGCGATGGGATGATTCTCTCGTCATAAAAAGTGTTTCCGAAAGACAATTTTTGACGGGTCAATGACCCGTCACAAATATTCCATCCCAATCGCTCGATTTTCCGTAGTGTATCAATCCAATGGGAGATGAACGTTTCGCTCGTGCGTACTTGTGGACTACCACCTCCACGTTTCCATATAATTATTTTTCCATAACCACATTTCATGCATTTATTGTTTACATATGATATTTATAGAATAATTAACCGTATGAATTTACAATATCATACCTACCTTCCTACCTTCTGATCCTTTGGTAAAATATAATGTCACTCGTGCCTAC
This sequence comes from Viscum album, assembly GCA_963277665.1. Taxonomy (NCBI): domain Eukaryota; kingdom Viridiplantae; phylum Streptophyta; class Magnoliopsida; order Santalales; family Viscaceae; genus Viscum; species Viscum album. The sequence goes on along the minus strand of OY728137.1, from coordinate 2,022,916,146 downwards.
GTGTGAACTAACCTCTCTATAAAGTTATGTGATTTGTTTTCATTTTTGGTTTAATTGGATAGTAATAAGGATAGATTAAATTATGATCTGTTATATTTATGATATAATAAATATTATGTATATTTTAATTATCATTTACCTAACCATCATTTTATCCACTGAAAATGGATACATCACTCATGCATATGTGCATACATTTGTTTCCACATGCTGATGTGATTCATTTTTTGTCACTCCTCTATATGAATGGTAACATATATTTATATAATTACTATATGAAACTACCCAGGTAATTATAAAATTATTTTTTTCATTATAAAAATAAATTGTAAAAATCATTATATTTTTAAAATGAAATAATCGGAATTTATAGAAATTATAGAATTCATGCTGATGGAATAGTGACTTGACCACTATGAAAAAAAATCTGTCAAACAGAATAATAGCATCACAATGAAATTATAAATAAAATTTAAGTTTCTTATAAGTGAAAATATGATATATTTATATCATGTAATATAAAAATAAATATTTTTAAATTGATATATTAAGTGATTGTATTTTTTTGAAGAATTTTTTTTATATTTTTATAATTAATATAATTATTAAAAAGAAAAATTATTTTCCTATATATATTCATAACATAATATTTCATTGTCTTAGGATTTTAAGATATTTTTATGAGACCATAATTAATTTTTCAAAGTGTTCTTAAATCAGTTATAGTTTTAAAATTGGAAATTTTTTATTAAATAATGATTTTAATAAAACAAATCCACATATTTTGAACATTATTTTCATAAAATGGAGTTCATTATTGATTTCTACACATCAAAAAATTATTAGGGTGAATCTTTGGGATTTTTCTAAAATAATTGATTTTTTTTGATGAATAGAGATATGCAATACTTTAGCGTATTTAACAAGTTAATTAATTATTGAGTCTTAGATGATGTAAGGCTAGTGTAAGCCCAAAATCTATAGCTCTCGATTTTTATTTTAATATATTTAGAGATAATACTAAAACTATTCATAGTTTTGAGCTAAAATAATAATATAATGAATATAATAATGAGAAAACATGCCTCCCCTGCATTATAAATATCACCCCTCACAACCTTTTCTATGATGTGTCGATTTACAGCTATCATGGATGATACACTTTCATTATCCATTACCACCTTCAAGGCTGGTCATAAAACCATAATTATGGTTTAATAATATTTTATAATACATAGTATAAGTTATTTAATGTTTTAGAACTAATATATAAACCTGATTCTTTCTGAAACCTTCCGTCAGGGTGACCCCGCTCATTCGCTGGTGGGCGACAATATACCCCACATTCATGATTTCCAAAAGTGGGTGACATTAATGACTTTTCAGCGATGTCTACTCTTTGATGAATATGGTATGATGAGATGTTAGTTCCTCATTCCATGGATTCTTCCTTGGAATTTGTCAACAAGATCGAGTCACACTCATAGATTTGAGTCATAGTTTGTGAAACTCATTAGTTGTTCCATATATTTGTGGATGATAGTTAATTATGACACTACTATCTTTACAATCCATTGGGTCTAGTCACTGAGGAATCCTTCCGTTTCGAGAGTAGTCACATTAAGAATCAGTGGCATGTCTACATGCTGGAACACTAGAACACGTATATTCTTCCTCATAATAGGCTTCTCAAGGGTGTGGAACCTGAGGCATCCTATGGCGATCATAATGTATCTTATGCTAGATGCATGTATTCCAAGGTGTTCCTCAGGTATCCCATTTTTAACATCTGGTGGGACATGAGTTTAACATCATATGGGTATGAGGTGATATCTGTTGGAACATCCCATAGATATGGATGAGAGAGGTTACCCACTAAGAGGGAACCCCTAGAAGGGTTACAAGATGGATGGATCAGAAATCCCAATGAAAGATGACCAGGGATGGTGTGTCTCATAAAGAGAATATTTCACATCACAAAGGATGATCTGGACACTACTGAGGGTGGATCATTAATGTTCAAACCAAAGTGGGGGACATCAAGTTTTACCATCACCTGGGATTGAACCGCATTGAAGCTTTCTACATACCCTATATAGAAGGTAGATATAATAACTCACTTAGTTTTAAAAGGTGATGGAATCTGGTCTTACAAATGGGTAACTATCATTTTAAAGAGGACTTCTCTGGGTTGGATGAATATGGATTGTATTGGGGTTATGCATGGTTAGCTGACCGAGTAATTCTAAGAGCAACGATGAGTTGATTGGGGATTATACACTAAGATTACCCAAATGGATGGTGTGATCTCACCACGATATGGTGGCTTAGGTAATGATCATGATGGATATGGATGAAGTGTAAGATATGTAATTAATGGAATTCATGTAGTGTGAGGGGTGACATGATTGAACCTCCAGGAGGTTTCCTTTGTACCCTATTTAGAAGACAACAATCAAAGTCCATGTAGTTCTAGATGGGGTTATGAGTCACCTAAGAAGATGACCTATGATAATGGAGCACATAGATTGGGATCCTAAGGAATTGGAACCTCTTGGATATGGAATTATCCTCCCAAGACATTGCGACTCAATGGAAATAAAAATATGGGAATAGACTACGGGCTTTAGCCTCAAGGAGGCTTCCTCTATACCCTTTGTAGAAGTTTTGGATCAAAGTTCATGTAGTTCCAGGATGGGGCATGAGATCGATGGAGTGTGAGGGGTGATGGAATTGAACCTCAGATATGCTTCCTATGTACCCTATGAAGAAGACATGGATCGACATCCACATAGTTCTTAATTACATCAGGGATTACACATGGATAGATGCCTAAATGACATGCTAAGTATTATGCGTAACTAGTGGTCCAAGTGGATGGAAAGTGGGGTTGGGTCACCTAAGGATGCAACTCAGATAGAAAGGGGGATTGTGGTTGAATTTCATGATCATATTGGGACATGGAGGCCTAGGATAAAATTTGGTTGGATTATGGAAGAAATGGGTGATGAAAGATGGAACAGAACAACTTGTAGAGGTTGATCTAGGAGGATTTTTCGCATAAAATAAATAGGTCACATCATTAGGGTACATCTCTAGGATGGTCCCCCCATGTTTACCAATGGTTGGGATTGGGCCTTGGGGAGGCTTACTACGAATAATGTGTATAAGATAGGGATAAACACCCACATTGTTCAGAATTAATGGGAATGAGGTGTACACTACGAGGGATTCCGAAAAAATATATTTGAACTTATGCATGGCTAGCAGCCCAAATGGATGGATATTGGGGATTACACTAGGAGTGATTCCTGGAAGAATGACGTGACCTCAACAAAAGAATAGTGAAGTGATGGCGAATGGATCAAAAAACACTATCGATTTGGATCTGTGGGGCGTTAACCATAATGGAATGATGTCACATCATGAGGGTATATCCCTAAGAGAGAGCACATGGGGTTACCAAAGGATGGGTCATAATGCTAATTTAGGCAAACCTAGGGTGGTATTTTCCATAAATGAAAGGTTTCAAACCATGATGGCTGATCTGGACACCACTGATGGTAGATCAAAGAGGTTCACCCCTAGGCGGGAGACACCAAGGCTTACCATAGGGTGGGATTAAACTTCATGGAGGTGTCCTACGTACCATGTCTAGAATATAGAGTTAAAAAACCACATATTTCGATAGGGTTGGGGATTACGCAATGAGAGCTGCCTGGGTGCTACTAGGAGCATGAAGGTGATTGGGTTTCACACCTAAGGAGGAGTCATGTTGGATGGAATAAGTTGGGGATTATTCATAGGAGTGGACCATCAAGAGATGAAAACATGTATTACTCTAGGAGGTATTCCTGTTTGAGGGTTTTTATGAATGTCGTGGTCACTACTAACCTTTAATCATACATGATGCATGCTTGGTGTTAAAAAACAAGAGGAAGTAGTAGACCAGATGCTCATGTCAAAAACGAAGGGTTGGAAAGTGATGGTGTGTGGATCAGGAATTTAGGCTACCCAGGTGCCACTATAGAGTGGAAATGGATAATGGGGATTATTCATGGAAGCTACCTGGTGCCACTGTGGTGCAGGAAATGTGTGGATGGGGATTATGCATGGAAGCTACTCAGGTGCCTCTATGGAGCAGTAATGTTGTGGATAGGTCTTATGCGTAGGAGCTACCAATGATGTATTCCTAGTGTCTAGCCATGTGGGAATCCCATTTTCATTTCATGAGGTAAGTGTTCACTTTAACATCATGTGAATGGATGATGTGCAAGGGGATTATGCATTGAAGCTTCCCATATTGTCTTCCTCATGTCTGACCATGATGGAATCCTGACTCTTTAGTGGGTTGAGATATATGATTGTGGATTACACCTAATACAGAGTCCCATGGTTGTCTTTTGTGGTTCATCTCATGATCATGGAATGAGGCATATTATTCATATCACATAAGATATCTAGAGTTTTTCTTGGGATGAATCCAATTATTGAATGATAGGGTATGATACAGGCTAAAGTCATGTACTGAGGACTATTAGGTACAAGATGCATAGAAATGGATGGTGTGGGACATATAAAAGATTGTCCATTTCTGGTTCCACCTGACATAGGATCTAGGTGGTGGGGTTTGAAATGTTTCTTGAATAATGGTTCAACTCACGGTGCTCAGGGAATCCAAGATGAGAACCACAACTCACAACATGGGAAGCGGACCCAGAGGTGTAGGTTGACGGAAGGTGTTTCAAGGAGTTGGGAAGTGTATCTCGAATCATTGTATTATAGCAATGGAAGTAGAGGCAACACAAGAGAACAAGCCAAAATTTCATCAACCTGTCATGAGAAACTCATAGTGAAAATCTCTTTTTTTTCGTGGGGTCAATGATGTTAGTGATGGGACTAGAGAGGAGGGTCGTGACCATAGCCTAACAATGATCCCATGTGGGGGTACATGGGAACAACCCTTGATGTCTGTACAATTGGGCATGAAGCAATTGTCTCTGTGAAGGCTAGGGATTTGTGAATGATGGGGCCTCACATATTATAGGGCCTCATGAAGGTTCTTTGTGAAGATGGGTTCCATTGCCTTAGAGAAATGTCCTGATTCATGGGGTGAGTGCTTCATGAAGGTTTAATTCTTCTCAAAGTGTCAAGTGGCTCTGTGGGAATTCTTCCTTCACAAAGATCTTAGGGCTTCATGAAGGTAATATCCACATGTGGTGGATAATCTCAATAAAATAAGAAAGGAGGTTTTTCAATGCATTAGGTCTCTGAAAAATAAAGTCTCATAGAGATCATGAGCTATGTGAATTGAGATTTAACATCCAAAACTTGACAATTTATCCTTCTTTATGGAATGCATGAGGTGGGTATTAATAGGAATTGGGAACTCATGATTATAGGAAGCAAGCCATAAAGAAATGGAGGGATCTGTAAATGAGTGAAGTTCCATTAGAATTGTGAAGAACGTCGTCAATATTCATTGCGGTTGGGGAGATCCGTGAATGGGATCCACAAACATGAACTGCAAACTATTTTTTCTATTTAATCTCGAAATTCCATTACTTATGATTCGTAACTCTGTTCTTGCTATGTGACTAGTAAAATTGAATCATGAGAGAGGATATATGCACCTGGAATATTCTTAGAAGCATTCAATGTATTGTTGATTTTCATTTTCTAGTGACAACAAATGACAATCATTAGGATGGGGTCGAAAGAGGAGGAGGGGGTAAGGCAGACGACGTTCAGAGGAAAATGCTAAAGAAAATTCATATCCTTGGGCCCACTATAACTCAATAATAGTGAAGAAAATAAACTATACATCTCTATTACCATGTGAGGGTTTCTTAGTATGGGATACAAGCGATGCTAGATGATCATTAACATGTAAAAGAGAGATAAATATTAGTGAATGGTTAGAGATCAGTATGGGAAATCGATCACTATTGAGAGTATCCTGTCTAATAATTCCTTGGATGGTGAGTGGAACTCTAAACTACCAACTTGCTACCCTAGCAAGCTCTAATTCTTGAAAGGTATAATTTTTGGGGTAATGGATTTGATCTGAATAGAAGGGAATGAAAAGTGTGAATCAGAATGCCCTAAATCAAAACAAATGGCGGATGACATACTAGTATAGGATAAATACTAACCATATTTGAAGAACAACATCCTTACAGTTTTCGTGAAATGGGTACAAATAGATGGAAGTCAACCACTAACTTTATTCGAAACATGAGACCCATCTGAAATTTTATCCAATGCCTTCGGGAATATTGGATCAAGATGGTAGGTGAAACGATATGGAATAACAAGGCTGTTAGAGGGATCATTCAAACATTAAATATGATAAGGATCCAAATTTTGGGAACACAAAATGTGGGGTGAAGTGATGTAATGCATTAATGGATTCCAAGTATCTTGAAATTGTGACACCTTGATTTAGAGCACAATTATTTAGGTGCATTGCTCTGTAGAAAGATCAATTCCATCCTCTAGAAAGGATCTCTCTAGAAAGGGCCTAGGGTGGCTTGATTTTTCAAATCATGAAATCATGGACAATGAACAAGAAGTTTAACATCATATAGTGAGGAAAATGCATGGTTATATTTAGAATCATATGATCAGGACATGTCTCTTTGTTTAACTTCTTGTGATAAGGACGTTGCACATAGTTTAAGGTCATACTACACAGACCATGTCTAATAGTTTAGAGTCATGTTGAAAAAAATATATTAACAACTATTCCCATAATATTTTTTTGACAAGGAGGAAATAAACCTAAAATGAATAATCCAAAGGAGTCTTTCACATCACAAAAGTATTAGAGAATAGAATAGAAAAAGGCATATGTGAGGCCACTAGTTAATGGTCAAAGAGTTTGGAAAACAATCAAGGAAAAAAATGAATGATAATGGGTAATGATCTTGTGGCTAGGCCCGAAGACAAAAATATATAGGCATCTCTACATATCCCATGATGATGGAAAGCAAATCACACATAGTTCTTGAACACATCTTTGTGGGAGACCATCATTGGTGGGAAAATCCTCTCTAGAAAAGAAACGGAAACATCCCACAATAATCATTGGGCACCCAGATCTTGTATAGGGTAGGGTTGTACTTTTACATCATGCATTGGGTATATGGATTATTAGGTTAAGGTCATAGATTTTGAATCACAGAGGATAATAAAATGGGGATATATTGCATGGTGTCCTGAAAGACTCGACATGAATGAGGAATCAAAAGAACCATGCCACACAACATATCCCAAAAGAGGCTTGTGTACAATTTAATGTTGTGATTCCTAGACTTGAGCGTCTATTATAAAGTCATAGAGTTAGAAACATGGTGTCCCAATGTGAAAAAATGGACTGATGTAGCTAGTCCCAGAGGAATAGATCCTGGGAATCACTACGTATCCCATACGGATGGGAATCAAGGCACCCGTAGTTCTGAAAATCAATGCATTTTAAATTCATGTGGTGAGGAATGAGATGATATGACATGAAATGGGGATGTAATGTTGCATATGGACCCAAATTTGATGACTTAGGTTTCACTATGTATCTTGTGTCCCATGAGGTCATAAATCATGACACGTATTTAAGGGAGACATACTTGTGTTGGTCTTGCCCATGCACAAATAGAAGGGGTATTAAATTTTTTTCCTTTTTCCCTTTTTTAAGCGGTTGAGCTATGATGGAAAGTATAGGTGTTGATATAGAAATAAATCCATATGTAGGTATTAAGTAGTGGAATGGTAGATTACCAGTGCCAAGGGATGATTTACTCCAAGGAAATAACACCAAAATTTAGTGTTGTTTTTTGTTATTCTACCAGGGAAATGATTGCATAGTATAAGGTTGTATGATAGTACCAATCCATTCATTTTAACTCCACATTGTAAGGACACTAGTTGGGAGAGAGGTACCCCAAAAGATATGTGTATGGAATGAAAAAATAACCCTATGTGAATGAGGATCATAGTGGCCCACACCATACACCATGTTTTTAGGAGAACCATTGATATGATCTTAGTTTTATGGTCGTAGATTTTGGGCCATGGGGGATCCTATTCCAAGGTCATGGATTTTCGACAAAATAATATACAGTTCCTATATGTGGGTACAAAACCTACCCAAAACTCATAATCCCATGTGAGCTATGCTCTGTGTGGGAAATAAGGATTGGGGTTAGGCTTTCCCTATCACATGTAGAAGCACACAATAAGGGTGAGGAAATTTCAAGTTGATAGTGTTCTGAGAATACCTACATTCCCACTGAACGTGTGAAAAGGCATAGAGGAGCCACCCAAAAGGTGTTAGAGTTACACTAGAATAAATTATGGTTGGAATGATGTAAATTGAAAATTCAAATTCCCAAATTATGGAAGGTATGGTGGTAAAGCATGGCCATTGTTGACCACATTCGCAAAACAATCTATTCAACATCACCAGTCAGGGGTGGGTTGTGCAAACATAGAGTTGATAATTTGTAAATTTAAAACACATGATTCACTAAATGTTTCCAAAGATCCATTAGGGAGTTTTACAAGGATGGGAGGTGAGCCGAAGTGGAATTACCATCACCCGTAGGGGTCCGTCTGGATGTAAAAGATGGTGGAAATCTAATCAAAGAAAGACTCAAAGTATAGAGATGGGTTGATGAAATGTATGTATGGAACTTAAAAATTGAAGACTCATCCTCCAACACATCAGATAATGTCAGTGGCAGAACCTATCCAAACTCAGGATAAAAGACCATGGTATTTCAAATTGATATAGGTTGTATTGCTTAGACCAACAGTTCATAGTTTATGGTCATAGAGTTTTGAACATATGACCCCAGTTAAAAGCCATGTTCCTAAGACATATCCATGCTTTTTAACATCACGGTGTAAGGACAAAGAATTTATGAAGTTTATTGTCATGAAACCAAGACATTGAAACAATTTTTATATTCATGTTATAGGGACATGGAGAAATTCACTTTTAATTTCAAGTATAAAGGATCATCAATTTCGTAAAATTTAGCATCATGCAGCAGGTATGTGGAATGTTACAAAGTTTATTATCATGAATCTAGGACAATGAGTAGAGATATGAATGACTATGGGGGTGGGGGTGGTGTGGCTCATAAAGTGACATGGATGGGGAGAAAAAATATCGACATCACACCATACACTTAAAAAGGCAAACTAAGATAAAAAGGCCAAAAGGATTATGATCATTAAGCTAGGCCTGAAGAAGAAATGTCAGGTCTTCTCTATGTATCCTATAAGGATGGAAATTTAGCCACACATTGTTTTAGAATAGAGAATGGTAGATAAATAATTCAAGGAGGTTATATCCTCTCAAATAAGAATATTGTGTTTTTTACATAGTTTATCATCATGTGACTAGGAAACTAGAAGTATTATTTTATAGTCATAGTGCTCAGACTTGAAGATGTAGCTATTGATGTTTATTGTGGATCCTTGATGCAATACAACATAAATTATGGCTAAGAAGACCCACCATCACACAAAAAAGTCTTCATAAGGACTCGTACAAAAATTAAATTCATATGGTTTGGGATTCATTGGATGGTATCCCCAAGGTGATTTGTTCGGTGAGAAAAAATAATGCAATGTGAATGGAGACCATGGAGGCCCACACCACACAACATAATCCCAAATAATACATTGTCCAAGGGAATAAATGGTTGAATTTTTGGCTGGTCACAAAGTTGAAATGTGTGTGCATTTCTATGTATCCCATCAGGATGGGGATCAAACCACACATAGTCTTGAATATGGTATGGTAGATAACTGATGCAAGAAGTAGTGTTCTCTCAGGTGAGGACATCATGGTGTTGTGTACATAATCATAACATTGTAAGGAAGAAGAATATTATGCAGTTTAACATAATGAAACTAGAACACCTAATATATTAGATTATTGTCGTAGAGCTTAAACCATATGATGAGGCTTCAATGTTAGAAATATGCACTATAATGACTTAAAGAAACATAACGTGATTGGGGGCCGAGGATGCCCAAACCACCCAACATATTCCCGAGATGAACTCACACAAATCTTAACATCATGTACTTGGGATGTGAAATGTTACGCAGTTTAATGTCATGCAACTAAGACGATGCATAACAATTTAATTTCATGTTTCAAGGATGAGTGTGTATAGTTTAAAGTCACGTGGTTAGGATGGTACTGCGTACCGTTATGGTCCTTCTCCCTAGACAAAGACATTGTGCAGTTTATCATCATGAAACTAGGATGTTGGTTTGTTAGTCAGTTTAATGTCATGCAAAGTGGATAACGAATCATTTTAACATCATGAAGGAAATGGGGAGGTTTAACGTCATGCAATCAGGATGTAGTGGAGGAATTCCTTAAAGAAGGATGTGTGTGAGGCAAATACTATAACCTGATGTGAATGTGTACCTAAATGGCCCCATGACACCCCATATATTCCCAAGGGAAACTATCATACTATTTAAGGTCATAGGGCTTGGAATCGGGCCCCTATTTTAACATTGTGTGCATGGGAAATGAACTCCAAGTTTAAGGTCATAGAGTTTAGACCGAAGATATTGTGAAGCTACTCCATGTGGGTACAAAAGCTACCAAGACTCCCAATACTACATGAGTCATGCTCAGTGTGGGAAATAGAGAGTGGTATGAGGCTTTCCCTATCATATGGTAGCACACAATAATGGAAAGGAAATGAAAGGTGGTAAAGTCCCAACAACACTAAAATTCCTAGTCATCGTGCGTATATGCATGGCCGAGAGGCATTAGGGGTGCTTGAGTTCAACTAAAACATAGGGAAGTAAAAAAGAGTTAAATCAAAACATTATGACCTGAATCATGAGATGAGATATTGATGGGTAGCGACCACTATTGACCAAATTCAAAACAGAAGATCCACAACCACACCAATCATGGATGGGGTGAGATAATGAAGAATCGACTACTCACCATGTTCAAAACACAAGATCTTATAATCATTGAAAATGGTCAATAAACGGGTTTCTTAAGATATTAGGTGAGCCATTTTTTTCATGTACCATTACCATGAGGGGACCCCTTTAGACTTTGAATATTATGGAACTATAGAAAAAATGATAGTCTAAGTGTGGAAATAGATTTGGGGGAGGTCCCTATGGAATCCAACACTCCAGGTATCACACCACAACACATTAAAGCTTATCAGTGTGTAAAATATGTAGGTGGGATCAGATATATCCTCAAGGAATGGGTTATCTAGGGGGAAAAATACATAGCTGAAACTCATGGTAATGGACCCTAGTGTTGAAAATAGTTTAAGGCCATATTTCTAGGACCAAAGGATCTTATATTAAGGTCATAGAGTTTGCAAACATGTGAATATATTTAGGTCATGCTGCATGGACTATATAATTTCATAACTCGACCACATGGTATACTTACCACTAATACTAAGTGGATTCTCTAACATATGGAATTCCACTATAGGGGAATAACGATGTCATGTCAGGAATGTAACATCGACACCAACCTGCTTACTCAACGCACATAAAATCATAGAGGGTTAACACCAAGGGTATTAGGGGTCCACCAGAACCTAAGGAGGTGGAAGGTGATAATCATGAAACCCAATATCTAGAACACAATGAGGGTGTAATGATGATGGAGGATAAAGGCAATCCATGTTTGAAACAAAGAATCCATATTATTTTACCTGGGGTGGGGAAAAACAAATGAGGGTTGAATGCTGACCATATTTGAATCACGAGACCTGTCTCAAAATTTCATCCAAAGACTTTGGGAATGTTGGCCAAGGATGGTAAGTGAGTTGAAGTAGAACATTTAGAACATTAGGTGGTCCCATCAGACATGGAAGAGGATGGGGTTCCAGATAAAGGGATGTATTAAGCATGGATATGGACTATGTGAATTTCCATGGAGAATCCTGCAATATAGTTCTATGTCATAGTGAATTTTATCCCATAAATGGAGTGTATTAAAAAGAGGGAGTCAAACAACTTCTTAAAAAAGAGGGTGTTAAGGTAATTATTAAATGCAAAATAGTAGTGGATAAGTGCCAAATACAGAGTTCTCTCTCATTTGGGAGCTAATGGAATTATCTATTGCATCATACAATTTAATAACATGTGATTAAGAGAAGTTGTGACTATCGTTTAAGGTAACATTTCTTTGATCATTGTTTTTGCGGTATTGGGTCACATAGTTTTAACCAAAAATTAATTCAATTTAACATCATGTGACCAAAATTTTGGCTTGAAATTTAATTTCATATGACTAAGATGATGGTTTTTGTTTCATTTAATGTCATGAAACAATGAAGCTGATGACATGGAGTGTTTTAATTGTGGAAGGGGAAGCATGAACTGTTGAAGAAATCTCAAATATTAAAGTAATGATAGCATTCCATTAGTCTAGATGGGAGATAGAGCCTGGTAGGTGTCAAATTATGGAGTGTTGGTGTGGTGGGGTAATGGATCCCAAAAGGCATGGAAGCTAGGATTATTAGTAGGATAGGGTGATGGATCCGAGAAGGCGTGGAAGCCTGGAGCATCGGTATGATGGGTTGATGGATCCCAAAATGCATGGAAGCATGGAGAATCAGTATGATGGGGTGATCTAGAGCAAAATGTGTTGAATCCACAAGCATCGGTACAATGTTGTGATGGATCCCATAATTCATGGAACCCTGGATCATCGGTACGAAGGGGCGATGGAGCTCGTAAGGTGTGGATGCCTGGTGTGTTTGTAAGATGGTGTAATGGAGACTGGAATTCATGGAATCTTGGAGCATCGATACGATGGGATGATGGATCCTGGTAGCCTTGGAAGCTATGAATTACATCTCACTATGTAGAGAATCTAGAGTTTGGATATGGTTTACCTTCCTCTAGTGTTGGCTCTGAAGAATATAGACCAAATAAAACATGGTAAAGAATGTCTTTGAAATAGGGAGACCTTCATGTTAGTTTGTGGATGTGTAGAGAGTACATACATAATGTTTTATGATGGCACCAAGAAGTCCTTAGTGAATGGATGATAATAGTGTAAGGATGACCTCCATATTGGATGATGATGGTGATAGGGATAACCTCCACAATTGCTGATGATAATGTTGGGGAGGACCTTCGTACCTGATGGTGCCAGTGCCGGGATGACATCCATTATTGCTGATGACGGCTATGAGGAGGACCTCTGTTCCAGATGATGGATGTGCAGTGAGGAACCTTGTATTCTTTGATGATGGTGATGGTGAGTTCCTCTATGCTAGATGATTTCATTGTGAGGAGTACCTCCGAAATGGCTTACTATGGAAAAAAGGAGGACCTCCGTGACAGATTATGGTAGTGTGGGGAGGACTCCGGCACGAGCTGATGATGATGATTGGGAGAAACTTCATACCGGATGATGGAAGTGTGGGGAGGACCTCTATTCTTGAATGTTGGTTGTGGTGGGGAGGACCTCCGGGAATGTTTTACTTGTCTCAGGATGGTCTGAAACATCTTTTGGGTGTCTTTGTGAGGAGACAATGGTGTCACGGGGTGGATGTCCCCTACACGACATATGAGGGAAGTGGTGTCAAAGACAATCTAATCGAATCTGGGGTGATTCCCCCTATGCATCCCATAAGGGAGGTGATTCCAGCGAGGAGATAATGGAGTCAGTGGTGGATTACCCCTTCCTGGCTGATGAGGGCGGTAGTGTTGGAAATGAGAAGGTGGAGTCAAGGGGTGGATTCCGCCTATATGACCCATGAGGGAGAGTGGATGACCATTTTGTGTCCAATGATTTAGGTTACATCGATAAGAAGCCGATGGAGTTGGGGGGTGGATACCCCCTACACGGACCATGAGGGAAGTAGTGTTAGATAGGAGCTGGTGGAGTGGGGGGGGGGGGGGGGGGGTGGATTTTCCTTGTGTGGCCCATTAGAGCAGCATTGTCGGTGGGGAGTTGATGGATTCTGGGGTGGATTCCCCCTATGCGGACCATGAGGTCTATAGTGTCAGTGAGGTGCTTATGGAGTCATATTCATGCACCCATTGTTACTCATCCTCCCACATAAGATGTAGAGTGGATTCACATGGGTGATGCTTTAGTGTCTGAGTTCGTTCCTTGATCTGATGACCATCATGGAAATTCATTATGGGTTAAGGAGAAAAGTTTCATGTTGGGTTAACCATTTTAGTTTCTGACTCTTTTTTTCGAGGTGCACCTAATCATTGGCTAGAGGGTGTGGTTTTTCCCCACATTCCCCCTTTCCAATAGTGGGTGACATTCATCACTTTTTTGGTGATGTCTTCTCCTTGATCAAAATAGGAAGATGGAATGTCAATTCCTTCTTGGAATTATTCTCCGAGTCTGGGTCTCCCACATATATCTGAGTAGTAGTTCGGGAAACTCATTTCCAGTGCCATATCTTTGTGGATATCAATTAATTATTATAATTCTTTATATAAATACCAATGGATATAGTGAGGATTAAAATCTTCGATTAAGAGAGTAGTGATGTTGAGAATTAGTTGCATGTCTGGATTATGGAACACTAGAAAACCTAATTTCTTTCTCATAAGAGGGATTCTCAAGTGTGTATAACCCAAGACATCATGTGGATTTTACGAGGTATATTATGCTAGAGGCATGTATTTTTTGGGTTTCCTTAGGCTTCTCATGGTTAACACGAGGTATGGCATTATTTTAACATCATTCAGGGATGGAATGATATTGATCGAAATATCCCATGGAGATGGATTATAGATTTTGGACCCTAGGATGAAACACCTAGAAGTTTTAATAGATAGATGGATCAGAACACCCAATTCGAGTAGGCCTTGAATGGTGTGTCTCATAAAGAGAAGGAATCACAACATGAAGGTTTATCTGGACACCACTTAGGGTGGATTAAGAAAGTACACCACATATAGGGGGACACCATGGTTTACTATTGGATGGGATTGAACCTTAGGGAGACTACTTACATACCATACGATGAACAAAGGGATAAAAATCCATGTTGTTTTAAAGGGTGATGGATTCTGGGATTACACATGACTATCTTCCCTTCTCAAGATGATCTCCCCAGGTTTGATGAATATATATTTTGTAGGGATTATGTGTGATTATATACCCAAGGGTTTCTGAGAATAGTGATGAGGAGAATGAGGCTTGTGCATTATGATGACCCGAATGGATAAAATGATCTCACCGGGATGTGGTGGCTCAGGTAAGAATTAGGATGTATATGGATGAATTGTAAGAGATGGAATGGATGAAATTGATGGAGTGTGATGGGTGATAAGCTTGATCCTATGGTAGGATTCATACATACCCTTTTCAGAAGATCGAGATCAAAGTCCACGTTGTTTCAGATGGGGAGATGGGACACCTGAGAAGATTCCCTATTAGAATGGGGGGCATGGATGGGGACCCGAAGGAAGTGAAACCTCTAGGTTTGGGAATGATCCCCCTGAGATGTGGCGACTCTAGGGAAACACCAGGATGAAAATGGATGATGGGTTTGAACTCAGGGAGGCTTCCTACATACCCTGTGTATAAGAGAGGGATCAATTTCCATGTTGATATGAAATGGGGCATGGAATCTCAACAGTGTGAGGGGTGATGGGATTGAACCTTAGAGTGGATTCCTATATACCAGGTGTTGAAGACACGGAGAAAGTCCATCTAGTTCAGGATGACATCGATACTTACACATTTCTATCCACCTGAATGACGTGATGGGGATTATGCATGGACATCAGACCAACTATATGGAAAGTGGGTCTAGGTCACCTAAGAAGGAGACCTATATGGAAATGGGAAATGTTGATGATTGTAAAGATCTTATTGGGATGTAGTTTCCCATGGTAAAATTTGGTTGGATGATGGATGAAATGGGTGATGAGGATGGATCAAAACACCATGTAGAGGAGGATCCAGGGGGATGTGTCCCATAAAGGGAAGATGTAACATCATGAGGATACATCCCTAGGAGGGAGCACCTGAGTTTACCAATGGTTTGGATTGGACATCAGGGAGGCTTCTAACTAACCCTATGTAGAAGATATGGATAATTACCCATGTAGTTTGAAAAGAAAATCCATGGGTCTTACTCCAAGAGGGATTCCCAAATGACATGTTAGGGCTTACAGATGGTTAGTGCCCCAAATGGATAGATATTGGGGCTTACTATAGGAGATAATCTTGAATGAATGATGTTATCTCACTAGAATATGAGTGAGGTAATGGAAGATAGATCAAAACACCCAATGGATGTGGATATTGGGGATTATTCCCATATGGGGAAGATATAACACCATGAGGGTACCTACCTATAAGGGAGTAACTGGGTATACCAATTGATGGGTCAAAATTCCTACATAGGCAGACCTAGGGAGGTCTATCCCATAGAGTTAAGGTTTGAACCCATGAAGGCACTTCTTGACACCAAAAAGGTGGATTAGAGAGGTGAAACCCTAGGAGGGGGAGACCAAAGCTTACCATTGGGTGGGGTTTAACAACATGGAGGCATCCTACATACACTGTTTAGAAGATTGGGATAATAACCCACATGGTTCAATTGGTATGGTCCTTACTCACTGAGAGCTGCTCGACTGCTACTAGGATAACAGAGGTGATTGGGGCTCACACCTAAGTAGCAGGCCCAATGGGTAGGAAATGTTGGAGGCTTATGTATAGGGGTAGACTATTTAGCATAAGACACCCAATAATGGTTGGTGTGGAACTTAAATAAGAGAGGCCCTTTTATATTTAACTCAGCATAAGATCCATGTGATGGGGTTTGAGGAATTTCTTGAGGAACGGTTCGACTCAAGGTGATCATGGAATCCTAGATGAGAACCATAACTCATAAAATATGATAGGGACCAAGAGGAGTTGGTCAACTAAAGATGCTTCAAGGAGTTGGGATGTGTATCTCAAATCATTGTATTCGAGGGGTGGAAGTAGAGGCTGCACAAGGGAATAAGCCAAACTATAATCATCCCAACCCAAAAGGATCATGGTGAAAATATCCATTTTTATGGGGGTCAGTGACGGTAGAAAAGGTACCATCCTAGAAGGATGGGACCACCGACTGCCATTAATCTAGAATAGGGGTATATAGGCATAACCCCGTAGTATAGACTGATGGGAATGGAGGGAGGAGTTTTGCGAAGGATAGGGCTTCACGAAGGATATGGTTTCATGGAGAATACAGTCTTGTGAAGGGTATTTGCAATGTATGGTTCCCTTACCTCTAATAATAATTCTTGATTCTTGGGGTGAGTTCTTCACAAAGGATCAATTCTTCACTAAACCTCAAGTTCTTCAGAGGGCCTTCTTCAATTTTTATGAGTGAAGAAATTCATGAAGGTAATCTATACATATGGTGGAGGCTCTCAAGAAATTAAAAACAAGGTTTCATGGTGCCTTTGGGCTTTTCATAAGATGATCTTGGGGAGATCATAAGCTCTGAAAATTGAGAACGTAATTCAAAAACATGATAACATCTCCTTATTCAGTGAATGCATGGGGGTATGTAAAAGATTTAGGGACTCATGGTACTATAAAGAACACTGTGAAGTAAATATGGCCTCCACAAATGGGAACAACTCCTTCAGACTCACAAAGAACACTATCATCTTTCATCACGGTCACAAAAATCCATGAATTGGATCTTTGAACACGTTCCAGAAACCATTTCAATAGTCTAACTTTTAATGGAAACCCTTCTGATCCATAACTACTTTTTCATTACAACCAATAAAATCAAAGATTAGGAAATAATATATTCTCTTGGATCATGTTTGGATGAACTTCGTACATTATTGGGTCATGTTTTCCTATTATAACAATTATATTGAATAAAATGTCATATGTTTTTTATTTTTATGAAAACCAACAATAACATTAAATCATTTTCATTAATGTTTTATCTAATTCTTCATAATAATATCAGAAAAATGGTATATGTTATTGTTTAAAATTATATAAAAAATTAACATCATTTAATTCTACTTTGGAATTTTTTCTTCCATTCAATAATAAAATCCATAATAAACCAACCATGGAAACCATGTAATTAATACATCATAAAAATAAAAATGACTACATATTTTTAATAAATTGGTGGACATATGATATAAGAAGACCATATATGTAATTATAAATATTAATATGTTTATTCTTTATATTAATAACACTCTTTAATCAATTATACATTAGGTTTTAACACATTTGAAGTATAAAGAACCCAAGGTAAGAGACTTTTCTTTAAAAAAACACTTTTTAAATTTCTATTTTTACATAATTCAAAAGGAATGTTTTTATGAACTTTTTTTTGGGATTTTGTTATGGTACTTGGAAATTTTTCATAATGAAGGGTGGGACCTATATCTCCCTCCAATTCATTCAGTTTGTTTATATTAGAGGTCGTCCTATGGTTACTCAAAGTGTTACTATGATCGTAAACCTATAAGGTAGTAGTGAGTGTTATACTATAAGGTAGAAATGAAGGTTACACTATAAAGTGGAAGTGAGGTTCAAAAAATAATATGGTATATACGATGGTTACAATCTTAAGTAAGTAGTTCCCTAAGTTACCTTTATGGTTTAATTTATGTTTTCTATGTTTTATGAAAATATCATGTTTTCCCAATGTATGTTTATGATACATTATGGGTGTGGAGTATGTATTGATGATAAATATTTCATATTTTTATAATTATTCATTTAATAATAGTTCCTTTATTTTTTTATGTCCATTAATGACCTTATTTGTACTCATCCCAAGTTTTAAAATGTTTTTTCATTCGGTTTTAAGGATAGTAAAGATAAAAGAAGAAACCAAGTTGAATTTTGTGAAGAATTTTCAAGGAAGAAAACATGTTCTGTTAAAATGTTTTGAATTATGAAGAAAATGGGAACAATTTTACTGGTTACCACTTTGTATGCTTGTATATTGATATGTATGAACTATTTCCTAATTCTCTGAAACACTAATATCAAATGATCTTTGTGAAAGTAATATGTGTATTCTCATTAAACTGACTATATTTTTTAATTTTAAAGGCTAGGTCCTTATCGGTGGTATTAGATCATGTTTGAGATAATTTAGGGGTTAGGGTGATGTTAATAGAATACCATAAATTATTTTGACCAAATGGTTATTTTTAAATGATATAGAATTTAAAGACTAGTATGTTACTTTCTCTATGATATATCTATGCAGTGTAATTTTTTGTAGATGAAATAGGGAATAAGAAGTTGGAATGAATAGAGAGGATGATATCTTTCCGAATCTATAACTTGGAATACTGAGAATAGGAACCGAGTAGTTTTTCATAGTAATTGATCAGTTGACATAGGCCATAAATGGCTTCAACATCCATGAAAGAAAACATCCTGAGATACAAAAAAGTGACATGATGATAATGAAACAGTTTATGAAGAAATGACCATATTCATTCAGTGGATCTTCTCACCTAGTGGTGGCTGATGGGTGGATTAAATCCCTTAAAAAGATATTCATTTTCATGGGGTGTTTAGGTAATTAAATGGTTAGTCTTTCTATTTACCTATTGCATGGTAAATGCAACCAGTGGTGGTCAATGGTAAAGAATGTTAGGGATAAAGATGAGATTGATTCCGTGGAATCAAATTGATTTAATAATATTTTCCTTGAAAATATTTTTCTCAGGTGGTTTGACTTAGGATTGAAAGGAAATTAATTGAATTGAAACAAAAGAAAGATGATTTAGTGGATGTGAATGAAGAAAAGTTCACTCGTTTGGAATGGTAAAATGAAAATCTTATTTGGGATCTTGATAGAAAAATAAATCATTATAAATCAAGATTGAAGCCAAGATATCGAAGAGAATTAGCCTCTCATGAATTCAAAATATATGAGAAACTTGTCTGATATGCTGAGAGGGTAGAAATAGAGTTTTTTGATGATCACATTCACTTTGAAAATAATCATAAGTAAAGGTCTAGATAGAAGTAAATGGGTGAGAATCAATCAATGAAGACTGAAGATAAGAATTTCTAGTTTATAGTTTGTGAAATGTGTTGTAAAAAGCACTATAGGGAATTACTTACCAAAATTAGGATGTGTTTTGGATATATTAAGTTTGGAAATATAGCCCAAGATTATAATGAGAATTATATTAAGATTAATCATGATAATCAAACTATAAAGTGTTTTAATTTAGGTTAGATGGGTCATTATGAAAATTCATTTCCAGTGAAATATCTGAATGATGGAAAATATCCAGATCATAATCACAAATGTGCAGTGGGATCCTTTGTGACTACATATACCAATATGGGGACACCTAAAGAAGTGGTATCAAGTACTTTTTTGTTTATATTGATTTTTCTAATGTTTTTTTGATAAAAGGTTTACAAATTTCTTTATTTCGGTGAAATTTTATGTTAAATTAGAAATTTATCCTCTAAAAATGAAACCATAGATTATGGACAAAACAGAAGGGGGAAATATTAAATTAAAAAGTAATTATTAGTATATTACCATTGTTTTCAATGGAAAGACATTACATATAATCCTTTTTGTTTTCCCTAAGAATATTTTTTTTGTTATTTTGGGTACGGATTGGATTTCTATTTACCATGCGAAGATTTATTATAGAGGAAAAGACGTTTTTTCAGAAATAGTTTTAGTTTGTATATAAGAATAAACCTATACCACTGATAACAAATAAAGAAGATTTAAATATTTTAAGAGATAGAAATGAATGTTATCTTGCACATATTATATAAAATAAGGGAATTATTCAGATAAATGATGTACTGGTGGTAAATGAATACTGAGATGTTTTTCATGATGTGTTTCTTAGTTCTATACCTAATAAGGAAGTTGAATTTAATATTATCTTAGTTCTTGATGCTAATTCAATTTGTAAACCCCTTTATCAGATGTATCAAGTTAAAGATATTGAATTGAAAAATTAGTTATCGGAGTTTCTTAATAAATGATTCATTCGTCCAAGTACTTCACCACTGGGTGCTTTTATTTAGTTAGCTAAAAAATAAAGATGGTTCCATGAGAGTTTGAATTTAATATAATGATTTGAATAATACTGTTAAAAATAATTATCCCCTACCTTATATTGAAGACTTGTTTGATCAGCTCCCGAGAGATCAGTATTTTACCAATATTGACTTGAGATCTAGGTACCATCAACTGACGGTGAAGTAGGATGACATTCCAAATATATCGTTCTAAACTATATATGGGAAACATGAGTTTTTTGTTTTTCCATTTTGTTTGAAAAAGTATCCTACTATATTTATCAATCATATGAATAAAATATTCAATTAATATTGGTATTAGATTGTTTTTGTCTTTATTGATGACATTTTGGTCATTTTAAAAAAAATATGAGGATCATGAAAAATATTTAAGGATTTTCCTGAAAACTCTCAATGAAAATATGTTATATGGTAAATTTATCAATAGTGATTTTTCATTGCAACATATTCCTTTTCTTATGAACATTGTAAATAAAGATGATATAACTATTGATCCCTCCAAAACCTAAGTGGTTTATAAATATCCATGAAATAAAAATGTTACTAAGATTCATATTTTTATTGGATTAGTAGGTTATTACTGACGGTTTTGTAAATACAATGCATTGTTATCTAGCCCAATAACTAAGTAAACATGAGAAGAGGTTACATTTATTTGGATATATGGCTATGATGTTTGTTTTCTAGAAATAAAAATAAGATTAGTGAATTCTATAGTTTTGTTCTACCTTCTAGAAATGGGGATTTGTTCATCTAAAATAATTCTTCTTTGAAGGGACTTGGTAGTTTTCAAATGCATAATGATCAGGTGATTGGTTATGATTCAAGCCAGGTGATATCTGATGAGTTAAATTATCCCACATATTATTTTGAATTAAAAGCAATAGTTTTTTCTTTTAAAATTTAAGAGAATCATTTATATGAAGATAAATTTAAAATATATAATGGCCATAAAAGTTTTAACTATATATTTACTCAGAAGTAATTGAACATGAGGAAGAGAAGTTGGATGGAACTAATCAAAGTTTATGATTTCATGATCAATTGCCATCCTGGAAAACAAAAAAGTGTGGCAAATTCCTTCAGTTAAAAACATAATGATAGATTAACCATGTTATAATTGAAACATGGACCGTTTATTAATGATTTGATGAATTTTGTATCATATGTTGTCGGTGTAGGAATGAAATCTATTAGGTTTCAGGTGTCATTTTATTATTATTTTACTTAAAGAATTAACCAAGAGCAGAAGGAAGATCGTGACTTACAAAAAATGTTAGAATTGGTTAAGAATGGTATATTTCCTTAATTTAATACTGATAATTTTGGTTTATTGAGATTTGGAATGATATTATGCGAGACTTGTGATTCCAAACTGAATAAATAATTGATATGTGAAACTCATATTTCATTGTTTTTTGTTCATCCTAGAATCACTTAGATGCATAAGACATTCAGAAGTATTACTATAGGGATTGAATGAAAATATATATTTCTGATTTAACTTTGAAATGTTTCACTTATCAAAGGGTTAATATAGACAGGAAACTAATAAAGGGGATGCTTCAACATTTTCTAGTGCTATAGTGGAAATGGGAAAATATTTCTATGGATTTCACGGTAGAAATACAAAAGAAATTATGAGGTAACATTATGAATTAGGTTATTATTGATCAATTGACTAAATATGCACATTTCCTTCCTATTCGAGATAGTATTTATTTAGATCTGACGTCTCTACTGTACCTTAATGATATTTTCTGGTTTCATGGAGTTTGTCTATCAATTGTATCTGACTGTGATTCCATGTTCACTCATATATTTATTAAACACCTGTAGATGTTTTTGGGAACTAAATTAAATTTCAACACAACCTTTTATCCTTAATTTAATGAACAAACCGTATAAACAATTCATACATTATAATACATGTAATGTTATTTTTCAATGTATTACTAGGGAATTTGGGATCAAAATATTTTTTTAGTTATGTTTTCTTATGATAATAGTTTTCATTTGTTTATACAGATGGAACCTTTAGAAGGAATATATAGAAAGAAATGTCAAACACTAGTATTTTGTGATGAATTTGGTGAAAGGAAGTTTAAAAGAACATAATTAGTAGAGAAAGTGGATGTTAAAGTGAAGATGATCCAACAACACATGAGAACAGCTCAAAAAGGGTAGAAAATTTATGCAAATAATAGGAGGAAGGTATTTTTTTTGAGTTATGTGATATTTTTTCCTTAAAATATATCATTGGAAAAGTGTTATTAATTTTGGTAAGAAATAAAAGTTATGTCCATGGTTCATTGAACCATTTGAAATCCTATATAAATTTGGAATAGTTTCATACTGAGTAGATTTTCCTTTATGTTTATATCACGTACAGAGTATTTTTTATGTTTTGATGTTAAAAAAGTATATACCAGATTCATCTAATGTTTTGAGCCAAGAAGTAGCTCAAATAGAAGAGAGCCTTTATTAAGAGGAAAATCCCATTAGGATTCTTGATCATAGAGAGAATGTATTATATAATTAGGTAATTTATTAGGTTATGTTTTTTTTTGGAGAAACCCCATGGTTGATGAAGATTCATCGGAATTTGAAAATGATATGAAGGAATCGTATCCTCAAATATTTAATAAGTAAATAACTCTTATAAGGATGCAATTTATAGATGTTTGGGAGAATTTAACAACCTAGTTACTTATAAAATAATTTGTTTTTATTTAGGAATTAAATAGTTAAACTCATTATAAAATTAAAATGAAATAATTGGTATTTATTGAAATTAAGGACTTCATACTGATGGAATAGTAACATGACCTTTCTGAATAGTAATATATATAATATAGCAGTAACCTCACATATGAATGTCTAATTGGAAAATATTTATCTTATAAGTGAATATAAAAATTTATTTATACTAATGAATATGTAAATAAATATTTTGAAAATTATAAATCAAGTGTTGGTATTTTTGTGACACAAAATTTTTTATTTACAAATTTATAATTTATAAATCTATTTAAATGAATGTTTATCTTCATAAAATAGATTCATAAATTAATATTTTAATATCTTATGATTATAATATAATTTTATGAGACATTAATTTATTTTCCAAAGTTTTATAAAACCAGTTATAGTTTTAAAATTGGTATTTTAAGAAATAATTTTGATTTTAATTAAAATGCTAAATTCTCATATTTATTAATTTTTTTTCATAAAATGGAGTTCATTTTTGAGTTATAGATATCGATAAATTTTTTGGGTGATGTTTTGGTATTTGTATAAAGTAGATGAATTTTTGGCAAATAGTGAAATACAATAATTTTCAAATATTTAATAAGTTCATGAATAATTCATCCATAGATTATGTAAGGATTATATAAGAAACAAATATCAAAATATACGTAGTTATTTTAATATATGTAGTGATAATTATCAAACTATAGATAACCTTGAGCCAAAATAATAAATTAATGAATATAATAACGAGAAAACACCCTCTACCCCACTATAAATACCACTCGTCACCACCTCTTATCCTCACACTTCAAAGCCTTGTATATTGCTTAATTTCTACCCAATTCATTTCCCAATACTCCTTAACATGTGAAATACCTTATTGTGTCACCAAAAATCCAAAACTAAATTCCTTAATGATTTTCTCAAGGAGGATAATTCCTGAGGTAAAATCCTCATTTTTTTCTTTTATTTTCATTCCCATTTATTTTATTTTGTTATTCTCTACTCATCTCTACCAATTAAAGGGCCATGAAAATTATATTATATTATATATAATTTACTTTTACCATGTTTATGGTAAAATTAATCGTCAATATTATTCTCCTCTACCTTTTATTTTAAAAATGATAACATCATTTGTGATGTGCTGATTTACTGCCACTAGGGACGATACACTTTAATTTCCCATTAACTCATTAAAGTATAGTTGTAAAACAATTTTAATGGTTAAAACATATTTTATTATACATATAATAAGTTATTTACTATTCTATAACCAATTTATAAACATGATATTGAATAAAATCATATATGTTCGTGATGGTCATAAAAACCACCAAAACAAATTAAATCATTTTCATTAATTTTTTATCTAATGATTCATCCTTATATCAGAAAAAAATGATATATGGTAAAATATAAAATTATATAATAATATTAAAACCATTTCATTCTACTTATACAGTTTTTATTCCATTTGATAACAAATTTTATAATGAACCAACCATGGAAACCAAAAATAAATGGATCTGAGACAATAAAAATAACATGATATTATTAATAAAAGGGTAGAAATATGTTAATATAAGATCATATATGTTACTATAAATATTAATATGGTGATTTAATATATTAACATCACTCTTTATACCACCATACATATGTTTTTAACAGATTTTATTTAAGGAGAACCAGAGGTATGATAATTTTCATTAAAAATCTCCATTTTAAATTTCAATTTTTAAAATATTCAATAGGAATGTTTTTGTGAAAATATTATCGCTTTATTATTATGTTATAGTTCATGATTATTGTTTTTAATGAAGGATGTTACTTATATATCCCTCCAATGCATTGGATATGTTTATGTTGGAGGTTGACCATCTTGTTATTCCACAAGTAGCTATGATGGTTACACTATAAGATAGTTGTGAGGGTTACATTTTAAGGTAGTAATTAGGGTTACACTATATGGTATCCCTGTGGTTTTACAATAATATGGTATACATGTGAGTTACAATCTCAAGTAATTAATTCCCCCTATTAGATAATGGTTAATTTTTGTTTTATATGTTTTATGGAAATCACAGGCTTTCACAAATTAGGTATATGAAACTTTATGGGTGAGAAGTATGTTTTTATGATAATGATTTCATATTTTTATAAATATTCAGGTATTAATGGTTACCTTATTTATCTAGTTCCAATACTGAGTTTTTTGTGACGATCCCATGTTTTAATGTGTTTTTCACATGGTTTTAAGGATGGAGAAGAGAATAGAAGAAGCCATGTTGAATATTTTAATGGGTTTTTATGGAAGAAAAAATGTTTTGTAAAAAACTTTTGTATTATAAAGAAATTGATAATATTTTAGTGGTTCCCAATATGTATTCATGATTGTTTATATGTATGAATTATGTCTTATTTCCTTAAAAATATAAATTTAAAATATCTTTGGGAATGTAATAATTGTATTCTAGTTGAATCAACTAGATTATCTAATGTTAAAGGTATTTTACTTATAATAAATATGTAATTATATCAAGATTATAATTATGTTTATGGATTAACTATTATTAATATTTTGGGTCTGTAACTGATGAATTAAAATATACATGAAAAGTAAATCCATTAACACATGAAATGACAGATTTAATACAAAAGTGTTTATAAATGAGGGTTGAAATGATATAAGTGGGAATTATATGATATTATATAAATTAATATATATAATTTATAGAATTATAATAAATATAAATTTATTATATATGAGGTTAGTGTTCATAAGAATAAATTATAATATAAGGTGGTTTCCTCTACAATTCTCTTCATTGAAACATGATTTAATGTTATACATGAATTTTTTATTTCAATGGTGTAAATACTAACCAAAATTGAATTTTTTTAATAATATATGATTTAATGAATGGTATTTATTGAACCATATTATTATCAATATTCCAATGACATTCATTTAAAAAAAATATTGTCTATTGGTTCTTTGACTCAATTTTGTTTCAATTATGATATGTTTTATGGCATACACAAATATACTTTTATGAGGTATATCTATATCACCATTAAAATGTTTTGTCATTAATATCCTTATGTTAATGATATTTTAATTTTAATTTGATGTTAATACTTTTATGGGGTTATGATAAAAAATTTGTCACCACAATTAGGTTTTTATGTTACAATCTCATTTTTCATTGGGTTTTTTATTCTTATGTTTCTTAATGGTGAAATTTTATAATATTTCTATCAAAAAATGTTATTTATATTCTTATCCTATGATATATTTTGGTGATATATGGTTTTAATTTTTTCCCCTCTATGTACTCAAGAGATTGAAAAAATATTTTAAGGGAATGTCGACTTTGTTTTTCCATTAAGTTTGATATATTTTCTTCAAATTCTATATAATTTTTTTAAAAAAAATTCAGCAATGTATTTAGTATTATATAAATATTATTTAATATAATTATAACTATATTTAACTTTCTTCTCTAAGGTTTAAATTTATCCATGTTATTAGTTTTCAGATGTTGTAATTTTGACTTTGTACCGAAAATACATAACGAATGTTTGTTTTTTTGAAAGACTGAGATCATACCGAGAAATACGAGATCCCTTTATTGATCAGAAACAAAGCACTTAGACTATTCTAAAAGTAGATTCTTTACATTGATCCTTCCTCATAAAAGATAAGAGATCACTCGAAACATGATCCGATTAATGAAAATCAGAGCCATTCACACCTTTGTTCGCAAGACCATCAAGCACCGCATTTGATTATCTATAGACATGTGTTACAATGTGTTGCTTTGAGTATAGAATATCCAATCATCTTGACAATTTATTGGTCAACGTTCAAGAATGATGAAGAGAACATGTCCTATTAGCAATCACCACTTGTGTGGAGTCACATTCAACCCACAACTTTTCCCAGCCCCTTCTACCTTCTTACTCAACTGCTTCAATAACACCTCTAATATCTTCTTCAAAAGCAGTGGCAAAAGCACATGATCCATAAAGACTACCAACAACACACCCTGTATGATCCTAAAAAACCACCCAAAATCCAAAGTTACCTGGGTTACCTCGCGAGGCTCCATCAGGGTTGATCTTGATCCAGCCTTGGAAGGGAGGTTTCCAAAGCACATCAATCGTTCCATGAGGTCGAGGGGAGGTGACCCGAACTCATGGTCTCTTCTGAATAGAAATATCATTGTAAGAATTTTCATAGAAGTAGGTTCTCGGATGAACAACCTCATGGACAGCAGTGAGCAGCCCAGAAATCGCATTACCTATGTTGAATTTCTACTACTCATGAATGGCCTTGTTTCTAGATTTCTATATAATAGTAAATAATTCTTCTCGCAGTAGCTAGGAATAGATAAATGAGTTTTGGAGATAGGTTAATCTAAGTCCAGGTTTGCATGTGGTCCACGATTGAATTGCCCAGAGGCAATGGCACTTAAAATAAGCTAGAAACTACCATCCACATTGCTGTAGCAACCACAAAGCTGAGGAAGAGGTGGTCTAAGTCATCTCTGTGTTGATGATATAAATAACATCTTGAGAAGAGTTATATGCTACATATTTGAAGAAATTCATCAAGGGGTTGTTTCCTGTGTGCTAATCTCCAAGAAAAAATGGCACACGATGGTTTCAGAAAGCCATTATACAACTTACCCATCCATTGAAGGCACGAATCATTGCCAACAGTATGCTTGTAGAAGTCTTTTGAGGAAAGTATTCCATTTGGGACTGACTCAAATCCCAGATATCCCCCATATAGGATAATAAGTACTGCCCTATATTAGAAATAATGTGGTTTGGAATACCTTGCATACAATACAATTGCTCCTTGATTGACAGGTCCAAATTCATATTGGAATTGTTTTCAATAACCATGTCTTCTAGGTGTCTTCTAGTTCAGTTTCATTTCCAAAAAGGTAAAGAGGATTCTTTTGAGACAAGCCACTGAGAGACAGTATCAATTCTAGAGAAAATGTTCCAAAAAGTAGGCTAGGCATATGAATTGGGACAATTGATCTTGCCATATTTTAACTTGTGAATAAATCTGGCCCTAGGGAAGGTTAAGGCCTCAGATTGAGTGTTGAAATTCTTCCAGATAAAAACATCTTGCAGAGAGTCATTGAATCATGTCGGGTTTTTAATGCTCAGACCCCCATCTTCATAAGACTTGCATACTGATCCCCAAGAAATTATATTTTACTCTAATAGAGAAGGTAAATTTGGATAAGTCATGAGATAATGAGGAATTCAAAAAAATGTTAACTCAACGTAATAAGGAAATTTATGTAATAAGATATTCTTAAGAGTGAACCTTGATCGAGGAATGACAGAATTGGTAGTGAACCAAAAATTCTATAATAGTTTTTTCAGTGAGCCATGAATAAGGAAATGATTTCTTATGCTTATGTAAATGGAAAAAACATATGTATTATGTTTATGATATGATTACATCGATCCCAATTGAATATTGATCATTTTTTATGCTTATTTATTATGTTTAAATATTGATAAAACATTATTCCATGTTTCATGATTATGATATATTAATTGATGGGTATTATTTTCTAATGTTTATATTATTTTATCATACCCTTATCATTAAAATATTCTCACATATGATCATTTACTAGTATCTCCTACACTGACCCTTAATGTGAATCTTATCACACGCTTTCTTATTACTACCTTCCTCTGGTTATGGAGAAAGGTTTAATGTATAAATAGATAAGAAGGGTGATTGTTGAGAAGAAATAAATGAGAAATGATATATATCTTTTATGTATACGATGATTAAGTATTATTTTTTCTGAATATACTTAAACTATATGTATTCTTTATGATTGTATTATATTGGAATGCATCGAGTATTCATCTAAAATGTAGTAATATTTAAATATAAAAAGTATGGTTTTATAAATTTTGTATCAATGGTACAAACTTATATATTTTGGAAATAAGGATAAAGAAAGAATAATGAGAATCCATAGAATATGACTAAGTATTCGAGAATATACTATGTTTTTGTAATAAATAGATTATGGTTTCCCTAATAAAATAAATCCTTATTAGGATACTACACAGTTTTACCATAGACGCATCATGGGGTAATAAACTCAAAAATAGTTATTAGAGTATATCTGGAACATCATTCTAGTTCATGGATAATGGGTACCTAATTCAAACATGGATTTATGTTTCTAAGATAAATTCATAGGTTAATTTAAATTTACTTTAAGAACAATATTGAAGGATTTAAATTGGTAATAATAGTGTAAGACCTAGGTTAAACATAAAGCTTCATAGACTAAAAATAAGGTGTTATAATTTTTATATCCTATGAATGATTTATCGATTTTTATATGACTTCCAAATATTATTATTATTTATCAAACTATGTTTTTTGGTTTTTGTAAATAGATCAAACCCAAAAAAAACTATGTTAATTCTAGCATTAATGGAAAATGAAATGATTTTCCTATTGAGAATCTGTTTGAGGTAGGATTTTAAAGGAAAAACATTATTATTTTCCTAAATTAGATATCATGATATATGGTTATTAATATAAACAAATCTAAGTTCTCTATAATTTCAAATGAAAAGAAAATGGTCATTTATGGATATTCATATAGAAATGATCATTGAGGAAAAAATGCACAATTTCCATCATGTTCAGAATGTGGGAAGAAGCACATATGAGAATGTATCAAAGTAATTTAGGGGTTTTTTCGATATATAAATTATGGGAATATAATAATGAATTACTTTATAATTTGATGTATTATATGTGGGGAACTTAGGAACTATCTGAAAAATTGTCCCATTCCAATGGAAAACTCCTATATGAGGGACTGATTTATACTAGGTCAATAGTTTATGTGGATCATGATTGTTAGTGAAAACATATCTGAAACTCCATAGTTTTGGATGTCATGTTAATGTTTTTAAAAATATTCTTTATGAAAATATTATTATTCTTACTTCAGTGGAATTTATATTATATTTATAATTAATAAACTATATCTATGTAGATCCTTTAAAAATTTATATAACAGGGAATTAAAATTTCATATTTTGAAGAAACTAATGATCTTCTACTAGTGTAATGATAAATATGAACATCCAATGGAAATCACAACTATTTAATGGGTCTTGATTACTATTAATTGGTGTCATTTATCTTAAATGGTTGTTGGGAAACCAAAAATTGATTATATAATAATTTTAACTATGATATTGATTACTTAATAAATGAGTTCCCTAGTATTCATTAAAATTGTAATGTTCAGTTTTTAGTTGAAATCATGCCCTTTTCAAAAAAAATTCATAGACTCCGTATATAATAACTCTGATTGTGTTACAATAATTGTATAAGAAACTCTAGAATAATATAGTTTAGGAATAGAGTTTGTGTCCTTTATACATAAGACTTTAAGAAGGGAATGTTGGAAGAACCAAATATATCATCCTTATATATTCATCATGGAAGTATGAAAATGTATAGAGATATAAAATATAATTTCAAGAAGTAAAATATGTAGGGGGATGTTGTATTTTATTATATCAGTTTTTGTTATATCAGCATGTAATGGCTGAGTGATAGATGTCTAATGTAATGTTAGAATCATTAATCATAATGGAATGAAAATTGGATAACTCCATAATAAATTTCATTAGTAGACTCCTCAAAATATCTAAAACTAAACATTAATATGGGTTTTAGTCGATCACCATTCAAACATAGAACACTTCATTTCTATCATATAATATTTCACTTTTAATCATATTTGTAGGTTATGAATTATGGAAGTGTTAAGGTTACATGGGCTTCCATATTCTATTATATTTGATTGGAATCCAAGGTTTACATATATGTTCTAGAGAATACATAAGAAAGATCTAGATATGATGTTGTGTTTTTGTACCACATATCATCCTCTTATATAGGGTTTGTCTAAGTAGAATATTCAAACCCTATATGATATACTACGATCATTTTTCTATATTTCCTATACTCATGTTTTCTTATAAAAATATATTTCACTCAAGAATTTAGATGGATCCTTATGAAGACCTCTATAGAAATTATTATTGAAACATTTTGTATTGGGATAAAGAGGTAGAAGTAAAGCTATTGGGACATAATCCAGATCATGAAATGGTAGATATGGTTAGAGCCATTTAATATCACATCATAGAATCCCATAGGTGAAAAATGGTCTATGGTGAAAATATTCATTTATATTTCAAATCCAAAGTTATTGATAAAATTTTGGCATGAATTTAACCATTAAATATAGTTAATTTATTCAAAGATAAGGGAAATCTGATCCTAGGTATATTGTTCCCTTTGAGATTCTAGATCGAGTCGGTATTATATCTAAATACTTGTTAGTCCCACAAAACCTCTTGGGGGTTCAAGATTTGTTCCATGTTTCTCTCGGGAGGAAGGGCACACAAGATCCTTAACTTATAATAAACGTAGAGTTTATAACAATATAGAATAATATTTATTATGAAGAATAATTTAAGAAATATTGTATCATAGCGATAATGTTCAATCGAACAATACTACTCACATGGTCAATGTTCATTGGAGGAATCATAAATTTTAGAGACCTACAAGGGAACTAAAGGATTATATGGAGAAGATATATACGTATATAAATATAATACTATGATTGGTTTATGAGGGAAAATTTATTTTAAGAGGGGTAAAATGATGCACCCCATGATTTAATATGGATTTCCTTTGAAAGAAAACTAGCAGTAGTCCATACCTCTCCTTAAACACAACCCTAAGTAAATATAATTCATGATATAGACCTCCATTATAACATAGATAATAAATTATAAGGTATTAATTATAATAAACACGTTATGAAATATATTTATTATTTTTTTGATGATTCAAATCAATTTACAAATTTAAAATAATTATATACTCATTTTTCAATATAGACATTTTGGCTTCAAAACTGTGTTTTCATTAAAAATGTTTTAATCGCATAAATTATTATGAAAAAAATATTTAATTTACATAATTATTGATATTTTATTTTAGGAAATTGATAAAAGTTTTCATATCAGAATGTCAATATTATATTGGGGTTACTTTTTAAGATTTTTCGAAAAAGAATTATTTTCTAGTGAATAGTGAAAAATACCTTTTTTTAGATATGTTTATTATTTTAAAAAAAAATCCCATAGGGTTATAAATTTTATTATAATAATACCTAATATTTATTTAACTAGATATATTTTAATTAATAACATCATAAAAATAATTGTACTGATTGTTTTTTATAAGTTAATTTTTGGGCTTTAAATTGTTTTTTCTAAAAACTTTTTTTAGTGCAATGGATTTTTATCTACATAAGTTAATTTTATTTGTAATTATTAATTTTTTATGTTAATTATTGTACAAAATACTCAATATAATATTATAACATTAATTTTATGGTTTTTACAAGGACTGAAATGAACAAAAATTAAGATTTATGCTTAAAAACTTATTTTCCAGAAACTGCGATCCTTTAGAGTTTCCAGGATTATTTAATATTGAATTCTACCAAATATAGAAATTTATTACACCAAAATTTAATTTATATTTGTAATTATAATAATTAATATAATTTAACTCGGTTAACTAAATTTTTCTTCATAGTGAGTCCTGAAAATTATAAAATTTGATAAGCATAGTTAATGTTAAAACAAGTTTATTAGGGGTTAATCCATGAGATAAGGGAATTATTTTCAGTTAAACATATCTAATTACTATTTATTGAATATATTAAAAAATGAAAATATAATAATTTCAAATAATTTTAGTTTTTTATGAACTTCCCAATGGATGTGAACTTATATAAGTGAAATCCTTAATGAGATTAAATATGTGTCCCCATTACCACTCATAAATAGTCACCTATTACCCTAACTTAATAAAAAAATTTGAGTGTTATACTAGAGAAAATAACTACTAAAAACATTCCTATGAAACATACCTTTATCCTAAATCTTTTTTCTTCTCCTAAGACCAATCATTCAAGGATTAAGGAGTAAGCCAAAGGAGGTCGCTCAAAGAAGAGGCATAGATATTAACTGAGGTTTTTCATTTATATTTATTATTATACTTCATATTAAATTTCTGTATCCTAAAAAACCTGATTAATATTGTGTTATAAATATACTAATATGTTATTATAATGATTTCTCAACCATTTACCACCTCCACTCAAATTAATTGTAGTTGAATGCATCACTCGTATATACGTGTGGAGTACCGCCTCCACATAGAGATACAATTAATTTACCATCACAATTCTTCATGGATAGTTATATTAATGTGTTCACTATATATATATATATATTAGATTTATGAAATGATTAATGTTTTTTATTTATAATATCATATCTAGAATCATTCTTTCCCATCCAATGGTAAACAATAACGTTGTTCATGAATATATTTTTATTACCACCTCCACAAAGTGAGGTGATTTGTTTATCATTTTTTATTAATTAGTTGGTAAAAAAAATTTCGAAAAATATATGATATTAATTATATAATAATTATTCTATAAATTTTAATGATCATTTACAATGTGTTTATTCCATCCATTAAAAAATGGTACAATCACTCGTTTGTGCATATGGACTAGTGTCTTCACATATTTAAGAAATTCATTTTTCATCCTCAAATTTTTATGGATTTTCATATATATGTATTTAATGATTATATCTTATAATTGTATCATGATTAAAATTTTTGGTATATATGAACCATGCTCATCATGAATGTATCATAACTTTCATACAAATACATACATAAAAAACAATGAAATTATCACTCAAAATAATAACTTTAATGGATAATTGTTATTTAATGGGTTTTTAATTGATATAAGTTGAATATAAATGAAATTATATATACGAATATGACTCTTTTATGTTAATGTAATAAATTTAAATTGATAATATTGGAGGTTAGAGATCTTATGAATCAAGATAGAGACAAGTTAAGGGTTTCCCCTCAATTCGTCTTCATTAAAACAATTTTTAAAGTTGATCACCAATTTGTTATATATATTTAGTATATAATACCAAGGAATAAACATGGTCATAATTAACTTTTTAATTTAGTTTATTTATATAATCATATTATTTTCAGTCTTCCAATAACTTTCATTTCAAAAATTATTTTTCCATAAGTGTTCTTGATCTCATTTTTGTTTCATTGGGACATGCTTGATGTTATACTCATATATTCTTTTATGAGGTGAATATAATTACCCATTTTTGCATTTTATTTTTAATATAACTATATTATTTTTATTTAATGTTTCAATTTTTTTATAGTGCATATGATTCAAAGGTTACTAGAATTTTAACAATATTATATTTCAATGTCATTTTTACTAGGATTTCTTATGCTTAAATTTACCAATGGTAAAATTATATTATCTATCTCTCTAAAATATTATTTATTTTATTATAATGTTGATATTTTTTGATATTTCATGCTTTCCTTTCATTTTTATATTATTAGGTACTTAAGAGTATGAAAGAATGCTTTTAAGGAAAGTCGACCTTGTTTTTCCTATCGGTCAAGAATATGTTCTTCCATGTCTATATTTTTATACAAAATACTTTCAAGAATGACATTATTATTCTAAAAATATTATTTAAATTCATTTTTAATAGATTTTAATTCTCATAAAATGTTTTAAAAGGTTATTTGTTTACAATTTCCAAATGTGGTACTTTAATTTTTTTAAAAAATATGAATAACATTTTTGTTTCATTAAAAACTCAATGAATTAATTCACCCACCATAATGAATAATCCATTATTTAGTTATTCCATTTTATGTCTCCATTTTCTTGGAATTTTATTCCTTAATAATTTTGAAATTTAATTATTCTAAATAAATGATTTCAAATTTAAATGGTAATTTTATGAAAAATGTTATAGAGATATTTTAATGTTATTTTTATCTATAAAAATATAATTTGATACTTATTCTAATTTTTTAGAGGTGTAATAAAATTTTAAAAAATGTATTCTTTATGTAGATTATTTATGATTATTATGATGAAATTTTTAAGGAACAACTTTTCCTTTCCATGGTTTATGATTTGATGTAATGAGGAAATTTTTGTGATATTATGACACACAGATATATGGTTTTCATGATGTGATGGTTAGGCCTGAAATTATATATACATTTAATGAATTTGGTAATTAAGGATATATAATAATATAATAAAGACTATAATGGGACGTAAACATAGTTCAATAAGGTAGTTTTTTCTATAAGATAATCTTGTGAGTGAACTTTGACTAAGGAATGATAGAATGAGGAATGAATCCAATATATTATGATAGTCATGGTAGTGATACAAGACTAAGGAAATGATCTATTTTGTTAATTTTCACGAAATTAACTTTTCCCTTATGATTATGATACATTTTCATGGATCGTGATGTACTATTTATGATTTTTTACTATTATGTCATACATTTTTAGATTAATAAAACATCATAACATGTATCATGATTATGATATATTAATTAATGAGTATGATTCTATATTGTTTATGAAATTTTATCATACCCTTATTCTTATATTATACTCAAATATGAGAATTTATTGATATATCTTATGTTCACCCTTAATGAGAATCAGAACTCATCCTTTCATATGTTTACCTTACCCTTGTTATAGAGAATGGTTTTTATTATTCTATGTCTATGAATGGATATAGTTAAAATTATCTAAATGAAAATATATATTGATATATTATGTATTAGTTGATGATGAATCGAAGACACTAAACTCTACAGTCCCCAGGAATGTATTATTGTGAAAATTATTCATCACACATCTAAAATGATGTAATATTTATGAATGAATAGTGTGATTCACTATAATGAATACCTATCAAAATAAGAAACTCTATTTTATTTTTTTTCTATGAAATATGGGTTCCTCTTGAAACCATTCTATTTTTCTTTTTCCACTCAAACCGTAGGTTGATATGGGATCATTTTGGATGAACATAATAATTTTTGATTTATCCATTGTTCTTTACATAAATAAAGGAACACCTTTGAGTAAATGGTTGATGATGATGTATAGTCAAGAATGTTTGATTGAATCTATGAGTAAAATTACAAACACAAGACTAAGTGAATAATATTCTAGGTCGACTGCATACAAAATTTTCAGGAATGGACACCCAATATTGAGTGAATTATATAAAAAAATAATCTTATAAACAAATTAAATAAAACCCTTGGGTGCTCTAACATTATTACTATGTATACCTACTAAATTGACATCCATGGGTGGTTAGAGAATTTACATATATTGAGTGGGGAAAGGGAGATAAATTACCTATAAATTAAAGTATATAATATTGTTGTCAACTAAGTTGAACATTTAGAGAATGATGAAGATATTAATGATTATATATGAGTAAAACCATTGAATAATGAATTTATAGACATAATATAAAAGGATGATATAATGGTATCATGTGGGAAGAGTATAAATTTGATAGATTCATATAAATACAAAATAGAAAAAATAGAGTGGAAAGATTAAATTATATAGTTGATACAAAATTTTAAAGAGAGTGACATTACATTTAGAAAATATTTCAAATTATTTTTTTATACAGTTTCATTAGTGGTATTAGTACCCACATTTTATTATTCTTCTTTATTTCTAGTATATTTCTACTATTATAAATAGTACACAATAATTTCTATTTTAATCATAGTTTCATGTTTCCAATTCCTATGTAAATATTTTTTTATTCAAAAATTTGTTTTATATAAATCTCCAACCTCTAAAATTTGGGGAAAAATTATAAAATATATTTTTAATAATTATATTTCATGATCTATTATAAAAACTGAGTGAAATTTTTTAATTTCTAAGTCAATGAGATTCTTATCATAAAATATCATAGTGTATAGGGCTTGTTTTAATTTAGCAATTTTGTATCTCTCATGTATTGAGCCCATTATGAAATCTAATTTAGAATTAATAAATTTCGTATATGATGGGCATGCGATAGATTAATATTAAATATTTACTTATTAAATTTTTATTGACAAATGAAAATAATATTTTAATATTAACCATTAACCACGTGTTTAGTATTATGATTTTGATGAACAGTAAAAGTTGTGTTTTCTTGTTTTTTGATTTAATTATATTATCATTTTAAATAATATAAAAAATTTTATACCCCATATTTAAAAAAATAATACCCCTTATATCATAAGAAATTTAAATGAAAATCTTCTTGATGAGAAGAATAACTTGTGGTCAAGACTATAAAAACATTAGAGAGGCTGAATTAAAATTATTATGTGTTAATCCCATAAAAAATATATTCAACAAAAAATGAATATTTTTTCACCATATTTAATTATCTAGATTTACCCTCGAGACTAAATGATTAATAGTTCTAAAAATTAGAATTTATCACTTAAAACCTCAATGATAATGAAATTAAAACATTTACAATGAAATGGTATGTGAGAGGAATAAACAATATTTAATCTTTAACAATTTTTTGAAATGGATTTATAATAAGTGTATTAAGAACAAAACATAATTTAAATAATGAAACAAAAAACTAGTTGATTAATGTATTATCTCCATAAATTTTTATTTTATCTTGTTTATCTATAATAAACTCCTATATAGAATTAAAAAATTAGTCATTAAATAGATACATTCATTTAAAATGTTTTCGTGTGGATTTCTAGAAGGAAAAAAAATGTATCCAAAAATAATTCACTATATGATATAAATTCATAACACTAATATAAAGTATCCTTCATTGGAGATTTTTGGATAAATAAAATACAAAAATTAAAAATCAATTTGTGTTCCTGAACCACACTATATAAATATACGTTATAAATTTAAATATACATTTTAAATAAATATCATTGTAAGTATGAACATTAAATATTTTAGACACTAATAATTTAGTTTCAACTTTATGAATATATATTTCATATTATAATCCTTAATATATTTATACATAATATTTTTTTTATTCATGGTCTATACATTATATGGTCATATTAATGTCAGTAGTTGGGGTGTGTCTTAGTGGTAATCACCCCTTAATCCAACATGAAAAATGGGGGTTCAAAACCCATTAGGTAGAAGTACTATAGAAGCACTGTAGCATACTATTGCAGCGGCAGGACTGTAGCAACGACGAGCACTATAGTGGCGGCAGGCCACTGTAGCGGTGGCAGAGTACTGTAGCAGCGATGGGTACTATAAAGTACTATAGCAGTTCGGGTACTGTAGCAGTACTATTCACATAATGGGAATTGGGCCAAAGAAATGGGCCTACATTCCATGTAATGGGCTAAATGCCCATTGTGCTTTCGGGCTATATAATGGGTCTCCCTCTACCCAGTTAAAGAGGACTTTTCTTTGCTTTAATAATAAATGAGGCTTCCGCCCCAAAATTTAAAATAATTAGTCATACTAATGGCATAGACCAGTATAATAACCCTTTTATTTTTGGTCACCCATTTTTCATGATCCATAGGTACAAAAAAATGATGAAATATTATTTAAAGGTGAAAATTTTAAAAATATAGTATATGAATTTTAATGGATGTATATTTATTTAAGTCACTTGAATAAATTTTGAGAAAATTATAGGTGTGTATAGTGATTATTAAAACATTGGATCTCATGGGAGAATATTTTTTAGCTAGTGAATGAACTATAATGAGTTGTAATAAAAAAAATTGGAATTTTTATATTTCCAAACACTTTAAAAAAATTATTATGAAAGAAACAATATAAAATTTGTTTATAAACAAAGCAGAAAATAGGAATAAAAAAATCTTATATGTTTATTTATTTCTCTAAAGAAATGTTAATTCCATTTATTATTATTTCTAAAAACATTTTCAAGATTTAGGAAGTAAAAAAATATTTCTAGTTTAATTGTACTATTTCATGAACATGTTGAAGGATCATAAATTATGTATCTTGGAATACAAGACTTATGGTTCAAGTTATTTCCATTAGATGGGATGTATGGGTATCTAATGGTTGAGATAAATCTTGTAGTGTTTAGGTTTATGGATATATTTTTTGATTTATTGATTAAATTTGATTATTTGGTTAGTGAGAAGGTAGTTTATGATTATTTTATGGATAAGGTAGAGTTTAATTGTGATGATACATAATATTAATCATATTATTTATTTTAATTAAATTAATATTCTGCTAATAATTCTATAATTGGGATGACATTTTTCCAAATGTAGCTTATAGAACTGTTTTTGAATTTATTGTATAAACAACATAAATAAAAGATTTTATTTTTTAAATTAATATTTTTTATTTATCTATGATCTATAAATAATAATTGAAACTGGGTTTTTAGATTCATTATAGGAACTTTGTTTGAATAAACTGCTTCAATAAGCTCTTAAATTTCATATTCAATTGGATATGTAAAATCCACCTTTTGATGGGAAAAACATCATATGTAATAACATGACTAAGTTATAATTTTAGAAAATAATTGATATGAAACATTATATGTTAGATTAAATAATGTGCTCCAATGAAACATATAATTACATTCATGTGATATTGAAGCTGCATCTGAATCTTTTAAAATATAGAGGTTTCCGTTTATGAATAATTAGCTGTTAATGAAGGGTGTGTGGGAATGAAATTTATGGGAAGATTCACTATATTAGAATTATATGATAAATAAAAAAGAAATATTAGATGAAAAACATGCCACTGAAGACTAATTTAAAATTCACAACATAACATAATATTAAATTTTAAATCCACTAGCTAGTATACATGTAAAAAAACAATGATATTATTTTATTGGTGTTCTGTTTGGAATATCTGAAATCCTACTAATTTATACCCATAGATAAACATCATTGAATAATCTATATATAATATATCATAATATTATATAGTATTATACATTCCAATACTATGTAGTCTAACCATTCTACTTCATTTCATCATAATTTCTAGTTACACCCAAGATGTGATATCTATTATCTACAGACATGTAATGTGTTTCGTTATTTTCATCTTAATATTATTATATAACTTTTTTTACCATAAATATTTGATTTGGGAAGAATATGGAACATACCATATTATAATCAAGAAGTTATTTTGAGTAATTTCAAACCTACATATATAGGGTTAATTCCCACTTGAAAAAATACTCATTCTTTATCCATTCACATGTTGAAGTAATCACATTCATATGGAATCCCTTGTACTACCTATTTAAATATTTTTTTCTCCATATTATAGTATATTTTATTTTATTATTTTGGTATATGACAAATATTATAATTGTGGTGACTTATTATAATTTCATATCATAATTATTTAGAGTAATGTTTCTCGTTCAATTATTTATGTATTTTTATTCTACATCGATTACACTTATCAAATTTCTTAATGGCAGAGTGAAAAGCTGATGATTAATCCTTGCGTCAGATATCATGATGTTCCCAAGTGATCTCTACTTTAATTAATGTTTTTATACAATTTTATGAAAGGAAGGTTGTTTGTTTAGAGTTAGAAGGGAGATCGTCCACTAAGATTAGATTATCTCTAATCATTATTCATTCTTATACTAACTATTTTCACTCAATCTTATCTTATCTAAACATTCTTATGATGAATTTGGTTGGGTAAGGAAATGAATGAACAAAAAATGGAGTATTGTTTATTATCATTACACATGATTTATTGAGGTGTGTCAATTATGAGTCTCTATTGGATGTGATAATGATTTGTAAGATTCAGATATATAAGAATGAAAAATAATTTTTACAATATAAAATGTGGATGATAATGAACTTATGATGGGATGGATTATCAAAAGGCATCAAAAATACTGAAATATAAAATGATGAAGAAATTTCTTAACCCTATGATGAATTATATTTATCTCTAATATTATTATATACATTTTTTCTATTTTTATTTTCATATATATTTTTTTCACTATAACCAATACCCCACCATTTTACACTTTTTATAATATATATTAAATATATTTAAAATATTATTGTAATTTTGAATAATGATTTACTGATAAAAAATTCTTCTTCACAGACATCCTTAATGAGATACTAGACTACACTAAAATAATATAAACTATTTTTTCTCATGATCCACAAATCAATGAAAAAAAATTTAACACCAACTATTAGGAGGCAAATAAAAAACATTTTTGTCAATTTCTA
Source organism: Viscum album (assembly GCA_963277665.1). Taxonomy (NCBI): domain Eukaryota; kingdom Viridiplantae; phylum Streptophyta; class Magnoliopsida; order Santalales; family Viscaceae; genus Viscum; species Viscum album. The sequence continues at coordinate 2,022,873,968 of OY728137.1, read as the reverse complement.
TGTAAATATTTACATTTATTTGAATAAAATTAAAAAAATCAAATATATTGTCATCTCACCCTCTCCCATGGGTGAAACTATTTTATTTTATGGTATATATTTGAATGGATTCTAGAGCTAAAACTTCCAAGAGGTAGTGTTTGGAGAGCTCATAAAAGATAAAAAAAAGTCCTTAAATTCAGAAATCTAAAATCATTTCCTTGATAAATAACTTTGGTCTCATGATATATTCTATTTTTAATCAATGAATTTAAAATTAACCCAATGATTTTGTTTTATTCCATTGTATATTAAATGGAGACTCTAAATAGAATAAAACTATACAAAAAATAATTTTTTTACTTAAATATAAAGACATCCTTCTAATGGATCATAAGTAAAAAATAACTCTAAGATCATCCAATGATGGGAGTAGAATATTAGATTTATTAAATTTTATTTTATTTTGGATTACTTGAATAATTCTATTTCTACATTTGGTTTGAAGTACTAGGTCTGGATAATCACTTCTTATACATGGAAAATAATGGAGAAGAATAAGATCCCACCATTGAGAAGTGTAATGTGATGGAAATTTTAAAAACATTACAATTGCATTTTCACGATGAAAATGATTTCAATTTATCATCAATAACTGGGTGATTTAAAATTTATTTTATCCTAAATTAATTTCACTAAACATGAAATATTTAATATGTTCTAATATGTTGAATCTTGTAATACAACATTAGTATTTTAGACCATGGATGTAGCATAAAAATCCACTAAGGATGTTAAGGAAGTGGACTCATACTTACATATACCCCCACCATGACAATTGTATATCATTTCTAATAGAGTGAAGCTGCATAATACTATCCAAAAGAGACATTATAACCAGCACATATGGATAGCCACTATAAGAAAAAATGTGTGCTGGTTTATAAATGATAATAAAGATAAACCATCAAATTTGATATAATAATTTATACTACATGAGAAGGGGAAATTAAAAAAAATATTACCCATATAATGTTTCAAACTAATTGTTCATTACATTTCTCTTTATTTTTATTTTTTTATTCGATAAATTAATAATAGTATTTTGTTACTCATTTTAGGTAGTATAATGTGGAATTTATGATATTAACTAATGAAATAATATATATAATAAATATATGTCTTATTTCTTCAACTTATTATGTTTAATGACTAAATTATTCACTCTTTCATTTCATAGTTGAGGTATATAATATATATATCAGAGAATAATGAACCTTTTTAGGATTTATTGTCCATTATTATATTTTTTATTTATTTTTTAATATATTTGAACATAAATGAATATTCAATTTCAATTTTAATCATTATTTTACTTTGTTATATTTTACACTATTTTTAATAAATATGAATTTTATTGATTTTTGATATAAATATTTAGGAATGAAATTCATTTTTAAAAAATATATATTAGTTTTAAAATATTTTGAAATATACTTTTTGGAAACGATAAATCAATTTATATATACATACAGAGAATTATTATAACCCATTCTATGATATTCCTCACAATACCCTAATTTTATTATGATAAACAAGGAAATTGTCTCATAATAATAACTTATGATTATTTATTTCTCAAACCATTTTAGTTATTATATATTTTCTCATATAAATAAGGCACTTCATAGTTAAGAGGGATATTTCAATGAGACATTCCTTTTAAAAAAACCATTATTAATACCATAAAATCCATGAATTACAATATGTATTTAAGAAAAATTAAAACAAAAAATATCTTTATGATCCCAACCTCTTAATATATTTACATAATTATTTCATGTTTCAGTATATGGGAGGGAATTTCCATGTGTGTTTTTTTGGGAATCAAATTCATGTTTAGTTATATGAGGGTTGTGTTCCATCATTCTAGTAATTTTTGTGAGAAATGAGAATTTTGATTTATCAACTATTTTATTTCATTATCCCCATCCCATTTTTCCAAAAAAATGAATGAATAATTAAAAATGATAAATATATGTTTTTAAAATAAAGATGAAATTTAATTATTTTTTATGATACATTTATGATTCATAATATTGTTCAAAAATAAAATGGAATGCATTTTCATCCATTCATTTTATTATTTTTTCATATTAACCTAATTAAAACAATAAAAAATAAAAAATAAAAAAACAAGATGAGAATAAATATGCAGTTATTCATTGAATTTATTATTTCACTAAAGATTGATAACATTAAAATTGATTGTAGTGGGAGATATTGTCATAGGAATTGAGTGAGGTATATTTCATAGTGTAACTTGAATATGAACAAATTTTATTTAGGAGTTTTCCTCAACTTTTCAATTGAATTTTTAAAAAAAAATTCCCATAAACACATAGCCACTAAATTCATCTTAAAAACATCCTCATGAGTAAATTCATTCTTATATATTATAGGGTGGATAATTATAATATTTACTTGATTCTAGTGATATAAATTTTTTTTCAAAGACGTGTAAAACTGAAGATTAAATTTTCATTGAGTGAATAGTGACTAGAATTTCAATGTGTTCTCAGTTATAATTTGATCATGAATGGATTTTTGAGGATGAAAAATTTTAAATGATGAATAATAAGATGAAATTAATATTTTCCCTAAACATGAGATGACAAATTCCATTTTGAAAATAACATGAACATTTCTCCAAATAATTTGTTATATGGTATTCCATATCAATATAATATGATTTATGAGGAAAATATGTGTATGTGTGGGGGTGTTATGAAGAATAATATTTCATATATTTTTTATTTCAATTAAATGAATGAATCTCCAAAAATTCCATAATTAATGTTAAATTATTGAATGTTTAGTTTAATGTTGTTTAGGATGTTAATTATTAAAATGACCTAAAAACATTAATTTACTGTTTAAATTAATTTTTTTCATTTCAGAGATATTAAAAAACAAAGGAAATGTGATTTTAGATTATTTTAAATAATTATTTTAGAGTACTTATTTTCTAAATGTGATTAAATTTCATATTTCAAAGGATGCATGAAATTAATGTTGTGATATAGTGGTACATCATATTAAAATGAATAGTAAAATAATCATTCTTAATGTAGTTATACATACCTCAAAAGATGTAAGATTAAAACCCGTTGACTAGATTAATTTAGGGTTAAATTCATGTTGGAAGGAAGCTATATCATAATAATTTCACACATAGAGGTGATGGCTTGTGAATATATAATGATGACTAATGCTTGAGTTATAATTATTTTCATGGGTAAAGACACTATATATAATTGAAATATTATATTAAGTGGATGTTTTGAAATAAATAGATTATTTGGGAGATTAAATCAAAAATTAATAATACTTCTTCCAAGAAAATTGTGAATCCATAACCATATGTAATTTTAACTAAAATTGTTATCCCTATATTGTTCCACTCTTACAAATATCAAAACTCCCCTAATGTATCCCTGTCGAGGAATTATAGAGTATGATCATTGTTTAGTATATCTTTGGCATAAAATAAATGAAACATTTCCATGAAAAATAGTCTTAGCCACTCACAATATTATTTTCATAATTTCTAGTTACTCCCTAGTTATTATATCCACTATCTATAAATGTGGCATGAATACCATGTTATTTCAACATTGAAACTTCAGATACTTTCCCCATCCTCACCCATTGGAGTATGTATTTTAGGTGTCGGAGTATCTGGATGAAATTAGAGGAATTGATGTTGTGTTGAGTCAACGGACCACTTATATATATTAATTTCTGAATTCACAACAAAAATTATTTAAAAATGATTTAACATTCTATTTTTTTAAGTTGTAATTCTTATACATAATGAACATATGGTAAATAAAATAGTATAGAACCAAAAAAAATTATATGATATTCTGATGATATGAATCTTAATATCAAATTTAATCAATTAGATTTAGAGTAATTTTAGTGAATTTAAATAAAATATTAAGAATATAAAGAAACAATTTGACTTTATGTGTAGATGGTTAAGTTTTCATTGATGCAGTTACAAATAAATATCATATTTTCCTAAAATTAGTCATTGGACATTGTAAAAATGATACAAATTAATAATGTTGTTCATTGATCTTGTCATGTACATATAGGCATATATGGTGAATAAATATCAAGATTGATCAATTAAAAATTATCTATTTTTTTAAATCATTATAGGTAATTATTATTAAGATCACTTTCATTTAATTTTATCTCTTTCTTTTGAGAGTTTTGTTAAGATTTATTATTATAATGTTTTCATTATAATTCTAATAGAAATGTTTGTTAAATCTTCTTTTCTTATAATAATTTTTTTCAATGGATACTAGGTATAATAATAAAAGAATTAATGATCATCTAATTGATGGAATCAATGGGTTATATGATTGTACTCATTTACTTATAGTATGTGGAAGTGAGCATATACTAATAAATTTAGTTGAGGGTGTATAGGGATAACAAGGAAGACCTTATGATAGGTATAAAATTGAGGGTACCTTCTGATAGGTTTAAATTCATGGATACATTATATTTGTTTGTTATATCAACCTTACATATTATTTTACAATTCTTTTAATAACATCACTTTAAAGTATTATTTTATTTCTTAACCAATACTCAATGCTTTTTTAATTCTTTATGTATTAACACTTTCATTAGAATATCTAAAATTATATTCAATTTATTTAAATTATTTTACATATATTTCATAAAATATATCACTGTTTTACATAGATCATTTATTTCATTTGTAATATGAAGAACTAATCAACATAATGCTTGATGAGGATAAACATTTCAAGTTTATATTAAAACTAAAATTCACCATACAACTTCTATTTTGTTTGATCATACATCCCGAATAAAATTTATATGCTAGTTTTTATTAACCATGAATCAAATATTAATTTTCAATATTTCACGAAATCCTATATTTCTATTAGTTTTTAAAAAATTTAATTCAATTTCATTACCCTAACTCTATTGGTAGAGGAAATATATTTTATGGTGGTAAGAGTACTAGTTAGAATACATTAAAAAATATATCTGACTAGACCACCAATTTTTGACGACCAATATTATGATTAATGATATGATTATATGAAATACAATGTCATTAATTTATTATTCAATAGTGTTATAATTTTTAAAATGAACTAAATGTTTCTAATAAATATATCTTTTACTTATCTCATGCTGAAAAAACTAGAATATCATGTAATTGATAAATTTAATTTCAATTTATTTTGTTATATGAATATGAACAACAATAACCAAATAATTTTTTTAAAAAATATTTAATTTAGTTTGAAAGAAGTTCCAGATTAAATATTTTTAATAATTAAATGTTATATATACTCACATAGCTATGAAAGGAGCTAACTATCAATTCATTAAATTTCTTCTTCGAGTAATAATAAATCAAATGCTTCAACAATTTATTCCTATAATTAACAGTGTAAAATCATTGTGTGAAATTTTTTATTATAAGAATAAATAATTGAAATTATTGTTGATATTATACCAAAATAATCAGAATCTTAGAATATTGTTATCAATGATACTAAACATATCCAAAAATAATCCTGGATGAAATAATTGGAACACTGATACAATATGTGAGATGGGATAAATGATATGATTAAAAATAAAAATGGATGAAAATAATTTAATTTTCTTATAATATAGGTAACTGTAATTTAGTTACCTTTAATTATAGTTCAAAAACAGATAAATATAATATTTCAATGTTGAAATGTAAACATTTTGACTAAAGTTATTATGATGATAGTGACAATGAAATTTTTAATGTTTTATGATGAATGAATATTTTTATTGGAAATCAATTTTTTTGAATAATTATTGAAATGATATGAAAGTAATAAATAGAATGAAGCAATCATCAAGTGTTTTATGCTATGAATTTTATAATTAATATTATATCAAACCATATTTTCCAAAATTGATGATGAAAAAACATGAAGGAATTATGAAATAAGGGAAATGAATAGGATGAAATATTTAGATACATAGATCACATGTAAATATGACACATATTTAGATAATTCCCCAGAATACAGTTGAACAGAAATCTAGAAAATATCAAGTTTCTATTAATATATTATTAGTAATGAAAAAATATTTATGAACTATGTAACTACAGAAAACCATTAATTTTTTTATAGATTCTAAATTAACTTTTAATTCTGAATATAATTATCCAAATTCATTAGAAGATAAAAAATATAATTCATCAAATTTAGGAAAATTTGACTCATCTGAATACTGTAAAAATTTATCTACTATAGTTAGAATTTATAGATATGTAACAGTTATAAATAAAGAAAATAATAAATTGAAATGAATCTATGAGTTTACTATAAAAACATATTAATGAAAATAAAATAATTTCAAAATAAACTTTATAAATTTCCAAACATTCATCAACATTATATTTAAAAAATAATAATTATATGAATTTTATTAATTTGAATTTTGTTGATCAAAACAACATTAATAAAAATTTTGATAATCACAATATAATTTTATAACATAAATTTGATGTTTTTTATGAAGAAACATCTACATAATTTTAATTCTGGTAAATATAATATTTAAAAAATGTATAAAAAAATAAAACCATCTAAAATATAAAATTGTATTTGATATAATTAAGAAAGATATTATTTTCAATCTAACAATAATGTACCCAAATGTGAATATTTTTTAAAAAAATGTTAAGAGGTGGATATTGGATTATATACTATTTTCTAAAGAATATTTATACTTTTGGTTTCCAAAAATCATTTATTTCAAAATAACTATTAGATAAAAAACATAAAATATTTAGGTAGATGTGGGATCCTAAAATTTCATTTGCTAACATAACTAGACTGCAACATGTGTGGTTCCAAGAACATAATTTTACCTTATTTAGGAAAATAATTTGAGTACAAGTAGAAGAAATAAATGGTACATGAATAGTGTCTATTTTTGATACATTACTAATGAAAATTCCAAAATCCAAAAATAAAATAAATTAAATAGTGTATGAGTTACATTTAGGTATTATGAAAAATGTAAAATCATAAGGACCTATAGTGATTATTTTCATGGAAAATGATCAATTTAAATTTGTTTATATGTATTTGGACTCAAGAAAACCCCTATCAACACAATTCAGTTCTATGAGTAGGGACATCTTATGAACATCAATAATGATAAATTTACTACTCAAGGTTCATGAATAAATCTTATTATATTTAACAATAGGAATCCTATATTTTTACAGAATCCTCATAAAATAAATTATTCATCGAAATTTTCCTTAATTAGGTGAAAATAAGGAATTATCATTGTTATAGAGGAGGAGATTGTGTCACTATAACTTGAATAGAATAACAAAAAAAATTAGGAAAAGAAAATATAGGGATATACTAGAACATTAGTATAATTTTAATAGATTCTATGATCCTTTTCAATTTGGTAAGAAATACATGTCTTGTTTTCAATTTAAATGTGATATCTCAAATACCGGATCCTTATAGTTATTCTAAATGGAATTATTTGTTCTTAAAAAACTATAATTATTATATATAAATAATTATTTCATGTATTGTTTCATTATTACACTAATTTACTTCATTTCATTTACTCACTAAAAAAACACAGCTCTTAATCAAATTATTGTATTTCATTCTTATGTTAAAAATGAGAAAAACGTACCCTTGGTTAGTTTCTAAGGTGATTATTATTGTGAGCTTTTTAACTCTGATTTGGAAATATTTTTTTTGTTAAAAGGTATTAATCAAAATTTTTATGGACTAATAACTATACTAAAAATTGGTGCAGTTTAATGAAGAAATATATTTTCCATGAAATAACTTAAATTTTACATTATGGTTATTCTTTTAGTAGAAATGTTTTATTTGATGTTGTGTGAACTTCTATTTATACCATAAATAAATCATTACTAAAATCTCTTCTTAATAAAACTCATTTTGATTTGAGGACCAATAGAAACCCAAAATAATATTACTTTAGAGTTCTTGGGATTAAAGGATTTATCATGAATAAAAAGGACCAATTGTTTAAATTTGATACATAAAAATTATGAATGGATTTAAAAGGGTTATTACATTTTTAGAAAGGCTTATTGAGTCTATTGTAAAATAAATAATGTTTTTGATGAAAAATTTCATTTATATTATGATGAATTTGATACTTTTGATTTTATAAACCCATCTTATATTCATATTAACAATGATGTTTTCAAAAATAATTCAGATATTTTACTAAAAGAAAATTTAGAATAACCAATTGTAAGTCTAGTAGAAGTATGATCATTACATTTTAAATTTAGATAAATTACACGAACATAATATGTACATGCATTAGTTGAAGATCATCTTAGCACTTTACCCAAAAAATCATCAATCCCAAGGAATAAAAATTATGATAATATTATTGAGGATGTCTATTAATTAGTTAAAACTAAAAGTTCCCTAAGAAATCGTAATGAACATATTGAATTCCTATCACATTTTCCAACCTTAAATAATATATGATTCTTTAGGTGAAGAAATTTAGTTAAAGGACATGTTATAAGTGCTTAATCGAATTTATTGGAACCATGTTTTCAAACCAGATGAACATCCTAATGAATTGTAGGAAATTAAAGTAAAATTGGAATTTCAAAATGGAAATATAGAAATTTTAATTTTTATTAAAAAATAATTAATGGTTATTAGTAATGGTTATATTCAAGAATGAATTGTAGACTAATGTGAATATTTTTCAACATTATCCGGATTAATATCTATTAGGATTTTATTAGGCTTTAGAGATCACCTGAATTTTACTTTATTTGACATAGATTGGAAATTTTATTTCCATAATGGTTAAGTTCATGAGGATTTTTTGTCGAAAAAACTCATAGTTTTTATGATATTTTATTTATAAAAAATTATTTCATCTTATTAAATCACAATACGGACATGAACAAGCTTGATAGTATTGTTATAAATTTTCTTTAATATAATTTTGTTAACGTTTCGATCCAAAATTTTTAATAATGAATATATTAAAAATAACATCATTATTAATATATATTTTAATGATTTTTTACGTTAAAACCAAAAATCACATTAAGAAAATTATTCTAAACTTAGTAAAAATGAGTTTTAAATCATCATGATGTGAGAATCATCCTTTTCTTGGTATAATAATTTTACCAAAATACGAAGAAAATATTCTCTATCAATATATATATATATATATATATAATATACAGAAATTAGATTGTTTTTAAAATGCATCAAATATAAGTACTTCAGTTGTAACTTTTGTTAAACATGAAACTAGTAAATTGGTAGATCACAATCATTATAAATGTATCATAATATGATTAGAATATGATACTATATATAAAATTTCCATTATATTTTTATTGTGTTAATTTTCTAGATTTAAATCTAATCTAAATGAATCCCAACTGAATTCGGTAAAACACATTTTTGGATACCTTAAATGAACATCAAATCTATGAAGATTTTATTTTTCAAATAATTTTTTCCTAAAAGTTACCCACATACTAATGTATGAGGCTATACATTAGATATAAAATCCAGTTATGAACATGTCATTTTTTAGGATGAGCATTAGTCTCACATTCAATCAAAAAGTAATATTCTTTTTCACTTGCCAAGGTTTTTGTAGGATATATAGCATCCAATACGATTGTTGTGAATTCAATAAAAACTCCAAGATTTTTGTTTTTATGTTTAATATTATTACAATTTTATAGGATGATACTAGTTTAATTTCTTTTTCTAAAACCATATCACATCACTCAAGAGTAATTCACATATATGTAAGACACTATTTTCACAGGGTTCACAAACAAAAATGAGATATTATCATTGACATTATTGAAATGTAAAGTCAACTACCTATTATTTATATAAAACCTCTTACATATGATAAATTCAAATTTATTCAATAGATTTTGGGAAGTATAAATCCAAATTTATCTTCAATATATGTATTTTTTTAATCTATCTCCTACTATTAAAAAATCCTTAAGTAAAAAAATTGGAAAAAATATTTTATATATTTTACAAACTTATTTATTTTTTTTAAATGATATATTTTTCAATATTTTTTCATTCTTATAAGTTTTCCAATAATTATAGTTTATCAATTTCAATGGAAAAATTTACATTTCTTCTAAGTAATTTCTTGAATCATCCTTTAAATAGGATGATCATCCATTATTTTTTTGGAAAACATCATGAATGTTTAATAATTTTAACTTTTTATTTTATTATTTCTTTTATTTTTTTGTTTAATATGGTGGTTGATATTAAATATTTATATATTATTTCAATTAATTATTATAAGGGGAGTTGTTATTACTTTTCAAAATGAAACCTATTAAATTAATATAATTTTCAGGTTTAATTTCTTAAAAACACTATTTTGCATATATTTAGAACATTCATTTTTTTTTAAAATATCTAATAACTATTAAGACATCAACAGAAGACATCATTGATGATAGATATATTAAACTATTATATAACGAAAGAAATTTCATTGAAATTTAATTTTAAATTTTCATTCTATCTAAAATTTTATATTATGAAATTTTTTCAGGTTGAAGTATCATTATATGGGTTCATTTGATAAATCATAGAAACTAGTCCATGAAGCTTAATTTTATCATTAAAAATGTATTTAAACCATTGGATACATCTTATGAACTATATCTAATTATTGGTAAAGAAGGTGAGGTTCAATGTATGATAATGAAAAATCATGCCTATTAATATATGGGTATTCCTGATAAGATCCTTATGATTTGTGGGAAAAGTGAAGTCAAATACGTACTCATATTATAAGAGGCTCATATTAGATATAAAAACATAGTGGAGATAGAATTAATTTAGACATATTCAATTATATAAAACACGCTAAAATGATTTTTCTTAAAGATCTTAATAGAAGAAACTATTTCCAAAGAAATAAAAACATATGATTGGAAAATTATCAAAGAGATTTATATTTATAAATTCATATTTTAGTTTTTTATTTCATCAATATTTTTTTTGAAAATCATATATTGGGAGAAATTTATGATTTTTTTTTCTCTAGTAAATCATTTTACTACTTATATTATTTTTTATTATAAATAATTTTCAAAAGGGAAGAACCTTTTTTCAAATAATGTTTGTATAAACCATGTTTCTAAAAAAGGGTATAAATTCTCTGTCATGATGACTACATAGATATTTATTTTATTTTTTGTTCCTATCACTAAATTTTTATTATTTCATCAATATTTTCTAAAAATGGATGACTATTGAGTCAATGAATCACATATTTCATTATTTATGAAATCAATATACAATATAAATAAAGTTGGTCTACTTTTATTTTTTAACGCGTTATGATTATACAGAATGAATTTCTATTAAATGAAATACTAGATATATAAAACTAATTTAAGAAAATTTGATGATATGATGTTTCACATTAGATTACATCCATAATATTTATAATAACTTCAATGGTGAAAATTTGTCTCATCAGTTGATGTTGTAACAACCTATGTTCATTCCTAGACAAATATGTTGATGTTGATGTAGTTATAATAGTCTCTATGTTTTGGTTAATTAGAACATAGGATATATTTACCAATATTACTATAAATAAATCCCCACCTCATGTGTTAGATTTATATTAACGCAGTTATAATAAATAAACATCTAGAATGATCATTCTGATTTTTTTGATTGTTTTAAAGATTTCAAATTTCATGACACTGGTAGTGATTCCAATCAGTGTAATCTATTTAATCGTGATTTTTCTATTAGGAGTTATCATTTTATGGTTTTAATTGTAAATATATTCCCAATGTACATAAAAACGTTTATTCTTATCATACATCCTAATTCATGGAATTCCACTATTTTAAGAAAATGGATTTTTCGATCAAATGATTGATTGATTACTTGTATTAGAAGAAAGATATCATGTGCATATAGTGTGTGGATGTGAGATTCAACAAACTAGTTTTGATAAGGAATTATAGGGAAATGAATATAGACCTTATAATAGTCATTCAATCTAGAATATCTTTAATCATGTTTAAAGACACATATATGTAAGATTTTTTAGAAATATACCCCATAAAAATTGGATTAAAAGTTTGTATTTAATAATAATCATTTAAAAGTGTATTTAATTTTCTAACCTGGACTCTATTTTTTTAATTTCCACCATGTCAACTATTTCATTAGTAATATTTTAAATAGTGTACATTTTTTCCATCATGCTACCATTATTTCATATATTTTATAATTTCTTAATATAATCTTTGATTTTATTGGTAATATGATGTATTGATCTGTGTAAAACAAGACGAGGATGCAAATTGTTTATATTTTTAAAACAAAAATTCAACCCTCTATTTTATTCTTTTTTCCATTATTCCTCAGGGAAACTGAGAGAGATAAATATTTCCTTTTATTAGGGGAGAGTGTAATTGAGAATTCCCTTCTGAGTCAAATTTTGTAGCGATGATTAGATAATGTGGTAGTTTTAATGTTTTTTAAATCGTATTGTGAATGTTTGAGTCATGTTGTGGGTTTTTTTCATGGTGTGTTAATGGTTCATCGTTTGGGTTTGTAATAAATAAGAGTTATGTTCCATGATATTTTGAGGATAGAAGTTCAGTCATAATATGGAAATAATTCCATGATGTGAAAAGGATATTAGATTTTTTTGAAGTGAGAAACAATACATTCAGTGTGGAATAATTATATAGATTAAAAATCCTATGTATTCTCTTTACTACTTTTCTAGTCAATGAGTGAGGGTACTAGTTTTATTTGGAGACTGTTTTGGGGAGTTTTATTTAACTTCACTAAATGTATATCATGGTATGGCTATCTTTTTCTAGGTGTGAGGCATTGAGTTTAAAATTTTGGGTTCAACCTTTTTTGATGTCACTTTTCCATATTGATCTTATCATTATAAGAAACTTCTTAATTACAACTAATTATGTGTCTGACCTTCATTTAAATGAATCTATATAAGGGGATTTATAGAATGATATCTGGGGGTTAGGGAGATTTTTCAATATCACAGAGTGACTATCACCTTTAATGTAATAATACCTTTAATTTAAAGTGTTATTATAAATTCAAAACCACATTTAAATCCTCTTAATTTTGTTTCCTCCAGAACGATGATACCATAAATGCTTATATTCATTCCCTTATCCCCCAATAGCATATTTGGATTCTTTGCTTCTGGAGATCATGAAATCAACTATTGGAGGTGATATTTTTTTTTTCTATTTTTCCCATTTGTTTTATCCTATGGTGAATCTTTCATAGTTTTGGGTATTTTTAATTATAAAACTTTGGGTGGAGTGGTTGATGTGGTTTTTTGTGATCTATGTTGTTAAGGATTTCATTAAGATTATATCCTTAAGACAATCTATTCATCCCACTATTCTTTTACAATAGTTCAAAATCATTGATTAAGGATAGGGATATAAGGAATCTCCCTATTTATTTTGTGTCAAATTTTGATGTTTTAGTATTTCGGTTTTTTCTATGGATGGTAAGGACATACCTAATAAATATAATAGAGTTCACTTATAGAAAATTGAAGGGGATAAGCGATTATTAGGTTTTTATATGGCCTTATGATATTTAACATTATTTATCATTTTTTGATGACGTTGTAAAATTTTTGGTGTCATTCTATGTATATTTTTTCAATTTTTGGGATTTAAATATTGAAATCACCTTTCATAAAGGTTAGTCTTGTAGTGAAAATATTGACCATTTATTTAGAATATGAAAAATCAATAATGTTTATTATATGGGATATTGAATCAATTATATGCTTCATTATAAATATAACATTAATATGGTTGTAGTTCAGGTAATTTGGTTCTTATTATTTGTGTTTTTTTCAGAATCTATCAATAGAATGATATTTATAAATAATTTTTTGGGGTTCCTTTGGGGCTGTTGGAATGTGATGAATAGTTTTGTTGTAGTTTTTTTCCCTGGTAGGAATGTGGAGATATAGTTGTTGATTTTAAGACATGACATGGATGGTTTTATGTGAAGGGAAATTTTCTATGTGGTTTTGTGGGATATTAGAGTGTGATTAAGGCTCATTCATTATGGTAGACAATTGTATTATTTTAAAAATATTATGACCCATAAATTAATAAACCCAAAATATAGAGTTTAATAGAATGTTTTTCCATTATTAAATTACCATGATCATCAAGAATTATAATTTTATAGAAGTAGGGAGAACCATTACAGGATGTTTTTTACAATTAAACGCATTATATATATTTTTCCAAAAAAATGGCCATCAATTGTACACACCTTATTCATTTAGTCTACTTTTTCTTCATTTCAAAGAGGTCATTATAATGCAAAATTTAACCTTTTTAATGTATATAATCATCTTTAATACCTATAAAGAAGATTTTAAAACATGGTATGAGCACAAAAAAATCAGCAAGTGTAAAAAAATTAAACCGGTCACTCTAGTGAAAAACATGAAAACCCATTGAAATAATTGAATTTTTCAAAAAAAAAATATTTTAGATCATAATAAAAACTAATCATTGGAGTAATCATCCACTAATAATGTAAAAAATTAAAACTCATAAAAATAATAAAAATATATGATGGTATATTGGGACATCATATAAATCACTTGTGTTTACTTATAGTTCACCCATAATCGAAAAATTTATAATCAGTCAACTGCAATCATCATTTATTTAGAGAAAAATCATTGCAAAATACACAGAGGGATATATTCTAGTAATTCCATTCATAATATATAATCTCAAAGAAATATTACAATATGAAAACATATTTGATTATTCAATTTTCTTCATAACTCTCATTTGAACCCTTAATCAAAAGAACTTTAAATAAAGTACATAAAAATAATCTGGAATCACTTTTTTATAAAAAATTTAAAAATGAATATTCCCTATAAAATTGGTATTTTCTAAAATAAAACCATGAAATCATGAACATTATGATTCATAATAAAGAATACTTGTGAATATAGGTAAATAAATTCATGAGGTAAGCATTTAAAAAACATTAATTTAACTCTATTATATGATTGTCAAAGTAACTAGTATAGAAATTGTTAAATTATACTATTTTTTGAAAGATTCAATGAAATAAAGAGATAGATTAAAATGACCATAAAAATAAATTTTTTTAGAGAATAAAATTACTATAACAATTTAATGATCTTGGATTTCGAGTAAAATGAGTTATAATAAAAATATTAAAACTTTTAAAACATAGTTTAAAAAATCCCATAACATGAGCCCCAAGTCACATTATATAACATCTAACATCATAGATAATTTTTTTATCTTGATTTTGAAAATTTTTCATTTTCATTCAAATTTTATTATTTTATTTTATTTCATTTATTGTCATGTTTTATTTTAGATACACAATCAGTTATGTTTAGATTAAATGTTTTCATGTCTTTCGATTCATAATCTTCAAAAACAATTGAGAAAGTGAACCAAGTCCAAAATGGGTCATGGTCATGAAATATCAAAAATATTAATCATTAAACAAAATTAATGATTATTTGTTTATGATACTTATAAATAATTTATATAAAGTGGTCATAAAAAATGAAATACATTAGTGAATAGAGGAAATAGTTTTTATGTATGCACGAGTGAAATTTACATTTTCCAATGGATGAGAGGGAAGAAATTTAGATAATGGTTTAGATTTGTAGAATCATAATCATATCAGAAAAATAATTAATATCTATTAAATAAACCTATATAATCAAACATGTTAGGTTGGGAAAAAAATAAATATATCACTTCATTGAGGTAGTTTTCCCCACGTACACATTAGAACTGTTTCTGTTTTAAATTATATTTAACGTAAGAAAACATAGTTATTTATTCATAATAATAACATTTTAAAAGAATAATGATACTTATTATAATGTATCAGTATGTTTAGAATATATTTTAAGGAGTTGGAATAAAAAATAAGCTTGAAATAACCCTATTAAGACCTTTCATTCATTCTTGGATATCATCATTTTTCTTAAACATTAATCATTCTCAGTTTCTTCTTTTTCTGATACCAAAACCTCTCTGAAGTGGGAGATATTTTTTGGGATTTATTTTGGTATAATTATTTTTTTCTTGAATAAGGTTCTCAATGTTCATTGTGAAGTGAAGGGTGAAGGGATACATTTATAAGGAAGGGCGTTATATTCTTGAAAATATTCAATGTTTAATAAAATAGAGTAAAATTAAAATTAAATTAATCTCACATAGATACTTTTAGAGTTGGAGATAGTGTTGGAGGAAATAAACAGATTCTATATGATTATATATAATGTTCTTGGGACCTTATCTCATGGTTTTTACCCCTTTACCTCATTAAACCCTTTACCGAGGTGAAAAACATTTCACCACATAAAAATATTTTTTATAATAAAAAATGAAATAATGATCATTATGAAATTTAAAAATGATAATTCCAAATATGGAATCCATTTTCATTGGTTTAATTTATCGATTCAGTTAAAATAACTTTAATTAAGGTACTCATAACTCAATAAAACACATTTTTAGAAACTTTTTTTTTAAAATATAAAAATCACAATGCAGAAAATAATAATATATTATTGATTCCCATGAATTTTTTTGAGTTATGATTAAAAAATGGAGATTTATGTGGCATTAAAAGTATTCAAAAAATGAATATACACGTTTAATTACTTAATTAATGAAAGGGGCCAAGAAAATTATTTTATTATAATAAACCATCATATAGGATCGAAAATTTAAAACATTGGTTTCTAAATTTCAAAGAATATTATGAAATGATTTTTTTGTATATAAAATATATATTTTCTCCACAAAAAAATTATACATTCTTTTTGTTGATTCGTATAATAATATGAGGTCATAAAAACAAAAAAAATTATACTCAATCTTTCACCATTCACCTAATAGTAAAATACTTTTTAAAGATCCCAAATTTTCATAGAAAGAGTCTTTTAATGATTAAAAATATGTAATAAATTGGTAAATTAATAAAATTAAAAATCAAGAACATTATTTTTAAAATAATTCCTTATAATAAATGAGAATTAATTTAGTTAGAATAAAACTATTGGAATCCTCATGTATTAATTATGTTTTAATGATAACAAATCTAATTAATGTTTAAAAATCTAAATAATAATTACAAATCATATTAATGATCATAAATCTCACAAATCTCATTAATGTTTTCAAATATCATTAATGTTTACAAATCTCAATAATAATCAAAAATCATATTAATGATCAAAAATCTCACAAGTCTTATAAATCATGTGTATTTAGGTTTCAAGTAATATCATACTTGATAATGGCTATGATAAATTCATTTTATGAATATTAATGTTTAAGTCTCAACACAGTTATTGGCCGAAGTACAAGAAATCGTGATTATTGACACAGTAAGTCAGACACTCTGAGCAAGACACAGACACTGTGACCATTGAGACACCGTGACCACGAGACATCATGACCATGAGACACCGTGACACAGTAAGACTAACACCATGAATAAATACACTAAGAACAGACATCATAAGCCAGAAACTCTATTTGTCTATGTTCCAAACACAGTCATCAAGGCTCCGTGAATCCAGAAACTATGAGCAAGGCAGTGGAAGCCAGAAACGGTAAGTCTGATGCCGTGAAGGAGACATCGTGAAGGAGACACCGTGAAGGAGACATCGTGAAGAAGACACCATGAATGAGACATCATGAAGGAGGCACTGTGTTGGAGATACCGTGAAAAAGATGTTGTATTCATAACATACCATGGCAACATTTCATAACCTATATTTTCGTCTTTCTATTTAACTTTTTAATGGTCATATTTGACATCATTAATGCACTGAAATATTTTATTTTTATTTTCAGACATAGTACGAGGTATGAGGCACGCAATACATGGAACCTATCGGCTAAACCTCATACATTCAAGGATAAAGAGAAGATTTCACAAGAGTAAGAAACACACTATAAAACACGCGATTAGAAAAATACAGGAGTGTACTGTACTGAACAGAACACCAAAATTGAGCATGACCATGATAAAGAGACTACATGACCTTCAAAGGGGAAATTATCTCAGTCATGCAATCTGACTCTACTGAAGAACAGACGAAGTACACTAGAATTCAGAGAAAATCTTCACTCGTGAAGAATACAAAATGAATCAAGATACTCTATTTTTCAACAGAAAAATAATAGAAATACTCAGAAGCATTTATTTCTTATCCATGGAGTCCATAGATGCACTGCAAATCACTAGAGCATTTTGAACTCACATTTACTCTCTCTCAGGGATTATTTTATTTAGTTTCAAGTAATGTGTATACTCCGTTTATTTTATACACACACTGACTCATTCCCTGTAATGGAGGATTTCAAAATCCATACAAAAAACTCTTTACTCTTGATTACCCATGACAACTATGAAGGAGGTCCTCGTGTGGCCTGGATATTATATTGTTTACCCACGAAAACTATAGAATAGGTCTCTGCGTGGCTTGGACAGTCTATGTACTATTGTTACCCCGATCCAGGGTGTGGATTAGAGATTATATATATAAACTGCTTTGTGGCAGGTGATCACCGTGTGGAGTGGATTTGGTCTCATCTTGAGACTGAACCACTTGTTTTATATCTGCTGTGAGTATAGGTTAAGTCTAAAGTATAATATATGTTTTATATTCCTCTATTATTTAATTTGAAATACAAATCTATTTTAAAGTCACTTTAACTGTTAAACTAGAAAGTGTCTTTATGTAATTTAGAAAATTAGGTTAGGTTCAAAAGAAAATTAATCTTCCGATTGAATTAACTGAGAACTAATATATCTCTTGATATTCTAATTGACCCTTTACATTAATAAAAATTCACTTCAATTTATCTTAGTTTTATAATTGAGGATTTTCAAAGAAATAATTTTAACAGAAATTTTAATTGTAACACAATTCACCCCCCCTCTTGAGTAAACCACTCCAACCAACATTTGGTATCAATGGGAGGTTTATTAGGACTCTGTGTAATCTTATTCAACTATGATTTTCGTAGCATCCTTAATGATCTTAAATCTCTGTTAGTTCTAAATTTTATCTCTTTAAATTTATTTGAAAAAAAATCTAATTATGGACAATAGATTGGAAGGTGATGCTACCAACAGTCCACCCTTATTTAATGGTACAAATTATTCCCAGTGGAAACGTATGATCAAAATTCACATAGGGAGTATGGGATTTGATATCTGGACTGCTATAGAGACTCAATATAAGATTCCAGAAACTGAAAGAACAACTTGGGATTAACCTAATAAAATATCTTACAATAATAATTGTAATGCTATGAATGCCATGCATTTTGCTTTAGGATATGAAAAATTTAATAGATTATCTGCTTCTAAAACTTCTTATGAAATATGGGATACCTTGTCCGTCTCATATAAAGGTACATCTAATGATAAAGAAATGACATTGAGAACATATACTATTAAATATGATAATTTTAAAATGAATCCTGATGAACCTATCTCTGATATGTATCTCAGGTTCAATGAGATTGTCAGCACTGTGATCTCACTTGGAAAGGATGTTCCAGTAAATGAACAAATCATCATAATACAGATATGTCTACTAGACCGATGGAGAGGAACATCTGTTTCTATTAGAGAATCATGTGATATTATTACTATTCCTTTCAAGGAGATTATTGGTAAGATGATGATGTATGAATAAGAACTTAAGGTGAATAAGGAGGAAGACGATGAACCAAAAAATAAGTCAGTGGCTTTTAAATCTACTGCCTCAAAGAGCAAGGACAACGAGAAAGTTCACATACCAACAGAAAGCTCAACACATGAAAATTAAGATTTTGATGCTGATGCTGAGATGGATCAGATAGCCAGGAGATTTAAAAAGTTCTATAGGAAGAAGGAATTTTTTAGAAAACTAAACTACAAAGGTAAATATGACATCAAAGGACATTAGAAGAATGATTGAAAGAAATCAGATAAGAGTGATGAAGTTGTCTACTATGAATGAAAAAGAAATGGTCACATTAAAGATGACTATCCAAAATTGATGTTCAAAAAGAAATATGATCACAAGGACAATAAATAAAAGAAAGCTATGAATTCAACCTGGAGTGCTTCCAATGATAGCACAAGTGAGTCTGAAGTTTCTGATTCTAAAAAAAATTATACTAACATGTGTTTCATGACCAATACTTCATAGGTACCTGCTTCCCCTATGTTGAATGATTATTATTCTGGAATTGATTCAGAATAGGAAAACATGTTAAGTGAGGACTATTTTAATACTGTATCATAATGGAAGAAACTTGTAATGAGATTAAGGAAAAATATAAGACCCAGAAGAAACAACATGCTTTGACTAGTTCTGTTAAATCTGGCCTTGATGTACAAATATAAAACAATTCCCAATTACTTAAGGAAAATATTTAATTGAAATTTATCAAGGAAAAACTGAAAAAGGACTGAGGAAAATTCACAAATGGAAAGGACACACTAACTCAAATGTTAGGTAAACAAGTGGAACCAAAATATACCACTAGAATAGGTTATCAGCCTAGAAAAAGATAGATCACCAAAACTAAATTTTTTATTAAATCTGGATAGAATATTGCTAGTTCTAGTTCGGGAAATTCATATGCCCTAACTAGTTATTCACATTGTTATAGATCAAATAGAGTTAATATTTCAAAACCCATTGATTCTGTAAATTATATGAGACCCACAAGACAAATCTGGGTACCTAATTCTTTTCTTGATAACTTGTCTGGACCCAAGAAAATCTGGGTACCAAAATCATTTTCCATCTAAAAATGTATTTTAGGAAACTTGCTTAAAGAGTTCCTATAGGAAGATAGGGTACACTGACAGTGGATTTTCAAGACACGTGACAGGAGGCTTCTCATGCTTCAAAAGCTTATTCAAAGTTGAGGGAGGCTATGTCACCTTTGGTGATAATACTAAAGGAAATATCATTAGCCTAGGTCATATTAGTAACACTGATTCAGTTTTAATCTCCAAAGTATTAATTTTTGATGGATTAAAATACAACATGTTATGTATTTCTTAGTTATTTGATGATGGCTTTAATTTTATGTTGGAAAATTATTCTTGTAATGTTTTTATTTCTAAAAATACTTTAGTATTTTCTACATTAAGAAATGAAAATATTTATGCAGTTGATTTGAATTCATTATCTAAACAAAATATTACCTTTTAAATGCTTTTCATATGGAATCATGGCTTGGGCATAGGAGACTAGGAAATTGTAATGTTCACTCCCTTAGAAAGATAACTAGAAAAGGACTAGTTAAAGACTTACCAAAACTCAAGTTTCCAAATGAAAAATTGTGTAATCCTTATCAAAAGGGAAAACAACACAAAATCTCTTTCAAACCAAAGAAATAATTTTCTACCTCTAAAACTCTCGAGTAGGTTCACATGTACTTGTTTGGACCATATATAGTTTCAAGCTTAAATGGGAAGCACTATGTTCATGTCTTAGTAGATGACTTTTAAAGATATACTTGGGTATACTTTTTAGCTCACAAAAGTGAGGCTTGTTCATACTTTATTAAATACTCCAAGTCTGTAGAGAACCATAGTGGAATTATGATTAAGACATTGAGAAGTGATCATGGATGTGAGTTTGAAAATCATGAGTTTGAATCTTACTGCTCACTAAATTGTTATAATCACAATTTCTCTGCCCCTAGGACATCTCAGCAGAATGTTGTAGTAGAGAGAAGAAATAGAACCCTTCAAGAAATTGGAAGAACTATGCTTAGTGAATATGACCTATCTATTTACTTTTGGGATGAAGTTGTTAATACATCATGCTACATAATCAATAGAGTCTTGATTAAACCATTTTTCAAGAAGACCCCTTATGAATTGTCGAATAATAGAAAACCTAAAGTTAGTTAATTCATAGTCTTTGGCTGAAAAGTCTTTATTCTCAATACAAAAGATAATCTAGACAAATTTTCATCCAATAGTTAAGAGGGAATATTTTTAGGATATTCTATAACTAGAAAATCATATATAATTTTCAATAAAAGAATCAGGTGTGTAGAATAATATGTTCACATCAAATTTGATGAAACTGATCCACATGAACCTAAGTTATCTCATGAAAATCCTGAAGAAGATTTGTCTATTCTGGACCTTAATGATAAAATCAATGAACCAGTTGTAAAGACATCCAGTGTTGGAAACTCTACAGAACCCAATTATGTTGAACCCGAATCTATAGAGGAAACTAAAATTTCTAGTCCCACCATTACTCGATCAACTATGATTCTAAAGAATCATCATTTAGATGCTTTTGTTGGAAATATTGATAGAGAGACACAAACTAGAGCTTCTCTTAGAAATCAGGTTGAACATCAAGCATTTTTGTCACAAATTGAACCTAAAAACATTGATGATGTTATTAATGATGAATTTTGGGCAATTTCTATGCTTGAAGAACTCAATCAGTTTGAA
This sequence comes from Viscum album, assembly GCA_963277665.1. Classification (NCBI taxonomy): domain Eukaryota; kingdom Viridiplantae; phylum Streptophyta; class Magnoliopsida; order Santalales; family Viscaceae; genus Viscum; species Viscum album. Next base: position 2,022,851,265 of record OY728137.1, on the reverse strand, counting down.
TGAAATAATGTTTGGAAACTTGTTGAAAGACCCATGGACACTTTTTTATAGGCACTAAATTGGTGTATAGAAATAAAGTAGATGAAGTTGGATATATAGTTAGGAATAATGCTAGATTAGTTGCACAACTCTATATTCAAGAAGAAGGAATTCACTATGAGGAGAATTTTTCTCCAGTAGCCAGACTTGAATCCATTAGAATTCTACTTGCTTATACTGCACATCTGAATTTCAAACTATATCAAATGGATTTTAAGAATGAATTCTTAAATTGGTATATAGTTGAATATTCTTTTGTTGAATGACCCCTGGATATACAAACCCTCATTTTTCAAATCATATTTTTAAAGTATCAAAATTTTTATATGGTGTAAAGAAAGCTCTAAGATCTTGGTATGGAGGATTAATTACTTTTCAAATTTCCAAAGGTTTTACCAAAGGAATAGTTGATCCTACCCTCTTTATAAAAATAATATCTAATGATGTTTTAGTTGTTCAATTCTATGTAGAAGATATTATTTTTGGATATTCAAAATCTTCATTATGTATTGATTTTTCTAAAATGATGAAAAAAGAATTTGAAACTAGCTTAATGACTAAACTAAAATTCTTTATTGGATTTCCAATCTTGAAAATTAATGATGGAATTGTTCTAAATCAAATAAAATAAACTAGATATCTTCTAAAACTTTTTGGATTTGATAACACAATTAGTAGTGACACTCCCATGAATACCACATGTAAGATTGATCTTTATGAAGATGGACAATCTGTTGATCAAACAACTTATTGTGGAATGATTGGAAGTTTACATTACATAACTGCTAGCCATCCTCACATTATGTTAATTGTATGTATGTGTGCTATTTTTCAAGAAAATCCTAAAGAATCTCATTTAAACATTGTAAAGATAATTTTCAAATACCTCAAGCAGACACCCAATCTAGGATTGTTCTATTCGAAAGGAAAATCATTTGAACAAGATAGTTATTCTGATCCTTACTTCGGTGGATGTCAGTTAGAAAGAAAGAGAACCTCTGAAACATGTCACCTTTTAGGTAAGTCACTAGTATCACGGTGTAGTAAGAAACAATATTTTGTTGCATTATCTACTACAGAAGATGATTACATAGCTACTGGCAGTTGTTGTGCACAAATTTGGTGGATGAAACACACATTACTGGACTATGGATATCAATTCAGACATGTACCAAAAAATTGTGACAACACAAGTTCTATTAACATTTCAAAAAATCAAGGTTCATATTCTAGGACAAAACAAATTAATGTATGAAATCACTTTTTCAGGGATAATTATCAAAAAGGTGATATCACCTTGCAATTCATTGATACTGAATATCAACTTGCTAATATATTCACTAAACCATTAAATTCTGAGAGAATAGATTAAATCATACATGATCTTGGCATGATCAATCACAAATAGATATCTTAATGGTCTTACTGTTTAATCTTTTACTATATTTTACTTTACTGTTTCATGTTCACTGTTTCTTGGTTACTGTCTCTCATATTTATGGTCTCACCTTTAGCACTTTCTATTCATGGTCTGTCATTTACTGTCTCACCATAACCGAACTGTTTACTTACGATCTCACAATGATAGAACAGACCATTCACTATCTCACCGTGATGACCACTTACTGTCTCACTATCACGACCATTTACCATCGCACTGTAACATCTATTCATAGTCTCACCGTGAAAAATTTGTTATGATTTTCTCTTAATCTGTATCGCGGTAATTATTATTTCACCTCTTTTTTACTTTCCTGTGTTTTTTCTTTTGGGATGTTTGACATTCCCAAATGATAAAACAAAAGGGTTTCACTATATTCTTAACTCAGACCTCCTCTCGAACACTCTCAACCTTGAAACCTTTCTCTTTCTCGATCATTCTGTGGACTCCAATGATGAAGCGTCCATCATCATCTACTCCTGAGAAGCGTAGCTCGAAGAAAAAGTAGATAGCATTGATGTTGGCACCCGAAGGACACATGAATCCATACCTGGTAAACCGTAGTGTTGTACCTGAAAAGAAAATTCTCCCTAAGTGGCGGTTGTCTATAAAATATCTAGTTTTAAATGTTTTAAGATAATAAGGCTAGATAGAATGGTTCTCTAGGAAGGATAGACACATTTACCTGAGGATGGTAGCTTAGTTCTATTAGTATGTACAGTTCTATTTTGATGCTGGTGAAAGCTATGTTGTGAAAAGTTGGGTTAATTGACAAAGATGCTCCTTCTCATCGAGGTTATGGGCTTCATGCCTTAGGATTCCTCATGAAGGAATTTTTTATGATTATCACAGAGATCCTCCACCTACAATTGATTTCTTTGACCTGTAAAAATCATTGGAAACCCTTACTAGAAATGGCCCCAAGAGAAGGGCCATAGTTGTTGAACTTGATGGAGAGACAAGGTAGTTGTTTAAATTTGTTCAAAATCTGATTAGCCCGAGGTAAGGTGACTTTGTTATCTTGAAGTACTAAGATGTGTTCCTGATTCATATTATGATGAATGGACACATAATCAATCTTTTCATGTATATAATTCACCATATTGGTGAATTGATCGAGGTCACATCCAAATCCACCTCTCTGTTTTACTCTAGGCTGATTTTAGCAATGCTTGTTGGAAATGGAGTAGTCGGTCCTAATGAAGAAGTACTTAGGGATTTTGAATAATTTTTATCTAAACCTACCATTAAAAGGATGAAAATAAACTAAAACCCCTGGAAGAATGAATGAGTTGATGATAATGATATGATTTTTGAGATGTATAATACTGTGGATTATCCAACAAGGCCAAAGGATATTTCTGGTCATTGTTTGGAACCATATGAAGTTGCTGAGTATTCAGAAGATGAAGAAGAAGAGGAACAGGAACTTGAAGTACCACATAGAGAAGAGGCTAATATACCTCCAATGGAAGAATTTGTTATTGAGAATGAAAGGATTTTTGTTCCCCATGTTGTTCTTGGCAATGAACCTCCTGCCCCTAGAGTTGTTGCTAATCTGGAAATCCAATATGAGGCTGCAAGAGAATTAGTTTTCCTAGAATATGAGTAGCAAGACATGGAAGAGACTGTTGTAGAAGAACTCCCTGCTATCCAAGAAGCTAATCTGGAAGACCTTCCTGTAGAACAATCTGTTCCTGAGATAATACCCTCTGCTGAAGAGAGGATAGAGATAGCCTTTAGGTTGGTTAGATAAGAAATGGATGAGGAAATTAGAGATGAACCAGTGGATTTAGAACAAATACCGGAGCCTCAAGGTCCTGAAAAGGAATAATTTATTGAGGGGGAGGAAACTCAAAATCTTTAGACTGCTGAAGCTGAGTTTGTTGAAGAATCTCTACCAACTGAGTCAAATTCGGTGGACACTCAGTATATATTCCTTAGATTTTATGATGTGAGTGAATCTCAACAGGTTACTGCCACTAGAATTGATCTTTCATCTTTGTTTCAATTGAAATCTGTCACATACTCTAAACCTGAATCTCGACCCGAACCTCAACTTGAGCTTGCACCTATACCTCATCCAATACCATTACCTTTACCTGAACATCAATCTCTTGTCAATAAAAATGATTTTAAGGTCTCTGGAGACACTATCTTAGCTGGAGTTGAGAAACTTATGTCCTCTCAACCTCGTCTTGTGACCAAACTGAGTCAGGAAGATGCCTACCTGCTTTTAGAAAATATTATCTGGCACATTCAACCCAATATGATCAATGAAATTCAAGAAGTAAGAGTTGAGAATATGTTGCACAGTAATGAAGTTTCATCTCTGAAAAGAATGGTTGAAAACCTACAGAAATAATTTCATTCAAGATCAGAGCCTGCTCCTACTTCTCTTGAACCTACTGTTTCTCATATTTCTAGAGATATTGTGTCCTAGATTCATCCATACCTCTTATCCTTTGGTGAAAATACTTGTGAAAGGCACAAGCACATGTTGAAACGCATGATAGAGCATGTGGAGAACCTTAATATGCTCATAGATGAATATACTGTCTGTCTTCAAAAGGTACTGAATCAGCTGAATTCACTAACCACAGCAGTCAAAGCTTCTCATACCTCTGGTCAAACCTCTACTCCTTCTTTGGATAGTTCATTGCTCAGATCTATAGTAAAGCAAGAGATTCAGAATGCCTTCAGTGGCTTTGATATGGATCCTTTATCTGAAGTTGTTAAGAATAGTGATAGAGTGCTTGACCTATTTAAAATTCACTCAAAGATTACCAATGATGCCCACCAGGAGATCTATGAGAAAGTGGATTTCTATTTCAAATAGATTTTCTCCAAGACTAATATGACCAAACACTTCAAATACCTTATAGAGAATCTGAGAATTACTCCAGTAACCCAAGACTTGAAGAACCATGTCTAGAAGCTGACCGAGTTTACCAGATTGTTGGAAATGTTCATGGAAAATAATTATGATTTTGAAAAGTCCATGCAGTATGGAGGAGAGATTATTGCAGAATTCATTAAACTTCTGAGACTGTATCTTCATGTGCAAGTTAAAGCAATTTTTTCTCCAGTGGCTGCTCCTCTCAGACCTGGATTACCTACTTTCACCTCTGCCTTACCCTCAACAACCATGTCTGTTGGTCAGGATATTAGTTAGATCAGGCTTTTCATTCTTGACCAACAATGTCCCAGATCATCTACTGCTCCAACATTGGCTCCCTTAGTCTTATAAGGTCTCCCTTTAGCTTCTCTATCTACCAATTATATGCCTTATTCTATATCAACAACTTCCCCAATGGCTTCATCTTTTGCTGCTGATAAAGTCAAAGAGAAGGACCATCCCTAAAGTAGCCCAGTTACTACAATTTTTTGATGGGGATGTCACTGAGTTTTTGTATTTATATTGTATGTTTTATTTTGAACACTTTTAATGAAATATTCACTATTTTCACTCTATTAATTCTACTTTTTGATAATCCCAAAAGGGGGAGAAATATGAAATCTATGTTAACATATGTTATTTCTCACTATAGTTTCATTTAATATACCCATTACTTGTATATGATTTGTGATCATCAAAAAGGGGGTGATTGTTGGACTCCACATGTATAAATCATGTTTTAATGAACAAAAATTTCATCAATTTTTAAAAATCTCAATAATAATTACAAATCTTATTAATGATCACAAATCTCACAAATCTCATTAAAGTTTATAAATCTCATTAATGTTTACAATTCTCAATAATAATTATAAATCTTATTAATGATCACAAATCTCAAAAATCATAACAATCATGTGTATTTATGTTTCAAGTTATCTCATACTTAATAATGGATAAGATAATTTAATTTTATGCATATTGCGGTTTAATTCTGAACACAGTTATTTTTCCTAAGTACAAGACACCGTGAAGCTTGACATAGTAAGTCAGACACTGTGAGTAAGACACAGACACCGTGACCAATGACACACCCTGACTACGAGACACTGTGACCACGAGACACAGTGACCATGAGACACCTTGAGATAGTAAGCCTGACACTGTGAAGCAAGACACTAAGAACAGACACCGTAAGCCAGACACACTATTTTTCTAATTTCCAAACACCTTCATCAAGGCACTGTGAATTCAGAAACTATTATCAAGGCACCGGAAGCCAGAAATCATAAGTCAGACGCCATGAAGGAGGCTCCGTGAAGGAGACACCATGAAGGAGATACTATGAAGGAGACATTATGAAGGAGACACCATGAAGGTGATACCGTGAAGAAGATATTGTCTGCATAACATACTGTGACACCAGTTCTTAACCTACTTTGTCGTCTTTCTATTTATCTTTTTAGCATTCATATTTGACGTCTTTATTACACTAACATATTTAATGTATATTTTTAAACATAGTATGAGGTAAGAGGCATGAAATACATGGAACCTGTCGGCTAAACCTCATAAATTCAAGGATAAAGAGAAGAGTTCCCAAGAGTAAGAAACACACAATACAACACGTGATAAGAAAAATATGTGAGTGAACTGTGCTGAACAGAACACCAATCTTGGGCACAACCACGAAGAAGAGATTGAAAGACCTTTAAAAAATAAATTGTCTCATGATTGAAATCTGACTCTACAGATGAACACACGAAGTGCACTAGAATTCAGATAACATCTTCAGTCGTGAAGAATACAAGCCAAACCACAACACTCTATGTTTCAAGAGAAAAATAAAGAGGACTCAGAAGAATTTATGTCTTATTCAAGGATTCCAAAGCTGCACTTCTAAAAACTAGATCATTTTGAACTCACATCTACTCTCTATTAGTGATTCTTTTATTTACGTTCGAGTAGTGTGTTTACTCTGTATATTTTATAAACACACTGACTTCTATGCTGAAAAGGAGGATTTCAAAATCCTTACACCAAACTCTTTACACTTGTTTACCCGCGACAAATGTGGAAGAGGTTCAGGTGTGGCCCGACTGTTATTTTTATACCCATGAAAACTATGGAAGAGGTCCATGCGTGGCCAGGAGAGTCTATGTATTGTTGTTACCCTAATCTAGGGTGTGGATCAGATTTTATTTATATAAACTGCTTAGTGGTAGGTGATCACCAAGTGGAGTGGATTAGGTCTCAGCTTGAGACTGAACCACTAGTTTTATATTTTCTGTGCATCTTAGATTATGTCTAAAGTATTCTATATATTTTATATTCAACTTCTATTTATTTTGAAATACCAATATATTTTAAATCCACTTTGATAGTAAAACTAGAATGTGTTTGTATGTACTGTAAAACATTAAGTTAGGTTCAAAAGTTAATTAATCTTCATATTGAATTAACTGAGAACTAATCAATCTATTGAGAATATAATTGACCCTTTACTGTAATAAAACTTAACTACAGTTTAACTTGGTATTATAATTTGGGGATTTTCAAAGAAAAACTTTTTACAGAAATTTTAATTTTAACTCAATTCACCCCCCTCATAAGTAAACCACTCCGACCAACAAAAACTGTTTCTCTTTCAACTGAATAATTAAATGGAATTATTATATTTTACATGAATCCAAAAAATTTAATCATTAACATTAATGAGAACATAAATTTATTTGTTATTAACATTATGTCAGTTTTCATTTCCCCCCTTTAATAAAATTTCATCCTCAAAATAGTAGTAAATATTAAATAGGTGAGCATATTTTTCTCTCATATTCCTATTATTTTTCAATTTGGTTGATCAATCATACATTCTACCACAAATCCTTATCCAAGAAGGCTACTGTATTCTGAAAAACATGATCTATGTGATAGAGATTGTAAATTTAATTTTCTTAAAATAATCGATCTATTCTTGTTGAAAAACCTATAGACTCAAAACATGAGATGTATCAGGAATATATTTCCTTATTAATTAATCATTAAACACATCATCAACTTGAGGTAATATTAAAAATAAAGCTACTCGATAATAAACTAAACCCACTTTATCTATAATGTTATATGGTAGAATAAAAAACACACATAACATTCACCTTTTTCCTAAACATATCTCACTATTACCTATATATAATTTAAGAAAAACATTCCCTCCTACATTCAACAAATGTTTGTTCCTTTGTTTATCTTCATAACCCTTCAACCTAAATTGATTTATCCACGTTTAGAGATGATTGTTTTACCTTTTCCATAATATATTTTTCTAATACATGTCCCAGAAATATTATCTCCCCAACTTCAACCAAATATGTTGAAATCTGACACCTCTTTCCATATAATTCCTTAAATATTTTCATATATATACATGAATGAAATCTATTATTATTAGAAAACTCATCTAATGAAAATTTATGTTCCAAACATCCCTTATAATACAATGATAAAGATTGAATAATATCCTCTAATGTATGAACTTTCCATTCACACTATCCATTAGGTTGAGGGTGATAACCTGTACTAAAAACTAACACAGTTTCAAACCATATATGAATTACTTTTTATAAATTATATGTAAATTTTGGGGCCACTATCACACGTAAAAGAGAGTGTAACATAATGTAACTAGATTATATATTTATGATAGAGTCTATAATACTAATACAAAAATATAATATGTTGAGTAGTATGAAAATTTAATAATTTTAGAAAATGATAAAAAATAACCCATATCAAATTATTACTATCATTAACCTACCCAGTACATCCATCAATTGAACATCCGACTGATCCTATAACATACCTGAGGCATGTTCATGGTCACTTCAATCTGGGATCTATTTCTAGGATATTAGAACATAATCATTGGGAATGTTGTTACCATCAATACAAACACGAAACAATGTCCAATAAGAGTAAGTAGTGAGAATGTAATGTGAATCACAAGAAACTAAACATTAAATACAAACTAAACCACCTACATAGATATAAATAAATATAAAAAGGTGAAGACGATCCAGACCATCGAGGAAAATACATATAAATTCTAAAATAAACAAAATAATTTCCAAAAATGGTTCACAATTATATTCATGCGACATTTTTTCAGTATCCACATTAATTAAAAAATATTTTATAGAACCCAAACATCCCAAAATGGATTTCCACTATCCCATGTGACCTTTGTTCACTCTCTATATCCAATAAAAAATATCTTGTATAACCCAAGACATCCCAAAATAGAATATCAAGTATAAGTACAACAAATCTAAAATAAGGTTATAAGAACATTATACATTTAATACTATATGTGTTGTGTTTGTGGAACCAAAACCACTAGGTAACCACCCCATAGCTCATGAAATTTCTTTAAAACTGGTAATTTATTTATGCTTTTTTGAATTACAACTAGAAAAAATTATTTTCTTCTTTTCCCTAAATTGGTGTATATATTCAAACAAAATGAACATTTTATTTTATAAATTTCTAATTCTTTTTCATAAACAACGATAATGAATTTTTTTTGTCCTGGACAAATTTTTAACAAAAATAGCCAAATTAAAAACACTTTTAGAAGTCTAATTTTTAAATACAATTTTTTAAGATTCATTAGAAACATTATAAAGAAAGAAAACTAAAGTGATAACAACATATTATAATAATTATATATCATATGTCAATAGAAGAGTGAAATCTAGGAGAATACAAGGTTCAATATGTGATAATCAATAAAGGGAACAAAATGGAAGAATGTTCCCCATGTATTATTTTTAAATAAAAATTGAGGATTCCTAAACATCTCATGAGAGAATCCTAGATACAGTCATTTGAGAACCATTTAGAGGCATGTTGATGCATCCATCCATCCAACATTGATATATATATATATATATATTATTTAGAAAAATGGAAAAGTAAAAATGGTTAATGAGGTAAAAAATAGTGCAAACCAAGGGAATCATCCTTAACTAATCTAACAATCTTGGAGTAAGAGATCATATATTAGAAAAAAGAATTCAAGGATAACCCAAAGAGGCCCAAAAAGCCCGGGAATCAGTTACCCTATTAATATCCAGCCATATGTGGGAGAAAACCAATTAGCTGTTAAGAAGGATAATACATCTTCAAAAAAATGATAGACTAGGGGGTGGATATGGAATTTCAGATGTATGGGAACAAAATTAATGATTTGGTCTCAACATGATTTAGAGTAATATTATTCAAGATATATAAATACAAGACCTTTAGCATGGAAAGAACTTCTGTAGTTAGAGATTCACCCTACCCATGGAAAGTACTAAAAGTGAATAAGGCTGATCTAGACCTGTATCGGACTACACCTCCCCACCCCCACATGTAATCATTCAAAACCCCCTCTAGGCGAATAATTCAACAATGGGCTCATGAAGTTATCATACACACAAATTTTTTATAAACCCACTGAAAACTTTTGAAGGATACATTATTTAAATGGACTCAGAATTCATATCCATTTTTAGTTTATTGAGATTCCATTTAAAATGAATTTTTAACTCATACCCATTTAAATTAAATTCCAATACATTTCTAAAAAATTTCAATAATTCTATTAGAAAATACAATGAAGTCTCAATACATAATTTTTCATTAATCCACACCATCAAAATATCAAAATAAAATGTTATAATTCATAACATGAACTATACATGGTCAAAGAATTCTCAAATATTTTGTTTTAACAAAAAAAATTTCATAAAAAATTTTATTAATAATTAATATTTAATGTACCAGATGAAATTTTGTGTAAAACATTATTCCAATTGGAAAAAAATGGTGAAATAATTTTCATATTTGAATTATATATCACATGAAAAATAATTTAGTTACTAAAACTATTATAATCCTCATGATAATTATAAATGTATATTTAATGAAATATATGAAAACACATACATTGGTTCAACAATAATTTAGAATGAATACGTAACCTTGAATTAAATATAATCCAACAAGAGCGCAAAAAAACCTCCATATGATCTATCACATAATGCCCCCTTAAATCATATATAAAGAACCCTGAATTAGAACCTTGAAATCCCATATTATTTATGGTGGAAGTAAAATCAAATGATAAACATATAAAAAATGTAGGAAGATGAACCAAATGATTATAGGGTTTACCTTGATAAATCTTAATAAATTAAAAGGTGCAGGGATTATATCCCAAGGATATGTAGGGGAGGAGAGTTCCTATTTCAACTAAGGGTTATCAAAACACATAGGGTGTAGGGGAGCTTGAAATTATCTAAAAATGATATTCAAAAATATAAATTTAATTTTTTAACCACCGTGATAGTGTTAATGGTTTGAAAAACCATCGACCAACAATGTGTGCTTTATTAGAAAAAAACACCCCTACATAGTTTTTATTCATGGTTTACTGACACTTCCATAAATGTAAAAAATTTAGATATTAAACTAAAAAACCATATCCCATTCATATCACACACTTTTATTAATTGTGTCTAGTTATGCACTAGTAAACTCTTATGGAAGAGTTAAGCTTCATGGTTTATACCCGGTGTCTACCAATCCATGCGTTAACCATTAATGTAAAACCATTCAAATTCATAATGAACAAAAAAAAAATACAATTTATGGTTACCCATATGGCATACCTTAAACCATGAACCCTAATCCATTCACATAGGGTAAAATTCTAGAAAAAAATTCAATCGTGAAATAAATTTAAATTTAAATTTCTAATAAAAAAATTAAAAATTAAAAAATAAATATGCTCATATTAACACATAGTGTGTAAATAATCAAATTTATTCTATGTTAATCCCATCTCAAAATCTGAGGATATATTTTCTAATTTCTACTTAGGTATTCTAAATGGATAGAGACTCCCCCCAAGTCTAACTTCAAAATGAGCCTATTTACATGCAAACATTTCATGGTTATATTGGTAATATATTTATTTATTTCATCCAACAAATAATTTTCTTGATGTTATCAATAAATGTCTTGGTGCTACTAGTATTAATGAAATGTTGAGATATATTTTATTTATTCAACAATAACCTTTTGTACTGAAAATCACTTAATAAATAATGAATCTTTATAAATCATATAAAATCTTTTTTTCAATATTAAAATCAAGAATAAATCCATTCATAACTAATTCAACCTTTCTTTGAAAACCAATAAAATCCTTATTAGACTTTTGAATTATTTCTATAATGGATGATTGCATTAATTACAGATCCAAAAGAGAAAATATTTCATGATAAAATACTTCCAATATTGGATTTACTAAATAATTGACTATTTAATCATGTTCCAATCATGGAATGGTTAATAACACCCTATCATTTCAACTTAAGGAATATTAATTTTTTTTTTCTATTTCTCTATAATAATGAGTCATCTAATAATAACCCTTCAATATATACAATAATTTTATTTAACACATTATTAACTCTTTTAGTTTGAAAAAATGATTCAAACATTTATGATATATATATATCAAATTTCTCCCCATATAGAAATTGCATCGAATTTTTTATATAAAACTAATTCTCCATGATCAACTCCATGTGTTAGATACTTATTTTCATGGAGTTTCTATTAGAATGTTTCATATTCAATCAACCAATCATCTGGAAAAAGACATTACAAAATAATTTCAATGAATCATCACTATAAATAAAAAAATCACTATTTCTGGATGTTAAGGAAGAAACTAAAGTATTAATGAATATTATTTTTAATTAATGACAAAATTCATCAAAATTCCTTATCTAAATTATTTTAACACTTTTTAGACTTAATATTGTTTCTTGGTCAAATAACAAAAAAAATATTTTAAAAATATTGTTAACACGCCACTAGTTCCAGAAAAAAATCAAATCATAGTGACATTAAAATGTATTTGGAATTTTTACACCACTTTATTCTTATAAGGATACAATGTTATGTTATCCTTAATTAGAATACATCAATTGAATGAAATCTAAGTCATGTAAATGTAACCCTTCCTAAATTGTTCATAAATTTATTTTCGTTTATGTACTGGAGGACAATTCTTTTATTTCATTCATGATCCAAAAAAAATTCATAATATATTAAAATATAATCAACAAATCCCACCAATTGTTTTCAAAATATTTATAGAAATGTCAGTTCATAAGACCAAAAAATACATTGATTGAATTTTTTAACCAATAGAGAATATCCTCAAACTCATAATAGAAATAGACATTTTAAAACACCATCCTTATAATTTACACTTCATTTAGTTTTATATGATGATATCTAGAACTGAGATAAATATTTGAAATATTTTGTGCTATGTGGAGATGATCAAACTAGACATTGATATGAGAAAAACAATACAAATATTTAATGTTAATGTAATTGAGTGATCTAAAATCATTTAAATCCCTAATATAAAAAAACTTTTTTTTATAAAAAAACATGATCACCATATGGTGATATTCAAGGTTGAATGAAACCATTATCAAGAATCTATTGTGACTTTTTTTTCTAATCTAATAGCTCTATTAGAGATATTCTATAGGATCTTTAGAAATTTCTTAGCCTCTAAAACTAAGTAATTGGTCAATTCAACCTTGTTATTATAAATAATAATTTAAAAATCATTATAAAATACATCTATATATTAATTTACCACAACCACATCGCTAATTTGAATAAATTATATCTTTTAAAATAGATGATCAAAAAAAATTCGCTTCCATATTTTTTTTATTTTCCTAAAATATTATAGTTGGATTGAATTCATTTTGATATATTAATTTAACCTCATTTTTTATATTGAATATAACCTCAATATATCTACATTCTATTATAACATGAAAAACTAAAATCCATTCCATATCCAAAATAACATCAAATTCTATTATGGGTAAAAGTATAATAATCATTGGAAAAAATTCCGAAGATAATAATACGATGATTTCAATAAATCATTTTCACTTTAACCCTCCCCTCAATAGATTTTACAAAGAGTTATGTTTCATTTTCTTGAAGTGATAATTATATTTTACATTTTAGTTTCCTATAAATAAATGTATGGATTGATACAAATTCAAATAAGTTGTGGGTATAATTTTAGTAAAATGTAATGAACCTATCACCACTTCATTTTATGGTTTATCATCTAGCGTAGTAGAATAAATAGAGTTTTACAAAACTTCATTTATCATGATAACACCAACCTTGTATTGAATTTTTTTTATTTTAATTCACATACGGTCCCAACACATTAAAATTGAATCATTTCAATGAAAAATTATAATATTTTTTACCCTTACTGGTTGAATCATAATCTCTTTACTTATACTCATGAAAAAAATTACCAATTATACCAAATCTATAATACTTCTTGGGTCATTTTTAACATTCATAATATTGTTTCTTATCACATTTGGTAAATGTGGGTGCTTACCTATAACTTTTCTTATTTATTGTTTATCAATTGTTTTTCACCATGAGAAATTATTTTTTATAATTTCATGAGATACATAAGTGTTAGAAAAATCAATATCATATTTCCTCTCACAAAAAAAATATCATCAATATTTTTAATCAAATTAGAGACAACACTCTTCATAAAATTAGTTTCAATCCCTAATAAATCATTTAAAATTTACTCTGGCGATTCTCTATATAATTTTCTATATATATAATTATTCTTTTAAAATTTAATCTCTTGGAGCTTACTTAAGGTCAATCAATTTTTGTGAACTCGATTAATTACATATCCATTCTATTTTTAAGAAAATTAATAGAATGCATTTCAAAAAAAGTATTCTTAAATAGTTTTCCACTCAATTGAATCAATTTCATTATTTTAGTTGGACTTTTCAACTAAAGTCCACCACTGATCGGATTCACCTTTAATATGATAATCTCTAAGAGTTATGTTTTGTTTATTTTAATAACCTAATACTTAAATATATTCTCAGAATAATTTTTACATCATTCATCTACCATCGTGTTTGAGGATTCACAAAATGTAGTAGGGTTTCATTTCATAAAATGATTCAAGATAGACACGTTTCTATATAGATATTTATGTAACTATATTTAATGGGTTCCCCCTTTTAAATCTGGCATTAATTGAGTTAACGTACCCACAAACTGATAATTTTTTAACTCCAACAATTATAGTTCTCTAATTTGTAAGGATATTTATTCACATGATCCCTCCCCTACTAAATTCACCATATTACCACTATGAAATACTTTTTAAAACATACGTAAATTATATGTGGAATCATGTAAACAATTAATGACTATCTAATTATAACATGAATATAATTTAACATTATTAATATGTATTTTCCTAAAAAAATCCCCTCCCCTAAAGTTATCAAAACTTATCTTTGAAACAAACTATAATAACATGTAAATAAAAAAACCTATAATTTTGAGTTTAATAAAAATGATTGAACATTCTAACATTTCCATGATATTTTAGTATTAGTGTTTTAGATAATTATGTAAAACCATTGAATAAAAAAAGACACTTCTGCATAGTTCATATTTTTTCCACAAAAGTTATTTCTTTAAGGTAAAATCATGATTCATTCAAGAATCTTTTTATTTTTTTAGATGAGTCATCATAGCATAGAATATTAATTTTCTAATGTATATAGTAATCTTAATGCTTTTCAAAAATATTTAAATACATGGTATTAGTAATAAAAATCTTAGTAATATATATTAATATAATGTAATCTCATTAATCCTTTTAAAAATATGTCATACCCTAAAAAATCATTCATGTTTGAAAAAATAAAATTTGAGAACATAATAATTTAAATAATTTCGGAAATAATTTTTTGAATAAAGACATTATAAAAAAATATAAATCATAGAATTACCATGAATTTATCTTGGGACATCATATTCATCACCTGAGTTTACTTATATTTCACTCAAAACAGAACAACATACAATCGCTTACTTCCACTCATCATTTCTCTAGATAATAAATCACTATATAATTAATTAAAGGGCTATATCAATTTTCCATCCATAATAATACATAATTTACAAGAACCAATAAATGTTTGAAATAAATTAATGTTTTGACTGCATATTATAACTACCAGTTAAATAAAACTCGTCATTTATTTCAAATATATCATGAAAATGAGATGAAATATCCATTTCATTTGATATGTCATTATAAATAAAAAAAATCATGAAAATAATACGATTTAAATTTTATTTATAAATACATGAAAACATGAATATGATGACTTATAATTAATAATGATCATTATTATGGGAAATGTTGGTCATGTGGTAATTGTTAAAAAAATTCACACCATTCTATGAAAGGAAAAATCAAAATATATGGAAATGTTAAAAAGATTCAATTTTAATATTTTTTTAATAATTTAAAATATAGTTAAAAATAAAAATAAAAAATAATTGTTTTATAGATAAGTGAAGGTTTTAAAAAAATTTAAACCACAAGAATATCGAGGAAAATAGATTTGGAAGAAAAACAATCTTTATAAAAAGGTTTTAAAGAACAGTGCATTACCTCAAGACCTAACTTGTTTTGTTTTACTTCTACCCTACAAGAAAAGAAAATTATATTAATTATTTAATTATTTAAGATCATTATTAATTTTCATACTGTTATTATTATTGTATTTTATTTCATTTAATATCATATTTTAATTAGTTACTAAATTAGGTAACATTACCTCAGATATTTTGAGGTCATTCAATTCATAATCTAAAAACATGGTTGGTTCACCATTGTTAAAGGGTAATGGTTCTATAATATTCTTAATATTAATCATTTAAAAATTATTATATTAATACACTAAACATTCTTTCATAAATATATATGTAAATAAGTCATGAAAAAAAGAAATATGTTACTTCAGTGTGCTGAAAGTACGCACCAATGCACAAGAAACATCTATATTTTCCAGAAAATGGGTGGGAATGAAATGAGATAATAGTTTCTTTTATAGAATCAAAATTATCACAGAAATATAATTTGTAAAAATTAAACTAGTCTATATAACTTATAATGTGATGATGTGATGGAAAATTTAACTCATCATTTCATGGATATGGTAGTCCGCAAATTCACATTAGTGACGTTTTATTTTTTCTATTATATGAAAATCAGAAGAAAATTTTTCTTTTATTTTAATAATAATATTTCAATATTGTAATGATATTGATTCCTTTTCCATTATATTTATAGAATATATTTTGTGGAGGTGGAATAAGAAATAATATTGAATGAATATAGTTAACACCTTTACCTCTTCTAAGATATCATCCAATTTCTTAAATTATTATCCTTCATAGTTTGGTATTTTTGTGTTTCATGGACCTCTAGAAGGTATAGAATATATTTAGGTACATATTTGGTTGTTTTATAAAGATATGACATTTAAATTAAATAGATAAGAGAGGGGTAAAGGTCCCTTTTTCTAATGTGCGAGGAGTGAAAATCTTCTAAATATAGAGTTTTATAAGATCAGATTGAAGTTTAATTAGACAAATATTGATCCAAAATGGACAAAGATCGAGGATGAGATATGGTTGGTCAAAATAAATCTACTTCCCTATATCACGTGGACCACTAGGGGGAGGCTAATGATATAATTTTACAAAATTTATCCAGTTAAAATATAACCTATTGAACATGTTAATATTATTGTCCATCTGAATATATATTATCAAAAACTCAATTCATATGTAATAGTATAGAGACATATCATAAAAAATATTTTCATGGATCATTAAAATTATTACACATTTTGATTTTAGTTACACACCCTGACATAGATTCTCCATTTTAATTTTATTTTTCTATTAATGTGGCTTTCCATAAACAAGTTATACACCTGGTAAGTCGATCTCCCTATTTTCCCTAGTTATACATTTCAAAAAACCTCTCTTGTTCCTAAATTGTTTAGGCACCAAAAACAACCTTCGTTTCCTCGATTGGTTTGATTCCATCCACGAGCCTATTCAATAAATAGTTCAATAGTCCAATCACAATCTCCTGTCCGTTTTATTGATCGAGCAAAATAATGTTATCCTTATTCATTGTATAATCCTCCACCATGAGCCCTTAGGATATGTATTTCTCATGTACCCCATCACAATATCTAGTTCCCTATATATAAAATACATTCTAGTCTTGAAAATCTATCATGATCTAATTCGATCTAGATTCTCCTAATCATTGAATACTCAAGTTATCTCTTTCATGGAATTAAAGAATCATCTCACCGTCTTTTTTCCTTGATAGATGATCTATCAAACTCTAATAATATTCTTTCAATATTACCAAGAGTTAGTGAATCCAAAAACACATTATTTATCACCTCCATAATATATTTATACTCACAAAATAATATATTGTGAATATTCAGTTTCCAATCATATTGAGAAAATCATCAGTCTTTTGAACTAATGATTTTTTATTCAGAAATTATTTTAATCTCATTTAAATTAATGTTCAAAAAATCTTTTTAATCTTTATGAGATTTAGTTTTTTTATTTTTTCCATCATATTAAAATAGTTTGATCTGAATAACTCGTCAAATATCACTACTTTTATATATAATCATGACTCTGGCTAGAATATGTTGATTTATAATAATTATTTTATTTAAAAAAGATTCATTTCTCATAACCTCATATATACAAAATCATCGAAAATAACCAAGTGAATGGATTCAAACATATTTTCCATGTGGATAACATGATTTATTGAATTTTAGATTCAAAATATCTCATAGTGTGCAAAAGAATATATTACCTTAAATTATTATAAAATTCATATATTAATCTTATACATGGATTCAATTCACCTATGTTGTTCTCTTTGACTATGAAAAAAAATCTTCCATGTCGTTTACTTAAGTCTCACATCCGCAATCTTCTATGTTGTTCACTTTAGCTACACACCTATATTATCTTTCTATGATTATCTCATGTTATGGTATTTTATTATATATTTGGTTCACTCCATAAATGTAGAAAAATTTGATATAAAAACAATTCCTCAATGATGAAAAGTTGGCTATATTAAACTGCATACATGATAGAAATCCCTTATGTGAATCTAAGAAATTCTAGACATAATTAAAGTAGTCTCCACTCCAATTCATATTATTTATAATTCTTCTTAATCACTTAAAATATTATCAAAAAATTATTTATACAATAATAGTTAATATATCAAAAAATTTCCTTTGTTATTTTTTGGGATCATCACAACAATAATCAAACACAATAAACACTGTTGGGTCATAAACATCTATAATCATATTCTACAAGATACAACCTCATGATTCGGTTTTTATAAATCATTAAAGTACCTTAAAAATGGAATGGACTTACATAGAGGATATATGTTGAATGAAATAAAATTCCTTATCATTAACTCATACAAATCCCTCAAATATCATCATCACTTCACTAAACATATATTTAACAAATAAGAAAAAGTACAATATACACTCGAGAACAAAAATTACCCCATTTAATTTATTTGGAATTACAAAATTAATCAATTTCAATATGTTTGATTGGATACATTTATTCTTCTATAAATTATTGATATATAATGGAATGGTCAATATAAGGTGCTTCTCATGTATTCTTTTTCTTATTATAATTTTACATTTTGAAACCAAATAAATGGATAATACCAAATTATTTTATAAGAAAAGATCCTATGATAATTACACTTCATGTCCATGTCTCCTAGACTAATATATAAAAAAATACATATATAATCAATGTTTTACTTTTATTACACACATTATAATTCATCTTATATCATGGTAAAATTATTATCACTTATCAAATCGGGGCTAGATAAATTAGATTATTTCTAAATAAAAGTGTAACCTAAACACATATAAATAAAAAATCAGAACAGTTCATGTACATGTCTTGTAACTCCCCCTTTTTACATGTTATAATCATCCACCCCCCCAATTATATTAAATAATATCATAGTATAGGTATTTAAGTGTTATTTTCCAAATCCATTGTCCAATATTATCAAATCTATCAAAAAAATTTAGATTTTCTAGAGGTGATAGGATGAAAAATTCATCTCATGATTTTCACCCCTAAAAGGATGAACTCTTTTCCAATTACATGGAGACTTATTTTTAGCCTTAGACTATGAAAATATCATCTTCATTATTGTATAGTGTGTACATTCCTCAAATCGTCTCCTTCAATTCCCTATATTGTATGTTAATTAAACAATAAGAATATGGAATAAGTGGGGTGATTCTTGTGTATCAAAATAAATATCATATCTAAGAGCTTCCTCAAATCCCGATACATTATTTTCATCCCATATAAAAATCAGAGGACTTCATTGGAGTAATAATTTTATTATGAGTTTTATCTATTTGATTATCTTCTATCATAAATATATATTTTGAATCGTTTGGAATATCTTTTTCTACGTAAGTCTTTTGAATCATCATGCATCCACTTATTAATTAACTATCATATATATTCAAATCATATTCTAAAGACAATAAAATTCTTCTAGCCTCAAGAATCTCCATCTTATTTTCCATCTCTACCTATTCTAATTAGATTAACATGATCTCTATCTTGATTGTTTTCATGGGTTTATCATTTTTCATCTTGAAAAATTATATTTTTCCTGTAATTTAATTAGCTTCATTCAGTATATGATTTTTCCTTACTATTAGAAAATATGGAATATATCCTTCTATATTACTTATGTATACCTTATAATGTTTACCCACAAATTCACATATTCCATATACTTCCTCTATAAATTTAAAAGAAATTTTGAATTGACATCATTGGTGCAGGTTTTGTCATAGTTATTCTCCCATGATACTTTTTCCTTAGATACTCACAGAACCCCCAAGTTCTTCACTCAATAAAAGTAAAGACCTATTAAAGCAGTAAAATTATCCATTATTTCCAATATTACCACAATAAAAGTAAAAAGTATCATACATTGTTCTTCTAAATTATTATTAGATCCATCCAAATTTGTGCCTTTTATTCTATTTGAAAAGTAATCTGTGTTTCTGAGGGGTCAGTTATCCTTAGGGTTTTTATTCATTTTTTGAGGGAAGTCAACCCAGTATTATTGATCCAAAATGGTGTGGTGTTTCTTATATCACATCCATTATATGAGAAAAACTTTGTATTCAATCTGAGAAAGTTCAGATTTTCCTTTTTCTATTAGTTGAATTACTCCCAATTTTGAGAATAATCTTATTTGATCATAACAAATATGTTCAAACAATATTTAACCATTGTTTAGCTCATGAATAATTGTTAAAAAAAATTAGTTGAATCTATAAAAATCTTCTCCTTTTGTAGAATGATTTTCCTTCTGGTCTACCACTATCTTATAGTACTGTAATACCTTCAATTTAAAAATGATGATCTCCTCAATATATGTCACCTTACTATTGAAATACACTTCTTTCTTAATATTCACATTTTTTATCCTTTAAAAGTATCTTTTTTCAACTTCTGTAATCTCGATATTACATTCTTCCATCTCAAATTTTAGCTTCTATTGTTTCTCATTCCTTTCTTCTCTCTCATTTTCATGTCTTGATGTATCAAAAAGAAATTTAACCTTTGCAAGAAAATTGATCTCATCACATATAAATATAATTATTGATGAATCAAATATATCATTATTACTCATCAAACTACTTTTATTTCAATAGGTATGTTTCTTTTTCATACTATTATTTTTCTACTTTTAAATATTCTCACTATCCTCATTAGATTCATATTTTTTTATCATCTTATATGGGAAAACATTGGAAATTTTTCTAATACTATAAAAATTATAATACATTGGTGACATTTTCTTATTAACCTTACACTATACTTATCTAAATATTTTTGAAAGAAGATCCAAAATATTGTTGAATTTATCATCTATTCCTCTGTTTCTAAATTACATGATTAAAAATTCTTATTCATTATATTTTCATTTGATCATTCTTCCATAGGCTATCTCATATTTTTAATTTTTCATTAATGTCTCCATTTTTATTATCTCATAGTCAATGAGTATATTTTTTAACTCTTCTAGTGTTAATTTATATCTTTCTTCTAGAGTTTATATTTTTTAATCTAATAAATCTTGAAGATTCTTTTGCAATGTTTTTTTAACAATGATTGAATCCTATAGACTCTAACCAAATGACCAGATGTTTCTTACTCTCTCATTGAACTTTGTAATGTATTAATGAATGATATCATAATTATATATCATTATTTATTAAAATTGGATCCTCTGTATTTATAGATTGGATACTTTGTTGTTGATTTTAGATTCATAGAGTCTTCTTTATTTTTCCTAAAGCACCTTATTGGTTTAGAGTCCCATGAACATTTTGTAAACCATATCTTATAGTGAAATAATGATATCATTTTAATTTTTTCCACTAGGATCCATAATTCATTTTTTAACTTGATTTAAAGAAACACCATTATAAATTGGTGGAAACCCCACTTTAGTAGCATTCCTCACATTTAGGCCAGGTTATAGTTGTTTGGGTGTGATATTATTCTTCCATTTTGATAATTCTTCTGAAAAAAATTAGTTATAAATTTTTTTACGAATGAGTTAATATTATCAATATCTCATAATTCATATAGGGTATTTATAGGAAACCTCAACTGATAACAATTATAGGGGTCTATTCCTTTTGTATCACTGATAGGGGGTGTAAATCATGGTCTTATTATACAAATTATTCTCTTTTTAGAATCAAACCTCTTGAAATTGTAAATTTTTTTGATACACTAAATATAAATTCTTACAATATTAATTCATGTTAAATAGAAAATAATGTTATGATCACATAGTTTTTACATAGTTTAATATAATGAACTACTACCTTTCATGATTATTAAACACCCCTTACATGGTTTCTCTAATATATTAATATTTTTCAATTACAATGGTTTGTTAGAAACAAGTTAGACACCCTTGTAGTTGATCATATTGGTAAACCTAGTTTTACACTCCCTCTACCAACTCTTATACCATGGTTGGTTTGACACCCAACCCATCCTTTTCTCCCATTAATGGTTAGGTACCCCATCCAAGATCCACTTCATAAATTGGTTAGAAACCCCGTTCACATTCCCTTATTCCTTAATTTGATCTAGTAGTAGAGAGATATCATTATTCTTCACTGAATCATCCTCCATTAACCTGTAGAATCATGATTTCTCATTTAAACCTCTATGATATATAGTACATTCAATGGGGGAAGAACTGATGGTCTCAAAAATCCGTCTAGATCATGGGAAATATGCACTGTCCTCATATTTGAATATATATGTTTTTCTCTATTACATAATTTTAGTTTGGACGAACCTCTTTCTTTCCTCGATACTTGATGTATCAATATCTCATATAAGTATTTCAATATGCACAAGATTTGTACAGTCCTCACACTAATTATTCAACACCTACATCATATATGTATTATTAGATAATAATATATATGGAATATTTTTTTCCATTCATATTTGAAAACTCCTCAATCTTCATAAAGGCATGATCTTATTTTATTCAAAAAAAAATTCAAAGAAATCTAAATTACCAGTAAAATATTCCTTTTAATCTTTTTGAGAATTATGATTTTAATTCATTCCATGATATTATATATAATTATCTCATCAACTCCTCAAATTTCAATACTTTTAAAAACCAATATGACTCAGGATCTTATATTTTTTTCCACAATATATTTTATTTACCACAAATTATTATCCTCAAATATATCTTCTAAAAAACATATGAGATCTCCACATTCATTGATTTAGTCATCTCTTTGACAATTATCATTCATTTTCTATAATTTTGGATTCTATAAATTATTCAATTTAAATAAGTATATCACCCCTTCTGTAATTCTCAAACACATACATGAATCCAAAATATATTCTAAATTATCCAATGTGTTTCACTTCGGGTATGCAACAACATTCACTTATATGATTCACTTTTTCTATGTATCTGCATTATTCTATGTGGTTTTATTTGGTTATCTATTTAATTTGTCAATGTAGATGCCTCCATATGAATTGAATCCCTTATATCATTGGTTGTTTTCTTTATAGCTGTTTCACTTTGGCTATGACATAGAATTATCTATGGAGGAAATTCAACCACATTATGAAATCAGACAAGTGAATATATAGAAGTTTCTAGTACCTGACATGAATCTGAATTATCGAATACTTCACTTGAATTGTCTCATCCCATCTTCACCGAAATTCCATTGAATCTCATTCACTTCATAAACTTCTAAAAAAATATTAGATAATTCTCCTTCATCAATTGACACGTGTCTTTGGTTTTATTGGATATCTCCATAATAATTATCAAAGTCAATGTATTCCATTTAATATTGATCTTATCCGATTAAGTTATTAATATTACAATCTCATGATTTCTTTACCATAAATCATTGATGTACATCAACCATCTTATGGACATACATCAATATTATATTAACCCCAACATCCAAATATTTATCATGAATCCGTAATAATCCTATAAACATCATCATCACCACACTAAAAATATACTATACGTATTGAAAAAGATTAAAGTACTCAGGTGAGAACAACAGTAATCCCCCCAATAATATTACATATAATATTTTGGGAACTTAACTGATAGCTTTGACCCTTTTACCTCATATAAACCACCACTATTTTGGTTTACTTTTTACCACATTAAATTATTTTTTATGAATAAAAATAAAATTTCACCCATTAAAAAACTCAAACATGATAATAAAAAATATGTATTTCCCTTTATATGATTCAATTTATGGAGTTTTTAATAGTATGGAAATGGGAAACTGTTTTTTAAACGTTCTTATAAACATAACAATAACTTTACCCCAGAATTTTGTAAATATTTTTTCCCATAAAATTTATTGGTTTATTATTAATAAATTTTGAGTTTTGGGGCTTTATTTCTAACGAAAAACAATAATATTACCATGTAATTACTAAATTAATGAAAAATAACAATAATAGTTTTTAATTATTACAAATCACTGGTTAGGTTCTAAAATTTCAAACATAGGTTTATAAATTAAATATTTTTTTTACTTCTTAAATATAAATTTGGTCTATAAAAATGATTAAAATAGTTTCAAGTCATTCATATATCATCATGATTTAATAAAAATTATATTATTTGTAAAATCTATGTTTCTTACTATTCACCTAAAGATCATATATTTATGATAAATCCAAAAAAAATCATCATAATAAAATTGTGAAAATATTAGTATAAATGTATTATATTTTATCAAATTAAAGATAAAAAATTCAGATAAAATATTTTTTTAATAAATCAATTTAATACATGGAAAATAACTTTCATAGAACAAATATATTTCTTTTTCGAAATAAAATGAAAATAAAAATATTATATTAAAATATGAATATACAAAATCAAATTACATACATTAATAAAAAATGAAATTTATTTATTATTAACATTTATTAGGTTATCCCAGGGAATATACTATAGATACATGGTGGTAAATAATGTAAACAGATTTTATAAATATTACAATAGGTGTAATATTGAATTAGATATACTACATGATGTGAAAAAAATATTAATAACTAAAATGGATGGAAAAAATTGGGATAAATGTGGATTCTTTCTAATGAATGCATTTATATTAATTACATAATTTAATTTCATAACGAATGTTATTTGAAAAGTATAATGGTAATTATGATAGAAAAAATTATTAATATTGTTATGGTTGTTTTGTATGATATGTAGGGATGTTTGTGTTATAGAGTTGAAAATGGTTATTTCTAAATATAGCGAGTGATGTGGTGATATTCAGGTGATTTCGTTATGATGTAATGGTATTAAACCCTTGGTTTGGGGTTGTGTGTGGCTATATAGATTTTCTATTTAACTAGTTATTTATTACACTCCCCACCAATATCAGATAATCATCCCGACTGATTTTTTTGGGATTCATTTGTTCTCATTATACAAGTATTTTGGAGGAGGGACATATGGCTGACCACTCTCTCTTCCAAACTCACACTTTGATGTATAATATGAGGTATGATTTCTCAATGTTGGTATTAGAATACAAGTCAGAATGGTGTAATGCTAAAGTATGTGATATAGTCACAGATATTATTATGTGGTTGTGATGTTGATGGTCGGTAGGGGTACTGTATGGTATGAGGAGGGCCTACGTTTGATTCCCAATAGGATTATAAAATCATATTAAATTGATATTTGATGTGGCTGAAATGTGTGGTTGTGTATTTTGGTAGGAGATGGGAATGATGTGGACTTGGGAGGTGTTATATGGTAGGGGATATGAGATGATGATTATTTGGTTATGGAATGTGATATATGGTTCAGATATGGGTTATATATATTATTTCACTATAAGTCTGAGGAAGGGCTGAATGTACAAAAAAAATTATTTTCGGATGTGGGGGAGACAAACAAATGGGGAACTGGTTTTGGGGGGACTTCCTGATATTTTTTATTTGATCTTAGTTTATTATATTCACTTATGTAATTAGGTTAGTAAAACATAATTAAGTTGGTTGACAAGAGACCGGGTTAGGTGTGTGTTGGTTCTATTATTCGTTCATATTGATATTAGTGTTATTTCCCACATTTTAACAAGTTTCCACAAGGATAATACTTCCATGTTCACATGAATAATCACCCAAATATATATTATGGTATTTCACGTTTTTAGAAGGTATTCATTGACGAAGCATGATATTGTAAGGCTAGAACTATGGGTTGCCTTCGAGTTGATTCAATAAAAGTTTTATTTTTTTATATCATTTTCAATAAATTTTATCTATATGAAATTTCATTTTAGTGAGGGATGTTGGTTTTTAATTATATTATAGAGTTTATATTACACCACCATCTTATAGTTTGAAAATAATGTGATGTATGATTGTGTGTACCATATGTAATTGTGAGCTTAAAGAGAACTAAAATATACTATTAATATAATATTAATTAATTATTACCATTATAAAATAACCATAAATTTATAGGGTATGAATAAGAGTAACCACATTATTAAATATTTGTAGTATATTTTTTAATAATAAAAATATTGTGATTAATTACTAGAAAATAAGAACACCATCAAAAAATATTTAATAAGAGTCGATGATATATTTTCTTGAAAACTATCTTATATATGTAAACCATTTTTATCAAGGTAATTTAATTTAATCACTATATAATACTAATGTTAATGAAATTTATAGATTATATATTAAATAAAATAAATTAATGCTTATCTAATGGGGTTTACTATATAAGGAATGCGTATAAATTCATTTTATACTACAAAAATACATTTTCTTCAAAAAAAAATTATTAAATTTATTTTGTGCATAGATATTATGATTATTTTCTTCAAATTTTAAAAAAATTATTTGATAAAATGGAAATAATTTTTTAAATCATCATATAAAATAACCATAGTATAATTATTTTAGATATTTTTAAAAAGTTTGATTTTTTAGGTGAATAATGAAAAATAATGATTTCGAATAAACAATAATTTATAATATTATAGTGAGAGTAATTTCAATGTTATATTTAGTTATATATATTTTTTAAATTAAAAAATTACAATTTTATTAAACATATTTTAATTAATTCTATGGGAATCAACATTATACATTTTTTGGTACAAAATAATTTTAATTTTACAAATAAGTATTTTTCAAAAAATATTTTTTCATTTCATTTTGAAAACACATAATTTGTGTAATTCTTAAATATTTTAAAAGTTGAATCACTAAAAATAGATATCATATTTGCAATCAAGAGTTTTAAATTCAGTTATGCGGTTATTTTAATTTTCTATTATCATGAATTGTAATCATATTAAAGTATAGTCACCACAAAAAACAGTAAAACATGTTAAATAAGGTTAAAATAGTGTTATAAGGCCATAAAATAACATATTAACTCTTATATTATGATTTTATTTCTATCTTTGTTATCCAAGATGGGAAAATATTTAATTTTTGTGCGGATTTCATTCGATCACAACAAATTTTCATTTTATGTTACATATAACTAAAAAATATAACTCTCTCTCACTAATTTTGCATTCACGATATGAATTTAGATAAAAATGATATATTAATGAATATAGATGATAAAAATGTAGAATAATAAACTATTTTATTGATTTTAATATATTTTAAAATTTTTATGGTATAATTACCTTGAAAACATACGCAATACTTACACATCGCTCATCCATGCAGTTGAAAAACAAATTATTTTTTTAAAAGAATAGTATCTGGTATGTTTTTTAGGAATTTATTCATTTGATAACTATAATTTAGCCATAATGTTAATATATTTTAAAGTCTAATTGTGGTTTTTTATTTATTTCTTTAATTTAAATTTTTTTGAATAGTCATAAAAGTGATGTTAAATGGTATTTAATATTCACTATATTTATATCATTATAAAGTGATAAAAATCATATCTATAAATATATCTATTGTAATTTTTTATCCTATTATTATTGGTTCATTTATTTTTCAAATTATTTTTTAAAATAATATTCATGAACCTAAAATATAGAAAATTGTGTTACAATAGTTAATGTTAAAGAGGATTAACGAGGTGGATAAACCTAATGATATGGCTCAAAATAAAACATAAACTTTTATAAATTTTATTTGTTGATTTTATTTCAGCCTTCTACTCATAACATTTGAGTCATTGTTAGTTTGGAAACATTTTACATGAGTTAGAAATACATTATTTAATAATATTTCATGTATTGAAAATTTTCCCCCATGTCACTTATAAAATGTAACCTCATCTCCTCACTTAGTTACACCTCATTATTCAGTTAGCTTGAGAGCTATACAGCAATATCTATTACAAAAATTGAACCCCATTTTCTAGAAGTTCTAGAATCACCAAAATACCATCCTAGAGGTGTTAATTTGTTAGAAAACTATGGTTTCTCAAAAAATAGGTATAAATATTAACTGAGTGTTTTCCTATTTATTTATTCTTCAAACTCCCTTAAATATAATATAACCTTTATGATATAAATATATTCAGTTATCAAAGATACTTAAATAGTATTATTTTTATGACATATCTCTTTTTATCACCTTTTCCAGTAATCCGATGGCGCCACAAAATTATAGGGTTTCTCTCCTAGATCCATGATGGTTTTATACTTACTTGGACATAAGTATGTGTTGTGATCTTCAGATGGGGATTGGGTAGTGATGCATGTGCTAGACATATCAGCGATTGAGGAGGATATTGCTCCTGATCTTGCTTCAGTCATGATGCACGAAAATTCTCATTCTGAGATACGGTTTCCCAGACCTGATGACAGGGAGATCAAGAAGAGTTATGCGGATACAGTGAAGGTTTCTATCCCATTTAAACAAGTGGTTTAGTTGAGGGTGAATTTGGGGGTAGAGGAAGCTACTTCGTCCAGTCATGCTTCAACTGTGAGGCATGATTTTCTACGTACTGTGGAAGGGTTTTCTAGAACTGATTATAGGGTTGTCAGGAAGAGTAGTGCAGGTATTACGGTGAAGAAATCTCATAATTTTCAGTCAGTGGTTGTACCGAGGATTAATTTTGGTTCTTATTCCATTGTCACTCATGATGCTTCATCATGGAACTGAATCTAGGTGAGTTATGGTGTTGTTATATGGGAAGCTCAGTTAATATTTCTTTTTTCTTACATCAAAGGATTACCTGATTATATCATTAGATGGAAGGGGGTCATTTCACATAACATATATGATCCCTTGTTAGTTTTATAATGGCTAAAAATGGGTGAGTTTTCAATCATTGCTCAATTATTTCATTTGAAGGGATCTCAACCACTGAAAATTGTGGAACTCAAAGAGATAATTTCATTGATTTGGGGGTTTTCATCATGGAAGTGAATCTATCTAGGACGGGATACTTCCATATGATCCCTCCAGTGATGAATTGAAAGTCCGAGCATGGGGTTTTGGTTCCATTGTACTCAAACCTATAATTATTCATATGCAACGATGGGAAAATAAATTTAATCCATTTTAGTTTTTTCACAACACGAATCAAATTTGGATAAGATTCTATAGTTTGAATTGGATACTATGGCATCCCAAAATATGGTAAGATATTTCATTGTCCATCGGCATCCTGGTCAAAATTTACAAGGAAACAGAAGTGGCTCGTTTTGTGTATTTCTTCAAGTTCAAGGTTGAGGTTACACTAGCATCAACTCTGGTTGACAAGGTAATGCATGAAAATGATGATGATATCATTATTTTAAGGATCAATTATGAAATAATGCCTAAATTCTTCATGGAATGCAATGTTATTGGTCATGAATCATCTACCTCTAGACGCTCTATAGTTTTTGTTTTATGTGATTTGCAAGGATATGATGTGAGAAACTCTCTCAAGAAGAGAAAAAGTTATCCTTTTTGGAAAGCTGATGTTCCTTAGTCGAAGATGAACGAGGATAGATAAGACTTTTTTACATGTGATGTTGGACGAGACATTTATGATGAAACTGTTAACCCGAGGAATGAGGTGTAGGATGTTGTTCCTGGTGAAGCATCCACGCTAAAAGTTGATGGGAAAAGTGATCATCACCTTGATTCTACGAATAAGATGAGGTCTTGGGAACCAATATTTCTTGAGGATGAGAATGTTATTAATGATGAAACCTTTAGAAATGATAAATGTGTTATATCACAATTTCCTCTATCTTGTTCCATTATTGCTGAACATGTGTCTCGAGAGGAACTTCAGCTTTCACATGAAAGTGTGGATACTTCAGGTGACCAAAAGGGTATGAAAACATTCGAATATGACTCACTAGTCATTGGTAATACTTTTCATGCTTCCTCAATGTCTATTGTCGATAATGAGGGATTTCATCTTGTCTCTTACAAGAACACACAGTCCCCAGTCGTCACTCTAGTGGTGGTAGATCAATCGATTGTTGAGATCACTAAATATTTCTCTTATCGAATAATTTATTTTTCTACATTGGATCCAGCTAAAGCAATGCAGGTTAATGAGATGATGACGCTAGTGACAAGAGAGGCCTCCTCTAAAAAATACAATGAATGAAATGAAAATAGATCTGATTCTGAAATCACTGATGCTGAGACACTTTACAAAAGGCTTGAATCTCTTCCTTCAAGTAGGAGGAGATTGAGAGGTCGAGCATATGACTGTGGAAGGGCCTCATGGGATGAAATTTGAGGAGGAAAAAGGAGGATAACTACATAAGTGTAGAAAAATATTAATAAGTAGTTTTTTCTTTGGGTTTTCCTTTTATTTTCATTTTCATTTATGCTAAATTGTTTTACATTCATTCAATAAAAGTGGGACAACCTCTATATTTCTTTAAAAAAACTTCTCTAATATATAAGAAATGAAAACATTTCTCATGTGTACATGTGGACTACCATTCCAACCTATGGAAGTTTATAATGTGAGCCCAACTAATGTGTGACCCACTACAATGATAAAGAGATATTTTTAATTTATCATGACCACATTCCATGTATGCTTCTGATTTTTTTTTAATTTATAAAAATTATAATATTTTTAATATTATGATTTTGGAAATAATGGAACCCTGATTAATTTCAAAATAGGTAACCTACCAAAGTTAATTTAAAAATATGATCCAAATGTCCTCAAAATGCAAAACACAAGCCTAACCGATTTACAAAAAAAAACAAAAAAACGTGGTATTTAAAAAATAATGGTGATATAATAAACCTGAAAAATGTTATTAAGTATGTATAAAAGTAAGATACTTTTTTATTCTAAAGTTAGATAATGTATGAATCTAGATGATACTAAATGTAAGTGATTTATCTTAAAAAATTATTTTATTGTCATCCATTAAAATATAATTCGTTCATGGTTATACACACATAATTGTCTTTATTAATTTCCATTTTCATACCTCAATTATGTTAAAGGTAAATATTTTACTTCCTTTGGATTTATTTAATAAAATTTGAAAAATGATTCTTTTTAATGTTTACTATACATGTCACATTTTAATCTTTTTTCCAAAGTGAAAATTAATTTTTTTTAGCATATAAAAAATAAATAAAATATTCCACCACTATGATAATTATTCTCTAATAAGATTTATATACATGTATACATGGTTTTTAAAAAAAATATATCATCACGCGTTCTTCTAGAAATTTAACATTTTAACAGTTTTCAATGGGTAAATGATTTTTATCCTTATACTTACATGATGTCTAAAATTTATTTTATATATGTCTAAAATGGAATAATTTAAAACAATGTATAGTGAGAAAACAATCTCATATAAGTTTTATTTATGTTGTACTCTTTTGACATTTTTTATGAAGACTACTGAGCCCAATATTTCTCTCTCTAATGGGTTGGGACCGACATGCCTATATAATGATGGATATTCCATTATAAGTGTGACTAAAAGGATATTATCTAAAGATAACTACATGAATATCATAGTCATTAAAATTATATTTCAGTTATTACTTTGATTTCATAATGTATGAAAATTAGGTTATATTTAAAGGAATTATTATAACAATTTAATGGGTGAATGAAAAAATTTGAAGAAAATGTTTTTGTGTGTTCTCATTCTTTACAAGAACCCCTCATGATTTTAATTTTTCACTTTCTAATTTATTGTGGGATATTTTTTTAAATATTTTTTAATTTATTTTATTTCTTGGGTAATAAAATAATTATGGGTATTAATGAATATTTCAAATGAATTAACAAGTTTCCTTTCTTTTTTATATCCCTTAAAAAGTTTTTTTGCACATCTATAATTTTGAAAGATTTTTCATAAGGCTTAAGTGTGAATAGGAACTATATAAAGGTATATCATTCTGTTATAGAATTTTACATTAAATAATAATTTTTTTTCTGAATGAAATATGAGATTAAATACAAGAAATGTTTTTTATGAAAAATGGAAATTGAGTGGAAGTTTCCAGTCTTTAGTGTATGGTATTAATAGACCAATGTTTTCCAAAATGATATGAATGTATTATTTAAAATAATCACAGGAGTTTTCTGAAAAAATCCTTAACATTAAACTCATAATTATTGGTATATTAAGGTAATAAGTGTAATAGTTGGTATCAGATAAATGATTTATATAATTTTAGAGGTTATGAAGTTATCAGGTAAGGATATTTTATGAGTTTTAAAGACCATAATGGGTTAATAAGTATAATAATTATCAAAATTATAATGGAATTGATACCCCTTTGAGGTATTATTTTTATATATGACTTTTAAATACATTTATTATGTTTTAATAAATTTTTTAGGTATATGTAACACATATGTTTTACTTGTGTTGTAGTTAAAGTGTTACTTAATACATATTTCTTTTATATATTATGGACATAATTTAAAAGTTATTAATATAAATTAGTGTTAGTATCATCTTTTATGTCATGTTAACTATAGTTCATTGAGATAAAATGGTTATTATAATATGGGAACATATGATTTTTTGTATAGAGAAACATTGGATTGAAATGTGATTTGGTGAAAAAGTGATTAATGTAATTTTTGAATAAGTTAAATTTATTTTAAATACTATAATATTAACTTATATGAAATTATTATGGGATAATATGGGATTTATTTGAAAATTAAACGTTTAATTATCATTTGAATACATGTATTATTTTTTATGAACTTATAGTGATTTGGGTTTCTCATGGAAGAGTTTAGATTATTTATATAAATATATGATATGGGAATATACATTTTTTGTATGATAATTTACGAGTGATTGATGTTATTTAGGGATAAGTTTTATGGTTATCTATGAATAATATGAGATAAAATCATCCTAATCTTTGGGAATCAATTTTGGTATTGAAAATGCTGAATTTTTTTAGGTTAGTCATTTATTGAATGATGTATGTTGAGTGATGGGGGTTATTTTTGAGGGTTTGGATAGTAAAGAATTTTTTATGAATATTTTATATTATATTTAATTTTACTTAACATTTTTTATTTCGATTAATGTATATAAATAAGATAAATATTTTTTATTCATTTTATATATATTATGATCTCTTAATAGATAATTTTAGTTCATCAAAAATGAAATATTCATCTAATCAATTAAGATATCTTATACGATTGGAAATTGATCTATGCACAAACAAATGTTGAAAATCCACTTAAAAATTGAAATGAATAAAATTAAGTATACTTTAATAAAACCTCCATCTCAATGGTAAAATAACTTCATAAATCAATTGAGTCTTATAAATAATCTAACGTTAAAATATCATGGTAGATATTTACACACTTATCTATAAGTATGATTTTTATAGAGGTATAATATTTTATAAAATAATATGTTTCCATGTATTTTACTAGAATTTTTTGTTCATAATAAAATCTATATCTAATTTTATTACTTTGTTACGATAAATTTACATTGAAGAAATAAAATTAAAAATTAAAATAGGAAATATATTTATGGAGGGGAGAATGTAATTCAATGATATTTTTTTTAAATAATACTATGTCCTATTTGATAAAACATGAAATACAAATCCTAAAATATACTAAAAAATATAATTAAAATATTATTATTCAAATACAATTGTTATAACCTAAAAGTCTCTTTAGAGGGTATGTACATCAGTAACAACATTATGAGAAATATATAGCGAAGTTTTTTTAATAAAAATGCAATAATTAATTCCTTTGGAATTAGAAAACAATTTTTAAAATAAACTATACTATAATATTAAAGGATATATTTTGTAGAAACATTTTTTACAATATTAAATCATTTTAGTCAATGGAAATTAAGTAATTAAATATATATTAATGATTCTATTTTTT
The DNA here is from genome assembly GCA_963277665.1 of Viscum album. Taxonomy (NCBI): domain Eukaryota; kingdom Viridiplantae; phylum Streptophyta; class Magnoliopsida; order Santalales; family Viscaceae; genus Viscum; species Viscum album. Next base: position 2,022,816,828 of record OY728137.1, on the reverse strand, counting down.
TACATAATTTATTAAATCAATTTAATTTAAAATAATCTATTGGTTGTTACTAGATAATGACTAAAAATATAAACATTTTATAACAAAAAAATTAATTTTCATCTGAAATGGTATTTTTATTTGGTTTTTAGATATTATAATTAATTGATACAACTATTTGAAAATTTATGTTATTAAAAACAAATTATTTTTAAAATCAAGATTTAAAAATAACATTAATTTTATTCTTTGATATTTTTTTTGAAAAGGTTGATTTTCAGTTTAATGACGAAAAATAATGATTTTATAAAAATTATCATTTCTTATCCTTTAATCAATGTAATTTAAAATTTATATTTATTTTTTGATTTTTAAGTATTATATTTTAAATTTTATTAATAAAAATTTATATATTGATATTGGGATCCACATTATACATGGTTTCAGAAAAAAAGCATTCTATGATTAAAATATGTATTTTTCTAAATAAAGTTTTTTATTTTAATTTTTGATTTTATAGTAAAATATATATTTACCAATTCTAGAAAATAAATCATGAAAATTTTATTAAAATTTTTAAATCATAATGTTCAAATTTATTATGGTGATTAATATTATTTTTGAACATAATAAACAGTAACCAATGTAAAATGTTGTCAGTGTAGTAAAAAAGTAAAATGACTTAATTATTTTTTTAAAAGTATGATAAGGTTAATAAATTAATTATAATTAATTATATATTATATAATTTTATAACTTATCATAATAAATTTAAATATATGTTATTTTGGTTCCATATTCATTTTATTAGGAAATTTATATTATATTATTTTAGAGTATTTACAAAATGTCATTATCACTCACTTATTAGGGTGTTTTGATATAGATATAGATAGAAATGAACTATGAAAAAATACAGATGAAAAAATTTCTTAATAATAAACAATATTTTTTATAATAATTTATTTTAAATTTTAGTTATGTTATAATCATCATGAATGCTTGTGCAATGCTTTGAAAGCACTTGGGTAAATAGTAGAAAAAACAAGTAATTTTTTTAACAATATTAATTTATGTATTAAATGATTGAATTATTTTTTTCAAGAATCTATTGGATAAATATAATATATATGAAATTATAAATAATTTTTTTTCATTTTTTTATTTCTTTAAAATCAAATTGATTGAACATTCTTAAAACTAATTTTTAATAATATTTAATGTTTAATTTTTTAAATCATTTAGAAAATAATTAAATTATATTTTTTCTGAAATTTATGGAATATTTTTGATCATGTATTGAGAGAATCAAGTATGTTCTAGTTTTTGTTTTTAAAATTACATTTATGAACTATAAGGACTAAAATTTTTGTTATAATTATTACAATTAAAAATTATTTACAAGGGTGTCAAACTAAATGATAAGATGAAAATTAAAACTTCTATGTGACTAAATTTATTTTTTATGAACTAATTTATAACCTTTCCTCATTATATTTGAATATATGTCATTTTGTATCCCTTTTATGTGAGTAGAAACATATTATATATTAATATGTCGTATATTAATAAATTTTCTACCCATCCAACTTATTAAAGTGAACTTCCTATCATCTCTTCCTTAAATATGTTGAGTAATTATGATCGACCATTTTCTACCCGAATACATTCCAATAATTTTTCCCCACATCATAGAGGTAATTGTCTCACCAAAATATCAACCTATAAGACTTTAAGTGTAAGTTAAATGAGGTTTACTTGAGAATAGATATAACTCTTAACTGAGTATTTTTATGTTTATTTATTATTCCATATCCTATAAATAATGTATTGAAATTATTATATAAAAAAACTATTATCATTGATATTCTAAAATATAATTATGTTAACGATAAAACCTTTTTATTCTCCATTTTATTCTTAAGATAATTGAAAACAAAGCTCAATCGTAAGTGTACACTACCACCTCCATGAAGCGATGTGTTTAATTTTTCATCCCTAGTTAATATGGTTGGTTAAAAGTATTGATAAAATAAATATATATAATATTTATTAGATAATAATTATTATATATAAATATTATATTACTTAACTTATTACCGTTCAACCTCTTGAAAAATGATAACGTCGCTCAGGCGTACACGTGAAAAAACACCACTATAAAGTGTTGTGATTAGATTTTCATGCCCACCACTCATGTAATGTTCTAAAAATATTTTTTAATGTATAAAATTTATAATTTGATTATGATTAATTTCCCAGATATTATAAAACCATGAAAATATTTTCCATAGTCAACCCACTGAAGTCATTTTCTACTTTTTAATTGAATATCGTCAAAATTCCCTAACATGAACTTCACTAATTAATAAATAAATGAAAAATGTTAATAAATGGAATACTTATAATTTAATTAATTTTAAATCTTTACTTAATAATTTTTAAATATAATAAACATATGACATTCATGTGTAAGGGAACTTATCAATCCATATGCCACTTAATGAACGTTCTTTTAAATGTTATTTAATAGTATTCATTTCAAATATTTTTCTTGCATATCAATGTTCTTTTAAATGTTTCATGAATATTTATTTTCATACATAAACTATTTTCAATTTAAATTTTACACTAATTTTGTATTTTATTAAAATGGGCTGAGAATGGAATCTTGTTAATATTTACCATACCGGTCACTTTTGAATATTTTTACACAAGTGAAATTTAATGCTTTTAAAATATATATGGAATGAGAGAAATTAACCATTATTAAGACCATTATTTATTTAAAATATTACCATAAAAGTTTAATTTTATATATATATCTATATATATATATCATATTTCTATTTTTTTCTAGAAATTTTATATCTGTTGAGTATTCAAAGGAAAAAATATTATATATATATTTTTATATAAAGACTAATTTTTCTTCTACACATGTGTTTAAAATAATAATTTAGAATAATTTATCACAAAATTGAACACTTATATAATTATTATTTGTCTTATAATCAATGTTCATTATTTATGATGATGAGTGATTGCAGTATAGATCTCCAATTCATTGGGTAAACTGAATGAGTTATAATGAAATAATTTACTCCAAATAGATATATTAGAATTATTCATGATGGTTATTTTATTATACAGGTGATTGTAAGGATAATTCCCCATGGTAACCACATGATTTGTTTTGTGATTTGAAGTGATATTTTTTAGGAATTATTTAACTTCATAAAGAAATATAATCATAATATATTTAAAAGACTGTTTATAACCCTTTTAATGGTGAGAAATATATTATTAATTATGATGTTTTAATGAGTTATAATGTTTTTTAGGAAACCATCATGAGTATTATTATGCCTTTTTGATTACTTATAATTTTTTTTAAACATTGGGTAATGTATCTGAATTCTTGGGTAAAAAATAATTATTTGATATATATGTTTATTATAAAAAGAAAAGCATTCATATAGGTTCAATTAAATTTATCAAATGAACTATCAGGTTTCATTTATTTTTCTATCTCTTATTGTGCTTTGTTTTTCACATCCCATATTTTAATTTTTTTTACAAGTCTTAATAATGAGTTGGAACTACAAAAATCCCATACATTAAGCTAGGGGATTTAAAAAACTATTAGAAAACTTGTTTTGAATGAATCATGAGTATAAATTTAGGTTTATTTTTGTGAAAGAAGGACATTTAATGGAAGTGATTACATTTTACATTAATTTTTTTATATGTAATATTTTTCCTTGATTCACTAAATCTATAAACCTAAAAGTTCATTAGAATGCATTAAAATTTATTCCTTTCTATTAAAATCAAAATTATGGGATGATTATTGTTTGGGTCATTATGGTTTATTTTGATTTTCAATTATATAATATTATGTTTTATATTGGTAGTGGAACTTATATGTATCTTTAATCTCATTTTTCTAAATTGATAATTCAAGTATTATTGTAGGTAGCCTTTGTGGGTCTCCCTTATTATCATGATCAGCACAACTGGGGTTCCCGTGGAGGAGGTTCATGAAAATGTGGTATTTGAGATATGGAGGAGAGATATGGTTGTGTTTGGAGTGAATAACTATTTATTATTTGATTAACATCTTGGGAAATATTTTTAGTAAAACTTAGTGTGTTATATAAGACTAAAATTTGACTTGGTAACATCTGATATTCCACCCCCAAGATCCAACAGAAGGATCACAAGTTCAATAAACACCCAAAACACGATAATAAAGACTATTAGACATAGAATTAGGAGAGGTGCTTTTATTATATTGTTTTTTGTTGTTCTTAGATCATAGGGATTTTGGGAAAATTAAAATGATTCTAATTAAACAATCCTAAATTAATTTTCATGATACCAGGACTAAAAATGGATCATGGTGGTTGTTAGCCCGTAACATTGGTTTTTTGAGGTTAAATAGGATTATATAGTTGATATTAGGGTGATTATAATGATGTAGGAGGGTGATTCATCAAAGAACACATTATGTGTGATCTAATTCAACACCTAGATTTTTCAATATTTTATTACTTATGCATCATTCAATGTACTTGATAGCTTTATCCAATCAAAAAATTCTTAAATGAAATAATGATATATTTTGGTAAAATATAAATATTTAAGTATGAAAATTAAAACATAGTAATCAAATTAGAGGGAATTTATAGGACATTATGTGTTATGAAATATTTATATAAATAGTATAAAGGCTATAATTAATATGAAATAAATTGAATTAGTATACATAAAATGACTAATAATATCATTTTAATCATAAAATTGTATTTTATGAAAATAATTATCATTTTATGCGAAATGCTTTTTTATCATAAGAATATTTTGATTAATGTATTGTAATATATAAGGATATAAATAATTAGTGAACAAAAATTAGTAAATGATACAAAATAAGAAAAAGTATAAATTATTTTCTAAAGATTTTTTTCCTTTTAAAATAGTTTTTCGTTATAGTTTATAATTTTAATTAAAAGATCAATTTATAAATTTTAATATTTAAATATTCAAAACTCATTTTTTTCATATTTTTAAATATAAAATTTTCAAATGATTACTTTTTTAGGTTTTTATGAAAATATTGACTTCAAAATGAATAGATAAATATAGTTTTTATTTAAAATAATGAGATTTATTGAATTTATTTATATTTAAGTATGTTATAAAAATTTTTGAAACCCTTTTATACAAAAGAATATATATTCTAAAAGTGAAATTATAGATTTAAAATACAGATTCTAGTTTACAGACCTATATCCGATATTTTACAGCATAAGTAATATTTTTCTAAAGAATTTTTTTTAATACAATATACATTAATTATTTTTAAATTTTTTTATCACTTTTGGAAATTGAATCAATTCAAATTAATTTAAAAATATAAATTATATGGTATAAATTATTTAATAAGGAACATTTAAATTTTATGGATAATGGATAAATTAATTTGGTAAAAATTAGATATTGAGGTTAGAGTATATTAGTGCTAAAAGGGTTTCACCAAGGAAAAAGGATAAAATATTCTCAAAACATCTGTTCAGATGAATGCTTGAAGCCATTATATAAATTATTATTTTCTCAACCCATTAATTTGTTTTATTTTCGATCCACATTACTTTTTTTTGACATTCCATTATTAAAATTTTATGAGTATTTAAAAAAAATATTTCCCTTCTATCTTATAAAAGGGTTCCTCTAATAACATCTTCAATACCTCTCTTAAAATTAATTTTTCTCCAAAATACATTCCATTTTCCATAAACATTAATCATAATGATCACATTTTATCTTCTTGTGGTAATTGATTTACCTAATCCCTCATTTTTCAGGAAGTTTTCCGTAGTGTAGAGAAAGTGTTATTTTCAACAATACATAATGTTTTTATTTAAATAGGGAGATTGGTGAGAATAATACTCTATATCTTTATGATGATTTTGATGCTCAAAAATACCCTTAATTGTTTTCTAATGATTTTATTTTTTAAGTATATTTCAGGGATTTTTTATTTATTATTTATTTTTGGAAGAAATATTTATGTTCTTGAACAATGAGATTTAATTGTTAATGTATTTGCATTATCATGTTCTAGAAACACTGTTCATGCTCTACATATTTCGTAATTGCTTAATCGTGTTCTGGAATCACTGTTTATACCCTATGTGTGGAAATGTAGCGAAAAAAAGGAACCCTCTGTTTACATTTAAAGTTATCAGAAAAGTATGGTTAATCAATAATACGTTATTGCCAAAGTATGAAAACGAACCCTACGTTAGGAAATAACCATACGTTTGGGATATTAGAAAATTATGGAAGGAGAATCGTGTGTAAGTGTTAAATGTTATTTTTTTTCTCAAAAGTATGGTTCATCAGCATTACTTTTGTAAACAACATTATGTTTCTGAGAAAAGTATGGATCATGTACCTTTTGTTTGGAAGCTTATAAAAGTATGGATCATTTATAATACGTTTAAAAGTTGAAGAGAAAAGAATGGATGGACAACCCTACCTTTGTGATCAACCATACGTTGACAACCTTATGTTTGAAGGCTACGTCATCAACCTTACGTTTATGATCTACATTACGTTCATTGTATACATACTTTACAACTCAACCTTAAGTTTGGCGTTGGAGAATTTAAAGTTGACATAATTATTCAACAATCTGCAAGAGAATTATCCGGACGATTTTAAGCTGGAATAAAAGATGATCTTAATGCACAACTTTGATGAGTTCAGAGCCATTTAAGTATCGAATCAAAATGATATTTTCATGTCAAATTACATGGAGAGTTATGAATACTCTATAAATTTAAATGTTTGAATTTCACAAGTAAAAAGGCCAAGATTTTGGCTCTTATTTTTGAAGATGAAGTATTTTCTATATCTATTTTATTTTATGGTGTGTGTAAGTACAAACTGCAAATAGTGATCAAGAACACAAGAGAAGATACATCTATAAAAATACAAGATCTATTGTACGACATTTAGAAGAGAAGAAAAAACAGAGTCAATCACGATCTACATTTATGTTGATTATGAAGAGTGGTAAAAGCTTTGTTTGTTAAAGAAGAAGATATATGACAGAAAAATCACTTATTTTTCACTTAAGATCTATTGTGAATATGCTGCTGCTGAAGTTGCGATTTATATTTCTATATCAACTGCAACGGGATCGACTCAGAATGACTCTTTCTTGAATATCATTCTTTCTGAAGAAGACGATCCATTTACTGTCAATTGCATTCTATTGAAATTTTAAAAAAAAATAGGAAGGGTATTGTTAAAGAACAAATTCTTTTTATCTTGAGTGACCAGGATCTTGTTCTATGCTATGTAGGTTCTATTATTGAACCATAAGGCTATGTTTTTCCTATGATCTTAATGGTGTTAACTGCCTGCACTCAGTTGTTGAAAGGTGTGTTGAGATGACGACCAGATAGTGAAAATCGCCAAGCTTGTGGAGTAGGGCACCGGTGGAGTGGTCTAGGGTCCTTCTGTTCCCCGAAAAACTATATATCATGTTTCCATGCATTTCATATTTTTGCTGCATTAATCTATCTAGATAAAGTTAAAGGACAGAACACAATCTCGCGAAGATTTTTTAAAATACATGAATCACCCCCCTCTTATGTATATTTGATATAATCTCGATCCAAAAATTGGTATCAGAGGTTGGGCTTTTGATAAAGCTCTAACTAGATAAAAGCGATTAAGGATTATTCGCATATCAAGATGACTGATAAAATAGAGGTAATTTCCATTGTTAGATCACTGTACTTCAATGGAGAAAACAACGGATGCTGGAAGTCGCGAAATATTATCTATCAGAAAAACCATGGATACAGAGTATATTCTAAAATACAGACTCCATATGAAATACCTAAAAAACCTAAGACATGGAGTGCAGCTATGGAAGAAGAATATGATATGAAATAAAAGGAAATTAATGAAATCATATGTGGTCTAGGATGTGATGAATTTTATAGATTATTTTAATGCTCGACAATATATGGGATGTGGAAAACTATTATTGTTTCTTATAAAGGAACTAACAATATCAGGGAAATTAAATATGATACTACTAAGATTAAATTTGATACATTGAAAATGGTTTACGATTAACGCATTACTCAAATGATTGGAAGGTTAACAGAGATTTTCAATAATATAACCACCTTGGGAGATCCCATTAAACAGGATGATCAAGCTTTAAAAGTACTGAGAGTACTGCCTAAAAGATGGAATGGAATCTCTATTGCAATGAGATAGTTGAAAATTGCCAAAGAATTAAATATGAGAGAAGTGATTGGAACACTAATGATGTATAAAGGTGAGAGGTAAGATGTAACAAATGAGCATAAAGAATTTATCAAGATAGATAACACTACCTTGAAAGTGTCATCACAAAGCAAAAAGATGAAGAAAAGTGTAAAAGTGAAATCAGAAAGTTCTAATTTTTAAAATTCAGATGTGGAACTGGCTCAGCTTGGAAGAAAGTTCACCAAATTATATATAAAGAAGAAGGGATTTTAAAAATATTTCAAAGGGATGAAAAGGAAGTCAGATGTTATGAGTGAAAGAAAATGGGGCACATTAGACCTGACTGTCAGCAGTTAAAGGATGACAAGAAGAAGAAGTTTTTCAAAAGGAATGATTATGAGCATAAGGACAAGAAATAAATCAAAGCTACATGGAGTGTTTCTGAAGACTCTAGTAGCACTTCTGAATCACACTAAGAGAAGGAAGAAGTAAATCTGAAAGCCAATAAGTGTTTTATGGTAGAAACAGAGGAGGTACAATCTTAGTACTCTTCTAACTTTAGTTTGTAATCTAGTTACTCTAATTAAAAATGTGTATCCTACTGCAATATGATTGAAGAAAAATAGTATTCTCTATTTAATAAATATAAGTCTTTAAAGAACAATCATAAAGATGTTTTTTATGAAGGAGATAGAATTATAATGTAATTGAAGGAGTTAATTGATAAGTATAATTCAATTAACATTGACTATGCAGACCAGGAAGCTAAAATAAAAACTCGACAAACAGAAGTAGAAATATATAAAAGTGCAGCCCTTGTTTTTACCAAAGAATAAATCGTTTGAATGAAATTCCTAGAAAACGGTTATTAAGAAAGAAAGATTTAGAATTGGAAGTAAAGGTGAAAAACCTATGTTGTACAAGAATTATTTTATTCCAAGATCAAAAATATTAAATTGTAAATACTGTTGAACAAGGGGAAATATTTCTATGAATTGATTCTTAAGACATCCTCAAATAAGTGGTATTAAGAATGATTTTTTTTTCAAGTAATTTATTTGATTATATTGATTTAAGAAAAGCAAAGCAAGTATGGATTCCCAGATCTTTTCTGGCTAACACAACTAGACCGAATAGAATATGGGTACTAAAGAGACTTCATTAAATGACTTTGCAGGAAGCAGGTCTTATATGAAAAAAGAGCATATGGTTTATGGAAAATTGATTCTCAAGGAATATGAGTGGAAACTCATTGAATTTCTCTACACTCACTCAAAAATATAGTGAACTTTTCACTTTTGGTGACAATGCCGATTGGAAAATCATTGGTATTGGAATAGTTGGAGATCCAGAAATTATCTCAATCAAAAAAGTAATTTATTTATAATGATTGAAACACATTATGATAAGTATCTCTCAACTCTGTGATCATGGTTATACTGTTTATTTTTTTCTTATAACTGTAGTACTATTTTTAAAAATAAAATGATTAAATTTAGAGCACTAAGAACTGATAATGTATACTCCTTGGATTTGAATTCCTTGTGTAAACAACAAGTAAATTGGATTAACTGAAAAAGGGAATGAATCCTATATCTAGCATAGGAGACTTGGACATTATAATTTATATTATTTACATAAATTATCTTAGAAACAATTATTTTATGAGTTTACTAGTCTTAGATTTGAAAGTGACAGATTCTGTGATTCATGTCAACTTGGAAAGAAACACAAATCATCCTTCAAATTTGTTAACAAATTTGCTAAAACTAAACCTCTAGAACATATCCATATGGTTTTGTTTGGATTTTCAAGGGTATATAGTTTGGAAGGTAAATTTTATGTATATGTTTTAGTTGATGATTATTCTATATTTACATGGATTTTCTTTTTGAAATTTAAAAATGAAGATTTTATTTTATTTAAATGTTTTTGTAAATCTACTCAAAATGAAATTTTTTTTAATATATTTTAATTACGAAGTGATCATGGTGGAGAATTTGAGAATCATGAATTTAATTCCATTTCCACAAACCTGGGTATTAAACATACTTTCATTGAATGAAGAACACCTCAAAAAATGGAATTGTTGAATGAAGAAATAGGACTATCCAAGAAATGGCTTGGACTAAGCTAAATGAATATAGTATTCCTACGTATTTTTGGGAAGATGATCTAAGCATAGCCTGCTATATAATGAATATAGTTTTTATTAAATCAATTTTGAAAAGGACACTCTATGAACTTTGGAATAATAGAAAACCTAAAGTAAATTACTTTAATGTTTTTGGAAGCAAGGTCTACACCTTGAACACCAATGGAAGTCTTGGCAAGTTCGATCAAAAATCTAATAAAGGAATTTTATTAGGATATTCAGATACCTCCAAAGATTATAGAGTCTATAATATGAATTCAAGGATTATTGAAGAATTAGTTCATGTGAAATTTGATGAATCTGATCCCTTTGATAAAAGGACAGATCAAATGGATGAATCTGACTCTAATGATAACATGAGACTTGAGAACTTGAAAAATGATTTTGAAAAAGTTATAAATGAAATTCAGTCCAGTTCAGAAGAACATGATATTGAAGAACCTATAAGTGTACTACCTAGACAGACTAGAACCCTAAAGAATCATCCTTTATAAACTATAATAGGTGACTTATACATAGGAATAAAATCTAGAATAAATATAGGAAATATTGTATAATTCCTTGCATTTAAATACCAACTGGAACCTAAGACTATAGAAGAAGATATAGAAGATGAAATTTAGATTATAGCAATGCAAGAAAAATTAAACCAGTTCAGGAGATATTATGTCTGGGAATTAGTTGAAAGACCACAGAATTATCCACTGATAGGGACAAAGTGGGAGTTTAGGAATAAAAAATATTAACAATGAATAATAACTAGAAATAAAGCAAGACTTGTAGCCAAAGGATATAATCACGAAGAAGGTATAGACTATGATGATAAATTTTCACATGTATCTAGGTTAGAAGCTATTATAATCCTTTTATCCTATGCATCACATATGAATTTTAAATTATTTTTGATGGATGTTAAGTGTGCCTTTTTAAATGGTTATCTAATGGAGGATGTTTATGTTGAGAAACCTCCTCGTTTTGAAAATTCACAAAAAACAGATTCTGTTTTTAAACTTACTAAAGCTCATTATGACCTTAAACAAGAACCTAGAGCTTGGTATGAAAGATTAAGATCTTTTCTTTTTAAAAATGAATTAACTATTGTAATGGAAGAACCAACACTATTTAAGAAAACTGTAAATTCTAATATTTTATTGGTTCAAACTTATATTGATGATGTAATTTTTTGGATCAACTAATAAATCACTTTGTCATGGGTTTTCAAATCTAATAAAAAAAATATTAAAATGAGAATGATTGCAGAATTAAATTTATTTTTATGACTTCAAATATATCAAAAGGATTTTTGAAATGTTTTGAATCAATGAAAATACATTACTGATTTCCTTAAGAAATTTGGACTTGAAAACAACAAGACATATACAACTCTTATGGGGACTAATATAAGACCTGATTTGGATGAAACTGGAATGTCAGTTGACAAAAAGTCATATAGAGGTATGTTTGGTAGTTTAATATATCTTACTACTAGCAGGCCAGATATAATGTATTCAGTATGTCTTTGTTCTATATTTCCATCAATTCCAAAAGAATCCCATTTAACTACTGTTAAAATAATTTTTAGATATTTAAAAGGAACTATTTTTTAATCTCTACTTTATCCCAAAACTTATTTTTTTAATTTAATTTCATATTCAGATAAAGGCTTTGGGAGTTGTAGATTAGATAGGAAAATCACTTCAAGTACTTGTCAGTTTTCAGGGAAATCCTTAGTGTCATGGTCAAGTAAGAAACAACACTAGTTTCCATGTCAATAGCCGAGACAAAATATGTTTCTAATGATAGTGGATATTCATAAGTTTTTTGGATTAAAAACACTCTTATGGATTTTGGACTAAATTTTACTAATACACCTATTTTATGTGATAATACTAGTGTTATAAATATTTTAAAAAATTCCTATTAAACATTTCAAGACTAAGCATATTGATATTATACATCACTTTTTAAGAGATTTGGTTATTAAAAATGATATATTTTAGGAATATGTTAATACTAAAATTCAATTGTAAGATATTTTTACTAAACCACTTCCCAAATCATGGTTTGATTTTACTAAGGGGGAGCTAGGTTTATTTAATTTTAAATAAAATTTTAATTTTATTCATTTTGATTATGTTATTATTAGAATAAACTTGTTATTTATTTTTATATACTCCTAAAATATGTTTTATTTGTTTTTAAAATCTATGTAATGATTATTGAAAACACGAGAATCAAGGTTGTTAGAACCTTTCAAATTCTGAACTGTTTCATTTCCATCAAAACCCTTTCGAACCCGCGAAACCACACCTCTTCTTGTCAACCCTAATCATCGATCCTCTAAAACCCTGACCTCCAAACCTTCATAGATTTTCGTAGAAATGACAAAGACTAAGAGAGCTGATGAGGCCATGACCAACAATCCCAAGAAATAGTGCTTACAAGGAAAGAAAATCCTATAGGGAAAGGTGATTGATTTAGAATGGCTATTTCAGATGAACATGTTTTCCAAACAAGACCTTTCATTTTAGAATCTCGAATAGACCTTCAATAGTGAGAATATAGAATTCTTTTATGAAATAGAGCTTCAATATTTCCTTAAATCTATTCAATTTAGTTTGAGAGATGATTATGTCACCATGATGGCTAAGATAGATTATAGAGATTTTTCAATCTCTTCAATTAAAATTAGTCAGATACTGAACATCCCTCATGAGAGAGTGTTTCATTTTGATTTGAAAATTATAAGAGATTCTATGCATAAATCTGAAGATATTATTTCCTTTCTATTTTTCTCTACTAACATAATGAAAATTTTAATTAACGATTTTGAACTAGATCAGAAGATCCTTGTGAAATATGTACAAATAGGGATAGCATTCAGAATGTTAGAAATGGAGAATATACTGTATCCCGACAAGTACATAATGTATCTTCTTCTAAGTGATGTAAAATTAAATTTTCCTAGGTACATGGTGAGGTACCTAAGTTATTTATATCAAAGTGAAGATAGAATGAATTTCTACCCTTTTGGTAGATTCATCTAAAAACACTTGTTCAAGAGAGACATGGAGAGACAGGTTGATGCTATAACTTTTTGTCACCATAGTAATGTATTTAATGCTATTACATTAAGAAAAATCGATTAATTTTTTAGTACAATAAAAGGAAAAATCAGGCCAGTAGGATATGATGAAGAAGTAGAAGAAGAGAGAAATCAGGATCAGCCTAAATAGTAAAAGGAAAATCAATCTACACCCAGAGATAGCTTTGTTTCCAGAAGAATAAGTTTTGAAGTTTAGACTATTCTAGAGGAAGAAAGTCGGGAAGGACTTCATGTAAAAAGATGAAGAGATGATACTTCTCATGAAGAGAATGTTTCAATTGTTTTAACCTCACAAGATTTATTGAGTTGCAGATTTTTAAGAAAAGCTACTACTGAACAATCAATGGAAGTTTTTGTTGAGAGGTCAGAACAAGTGGAAGAACCTTAGATTCAATATGGAATTCAAATAGAAGATGAAGGAGAGACTCAGAAACATGATGTGGCTATTACAGAAGTTGAACCAAAAATAATTGAAGCTGAAATAACAGAACCAGAACCTGAAGTTGAAATTAAAAAAGAGGCAGTTCCTGGAGTAGATGTGGCCATTCCTCATTTATCTTAAGATGAAACTATTAATGACAATCAAATAGAAGAAGTGATGACTAATGTACAGAATGAATATCCGTTAAATGTACCAATAGAAGTTTTTCAAGAGGATTTTTCCATGGAAGAGTCTGGAAAAAACTCAGAGGAAAAATCTGTGGACCAACCATTAGAGCCGATAAATTGAAAGATGATGCTAAATCATTACCCCTAGTTTTAGTACATCACTTTCATACTGAAAATGAGAATAAAGCACAAAGTACCTCTGAATCAGAAAATGAGGAAATGGAAGAAATATACAGGGAGTTACAGAGAGTGAATCAAGAGAATACTGCTCTAAGGAGAGCATTGGAAAAGGAATAATTTAAATTCTAGAGGCAATAGAATAGTATAGATTCAATGAATGAAGTTCAAATTTTTAAGAAAGATATGCTGAATGGGGTTGCAAAATTAATGCCTGAAATCGTTATGAAGAAAAAAAATTTAGATCTCAAATCATTTATGGATACAAAGTTGTCATCTCTTAGGATCGATGAGGCAATTGGTTCAGATACATCAAATAATTTGATCAGAATGTTTAAAGCAATAACCACTGTCTTAATTCATATGAATGACAGGTTGCATGATTTTCAATGCAACAGTGTTCCTCTTTTAGTGCTGCTGGCCAATCAAAAGTTTTTTGTTGAACAGTTGATCGCAAATGAACCTGGAATCAGATTTGTCATGGATAAGTTAAAAGTGATGTTGTCTTTGTTTTAGGAAAAGGAAGAATGACTAGATGATATTTTCAGAGTCAAATTAATTTAAGACATTCATATGACTCAAGAGAATATGGATCTTATTGTTATTCTTGGTGATTGAATGATGAGGAGACTAAGGGAGAAGCTATCAGAAATCAAGGAAGTAGTTCAAACAATATATACCCTATCTAAACCATGTCCAACCCTTGATTCCTGTTTTTATCAATTTTTTACTTTTAAATATTTTCAATGACAATCTGTTTCATTATATGTTTGTGTGTTTGTTTGTTTTAGTGTCTTTGATTAGATATTCCAGTAATCCAAATTCACTAATTGATAAACCATTAGATATATCATTTAATTTAGTTCAGTTCTAAATTAATATGTGTTATATTCCTTATTTTTTCATTCTTTTTGATATCACAAAATCGGGGATAAATTTGGATAAACACAACATTTAATTTTACCTCTTTTTATTAAAGCATAAATAAATTTTTTTATATTTTAAAATCATTTAAGAGGGAGAAGTTTGGATAATTTTTTTTAAAAAAAATTTATTTTTTTTTATTTAAGGGGATATATTCTTCTTTATTTTATTTTTATTTTTGAAAAAGGGGGAGAAATGTATTTTTATCATTACAGATAACAGAATGTTTATTTATTTTTCGAAATAATCTTGTTAAAATTAAATATTGCTTTATCTCATCAAAATTTTAAACTATATGTAATTATTTTTCAAAATTAATTTCATTTATTATTTTATGGGGTTTTTATCATTAAAAAGGTGTATATTGTTGGGCAAGTGTTGTTTTAGACAATACATAATGTTTTTATTTTAAGAGGGAGATTGTTGAGAACAATACTCTATCTCTTTATGATGATTTTGATGCTCACAAATACCCTTAATTGTTTTCTAATGATTTTAATTTTTAAATATATTTCAGGGAATTTTTTTTATTTTTGGATGAAATATTTAAGTTATTGAACAATGAGATATAATTGTTAATGTATTCACATTAGCATTTTCTGGAAACACTACTCCTTCTCTATATATTTGAGAATTTCTTAAGCGTGTTCTGGAATCATTGTTCATACCCTACGTATGGAAACATTGCGTAATGAAATGAACCCACTGTTTACATTTTATGTTATCAGAAAAGTATGGTTAATCAACCATACTTTATTAGAAAAGTATGAAAAAGAACCCTATGTTAGGAAAAAACGCTATGTTTCGGATAGTAGATAAGTATGGAAAGATAACCGTATATAAGTGTTAAAAGTCCCATTTGTTTCTCAAAAGTATGGTTCATCAACCTCACTTTTTCAAAAAACCTTACATTTCTCAAAAAAGTATGGATCATGTACCATTCGTTTGGATGATTATAAAAATATGGATAATTTATCGTACGTTATAAAGTTGAAGAGAAAAGTATGGATGGACAACCCTACATTTTTGATCAACTATACATTGACAACCTTACGTTTGAAGGATAAGTCATCAAACTTATGTTTATGATCTATATTTAGTTCAGAGGATTCATACTGTACAACTCAAACTTACGTTTGGTGTCGGAGAATTTATAGTTGATATTATTATTCAATGATCTGTAAGCGAATTATCTGGCTTATTTTAAGCTGGATTAAAAGATGATTTTAAAACGTGTCTTTGACGAGTTCAGAGTCATTTATAGAACGAATTAAAAGGTGATTTCATAGAGAATTAAAAGGAGAGTTACGAATTCTCTGTAAATTCAAATGTTTGTATTACATGAGTTAAAAGATGAAAATTTTGGATCTAATTTTTGCAGAAGAAGTTTTCGTTATATTTGTTTTATTTTAAGGTGTGTGTAAGTACGAAATGAAAATA
The DNA here is from genome assembly GCA_963277665.1 of Viscum album. NCBI lineage: Eukaryota > Viridiplantae > Streptophyta > Magnoliopsida > Santalales > Viscaceae > Viscum > Viscum album. The sequence continues at coordinate 2,022,800,137 of OY728137.1, read as the reverse complement.
GTGATCAAGAACACAAGAGTAGATACATATATCAAAATACGAGATCTTTTGTACGACATTTAGAAGAGAATAAAAAACAGATTCAATCACGATCTACATTTCTATTGAATACAAAGAGTGATAAAATCTCGGTTTGTTAAAGAAGGAAATACATGACAAAAGATTCACTTATTCGACATTGAAGATCAATTGTGAATCTGCTGCTGCTGAAGTTGCGATTTATATTTCTATATCTACTATAACTGGATCGACTCAGAACAACTCTTTCTTGAAGATTATTCTTTCTGAAGATGACGATCCATTTGCTGTCAATTGTATTCTACTGCAGTTGTGAAGAAAAATTGGGAGAGTATTTTCAAAGAACAAATACTTTTTATCTTGAGTGAACATATCATCATTCTAAGCTGTGTAGATTCTATGATTGAACCAGAAGGATATGTTTTCCTTATATTGTAATGGTGTCAACTTCCTGTACTAAGTTGTTGAATGGCCTGTTGAGATGAGAACCAGATAGTGAAAATCGCCAAGCTTGTGGTGTGGGGCGTTGGTGGAGTGGACTAGTGGCCTTATGTTCCCCGAACCACTATATATCGTGTGTCCCTACAATTCATATTTCCGATGCACTAATCTATATAATTAAAGATAAAAGACAGAACACGATCTCGTGAAGATTTTTGAAAAGACACAATTCACCCCCCCCCCTCCTGTGTATGTTTGATATAATCTCGATCCAACACATAGAAATCATAAATTTATCAATATGTGTAATCATTTTCACTTAGATTCATTCCTTTAAATCGTAAATTTTCATTTCTAAATTTCACATAAACATTTAAATCAATTGGTACTAGTTTTATAATTTATGAAATTATTCTATGTTAATAACCATTAACATCATTTCCTTTTTCCCCTTAAGGAAAAAATGACATTTGTTTTTGCGTGTATGAAGATTACCCCCTCTAAGAAGAATCACATTTTTTCCTTAACCACCTTACAAGTTGGGTCATTATATTTAGTTTTACAATTTTTAAATATTTTATAATCATAAATTATAAAAATATTTTAAATTTCTTCTATTTATGGGGAAAAAATCATCAACCATGAATACATTCTAATTACCACATTCATAGAATGAATGATTTATGTTATTCATTTCATCACTACATAACATGGAAAGAAATATCAATGGTTTTAATGTATAATTGTGATTTTCATGATAGCATTCTAGTTATTTAATGATAAATTGTATAACCTATTAATTAAATTATACAAAAATGATCATCATCAATTCAATTGTTTAAAATAATAATACTATGATGAAAATAATTTAAATCATATTATGTGATATTTTCAAATCCATTACATCTTTTTATAATTCATTAAAATTATAACAGATCACATCAATAAAAACTAAAAATGATCATTCTACTTATTTTATATTGATATTAAAACTCAACCACCACTTAATCAACCATTAATTGTGGCATTTCTTGTTTGGTTATGTTTAACCACCTACATGAACAATGCATTGAAATTATAACAAGGATGAAAATGGGAAAGACATTAATTGTATAATACTATATAAATATGTAAAAATTTATTTTTTTTGAATGGTGATGTTATTTTTAAAACCATTATTTAATAAAATCATTTTTATTCATTACGAATAACTAAAATATGATCATCGCTGATTACATCTTTAATAATTTTGAATAAAAAATAAAATGGAATGAAATTATACTCATATAAAAATAATTAAAAATATATCATAATACCTTTAATGATATATGGATGATGAATATTTTAAGAATAATTTATTCCAATTCCATTGTTTTGAAACATGTTCAATACTATCAATATTACTTATACATGATATTGAAAGTAGGTAAAACTAACTAGAATTCATATAGATATTGATTATAGATGAAGAGAATTAATGTAAAATATTTTATTGATGTGAAAAAATAAGTTTCTAAAATATTTATATTTTTTTATAAAGTTTTTAGAGTGAGTTCTTGTAATCCATTATAAAAAAGTAATAGTTTCTTATCTCAATTTTTATCCCTTGAGAAAAATTTCTTTTCACACACCATATTTACTTTTCAATGTTGTCTCTTTTGACCCTTTAATATTTTTTATAATTTTAATATAATTTAAAATGATATTTAATGATTCATTAGAAATCATATCCTTCAAAGTGTTTTTGAGTCAAAAGTTTCTAATGTTATAAGGGTTTTCTTGGTCAAAATTTTGATTATTTTATACATAATACATTTTGTAGCAATTTTTTACTTTTATGGTGTAACATCTTCAATGGTATGAATTTTTTTTCATAAAAATTGTGTATTTCATGAGATATACTAAAAAAAATCATATTCCATTATTTAAATAAAAATTTATTCAATTATTATCCAAATAGAAATAGTTTTTGGTAACTCAACCTTAATTAATTGAGATATGATCATTCTCTTGAACATATTTCATATATTTTGGGTTCATTGAACCCCTAATTGTATTACATATATTTTATATTTTTTATCTATGGATTTAAAATCATACTGCATAAATCATTTTCAAATATTTCTTACCTTGTAGAGTATGTTCCCCATAAGGCATTTGGATTGCATAAATATACTTTATTTATGTTATAATATTATTTAATGAGAATTATTATTCTATGCATGATTCATCCCAACCTAATATTTTATTTTATTTTATTTCATAGTCCTATTTTGTAAAATTAAAGTTTAATATAAATATGAGTTTATTACTCTTTTATAAAATGTTGGATTTCAATAAAGATAATTTCATAGAACTAAAATGGTTCATGTTATAATAAATCTTTTTTCTTGGTCAAAAAATCTAATATAGTAAAGTTAATTTATTTTTCATGGATCAATTATTAGTGGTTATTTTGTAAATTAAATTTTTTTTAGAATCATTAAATGCACCTTTTCATAGGTTACTTTTTAATATTATATATGTTTTATATTTTATCAATGTTTTCTAAAATCTATTTTATGTTTTCACTTTTGTTTCCCTTTTCATATTATAAAGGACATACATTAAGGGGATTTAGGTTCCATGATTCATCCTCTAATATATAAATATATATATAATTTATGATATTGGACTAACAGTATCAAATAGTTTGATTCATGACATATTCTTGTATGATATTGTTCGAAGCATTCTTTTGAAATTAGGTTTTTAATCTTTGTCAATAAATTAAAATTAGCCTTTGATAGATTGGGGAAAAATTAATTTGAAAACATCCACCATCTTTCCCTATATGTCTTATGAATGTTTCATTTTTATCTAAAGAACATCCCATTGTTTCCTTTTTCATGGATAACCGTCCAATATGAATCAGCATTAATTTTATTCCAAATCCATTACATAGTGAATAAATTATATTCCATTTAATTAATTGAATGGTGTTTACTAAGATTCCATACATTAATAGATTATGGAAATTTTTGACTAAACTATATTCCTCTTTTTCTATAGGGTGATAGTTTGAGGGATTATTAAATTGAAATATATTCCATTTATTTATTGGGGGAATTTTGGAAAATGATATATATTTTATTTTGAAATAGAATATTATTGATTAATTAGTAATTTTTACTATTTATTGTTTAACCATCAATTTATTTTTTCATGATGGGATATAATAATTTTATCCTCTTTATTGATAGGTAAAATTTATCGGTGTTCTGTATGTAGTTATTCCAATATGGATGTTTAATTGACAAGATAATTATGTATTGTATACTCATTATCTCATATGATAAATGAATTTGACTTAAACAATTGATGGGTGGGTACCGACGTTATATATCCCCTTCATACATCTGTAGATCCCATATGAAATGCATATTTCGGAATATAGACTGTGCATCACCAATTAATTCCGATGTATTGACTACAATATTGATAAATTGAATGGTATTTTTTCTACTAATTTTACACCATTAATGACGTCTGTTATAAGGTCTTAATAGAAATCTCAATATGACAGACATTATACATTCAATCAACATGAATTTAGTTATTTATATCCATCAGATATATTTATTTCCATTTTAATCAATGGATATATTATGTTTTTGTTTTTGATTCTATTATGGAATTATTTTTATTATATATTCAAGATATATTATTAATTACCATATTATAATCACTTATGATCTATTATTTTTGTCTCTTATATTTAAAATTTCCATATGTTTTAGATCATCCATATTTATTTTTCCATTTCAACATGTTATAAATAAATTTATTAGAAATAATATTTCTAACATGATGGATTGCATGGAGAGGTTTTGTGGTATGTTGTATACTTATTATGGACTAAGTAGTTCAGATTTAGTAAAAAATGTCAATTAGTGGAGAAATACTTGGGATTTATTAAATTATTATTTTCCCTGATTCTCTAAATCTATAAATATAAATGGACTTGGGAATATATATAATGTTATAATTTCTCTATGTCATGTTATTATGGTACTGATTTATTCATGAATCTATAGTATGCATCGAATTAGTATGTAAGGTATGTGTTTTGTAACTATATCTTGGAGTGTGGGTTTTGGGAACCATGTCAAACATGAGGGCATGATGATGTTTGCGGGGAGAATATCTAATTTGGAGATAGAGTGTCGGTTGGAGGATCTTGATATCATCATTAGTTTGATCTTTTCTAGGTGAGAGTATTTCGTCCTAAAATATTTTTGTGATGAAATAGGTTGTATTCTAGTTGAGGATCCCATTCGTTTGAGAGGTAAAGGAAATTAAATTTTCATGGGATAGTTTTCTAAAGGCCTTTAAATATCGATTTACTCTGATTAATGTAGTGGTAGAAAAATATCTAGGAGTTTCTCTCCCTCTATAAGGGTTTCTTAATCATGTTTAAACTTGATATTGTATTCAAATACCATCCTTGATTTTAAAATTTTGAATCTCTAGATGATTTGGTCAGACCGCAACATTAAAATGAGGAAATACATCCAACTATATAATATGCAATTACCCAATTTACATTTCGTAGGTATATAGATGTGTAGTATAAGGATGTTTTGATTTATAGGATACATCTGTATTTGAGTTCAACATGAGATTATAGTCAATAGATCTACTAATAAAACAAGGATATTATTTTATGATCTCTAATATTAGTGAAGTCGGGGTGTCGATCAACATAGAGTAGACCTCATCAGTCTTCTTTGTGCTTCATTGGGATAGATAGATCTCATTTATTCGATGGGGGGTCCTATATTATGTGGTTTCCCCTAGGGTGATATGTTCATTTATGATTTTATTTTTAAACCATTATTTAAATCAAACAAGAAATATGTTGGATTTTCATGTTTTATCCAACGTATTTGTAACCATATAGGTCGTATCAGTAGTACAATCCTTAAAAATTTGTTCAAATGGGGAATGATGATTTAGAAAAATTATAGACCCATTACTTCCACCATTCACATGTATTTTATCCAATGTGGTAGTCTTAAATAGGTATATTATGTTTGGGGACTTGGCCACAGACAGTTTCAATTTAAGGAGACATCGATGCCAGATGGGATAGAGTTCCTTCTAGGTTATGTCTGCTTATCTTTCACCCAATATTTTAAGTTAATTCATTCATAATAGTTACAGTTATTAATTCTATATATAACACCCCATGATTTCATAGTACATTTTTTCTTTAAAATAATTCAATAACATGCACAACAAGCAACACCGAGTTCGAGCGCACCACGACATACCAAACTAGCCGTTCAAAAGCACTTATGAATAGTATTAACTATATTTTGAAATTTATATACTCCATATAATTTTAACTTATGCATTATGTGTTTCTTAGGCATATTATACGAACAAATTCAATTTTTCAAATAAAAAATGCATTTTTAAAATAAATTCTATTTTACAACATTTTCATGGAAACCCCTTTTTAAATCCAATATTTTATCCTTTTATATATTCAATTTGACATAATAAAAATTTATCTTTATAATAAGAACATCAAAATTTACATTGGATGAAATTTTGGTATTCTTCTAATAATCTTCATTTTTTTATGAATAATGAGAAATACTGTATTTTAATTCAAAACTGAATTTTAATCTAATTTATTTATAATCTTAGATTATAATTTAAGTTGATTTTTAAGTGTAATTAGATTATATTTTTACCCTTTATTACAATTTTGGTCATTGGAATAAATTTTACTTTGAAATTATACATAAATAAGTGTCAATATTTTGATAGTTATTGATTCTATAGAACACGCTATTTGGTTTGACAATGGGAAATAATTTTAAATTAATAAATAAAACTTCTATATTTTGAATTTTGTAAAATATAAATAATTTTTTAATTTAGGAAAAAAAATTAGCTTAGGGTGAAATTTTGGTATTTTTCTGAAAACATTCAATTTTTGATGAATAGTGTAAAACATAGAGTTATTGGTTAAAACTGACTTTTTATTTAAATAATTATTTATATTATTTAAATTTATATTATGTTAAAATAGATAACTAATACCTATATAAGATAAATTTCATTCATTGGAGTCATTTTATAAAATGTTTAGATATATAAATATTTTATTGAACTTTTTACCGTCTTTTACCCACCTCCTTGAAGCATTGGCACATTTGCATAATACTTAATTTTACCACTTCTGTGAGTTGAATTTAAAAAATCCGAGAGACATGGATAACCTCAGTAAGTAAAATTTTGTTCAATAAGATGAAAATATTTTTGGTGAATAGTAACTTGTGACATTTATTTACCATCGATAAAGTTAAATAGGGTAATTAAGGTAAAAGGAATATTATAATAATAATAAATTACCCTAACACTTGTCCTAACATTATTGGATGAGTCATGTATGACCATGGGAATCCTTGGGTCGATTTTGGGACCCCATGGAGAAACTTATGACTGATAATGACACTTTATTTTAATTAACTTAAAGTAAAAGAAAAAAAGACATGAAAAATATATTTTAGTAAATAAATTTTAACATGGGGTTAGATAAGTCATCTTTTCAACTATAAATATTCATTGGAAAGCTAAAAATATTTTCAACATTATGGTTTTTATATATAATTTTTATACATCAAATAAATTAAATTATTTATGAAACAATAATGATGTTGTATTTACCTCATTAATAAATTATTTAAATAAATAAGATTATTAATATTAAAACAATATCCAAAACTAGTCCAATTATTATTGAATGATTTTCTTTCAACCATGAGTCATATTATATTTTAATTTAATTAGTTTTAGACTATTAGAAACCAAATATCACTATATAACAAAATAATATTTTCACACTTTCCTAAAGAGCCCTTCCTCCCCCTTATCAAAGGACACGAGGCCTAACCCATTCCACAGACCTCTAAAGCCTCTTGGATCATATAACCCATGCCCAAATAAGTTTTCGATAACCCTATTTTACACCTAGAATCCATACCTTAGGCATAAGTCACTTCAAAAATTCTTTCTGGTTCAAACCAAAGGAAGTTACCCAAATTAAATGTAACAGTTTCTCTTAAATTCTTTTGTTTCATTTTGTATTATTTTACTTATCCAACCCCCCTAAACACTTATTATTCCTTTATTTTATAACCAAATAGTATCATCAATATTCTATGATTTTTTTATGATAATGATTCCAACTATACTTACACACACCTCCATCTAATTGGTGAAGAACATACTGTTTCTGTTTTTGGAAAACAAACGCCTCATGAAACGATGATTGTCCGATTATCTCCTACGGCCTCTAATGGTGGCCATTAATATGGAACTATATTTATATATGATATATATATTATGTTTATGTTATCATTGTCCTTCATTATTTTCGATTTATATCATACCTTTATGGTTTTCATTATGGGTAAACCGCGATAATTTATTTTGAGGATGTGCGGACTACCGCCCCTCAAACTAATATGACTCATTAATGACTTGTGTGTGATGTATAAAGTATGGATTTAGTGATATTATATATAATATTATACAATAATTATAATATAACTATGTAGAAATTGTGTTTTAATTCCACTGAAATACAAAATAAAATGAAACTAGCGTTCATGCGTACGTACAGCTTACCGTCTCCATGAACGGTGCATTTCATTTCTTATATCCAAATGTTATGTACTATTACAACTAAATATATATAATAGATATATATGATATATAATAAATCTAAATGTGAAATATCATTCTATATATAACGGAATTTTGACCACATTGAGAATTTATAATTATAATAAGTTCATTTTTGACTCAAGTTCCGAACATCGACAAAATGTACGATATGAACTAAAATAATTAACTAAGTGTTATATCAAGATAATAAGTGATATAAAAGTAATAATAAACATGAAAATATTCTTAATCAACTATAAATTAACTTACGTTTATTATTCAGGAAGTCAAGGAACATACAAGTGAGTCATGTCGGACACGTGGTAAGGGGTTTCTTATATCACTTTTAATTCTGTGAGATTTCCAATGTTCGCCAATTATTTATTGCAGGTGGTGTATTGTGTACTGCCATTTGATATATATTTTCTTTATTCTCTTTATATTAATGTTATTCTATAATTTATTGGGTGGTTATTAAATTTTGGTCATACGACTCGTTTGATTACAACGAGGTAAGGGTTATTTCCTCAATCACATTATAATTTGAGATTGTTCATGTGTAAGTATTTTCTTGGACATACCTATCATAAATATCGATATTTTATAAAAATGATTTCAAAAAGTATATTTTATGGATTTATGGGAGGGTCTATTTAACTATGCCGTCATTTTAAAAATTTTAATGATTTATCCTTCAAAACCCTTTTAATTAATGTCCATGTTTTCAAAATGATTTTATGGATTTATTTATATGGATATGAATGTTTTGAAATGTTAATTATTTTAGAACGTTTCAATGTTTTATGGGACAATTTGATTCAAAATTCCCTTTTAAATGACTTCAATTTTTAAATTGTAAGAATTTTAAAGGATTTCATGAAAAATGGGTATTTCTCTCAATGCATTTTACTAATAATTTTCATTTATGTCAACATCCATTAATGGATTTTAAACTTATTTGAAGTTGATCTATTATGATTCAAATATCCCATATTGTATTGAATGTTTTTTGATATTTTTAACTATGGATGTGTTATTATTATACCATTTATGGTTTATTGATAAAGTATTGAAAATTCGTATACTAGTTTTAAAAAAAGGTTTATGTTATACTTCAAACTTTTTATGATGAATGTTTTGGACTAGTATGTTCTGGGTTTGGGGCTAGTAAAAGTAAGTCCTCCAGGTTGGGGTTCGGTTAAAGAAGACTCTCTGGGTTGGAGTCCAGTTACAGAGGCTCTCCGGGTTGGAGTCCAGTTACAGAGGCTCTCGGGGATGTAGTCTGGTTATAGAGGCTCTCCGGATTTGGGTCTGGTTACATTTAGCCCATAAGTCTTGGCATGTGGCCTTGACATAGAAATTAATGTCGGGTACTATACATTCCCTTATTTCAAAATTAGTTATTACATGTAATTATTCGACTAATAGAATATTCATGTGCATGTTTATATGGTAATGTTTGATTTATTTTTTCCATATTATTTTCATGTTTATGTTTAAAAGGATGTTGTTTGATAACACATATTGCCTTAAATGTTTATAGCTTCCAGTAAATTATTTACCCTTACCAAGCATATGATCTCACCAAATTCTTTTGTTTTATTTTCCCAGGATATGAAGATGTTAGTTATGAGTGACTTCAATGCATAATATAGGAATCTTGTACGTTTCTAATGGAATAAATTACTATTTTTTTTCTTTTCAAGTTTTAATGTTGAACTTCGTGAATGTAATCTATTTTCAAAGACTTCTAAACTGATCGGTCCTTCGGGGCATGATTCCTTTTAATCATGACAATGTTATGTATAAATGCACTGACTCTGGGTAACTAGGGTTAGTGTGTTACAGCTGATATCAAAGGAAGTTTATAAATAACCTTGGTAAATAGATTTAGATAAATTATGATAAGAGCACAGTACCCTAAGATAGACATTGAGGTTTAGTATAGAATAACTTATTAGAATTTTGGTAATGTAGAGATTCTGTGATTTTGACAAGAAAATACATCTCTTTTTGGAAATGAGTAAGTAGAGGAAGATCTGGCATAGAAGTACCTAGGGGTAAAACCATAAAATACCACATTGAGTTAGAATCTAATGGAAACGGGTGCATGATAACAGGCATCGATGCAATCTTGGTTACGACACTCCCCGGGGATATACATGGGATAATTATCATTTTCTTTACAACTCATTATGTAGGATTTATGAATATATACCTCCTAAAAGAAATTTTTTTATGATTATGGATTATATCCATAAACTGGTTTACATTAGGTATTTTACATGTTTGGAATTATTCACTGCAATTCATAAAATATCCTAGTGTATGCCATTGTATAGAAATGGCTCCCAGTAGAAGGAATGTGAACTCCACCAATACGTTTGATCCAAAGAGTAATAAGGATCATATATCTCATATTATTAAGCCAAAATTTAGAAGGGAAATAGTCTCCCATGTATTCTCAACATATGAAGAAATATTATCATGTGTTAATAAGATAAGATAATAATTCTCTGCGTCCTATAGATTTGAAGGGATGCAAGAGAAGAAAATCATGGAAGAGATAAAGGTCGATAAAGGGAATAGAGAAAAGAAGGATTTTCCCATATGTGACAACTATGCAAAGAATCGCCTGGGTAAATGCTTGAAGAGAATGGGAGTTTGTTATAAGTGTGGAGAAAAAGGACACCAAGTAAGTGATTTCAAGGGTAAGAAAAAAGTTTCAAATGTACAATGCTTCATCTGCAAGGAGTTGGGACACTACGTGAATCAATGTCCAAATCATCATAGTATACCCGAAATACTTCTTTTGGATAATAATAAAGTTATGATACTACCAAAGATGAAGAGGAATGATTATATTTCTTATGTTTCTATTAAAGTATTGTGTTATTTGAGTATTATATCAATGGTGTACATGTTACAAGAATTATAGAGAATATAAAGAATGTAATGCAGTACTATTTCATTAAGGACATGCGATTGAGAGGAACCAAGAAAAGTTACTCAATATTTGTTTAGATTTTTGGAAAATATATGGTTGAGAGAAAGATAAACCATAATATTGTTCTAATACTGAGGTAGTGATTTTGGAATAATAAATGATTGATTTGGATAAATTATATTGGATATTCTTGACTACCTTGAAACTGATTAATGATTTGTAAATTCCATCATTGTTGGAGTTTACAAATGTTTTGGATAGAAGGAGAATATATAGTAATCTATAAAAAATAAGGGATAATGAAGGTAATTAATAATTATTTATGATAATTCAAGATGTTACAGTGTTTTAAAAGAATACATGATGAAGGTGTTCACATGTTATTATGTGGAAAAAAGGATCTTCATTGTGTTTACGTTCTTTATAAGTTTTGGAATGTGAGTTTAGACAGATGTATTTTGGATAAGTCTAGTTTGAGATTATTTTTTGGATTTCTATAAAAAGGATAACATGGAGGTCGGGCGACAACCAGTCGCGTCCGACAAGGCCGCGGGACACGAACCTGCAACTGAAGGCCGACAATGGTGTATCACCTACCACTAGCCCACATGATGTTCTGGATTGAATAGTTTAGTTTTCTTAAAAAGTTTTTGTAGCTGAATTATAAATTCAATTTTTTTGGAACCCTATACTAATAGGATAAATAGAATTTTTTTTTAAGTTATATTATCTTTTAGAGTGAAAGATGAGTTTTTGGTAGAAATTAGTTAAAAGATGGAACTCTACATGAAAAGTACATATATTTTTTTCTTCACTTATTCTATATAGAAATTAATTCTTAAAATTTAGGTAAGGGATCGTAAAACCAAAAATGTGTTATCCTAATACATTATGTTTTATTGAATCGATGATATTTTAAATCATCATAGATTGATGGCTTTGAGGCCCTTAATTCTACAATTGATTGTGACGAATGAACTCAATCACTCTCTATAAATATTTATGTTTATACTTAAAATATGTGTCTATAATTTCAACTAATGTTATTCCAATCTAGATCATAATTTTGTGGTGACTTTTTCATTCCCCTTTTCCTTTATTAAGACTAAATTTTATTAACACAATTTCTTGACGTGGGTTTTCCCACAAAGTTATTTTCTATTTTTAACCTCTTATTTTCGAAGAACAATTTCAAATTGAGAGGACACAATTTATTGTAGGATGGAAGAATATAAAACCCCAAGATTTCATAGTTCGTTATTTTTTTCAATGTAATTCAATAACTTTCACTACATGCAACACCGAGTTCGAGCCCACCACAACTTACCAAACTAGCCGTTCAAAGGCAGCTATGAATAGTATTAATTGGATTTTGAATTTTATATACTCCACATAATTTAAAATTATGTTTTATGTTTTTCGTAGACATATTATAAGAACGAATTCAATTTTTCATATAGAAAATTTATTTTTCAAAAAAAATTAGTTTTACCACATTTTCATGGAGATCCCTTTCTAAATCCAATATTTGATACTTTTATATATTCAATTTGACAAAATAAAATTATTCTTCATAATCGGGACATCAAAATTTACATTGAATGACATTTTTGTATTTTTATAAAAATATTTATTTTTTATAAATATTGAGAAATACTGTATTATCATTCAAAACATCCTTTTAATATAATTTATTTATAATGTTAACTTATATTATAAATTGGTTTTGAAGTTTATTTAGATTATAGTTTTACCCTTTAATCCAATTTTGGTCATTGGAATTAATTTCACTTTAAAATTATACATAAACAAGTGTCAATATTTTGAAAGTTATTGTTTCTTAAAAACAGGCTATTTGTTTTGACAACATTAATTAATTTTAAATTAATAAATGAAACTTTTATGTTTTTAATTTGGTAACATAGATTTAATTTATGAATTAAAAATATCAAAATTAACTTAGGTTTAACTATTAGTATTTTTCTGAAAACTTTCAATTTTTGATAAATAGTGAAAAACATTGAGTTATTGGTTAAAACTGAATTTTTATTTAAATAATTATTTATTTTATTTAAATTTATTTTAAGTAAAAATATATAAATAATACTTATATAAGTTCAATGTAATTCAGCAGAGTCATTTTATAATAATTTTAGATATATAAAAATTTTATTGAACTTTTTACCATCTTTTACCCACCTCCAAGAAGAATTTGCAAATTTGCATAAAACATAATTTTACTGCATCTGTGAGTTGAATTTTATAAATTAAATGGATATATTAAACCTCAATAAGTAAAATTTGGTTTAATAAAATGAAAATAATTTTTCGTGAATAGTAACTTTGGACTTTTCTTTACCGTAGTTAAAGGTAAATAGGGTAATTCAAGGTAAAAAGAATATTATAATAATAATAAATTACCTTAACATTTGTCTTTACCTTATTGGATGAGTTATGTCTAACCATGGGCATCCTTGGGTCTATTTTGGGACCCCATGGAGACACTTATGAATGATAATGACACTTTATTTTAATTAACATAAAGTAAAGGCAAAAATGACATAAACAAATATCTTTTAGTAAATCAATTTTTTACATGGGGTTATATAAGTCATATTTTAGACTATTAATATTCATTGGAAATCTAATACGATTTACTAAATTATTTTTATTTTTTATAATTTTTAAAAATCAAATACATTAAATTATTTATGACACAATAATGATATAGTATTTTCTTCATTAATAAATGATTTAAATAAAAATGATTATTAATATTAAAAAAATATCCAAAACTCGTCCAATTCTTATTGGATGATTTTACTTCGACCATGAGTCATCTAATATTTTACTTTATTTAGAGTGGGACCATTAGAAACCTAATATCACTATATACTAAAATAATATTTACACTCTTTCCTGAAGAGCCCCTCCTCCCCCTTATAAATGGACACCACATCAAACCCATTCTACACACCTCTCAAGCCTCTTGGCTCATCCAAACCCTAACCAACTAATCTCTCAAGATCCCTATATTACATCTAGAATCTTTACCATAGACATAAGTCACTTGAAAAAAAAATTTGGTTCAGACCAAAGGAAGTTACCCAAATTAAAGGTAACAGTTTCTCTTAAACTCTTTTGTTTTATTTTGTTTTATTTTACTTATCCAACACCCCTAAACTCTTTTTATTCATTTCTTTTATAAAAATAATATTATCATAAATATACTAGGATGTTTTTATGATATGTATTCAAACTAAACTTATACACACCTCCATCTAATGGTTAAGAACATATTGTTTCTGTTGTTGGAAAACTAACGCCTCATGAAATGATGATTGTTTGATTTTATCCTACCGCCTTTCATGGTGTCCATTAAGATGAAACTGTATTTAGATATAAAATATATATTATATTTATTTTCTCTTTGTGCTTCTGTATTTTTCATTTATGTCATACCTTTATGGATTTTATTATAGGTAAAACACGATAATTTCATTTGAGGAAGTGCAGACTACCACCCCCTAAAAGTGATATGACTCGTTAATGAATTTTGTGGGACATATAAAGTATGGATTTAATGATATTATATATGATATTATACTATAATTCTAATATACCTATGTATCATTATGTTTTAATTCCATTAAAATACAAAATAGAAATGAAAGTAGCGTTCATACGTACATACGGGTTACCGTCTCCATGAACGGTGCATTTCATTTCATATCTCCAAATGTTCTGTACTATTATAAATACATATATACACTGGATATATATGATATATATGAAATATAAAGGAGTAATATAATTCTATAATTAATTTAATTTGACCACATGGACAATTTATAAATGTAACATGTTCAGTTTTTACTCAAGTTTCGAACATCGAAAAAATGTCCTATAAGAACTCAAATAATTAACTAATTTTTATATCAAGGTAATAAGTGATATAAAAGGAATAACAAAATATAAAATATTCTTAAGAAAGTAGAAATTAATTTAAGATTATTATTCAGGAAGAACAAGGAACATACGATTGAGTCAAGTTGGACACGTGGTAAGGGGTTTCTTATCTCACTTTTAATACCATGATATTTCCATTGTTTTCCACTTCTTCATGGAATGTGGTGTATTGTGTACTGACATTTTATATATATTATCATGATTCTATCTATATTATGGTTATTCTATGAATTACTTGGTGGTTATTAACTTTTGGTCATACGACTCGATTGATTACAACGATGTAAGGGTTATTTCATCAATCTCATTATTATCGGAGATTGCTCATGTGTAAGAGTTTTCGGTGATATACTTATCATATATACCCATATTTTATTAAAAATATTTTAAAAGGAATCATTTATGGTTTTATGGGAGGTTCTATTTAACTAGATAATAATTATACATGTTTTTAAAGATTTATCCTTCTAAACACTTTTAATTAATGTCCATGTTTTCAAAATTAATTTAATGATTTATTTATATGGATATGAATGTTTTGAAATGGTAATTATATTAAATAGTTTCTACATTGTAAGGGGATATTTTATTCAAAAATACCTTTTAAATTAATTCTTTTTTAAATTGTAAGATTTTTAAATGATTTCATGAAAAATGGCTATTTCTCTCACAGCATTTTACTAATCATTTTCATCTATGTCAACATCCTATAAAGGATTTTAAACATGTTTGAAGTTGATTTATTATGAAACAAATCTCACATATTTCATTGAATGTTTTGTGATATGTTTAACTATGTGTCTGTTATTTTTATACACTTTATGGTTTAGGGATAAATTATTGACATTTTGTTTGATAGATTTAATATGAAATTTTATGACATATTTCAAACATTATTATGAAGAATGTATTAGAATAGTATGTTCATGGTTGGGGACTGGTAAAAGTAAGCCCTCCGTGTTGGTGTCTGGTTACAGAAGACTCTCTAGGTTGGAGTTCAGTTATAGAGGCTCTCCGGGTTGGAGTCTGGTTACAGAGGCTCTCCGAGATGGAGTCTGATTAGAGAGGTTCTCTGACATTTGGTCCGGTTATAGTTATCACATAGGTCCTGGCACAAGGCCTTGACACCAAAATTAAAGTCTGATACTATACATTCCCTTGTGACAAAATTATTTATTACATGTGATTATTCGTCCAATAAAATATCCATGTGCATGTTTATATGGTAATTTTTAATTTTTTTTCCATATTATGTTCATGTTTATGTTTAAAAGGATTTAGTTTTATTACACATCTTTCTTCAAAAATTTATAGCTTCTGCTAAATTATTTACCCTTACTGATCATCTGATCTCACCCCTTTCAAATTGGTATGCCTTTATCAGTGCTATATAAAAGCGATGATTAATGTCACATTTATCCACGCTAAAATAAGCGCTGATAAATTTGTACCCTTTATCAGCACTTTTTTTAGCGCTGATAAAAGGTATCATTTATCAACTCTTTCTTTAGCGCCGATAAAGGTATCTCTTTATCAGCGCTAAAAAATCACTGATAAATGAGTGTTTTCTCAGCGCTTTTATTTTAGCGCTGATAAAACATACCTTTATCAGCTCTTTTAACGAGTACTGATAAATGTTCCATTGGTTTTTATTTAATAACCCTAACTGGCCATCCTCACTCGAACGCAGTCAAGCTTTCGCGGAGGATGAACCAGGCCCCTCGTCCACCGCGACCTCCTCGTCCTCCTCCTCCTCATCCTTACTCCACCTCCTCATCCTCCTCCTCTGCTGCCACCACCATCACTTCCGCCCCCACCCCTGCTTCCGTGACCGCCGGTGCCTCTGTCACAGCTGCCGCTGCCTCCACCCCCGTTGTCCCGACCGCCATCGCCTCTACCGTTGCCTCCGCCGCCTCCGATGTTGCCACTACCATTATTTATATTCATTTTCAGGTAATTTTTTTTCCTACCGATTTAATTTAACGTGTGAAATCCTGACATGAGGTGTTATTACAATAGTAAATGGATGATATAGTTGATAATGATTTTTGTATTTATGGTTCCTTACATATTTCAGAATTATAGAGGAGCACTAGAGACCTGTGTGGTTGTTTTAGCCATTAAACATTCCATTATATAAGTGGGATTATATTTTCATTAATTTTTTTTTTGTTTTCCAAAAAATCCTTACAAGAAGGTTGTGATTAGGGTGGTTTTTGATCAACATGAAAAATATGTTCACTTCCTTCATATTAATGATGCGATGAAAGTGGAATAACTCACAGAAATGTATGTTTCAGATTTTTTGAGACTTAATGAGGTTCCCTCTATAATTGTTTCAAAATGTGATCTGAGGTTGAAATCTAGGTTTTGGATATAATTATAGGTTTCACTAGTTTTCTAGGGTATATTATGAACACATCATCATCTAGTGATGGATATATATATATATAGATAGGGAAGTAAATTTTCTAGAGGTTACTCTCCGAAATCATGCACATGATTTCATTGGATATTGGGAAATGAATTTTCCTTTTGTTGATTTCCCATATAACAATTGTTTTCAGGTTGTGATAAAGATGGATCCCTACTTTTAATTATATGGAAATACATATAGATATCCACAGTACAAGGAAGATATGGGAGAGTGCTCCATAGTTCGTTTCAGTGTTATTCAAGAGATGAAAGAGATAGTGCAGTTGATCTGGAAGAATTTAATCATTACACAGAGTCATAATATATTCAATACGAACCATTGTAATCAACTTTTGGTGTTTCAGTTTAGTGATTAAATCTTTATCGTAGTTTCACATCACTTGGGACATCAGCGGGTAGGTTATGAATGTCTGTTTGCACTGAGTAATGGGATAAACATAGTGATTTTTGGTCACTAGGGAGTCTTTCTTATTGGTTTCAGTTACCATCAGGTTTGATAGCTCTCCATGATGTGTTTAATATTTTCCATTTGAGTAGGTATATACCATATCATTTAAATGTGATTAGATGGGGGATGTCGATCTTGATCCCGATAATACTTTGGTTCCCCAGCCAACTCAGATTATGAATCTGGAGTATATGGTACTATATGATTAAATGACCCTGAGTCTATTTAATGTGGTAGTTTAGACAATATATCCATGATACATGGTGGAATAACTTATTGATGAGGTAGTAGTGTCCTTCTTCATTAGAGTATACATGATCTTGAGTGATTTCTGCGGGAAAATAATTTATTGTTGGGAGATTATAAAGTCTCATTACATTTTATGTGAGGTATGTTTTAACATTTTTCTTGGATTTTTTTATTGAGGAATGCTGATAAAGGATTTGGAGGACACATGTATTGGTAAATTTAGTGATCTATAGGGAATTTTTAGAAACAAAAAAACATTTTTTACTATATTCTGAGAAATTACATGATGTGTAAATAGAGTACATGACATGTAATGACTACCAAAAATGACACATTAATTGGATGCACAATGTGACAATTTTACAAAATTTGTAATGGTTACATATCATATAAATAAAAAATATAATGATTTAAATAAAAAGTGAATTGTTTTTAGTGTATCTAAGTCAAGATAATTACACTACGTGTAAATGTATTACATGTAGTTTCAATGTCACAAAAAAAGGGTTTTAGGATCCATAGTGTTCTTGAGGCTTCATATTTTCTTACAAAATTATCCTCTTGGATAGATATTTATCCCTTTGATATTTTGTGTCACTCCCTCCCATCTAGTTCACATTGTTCTATGCTTGATCACTATTATGGATGGATTTCTTTTCTCTAGGTATGTGATCCTTCTGATTCCTATTTGGATTTTTTTGCACCGACGGTTTGGATACAAATTAGTGATCAGATAGTGATTTCTATCAATAAATTTAAATTTATTCGCATGCATTTTCGTTTGGGGTTTGTGGGATGTTGTAAATGGTGTACTCGGTTTTAGATTATTTTATTCTCATGGGTTTCCGCTATTTTCTGTTTTCTTTCAAGTTGGAAATATATTCTTCTATGTGCCTCTCCTCTGCCACGAAGTCACCTCGTCTTTGTTCTTAACGACACCTTTGCGGTGAGTTTTCTCCTGTTACTCATTAGTTTCCTCTTGTTCACATGTTATTACTATTTGATATTGATGGTTATAATTTGAAATGTATGAGCTAAACACCCGGCTGAAAACCGTGGCCATTGGTGGTCCTTGTTTTCAATCTAAATGAATTCAATGTTGGTTGGTTCTTGTTGAACATTGGAATATAAAAATTGGTAATTTACGTATACTTGTCTTATGAATGAACACCCCTAGATGATAAAACATATGTGATAACTCTTGAATTATCAAATAAAATTGAATGAGGGATGCTCTGTAAAATCTAAAATTTTGATTGTTTGGTTTGTATGGTGTTGCAATTGTGATCATGATTGTGTTTTTGTATGGTTTTTCGGTTGTTTTCGTGATTGATATGCCATTTTTTTCCATGATTTAGTTCTTCCACCATTATATATCAATCCAAACATTACCCATTTTAATGGCACCACCACTTTGTTACTAGTGTAATTTCACTGAATCCTAGAAAACAACTTCCAGAGGACTCTATGAGTCACTTTAAAATACATGGTATGTAGTCTTGTTAAATGGAATATGATTCACCATACATGGATTTCATATAGATTTTAAGGTCACACAACATTTATCTCCAATATTTACACCACATGAATAATCTTCTGTCTCAAACTTGGAATAAGATTCATTTTAAATGTTACATGTCTTGTGAACCTAGGTCACACACAATGTATCTCTAAGACATATACATGAGCATGAAAATATTTATATGCAAGGAAATAATGGTAGAACCATATGACATGTGTTTTACTTGACTCACACCATGTATAGATACCATAGAAACTTTATGGGTATAGACTATACACCCCTAGTGGTCATGTAAGGACTACACACTGTGTACTCCAAAAAAATGTGATGCATAGATGGTGAGGTGACTCAATAGGTATCTAAACTACACGCCTTTAGCTAAAGTTGTTCTAAATGTCATGTATTTTCAAATACATCATTCAGTCTTTGTATGACGAACTTGGAATAAATTTGATATATGTCAGATTAAATTAGGTATCTTATACATACACGATGTTCGCCCTTCTGGACACACCATGTATATGTATTTAACATGAGTTTAAAGGAATTTGTACCATGATTTGTTTTAATAAAACCTAGACAATACTACCTGATTAACTAAAACATAATATTAGGGAAGTTCGAGATCAAACCCATAAAGATGATGAATATGAATAAAGAATGGATGAATGCCAATCGGTTGACAAAAGAGTATGAAGATAGCCTGAAAGAGTTTATCTAGTTTGCAGAAGATCATGAATGTGACCCTTCAAAAATCCTTTGTCTGCATTTACAATTTCATTTTTCAAGACAAATTAGTCTAGAGGAGTTGGAAGAACACCTGATCTGTCATGGAATAGATCGAAGTTATACATGTTGGAATAAACATAGGGAAAAACGAATGTAGGTAGTGGCTCAGATAACACAAAATTTTATAGATAATCTGATATGATTAGAAGCGTGAACAGTGAATATGATAGTATGGAGGGTGTGAATACAGATGTGAATGATGATGAATATCATATTGAGGAAATGACAAGGATAGTTGGAGATGAACTTCGTGATTTCCCAAAATTGATTGAGAAGTTAAAGAGTTCTGAAAAAACTCCATTGTATGATGGTTGCACTAAATATACAGCATTGTTAGCCATATTGAAGCTGTATAATCTGAATGCATGTAATAGGTGGAGTGACGCCAGTTTTACAGAACTACTTTCTCTCCTGAATGACATTCTCCCTGAAGATAATGAACTCCCAAGACAAACATACGATGCCAAATGAATGCTACGACTGAATGATATGATCTCTGAATGAATACATGCCTACCCGAATGACTACATATTGTTTTTCAAGGACCAAAAATCACTTAAAGAATGACCAATGTGTGGTGCTTCTCGATACAAGAAAGATGATTCTAGTCCTACGAAAGTTGTATGGCACTTTCCAATCATTCCTAGGTTTAGGCACCTATATGGAAGTGATGAGACTGCAATAAAATTGACATTTCATGAAGATACACGAATTAAATATGGAAACTACGTCACCCATGTAACACCCCAAGCTTCCATGGTACGCTTCTCTTTCAATAATGCAATAGCTTGCATTGTACCCAAGTTCGAGATTCTAACACACTGCGACCAATCAAAGTAGCCGTTTTGAATATTAATACCCACTTTTTGAAATTATATATATTTTATATTTCAAACTGGACTTCATTTTTGGATTCATAATATCGTAATTAGCCTATGTTGAGTTTTTGGTATTTTTCCGAGAACTTCTAATTTTTGATGAATAGTGAAAAATTATTAAAAACAACCTTTTTAATCAAAATAATTTATAGTGATAAATTATACAATTTATTTATTTTAAAGTATAATTATAATATAATTTTACCATTATATCTAATGGTGGTCATTAGAATTAATTTCACTTTAAAATTGGACATAAACAATTGTCAATCATTTGATTGATATTCTTTCTTAAAAACACACTGTTTGTTTTGACAACAAGAATTAATTATAAAAAAATTAATTCAACTTTTATGTCTTGAATGTGGTAAAATGGACATAATTTTTTAATTTGTAATATCAAATATAGCTTATAGTGAAGTTTTGGTATTTTTCTGAAAAACATCGATTTTTTATGAATAGTGAAACCACTAAGTGGTAGTTAAAAAACTGATTTTTCGTTTAAATGAAAATTTACCACCTTTTTTATTTAAATTTTAAAAATCCGACATACATCATTGTCATTAGGATGTAAAATGTGGTTCAGTGGGATTAAAATAATTTTTGGTGCATAGAAACTTTTAAGTTTTATTAATTGAGATTAAAGGTAATTAGTGTAATTTAAGGTAAATGCAATGATATATTAATATGAAGTTAACTTCACACTTTTCCTATAATTATTGTATGAGTCATGGCCAACCAATAAAATTCATGTGTCATCTTGGGGGCCCCATGGAGATACGTGGGTAAGAAAATTACATTAATAACTTTTTATTTAAAGTAAAAATAAAACTGTCACAAACATGTATTGTTTTACTAAAACAATTTTTACATGGGGTTATACAAGCCATATTTTTTACTATAAATAGTCATTGGAAAGATAAAAATATTTCTAAATCAGGATAGTTTTTCAATAATTTTATATATTCAATAAATTTATTTTTTTATGACACCATGATGATGCAGCCATTACCTCATTAATTAATGATTTAAATAAAACTAAATGATAATGTAAAATATAAGACTTACGCTTGTAAAAAACCTATTGGATGAGTGTATATAGAACCCTAATCACCTTATCCTCAAAATATATAATTTTGGGACCTTTTAAATCCGAAAATCACTTCATAATAATGTCGAAGTTCATGACTTTCCAAGAGTGCCCGTCCTCTCCTCTTATAAAAAGACCCCACCTCTACCACCTTATTCACAACTTCAAGCCATTTGCCTTGGCCAACCTCTGCCCAAATACTCTCTAAACTTCACTATCTTACTCCTAGAATCCTCACTTTGGGCATAAGTCTTCCTAAGTAATCCTTTGGTTCAAATCATAAAGAGTAACCTGATTTTAAGGTAATATCTTCTCTTATGTTCTTTTGTATTATTTTGCTTTTCCAACCCTTTAAACACTTTTTATTCATTTCTTTTGTAAAAACACCAGTATCTTAAATATACTAGGATTTTTTTATGATATGGATTTTATTTACAATTACATACACATTTTTCTAATGGTTAAAGAACATACTGTTTCTGTGGTTGGTGAATTACTGCATCAAGAAACGATGATTGTTCAATCTTCTTTTAACACCTCTCATGGTGGCCATTATAATGACACTATTTCTATATATGATATATATTATGTTTATTTTTTCTTTATTCTTCTATGTTTTTAATTTATGGCATAACTTTAGTATTTCTATTATGGGTAAACGCGATAATTTCATTTTAGGAAGTGCGGACTACCGCCCCCTCAAAGTGATTTGAATTGTTAATGCCATATGTGGGTGATATAAAGGATGGAGTTAATGATATTATATATTATATTATAATTTAATTATAATATACCTTTATATCATTATTATTTCATTCCATTAAATACGAAATCGAAATGAAAGGAGTGTTCATGCGTACGTACGACTTACCGTCTCCATGAACGGTGCATTTCATTTCTTACATCTAAATGTTATGTAATATTATAAATGCATGTATCTACTGTATATATATGATATATATGATATCTACATCATGAATAAATTTTTTGAGATAATGTATATTCTACCACATAAACAACTTGTAATTATAAGAAGATTATTGTTGACTCAATTAGCAAATATCTACAAAACAACTGTTATTAACATAAATGACTACATAATTTTCATAACATGGTAATAAGTGATATAAAAGGGATAATTAACATTATAAAGGTTCTTAAGCAAGTAGAGATTAACTCTAGTTTATTATTCAGGAGATTAAAGAACGATCGAGTCAAGTTGGAAACAAGGAAAGAGACATCGTCTCAATCTCCTTTCATTGTGGCATATTTTGTCTTATACACAACTTTATTTTATATAGTGTATAAACCCCTTTGACATTTACGATTATTCAAAAGGAATATTTTATATGAATCTTTTTTACTAAACAATAAAATGAATGTTTTTTCCTACGTACGTGCCGACAATGACTTCTCCGGCTCTGTGACCATTATTTGAGTTTCAGCTTCCACTACATTCCATAACCTTTTTTAAATGAAAAATAAATACCATGTTTTACTTTTCTTTTATTTTGGTATTGAAAATGGTTTTGATAATTTTTTTATTATATCAATTGGTTGTATTTATATCTTTTTATTGAAATGTGGAAATGTTATGTTTTTTATGCATTTTTATGTGATACGATTATGTTATGGTTTATGATATGTTTAACCTTGTTCATATGAGGAATGCATTGGACATAAAAATTAATGGGTGGAGCCCGATAAAGCTCCTTGATGCATTGGTAGGTCACAGGAGATAAACTAATGTCTTGGAACGAGGCCTTGACAAAATCTTATTTGTAGTCTTGGAAAGAGGCCGTGGATAGGTGGTTATGATAGTCTGGCATTATGAATTCCATCATTATGAAATTGGTTATGGATATTGCATGTGATTATTTGACTAGCATAAAATCCACGTGAATAAGTAAATGGAATTATTTCATTTTACTGTTTCCATATTATGTTGAACTTCAAGTTTAAAAAGATTTTGTTTTAGTTATACATTGGCTTAAATGTTTATGTTTATTTATAAAAAGATTCTGCTATATTGTTATCCTGACTGAGCATCTGAGCTCACCCTTTTTTATGTTTTATTTTTCCCAGGATGTGAAGAAATATTTTATGACTGACCTGCAGGGATAGTCTGAAGGAGATATGGGTGTGGACTATGGATACTATGTTATTGCAGTTTTTCAATTTATGATGTAATGTAACATCTACGAATGTATCTAGTGTTTCTAAGGCTACTAAACTAATTGGCCTTTTGAGACATGATATTTTGTGATCATGAAAAAGTTACATAATAATGCACCAAATCTGGGTAACTAGGTTCGGGGAATTACCGTTGGAATCAGAGGCAGTTTAGTACTAACCTTGGCATATAGAGTTAGAAAAACTCTGATTAGATAACATAGACCTAAGATTGAATTTGAGGATTAGTATAGAAGAACTTCGTAGAATTTTGGTATTATAGAGATTTTGTGAGTTTTCCGAGCAATACATCCATGTCTGGATACGAGAAGCTAGAGGTGGCTCTGGCACAGATGTACCTTGGGGTAAAACCCGAAAACACCTCATTGATCTAGACTCAAATGGTAACTGGTTCACGACAACGGGCCTTGCTGCACTCTTGGTTACGACACTCCTGGGGGATATGCTTAGAATAATTCTCATTTTCATTACAAACTATTATGAAGAGTTTATGATAGTATAATTACTCATAGAAATCATTTTTATGATTATGGATTATATCCATAAATAGTTCAATTTATGTTAAGTGTTTTAAAAGATTGTTATTATGTATTTCGATTCATAAACTAATCTAGTTTATGACCTTGTTTAGAAATGGTGCCTAGTGGAAGGAATGTAAACCATATCAATCGACGAACTCCATGTAGGGATTTACCTCCTGATCAAGATAATTATAATGGAGTTGGTGATACAACTGGTGCTGATCATCTTGTCACTATACTGGGACAACTCACTCAGGTTATGAATAATAATCTTACTCATATGGAGCACCCTGATCCACAACGTGGAGGATCAATGTTATACCGCTTCATGAGGCAACAACAACCAACATTAAATTGTAGTACAAATCCATTAATATCTAATCAATGGATAAATTACTTAGAGAAAATATTCCATGCCTTGGGGAGTAGTGAAAGGGAAGAGGTTATCATGGCAGTTTACCACCTCACTGGAGATGCTGATCAATGGTGGTCATTGATACAAAACATTGAGGAAGATGATAATGTATCAATTATGGAATGGAGGGGGTTCTAAGAAATTTTCTTAGAAAAATAATTTCCTCGTGACCATTGAGAAAATATGGAAAGGCAATTTCTGAGTCTGAGGCAATAGGAGGATGAGAATGTCGCATAGTTTGAGTCTAACTTTACAAGGATATTGAGGCATGCAATGAATTATATACGTAACCCAAGAAGTAAGAATGATCATTAATTTGATGGGTTAAAAACATTTCTCCATGGAGCATTATTATCACAATCTTTCACAACATACGAAGATATAGTCTCATATTCTATCAATATAGAAAAAGAATTCTTTAAATCTTATGACAATAAAGTAATGAAAGAGAAGAAGATAACGGTGGAAATAGAGACAGATAAAGGGAAAAGGGGAAAGAAGGATTTTCCATTATGCGATAATTGTGGGAAGATTCGCCTCATTACTTGCCTAAAAGGAATATAAGATTTTTATAAATGTGGAAAAAAAGGTCACCAGGCTCGTGACTGAAAGCAAAAAAAGAGGCTATCAATGTTGAATGCTACAATTGTAGGGAAATTGGGAATTATGAAAATGAATATCCTAAGTGCCAAGGAAACTTACTTCAGAAAAGGCCAAGGGATCAAGGCCAATCTTATGCTGTTACAACAGTTCACGTGGAATAATTAATGCATTTGTGTTTTTGGACTCAATAACTATATTATGGTTATAAGAATAATGTAATATATATAAGTATTGTACAAAAATACTTGTTGTTTTCATTAATACTTTAATATGATGAAGGTAATCATATTTTTAGTATGTGACAATAAGAGAAAGTTTACTTTTTTGGGGAATCTGATGTTATAATTGATTTTGGAATTTTGAGACATTTTAGAGAATGTCTGGACAAATATATTTTGGATAACTTTAAAGGTTGGAATGGATTAAGTTTAAATTTGGATAGTATTGTTTATGTTTAAAACATTTTGTAAGATTATTTTTGGAATATTATAATACTATTGTTTTAGGAAAAGGACAACCTGCAGGTCGGGTGATAACCCGTCGCGTCGGACAAAGCTACTGGAATCGAACCCACACCCATAGTGCAAAAGGACTTTAATACCTACCACTAGCCTACAAGAAGTCCCTGGTTATTAAAAAATAGTTATCCTAATGTAAATGGTATTTTTTAATATTTGTAACCTTATAAAATTATGATAAATAGAATATTTTTGAGTTCTATTACCTTTTGGATTGAAAGATAGGTTAGTGGTAAAAATTTATTAATGAATGAAAGTCTATATGACAAGTAAGTATATTTCCTTGCGTTCTTAGTAAATCTCATAAATAAGTCTCCATCAGACCTTGATTTTTTGTTTCTCCTCCATATCCATGTTTTCAAAGAATCATATTATGGGCTATCTCAGGTGACCTTTGTACTTATCTTTCTTTCTTTTAAAGCTATATTTATAGTAACCCTATTTCTGATATGGGTTTTCCACAAAGATATTTTCTATTTTCAACAATTTATTTTTGAAGAACATTTTCAAATTGTGAGGACGGAATTTATTGAATGATGGGAGAATGTAACACCCAAAGTTACCATGGTACGCTTCTCTTTCAATAATGCAATAGCTTGCATTGTACGCAAGTTCGAGATTCCAACACACTACGACCAATAAAAGTAGTCATTTTCAATAGTAATACCCACTTTTTCAAATTATATAAATTTTATATTTCAAAATTTACTTCATTTTTGGATTCAAAATATCATAATTAGCCTATGTTGAATTTTTTGTATTTTTCTGAGAACTTTCAATTCTCGATGAATAGTGAAAAATTCATAAAAACAACTTTTTTAATCAAAATAATTTATAGTGATAAATTATAATATTGAGTGATTTTAAAGTATAATTATAATATAATTTTACCATTTTATCCAATGGGGGTCATTAGAATTAATTTTACTTTGAAATTGGACATAAACAATTGTCAATCTTTTGATTGATATTCTTTCTTAAAAACTCGCTATTTGTTTTGACAACAAGAATTGATAATAAAAATTATTAATGAAACATTTCTGTTTTGAATTTGGTAAAATGGAAATCATTTTTGAATTTGGAATATAAAATATATCTTAGAGTTATTTTTTAGTATTTTTCTGAAAAACATCAATTTTTTATGAATAGTAAAACCACTAAGTGGTAGTTAAAAAACAGATTTTTCATTTTAATGAAATTTTACCACCTCTGTGATTTGAATTTTAAAAAAAAGACATACATCATTTTCATTAAAAATTAAAATGTGGTTCAATGGGATTAAAATAATTTTTTGTGAATTGTATCTTTTATGTTTTATTCATCGTGATTAAAGGTATTTAGTGTAATTTAAGGTAAATACAATGATATAATAATATGAAATTACCTTTAAACTTTTCCTACACTTATTGGATGACTCATGGCCGACCATGAAAATCCATGGGTCAACTTGGGGGCCTGATGAAGCCACTTGGATAAGAAAATCACATTAATAACTTTTTATTTAAAGTAAAAATAAAAGTGTCACAAACATGTATTTTTTTACCAAAACAATTTTACATGGGGTTATACAAGTCATATATTTGACTATAAATAGTCCTTGGAAAGATAAAACTATTTCCTACATCATGTTATTTTTTTTATAATGTTTAGAAATTAAATAAATTAAATATTTTATGACACCATGATGATGTAGCGATTACCTCATTAATTAAAAATTTAAATATAATGAAAAGATAATGTAACATCTAACACTAACACTGGTCAAAAACCTATTGTATGACTATATATTGGACCCTTATCACCTTATCCTCGAAATAAATAATTGTGGGACCTTTGAAATCTGAAAATCACTTCATAATAATGTAACATTTCATGACTTTCCAAGAGTGCCCCTCCTCTCCTCTTATAAAAGGCCCCCACCTATACCCCCTTATTTACACCATCAAGCCATTTGGATCAGCCAAACTCTACCCAGATAATCTCTCAACTTCCCTCTCTTACTCCTAGAATCCTCACTTTGGGCAGAAGTCTTCCCAAGGAAGCCTTTGGTTCAAATAAAAAAGAGTTACCCGATTTTAAGGTAATGTCTTCTCTTATGTTATTTTGTATTATTTTGCTTCCAAACCCCATAAAATCTTTTTATTCCTTTATTTTGTAAAAAAACAGTATCTTAAATATACTAGTATGTTCTTATGAGATGGATTTGAATTACAATAACACACACCTCTGTCTAATGGTTAAAGAACATACTATTTCTCTGGTTGGTGAATTACTGCCTCATGAAACCATGATTGTTCAATATTCTTTTAACACCACTCATGGTGGCCATTATGATGAAACTATTTCTATATATGATATATATTAAGTTTATTTTTTCTTTATGCTTATTTATTTTTCATTTATGGAATACCTTTAGGATTTCCATTATGGGTAATCGCGATATTTTCATTTTAGGAAGTGCGGACTACCGCCCCCTCAAAGTGATATGAATCGTTAATGCCATATGTGGGACATATAAAAGATATTGTTAATGATATAATATATGCAATTATACAGGAATTATAATATACATTTATATCATTATGATTTCATTCCATTAAATACGAAAGAGAAATGAAAGTAGCGTTCATGCGTACGTACGGCCTACCATCTCCATGAACGGTGCATTTTATTTCTTATATGTAAATGTTATGTAATATTATAAATTCATGTATATACTAGATATATATGATATATATGTTATCTACATCATTAATATAATTATAGAGATAATGGTTATTCTACCACATAAAAAACATGTAATTATAAGAAGTTTATTGTTGACTCAAGTACCAAAGATATACAAAATAACTGTTATTAACTTAAATGAATACATAATTTTCACAATATGGTAATAAGTGATATAAAATGGATAATGAACTTGAAAAATGTTCTTAATCAAGTATAGATGAACTCTAGTTTATTATTCATGAGAATAAAGAACGATCGAGTCAAGTTGGACACAAGTTAAGGGACTTCGTCTCAATCTCCTTTCATTGAGGCATATATTGTTTTATACACAACTTTTTTTTATATGGTGTATAAAACCCTTTTAAGTTTACATTTATTTAAAAGGAATCTTTTATATGAAGTGTTTTTACTAAACAACAAAAGGAAATTTTTGTCTTACGTACGCGGAGACAACGACTTCTCCGCCGCCGTGACCATTATTTGATTTTCAGCTTCCTCTACAAGCCATAACTTTTTATAAATGAAAAATAAATACCATGTTTTACTTTTCATTTATTTTGGTATTGAAAATGGTATTGATAATGTTTTTTATATCAATGTGTTGTATTGATATCTTTTGATTGAAATATGGCAATGTTATGTTTCCTTTATGCATGTTTTATGAGATACAATTATGTTATGGCTTATGATACGTTTAAACCTGTTCATATGAGGAATGAATTGGACATAATAAGTGATGGGTGGAGCCCGATATAGTTTTTTGATGCATCCGTAGGTCTCATGAGACAAACTACTATCTTGGAATGAGGCCTCGACAAAATCTTATTTGTAGTCTTGGAACGAGGCCTTGGCTATGTGGTTATGATAGTCTGGCATTATGCATTCCATCATTATGAAATTGGTTATCGATATTGCATGTGATTATTTGACTAGTAGAATATCCCTGTTAATAAGTAAATGGAAATATTTCATTTTACTATTTCCATATTATGATGAAGTCTTAGTTTAAATGTCTTTTGTTTTAGTTATAAATTTCCTTAAATGTTTATGTTTATTTATAAAAGATTCCTCTATATTGTTATCCTTACTGATCATCTGAGCCCACCCCTTTCTATGTTTTATTTTTTCCAAGATCTGATGAAATATTTTATGACTAGCCTGCAGGGATAGTCTGAAAGGGATATGGGTGTGGACTATGGAGACTATCTTATTGTAGTTTTTCACTTTATGATGTAATTTGACATTTACGAGTATATCTACTGTTTCCAAGGCTACTAAACTAATTAGTCATTCGAGACTTTATCTTTTGTGATCATGCCAATGTTACGTAATAATGCACCAACTCTGGGTAACTGGGGTAGGGGCATTGCAACTCGATAGACTCTCCTCAGTGGAAGAGAATTGATTACGAGTATCATGAATTTTGGAATGAGCCGAGAAACCTTCGTCTGGCATTATCTACAGATGGGGTGAATCCTTTTGGTTTTCAAAGTAGTAGTCATAGTACATGGCCAGTTATGTTGGTAAGCTATAACATACCATTGTGGTTATGTATTAAACGAAAATACACCAAGTTATCTATGCTTATATCAAGACCAAAACAACTGGGTAATGATATTGATGTTTATTTGGCCCCATTGATCGAGGATTTGAAAATATTGTGGGATTTAGGTGTTACATTGTATAATGCTTACAAAAATGAATATTTTACTTTGGAATACATGTTGTACGAGGCAATAAATGACTTTCTTGCGTATGGAAATTTGTCAGGATATAGAATTAAAGGAACTCAATGGTGTCCCATTTGCGAACAAGGTACACAGTCAATTAGGTTGAAACTTTCATCGAAAACTGTGTTTCTAGGACATCACAGATTTCTACCGCGACAACATAAGTACCGATATTGGATGACATCATTCGACGGAAGTTTAGAAAAATGTACAAAACTATCTCCAGTAATAGGTGATCAATTGTTTGAGAAATTAAAATATTTGGACACTACTTTTGGTAAACAGTTTTCAAAAAACCATATGAAAACTGGTTGGAAAAAGAGATCAGTTTTTTTTTAATTACCATACTAGATTCGTCTGTATGTCATACATTTTCTTGATGTTATGCATGTTGAAAAAAATGTATGTGATAGTGTTATCGGTATGTTGCTAAATGAACCCGGAAAAACAAAGGATGGATTAGGGCTATATTGGACATGGTTGAGATGGGAATACGAAAAGGGTTGGCACCAGTGAAGGGTGAAAAATCAATATTTCTTCCTCCTGCTGCTTACACTCATTCCAGGGAGGAGACATATCAGTTTTCAACATCTTGAATGATGTAAAGGTTCCAAAGGGGTATTCATCAAATATCAAGAACATCGTGTCAATGGGAGATTTAAAATTAAAGGGTCTGAAATCACATGACTGCCATGTTTTGATGCAAGATCTAATTACTATTGCATTATGTAACATTTTCTCCATGAATGTCCCCCATACATTAATGAAGATATATTTCTTAGTCAAATATATATGCAGAAAAGTTATAGACCCGGAAAAATTTCCAACTATGGAAAGAGAAATTGCCATCATATTATGTGAATTGGAAATGTTATTCCCGCCGACATTTTTCGATATGATGGTTTATTTGATGGTTCATTTGGTGATAGAGATTTGAATATGTTGTCCTATACATTATAGATGGATGTACCCCATTGAATGGTATATTATGATTTTGAAAGGGTATGTCAAAAAATGAAGTCGGCCAGAGGGTTGTATTGTCGAGAAATATATTGTTCAGGAAGCCGTTGGATTTTGTACCTAATACCTGTCTGGTGTGGAAATAATTGGCCTAACAAAATCTATCACATTGAGTGGCTTGAGGGTGAAGGAATTCTGGAAGAGTGGTTGTCACAATCATTATTACAGATCAGGAGCAGGCCCACCATTTCGTGTTGCACAACAGTTTCGACATTGACCTATATGTTCAAACCCACAATGAAATTCAAAGGAGTTTGAATCATTCTAGGGCTGAAAATGGATTTCAGATACACATAACCAATAGTTTATAGGATGGTTTCGAGACCATATTTTTAAGAAGGTAGATGAAAATTCAGACTCAATTTCGAACAACTTCAATGGCTAGCTGGAGGACCAAGTGTGTACAAATTATCTTACAATACTTATGTAGCTAATGGTTATACATTCTATACTAATTAACATAATAAAGATAGTACCATGCAAAATAGTGGGGTTACAATTGTGGCTGAGGCGATGCATGTTTCTGGTGCTAAGGACAAAAATCCAATTTATGCTATATGTCATACTTTGGCATCATCAAACGAATATGGGAGTTGGATTATACGAAATTCAAAGTGCCGATTTTTCAATGAAAGTGGTTTGATAATAGGAGTGCTGTTAAAATGGATGAATTAGGATTCGTAAAAGTTGATTTAAGTAACGAAGGTTAGAGAGACAAACCATTTATAATGGCATCACTGGTAGTACATGTCTTTTATGTTCCATACCCCGTAAATCGAAATTGTTCAATTGTTCTGTTATCGACCAAAACAACTTAATGGTTAGATGAAAGTTCAACAGAAGATTACCCTTTTATATGGCATTCACAATCATTTCACAGAGTTCCCAATGTAGACGGTGTTTTTTATGTCAGAGAATACCACAATGAAGGGATTTACATAGTCAATAGAGGAGTAAAATCTCTTCATCCTTTAAAGAAAAAAAAGAGAGTACAACAATCAGGTTATTTGTTTATTGTAATATACATTGTGTTACATTATGTTATTATCTATTCTATTTTGTTTTTATGTAATCTAAATTAAATATTAAACCACTTATGTAGATAATGACTTCTACACCTATTGATGCACCCAATCCCAAGGCAAAAAAGGTCTCTCAACCAGCAGCTGGTGGTCCTACTGCAGAGCAACAACAAGTTTCTCAACCAGATGCTGGTGGTCCCAGTGTAGAGCAACAACTGGTTTCACAACATATTGTTGCTGGTCACATTTCTAAGGGAAAACAGCATTCAAAACCTATTGCTGCTGGTCCCAGTGCCGATGGTAGTTCTCCCGGGGAACATATTGATTCTACTTCTGAGGAAGTGGTAGGAAATGGAACCCTAAAAGCACAAACAAAACAAGAGCATCGTATTTTGACAATGTTAGCCAAAATCCATAAGGAAAAATAAAAAGGCATCAAATTTTAGGTGGGATGGAATAACCGAGGCCAACATGTTAACCCCAACATAGCCATATTTAGTAGCTACATTGGACTCATCACTGAGCAATGCATGCCGATTGATGTGTTTTCATGGCGCCATATTGTCACCTGGCTGAAGACACTAATGTGGGATGAGATTACGGTAACATTATGATATAATTTTTTTAATTTATTAAAATAAAATAAAATACCAAAACATTGACTTACTCTTCATCATCCATTGCAGAGTGCATTTATAGTAGATGCCTCACACAATGAATACATATTAAGAGTTTTAGGAAGGATTCATAGAGGTTTCTGAATAATTTTAATGAAATATCATCATAAAGATGCTGAAGGGAAAATCAGGCCACACCCACCTCCTCTTTATGCACACTTGATATCCCAAGGAGCGTGGGATGCGTTTAGCAACCGTCGGGGGGAGCAGACTTTTTATGTATATTGTGTGGGGTAATACGTTGTTTGATGTTTTCTTGTATTCATCACTCTGATTGACATTTTTTTTATTTATTAAACCACAAATGAGTGTTTAAAATGAAAAACGCGCAACAAAACTAGCGTACGATTATCATAAACAAGGATGAGGTATGCTGAACATCAGAAAAAATTGGTACGTCTTTTAAATGAACCCTACTACTTTTATGTAACATAAAACAACACCATAACCATGTTTCTCTGTTTATATGTAGATTGATGAATCGAAATCGAATGCCATATCCATCCCATGCCATGTGCTATGGAAGGAGGCTCGTGTAAATAAAGAGGGGATACTGATAGATCAAAACACACAAAAAGTGTGGGAAACATGTGTAAGTATGGCATAATATAAATTTTATTTTCTTTAAATCGCTATTACATTACAATAACTATTTATTTTTCTATATTTTCAATCTGACATAGTCACAAGAATCAACAACAACGGCACCAGATACAGACATACATTCAGAAGCCTTGAAGCACCCAGAACAGTATGACTGCACCAGAGGTGCGGGTTTTAAGGTGACACCACGAACATATTTTCAAAAACAAAAACAAGCGGAGGATCAAAATGAAAAAAATGAAAAATACTGCAAGAAAAATTATCTATTTTTGTAGAATAATTTAAATAACATAGAGATATTATAGAAAAATTGATAGGGGAGAGGAAAAGAAAAGAAATAACTCAACAACAACCCATGTGTGATGATCCCGCCCCACCCCCACCAGCTTTGAGGTGAGCCATTCACCTAAAAAACCCGACATAGATGAGGAAATAAATGTTTTAATAATTGTTTCTATGAAATGTGATTTACAGAGACACTGATACCTTTACTGTACTAATATTCCACAGGGTAAAAATGATTGTGATTTATATCTATCAACTCCCACATATCGCCTTGTAACGAGGGCTACAACGTTGAATACACAAAATGACATGCTACACAACAAAAAAATTGAAATGATCATCTCAGAGTGTCAATTAAAATAGCTAATGAGACAAGTGTCGAGCTACCTATTCCAAAGGACGATGATGACATTAATATGGTTGAGCAAGATATTAGAACATTCATCGCATGGCCGATAGTTCTTGTAAAAAACATGTCAACAAAAAGGTATCCATTTCCAATTTATTTTTAAAGATGGACCTTTAACATTTAATGAAAAAAGGTCTGAACCAATGAATGTTTTTACAGAATGACATGGATTGTGCGGTGAAATTAAATATCAGCTCAAAAATATCTCAAGGATCAACCAACCGATTGAAACGGTCTACTGAGAGCACCTCCACCCCGCCCGTTCTATATCCACAGTTAATATCATTGCAGGCCCATGTGGATACAAATTCAATAGATAGAAATTCTCACACCGTTGATTTTGAAAAAGATATATATAGAGTGGAGACATCAGATTTCATTAGTGCTGAAAATTTAAATGGACTCCTCAAGAATGAATGGCTAGGAGCCTTATTTGTAAATGTATACATGAGGTATGTTTTCGTGATTTGATTTTACAAAAGCTGATATACTATGATAATTATGACTAAATACATTTTATATTTATCACAGGCGTATATATGAAAAACAATTGAAGGGATTTCCCAATGAACAAAAATTTGGACTCATTAGTCCTCACATCACCTCTTCCAAAGACGAAATACATTCTCATAAAGAGGCTGCAATAATGTCATCCCTGCTAAAATCGTTTGAAAACAAAATTACGGATGACAGAATCTTTTTAATACCAATGATGCAGGGGTAAAACTCTACAATTTAATGATATCAACTATATTTTCATTTCATTCTTTACTTTTTCCTTTGTGTATTTTTAGGAACCATTGGATGTTGATTGCAGTCAATTTGGATACTCTAATGATTTATTTTCTAGATTCAATGCATGGATATCCAGCAATCAGACCATGCATAATGGGGTTTGTTAGTTTGTAACACTATAGATGCAACATTTTAAATCTAAAAATATAGTTATATAAGTTATGTTATATTTTAATGAGGATTCTGTTATGATAGTGCAGTGCATAAATATCGTCTAATGCTTGGAATGAATCTTGGGCCTAAGGATAAGAATGCCTACAAGATCTACAACTAGAAAAGTATCCTGGTATATATAATAACATTGCACTATCCAAACACATATCCAAACAAATTACTTATTGTTTTCGGTGTTTCTACAGTGTCCAAATCAATCAAATGGAAAGGACTGTGGTTATTATGTTTATAAATTTATGAAAGAGGTCGTATTTCATCAATAAACTAGCATCCCTAACGAGGTATTTTCGAAAATAATTATGAGTTCATTTTAAATATTTATTAATCCTTTGTGTGTTAATATTTTTTCAGTACTACCATGACTGTCAGAAAAACTCATATTCAGAAGATGATATAGAAGTGTTTATAAATGAATGGGTAGCATACCTAATGAAAGATTGTACACATATAGGAAAAAGGTAAATTCCTACTACTTATGTTATCTATATATGATCATTGATTTTCCTCCAACCTTCTTTGGTGAATAAACTTGGATAATGATGAAATGAAATATTAGATCAGATCGAGATACAATGAACACAATTAATTCCTTCAATCATTAGATATCCGGATTTTTTATAAAAAATGATCCAATATCCAAGTATGAATCTTAAATTTTATGTTCACACCCTTGTTGATTATATAGTCTAAGCATATCGATTTCTTCGATGGATATGTACCAATTGTTGATAGAGAATGTTATGATGTATTGAAATCATAATCTATTACTCAATGTTTTGTATCCCGGGATTCATATTACTGATCTTTGAACAAATCAATATTGAAGTAAGGCATGATGGTGTGCAGTGCGTATGGGGTGAACGACGAAACCACTGAGGATCAACAAAATCCATTTTCCAACAAACGATGGATGGAAACAACAAATATGGTCTTTATCCACCATTTTCAGTTAGATATAGGGCCTAAATATAAATATTTATGAAATTAAATTAGAGGTATCAGATTCAACATGAATAGATAGTATTTGAGCACATAGGTACCCCATGGTTCATTTTTAAGTAATTTCAATGTTCTGTATCTTGCTTGTTTGAACTTGTATTTTAGCCCATGTGTTGTTGTTTGACTTGCACAATTATTTCTATGTAGATTCATGATATAATGGATTTCATTGAGGTAATTTTAATCTAATTATGATTGAGGGGCAATGTGTGTACCTTGAACCATATTTAATAATATGATATTGAGTACCCTATTTAAAATAATTGAATTTGAGACTGAATTTCATTCAATGGTTTTCACATGCATTAGATTTAATGTGAGGTGGCCATGGTACTCTGTAGAACTATGGATAAAAGAACAGGCTTGTTTATAACAAAAGCGTGTAACGAACCACATCATTGTGGGTTAGAAATTACCAAGGGAAATTGAATTTTCATTTATTGATGGTTTCATTTTTTTAACCAGCTCTTGGGTTGGGTTATTAAGAGTTTTAATGTCTCTAATTGTTGTTTCAGACATGTATTGGGGCTAGAGGGATATCATTGGGTTTTGAGAGGATATCCAAGATGATTTGGGTAGTCATTCTATTGAAATGTAGTAGCATTAGTCTACGCATAGTGTGAAAGGGTAATTCACAAAATTAATGCATTTAATAGGGTGATAATGGTTGTGAATGGGGAATAGTGGTCAAGTTCTTAGGGGGTGGCCAAACCCCATTCCCCTCCTTCCTTCCCCTTAGACCTAAGTGGATTATTGGTTGTTTGTCATTTCGAATCAATGTGGTATCTTCTCCTACATCTTCCTTGCTTCTATAACATCTTGCTCAAGGATTTTCATTCAGTTTTTAGGGTTCTAGGTGTAATTATTATAGCATAGTATGGATAAATCATTGTTCTTTATGGGACTTTTATATATGACTCATATAGCATGTCTCAAAATTTCATAAACTAGTAACCAATCATTATTTGATGCAGATTATATTTTGTGGAAGACTTATTTACGGGTTTTAAAAAATCTAGGCTTAATTGTTCATAAATTTAATAATATATATTGGGGATTTAGAGTTTTCGAGCCTTAGGGGTGCGTCAATACTGGATCACACCGAGTTTCTCAGCAATCTGGCTTTGTTGGATTACACGGGGAGTTTGGTTCCTATTATACCATCCTAGATTTTTGGATAAAATTAACTAATTATGTAATTTAATGTTATTGGACATTAATACATGTGATCGTGGACTCAGTTTTGGTTGGAATGAATTAAAAATAGTTTATTGGATTTCTGGTTGAGTTAAGGGCATTGACTTAATTGTGTATCTTGGTTAATCAGTTATTTTATGTTTTGTCCCTCACTAGTATAATTCCACTTAGCAACCCCATTCTATAACACATATTATTAGATTATTTATAACATAAAAATACATTAATTACAACCTAAATATCTTGAGGCCTAGTGTCTTTGTTTATTTTTCTACTTAGAAGAGATCAACAACAGCAACCTATCATCCTCCCTCTGGTCGCCTTGTCTTTTATAGTTCCTGAAGGTCTCTCTTATACATTGAAAATATAATTTTTTATATCCTCATTAAGTTAGGTAGTTTTTACATCCTGTAATCAGATTAGAAAGGTTTCTCTCCTTAAGACCCTCCTATGGTTGGTCTACAAATAGGTGGTGAAAGACCTCTTCCTTCTATAAGGGGTAGGCCGTACAAAAAAACATAAATGGAGACATTTTATAGCTAGGTATCCCCATAGAGTATACTTACAAGAAAGAGTATATTCCAGAGGGAAATATCAATATAAGTACAAGCATTATATCTGATTCCATAACTATTTGTTTCCCAGAAGATGTATTTCGCCTCTGATCCAAACTGAGCTCCCCAAGTCCTCCCTCCCATGCCGCTAGTTAGGAATAGAGTGAGCTGAATCTTGTATGTGTGCTATGTTCATCACTTTATATTATCTAGGTATCTATATATGGAGGACTTTCCCTACCCACTGATATGAGTACTGAAACGATTATGTAAGAGTCCTGGTGCTTTTTTCTCTATGCTATCTTTCATAGGCATTCCTTAGTGCATTTCCTTTGTATGACTTCTCCCCTAGTATCCACCACTCTTTTTATACAATCTATTTTGGAATAGAATCTGTTTTTGAATCGAATAGGATGTACATATCCCAGGATTAGCTAAAAGAGGGATGAAACCATCATCTAGGTATAGCTAGAGTGATTCCTCTTCTACTATCTAGGCATCCCGGTAGTTTGCTAGCAATCTGAGTAAATAAGGGTCCCGTTTCATGAGTGTTTTTCATATCTTATATAGACTCACATGAGCTCATATATCATGGGAATGTTATTTGGTCCCTTATGTGTCATCATATCCTGAAATACTCATGAT
This sequence comes from Viscum album, assembly GCA_963277665.1. Classification (NCBI taxonomy): domain Eukaryota; kingdom Viridiplantae; phylum Streptophyta; class Magnoliopsida; order Santalales; family Viscaceae; genus Viscum; species Viscum album. The sequence goes on along the minus strand of OY728137.1, from coordinate 2,022,760,535 downwards.
AGTCCACACAATCCAAAAACCATCTAACAAATATTTACCTACCCATGTCATCACATCACAATGGGGATGGAACTCTCGCTCAATAGTCATCTCTCCTAGACCTATGAAGTAATGAAAATAAATGTTGTAACAGGTAACAATTGATATTTTATTAATTTATTCTTTCATATTAATGTTTAATTTAATTTATTATTGTATTACTAACATAATATTTGTTTTCTTAAGTAGGTGAAATATTTTTCCTGAGTTTGAATGTTTTTTATGGAAACTGTCGCCATGGACAACAATTTTTAGAGCAGATGGATGCAAAAAGGGTGAAACATCATTGTTTCTTAACTATTTGATGGATAAATGTAATTGTAACCAAATTAAACATTGTTTTAAATGTATATAGCAGTGTGTTTTTTTGTATTAATTATTTCATTTAAATGTATGTAGCATTTTTGGTTTTCGGTGCTTTGTGTGTGGGTGTTGTTTGTGTTGTGTTCAGGTGCTGTAATGTGTTCCGGTTCTGGGAAGGTTCCGTGTAGGTTCTGGTTTTGCACAATATCTTTGGCCTTTATCAGCGCTAGTTAAGAGCTGATAAATGGATAATATATCATCTCTATTTTGAGCGCTGATAATGGTAGTTTTTATCAGCGTTTAAAATAGTGCTGATAAAGGTAGTGTTTATCAGCGCTAATTTTAGTGCTGATATATTATAAATTTATTAGTGCTGAAAATAACATATAAAAGACAACCTTTATCAGCGCTTTCTTAGAACTAATAAAGGGGCACTATTATCAGCCCTTTTTTAGCGCTGATAAAGGGGACCCCCCTTTTCTTCGCCGAGATTAACAACACTTTTTTAGCACTATTAAAGGTGGTTTTTAGCACTATTATAAGCCCTATATGTAGAAGTGTTTCTTATGATTTATTTTCCTAGGATATGAAGAAGTTTGTTATGAGTTACTTATAGGAAAAATCTAAGAGTCTTGGATTTTTTTAATGGAATAAATTACTACTTTTTTTCTTTTCAAGTTGTAATGTTAAAATTCATGTATGTAATATATTTTCCAAGACTGCTAAATAGATCGGTCCTTCAGGACTTTATTTCTTGTAATCATGCCAATTTTATGTTAAAATGCACTGACTATAGGTAACTGGGGTCGAGGCGTTACATTATATTCCTTCTATTATTCCATATCACACATGGTGGAGAGCGATTTTGTGCCCCAGGTGAGTATTATGGTTGTTTGGCGCACTTTTATTTTCATGATGTGTTTTGGGATGTGAGTAGAAATTTGGGTAAGATTAGTTGTTTGTTGGTTTCCTCTAACTATATATATAACCGTATGATTTCATATTTTACATGGGTTGGATTTATTATATGTATGATGTTATTAATTTTTTGGAAATGATATCGGTGATTTGTGAAGTGGAAGTTGAATTCATGATGTTTTTTGGCAAGTGTTATCATCATATAAGTTAATTTTTTTAGAGCCTCATCTATAGAACTAGTGGATTTAGTGTTAGGTTTTTTGGAGTTTTATGTGGTGTAGTTTCATTGTTTTTAAGAATAATTTGTAGAAAATTTACTAAGAGTGGGTTTGATGTTACCCCTTCAATGTCATATTGACTTCTTCGTAGAGTTTCAGCTAAGTGTCACTGAATTTATGTGGATCCTTATATGGTGGAACCATATAAAATGAAAGAGTTGAAAATTTATAGAGATTATTTGATATATAAGAGCCACAAATAGCTGAATGTGTCATAGTGGGGTTGTCCTATGTTGTTTTTCATGAAGATAGTTGGTGGCATGATGTTGTTCATAGAATAGTAATGGATGAATTATGTGATGGTTAATAAATACCATACTATTTGAAGGGTTGGTGAAGTGTTCAATTAATTAAATGGAGTTAGGTTGTTTTAAATGATCTATATGTTATATGATTATCATTTTATGTGGGTGATAGAGGAATATATTTGGAAGACTACCTTTAGGTGAAAATATAGGAACATATATTTCATGTTTATGTTATTCATTATCATGACTTTCAGAATAGTTTTCATCAGAATCGTGAACTCCGTATTTCTTGAATTCATAGACCCGTTCATAGTAGTGTTCATCCACTACATTATCTTATTCTCATATTCATAAGGGGCTCATGGTGAGGAAATCATAACCATTTTAAAATTCCATCGATTCCATAAAATCCATAGGTAGATTTCCATGTGAAAATTATGGATGCACGAGGTTCATTTTTATGGGATGGGTATCTAAATTGAATTTATAGTAGATAATTTAAATATTGTTGTTAAATTTATTGGGAATCCCAGAAGAATGTTTTACAGGTCCATACATTCCTTTTTTTCAACTGAAATTACTAGAGTTTGTTTTCAGATTTCACTTGTATTATTTCCCATTTGACATCTTTGGTCAGGAATGCCAAGAATTTCATATTGGCTAATTAGTGTATGTAGTCCTTTCAAAACTTGATATGGATGTTGATCATTTATCTTGTACATTATTTTCTAGAGAAAATGTTTATGTTCTATGATTTCAATTACAGTTTTCAACATTTTTGGGATCCATATTTATGAAATAGTGGGAGTTAATCTCATATGGGTATTGGAAGTTATCTCTCTATGAGTATAACTATGCCACCATTGAGGTCTAATTATCAGTAGTGATGTTTTTTAAAAGCAAGGTAATAATTAACACTTTAATGAATAGTTCTTTGGACTTCAAATATCAAAATATATTAATGTATATCTTCTATTTGGGTTATTTGAATATGAATTAGTAGAGGGCGATGAAGTGTTTATAGTACTATGAATTCAATATCTCTTAAACACCATGTGAAGGTAATTTATTTGTTTGTGAACAAAATAAATTTTCATAAGGGTATGTTGTTTAGGAGTGTATACATTATTGGCGGGTTATGGATGACATTCGATTGATGATTCATGATTTGGAGGATGTTGGGGGTAGTGGTTTCCTATACTAGAAGATAGTTTAATTATCATTATTGTATCATGTGGTGTTTTCTCAGTGGGCATAATCATATTTATTGGTGATATGGACTCACATACTCTGTGGTGGCAGACCTGATGGTTTATTTAAGTAATAATGAGATCCAATGTTGTTTTGAGTGAGGTTGAGTCTCCAATTATTGATGAGATAAGAGGTTATTAGTGAGTTTCATTAATTACCCACGGTAGTAAATCCTACTATATCTAATATGTATTAATCCCTATTGATAAATTTCTACATTACATGGATATAATGTCCATTAATGGAGTTAATGTCATGATTCTTTTTCTGTTAGTTTGTGAAAGAAAATCATCAGTTTTCTAATGGAATATTACATCCATTAGACAATGTTCAGTTGAAGTGGGAGAACATTTGTTTCAATTTCAACAATGGATTAAATACAATAAAAGGATAGTGTTATAATATTCATGTGATTATGTACTATTTGATGAATTCAATTAATTTCTTATAGATCGTGAAGTAGAATGGTGTGGATGACTTGGAGGGGAGATATTTAGATGATACATTAATCCTTCATGAGATACTAGGGACCATCATCTCTAATTAGGATCCTTATTTTACTTATTCTTCCTAGGATGGTCTTAAAAACAAGTTTTGATCCCAAATCCAAATTGGAATTACTTTTATCCCTATAAATTAGTTCATAGGTAGCATAACATCAAGGAATAAAAGGATATGTTGAGTTCATGCATTTTATATTTTGGTGGTTCATTAGTGATGTACCTACCTCTGGTTGAGTTTTTTTATAATAATATCTCCAAATATTCAATTTTTATGGCTCTATTCTTTGTGTTATATGAGAGGATTTTCATATCATAATTAATCCAGACGAAGTTTGAGGTGATTATGGTCCTTGAACTATATATAAAAATGATAATGAATACGAATGAATTATAAGTTGGTAAATATGGTTTGAGACCATTATAAGTATAATTTTGATCATTTTGAGATACCTATATAGTCTGAGGTTAGAGATCATGTTTTATTAATGGGTTCCCCTCATCATGGGTATAATAGAGGGTTGGATTAGGGGTTAAGCATTCTACATGGATCATCAGTAATCTTGAGATGGTGTGGCTTGTTAGTGATGTGGTGTATTGGATAGAGCTATCATAGAAATAAAACTAGATGCCTGATGTTTTCCATGTTTAGTGGCTTTATCAGTGTTTCCACGTAGACTCACAGATCATAAAATGAATAGATGTTGATTTAGATGATGAAACAAAATTAATAAAGAGGTCATTTGATATTAAAGATCACTCAGAGAAGGTTCCAATTGAGAATTTAAATCGCTTTCTCCATGTTTTTGGGAATCATGTAGTCTTAAGGGAGTGTAAATGGGAATGTGAGTTGAAAATGATCACTTAATATTTCGATCTATTATCAATCATGTTTTTAGGTAATGGTTGAGATGATTTTTTTGTTTTTCTTTGATTAATTTTTTTTAATAATTACTTTTTTTGATTTTTTTGATGTTTTAATTCTATTTGAATGTTATTTCATATGGATTGGTTGGCCTTTTGATGTTTTCTCATTCTCCCAGTTATGTATGATTCCAATGGATTAGTATAATTTTAGATGTATCTAATGTAATAACACATCCCTTATTAGACCATTACATTCTGCCTTTTGGTTGTGAGAGGAGTCGGGAATCAGTTAAATAAAGGTAGGTAAATTTTGAGATGATATTTAATCATGGAGTATTATGTTACAGGACGGAATGTGGATTCTAGTTATAAAGTTATGGCTATATATTAGGGTTTATTTATTGTATTTTATGTCACTTCATGAAGGTTTATGTCAGGATGTGGGTTTTTGTGTCATGAAAGATCGATGTGTCATGATATGGGGGTGTATGTCATGTGAGGTAGGCTCTACATTGTTATAAGTGTAGAAGTTTGGTTGTAGTGTGTTGGATTTGGTCACAACGTTAATGGTTATAAAATAATGTTTGTGATGTGAGAAACCTTATATTACTGATAAAACACCTTATATATGTATTAAAAATCCTACGTATGGGATTTTTCTGTCATCCAATCATAGTGTGATGGGTCTTAATGAAGTAGTGAGATGGGTTTAGGAAATTTGTTTAGTTTATATGAATGTATATCATATAGTGGACACCTCTCACATGGTGTGGGACGTAAAGATAAATTTTGGGGTGTTGATTTGGTAAATCATCACACCATAGTGTTATTGTCTCTACAAGACCCTTTAATGATTATATGACATCATGGGTTTGATAGTAATTTAAATATTTTTAGATATTTGGATATTTAATATGATATTTTGGTGTTAGTTTATTTTATCCCATTTATAGTTTAATCATCATCTACCATGATATAATTCCTTAAATTATATGTTTTTTATAAATTTCTAATCCCATATGAATCCTTCATTATTCATTCATTTTCCCCAAGCCATAAAAAACCAAATAGGCTTCCATATATATCATTGATCCCCTTGAAAAATATTTTTATTCTTAGCTTCATGATATCGTTAAATTTTCCATCCATATAAATATTTATTATTACTTTTAATTAATATATCACTTTAATTTTTCCTTCATTAGAGTTTATGGTAGTGGTGATGGTTTTTATTTTGTATTTTTGGTATTATTGGATGATCAATCATTTTTTTTCAAGGATATTGAGGCTTTTCCCCAAATTTAATCATTGTTACAATATCATTTACACCATACCAATAGATATTTGTGGTAAAAATTTAGTTGATGAAGGGTTTTGATACTTATTCCTATTTTTTTCTAAATTGAAAAATATTAATCTGTTAATTTTCTTTGGGTGGATCATAAGGATCTAGCTAATTAAAATAATGGAATAGACTAAAGAGAAATTGAATGGGAGGGGTTATTCAATTATGTTTATAGGATTTTGTGATATTTCACTAAATTACTTCCTCGTTAATGATAATTTAAAAAAATATCTATTCTACTATGGTATTTTTAATATTACTGTGATTTACATGATAGAACAACCTTTCATAAAAATATAATAATGTAAATTATGCGATGAATAATTTTCAAGGAATATAAAATTGAATAAATGATTCTTGTGAAAGGTATATCAAATTAATTTATAATATCTCTTTAAAAACATATATATTTTTAAATTTTTTTGGTTTCTGAATTAGGTGTATTTTCTTATTATTCTGTTTTTTATTATTTTGTTAATTTAATAGTATTTCAACTAGATTTTCATTACTAGCTGTTTGGTGTTGGTTAGAGAACTACAATGTTTTTGTATCATTATTTTTCCCTAGATGTTATGGGGAGAAGTGGTTATTGATGTGGATATTTGACATGGATGGTTTTTGATAAAATAGTTGGTTTTGGGTCACTTTTAGTGTTGTTGGTTTGAGATATGGGCAGCTTGTGTTGTGGTTTATTTCATGTTTTGAGGAATATACTATATATTTCCAGTTTTAAGTAATATAATTAGTGGTAATTAATTCATTAATCCTTGTGGCATAGAATTGATTAAACTATTGGTTGTTAATGAAATGTTAACAGTAGAAATAGTTGGGTAGAAACTAGGATAATCATAGAAGATGGCTAACAAATGGTTTAAAATTAAATATTGAATTTAGTATAATGATAAATATATTGTTTATGGTAAAATGGTAAATCAGAAGTGGGAAATTGTGAATGCTTATATTTTCATTTTTTCATGGTAGTGTGGATTGTTTTGTTTTATAATTTCAAGCAGTTGTTGGTGAATGTAAGAAAGAATGAGGTGATGATTATGGTCAATAGTTTCTTGTATTGGTATTAAATCCCTGGTTTGGGATTTTGTGTGGATATATAAATATATATGTGTGTGATTTATTTAATATTTTATTTCTTACAGACCACACCAGAGTTAGATAACCTTAAAAACATAAAATCTTATTGGTTCCAGGTGTTTATGAAAATCATGTTTGTTTGTGAGGGTATGAATGGCTCACTACCCCATCATCCCTACTATTCTTTCCATGTGTATTATGGGATATTATGTCTCAGATTATGTATAAATATCTTTGTTTTAGAGAATTAATTATATAATATGTGATATATTGGATTGTTTTTTATATAATAGTGTTGTTGATACATACTGAGTACTATGTTTTGAAGGCTATGAGCATGAGATTAATGTCGTTCATGTTTGTAGTACCCTAAAATTATGGATATATGATGAGTCATTGAGGTATGACTATGGTGGTTGATATGATATGATGATTATTTTTCTATGGTATGTAGTATATGGTTGTTATTGAGTCAATATGGTTTTCCTTATGAATTTTCGATTCCTTCATGTTTTGAAAATCACAAACACCTTATACTTAAGAAAATCCATATTTCACTTCTATAAGGAAAATTTCCTTCTCAAAGAAATTTACCCCTACTATGTTTTTATTGATCATATGAATATTTTTCTTATGTATAAAAATCGGATTCATACCTAAAATCCCGTAATCATGTAATACATAGATATGAAGCATTCTGTTTTAGGATCCAAATTATGTATACGAACTCTAATGAAGTTCCATTCCGAATTCTGTATATGATCTTTCATATAGTTTCACTCCGAATTCTTGATACAAACTCTAACGAAGTTCCATTCGGAATTCCGGATACAAACTCTAATGAAGTTCCATTCGGAATTCTGGATACAAACTTTCATGTAGTTCCATTCCAAATTCTGGATATGAACTCTCATGTAATCCGACTCGGAATTCTGATTACGAACTTTGTATGTTCTGGTTATGAATTCTAGTGAAACCAGACTGGGAATTTCATTGAAATTTAGACTTTGGATTTCTACAGAATTCCGGTTCAAAATTCATACAAAATAGAATCCTAATATCTCTTTATTATAAACTCTAAATTCAATTTTGGTTAGACTCTGAACATTTTCATTCTTATATTCTGAACTTCTGTTTTACTTATTCTTACACTTGTTTCATTACAGAATGATGTCGTCCTTTTAGTTTTTGACTAACTATTGGTTAAGAGACACTTGTACAGGTCCCTCCGAAATTCAAAAAAAATATGACCATTGGAGGAGGGAGCTGACTGTTAGAGCTTCACCTATAAATAGGATCTCATTTGAAAAGAAGCAAGAACTTTGACAAAACTCATGACATCTGTGCTTACATGCTGTTGATTTGATTTCAAGAGAGGGAGGCTCTTATCAACTCTCAAAGCATCATGCAAGAAGTTTGAACAGCTTGTTCAAACTTTTCCTTGTGCATACTTTCTTCGTGCGACTCCAATGGTTACTGATTATAATCAAGGGCTTCTGGGGATAGGAAGACAGAGGTTCCAACACCTTGAAGTTGAGGGCTTCCTTGCTGAGGAAGACAGTGGTGTCGACTACCTGATAGTTGAGAGATTTCAAGGATAACAAGATAGACTCCGATCTTTGTATCGAGGGCTTACCCTGCTCTGGGTAAGGTAGAATTTCATGAAAGTATAAATCAAGAGAACTTTATCCAAGCTTGTTGGATACCCTTCTCTTCGGGTTAAAAGAGTTATTGTTGGTTACTTGTAGATTTTTCTAGTTTATTTTCCGCTGTATTTTGTATTGATAAGGAAAGTATAAATTTCTTATACTTCCTTACATGTACTCTGATATAGTTAGATTTTATACACTTTAAGGTAGAATATTAATATTTGTAACTTTTGTTATGTTCCTTTTTCGGAATCACTTTTCTAGAATCAAGAAAGACTTTAGTACTCATAGAGGTCTTGTGAACTATCTTGTTTAACCTTGTTAAACGTAACTATCGTTAAAATTTCCTAAGGGCATTTTTAAAAGGTATAATTCACCCCCCCCCCTCTTGTATTTGAGAATCTCATTCATATTTCGATTCTTCGTTTGGTATTACCGAGTATATCATACTCAGAGTCATACCATCCTAAAATTGGTATCAAAGGATTTGGTTCAATCTGAATTAATCTCCCGATTCGATTCAGAAGATAATTATCGGTTTTGCTTTTTCGGATCCACATTTTCGGATTCGTACTTCTGGATTCATACTTTTCGGAATCTGTTTTTTTTTCAGAATCATAGTTCGGATTTACTTCTTTCTTAGAGATACAGTTTTATTTTGCTTAGAATATTATCTCTTGTTTACAGACATGTACTACTAATAATTTTGTGTGCCAAAGTTTTTCTTAAGAATTGCTGGTTTAAATGTTGTTTCTATCAACAACATAAATCCTAATAGAACACCAATCTTTGATGGTAATGATTACGAATATTGGAGAGATCATATGAAGAAATTCATTATCAATACTGGGGTAGATAACTTTTTCATGCATAATGGAGGACATATATTTCTTGACAAGGAAGTAAGTGCTTTTACTAACCAAGAAAAGCATGAATACCAAATCAACTATAAGGTATGCAATACATTGCTTTGTTCAATGTCTAGGAACATATATATCCAAAGATCTTCTTTTGAAATAGCTAATTTAATATGGAGGAAACTTGATGTTACACATTTTGGTACATCAAAAGTGATTGAGACTAAATGAGCCATGCTCAGATCTGAGTATCATGGTTTTAATTTTCCTTATGGAGAACCAATTTTCAATGTGAAACAGAGATTCATGTCTATCGTGAATAGATTACAATCCATGGGAGAGAAAGGTCTAGATGATGAAGCCCTTGTTGACATGATTATTGACATCATGCCAAATGAGTTGGAATCAAAGAGAACTGTTATTGATGAAAACAGAAAGGTCACTAAAATTTCTCTTGATGAACTGTTTGGAACTCTTCTTCAAAATGAGACAAGAATGTAGAGAGATGATGACAACATAAAGAATAAGAATGAGAATGGTAGTTTTGAATTTACTACAACTTCAAATTACATGAAAGCTAAGAATCCTGAGAGAGTTACTCGATCTAAATCTAAGAAGTTTATTATCCAATCTGAATCTAGTGAGAGTGATGTCTCAGAAAATGAGTTAGCTAATCATTCTCGAAGGATGAACAAGATAGCTTGACAAATAAATTTCCAATCCCAGTGTAAGAAAAAGGAAATGAATGATAAGAAAGATTCAGAGGTTACATGATAAGAATGCGAGAGATATGGACACATAATACCCGATTGCCCTATGCTCAAAATAATAGAAAGAAAAGAGAGTAATTCTGAAAGGAACAAAAAGATGTATTATAAGTCCAAAGCTAAGAAAATTATGAAAGCTAATGACACCTGGAGTGATAGTTGTGGTGAATCATCAAGAGAATCTTATGATTATGAATCTTCTGGATAGAATAATATTGGTCTTATAGCCAGGCTACTTATTGATAATAATTTATTTATGGCTAAGGTACACAATGCTGAATCCTTGACCAACGTTTCTTTAAATGCAAATGATAGTAAATATTATAACTCTTCTAATGAAGATTCCTCTTCTGACGAAGATAATACTTTTCCTACCTATGAAGAAGATTCTAGGTTTGCTGAACATCTTGAGATTGATAACTAAAAACTCATGAAAAACATTGATAAGGAAAACTCTAGAAATAAAATTCTTACTAAGGAAATATCATATCTTTCAAAAAATCTTGATAAGAAAAATTCTGATTTCGAAAGTATTTCAGAAAATCTTGAGGAAGTATGTTATGAGAAGAATAAACTTTCAAAAGACCAAGAAAATTTAATTTCAAAGAAAGATGTTTTCGAGCCTAACTCTATCTCAAAATCAGATGTTTTTGAAAACAAGAACTTAGTTGTTAAACTCAATTCAGAAATATTTTCCTTGAGTAATTGTTTTTCAAAAATTACCCATGGTACGGAAAATTTTCATAAAATGAATTCACAAATTCGACCTCGAAAGAATACTTCTGGTTTTGGTTACACTAGTTCTAAACAGTTTTTTAATAACAACTACTTTGTTCTTGAAAGTGCCCCATTTTGCACAAAGTTTCAATGTGGTGGTCACTATGAAAGGAATTGTTCTTTAAACAAAACGCAATCTTTAGCATTTCATAAGGTTTATTTTTCTAAGAAGATGTGGGTATCCAAAATTTTACTTTGTGAAATTTCTAGATCCAAGCAAGTTTGGATTCCCAAAACCTAACTTTTTCTTATTTTCAAGAAAATTGGGAAAGTACCAATAGCAACACTTGGTATATGGATAGTGGATTTTATTGGCATATGACTGGTAACAAAAAATATTTTTAAATGATTACCAAAACGAAAGGAGGAAAAGTAAATTTTGGAGATAATGCTCAGAGAGAAGTTATTGGTATAGGTAACATTGTTTTTCTTGGAAAAACATTGATTTCAAATGTTTTTGTTTGTGAAAGGTCTTAAGCACAACCTCATCAGCATAATTCAATTATGTGATGAAGGATACCTTGTGAATTTTAGGAATGATAAGTGCCTAGTACTCAATTCCAAGGAATGGTTTATTCATTCTGCCCATAGGCAAGAGAATGTTAACACACTAAACATAAAAGTCCTTAAGAGCCAAGAATTAACTTTCCTTAGTGTAATAGAAGATCATTCATGGTTATGGCATAGAAGGTTAGGACATTGTAACCTTAGGAACATATGTTAACTTTCTAATAAAGTTTTAGTTAAGCATCTATAGGATCATAGATTTGATTCTTCAAAAGTCTGTGATCATTGTCAATATGGAATGCAACATAAAATAAGTTTTAAATCAATCTGTGAAGTCTCAACAACTAGTGAACTAAAGTTGGTGCACATAGATCTTTTTGGTCCAACACAAACTGGAATCATTGGGGGAAAGTATTATGTATTTGTCTTATTTGTTGATTACACTAGATTTACATGGGTTAATTTTCTAGCAAAGAAGTCTAATTTTTTTTCCTATTTCAGAAGTTTTAGAGCCCATGTTAAAAATGAGAAAAACCTTCCATTGAAAACTATTCATAGTGATCATGGAGGTGAATTTCAAAATTCTGATTTTGAACCTTTTTTTACTAGAAAAGGTATTACTCTCAACTTCTCAGCACCCAGAATAGCTCAAAAATTGTTGTTATTGAAAGAAGATATAGAATTCTTCACGAGATAACTAGAACCATGTTGAGTGAGTATTCTGTTTCCGAACATTTTTGGGCTGAAGTTGTAAGTACTTCTTTCTATACTATAAATTGAGTTTTAATTTGAACTTTTCTTAATAAAAATCCTTATGAGTTATGGAATGGCAAAAAACATATAATTTCCTACTTTATGGTTTTTGGTTGCAAAGTATTAATTATGAATACTGAAGATAATTGACACAAATTCGCACCAAAATTTGATTATGGAATTTTCATAGGCTACTCCACAACTTCTAAGGCTTATAGAGTTTTTAACAAAAACACTTGTACAGTTGAAGAGACAGTACATGTCAAGTTTGATGAAACTAATCCTTTTTATTTCAAACAACCCCAACCTACATCTTAAGATGTGTTTTCAAAAACTGATTATCAACCTTTGACAGAAAATCCTTCTGATAAGAAAATTTTTCAAAAATATACTTCTGAAACATTTACCCCATAAGATTTTCTACCCCATGTTGATGAACAGGTTCATCAAAATCCAAATCAGTAATTTCTTAAGAATCATCCCAGTGATAGAATCATTGGTGATGTCAATAAACCTATAAAGACTAGATGTTCTTTAATAATTGATGTAGAAAATCTAGCATTCCTTTCCCAATTAGAACCAAAATGAACTGATGAAGCATTAGGTGATGATGATTGGATTAAAGCCATTCAAGATGAACTAACTGAATTAAAAAGGAATAATGTCTAGACATTGGTAGAAAGACCCTTGGAAACATTTTTTATTGGAGTAAAACAGGTCTTTAGAAATAAGTGTGATAAAAATGGAGTCATCGTTAGAAATAAAGCTCGATTAGTTGCTAATGTATATAATCAACAAGAGGTAATAGACTATGAAGAAACTTATGCTCCAGTAGCTAAAATTGAATCTATTCATATTTTACTTGCCTTTGCAGCATTCTTCAATTTCAAACATTTTCAAATGGGTGCGAAATGTGCACTCCTTAATGGTTATGTTCAAGAGAAATTTATTGTTGAACAACCCCTTGGACTTGAAGACACAAAATATCCTGATCATGTTTTTAGACTTACCAAAGATTTTTATGGCCTTAAACAATCCCCACGAGCATGGTATGATAGACTTACAGGATTTTGGCTTCAAAATAACTTTTTTAAGGGAAATGAAGATCCACCCCTTCTTATAAACATTGATAAGAAAATTTTACTGATTTTTCAAATTTATTTTGATGACATTATATTTGGTTCAACTCAGAAATATTTAACCGATTCCTTTGCAGATCTAATGAAATATAAGTTTGAAATGTGAATGATGGTTGAGTTGATATTTTTCCTTTGTTTCCAAATTTCTCAAAAACCAGAAAAAATCTATATATCCCAAAATAAGTATATTAAAGGTATTCTTAAAAAGTATTGGTATGATAACACTATGAGTATACATACTCCTATTGGTACCTCAAACACACTTGATCTTAATGAAGCTAGGAAATCATTAGATCAGACATCTTTTAGAGGTATGATAGGAAGTCTACTTTACATGACATCTAGTCGACCAGGCTTGATGTTTTCAATATGATTATGTGCAAGATATCAATCCAATCTAAAGTAATCTCATTTAAAGGAATTGAAATTAATTTTTCGCTACTTAAATGGAACCATGGATTTAGGACTCGTTTACACTTCTGGAAATGATTTTTTTTTTAAAAAAAATTCAGATGCTGACTTTGGTGGATGTAGAATGGATAGAAACAGTACATCCAGAACTTGGCATTTATTAGGAGATTCATTAGTTTCTTGGTCCTGAAGGAAGAAATATTATGTATCACTCTCCACTACTGAATCTAAATATGTAGCAGCTGGAAGTTTTTATGCTCAAGTGTTTTTGATGCAACACACAGTCACAGGCTATAGCTGGAGTTTCACTAAGACTCAAATTTTGTGTGACAACCCAAGTGCCATTTCCCTTATTAAAAACACTTCACATCACTCTCGTGAAAAGCACATAGATATTAGGCATCACTTTCTCAGGGATCACACTCAAAAAAGAAAAAAAATTCATTAGTTTATCGTAACACATGATCAACTTGCTGACATTTTCACAAAATCATTACCTTCCGATAGATTTAAATTCATTAAACAACAGTTAGGAATGATATCTTCTAGGTAATATTCCTTCATTAACTTCTTGTTAAACAATTATCCTTATAGTAATAAACTCTTTTTTATAGGGGGAGTTCATATGTTAGTTAGTTTTTCAAAAAAATTCATAATGAGCATTTCAAAATTTTCATAATGAAAATTTTCGTAATGAAAATTTTCATAATGTTGTTTTCATACTGAAAAATTTCTTAATGGGAATTTTCAAAATAAAAATTTTCGTAATGAGAATTTTCCTACTCAGACTTTTCATAATGAAAATTTTTGTAATGAAAATTTTCATACTATGAATTTTCGTAATGAGAATTCTCGTAATGAGAATTTTCATACTATGATTTTTCATAATAAGAATTTTTTTACTGAGAATTTTTGTACTGAGAAGTTTCATAATGAGAATTTTCTTAATGAGAATTTTCATACTGAGAATTTTCGTAATGGGAATTTTTTCACCGAGAATTTTTGTAACGAGATTTTTCTTAATGAGAATTTTCGTACTGAGAATTTTTTAACGAGAATTTTCCTAATGAGAATTTTCCTAATGAGAAATTTCTTAATGAAAATTTTCGTACTGAGAATTTTCATAATGAGAATTTTCGTAATGGAAAATTCCATACTCATATTTTTCGAAGTAAGTTTTTACTAGTCAGTTTTTTTCCTTCAAGAAGCATATTACCTATTACGAATAAACATCCCAGCCAATACGAAAAGTATGATTTCCTTTCTCAAGTTTTCATAGTTTTTTTTAGTTGCTGGTAGTTTCCTTTTCATTTAAAATTTCTCAGATTCCTTTAATGTTACATACGAATGTTTTTAAAACCTTAGAAGATCGGATTAATGATTTCCTTATGGATATGATTTCAACTGTCAGATCAGATCAGTGAAATATTCAACCATTAGATTTATTCTAGAAATTAAAAGGTCAACTCCATCACCTATATAAAGTGCACCCCCATTTGTGTCCCACATCGATCTCCAAAGCTCTCGTGTCCTGATGCTCTGCCTCAGTTCTGAAAGCTCATTCCGATTTTCTCAGAACTCCTCCATTCCAAATGTCTATTGAAGCCACCTCCCAAGATATGTCTTCTACGAATCCAATCTCAATATTATTTGTCTACAAGGAAGGGTTAGTCCATCCGGAATTTTTCTAGTATGATTCTATAATTACCAAGAATATCAAACTCAATGGTTGGGAAGAATTATGTGTATCGAAACTAGAGGATCTGCATGTTGTTTACACAGATTTTATTATAGAATTTTATGAGACTATTTCCTTCTATGAAGAAGATGGCAAAGAAAAAATTTCCTTTAAGTGCTATGGTAATACTTACAAGCTTTTCTACATCATGGATGCAAGCTTGGTTGGCTTATCATATGATGGTGAAGAATAATTTTGTTCACATAAGATACCAGATGTGCAAGGTAGTTTCAGTAATGTGAAGGAAATGGAATCCCTTAGGATCAAAGATGACAAAATAGCTAAGATAACTCATCTCTCCACCAACAACCAGATTCTGCGGTTGTGGGTACAAGGGTTTTTTGTTCCAAGAAGAGGTGATAAGGATAACATAATGAAGAGTGATATTTAAATCGTGGATGTCTTAGTAAATCTAAGAAAGATCAATCTAATGAGGCATATTCTTATTATAGTTAAGAACATCAAGAATGGAAATTGGAATGCCCAAATCATTATGTTCCCTGCTCTTCTATCCAAGATTATTATTCGGTGTCTTGATTCTTTTAAGGTTGCTTGAACCTCCAAGGAGAGAATTTGTAAGGTGTTCTTGATAATTTATGACACATTAAAGAGGATGTATGCCGGTTTTTCAAAAGACTCGGGTGAGTCTTACGATCTTCCAGAGGATGAGGTAGAAGCTGTTCCGAAAAAGGTGGAGAAAGAAGAACCATCTAAAAAGGAAGGTAAGAAGAGTATGTTGATGTAAGTTGTGGCTAGAGACAAGAATCCAAAAGCTATGGAAACTCAATCCACACCACCCAAGATGAAGAAATAGAAATCATATCCAGATGAGGTGGCTGCCAAGTGGATGGATGATAAGGAGAAAAGGAAAGAAGGGGACCCTCAGTTCAGATTAGACCCAGTTGAAGCTAAATCCTAAAGGGAGAAGACAGTAGAATACCTTGAGAAGGTTGAAAAAAAGAAGAAGATGAAGAACATGTTTTCTGAATCCGAAGTTGTTCAATCTCTGTTGCAAAATAATGAAATAGATTCTGAGAATATTCTAGTTCTAGAAACCTTTATTTTTCAACCTTTTCTAGAGACCCCTGGAAAAAATTATATCACTCCGGAATAGTCTAAAGGGAAAGAGGATGATGAAGGAGTAGAGGCATGAGATGGTGAAGAAGTAGAGGAAGAAGTTGTTGAAAGTGTAGAAGAAGAATTGCAAGAAGAGATAGAATAATAAGTAGAAGAATGAAGTGGTGATCTAGATTACATGATTAAACAAGTTGAGGATTTTCAAGAGTAGGCAATCCTATCCGAAAAACCACAACTCTAAACTTATGAGGTCGAGACTCAAATTTGGTCACTCCGGGAAAGGGATATGAAAAATATGATAAGCTAGATGTTGAAAAGGAAGAAGAGAAAGAAAATGAATTTTCTAAGGAGGAATTTTGTGAGAAGCATTTTCTTGAAGAAGGAGCAGAGAAGGAGATTCCAGATGAAGACAAGATAGTTCAACTATCTGAATGTAAGGAAGAATCTCGTGGTCAGGAACCCATTATGAAAATTGATAAGGGTAAGAAAGTTCTTATCCAAACCCCAATAAGAGATATCATAAGGAAGAAGCAGGTTGGTGGTTCTTCTAAAAGAAAGCTGGTGGAAATTGAAGAAGAACAATCCCTGAGAAAAGTGTTTGATTCGGAATCATCACTACTTAGTCATGACTTTGGGGCTGAGTCTTTGAAGAAATTAGTGGATACAATTCCGATCGTTCCCACTATAGAGTCCAGTTGCCAAATTCTTTAACACAGTCTAAATCAGAAGTCATAATCCTTATCCATGGTAATGGATAAGTGTGTGAAGATTGAGGCAGATCATAGAAATTTCCTTATCAATCATTATGTCTATAGGAAATCATGTAGAAAAATCACTCCATGTTTAAAGAAAGTTGATGATGACTTGGATGAGTTTGATAGATTTCAGAATGATGTAAATGATTCTTTTGATACCAAGCATTCCATGATTCTGAATCTTCAGGGTAAGCTGACCCTTGAGAAAAATTATCGAAATCCATAGGTGAGGGATTTGAATGGAAATATTAACTCAGTTTCTCAAAACTGGAAAGGGGAAAGTGATTTCTGGATTGAGTTTGAAGATATGCTGGGGAAGAAAGATAATTTACTGAAGATGTAGGAAGAGTCCATGAAGGATCAGGAAGAGGTCATAAAAGCTCAACAAGAAAGGATCACAGCATTGGAGAAGCAAGCTGAGGAGAATCATAATGATTTAAAGATGATAAAAACCCTCTTGAAGAAGCTAATCCCAAAGGAAAAGGATGGAAAATAGACTTAATATGATCATTTGTTGCATTTGATCTTCCTTTTAAAAATTCATCCAATTATAATAGAACTATGGTTGACGTTTTTCCTTGAATTCCTTTACTAATATTTCAATTAAATTATATCTTTTCCATTCCCTTAAATTCTTTTTGAAAATAAAAATGTGGGAGAAGGAAAAAGAACTACAAAAAGGGTGATAAGGAAAAATAGAAAAGGGAGAAGAAAAATTTCTATGTTAAAAACCATCCTTAAGTTAGGGGGAGGTTCGCAGAACGATGTTTTTCATTCCCATGATTAATAAAACTCCATTCCGGAAATCCAGAATACAATCCTTAGAGTTCCTAAGCCTATGGGGGAGTTAGTTGTATTCACCATAATCTTTGAACAAAGGAAGATAAGTTTTAATTTCAATGTCTATAGAAATTTTTTTAAGCTCTTATATTCTTTTTCGAAGGGTTGTTTGTGTATTATAAAAAGGGGGAGATTGTTGAGTCAATAAGGTTTTCCTTATGACTTTTCCATTTCATCTTGTTTTGAAAATCACAAACACCTTATACATAAGAAAATCTATATTTCACCTCTATAAGGAAAACTTCCTTCTCCAAGGAATTTACCCCTACTATGTTTTTATTGCTCATATCAATATTTTTCTTAAGTATAAAAATCGGATTCATACCTAAAATTCCAGAATCATACAATACTTAGATATGATGCATTCTATTTTAGGATTTGAATTCTGGATACAAAATCTAATGAAGTTCCATTCCGAATTCTAGATATGGACTTTCATGTAATTCCACACCGAATTCTGGATACGAACTCTAATGAAGTTCTATTCTGAATTTTGGATACAAACTCTAATGAAGTTCCATTCCGAATTCTGGATACGAATATTCATGTAGTTCCATTACGAAATATGGATACAAACTCTCATGTAATCAGACTCCTTATTCTGATTACGAACTTTGTATGTTCTGGTTTCGAATTCTAGTGAAACCAGACTCCATATTTCATTGAAATTCAGACTCCGGATTTCTACAGAATTCAGGTTCCAAATTTCTACAAAACAGAATCCAAATATCTCTTTATTATAGACTTCAAATTCCATTTTCGTTAGACTCCGAACGTTTTCTTGCATACATTATGAACTTTATTTTTACTTATTCTTACATTTGTTTCATTACAAATGGATGTTGTTATTTCAGTTATTGACTAACCGTTGGTTAAGTGACACATGTGTAGGTCCCTCCAAAATTCAAGAAAAAATATGACCGTTAGTGGAGGGAGCTGACCGTTGGAGATTCACTTATAAATAGGAGATCATTTGAAAAGAATCAAGAACATTGAAACATCTCTTGACATTTGTGTTTACATGTTGTTGAAGTGATTTTTAGAGAGAGGGGATCTTATCAACTCTCAAAGCTTCGTGCAGAATGTTTAAACAACCTTTTCTAAATTTTCCTTGTGTAGACTTTCTTCGTGAGACTCTGATTGTTTCTGATTACAATCAAGGGCTTCCGGGGATTGGAAGATAGAGGTTCCATCACCTTAAAGTTGAGGTATTTCTTACTGAGGAAGACAGCGGTGTCGACTACCTGATAGTTGAGGGCTTGTAGGGATAGAAAGAAAAACTCTGATCTTTGTATCGAGGGCTTACCCTGGTGTGGGTAAGACATATTTTCTTGAATTAATAAATCAATGGACCTTTATCCAAGGTTGTTGGATACCCGTATCTCTGGGTAAAAAGAGTTGTTGCTTGTTACTTGTAGTTTTTTCTATTTAATTTCTGCTTCATTTTCTAATAATAAGGAAAGTATAACATTCTTATACTTCATTACTTGTACTCTAATATAGTTAGATTTTATACGATTTAGGGTAGAATCTTAATCATTGTAACTATTATTAAGTTCCTTTTTTGGAATAACTTTTTCGGAATCAAGTAAGTCTTTAGTACTCATAGAAGTCTTGTGAATATCTTATTCATCCTTGTTAAATATAACCATGTTAAAAATTTCTTATGGGAATTTTTAAAAGGTACAATTCACCCACCCCCCCTCTTGTATCTAAGAATCACATTCTTATTTCGATCCTACTTTTGGTATTACAGAGTATATCATACTCAGAGTCATACCATCCTAACAGTTATTTTATGGGATATATATATTATGATTTTACATATTTATAAGGGATAGAAGAACATGATGTTTTCTAGTGATCCATGTGAGAAATTAACTAGTGAGGAAGTTTTTACGTGTTTAATTCAGGATAAATTATAAGTAAACTATGTTATTATATTTTGATGAATTATTGGATGAGTGAGACTTTGTGAAGTTGGGTGATAGTTGACCTGGCTAGGTTTTTTTTGGATCTACTATGTCTTTATTGGGGAAATATTTTTTTATTTACATTTTCACAAGTGTTCATACGAAGAATCCAAAAAAGTATACTTTTATGGTCATGCCTATATATATGAAAATTTTTTATGTTTCTTAGTGGAATTACCAATGTTGTTTTTAAATTAATATCTTAGAACATTAGTTTTCTACTGGAGATTTTTCCTTAACATTTATCTCAAAATATTTTATTTTTGTACACATATTTTCATTATGAAATTTACACGCATCATTGAATGTTGGTTTTCATTTATATTATAGGGTATATGAGTGGGTTCATTTATATTTCCATGAGGATTATGGGGGTAATTCCACTCATTTGTATGTTTTATACCCTTAGTCCTAGTCTCCAAACCATGTACTCTTAAAAGATGGAATCGTTGGCCACTCTTATCTTCTTTGTTGTTAATGTAGAGGCTTCCAGTGGGTGAGGGTTAGGAATAAAGAAATATCATTCACGATGAATCTCTACTAATGAATATTTAAAAAATAATTATTTCCAAAATTATATATGGTTATATTTTATGATATTAGTACTTTGTTGATTTTGGAATTTTTTTTAATTTTAATAATTCCATTTTAAGTTCACTTTAATAAAAAATATTAATTCTCTTTTTCTTCTATCAATATTTTTATTCTTTCATTATACCTATAATCAAACATGAAGATGGTGGATTTATAACATGATTCATAATCCTATGGTAGGCTCTCAAGGTCCTCCAAATACACTACTTTTTATTTCGAATTTTTTATATAAATTTATGTGGGTAAGTGTGCTTTTCAATAGTTTTTGTGGAAATCTTCCACTATCTTTGCGTCCTTTGTGAGCCATATTCCATCCGTTATAAAAACATTATCTCTCCCTTGTCTTGTATATAACTTCATCTGATAGTGTTTCATGGTTTTAGAGATGAATCAATATACGATGAAGATGGATTTAAAGTGGTAAAGAGTTCTATATTTTGGGGTGTTACTTATTCTTTATTATTAAAGGAGGTTATTGTTTTCAATAAAAATGATAAATTTTATTGGGAAATAAAATTTGGAACTTATTTTGAGTATTGTAATCCATGTATGGTGGGATAAAGTATCTAATGTAATTTAAAAAACTAAAACCTGTGTAACTAAACATGGGAATGATATTATTTTTATCTAAAATTTTTGGATTTATTTTTTATATTGTATTATACTTTATATTTTTTGCGGCAGAAAAACCAAAACCAAGCCATTTTAGCCTTGTTTTCAAAATACATTAAAAATATCATTAATAATTTATTGGAATAGTGTGGGATTCAGAAAAATTGATCATTGTTAGATTAACATGGTTAGAAACATTGTTTCATAGGGAAAATATAAATTTCATTTTAAAAACCCCCTTAGAAAGGGAGTTAACATCTTTGATAACTAAATGTAATTAGATAAACCTACATCCATTTATATATTTTTTTCATATTATATATAAAAATATGTTCCGTTTCCCACCTATTAATATGGAGATTTGTTCTTATAAATATTCCCATTTTGAAAACTGCATCACAAATTTTCAATCCTATAAGATAAATGAAATAAAATAATTTTTTGGACTGCTTCATTACTAAAATATATATAATTATTCAATAAATTTTTAATAATATTATCAAATTGGTTTTTAAATATCATATTTAATTTTCTAGATTGTGAGCTCATACAAATTGGAGTTATAACATTATTAATGAAAAAAGAGGATATATATAAATCAGAATATATGTTAGTGTTGTGATTTACTGACCATAAAAACCAATAATAAATGAGTTGGATTATCTATAAAATATTCTAAAATACATAAATATTTATTAAAAAGTATTCAATTTTTTAGAATATCCCAAGGCACCCACATGATTATCATTTCCTAAAAATGATATTTTATGGACAGGGGATGTTAAAAGTCAATAAGGTACCCAAATCAGAACACTAAATTGTTCAACTAGTTATTTTTAAACAATATAAAATAAAACTCAATATGATAATATATTCGATTAAATTAACTCAATGTTCATATTATTTGTGAAATTTTAAAACCATTTAAAAATAATATTATAATAATTTTCCCTTAATTTAATTACAAAATTTTAAATTTTGGTTATTTTATCAATTTATTTAACACAACATGGTGTATTAATAATTGATATATTTTTGGATAATATCTCCTACATTTTATATCAATAGAAATTTCTTATATTTTATATTTTTTTATTTGGATTGGATTGGTTCATATAGGAATTATGAGTGGATTTATTTAGTTTACTTGTATGTAAAAAAATGGAGAATTATATTAGTGATTACTTGAACCATAATGAATAAGATGAATATTATCTAAATAAAAGAGAAAATTCAATAGATAGAGATGCAATGATATATTTAAAATGCGTTTATCAACATTTATATATTTAGGATCTATTGTATTCAATATTTTTATTGGATTGTGATGTGGAATTATCAGTATTTTGTTAATATATTTATTGATAATTAAATTACAAAATTTGAAGAAGTTGGGTTATTGTGTGAGAGACTAATGAAAATCATTCTACCCATAACCAAGGGAATGTATTACTAATGTCTCAGAATATCGAGATGGACATATTATGAAGTATGATATAACTATGATGACTATTTTATTATTCCTTCAGTGAATCCATGAAGTGAGATTCTATTAGTAAGGAGAAATATGTATAAAATTTTTATGATGGTTTAGTAAATTAGGATATGTTGATTATAATAGGAGTCTAGAATAGTAGTTTTACTAGAATGTCCTGAATAATTATGTTTGATGATATAATTAAAAAGTTAAAAAGGAAAGTTGGTATTTTGGGAAATAATTATTTTGTAAAGTAGTATGATGAATATAGTATGTAGTATTTAACCTCACATGGTTAAAAATTATTGAAGTATAAAATTTATATGGAAATTTATAGATAGAGAAGCTACATTGACATACTCAAAGATGAGTATTTATATACTACAAGACTATAGAAATAAAGTAGAAGTGGTTTGTATTTTTTTATAATTCCAATGGTCATTTAATGTAATTTGAGAGTAATTGATGTGATTGGAGATACTTCATGGATATTTGAAAATGTCCATAGTTGATTAACAATATTATGAAATTATGAGTTGAATATTTAATAATTTCCAAGACATTTCAAACGTATATTATAGTTTTTCCTAAAAAATGAATTTGCAATCTATGAAACTTACCATCATATCAAAAATTCTACTAGAATGTAATGTAATATATTTCTATGAGTTTTAAATTAAAATATACAACATCATTATATGTGTAAGATATTTTATTAATTTTAATATATTGGACAATATTATAAATATTAAAAATCCAAAGACTTATAGTAAATACATATTATATTTTATATGATACATTATATATTTTACAATTTTAGGACAAAATATAGTGAAGGGTGGAACCAAATTGAGATATAAAATATATTCTACGGGTGATGATTTTAGAAAATTCCCACATTCATTTTAATGCATAACATTATTTTTGTCTTAAAGAATTTTTTTTATTAGATGCATACGATATTTTTGGAATGAGTAATATATTATAAAGAAACGATTTTTTTTGAAAATATAAATTCCTTCATACAACTTGTATAAATTATTAACATATAATTGACATGTCAGTTATTTAATATATTACATATTATTTATATATATATAAATAGGTGAATTATGAAGTCCAATATTATATTTCTAGATTATAAGTTGGATGTTACCGGATCTGTTCCTCAATGATTTAACAACTCCATAATTAAAGGGGAATTTGGTCTCCGGTGGAGTATTAATAAATATATGTATCACATTAGTAATAATAATACCATGTTATAGAGATTTTTATAGATTAGTTTCCAATTAAAGTTATCTCTAGTGCTTCATATATATCTTTCTCATGAGGGATAATTTTTTTGATGATGATATGAGAGGATTAAAACATAGTCAATGATAGTTCTATATTGTGAGAGGTAGTTTTTACATAAGGATAATGTGAAAACAAAATAATATTCCACCATGTGATATGTCTTTTCTATGTGGATACACTACAATATGTGTTGAATTCATTAGAAAAAAGTGAGTTGTGATGATACTCTTATCATAATATTTCAAACAGGATGAGGTATTTAGGGTACATAAAAATGATATATTTTATTAGTATATGTAATACTAATGAAAAAATGAAGGATAATTTTTTTTCTTGTATTATGTAGATAACATTAACGTGATACTATGAAAATATATAATGTGAATAAAAAAATCGAAGAGTATGATTCAATGTAGTGGTTATCTTGAATACCGGATCTGTTCGAGTATAAATATAGAAGTAAAATAATATTATTTTCTTTGATATTAAATAGATGTATTGAATTTTATAAGGATCCAACTATATTCTAAAAATATAATTTAGATATTTGAGGAGAAATAATAAGAGTAAATAATAATTAGTAAAAGAAAAAAGATATCTAGGTCTTGAGACCGATCCTAAAATTTCATTATTCCAAATTAGATGATAAATAAATTTAAATGTTTTAATGTTCTTTATGATATGTATGTGACAAATAACTAGAATAAGATTGAAAATGAAGACACCATTGAGTATCTAGATATCTATATTCAATAATCAATCTATAATTGGGTTTAAGTCAGAAGATGATTAGTGTAAAGTGATGTAGATTATATTCTATATTTCAAATAATTATACCTAGGGAAGAAGATATTCTATTATTAATATGGTGTCATCTGATGTAGATAATATGATCTTGTTTAGATGTTCAAATGTTTGACCTCTAATGAATACAGTGATCCAGTATAAAAATTATAAAACCAGGGATAAACCTGAGATTAATTTACATCATTTAGATGATTTAAAACATTACTTTTCATAAATAATAATATCCAAAAGTCTGATAGTTACACTATATTTTAGTACGAGAATCATAGTAAGATCATTTTAGAAAACACACAATCAATTATTTCTACAGTAACCGTAGTATACCATATTATATACATCTCGTTATTATGATTCATCAACATAACATGGGGATTGAAAACATAATAAAGGGGTGATAAAAAATGTTTATTAAGAGGTGAATAATCAATTCCTCAAGGATGAGTTCATTATAATAAGTAAAAACATTATCATAAGATAAATATAATAACATTTTGAGTTATACCCATAAAACATAAATGAGTTTAAAAGTACATGGAATAAGAACCTAAATCCCAAAAAAATCAATATTGAAAAATAATATATCTAACATGGATTAGATGCCTTTAATATAAATCTTGAGTCACAAGATCATAATTTCATAATTAATGTCATCCTATAATCATGGAACATACATTATAAAATCGAAACATTACTTTCATGATAAATACTATCAATTTACACGCTTATAAGAAACTAAAATGCAATCCTAAACACTTATATCATATGATATAAAATCTCAACCATTTCATTGGAGGGAAATATATGACCCCACATGTAATCATCAAATCTTAGGAGTTAAACATTAAATTAATTTCTTATCACATCATAATGTACCTATGGAAACCAAATGTGTTTCATAAATCATTCCAAATGAAAATAGGTCAAATTAATTGCATAAAGATTACATGGAATGAAAATGGGTTTCATTAAACACATCAAAAAGAACAAGTAAAAACAAAATGGGTATCATATGGATTTAAAAAAGGATATAATTAATAATAACATCAATCATAATTGGATAAAGCTATAGAAAATAAATGGGCATCTAAAAACATCAAGTCACTCTCTAGGTAAAACCCATTCAATTAACATAATAATGAATATAGTATTTAAACCATATAGATAAATGGTGTATGGTTAATTAATTAGTTTCATGAAATAAATAAATTTATGGAACATAAGTGAACAACATTCACTCAATTGAATAAAAAATATGTCTTTCACAAAGTAAATGCAAGGGGTTTAAAATTTAGGATCATATTAAGTGGATGATTATGCAATATAAAAAGTTATGGTGGATAAATCCTCTAAAATAGTATAAAATTACATAGCTGATATAGAGGAAGTATATGGATGGTTACATTATATCCCTGATCTAGAACATGTTATTTCCAATTATATGGTTTTAGATGAAAACTAATATTTGGATCATTAGAAAAAATCACTTTAGAAATAGGAAAAAACTACGATCCTTCTAAAAAAATTTAGATAGAAAAAATATATAAATAAAAGATAATAATATTTTTATTTTATAAAATCATTAAATCCTCTAAAATAAGTATCATATAAAATGAAAATGATGGTGTAAATAGATTTCTGCATTAAAAACATTATAAAAAATCCTTTTTAAATGTTGAATAATATGAACCATCCAAAAATAATAAAAAACTTAATTACAATGTTTTTAATAATCTAAATTAGTATATAATTACCTCAATTTATTATTTCGGTATTGATAAAGACAATTTCAATAGATTCTAATGAACTAGGACATGTAAAGAGGTGGTTCATAATTGAATAGAAGAGATGATGTCGGTTTCACTTCTGAAAGACATCAGGTAAATTATGAGTGAAAGGAATTTAAATATCAAGGGAACATATAAAATCAAATGAATATTCAATGGAAATGATTTGAAGTTTTATAATGATTAAAATTTATGAAAATGGATTATCTTTTAAAATTAATAATTATTTAATAAAAAGATTATCAATTAAACCCTTACTCATACAGTAACATTTTGATCAAAGCCACATTCAGGTTGAGTACCAGTTTTATTGATGTCCATTTAAATAATGTACATTATATATCACTCCAACCCCAAGAAATATAATATAAAATTATTAATTAGTAATTTCATTATATTAATGGTATCAAAATTCGCATTAAAAAATAAGAATTTGGAAATTAAATTTGAGATAATGAAGTCGTTAACTTAACTCATCATTTAGTCAAATGAAATCTAAGAACATGATTAACAAAATATATAAATCACTAATTTCATAAAAATTTTAAAATAAATTTCCTATTATAAAGTACATTTACAGTTATTCTCCACGTTGATATTAGTTAATTGTTTTTACTGGTTTTCAAGAAGGCGGTCAAACTGACCAAATCATGAACATACCATGATTATTAAATATTTGGACGTGATTAAGGAACAATATCATTACACTATTAGAATAATGATACCATTTAGTGTTTAATGGATTGGTATATCATAATTTTAATGGATTTATAGTAAGAAAAAAAGTATATTAAAATATCAGATAATTTGAATTAATGATTTTCCACTTAGTATGCTTTTTTTAAACGATTGAATTATCTATAATCGTTTGTTGATCATATAATTAATAGGTTCCATAATTTTTCTTATAAGAACGTTAATGATATCATGAAAGTCATATTTATCAATAAAACATATTATCATTACCAACAATTTAGGGAGGTGATGAATAGAAAAATAGAAATCAATAGTCATAAGGAGGCGGTCGTCCACACATACCTAGGGTTTTTGATTTCATTTAACAAATAATTGGATAAATGGAAAATATTTTTTATCATCTCAGAATATTTTTTTATAAATATAATAATTATTTATTAAATTGGATTTCATTATCAGATGTGTAACACGGTTAAGGAAAACTAAACATGACATTTGTGGAGGTAGTAGTCCGCACAGAAACAAATGACATTTTTTCTTTTCTGAGGAAAAAAGTGAAGGGGGTTAAATATTATACCATCATGATAATAAAATAACATTATAATAAGGGTATTTTTGTTTCAGTTTTTGATATGTTTAAATGATGTTTAATTAATAATAAATATAATAAGTAAAATGAATAGAGGAAGAATTTTTAAAAATCTATACCACACTACATGGGTTATCTTCTTTGTGATGGGGTTTAAATCATTTCATGCAGGTATTTTACAAGAAAATAATCCAATTATGTCTTATAAGATTTTTTATAACACACTACTATAAATAATGATTTTAAAGGTGCTATAAACCACTTTTAACAACACTAGTAAATCGATGTTAATCATAGAGAAGATATGGGGGTCCCATTTAATAGTGATAAAAAAGTGCTGATAAAGGACGAGTTTCCTGTGATGTTTTGTTTATTTAACTGCACACCAATTATCTTCACACCTACACACAAACAACACCTACACACAAACAACAACTGGACAAAATTGCACAAAAAAACAGCTGCATACAAAACAAAGCACATGAGAGTGAAACATCACACGCAAGAGTTTCTCAAAAAATGCTATATACATTTACTTGACATCATGAATAAAAAAATAACACTACTATATACATTTAAAACAATCTCTTATATGATCACAATAACAATTATCCAATAAACAGTTATAAAAATTAATGTTTCATCCCTTTTTCATATGGGATCCCCTCTCAAAAATTGCCATCCATGGTATTAGTTGCTGAACAAAGCATCCGAACTCTAGGAAAAAATTTCACCTATATAAGAAAACAAATATTATGTTATTAATACAATAATTAAATAAATAATACATTAGTATGAAAGAACACATTGATAATATGTCCATTTTCAATAAAAAATATGCATTTGGAGTTATACCAATCACATCATGTGTCATATTGAGGTGGGGTTGATTCCTACCCATCACAAATGAGTCATAAAATCGTTGTTTCAAATTATTAAAATAATACAAATGGGTTTTATCATTTTTTTAGTATGTCACTTATTCTTTTGAGTATGTCATGGCTGGGTAAATATTTTATGTTTCGGTGATTTCAACCCCATGCACAGGGGACAAACTATGTTTCCAACAAGAGTAAATTGGTTTTTTTTACTTTTCTCCCTTACAGTTGATTTGATTTTCAACTCATGTGGCACACTTGGGTGTGATATTATTATATTATGTGGATTTTGACACTTTTCCAATTATGGAAAGGGAGGTTTGATTTCACATCATGATAGGCACTTAGGCTCATATGATGTATTCTTTCTTACGATATTAATTTGGAACATAGATTGATCTACGAGGGGTTAGACTGTTTAAAGTGTTATCTAAGAAACAAAATATCATTTTCTTACTTAGCCTCTGTTGGTGGCATTCTACTCATCTAACCCAAAAATGTGGTTCTAATGAAATATGTGTGTGAATTTATATGCATCTGATATATATTTCTGACCATGATATTGGTAGACATATATGATGATTAGGGGTGAGTTGTTGAAAGTGTCAACAAAGTATATAAATAGTGTTTTTTAGTATAACCTCTTTCGTGTAATTTTACTCAGCTAAACCGAATTGAAATATATGGTTTGATGCCTGGAATTATCATGGGTAGGAAAGGGTCCATGAGGCTGGATTATATGTGATTCATGACTATAATGTGGGTAAGTAGGGAGACATAAGATAAGATGATACTTGATACCATACCTAGATATGGGTAGGTAAGAGGGCTTGAGACCATATTTTGGGTGACATGCAGTGGTGAGGGAGTGTAAGGGTGGTGAGATGTGTAACATATTACAACATTTTCTATTCGCCATATTTGTATATATACGAAGACATGGCTGTTTTACCATCATGATTGGTATTTAGTGGAATGCCACCTAGATGAGATTCAGTGGAGTGTCTGGAGGGTGGTAATACAGTGCTGATTAAGTGTTCATGGGATGATTCCCCTAAGAGTTGGGATGAGGCCCTGAAGGGTCAGGATGATCATGATATCTAGGTACAAGATTTAATACATTGGAGAAAGATATAGATTGAAAACATTGGGCCATGTATTGATGAGATGCTCAGGGTGAGCCTGGTTCGTTTCATATAGGTCATTGATAGGGGAATCAAGGAGATGATCTATCTATGGAGTAATTGACTCAAGTGATCCAGTCTCAGCACCCATCACTATTTCTGAGTGAGGGTGGACTGAAAACAACAGAAAACCTGATAGAGTTGGTATAAGTTATATTTTACCAGATCGAGAAACCCTGGGTCGGAGGGTGAATCTGGTGACATAAATGCTCAGGGGAAAGACATAACAACTGTGGGATGTATAGGTTTAGGTAGATAGACTCTAGGGACTATCTCATAAGGATTTTGAGGCAATATTCTTCAAGAAATTCATCTAGATACACTGAGGGTAGATAGATCTTGTGTGTCTATAAACCACTAGAAGGGGGTACTTTTTTCCTGGACTATGCACCGAATTTCACCAACATGTCATGATTTTAACCTAATATGGTGAGATATAACATCACTAGGGAAGATTTTTTTAGGATGGATTGTGACACACAATTAGGGTGAATGTCAACATATTTATACTAACATCCTTCCTAGAGGCATTCAATTAGCCACTGATAGTTGAGGGAAACATGACAGAGTGGTCTTATTCAAGTTGGGTGAAATTGTTAGCTAAGCCTCGCTATGATTCTTCAGGCAGCACAGAGAGAGGCCATAATGAGTCTCAATAGGTAAGTCTGTCCACACACTTAAGTAGACTTCTAAGGGGTGGGTTTATAGTACAGTTCTTTTAGTGTTGGAATATAGGGCATGTTCAGACCAAATGAGATATGTTTTTGAAGGAGTGTCATGCACGGGACCAGATGAGTCATTTGGAGAGGATCAGTAGGAATCCTTATCACAAAGGTGGGAGATAGGGAATAGGGAAGAATCAGGTATTTGAGTCTGGATTTAGAGTAGTAACAGGAGTGGGTAGTTGGGATTTATCTACACGTGGAGGTCTTGTATAAGATAGTGGGACCCAGTAGGGGGATCAATGGCTAATTGATGGTGGAACTCTGTAGAGAGGCTAGAACTCAGGTAGTTTGGAATCAGGCTAGAATCACACTATCAAGCTATTAGGGTCAGAGTGGGATGGTGATCTAATGATAATTAGTGATACATCTTGGGTGTGTCCAAGCATTTCATTCATTTGGTATTTGGATTATTTTGGTGCATGAGGTGCATGAGTATTGTTTTTGGACTAACTAGGCACTAGTTACTAGGTTTCCATAAATTATGATGTGAGATGTTTATATATATATGAGGTGAATAGGCATCAATATTTTTGTGGGAATCAAAGAGATGCATATTTCTATGTGAGGTTTGTATTAATATGGTAATTGATGTGATGTAGGTTCTATATGATGTGTGTAGGCACCTAGATTTTTTTAGGTATGCATATTTATATATGATACAAGTCTATTTGAAGAATTATTGAGATGAAAGATCTATGGGAATCTAATGAGATGTGTGATTTTAATAGTGTCTTGTATAGAGCAAGTATATATGGGCATCTGAAGAGATACAAAACTTTATGGGTGTTAAATATGACATGTCTATTATTTGAGCACCCGATGAGGTGAAATAATGATGATGCATTGTGGGAGGACTTCTGAATCCAAGGATGGTTAGTGTACCATTGATACATTTGTGTTTTGGGTCATAAAGTGACTGGGTAGGTTACTCTTAAGGTGGGGAGTGTCTTGAAGGGAGTTGGCCTATTACTTAAAGACTGGGGTAGAATTGGTTGATTTTGATGGGATGATTATATGTTCTACCAAATCTAAGTAAATCATGATATCATGGGGATGAGCTATGTTAAGTTGGGGATATTTTAATGTCTTGGGATTTTTAGCTGGTGGAAAAAATCTTCAACCTATTTGAATTTTTCATGTTTTGTGAGCATTCTATCCTTTTCTGTTATTTGGAACAAAATTCCGAGAGTTTGAATGACCCAATTCCTTATTTTTTTTATATGGGTTTAAAGGTTTAGAATGTTCCATGGAGTTTTGGGTGCAGTGGGGCCTCAAGAAATCCATTTCATGAAACCAAGGATAGAGGAACACAGTTTGGAAAAACCTTGTAGTCTCCCAGAAGAAACCATACGGGCCACCATAGACACTTGAAAAGGATTGGAAAACTATTTAGGTGGGGGTGAATGGTTGTGGTAAACATCTCCGGTTTTTAATAGAGGCGATTCACATATTTTTATTATAGTTTGGAAAATTGTGCACCTAACCATCTGTAGTGTAGTGGTTAGATAGTGGGAACTGTATGGTTTGCACAGAGTTATCCAAACTATGGGGCCAAACCATTTGTCCCATTAAAAATGCGCAATTAATTATTTCCCTCATTTACTATTTCCTTCTTTATCATCCATTTCCACCCATTTACAATGCACAACAGAGGAAGATCCTCTATCTTCCTTCTCTCTAGGCTTTTAGGGATGTCCATCATCCAGACTTTGATCTTTGATCCTTTAATGGATATAGATTCATCTCAATAATACCAAAAAATTTCTAGCTTCTCTTTTCTATTTATCTCTCCAAATGGAGTGGTAAATCTGTGCGAGCCCTTTTTTCCTATTTTCATAGAATTCATCTTTAAGTCCGTTTTCTCTCGATTTGGATCGATTCTGAGGACGATAAAAAATTATTGAGTTCATAATAGTACAAGGTAGGTGGTTCCAAGATTTCCCATTGATTTTGTGATTGTTTTTGGGTTGCGTTCATATACACTATGTGGGTTATTCGAGAAAGAACCTCATTAATTGAATACATGCTTATTAAATTGATCTAATAATTATATGAGATGACTATGGGAATTCCATTGCTCGATTTTGAATAGTCTGGCTATTCTGATACCAACTATAATAACATAAACATTTCATACATTGATATCACATATGAGTAGATTAATATTCATTTCATAAATGAAATAACATAAACATAAATATGAAATAATGCATTAATTCTATGGAAATTGATTTTACTGTGAAAACATCAAGATTACCTATGTGATTGAGTAGACACAACGTCGATTCTCATCATTCAATGTTATGTCACCTAGAAAGAAATATTCTAAAATAAATGACCCCCACATGGAATAATGAAAATAAAATAAACATTTTACTATATAATTTTTCATTAAAATAGA
The DNA here is from genome assembly GCA_963277665.1 of Viscum album. Classification (NCBI taxonomy): domain Eukaryota; kingdom Viridiplantae; phylum Streptophyta; class Magnoliopsida; order Santalales; family Viscaceae; genus Viscum; species Viscum album. The sequence goes on along the minus strand of OY728137.1, from coordinate 2,022,727,408 downwards.
GATATTATATTGTAACATAACATTTACATCTATCCAAAAGTTTTATTTTGAACATATATAAGCTAGTTACAAAAGTAATGATTCTTTTTTCACTTTAGTACTGTTGGTTAACTATAACATAACATAGCATCTATTCCGAGCTTCCGATCTGGCCTCCCCATAATGCTCTCATCTAAAACCATGTTTATGATATCACAGAGATGGTGTAAGATGAGAGCATAATGGGGATGCAAGATCTGAAGTTCGGATCAGATTCTATGCATAGTGGTAGTTACCCAATATTAGTAAATAATACTTAGTTTTGTTTTTAAATTTGTGAGTGATGCACAACCAATTTTCTTCTATCACACTACATTAGTAGAAACAGTAGCATAAATTACCCAAATATAGAATATTAATGATCCATTTCATAATAGTTTAGGTCTAGTGCTTTCAGAAACATTGAAACATAGAGAACTAGTTTATAATATCCTCTCTTTAAGTTATTATTTATTAGAAAGACAAGTCATTTCTAAAACCATTCTTCATAAACTAATGATATGAAGCATAAGAAAGTGTGATCATAGATGCTCAATAAGTGAAATCAAGGGATATATCTATGATCATATAAGGATAACATATGTATTAAGAATTCACCTTTATCATATTTGTCTACAATCTTCCATCATGTATGTTTCCCATTCATTTCTAAACACATTTATATCATCTTGTGAGTATGAGTTTTTGTAAAAGTCATAGTAGTACTGAAAAAATATAAATACACAAATGATTAAAAAATATTTTAAATGAACTAGTAATTATTTTGGAAAAAACATCTTCAGGGATGCTAGTTTTTTGAGTAAATACGATCTACTTCATAATTTTACAAACATAGTAACCACAGTCTTTAATATTTGTTTGTTTTGGAAACTGTAGAACATCGAAAAAAATAAGTAATTTTTTTGATATGTGTTTGTATAGTGAAATCATATTATATATTCTAGGATACTATCCCATTTGTTGATCTTGTCGGAATTCATGTGCTTAGGACCTGGAATCATTCCATGAATTAGATGATATTTATGAACCACCATATCTTAACAGAATCCTCATTAAAATATAATATAAATTATATAACTATATGTTTAGTTCAAAAATTTTAGATCTAGTGTATTAAAAAATTACAAACTTCATCATGAATGGTCAGTTTTTTGGATATCCATGCTTTGAATCTGGAAAATAAATCTTTGGATTATCGAAATTGGCCGAAATGATCATCCAATGATACCTAAAAACACCAAAAGGATTCAGTAATGAAAGAAATGAAAATATATTTGAGATGAATAAATTGTTGAGTTTTACCCCAACATCTTTGTTATTAAAAAGAGTCTATCATCTATATTTTTTTTTCAACTGATTTGAGGAGGGATGCCATTATTTCACCCTCATTACCATCATTTATTTCATATATTGAAGAGGTGATATGACGACTAACGAGCCCAAATTTTTCTTCATGGGGAAATGCCTTACATTTTTTTTTCATATATATGTCTATGAAAAATATGAAATGTATTTAGACATAATTATCATAGTATATAATCATTTGTAAAATCGAATCATGAAAACATACCTCATGTATACATTTACAACTGAGGTGCCTATCCATTCATATGAGAGGATTTCATCTACATTTCCACTACTAATGTAATCTGGTTCTTCCCCTCCATACATATTTTTTTCAAAATTAACTGTGTGAGTATTTCTTTCTATCAAATTTGTGTCCACATGTGACGGAAATGATACTAAAAGTGGATATAGAACCAGAAGGGTAGAGGTGCTCTCAGTAGATCGTTTCAATCCGTTTGTTGATCCTTGAGATTGTTTTGAGCCGATATTTCATTTCACCTTTTCCCTTTGTCATTCTGCAATAATATTTATCAATTTAAACCTCTTTTCATTATATTTGGAAGGTTAACCTTGAAAAATAAATTAGATATGAATACCTCCTTGTCAACATGTTTTTTACAAGAATTGACGGATATGCGATGTATGTTCCAACAGCTTGTTTGAAAGTATAGATGTCTTAATTGCCATTTGGAAGAGGTAGCTTGGTGCTCAGCTCATTAGAAACATTAATCGACAATCTAACATAACCTGTTGGAAGTGGTATGTTGTGTAGCATATCGTTCTGCATATTTAACACCGTAGCCCTCACTACAAGGCGATATGTAGAAGTTGGTAGATATAAATCACAACCATTTTCACCCTATAGAATAACAGTCTAGGAAAGGTATTTGTGTCTATGTGATTCAAATTTCACAGAAACAATTATTAGAACATTGATTACATTAGAAAAGATAGGTTTTTTAGGGGAATGTCTTTCCTCAAAGCTGAGAGGGGGTGGGGAAGGATATTCACGCACTTGTTCTTGTTGAATTATCTCTTCTCCTTGCCTCCCACATCAAACTTGATATCACATCTCTCTGGTATTGTAATTAATCTTGAGAAATATCTATTGTTTATCCTATATTTTTAATTTCATCAATTTGATCCTCTTATTGTTTTTCTTTTTGAAAATATGTTTGGGGTGTCACTCCAAAACCCACACCTCTGACGCGGCCATACTATTCTAGAAAATTCAAGGCCACTGAAAGAATGTCTACATCTAGTAAAGGTGTTGTTGATTCTTGTGACTATGTCAGTTAGAAAATATAAGAAAAAAAGTTCTCATTTTTGTGTAATAAAAATTTAAAGAAAATCAAATTTATATTATTTTATAATTACACATGTTTCCAACACATTTTGAGTATTTTTAATGTATTAGTATCCCCTGTTTATTTACATGATATTTCTTCCATAGAACATGGTGTGGGATGGAAGTCTCTTTAAATTTCAACTCATCAATCATAATATAAACAAAGGAACATGGTTATAGTGTTGTTTTATGTAAAATAAAATTATTATGGTAGATTTAAAATACAAAACAATTTTTTCTCAAGTGAATCATATCGTCCTTACTTTATGGTCGGGGTACATTGGTTTTGAGGCCCATTCTATATTTTCTGAACTCATTTAATGTTTCATAAATAAAAACTGTCAATCAAAGTGATGAATACAAGAATTGTCCAATAATGTATTACCAGACACAATATACTTGACTGGTCTGCTCCGCACGATGGATCCATAACTCATCCCACACTCCTTGGGATATCAAATGTTCATAAAGAGGATTTGCGTGTGGCTTAATTTTCCCTTCTTCATATTTAAGACGAAATTTTGTTAAAATTTTTCAGAATCCTCTATAAATCATTCCTGCAACTATTAATACATATTCCTTGTGCGAGGAATCTATTATTAATGCACTCTGTAAGGGATGGTGAAGAGTAAGTCAATGTTTGAGTATTTTATTTTATTTTAATAAATTAAATAAATGATATGATAATGTTACCACAATATCATCCCATATTACTGTCTTAAGCCTGGGGACTACATGGTGCTACGACTATACATCAATCGATATGTGTTTTCAAGTGAAGATTCCAATGTAGCTACTAATCATGGCTTTGTTGGGGTTAACAAGCAAACCTCTCTTATTCCATACCACCTCAAATTTGATGCCTTTTTCTTTTTCCTTAACGATTTTGGCTAACACTGTCAAACTATGACATTCTTGTTTTTTTCGCTGTCAGGGTTTCATTGCCTACAATTTCCTCCATTTCAGCATCATTATTATGTTCCTCCAAAGTGCTAGTGTTGGCCCTGGGACCAGTAGACATAGGTTGAGAATCCTATTGTGAATTGGTATTGGGACCAACAATAATATGTTTGAGAAAACTATTGTTGCTCTGCACTGGGACCAACAACAATATTATGTATTATTAATTATTTTTATTCCAAATTCAGATTTCATTACATCACATTCAATTTAAAAAATTTATAAAATTTAGGTTTTAATCAAATTCTTGAATAAACAATGTGATATATGTTATAGTTTCTTTAGAAAGAAAATATTACTTACTAAAACTAACGATCATGTGTTACATTTTTCCAATATTAAAAAAAAATTAAACTAGAAATTTCAATAATGTCACATCATGGAAAGATATGGGTATTTTACATCGTTAATTCTTAAATTCCCCACATCACTTCTTCTATTTTCTGATTTCTCAAAAGTACCCTCACCAACCGAGTCATCCAATCCTAAAACATTTATTCTCTAATAAAAAAAATCTAGATAATTTATTTGAAATAATATAAATCTAGTTCTAATTATATTTATTTATTGGTGAAAACATCGATTAGTTCTGATATGTGCTTTCCAAATATAGAAATATGGAACATATAATGAAATTTTGGGAGGTTAGGTGGAATGTCTAAATAGAAATCCAAAAATAAAAATCATTACAAATATAGAACTGTCTTATTTACAATGGAAATTGTATCCTTTAATTTCTAATCATTATAATACTCTTTTATGGTGATATCTTAATGAAAACATGACCCCTACATCAAAATCCACATCATTCCTCTATTTATCAAAAACGATATTTTTTATTATTTTGATTTCCATAATACAAGTCTCAGTTTTTCTCACACTTCCCAATTTATCCTCAACATGTTTAGATCAATATTTGATTTTATTTATCAAATTTGTCCCATTAAATTTTTGTATGAACATTATAATACTTTTATATAGAGACAAATTAATGGAAGCATTATACCATACTTTAAATTTTATATCTTCTATTTAGTTATCAACATAAATCTTTTTTCTTCTTTGATTTTCCTTTACATTACTGTAATTTTATCTCACTTTTCCAATTGTCTCCTCAATAGGTTTTAGGAAAAAAAATATTCCATTCAACAACTTCATCCAAATAAGTTTATGCTTATAATATTTTCATATACAATTCTTCTAACAGTTCTATTAATATGCTCAAATAAAAGAAATTATAATAATTAAATTCCACCAAATGTAATTAATGCACACACATTATTGAAATTCATGTTGAAATAGACATATCATTTCTTCTAATGACTGAATAGTATTTTTTTGTTTTCAATCTATCTTAAAATGATTTTTTGTTCTTAAATGTATAAATGTGTCAAGATCCATTTGGGGATTCTTCCAAAAAATATATATAATCCTCATATCAGTATAAATAATTTTCAACGGTGGTGAAAAATGAAGTCTCACAACGTCACTAATATAGATTCACATTAGGGGCTCAAGATATAGATCACTTTGTACAGTTAGTTAATGTCTAAACATGATATGAAGATCAATAATAACCCATTTTGAATCATTATTTCTAATAGTATTTGGTAATCTACTGACAATGCTAATAAAATATCATTCAATTTACAAAAATGAGTTGTTTTAGGATTCATGGATCTTTAAGGATTTTTTCTCTCATTATTTACCTTTCTTCAAAGCAATAATATTTATAAATAGTCGGCATTTTCATGTTTCATATTTTCCAATAAAAAAAATTACTTCAATTTCCATTAAATTTTTGTTCTACATGGTGTATAAGGAAATTTGAGATATGAGCATCATCTAATAATTTTATTTCTAACTCATAAATGGATAAAACATATAAAATCATTCATAAATTAAATATCTCATCTTTTTATTTGAATTCTCCCAACTTCCTATCATTCAGAGCTTTTATTTTCATTTCAACATTATTATCATCAAGCATAGACATTTTTATTATCTCTAGTAATGATGGTTTGGAAATAATTTGAAATATGAGTGATGTTTCCACTTCTGAAATTATTCTCATATCAAACATTACAAACACTATGATAATATGATCCTTTTCAATCATGGTTATTTTAAAACCCTTGATTTTTTGTACTCAACACACCAACCACCTTATTTACCTTCATATGGTGGTAGTTTATTGGGAAACTATATTACATGACTATTTTTAACCACCACATTTGATTGATTTTGGGATATTTCTATGAGAAAATGTACTTCAATATTTTTTAATCTGTATATATTTAACAATTTTCATCATACAGAAAATTCGACAATATCATTAAAGATAATATTAAGACTGCCAACCCAAGATCATGGGTTGGAAAATTATATTCAGGAATCTATAATTACCTTCATGTATAGGAAAAAATATATATCATTATATATAAGTAAACATCTATGTCCCCTTATTGAGGTATCACTATATATCCAAAATTATTACCTTCTTGATGGTAAACTTAATGGAAGTGAATTGACCAATATATATTTTAGTTATTTGAAACAATCTTGAAATTACTATAAGCATATGAACAAAACCCTTTTACTTGAAAACATGGTTAACATGTTAGCTAATCGAGAAAAAGTTTGGTAAAATCTTGAATATTAATATTCTAACACAAGGAAACTAAATGCCTTGATTATATTTGTTGTTGTTTTCCATTCTATCACTACCTTTTTATGAAAAGGATCCTCTGATATTCTGTCCTTATAGAAAACAAGGAAATGAAAAGTAACTTCCAAAACCGAAAATTATTAATTAATTTTTTTATATAACTCATTTTTTCTATGAGCCTTAATAATGATTCACAAATTACTCTTATGATATCCAAATATTTTAGAATATACTAAAATATCATCCAAAAATACGAAAGTGATGTTACTGCTATAATTCTTCAATACTATATTAATTAGATCCATAAAAAAGGGGCACATTTTTTTAATACAAAGGGAATTAATCTAAATTTAAATTTTCTCAACCTCATATGAAATGTAATATTTAGCATATATTCCGCAATTACTCATAGTTGATATTATCCAGAATGAAAATTAATATTTAGAAAATATTAACCCCCTTATAGTTGATCTAATAAGTCATATATTCAAGGAAAATGATATTTTTTTTATAATAATAAAATTTATTTCCATATTGTTGATTTATAACCTCATAGACCTATATTTCTTATTAACCAATAGAACAAGGGCTCCTCATGGTGATACACTGGGTTTCATAAATCCCTTATCACACAAATACTATAGTTTTTTCATCAAATACACTATTTTCACTCAGTATTGTGCCATAAATATTTGTTTTTGATCAGGGATAAGATTAATTGAAGATTCAAACTTACACTCAGATTGATGTCTAGTTGGTTCTTCAATAAAAAAACATCTGCGTATTCCTAAAAAATAGGAACATCCTTTATTCTATGGATACTGTTCCCATTAAGAGTTCTCATTTTCAATTATTGTCTATGATTTCCATTATTTTGAGATACTAGTAGAGGATCTGAGCATGACTATGTTGACATATTCTCCCTTCTGAATACATGGGATTCTACATCTTCACTATGAATAGTAATCTGATGATCCTGCCAATATATTTGTTCATTATAATTTAAAATACAATCCAAAACAATTATAATATCAAAGTCAACTGTCGGTATAATAATCATGATTGTAAATAGTGTATGTTTATACATTATAATTGGAATTGACTGAAATATCTTGGTCACAATAATATTTCCACAAGGATTATTTATTAATAACCCCTTTATTATGTTTATAGAGAAATGGAATATTTTCTTGTAAAACATAGAAGATATAAATATCTATATAGGAAAAACAGTATATAATAATATAAATTTTTTATGTGGTAAACTAACTATCCAAAACATCTTTAGAAATATCACCATCAACTATAGTAATCACATAAGCACAAACCACTCCTCTTGGCCTCTTCTACTAGAGGTTAGTCTGACCCTTGGGATATTTCGTCGAATAATTCCCCATCCCATTATATAAGAAACACTAGATTTGACTGGTTTCATCATTTCACATACATTCATGATCATTATTAGCTTTTTCAAAACAATTTAAATAGAATAATGTTTCCATTAAAGATGTACACTGATGTTTTTTTTAATAAATATCATACATTGGAAATATCATCATTAATTTCTTTTCTTTAACATATTTACTTTTTCTTGGTTCATAGATAAATTATTCGTTTCTTTTTCCCTTAAAAATATAAAATACATGAAAACAATTTTTTGTATTTATGGAACATGATACTATATATTCATATGATAAAAATTATTGAGAAAATAGTGCCCTTTAGAGACCCATCTTAAGACCGTGAATTAAATAGTTAATCATGCTTTATAGATTATTTATATAGTCTATGAAATTCATGGTTAATCATTTTATTTTATACTCATATTATGAAACAATTTCTTCTTCCATCTATAGTATATCATGGAAATTATAATCTATTTCATCATGATTCTCTACATGATTGTATTTCTATCTAAAAATATCACATTAAAAGATCTCTAATCCATTTATTGTATTTCACCATCCTCTGTGGATTCTGTGATCAGTGACCAAATTTTATTAGTATCTCCCTTCCAAAAATATACAGCCAAAATAACCATTTTCATTTCATTACATTTTTAGGTCATAAATGTATTTTTGATATAATTAATCAACTACTTACCTACATATGGATTATAAATTTCATTAAAATATATAAGATTCCATCTTATGATGTAATCCAAATTAGGTGAATTTTAAATGGGGGAAAAACATATTGCTTCATATGGGGAATGTTATTTCTTGTTATAAGAACACAATTTTTGACTTAGGTATAAATCCTAAAAGTATTAGTCTCATTCAATTTGATAGACCTAAATTGGATCCCTAATTAGTTCATCATTGTATCAAGGGTGTCTGGGACTCATTCGAAGCTTGAATCAAAAATTTTTGTGGAAAATTATCTTATGAACAGTCAGATTAAACTGTGAGGGGAGGAAACATAGCTGGTCTAAACTGTGAGGATGGTTTTTATTTTTGGGGAGAGCCATATCCCTTGGTTGTTGAAGGGTTTCTCAAAACATGCCACCTAACCATGTGAGTGCCCCTTTTCTCCATGTACATTTTCATAGTTTTCACAATGTTTGGAAAAATCTACAACCAAATCACTCACATGCTATATTTTGAGTAATTTTAAAATTTTTACATTAATGATCTAATTATATTCATCTGATAGAATTTTCCAGTTGGATGAACTCCGTTTTCTCCCATTTCGGATCTTTTTGAAGACCTAACCTTGGGATCAAGAGACCTTTGTCATCCAAGATATGTTAGAGCTTCTGTTTGTCATGCTTGATGTGTAATAATAATTACTCGAGTCTATTTGAGTGGTTCTTCATCTCTTTTATTCTAGACCATTTTATTGAGGTGTAAGCATTTTACCCTTTTCTTAGATCTACTATATTCCAAGTCGAATTAGAGTATAATAATGGACAAGGATAGTAATACAAGCATAAAGTGGATGGTCTATAACTCATCCCTCATGTTCTTTGATTTTGTAGTTGATGTGTGGGGCCCTCCAGTGCTATCGGGTGTCGTTTGTTGAATTTATAAGAATTTATTATAGTCATTAGAACCATATATTTATTCTCTCTCCGTAAATGTTATTTTTTAATAATAGTTACATCCAAAACCCACTACACTCCATGTAGGGTAATATTCCATAATTTATTTTTTACGGTTTTAACACTTTCGATCCATCATTCGAGTGTGATAAAGCTCGAACACACAAATGATATGCCTCCTTATTTCCTATTCAATCATGAAATTGTGAATATATTTTAACTTTACACTTCCACTTGAACTGCCTAAGGGAGGTTCCTAAATTTAAGTAAATCATTCAAATGTTATTTTGGAAAGCATAATTAATTATTAGAATTGGCATTATTAAAGGTGAAGAAATACATGGTTACACATTTTTTGAACACATTTAAATTTTTATAGAAGGAATCAGAGTTAACCTTATCGATTGAGCTTCACTTAAATGGTATTAATTAAAAGGGTTTCATGATACTTGACCTTGTCATAGTAATGAAAGTAAAGGCATGCACCATGTATTTTTTCTAATGGAATAGTTATCATATGACCAAATTAATTAAAATTAATTAGATGTAAGTTTAATATTTATGTAAATAGACATTGAAATATTAGTATAAAGTCCTACCTCGTTTTATGTATTAGATTTCTGAGGGAATGCCTTGGGTACTTGGGGATGTCATTTAATTTCAAGTATTTTGGATACCTTGGGTGAGACTTATATGGGAACCTGATCCCTTTCTACCTTTAGATTCTAGGCATGACACCATTGGATCTCTTCATTAGTCATACGATTTCTTCAGATATACTCTTTGGATACATAGTGAGATAAGGTGCCTAAGTTACATCATTGGGATTGGCCACTACTTATCTATTATTTTACCTTAGATGAATTCCTTTTAATATGTTAGAAAAATTATTGTTAGACTACCTTGGAAGATACTCATTAGATTACACTCTTACCCCATAGATGGTCTCAGTTACTACTAAGATAGAAGTGTCGTAGTCCTAATTTTCCTTGGTGAATACCATGGAACCACTTCATATTAATTATCAATTATGGTTTCCCTATTACAACTTCAAAGCTTCACTATTTATACTATCAAAAGCTGATGTCAGTGCTAGATATGCCTCACATGACTTGATTATATAAAATGGTAATCAATTTGTCTATGAAATGTTTACATATTGAGACCCTAGTTGAGACATGAAGTAGGTATTTAGTAACCTTTTACTTCTTTACATTATATATGCATTCATACTCACTATTAAATTTCCAATACACGAGCCGAATGTTATAGACATTGTTAGTGGTGGCCCATAAGATTTATCTCACCCCATATTCGGGTTCCATTGGTACCTGAGGCAGATTACATGTATGTTGGTTTTGATAAAGGGAAGCATAATTATTTAGACACTTGATTTCTTTTTGTTCTAGGATGGATGTGGTAGCAGATGGGTAAGATATAGCTCGGGATTCCTTGGATAGGTTATGTATTTCCATTTTTCTCCACTGGGTTTTTTCATGTATTCTTGCTACATTGTATCCATGTTTTCCAACTTTCTAGGGATAAGACATATATCATCATCAGCTATTGAATATTATTCCAGTTATTTAATTATTGTTATCCTTTTATCATTTTTCAATGTATTCTATTTACATATTGTTTTAATTACTTACCTTTGTTTATAATTATCGATTGTGATACACATTGGTAATGAGGAAATAGTCTCCCCATGGGAATGCCCTAGTCCCTCACTACTAGTCAAAAGCCTACGATGTTTTGGGAGATTCGCTTGAGGACATGGGGCCCACCATGCTCGGGGACCTCTTAAGTGACATCCGGATGTGGGACGTCATAATGTGGTATCAAAGGGGTTTCAATTCATGAAATAATAATTAGAGAAAATATATTGAAGATTTAGAATACTTGGAACTTGGTCATAATATGTGCTTGGGAATCATGAACCCTTGTTCAGGGGAAAGATCATGTTCCTTGAATTGTAATTGTTGTTATGATTTTTCCTATTGCAATTGATATCAATTCACCATTACGATATAAACATGTTGTGTGCTAATTCTGATTATTCTTCTGATTGATATTTTATTTTATCCTTGTCCTGATGATATGAGGTCAATGATAATTGTTAAATACATCATAGTAGGCACCTAGAATTCACATGTCATGCAAAATTTCCTAGCCATATAGGTTCATTTAATTTCCTTTCCTTGATTTTTATGTAAGTGATTGTTGAGTGAGCCTTTCTTATATATATTTATTTTGGTGTTATGGGTTGTTATTGTGTGGTTTCCTATTTTAATTCATAACGAGTTATGGGTCATCGTGGGTTGGACTGAGTAATTTACCGAATAAAAAAATTAATTATAAAATCAAATGGGTGTCATTTTCACTTATAAAGATTATGGGTCCAAATTCACTTAGTTAGGGCCTTTTTCATTTGATACATCCTATTATTTCTGATTATGACCTTCAGAAATAAAGTAAATTCTACAGGGTAACCTTTCTGATGAAAATATGTTAGCTTGGTAGGACCCTCGTAGGTTTTCTTATTTAAAAAAATGAATTTATGTGATAAATTTTCTAATTATAATGTGATTTCAATAAATGATTAGTGTTCAAAAATAATATTTATATGACTTGCCTATTATTCCATTGAATTTAAATGCAAGTCTTTCACCGTTGTCGTTTTCCTTCATATAAATGGATTAAATAATATTATTTTGGTCCTAGTGACTTTATATTGGTTTGACATAGTGATAGGGCCGATACTTATTCTTTGTAATGTAATAGTCATGGTAGGTAGTACCCTTAATGAAAAATGTTGTTAGCTTCTGATGTTTAGTGTTGTTTGAGTGTAATTTTCTCTATTAGGACCCTTACATTCTAAATAAAAACCATTTTTAGATCATTTTTCATGGTATTCTTGACCGTTATTATGGTCTTGAGCATTAGATAAATTTGTTTTAAATTGGTTAGACATGTTGAGGTCAGGGATGACATTTTTTAGGACTCATAACACATTCATTTTCCTTAGATGAGGGAAAATTTTTATATCATCATCCATGTTAAACATCATGTTGGAAAATATGACTTTGGGTTAAATATCATGTACGGATCACATGATACTTAGATATATAGGGTGGATATCCTATGGATAGCATTGAGGTGTTTCCTTTTTTTGGAACCTCAGGGTAGTATGTGTTCATGTACGTAGTAATTTTCAGTTTGTTAAATGATATAACGAACTTTTTGGATTTGGTAAAATTGTTGAGACTTATGATTTTTTGTACATTCTCAAGTAGTCTTTGTAGTATAGTTACTTGGGTTTTAAAGGAAACAAGTTATTCTTAATGGTTAGGATGACTTTCATGAGACTCAATTGTTCTGAAATGCTGATCTATTTAGTTTTGGATTTTCGAATAAATGATTTAACTTATGTAAAACCAACTCTAATGATAAACATGTGTGTGGTGAATTTGAGTAAGATCTGGAGTGCTTATGAACTACTGATATGTCTCTTCTTTCGATAACTATGAAACTCTTGAGGTGGAGGAACCATATTTGTTTTTTTAAATACATGAACTTACAAGTAGAATGATAACATCCTAAGTGAACCATTTTTAAATGCTTTGTTTTTATTGAATTCCTTTGAGTCCTGTGAGTTTGAATCATGTTATTGCTATCTTGGCAGCATGACTTTGAATTTGGAGGTTGTGTATGAAACGTTTGTGAAACACCTCTGGTCATTGATGGATTTTGGTGGTTTAGCAATAGAGAGCATGAGATTATTTGGGTAGTAAAGGCTTGTGATTAGGTTTTAACGGTGTATCAACAGGTGATACTAAGCTTCTTTTAGGGGAATTCAAACAATGGTGGTTTTCCTAATCTTATTGAAAAAATTGAAATCTTTTTAGTTTAATTATCTGAAAGAGATGATAATGTCTCGTATCATGATGTCACTCATGATTAAATAAGAGAGCATCAGTCTGATGTCGCAATAAATTTTTAAGCAGTTTGGATGGTTAGTGACCTTTTTAAGGGTTGAGAACTGGATTGGTGGTTTTTGATGAGGCTTGGTTAGTCCTTAGTGATATGTTGGTCAATTATTAGGAATACCATGGATAGTCTCTTCGAAAGCAGCCTCTTTCTTATAATGTAACCACTATGAAAATTATTCTCTTGGTTCAATCAATGTTCTTAAGTGGACGTTTTGGCTTGTATCAATGTATCAATTATAACATGGTGTATGGACTACCAAGGGATAGTTATTTAGAATCTTTTTTAAGGAATTTTAGTTTACCTGATCTTGTGGTCAAGATCGAAAGTGATGTTATTAATGGGTGAAGATTCTAGTGGGCTGGATCTGGGTTATAACATTGTTCATACTATGGCATGGAATTTTACATGAAAAAATGAAGACTGAACAATGAATATCACTAAAATATAGGTATGTCATTTTGTGGATATATTTAGGGAAGAGTTTAGGATTCCTTAGAGGAAGGCATTGTAGTTCAATTTTTGATGTGCTGACCATCTAATCCTATAATCTTTGAGGACGGTCAGACAGAGGTTTTTTGACTAATATACTTATTATTTATGTATAAGGTAGGTGAATGACCATTTTTGGTCCCATAATTTGGTAAAGATGAATGTGGTTAGTGTTGGAAAAGGGTTTTTATGGAAAGTCGATTCAACTTGAATAATGTTTCTAGTGGGTAATCAACCATATAATTGTGTTTAATATCACACAAGAAGCGTCATTATAATTCTTAGGAAAATGGTTTGTAAGGTAATTCCAATGGTTGAGATACTGTAGTTTGGAATTAGACCATTTTTCTGATAAAAATCATGGTGGGGAGCACCATTACAATATGTTTAAAGAGACTATGAAATCATCGCGTCTCTAGCTAAACAGTATCTCCAGTATTGGTGGAATTTCATGAAATATTGTATAGTAAGTTTTATCAGTTGGTGTTCCACCTGTCAGAAGGTGAAGGTGAAGCACTAAAGAAATGTAGGCTTATTACGGCCACTTCTATTCCTGAAATGTAAACTGGAAGATATTTATATGGATTTCATGGTTGTCTTACCTAGGCTTTTGAGGGGAAATGATGTTGTATGTTTAGTTAATAACCGACTAAAAAATCATCCCACTTCATTAAAATTTGGAATAATTACTCAGTTATTGAGCTGAGAAGACTGTATGTCTGTGAGACCATACTACTACATGGGGTCCCTCATACCATCATTTCAGATAAGGATTATCATTTCATGTCACCATTCTAGAAGGTCTATAAGAATTATATGAGTACTCAAGTGCATCTAAGAATAGCTTTTCACCCTCAGAAAGATGGATAGTCAAAACAAACAATAAAATTTCTAGAGTGAATTCTTCGAGTAAGTGTCCTTGATTTCGACGATTCATTGAAGAAGCATATCCATCTCGTAAAGTTCAACAATAATAACAAATTTCTAGTGAAAATTCAGATTGATCATTTTCATGACATATAAAGTAGGCCATTCCATTCACCTTTGTGTTTGCTAGAGGATGGAATGGAATCCCTCTTAGGTCCTCATCTCGTATAGGTGACTTCAGAGCAGGTTTAGCTAGCTAGGAAGTGTATGGCTACTGCTCATTCTAGATAGAAATCTTATGTCAGTCGACGACAATGACCTCTATAGTTCTTGTTTGGGGATAGTGTTTTCCTAATAGTATTTTCCATACTAGGGAATAGGTGGCTACAGATGTAAGGGAAGTTTTCACCTCATTATATAGGGATATTTTTGACCTTGGAAACAGTCGAGCTGGTAGCATATTGGTTGGTACTACCTCAGAGGAACTGTGCTCTGCACAACATCTTCCACGATCACAACTTCATTGTTATCATTCCGACATATCTTACATTTTTTATCCTGAGGATGTTGAGATTCATGATAATGATTCACTTGAGGAGTATCCTATATTCATCATCGATTGGAGAACGATATATCATCTAGGAATGTCTCCCCCTATAGTATAGGTGCTATGGAAGCACGAACATGTACAGAATGAGACTTCGGAGTAGGAGGCTGATTCACAGGCTCAGTGGCCAGAGTTATTCCCTGATGGTGCTTCACTACCCTTGGAAGGTGAACTAAGAGACAACATTCTTTAGGGGGGACTGTAAGAACCCAGTTTTCTACTCAGGTGTGGATCTTCAAATGTTTTTCCTAATTCACTTTTATGGACCTAATTTGTAACCCTAATGAGATCATGAAGGTCTTAGGGGTGTCTTGGTCTCATTCAGTGCAGGAATCCAATTTTTTTGGATAAAATGGCCCTATAGGATGTTTATAGTAAACCATGTGGGGATGAGGCATAGTTAGTCTAAACCGTGTGGATGGTCTAAATTTTTAGGCAGAGCCTTATCACATGGTTGGAACATGGGTTCTCAAACAATGTGGCCCAAAAGTGAGTGTTATTTCTTTTATCCAAGTACGCATGCATGTTTTGCACATGTTTTAGAAAATCGTGTGGCCAAACCATGCATAGGATTATTTTTTGATAATTTTTATATTTTTTTTTCCTTAATGATATAATTTTAACCACTCTTTTATCCATTACAATTTTCCAATGGGATGAACTAAATTTTCACCCATTTTAGAAATTGTTTATTTCCTATCCTTGGGATCAAGATATCTCCTGCATACGAGATTCATTCAAGATTTTATTCATCATGTTGGATGCAAAATGATATGTACTTGAGTCCGTTTGAGCCGTTCTTCATCTCTCTTGTTCTCGACCTAGTCAAAGAGGTGTATGTATTTTTACTCTTTACTCTGATATTCTCCTTTCCAAGCCGAATTAGAGTCTAATAGTGGATGAGTAGAGTCATAAAATCCTACAGTCGATGGTCTATAACTCATCCCTCATGTTCCTTGATTTTGGAATTGACATATAGAGCCCGCCGATTTCATCAAGTGCCATTCATTGAATTTAAATGTCTTTATTATGGTCATTAGAAACCTAAGGGTATGATCTTTCCAAAATTGTGATTGTTTGTTGGTGTTTTTTTCCACAAATCCCAACTCCCCATGTAGGGTGATATGACACAATAGAGTTTTTAGGGTTTTAACAATTTTGAGATGTCATTTACGTGTGATATAGCTTGACCACACTATTTGTAAGCCTCTTTATATTAATTTCCCATTGAATCATGAAATTTAAAATCGCTTATACGTTGTATGTACCACATGAACAGACTAAGGTATGATCCTAAATGTAAGTAATTCATTCAAATGATATTATGGAAAGCATTGTTAAGAATATGTCTTAACCTTATTAAATGTTAAGAAATATTTGGTTTGACATAAGTAATACACCTTTACAGGTTTACTGAAGTTAGTAGAGTGAACCTTATCAATTAAACTTGAATTAAATGGTATTAATTAAAATTTTGGATGTTACTTTTCCTTGTCAGACTAATGAAATAAAAGGCTTTAACCTAGTGAATTTCCTAATCACATAGTTATCATATGAAAAAATTAATTACAGTGAAATTGATTCAAGATTACTCTTTTTGCACATGGAATGCTTCACCTTTATATGAAGTCTTGGCTCTTCTTATCTCTTAGATTCCAGAGTAATTTCCTTGGGTACTCAAGGATGTCATTACAATACATGGATGTCGGCTGCCTTTGGTGAGACCTACTCGAGAACTCGATCCTTGTCTATCATTGGATTCCTAGTATGAAATTGTTGGATATCTTCATTATTATTATTATAGGATGCTTCCGATACATTCCTAGGATCCATCATGATGTAAGGTTCCCTGGCTAAATACTTTGGCCTGACCACTACTTATCTACCATTTTACATTGGATGAATTCCTTGGAATTTGATAGAGACATTATTGCGAGAATCCTTTGGATGATAGTCCTTAAATTATACTCTTACCCATTAGCAAGACTCAATGACTACTGCATTAGAGGCCCCTGAGTCCTAGGTTTCCATAGTGAATAGCATGGAACCACTTCATATTAATTATAAATTATGGTTTCCTTGTTCCATATTGAAACCTTCAGTATTTATACTGTCACAATGTGATGTCAGTTCTGACTATGCCTGACCTAAATTGTTTACATAAACTGGTAATCAATTAATTTATGAATTGATTACATGTTCAGACAACAGATAAGGGAGAAAGTATTTACTTGGGTTTTTAGGTACATTATACTTCTTTACATTATATATTCATTCATACAAACTATTATATTTCCATTACCCGAGACAAATATTATAGTCACCATTGGTGGGGGCCCACTAAGATTTATCTCACACCCTCTCTGAGTGCCATTAGTGTCTGGGGTAGATTACATGTATGAAGGTGTTGATAAAGGGAAGAAAAATTCTTCCAAAATTTTATTGTGTGATGCACGAGGATGGAGCTGGTGGAAGATGATCGAGTTGTAGCTCATGATGCTTGGGATAGTTTACATTTTTTCTTTCCTCTATATTGGGTTTTTCATGTATTCCTACTATATTGAATCCATGTTTTCCAACTTTCTAGTGATAATACATATATCATTATTATCTATTGTATGTTATTATAGTTATTATAGTTATTTTTATTCTTATCACTTTCCACTAATCATGTTTTTTACATATTGTTTCTGTTTTTTTACTATTTAAAATTATCCATTCTACTACACTCTGGTAATGAGGTCATAGTCTTCCCAAAGACACACCCTTGAACCTCACTTCTAGTCGTAATCCTCTGAAATTCAGGGATATTAACTTAAGGATGTGTGGTCCACCAGGCTCAAGGTACCTCCAAAGTGGCATCTGGGTCCAGGATTACATAATTGTATTCTGAATCCAGTTCCCTAATTTGGACATGATCAGATTAGCTCCCAAACCAATTGTATTTTTCCCACATATATGAAAACACTAAAAATAATACATGTTCTTATTCCATTACATAATTTACGATCCATCTCTAAATAATAACATAGACTAAGGTAAACCATAATCATCATGAATATTGATCCATAAAAAAATTCTTATGTTGGATTTTTTTTAAATTCCCTTAGGTATTATCATAATTAACATGTTATATTTTCTATCTTAAATTATAGTTCCCAATGTTCCAACTAAACATTATATGATACTAACTAAAACACCCTAACTATAGTAACCCATTATCAGGGTTTAATTTGTTACATTAACACAATATATTTGGGGTTTCACCATATAGAATTGATAAGTGTAGTATTCTTGGAAAACTGAATACATAAATAGTCCTGAAAAAAATAACAAATATAAAAACATAGCATAATAAACATTCATTTATCCATGAAACAAATTAATATATCATTCTTCGTATCTTGGAGTATGGAAAAAAATAATGTTTGATATCGGATTCTTAGTAAGGGTTATTTAAATTAAAATCTACCATGTGTAAATAAGGAGTAATCATTATGTAAGAAAAGATTTTAAAAACACATAGAATTCAATCAAAAACCTTATTTCAAAGTACACACATGGATAATATCAACATAAAAATAACATGGATAATGAAAAAGTAAATGATTAATAAATAAAATCCCTAAATTTGGATATTCATGGTCTTTCTATAAGGAGATCAACCAAGATATCATGAGTCTTACCATTAAGGCCCCTACCAAGACATTATTCTTAATAAATGTGTAGGTGTAAATTATATCCCCATATAATATATAAATAATAATTTTTTTGTCTAATGAAACCTATCAATGAATCAAGGGGAGATGAATAATTAGGCCAAACCTATCACTTGAACATCTTATATATTCCTATTATAGTGAATAATCAATATAATTCAATCTCAAAAATCCCTATGAATAATTATTTACCATATTGAGTAAATAAAATAAAATATTACACTATTAAATGACATAAAACTGTTTATAAACATCCTTCAAGATATACAATATATTGAAATGGTATACAGTTGATAAAAAATAAATTTGGTGGAAATGATTCCCTATAAATCCATGATGCTAGATTAATATATTGCATAAATAAATCATATTCATGGAGGAGAAATTAAATAAAATTATAGTGAGTGACATTGAATGTCATCGTGGGAATGTTAATGAACACATAACCATAAATTAGTAATGTAATAATGAAAACAATCAATTTATAAGAAAATAATTTCTTTAAAACCTAGACTTTCATAAATTGAAAATAAAAAAGAATAAAAAAAATTAAAAATATAATCTTTGTAAATTTGTAAAATAATTAAGTTTTTAATATATTTCAAAATTCAAATAATTGATTTATAAAAATTATGGAATTTACTGTTGATAACATTTTAAATGAAAATTTTCAAATTATTTGGAAAAATATTTTCTTTGAAAATAAAAATAGAATCATGTAATGGGAGCATCAAAGTAAATAATGGTCCTGATGATGGTAAATTATTTTCTTGTGGTAAATGTTAAAATAATGATTCCATTCACATTTTTGGTATAAAATTTAATAATATATTGTTTTGAAAATGAAAATAAGATCACTTTAAAAACATTTAATGGAAAGTAAAATATGATTCAATGTAACTACAAATAATCAATGGATTTTGAATTCAAATAATAATGAAAAAAATTAAAATTATTTTAATATGGGAGAAAAAGTGTTTCAAAGGAAAACATTAAAATATAAATTTTATATGAATATCGGTTAGAAGTAACATACTTATTAATTCTGGATTGAATAAAGAAACAAAAGGAAAATAACATGAAAAACTAAATCAAAACTAAAAGAGAATAACATAAATGGTTTTTAGGTTATTAGGGTCATCTATTTTTTCCAAAGTAAATATGAACATAAAAAATAACAAAATCAAATGATATTATAAAAAACCCTTCCTTGGGTACCTTCATAGGCTTATATGTTTGATCCTTCTATATGTTGAATTTCATTTTATGAAATAATTTATTAAAAACATTATATATATATATATATATATATATTACTCATTAAGTTCATTTCAAATTATTTGTAAATCCTTTAATTTAATAGTTCTTTCTTACATCGATCATTTATAGGGTTTCTATCAACATTCCAAAATTACTTTAGAATATGTTTTTTAAATAGTTATGAAATTGTTCCATTATAACACCCCGATCATAGAAACCTAGATCTAATGGTTACATTATTACATTTTCACTATATATAATTTATCATATCTTAATGGACCAAATAGTTTATTAGTAGTTAAATACTAGATACAATCATGCTTCTCATTTTACATTTTTAATAAAAATTAAAATAATGTTAAAGTAAAAAAATTATACACCCTTTTACTAATTAGAATATTATTTCTTCATATCCTAGGGATTATAAAAAATAAGGGTGAGTTCAGATGATCAGTAAGGGTAAGGTGTAAAATAATTTTTTGTGATTAAACAAGGCATAATCAATATGTTGTAGTAAATAACTAAAAACACATTTCATTTATTCAATAACCTAATCACGAAGAGTAATATGGCATGAATAAATGATGATCAAATGATTCCCCATAAATAAGACAGTAATATTGATACATATCCATGTATATAATAATTATTAAAATAATAACATAATAATTAACAACTGATTTTATATTGATCGAATGCATAATTCTGGACATATTAATATTACATTTGAGGAATGGTTCCAAGAAAAATTATATAAATTGTTAAAAACGTTTCTAAATACCAAAACTAGTTTTTCTCGTGAGTCTTATTGAGGCATAAATTATAGGGCCCTGGCCTTAAACCTTACCTAATCTTGAGTTATTACAAGATTACACCTTGAGGATCTTTTCAGTTTTAGAGTTTTATAGAATTAGATCATAAAACATGCATTACATTCCACATTTAAACAAAGTGGTTACATAAAATATAGTATTTATTTTTCCCATCAATGGAAACATATTTAAAATAAAACATGGATTCTTTCTTGACACTTCCTTGACACTATCATCACATCATGTACCTTTCCCTTGACCTGTGAAAAACATTTCAAAAACATGGGATGAGCATAAAAAGCTCAGTAAGGGATATAAAAATATGGAAAAGAAACATGGGTACATATATACATAAGAATGAAATCATAATTTACCCATAAAACATAACCACTTTAACATACCTCATCAAATCATGAATAAATCATAGAAATCATAAGACATAAAGGTAACTCGAGGCATTCATAACATTCTTACTTAGGGAGTAACCCTCTTGGTTACGTTTGGAATACACATCAAAGTATATTCCTTAAATCTCTTCGGAGAAACCTTAACGTTTCACTCCTTCACATTACCCAATGCATTGAAGATCTATATCGGGCACACCCGCCCTTAGTGTATCATGGAACCACCCATCTTCATAATAATGCCCAAGAACGATAACATAATCGTATCACATAAAACATATATAAAGGAAACATAACATTTCCACATTTCAATCCCAAGATATCAATAAAACTCATTGATATAATAAAAACATTATGAAAATAATTTTCAATACCAAAAGAAAAGAAAAGTAAAACATGGAATTTATTTTTCTTTTAAAAAAAGGTTTGGCTTGTAGAGGAAGCCGAAACTCAAATAATGGTCAAGGGGGTAAAGAAGTCGTTGTCACCGCATACGTATGACAAAAACATTCCCTTTTGTCATTTAGTAAAATGCTTCATATAAAAAATATTCCTTTTGGATAAACGTAAAAGTCAAAGGGGTTTATACACCATATAAAAGAAGGTTGTGTATAAAACAAAATATGCCTCAATGAAAGGAGTTGAGACGAAGTCCCATACATCGGGTCTGACTTGACTCGGTCGTTCATTAATCTCCTGAATAATAAACTTGAGTTAATTTATACTTTTTTAAGAACCTTTTTTAAATTCATTATTCCTTTTATATCACTTATTTCCATGTCATGAACACTATGTAATTATTTAAGTTAATAGCGGTCTTTTTAACGATCATTGGTACTTGAGTCAAAAATAAACCCTTTATAATTACAAGTTGTTCATGTATCCATTATATCCAGAATTTTATTCATGATGTAGATATCATATATATCATATATATCCATTACATTCATGAATTTATAATATTATATAACATTTAGAGGTAAGAAATGAAATGCACCGTTCATGGAGATGGTAAGTCGTACATACGCATGAACGCTGCTTCCATTTCTATTTCGTATTTTATAAAATGGAATCATAATGATATAAAGGTATATTATAATTCCAGTTTAATATCATATATAATATCATAACTCCATCCTTTATACGTCCCATATATGGTATTAACGAATCAGATAACTTTGAGGGGGCGGTAGTCCGCACTTTTTTAAATGAAGATATCGTGTTTACCCATAATGGAAACCATAAAGGTTTTCCAAAAATGAAAAATACAGAAGATTAAGGAAAACATTAACATATTATATATCATATATAAACATAGTGTAATCTTAATGGCCTCCTTTGAAGGTTTTAAAATAATGTTGAACAATCATCGTTTCGGGAGTTAGAAATTTTCCATCCACGGAAACAGTATATTCTTTAACCATTAGATGCAGGTGTGTGTAATTTCAGCTCGAATCCTTCTTATAAAAACATCCTAGTATATGGGAGATTCATGTGTTGTTACAAATGAAATGAATAAATAGAGTGTAGTGGGTTGTAGAAGCAAAATAAAACAAAAGAACACAAGTGAAGACATTACCATAAAATCGGGTAACTCCCTTTGGTTTGAGCTCAACGGCTTCCTTGGGAAGTCTTCTGCCCAAAGTGAGGCTTTAAAGAGTAAGAGAGGGAAGTGGGGAGACAAAATGGGCATGATTTGGCTGAGCCAAAGGCTTTGTAAGTGTGGGTAAGGAGGTAGAGGTGGGGGCCTTTTAAAAGAGGAGTGGATGGGTACTCTTGGAAAGTAAAAAATGTTACTTTATTTTAAAATGCGTTTCGGATTCAATAAGTGCCACATTGATATAATTCGAGGTTAAGGTGATAAGGGTTCGAAATTCACCCATAAAATAGGTTTTGTACATGTGTAGGTCATAGATTTAACATTATCTTTTCATTTTATTTAAATCCTTTATTAATGAGGTAATTGATGCATCATCATGATGTCATAAATAATTTAATTTTTTTAATGTCTAAAAATTATAAAAAGATTTCATAATGTAGGAAATATTTTTAGTTTTCTAATGAATATTTATAGTCAAAAATATGACTTGTATAACCCCATTTGAAAATTATTTTAGTAAAACAACTCATGTTTGTGTCATTTTAAATTTAACTATAAATAAAAAGATATTAATGTCATTTTCATACAAAAATGGCTTCATGGGGTCCCCAAGAGGACCCATGGCTTGTCTTGGTCGGAAATGACACATCCAATAAGGGTAGGACATGTGTTTATTTATTTCCATTTTAATATAATATCATTTTTCCATAAATAACACTAATTACCTCTAATCGGGATTAAAAACTTAAAAGTTACTATTCACCAAAAAAATTATTTTAATCTCATTGAAACAAATTTTACTTCATAATTTCAACCATGTATATTGGATTTTTGAAAATCAAATCATAGAAGTGGAAATTTTTCATTTAAAGGAAAAGTCAGTTTCTTTAACTAACACTCAGTGGTTTCACTATTCATCAAAAAATTGAAGTTTTTCAGAAAAATACCAAAACCTCACACTAAGCTATATTTGATATTCTGAATTCAAAAATTATTTCAATTTTACAAAATTTAAAACATATAAGTTGCATTAATTAATTTAATAATTAATTCCCGCAGTCATGACAAATAGCTTGTTTTTATGAAACAATAAGTATCAAAAGATTGACACCAGTTTAAGTCCAATTTCAAAATGAAATCGATTCCAATGAACACCATTGGATTAAATGGAAAAAATATATTCTAATTTCACCTCAAAAACAAATTCAAAAGATAATATAATCATATAAATAAATTATATTAAAAAGTGGTTTTGAATTAAAATACAACATTTTCACTATTCATTAAAAAAATGAACTTTATCAGAAAAATACCAAAAATTCACACAATGTAAATTTTGATGTCCCAATCAAAAAGAATTAGTTTATTTTGACTAACATATATTATTAAATTTTAAAAATATATATTTTAAAATGGTTTTCCATCAAAAGGTAGTACAAAATTCTTTTAAAAATATTAGTGTATTCCATGCTTAGGATTGGATTTATTCTCATTTTAAGCCTCTAAAACACTATCTAATTTATTATTAGACATAGATAAAAATATCTATTATTCATTACTTACATGTGATGTTACATCCTTCCCCACTTTAGAAAATTGTGTCCCCGCAATTTATTTACTTATCGAATAAGTGTGGGTATTTATCCCTCATTGCATTTTCAGATTCCCATGTTGCCTCTTCAATCATGTGGTTTTTCCACAAAACCTTTACCTGATTAATCACCTAATTCCGTAACACTTGCTCCCAAGTGGTCAGGATTCTGGACTGGTTGTTTCTCATAAGATATGTTCTCTTCCATCTGAACTACCTATGGACTCAAAACATGAGATGGAACTGGCATGTACTTTTCTCAGCATCAAAACATGAAAAAAATTGTGTACCTGAGATAAACTTGGAGGTAAAGCCACTCGATATGCAACTGATCCAAATCTCTCCAGAATTTCATATGGTTTAATGAACCTTGGACTCAGCTTTCCTTTATTACCAAATCACATCACACTTTTCCATGGTGATACTTTGAAAAAAAACATGATCACCTACCTCAAAACATAGATCCTTCCTCCTGTTGTCCGCATAACTCTTCTGCCTACTCGGAGCTGTTCTCATGTGTTTCTGTATCAGCAGAATTTTTCTGCCAACTCTTCTACCAATTATGGTCCCATCAGCTTCCTTTCACCCACTTCATCCCAAAAAGACGGAGTTCGACACCGCTTCCCATATAACACCTCAAATGGCCCCATCTGTATACTAGAATGAAAACTGTTATTATATGAAAATTCAACCAAAGAAAGATGTTGGTCCCAACTTTCCTGATAATCCATTGAGCAAGAACGTAGCAAATTCTCCAATGTCTTAATTGTTCGTTCTGACTGCCTGCCTGATTGAGGATGAAAATCTATACTAAAATTTAATTCAGTACCCAACGACTTCTGAAGGTCATTCCAAAAGTTAGAAGTGAACCTGGGATCACGGTCAGATACCATGGAGAGGGTAACTCCATGTAACCTGACTATCTCTTTAAGATACAAATGGGAAAGTTGATCTAGGGAAAAATTATCTCATATAGAAAGGAAATGAGAAGATTTAGTCATGAAATCAACAATAACCTAGATTGCATTATTACCTCGAGGGGTCTTCGGCAATCCCACAATGACGTCCATGGATATATTCTCCCATTTCCACTCTGGAAATGGTAAAGGATGAAGCATCCCTTTCGGTAACTTTCGCTCTTCTTTAACCTATTGACATGTCAAACACATCACAGTAAAATTAGCAATATCTCTTTTCATTCCATCCCACCAGTAATACTCCTGCAGATCTTTGTACATCTTAGTACTGCCAGGATGAACTGAAAATGGAGAACTATGAGCTTCACATAACAACTCTCCCTTCAACTGTGAATCACAAGGCACACAAAATCTCTTCCTAAATATCAAAACGCAATCATTATCAATGTTGAATTCATGAAACTTACCTTTCTGAACCAGCTATTCATTTTTATACAACTCACTGCCTTGCTTCTGTGCTTGCTTCATTCTGTCAGATAAGGAAGATTTTACTGATACCTAAAACAAAACAGAATAAAATCCTGCACCAACAACTTCCATGCCAAAGTTCATCAAATCCTTAACCAAAGGGTCACGTTCCAAACACAACATTGCTAATAAAGCATTACTTTTTTGACTCAAAGAATCAGCCACTTTATTATCTTTTTCCAGATTGTAATGAATTATACAATCATAATCCTTGATTAATTCTAGCCATATCCTCGGTCTCATGTTCAATTATTTCTCAGTGAATATATACTTTAAACTATTGTGATCGGTATATATTTCACACTTTACTCCATACAAATGATGCCTCCAAATTTTTTAAGCGAAAACAACAGTAGCTAATTCCAAATCATGTGTAGGGTAATTTACTTCATGAGTTTTTAACTGTCGTGAAGCATAAGCAATTACCTGATCAGTCTGCATTAGGAAACAACCATGTCCTGTCAATGAAGCATCACTGTAGATAACAAACTCCCCAATCCTGGAAGGTAGTGCCAAAACTGGAGCATTCACCAATCTTCTTTTCAATTCCTGAAAACAATCATCACATTCTTTTTGTCCAGATAAACTTAACACTCTTCCGAGTTAGCTAAGTCATTGGACTAGATAACTGTGAAAAATTTATAACAAACCTTCAGTAATAGCCTGCCAAACTAAGGAATCTACGAATCTCTGTTACATTTGTGGGTCTCAGCCATTCTTCAACAACCTTTGTTTTTGCAGGATCAACGGTTATCCCATCTTTGGAAACAAAGTGACCAAGGAAAGAAATTTGTTGCAACCAAAACTCACACTTTCTGAATTTCCCATAAAATTTAATTTATTTTATGGTTTGTAAAATAACCCTTAAATGTATTTCGTGCTCCTCTTTACTTTTAGAAAAAACCAAAATATCATCAATAAAAACCACCACAAACTTATCCAAGAACTCAAGGAAGATTCTATTCATTAAGTCCATGAATATAGCAGGTGAATTGGTTAGCCCAAAATGCATTACTACAAATTCATAATGGCCATATCTTGTATGAAACACAGTATTTGGAACATCTTCTTCCTTTACCTTCAGCTGATGGTACCCCGATCTCGGGTCAATCTTTGAAAAAAACTGAGCTCCCTAGAGCCGATCAAACAAATCATCGATATGAGGCAAAGGATTTTTGTTCTTAACAGTGATGTTATTCAAGGCTCTTTAATCAATGCAAATTCTCATAGAACCATCTTTATTTTTATCAAATAAAACAGGAGCACCCCTTGGTGATGTGCTAGGTCAAATGAAACCTTTCTCTAATAAATCTTGCAATTTATCCTTCAACTCTAAAAGTTCATTTTGAGCCATTCAAAAAAGGGGTTTTGAAATTGGATTAGAATTAGGAACTAAGTCAATAGTAAATTTAACTTCCCGATCTGGTATTATTTCAGGCAACTCATCAGGAAAAACATCAGGATACTCATTTACCACTGGCACATCATTAATCTGAATTGTTCCCTTGTTTTAAACAATATTTTCAAGGTAACATTCATTTCCATCTTTTACAAGTTTCTTGGTCTCTTGATAAGTTGTCAATAGTAAGGGTTCATTCTTGTAAAAAAACATAAATTCTTTCTGAAAAGAAAGTTCTTTAGCTCTACAGTCAATCTTAGCATGGTAAATAGACAGCCAATCCATACCCCGGATAACATCAAACTCCCCTAGAGGTAGAACAATAAGGTTTTCAAGTAGGTTCATTCCATAGATAAGGATATGAAGATTCTTATAAATTCTTTTTGCCTCAACATTTACCCCAGGTGTTTTTACCACAAGTTCAGGGGTCATTTCTTGAGATGGTATTCCCATTTTACTAGAAAATGATTCAGAGATGAAAGAATGTGTAGACCCCGAATCAGACAACACACTAGAATAATCTGAAATTACAAACAAAGTACCTGATACAACTTCATATGATGGCCCAACATCTGTTGAAGTAGTTTCAAAGGATTTCACCACCCCTTTCTGCTTGTAGACCAACTGCTTCCCATCGCTCAAGATCTTTGTCGGACACTCGTTTGCTTAGTGACCCATCTCAATGCACATAAAACATTTCACTAATTGTAAATCAAATTTGGAATTGCCATCACCTTGATCTTTTTCAGTGCAATCACGAGCCTTATGTCCCATCATACCACATAAGTAGCACTTTCCAGAATTCAGAAGACATTCCCCAGCATGCCTTTTACCACATTTATCATAAACTGGAAACTTTGTTTTCTTACCATCAGACTTTTTTGAAGAGTTGTTTCCTTTCTCCTACCACATCGGTCTCTTCTTCTTCTGGTTGTTATAGAACACTTCATCATCGACAAACTCCATTTCCAGCTTCTCAGCACATCGAACAATCTTTTCATAACTTTTAAACTCACAAAAAGATAATGCCCTTCGATATTTTGGTTTTAATCCTGAGTAAAAATGATTGATTTTACTATCAAGGTCATGGATAAAATTTGGAGCATACCTTCCCAATCGAGTGATCCCTTAATCATAGGCTACCACTGAGTTTTCCTCTTGCTTCAATTCCAATAATTGTTTTTCCATCCTAAGTCGACCATCCTTATGAAAATACTTCTCAAGAAACATATCTTTGAATTCATCCCAGTCAAGAGCATCAATCTCATTAGCGTCCCTAATATTTTGAACCATCGACCACCACTGGTCTGTTTCACCCTCCAAATGGTAAATAGCAAGACTAACCTTTTGATTGTCTGAACACCCCATGACATTGAAAATCTTCTCCAGTTCTTTAATACACCATTCAGCTAACAGAGGGTCAGATGAACCTCTGAATGATGGGGGATGTTGCCTCATGAAATGTTCCACCACTGACATGTTCCTCTGTGGTTGATCAGGCTGATCACGTGCATGGATACCACCACCATTTATCGCTTGAGTCAACTGTGCCATTACTGCAACAAACTGTTCAGTTCCAATTCCGACCATCTCAGGATGCTAATTCGGAAGGTTATTTCCTTCTATATGACTTCATATCACTACTTCCATGTTTCCTCTACGGAAAACCATTCTAAACAAACATGTCTTAGATGAAGCAACATGGTAATCTTCAAATGCTATATAATTTCAAAAAATATATTTTTGGATAATCATTTAATAGAATTATAACTCCTAAAGTTATCTAAACCGACCTCTGATAACAACTACAAGGCCCCGATCTTAAACCTTACCTAATCGTGAGTTATTACAATATTACTCCTTGAGGATCATTTCAGGATTAGAGTTTTAGAGAATTAGATCATAAAACATGTATTACATTCCACATTTAAACAAAGTGGTTATATAATAGATAGTATTCATTTTTCCCATCAATGGAAACATATTTAAAATAAAACATGGATTCTTTGTCGACACTTTCTCGATACTATCATCATATCATGTACCTTTCCCTTGACGTGTGAAAAACATTTCAAAAACATGGGATGAGCAAAAAAAGCTCAGTAAGGGATATAAAATATGGAAAGGAAAAATGGGTACATATATACATAAGAATGAAATCATACATTACCCATAAAACATAATCACTTTAACATACCTCATCTAATCATGAATAAATCATAGAAATCATAAGACATAAAGGTAACTTGAGGCATTCATAACATTCTTACGTAGGGAGTAACCCTCTTGGTTACGTTTGGAATACCCATCATAGTATATTCCCTTAATCTCTTCGGAGAAACCTCAACGTTTCACTCCTTCATGTTACCCAATGCATTCGAGAGCTATATCAGGCTCAACCGCCCTTAGTTTTCACAGAACCACACATTTTCATAATAATTCCCAAGAACCATAACATAATCGTATCACATAAAACATACATAAAGGAAACATAACATTTCCACATTTCAATCACAAGATATCAATAAAACACATTTATATAATAAAAACTTTATGAAAAAAAATTAAATAACAAAATAAAAGAAAAGTAAAACATGGTATTTATTTTTCTTTTAAAAAAAGGTATAACTTGTAGAGGAAGCCGAAACTCAAATAATGGTCACGGCGGCGGAGAAGCCGTTGTCGCCGCATACGTACGACAAAAACATTCCCTTTTTTAATTTAGTAAAACACTTCATATAAATAAGATTCCTTTTTGATAATGATAAAAGTAAAAGCAGTTTATACACCGTATAAAAGAAGGTTGTGTATAAAACAAAATTTTCCTCAATGAAAGGAGATTGAGACGAAGTCCCATACCTCGGGTCCGACTTGACTCGGTCGTTCTTTAATCTCTTGAATAATAAAATTGAGTTAATTTCTACTTTTTTAAGAACCTTTTTCATGTTCAATATTCCTCTATATCCCTTATTTCCATGTCATGAACACTATGTAATTATTTATGTTAATAACGGTCATTTTAACGATCATTGGTACTTGAGTCAAAAATAAACCCTTTATTATTACAAGTTTTTCATATATCCATTATATACATAATGGTATTCATGATGTAGATATCATATATATCATATATATCCAGTACATGCATGCATTTATAATGTTATATAACATTTAGAGGTAAGAAATGAAATGCACCGTTCATGGAGACGGTAAGCCGTACGTACACATGAACGCTTCTTCCATTTCTATTTCTTATTTTATGAAATGGAATCATAATGATATAAAGGTATATTATAATTCCAGTGTAATATCATATATAATATCATGACTCCATCCTTTATACGTCCCACATATAGTATTAATGAATCAAATCACATTGAGGGGGTGGTAGTCCGCACTTCATTAAATGAAGATATCACATTTACCCATAATGGAAACCATAAAGGTATGCCCAAAATGAAAAATACAGAAGCATAAGGAAAACATAAACATATTATATATCATATATAAATATAGTTTCATCTTAATGGCCACCTTTGAAGGTGTTAAAAGAATGTTGAACAATCAACGTTTCGGGAGGCAGAAATTCGCCATCCATGGAAACAGTATGTTCTTTAACCATTAAATGTAGGTGTGTTTAAGTGTAGCTTGAATCCTTATTATAACAACATCCTAGTATATGTTAGATACTGGTGTTGTTACAAAAGAAATGAATAAAAATATTTTATGTGGTTGGAGAAGTAAAATAAAACAAAAGAAAACAAGTGAAGACATTACCTTAAAATCGTGTAACTCCCTTTGGTTTGGGCTCAAAGGCTTCCTTGGGAAGGCTTCTGCCCAATGTGAGGCTTTAAGGAGTAAGAGAGGGAAGTGGGGAGACAAAATGGGCAGGGTTTGGCCGATCCAATGTCTTTGGAATTGTGGGTAAGGAGGTAGATGTGGGGTCCTTTTATAAGAGGAGAGGAGGGGCACTCTTGGAATGTAATGAAATGATACTTTATTTTATAATGTGTTTCGGATTCAAAAGGTCCCACATTGATATAATTCGAGGGTAAGGTGATAAGGGTTCGAAATCCACCTGTCCAAAAGTTTTTGGACATGTTTAGGTCATATATTTTACATTATCTTTTCATTTTATTTAAATCCTTAATTAATGAGGTAATCGATGCATCATCATGATTTCATACATAATTTAATTTATTTAATGTCTAGAAATTATAAAAAAACTATCATGATGTAGGAAATATTTCTATATTTCTAATGAATATTTATAGTCAAAAATCTGACTTGTATGACCCCATTTGAAAATTGTTTTAGTAAAACAACTCATGTTTGAGTCATTTTAATTTTAACATTAAATAAAAATATATTAATGTCATTTTCCTACCAAAGTGGATCCATGGGGTACCCAAGTTGACCCATGGATTGTATTGGTTGGACATTAAACATACAATAAGGGTAGTACGTTTGTCTAGGTATTTTCATTTTATTATAATATCATTTTTGCCTTAAATTACACTAATTACCTCTAATCGCGATTAAAAACATAAAAGTTACTATTCACCAAAAAAATTATTTTAATCTCATTGAAACACATTTTACTTCTTAATGAGAACCATGTAT
The DNA here is from genome assembly GCA_963277665.1 of Viscum album. Lineage (NCBI taxonomy): Eukaryota > Viridiplantae > Streptophyta > Magnoliopsida > Santalales > Viscaceae > Viscum > Viscum album. The sequence continues at coordinate 2,022,695,194 of OY728137.1, read as the reverse complement.
GTCGGATTTTTGTAAATCAAATCATTGAAGTGGCAATGTTTCATTTAAACGAAAAATCAGTTTCATTAACTACCACATAGTGGTTTCACTATTCATAAAAAAATTGAAGTTTTTCAGAAAAATACCAAAACTTCACCCTAATATATATTTGATATTCTGAATTCAAATATGATGTATATTTTACAAAATTCAAAACATATAATTTTCATTAGTTAATTTAATAATTAATTCCCGATGTCATGACAAATAGCGTGTTTTTATGAAACAATAAGTATCAAAAGATTGACACCAGTTTAAGTCCATTTTCAAAATGAAATTGATTACAATGACCACCATTAAATTAAATGGTAAAAATATATTCTAATTTCACTTCAAAACCAATTCAAAATATTATCTAATCATAAAAATAAATTATATTAAAAAGAGGTTTTGAATTAAAATACAACATTTTTCACTATTCATTAAAAATGATCTTTATCGGAAAAATACCAAAAATTCACAAAAAGTAAATTTTGATGTCCCAATCACAAATAATAAGTTTATTTTGACAAACATAGATTATTAAATTTTCAAAATATATATTTAAAAATGGTTTTCCATCAAACGGCAGTAAAACAATCATTTAGAAATATTAGTGTATTCCATGCTTAGAATTGGATTTATTCTCATTTTAAGCCTCTAAAACACTATCTAATTCATTATTAGAAATAGAAAAAAATATCTATTATTAATTACATGCTTGGGATGTTACATAAATATTTTACAATTTTCCCTTCCCATCACATACAATTTTTAATGAATTCCACATATATTTAATGATCCAATTAAATAAAAAACATTATGCTTTAACTAAAAATATCCATGTTGAGAAAATAATATGTATTATTAAGATTTCAAAATTCTATCAACTAACATTCATATAAAACACCATATATAGAAATGTTATATATGTTAGAAAATAATCATATCTATTATAAACATAATTTTTTATTTATGAGAAATGTGATTTGTAGTGAAATATGACCACATGAATGTGAATTATTCGAGATAAAATTAATAAAAAAATTAATAAGAGATAAAATATTACTATTAATTAATAATAAATATATATATTTTTGTAAATTATTTATTTTAGGAAATAAAAAAATGAATTGAAACATTAAAATAACTTTTCATTAAATAAAATTATTTGAAAAACCATTGAAAACTTATAGAATATGAAAAATTTCATAACATGTTTATGGTGGTTGTAAAATTTGTTAAAATAATATACATTAGAAAAAAATCCCATTGAAGTATTGTAAACATAGTTTAAAATGACCCTTTTAGAAAAAATTAGAAAGGTTACATTCAAATATCATTATAATTTTTGGATAACTCAAAAATTAATTCATAAATGATTTTTGTAAATAGAAATTGATTTCGTAATATTTTTGAAAAACATAAACATGGAAGAAAAATATTCCAGATCCAAGAGGGAAATAAGACTGTATTTTTATTTAAATATTTATTTTCTTGTTTCAAGATCCATAGAGATGGAAAGACGAAATAGAAGTTTGAATCTACATAATTATCTAGAGAACAAGATAATATAAGAATTCTATGAAGGATAAATTATAATATTAAATTAATGAATATAAAGGCAATCCCAAAATTGATATTGTAAACTAAATCTTTACCTCTTTGGTAACATTTAAATTGAAGACCCTGAAAGAGTAAACATTAATTGAAAATTTAATCATCTTGAATAAATATGTATTTTTTTTAAATAAATCAATAGTGTAGTAAATACATTTCATAAATTAAAATAGGTTCAAAATATTTAATTGTCTCAATAGAATTAAATCGAGACCAAATCCCTTAAATGATCATATCATTGAATGATAACTAATGAATGAAGTGATTGTGTATAAAAATGGAATTTAAAAAAAAATAAGATAAAATAAAACATAATAAAATCCTTATTCATTTCCTAAAAATACAATGGAATAACATAGTCAGTGAAGTATAACTACAACACATTGAATGAAAATTGAGTTAAGAACCGCATTTCCCCATACATACACTTTTTAAATAATGTATTAACCTCATATTTAATGGTTAAAATATTTTTATTAAAATATAACATGACCATATTCATATTTATAATATTATATATGATCCACTTATAACATCTAGTCACCCATTTTCAATAATATTTTATTTTATTCATTACGTACGGTGGTAAATATTTAGTTTTCTCTTGTATGTTTTACTATAGATGTTCGAATTATTGTGAATAATTATTATTTTAGAAAATAAATGGTCATATTATTGTTATAAATATCAAATTAATTTATTATATACATTTTTAGAATACTTCTTGAATAGTGTAGATAGGAAAAATATTTTCACCGTTCATGGATGTAGTAGGTCGTATGTATGCATGAATGATTTTTTCACTAATCTATGAATAATATGAAAGAAATGTAAAAAATAATTAACCTTTATAGAATCATTATTATGCAATAAATATCATATATATTCAATAAAAATAACCATATTTTTATCCATGAAATGTGTTAAAGGAAAAAAAATTATACCACTTCCTAGAGACTGTATTCCACATGTACATATGGGAAAAATTATCATTTTCTTATAGATGTAAAATTAAGAAGTCATCTGAAATATTATAATAAAAAAATATAATCATTCTATAAATATAATATATAATAATTTGTTCCATCTATATAACTATTCAATTTAAATGGTGGTGAAAAATAACATTCACTACTACATGGAGATGGGAAGTCATACATATGCAAAAGCTATGTATTTACATTCCCTAAGATGGAAGATAGTTGTAATTTTTTGTAAAATAGACATAATAACACATACTTATAGTTATGTTTATGAATTTATTATTTTTAGACTGTTACAACAGATTTATTAGAACATGATGTAAAAGTTAACTTGAATGATTCATTGAAGACGATTACCTCTCCTTTAGTATATATCTTTTAGAAACATTCTTAAGGAACAATGGAATTGTATTTCAATAATAATATTACATAAAATTTATGGATTATATAACAAACCATAATTTACAAACATTGATATTACTTCAAAGTTGAATAATATTCTTTACAAAATACAACAAAGCCATGACATGACTGTATTGGTATAATGTCTTTAGAATATGGGAAACATAAAACATTATTTCATAAGACATATTCATTTTCTCATACTTATTACGTCATAACTGGACCCCTTTTTGACATATCTTACTTAATACCCTTATTCATGAACCGGGGAAAAGAAAAACATGATAGGGTGAGCTTAGAAGATCAGTAATGGTAAAAAAGAAAATATCAATTCTATCAAAATCCTAAAACATTAGAACATGACATTTGAAAACATTATCCATTATAAGGAAGATTGTGATACAATTCCATGGGATAAATCATGAATGTTCATAATAATCAATGAACATATTCCAAAAATTCAAAACATAAGACATGACGTTTTGTGGCATAAACATTAGCATAGAAAATGTTTTCATATTATTGAAGGATCATTTCAAAGACAATCATAGTAGGAAAAGTCCATTACTGAACTGATTTCACCCCTAATTAATGCCCTGTATTACAAAATTGAGATCATTTATTGTTCTACCCATGTCTATCTCATGATATATAAATATTCACACAATTTATTAGAGTGTGATATAGGTCCAACCAATCTCATAAGGAAATCATTCTTATTTGTGACACAATAACATAAATCATTCACAATAACCCATAGAGAGAAATGATTTTATTTTAACATCATTCCAAAATAACATAATACTGGTAAAACAAATGGATTTCATAAATAGCATTCCATCATAAACACAATTAAATCAATGAAACAATAAAAACAATATACATTTAACATGAGGCCATTAAATAATTACATCTTATATATAAAATAATTTAGATATAACACTTATAATTAATTCTTAAGAAAAATATCCTTTATTCTTCAAAAACATTTTTTTTCTCAAAATTATGTGAAATTCTAAAAGAAAATATTTTGTTTTAACGTAAAATTAAAATCGTGTAGAGGATGTTTCGTAGAAATAAGGTGTTTTGAAGACGTATAAATCCAATCATGATGTATAAGTTAAAAAATACTATCCACATGCTATTTCCAAAAAAGTAAACAAGTGCCTCGTATCGAATAATGACAAGATATTCCTTTCAAAATTTTTAATAAAAATTCACAAATTGGTAAATTTGAATTTAAAAAACGCTACATGAATATAAATATTATTACATATTTTCAAAACATGGATGTGGATGATAAATACACCCCAATAAATATATATATATATAAACAATCTCAGATAATAATGAGATTGGAAAATTATCCCATGCCTTTTCAGTCTGATTTCCTTTGTATGTATCTAAACCCCTTGTATAATGATTTAAATAACATAGTTGACTTATTTCAGAACCATATTCCTTTTTATGATATCATATATGATCATATTATGAAATTTTTGTTAATAACATTTCATTATTACTTGTTATTAGAGTATTAACTATTTCATCTTTTTATGCATGTTAGGTCGAATAAGTTTCAGTTATCCTTCATAGGTCATAGTTACATTATTTCAAAATGATATTAAAATTATATACATCATATATATTAATTGTATACATTTATATAATAATTATTTAATGAATATCTTGTATAATAAATCACATCATATAGCATCCTGGAGACGGTTGGTCCTACATACGTACGAGCGATGATATCGTCCCCATAATTGATGAATGGTATGATGAAAATGGTGTATAATATTTCAGAATAAATATAATGTCATATTAATCATATATAGTTATTATTTCCATCATTATACCTATCCAACTATGGTGGTGGTGGAAAACAGATTATACCACGATGAGGAGACGGTAAGTCATACCTACGAACATGTTGTGATTTTGTTTTTCATAACATAGATAGAAATTGGAAGATATATCTCACAAAATCATAATAAAATCTCATTATATAAGTTATAAAAGAGTTATTACTTTATAATTAATCATTTTATGATGTTGAAGTAGAAGAATAAATAATTTTGAAAGAATCATTAGAGGTGATTACCTTTTGTTTGACATGATTACTCTAAATCTTCTCTTAGAGCACTAGAGTTGGTCTTTGAAGAAGATTAGAACCTCTAGAATGTTACTAGAGAAGTTGATAATGGAAAAGGGTAGTGCATGGACAAGATTTAAGGATAAAATTGAAGTAAAAATGAGATTAAGGTGGTTCCCTTTTATAATTGAGGTGAGGAGAACTTTTGTGATCACTGAAAATATTCATTTATAATAGAATCAAACCCATCCAAAAACCTTCAAAATTTTGGAATTTTAAATATTAGATGATACATGTTTCTAATCTCACCAATAAATATATTTTAGACATCTTTTTCTATCAATTTAAACCTTATCATTTTAATTAAGACTTAGTTATTCTGTTAAATTTTTACCTTGGATACAAAATATTATAATATTAAAAGGTTTCAACATTTACTTATTTGATTTACATTGTATCGTAAATAAATAAACTAGAAAATATTATATCATATTATAATTATACATATTTTTAAAAAAAATTTTATGACTTTTAAATAATTTAATAAAACATTATTTTGATAAAATATCAATAGATTAGTTTAACACTATTGCATTCGTTTATTTTTAAAAATAATAATACAATAATTTAACTTCAAACCAAAAACATTATTATATTACTAGGAGGTCAAGTTCATTAATAAAATTCACTATAAATAAGAATTATCTTAAAATATTATTAGTTTAATATTATTAATAACATTTATTTGTAATCTCTATTTATAAAATAATTACTACATAAATTTTGTGTAATTATTTAATATACATATTTGTTGAATAAAAATTAAAATTAAAATAATATGATGAAGATATATCTATTATTTTTCATAATAATATTCTTACTCCAATTTATCTTCTATAAATTACATCATTCAAAATGTTATACTTATTAAATTATAAATGTGACAACTTTAACATCACTTTAAATAAAATAATATACGCATCAAAATGTCTTCTATAAGGCTCAAAATGGTACCTAACTCAACCCTTGGATTTTTATTGTTGATATATACTCTACACATAATATTTGGTTGAGTGTTTGAGACTTTTTTTGTTACTATTATTTTATTAATTGTTTTTATAAATTTATCATTAATTAATTAATTTTTACATCCTCAAAGTATTTGTCTTTAAAGTAAATATTTATTTCCTAAAAATTAAAAATAATATACCACCATAAATAAATAAAATTTAGATTCAATCATTTATTTATAATTAAACTAATATTATGATATCCTTATATAAAAAATGATTTATTTTTTAAAATTTGAGTGAATCCTATTTAGATTTTCTTTAAATAAAATAAATTTAATGTTCTAATCTCATACAATTAGATTAAAAAGGACACCATTTGGACCCAAATATAATTTAGGTAGAAACACAATCATCTAATAATATTATTACAAGTGTTATAGTAATTTTAAAATAGTATTCTTACCCTTAATTACATGATTTACCCTTTTTCTGTATTAATTAAAAATTACCGAAGTTACTATTAATAATACCAAAAAATAAAAATAAATATATTTTAAAAAATAAGATCTAATTATTTAAAATATGTAATAAATTTTTCATAATTCAAAACATATAATTTGGGTAATTAATTTAAAAATAATCATGTTATTGGAAAGAGCGAACAAGTCTTAAAAGTTAAAAGTTTGCAAAAGATTGAAATGTTTTTTCAACTAAATTAAATGTAAAATAAATGATAATTACATAAATTATATTAAATGTTAGCAATATATCATATTTATAATTTAAAACCATTCAATGTTATAATTAATCAATATTAATTATTTCGATGAAAAAATCGGTTTAATTAAAATTTAATGTAGTTTTACTATTCGTCAATGTTTGAAAGTTATCAGATTTTTTTTAATATTTCATCCAAAGTATATTTTTATATCACACATCCAAATAATATGTTTGTGATGTCATATAAAAAAATTATTAATGTGTCAAAATCTTAATTTAAAAGGGGTTTATTATTAAATGGCAGCAAATTACCCTTTTGAAAAATAAAGGTTTTTATACATCAAATCGGGTTTATTCACATACTATGAAACAAATATCTATTGGATGAATATAAAAAATATTTTATTAAGTATATAAAATATTTGTTTCATTAGTTTCATTTACTAATAGTAATTCGTTAAATTTATTAATAAAAAAACAAATTTATAATTGATTTATATTTTTCATAAATAATTGGTAGAGAATGACCTGACCATACATTTTAATAAGTTAGTTATATTTATTCCTACTAAACTAACAACTAGGTAAAAGTTTTCATTTTATACAAAGGGAATATTATGGTTCTCTTAAACTCAGACTTTCATGCAATTCTATCTATTAAATAATTAATATTATTTAAATAAAATATTTCCTAAAAACATCCCTAAGGTACATTCTACCCCACATAAACTGAATTTTACCTCAAAATTAATCACTTAGACACAAATAGATGAGGATATAACTTTTTTGGCATGTCCTAAAATTCAAACATATCTTCCTCAAATTATAGGTTCTTCCACAAAAAACGAACAAAGCGAGTGGTCTTATTTCACAGAAATTTTTGCTACAATCTAGAATATATATCGGTTGTTCTTTATAAGAAAGATATTTCTCAATTAGTATGAATTATATGTTTAGTGAATGTTAAGGATTAGGTATGTAATTTCTTAGGAGAGATAAATTAAACACATCATGAACTTGAGATATAATCGGTGGAAGCACCAATCAGTAAGCCACCATCCCAACACGATCCAGAATTTCAAAAGGACAGATTTATATAGGGATTATGTTTCCCATCATTCCAAATCTCATTAATCATTTACAGGGGATATTATTAGAGACACCTTGTTAGCCAATTAAAACTCTATTTCTTTTCATTAGTTGTTAGCATTTCTTTTTTGTCAACTCTGAGCTGCTCTTATGTGTTGTTGAATAAATATAACATTTTTAATTTAATCATCACGATCATGTCCTCATAGCTATTTCCACTACTTCATCCTCACAAGTTGGAGTTCTTCACTTATTTATATATTTCACTTCATAATGGTCCATATGAATACTATAGTGAAATCTACTATTGTATAAATATTCCATCAATGTTTGGTGTTGATTCAAATAACCCTTGAACTCTATAGAGAAAGCTCTCAACATGTGTTCTAGAGTTTGAATTGTCCTCTTAAAATGAACATATGTATGAGGATGATAAGAAGTGATGAAACTCATATCTATATCCAGATCCCACTCAATACGTTTCTAGAACATCAATGTAGACCTCAGATCCTGATCAGATATAATCGAAAGTAGTACTCCATGAAATATTACCACTTTGATCATATATATTCTGGAAATCAGATCAAGATAGAAATCCACTCAAACAGCAATTAACCGTGTCTACATTATAAGTCAATCAACTATATCCTATATAGCATTGTGGCCTCTTTATTTTTTCATAAGTCCGGCGACAAATTCCATAGTGATGTTTTCCTATTTCCATTCTGGTATGGGTAATGGTTGTAACATCCTCTTATACTTATATCTCTCAACCTTAACATGGTGACCAACCAAGCACCAAGAGACATATTTGGCAACATATCTTTTCATTCCATCCCAACAAATTTAATATTTCAGGTCCATCTTCATATTTTTGCTTCCATGATGAATAGAGAATGAAGATCTATGAGCCTTATCCAATATATCATTCTTTCATTCCAGTATGGGAGGAATTCAAACCTGGTTTTTGAACCATATTATTCCATCACAATCAAGGTTAAATTCTGGAACATTTATAACATTTTTTTGTAGATCTAATTATTCCTTTTTTTCTTCCTTAATCATCACTTGTATAAATTGTTGAACATTCAATTGATAAAGATAATATTTCTCCCCTTCCTTTAATATTTCATGATCCTTCCTTTGAAAATCCATAAATATTGGATCTTTTCTGATCCTCATCATGGATATGGTAGTATGGTACTTTCAACTCAAAGAATATTCCTCCTTGTTCACTTTCCCAGGGAGGAAATGTATTGAGCTTCCATAATTTTTAATCAACTCAAACCATATTATTTCATTCATATTTATCTTCTATTGTTTGAAAATATAATTTATACTTTTATGATGAGTATAAATATGACACCGTTTACCATACATATATTACCACTATATCTTTAGTGAAAATATTACCATAGGTAACTCCAAATAATAAGTTTGGAAGTTTTTGTCAAGGATTTTCAATTTTCATGAGGCATAAGATATTGAAATATCAGTTTTCATGAGAACACAACCCAACCCTATCTTTGATACATCACTATAAAGAAAAACATTTATCCACTATAAGGTAGTGTGAGAACATGTGCACTGGCTAACATTATTTTTATATCATTGAAATTCTCTTCACATTCCTCCATCTACATGAACATAACTCATTTTCAAGTAAACTTGGTGAGTGGATTATATAATCCTGAAAAATATTTAAAAAATGTCGATAATGTCCAGCCAAACCATGAAAACTTTGAATCTCAATTAATATTGTTGGTCTTTGAAAATATTCAATAACTTCTATATTTACTAGATCCATAGATATCACTTCTATTGAAATTAAGTGACCAAGAAATGAAACTTTTGATGCCAAAATTTACACTTGGAAACTTTAAACTAATGATTCTCCATTATTAGGTACTTTTGTACAATTCTCATGTGATATTCATACTCTACCTTTCTTTTTGAATAAGACTTTTGTACAATTCTCAAGTGATCTTCATGACCTACATTACTTTTATAATAAATAAGAATATCATCTATAAATACTACTATAAGAAGATGAAGATAGTCTCTAAAGACTATATTCTTTATATCCATGAATATAGCAGAGTATTAGTAAGAGAAAAATGCATCATTATAAATTCATAGTGTCCATACCTTGTTTGGAATTCTGTCTTTAGAATATCCTTCTTCTTAACCCTTAATTGATGAAATACTAAACAAAGATCAATCATGGTAAATTATTGAGCTCCACATAGTTGATCAAATAAGTCATCAATTTGGGTAATATGATATTTTTTTTAATTTCATCTTATTAAGTTCTTGATAATCAATGTAGAGTATCATTGATAGATCATTATTCTTAGCAGAATAGGTTCTCCCAAAGGTGATGCAGTAGGGAATATGAATACCTTGTCATGATTCTATTGGAGTTTCTTCCACAATTCATGAAACTAAATTGGATCCATTATAAAAGGTGTCGTTGAAATAAGAAAAACATCTGTTATGATTTATACTGAAAACTCAACTTCAAGATTTGGTGGAAGACCTGGTAATTATTCATGAAAGACGTAGTCAAACTCTCATAAAATGGGTGTATTCTTAATTGTGAGTTTCTCCCGAATAATTTCAGATATATAACGTCCATTTATAGGTATAAATACCCATAATATGGACGAAATTTATACTGTGTATTATATTTATCCTTTCATCAGTAGATGATTATAGATTGATTGGGAATATTAAATGTAACTTCCTTCATTGGAAATTGAAAAAATCTCCATATAGAGAAATCTAATCCATGATAAGAATCACATCAAATTCCACTGTAGTATGGATCACATGATTTTCAGGAAGTAGTTTCCCACAAACGTCAACCAGAGAAGAATTATATACTTTTGATGTGATTGTCATGCCATTATGAGTTGTCACGGCTAACTTAACATCTAATTGTTTGGGTAATGTAGAGATACTGTTAAAAAAAATTTCAAAAATAAAAGAGTGGGTGGATACAGAATGAAATAAAACATTTGATACTTTAGAGTGGATGGTAAATGTAACATTGACCACTTTATTATCATACTTCATATCAGTAATAGTGAACACATTTTACTTTATTTTTCTTTGGCCTTAATAGTTTCTTGATGTCAATCATTATCAATATCCATTGGATTAGGTAATTTATTGCCATAATTCCCCATTTCCTTCCACTTTTAACACCTAAGATTAGGAGGAGAATTTTGTGTAGCCTTTTCTCTATTTGTATCATTAGCCATATTTTTTCCAACACTTTAGCATTGAACTACACGATTACCATCATTTCCACACCTAAATCATTTATTTGTTCATTTAAGAAAATTTCCTCTGTGTTTCATTACACACATTGAGAATAAGGGAAAACACATATTCTTTTTATTTTGGGCATTAGATTTTCCTTTAAATTCCATTTTTCTCTTCTTTTAAAATGCATATGACTGAAGGGTTACTCTAATCTCCATCTCAACATTTAGGGAACATAGAATGATTTAATCTCAGGTTGGATAATAATTTCAGACTCATTCCTTGAATCTAGTGTAAAATTTTCTTTATGTGTACCAATAGATTCGTCGTACTTTTTATTATGTTCAAGGATCTACTTCATCATATTTATTTTAATAATACAATAAATTTCTTTATTTAAAAATATGTTCTTGACTCATCCCATTCCATGGATTCAATTTCATATATTTTCCTTATATTATTGATAATATTCCACCATTAATCAGCTTCACCTTCCAAATGATAGACTAATATGATTAATTTATCATGTTATGAAAATTTGAGAACTGAAAATATATTTTCAGTGGTAAATATCAAATGTTCAGCAACTAATTGATCAGAAGACCCACTGAAAGAAGTTGGGAAGTTCCTCATGAAAGACTCAATATAATGTTCTTCCCTTGTTTGATCATTTGAAATTAATGTATGATTTATTGCTACAAAAACTTGTGTGAGAATAGATACAATATTTTTCATTCCATCTCCCATAAAATTTCATTACTTGGGAGGACAATCATTTCACTTCCTATCACATTCACCATTAACATAATTCCTTCAAGTTCCATCCATTGACTAAAACCACGATGCATATTGTGATAAATACTAATAATAATGGGAAAATCACATAATCAAGAATAAAATGTCAATTTATGATAATTTAGTTTTTATCCTTGATTATTCATGATCATTTATAAAACACTAGTATTTTCACCTATACTTTGACGTATCCTTTAGGTTCTTGATATAATATCTTATCCTAGTTTCCAAAGGCCATCTATAGGTTTCTTATGATACCAACTATAATTAACCATATTTTACATAATTTGATATTACTTCAAAGCTGAATAATATTCATTAAAAAATATAACAAATCCATGATAGGGCTATATAGGTATAATGTCTTTAGAAACTGGGAAACATAAAAAACTATTTCATAAGACTTCTACATTGTATCCCACTTATTTTGTCCTAACTAGACCCATTTGTGACATATCGTAGTGAATACCATTATTCGTGACATAGGGTAAAGGAAAAAAATAAAAGGGCGAGCTCAGATGCTCAGTAAGTGTAAATAATGGATATATCAATCATATCATAATCATATTCCATAAGAATATAACATTTAAAAATCTAATCCTATATAAGAACGATTGTGATATCGTTACATGGGAAAATGGTGAATGTTCTTAAGAAAGAATGAATGAAATCCCAAAAGTTATTACATAAGACATGGAGTTTTGTAGAATACACATAATTATTGAAAATGATTTCATATTAGTCTTGGATCATTTCCAGGGCTATCATAGTGGACATAGTCCATTACTGAGTTGAGTTCACTCCTCATTCTAGCCCAATATTACTGAACTAATATCAATTCCCATTAAATCCATGTCTATATATTGAGAGATAAATCTTTAACAAATTAATTGGAGGGAGATATAGTTCCCAACAGTCTAATAATTAAATCATTTTCACATGTTCTCCAATAACATAAATCATTCATCATAACACAAAGAATAAAATGGTTTTCGTTAAATATCATTCCACCATAACACAATCCATGTAAAACAAATGGATTTAATAAATGGAATTCTATCATAATCATAATAAAATAATGGTAACAATAATGATATTATATTTGAAACATAACCATATTAAATTATTCCATATTAGATACAAAATAATTTTGATATAACACTTGAAATTAATTTATGAGGTAAATATCATTTCTTCTTCAAAAAAGTTCTCTTTTCTCAAAATTCTATAAAAATAAAGGTAAAATTATATATCATAAAATTCATGGAAATAATTTATTAGGAATACCTAAAAAATTTATCTTGTAGCATCGAAAAAAAGAAATTCTTCTAGTACTTTTTCCATAAAAGTAAAAAAGTACCTCGTATCGAATAACTTAAAAATATTACTTTCATAACATTTAATATAATTTTTACTGTGGGTGAAATTGACTGTAAAAAATTCTAGACGAATATAAATAGTATTACATAATTTTGAATCATGGACATCGATGATAAATATACCCCAATAAAATCTTAAATGTAAACAATCTCAGATAATAGTGAGATAATGAAATTATCCCTTAACTTTTAGGCTTGATTTCCATTATATATATATATATATATATGAAACTCCTCTATAATTATTTAAATAATGTAATTGACTTATTTTAGAATCATATTAATTTTTATGATATCATATATGATCATATTATCATCCTTTTTTTAATGACATTCCATTATTACATGTTATTTTGGTATTAACTCCTTCATTTTCTTATGCACATCTTGTCGAATAAGTTCTGATTCACCATAAAAGGATATAGTTACATCATTAAATAATGATATTAACAATATATATTTCATATTAATTCAATATATACATTTATCTAATCATTCTTTCTTGAATATCAAGTAGAATTAATCGCGTTGAATCACATAGTGGAGATGGTAGGTCGTACATTTCCATGAGCAACGACATCAGTACCATAATTGTTTAATGATATTGAATTGAATTGTGTATAATATTTCATAATAAATATCATGTTATAATAATCATGTATTTAAATTATTTCCATTAGTATACCCATCCAAGAAAGGTGGTGGTGAAAAACATATCACACCACAGCGTGGAGGCGGTAAGCCTTATGTACACTCAAATGGTGATTTTGTTTTTTATAGGATGGATAGAAAGTGTAATATTTTTGTTACACAATAATAATAGTATATAAATATATAATTTATACTATAAGTAATACTCTATACTTAAAAAACTAATGATTAGGATGTAAAACAATAAATATGTTTGAATGAATCAGTAGAGGAGATTACATTTTCTTTGACGTGCTTCCACTAAATCTCCACTTAGAGTAATAGAGTTGGTTTTTGAATAATACCATAACCTCTAGAATTTCACTAAAGAATTTTATAAGTGAAAAGGTCTATTTATGGTAAATCGTTAAGGTTCAACGTGAAGTGGGTAGACGAGGGAGTAGCTTCCCATTTATAATTGAGGCAAGGGGCACATTTTGGATTTGCAAAAATATTAATTTATAATAAAATAAAACCCCATCCAAAAACGTAAAAAATTTCCTAATTTTGAATTAAAGAAGATATAAGATTCTTTTGTCATCAAAAATTATATTTTATACATGTTTTGTATAATCAATTTAATCCATATTATTTTAATTAACACTTAGTTATTCAATTTTGTTTTAACTAGGGTAACAAATATTTCAATATTAAAGTGGTGAAATATTTACTTATTTTATATTAATTATACCATAAATCAATAACTTATAAAATTTTATAACATTCCATAATTATTATATATTTTTTTAAAAAAAATTATAATTTTTAAATAATTTAATAAAATATTAGTTTGATAAAAAATAAAAAGTTTCAAATTTGACACTATTTAATTCATTTATTTTTAAACATATTAATATGAGAAGGTAACCTTTAAAAACCTATTTTATTATTTTCCAATGAGGTTAAGGTCATCTATAAAAATCATTTTATATATTATTTATCCAAAATTATATTTATGTTAATATATTTATTAACATTTATTTGTTATCTCTATTAATAAAATAATTACTAGATCAATTTGATGTAATTATTTTATATAATTATCTATCGAATCAAATTTTCAAAAAAAATACTACGATTAATATAATTATACCATATTTCTTAAGAATATTTTTATAATAATTTATCATTTTAAAAATAAAACATTTAAAATGTTATACTTATTAACTTATTATTGTGCTAACTTTAACCTCACATTAAATTTAGTAATATAAGTGTAACAATATCATCTATAAGTCTCCATGTAGTCACAAACATGACCCTTGTATGGTTATGGTCAATAGATGCTCTAATAATAATATTTTATCAATTGTTTGGGTATTTTTATGGTTATTAGTATCTTAGTAAAAAATCATTTTATTGATTTCTCATCAATTAATTAATTTTGACATCATCAAAGTATATGTATTTAAAGGAATTATTTATTTACCAAAAAGTTAAAATAAATTAAAATTGATAAAGATAAAAATTTATATTTAAAACTAGTATTTGTAATCAAATTTTTTTATGCAAAACATATATAAAAATTATTTAGTTATTAAAATTTTGTTGAGACATATTTAGCTTTTCTTTAAATAAAATAAATTAAATGTTCTAATCTCATCCAAGTGGCTTACAAGGGACACAATTTAGACCCAAGGATGATATAGGTCAACACAAACTCATCTAATGTTATTATGAAAATTGTTAGGGTATTTTTTATAATAGTATTCTTATCCTTAATTACCTAATTTAACCTTTTACTGTATTAATAAAAAATTACAGCAGTTACTTTTCATAATGACCAAAAATAAAATACAACAATTACAATAATTTAGAACTACTAATTAAAAATATGGAATCCATTTTTAATAATTTAAAACATAGATGTTTCTGTAACTAATTTAAAATTAATCTTGTCTTCAGAAAGAGAGAATGAGTTCAAAAAGGTAAAAAATTTCAAAATTTTGAAAGGTTTTTTACATCTGAATTCAATATAAAATTAATTATAATTAAATTCATGATATAAAATGATAAAAACATACTATGTTTCTAATTAAAATAATTAAATATTATAATTTAATATTGTCAATTATTTTGATCAAAATTTTGGTTCCTATTAAAATTTACTATATTTTTAGTATTCATCAAAGGTAGAAAGTTATCAGAAAAATATTAAAATTTCATCCAAATTAAATTTTTATATCCCTATTATAAAGAAAACGTTTATGTTTTTTTATAAAAATTTTTAATGTTTCAAAATATCAATTTAAAAGTGCTTCCACATTAAAAGGCAGAAAATTACCCTTTCCAAAAGTATAGGTTTTTATATGTCAAATAGGGTTTAATCATACCTTATGGAAAAAATATCTATTTGATAAATATCAAAAATATTTTATTAAGTATATAAAATATATATTTCATTAATTTCATTTACTAATAGTAATTCCATCGATTTATTAATACAAAAATACAAATATATAATTGATTTATATTTTTCATAAATAATCGGTAGCGAATAATGTCACCATACATTTTCATAAGTTAGTTATAATTATTCCCGCTAACCTAACAACTATATTAATATTTTCATTTTATACTAAGGGTGTCATGTGGTTCTCTTAAAATCATGATTACATGAAATGAAAGCTGTTGAAGAATTAAAATTATTGAAAGAAAATGTTTCATAAAAATATATGGGTGTTACAAATAAATGTGTTTAAAATAGAATTTGGTAGGGTTTGGTTGATATAAGATTATCAATGTGATGAAAATAAGAGAGGGGAGGGGCATAATTTTATAATTTAGGTGAGTGACACAATTTTAATTTTTTAATATTTTAAAATATAATTAATTCACATTTATGGAAAAAACAGATCCAAAGGTACTAACATTATAATTTGATATTGTTATGATATATTTTCAACTAACCAATTATGTTTAAAAAAGTTTATAGTTCAATTTTATCCTTATCAAATTTGATTATCCCATAATAAAATAATTTTCACATTAAATTAGGTGAAAAATATTCAATCTTAAAGGGATAAAAAAATACCTATAAGGAAACAAATTTTTAATAAATGGAAAATTGACAAAATTTTCAAAACCTACTCATCCTAATTGTCCACATACAATATATATGATTATTTATTTAATTTAATGAATTATTATTTTTCTTAAACCACAAATAGTATCAATTGTGACACTATTGATTTAATTTGACTTTAAATATATCAATATAACAAATTACATTGAAGATGAAATATTTAAAGATAATTAAAATTTAAGATTAACCCTAAAACTCATGTGACACCATAAAATTCCTTTAAGATTTTAGGTCAATTTTAACACTAAATAAAATTAAAAAAAATTAAAATTTAAAAAATAGCGAAATAGAGATAAAAAACATATTTATTCATTCAAAACTTATTTTTATCTCCACATTAATGTATATAATAAATTTAAAACTAATATACTGATATTTTTGAATTTTAAGGGCATAAAATAATATAAATTTCATTTTCAGGGTAAATGGAAAAAATATTCCACATATTAAAATTTTAGGAAGATATAGTCAAACCAATACTATAAATTGAAATAAGGTAATATTTTGGGTCGATTTTGAGACCATATATAAATGTCTTAACCATATTTTACCCATTTTACCTTTACCAAGGTGAAAAATATTAACCTTTGTTACAATTTATAATATAAAAATAAAATAGTTATATTTAAGAAATTTAAAACCATATACTGAAAATATAAAATCCACTTTTTATATTCAATCTCTATAAGATTCATTATTTAATATTAATATAAATTTTCAAAATGTACTAAAATACTATTTTAAAAAAAATTATTTTATGTCTAGCAAGTAACTTATACCAAAATCAGCAATATTGATGATTATAATTGAATTAATTAGATAAAATAGATCGTATTCCACTCGAATATGAATTAAAAAATATAATTGGGGTTTTAAATTATTTTATTAATTAAAATAATTAATAATATTTTGAAAAAAATAATATTTTCACTATTTATTAAAAAATTAATCATTTCATAAAAATACCAAAGCTTCAACCTATTTTAATTTTAAAATGATAAATTAAAAATTAATTTTTATTTATTAAAATAAAATTTATTAAATTTTAAAAAATTATCTATAAATATTATACAAATATACAATAATACCATCTCTGTAGAAAATTTCTTTTTTGAAGTGTAAAATGAATAAACAAAAAATTGAGTTTATATTTCCTAATAATTAATCAATACATTTGTAGTGTGGTTTCAAAAGGCTATTAATTCATAAAAACGTGATGGTAAATGAATTAATTTTCTATTTCAAGTTCCTTCTCTGAATGTAGACGGATATATTTACTATCAATATAGAGAACATAAGAAAATTAAATTTTATTATATCATTCAATTTTATAAGAACTATTTAAAACTTTGGTTGTACTTTGTTGAATTATCATTTCATCTCTTATTCCATGAAATTGATATATTAGATTAATTTTTCATCCCAGAAGCACTAAAATATACTATTAATGGATAAAGGAACTGTATGAAATTTCTGTTATTTCATTAAATTTAACAAAACATAGAATTTTATCACATGATATCAAATATAATACATTAATACATAAAAATTAACAAAAATACACAAAGGACAACTTAATATATTCTATATATAGTTTTTATTAAGACTCCTCAAAAATATGTATGACCAAATTAAAAACCAAAAAAATGTTTGATCACATATTTTTTAAAATATAAACCTATCTATTATCTCTAAATAAAATTAATTCTCTCATATGTTCTTGCACTAAAAATGTATATTCACTAATCATATACTCCTGAAAATATTCTAATATTTTCCATAAATATCCTCCATCATAAAAAACCCAAAATAAAATCAAATTTTCATTAATAAATAAACTCATTAATAATTCCTAAAATTATTTTTTCCTTAATATAATAATATTCCAAATATTGTGCACTTATTTAATAATAATAATAATAACTTTTTCAAAAAATCACTTTTCAATTCCATGGTTATCTATATATTAAAAATATATTCCAAAAATTTACTAACTCGTTATTCTTAGTCAACTATAATTACCTCAACATCAATGATCACATTAATCCCAAATTTTATCAAAAAAATTAAACCTTCTTCCATTAAATATATATGCATTATTCCCCAAATAATCATTTCATTAAAACATATAGTAAAACCAAAGGGTTCCATTCCTGGAAATGTCTCTAAATTTACCATTAATCATGTTAATCATTAATCGGACAGAACCAAAAAGGGGTATCTATGAATTAAAACTTATGATCAACCTTAGACTTATCATACAATGAAATTTTATGTTTATCGCATATTAATGGAGTCTACTTTTTTAAGGTTATACTCTCTCATTCATCATAATGGTCCATAATGAAAATATGAGTTAACCCATGACTATCCAACATAATTATTAAACCAAGTTAATAGTATGGTAACACACACCAACAATGAAAATGATGGTCGATATATATCTGACAAAATATTTTTGGAGTTACTACCACTAGATGAATCTGTGAAAAAACAACATCCACTTGTATTATCTGAAAATAAATGTATTTCTTGCAAACTCACATAACATCTACCTTAATGAAATAATTATTGATATTTTACTATATTTAGTCATATCCTCAAATACTATCACGATTTTATATTCCCTAATACATCTTTTAAAAATTTACTATACAATATATCTACAAAATTTTCTCTCACACCAATTTCAACACACTTACCCCAATAACCCAGAGCTGCTAGTTATATTTTTACATTAGCACATTATTCAAGTGATCGCATCCTAAATCACTTAATAGTTTATTAGTCTTTAAAACCCACATAAAATCATGTTTCTAATTTTATATACCAATAAAATATAAAACCATAGTTAAAGTAAAAAATTATGCCTCCATGAACTCAATAAATTAATCCTTCTTCATATTCAATATTAAATAAAAAGGGGTGAGCAGAGTTGCTCAGTAATGGTTCCATACAATGAAATATATAATGATAATATAAATCATAATCAACATTTAAAGGGAAATAATTGAATAAACATTCCATTTAATCAATAACCTCAGCATAGAGAATAATATGGACTTATTATGTGATGATCAAATAATACAATATAAATAATCATATAATTTTGGAACTTATCCACTATTATAATAATAATTCAAACAACCACATGGAAATTAATAAGTTATTTTATATTGATGGGATCATAAATTAAAACATCTTACACATTCTATTGAAGAGTCATGCTAAGATATCTTTCATAAATAAGTATTAACTCACCCAAATACCCAAACTAGTTCGTATCGTGAAACCTAGAGAATCATCAAGGGGATATAACAAAACCATATCATAACTTACTAAGTCAAATAAATTTCAAATATATTTAATTCTCAATTTAATTAAAAAATAGTATACCTTATCAATAAAATTTTATACTGAATACATAATAATGAATTTCAAGAATTTGTCTATCAAACAAATTAATATAATAGAAAAAAATATGTAGAAATTTTATACAATTCAGGAAATAATAATATGTAAATAATAGTGAATATATATATTTAAGAAAGATGTTATTTCTAGTGAAATATGATCATAATAATGTTATTGTTTTAAGATAATTCTAATGTCCATAAAATTAATAAGAGATAAAATGCGACTACCACTTCCTCGTAAATTTATATTTTTGTAATAAATTCATTTATTTTAGAGATAAAAATACAATTTTAGTGAAATATAAAACTATATTTTTATAAATTTTTTATTTCAAAAATATTTAAAAAATATAGAATAATATAAAAATAACAAATTTCTAATGGTGTTGTAATTATTTGTTAACGCAAAATAAGTTAAAATGAATAATTTCTTCTGACTTTTTATAAGGAAAGTTGGAAATGAACCATTCAGAAAATGTTCAAAATATTCCATACAAAAAAATTAAATAATAAAGAATAATATAGAATTAACTTAACGAATCATTTGAGTATGTAAAAGAAATTTTGAAAAATATTTTTTCAATATATTGACATGGAAGAAAAATATACTTGATCAAAAAGTGAAATAAGATATTGGTTTCTATTAAATGTTTTTTTATTTGTTCATGTTTAACATATAGAGAAAGATAAATTAAAATAAGGAATCTAAATAAATAATTATATGATAGGAAAATAGATGATGTTTATTTTTCATAGATTATAATATTACGTCAATGAAAACAATAGTAATATGAAAAAAAGAAAGTAAAATAAAACCATACCTCATTGGTGACTATTAAATTGAAAACCATTGAAAGAGTAAACATGAATTGAAACATAAATAATAATTAATAAATATATATTCATTTTAAATACATCGTAGGGGTATTATATACACCAAACATAAGTAAAGAGTTTTATAATATCAAATACATCTCAATGGAAAGGAAATTTCGATGAAATCCCATACAAAGACTATATCATTGATGTGATAATATATATATGAAGTGATCATGTGTTAAAATTGTAAATCCAAAAAAAATTAAGTAAAACATAATCACATCAGAGCTCATTTCACACCTAACCATGTCTTAATATTTTTAATGATAAAGAAGTATAACTGAAAGGAAGGAAATTGAGTTAAGAAACTCCTTACCTCACACATCGACTTTATTTATTTTCATTTAATATCATATAAAATGATATTAAACTTGTTATTAATTTTTAATAGGACCATATTAATATTTATTATACAATATGTTATCTAATTATAATATCTTATCTCCCATTTTTTAATAATATTTCATTATTGTCATTCCTTTGGGTGTTAACCACTCCACATTATCATGTATGTTTCATCGAGGATGATCCAATTATTTTTCATAAGTTATAGTTTAATCATATAAATAATAATATAAATGTTATAAATATAATATTTCATCATCGGATACATTTTTTTAATTATTCATTAATTATCGAGACATAAAAATAAATTACATAGTTCATGGATATGGTAGGGCATATGTACGCATCAATTTTTTTTACTTTTTTATAGATGGAATAAAAGAATGGTAAATAGTAATTAAATGTTAAAGTATCATTTTAATGTATTATATATCATATATATTAATTAAATGTATCTTTATTACTATCCATGTAATGTGTAAATGAAAAATGAATAAGATCACTACATATAGGTGGTACTCCACATGTATGTAGGAGTGACATTATAATTTTATAATGTTTTGAAAGGTAAGAAAGTAAAAAATAATGTATAATTAATAAACCATAATTATTTAATCAATATAATATATAATAATTAATTACCTCTTTATAACTATCCAATTAAAATGAAGATGAAAAATGCATTACACCACTATGTGGGGAAGACATGTTGTACATGCACAGGAGTTATGTTTTAACTTTCCATTAGATGTAAATTAAGATTAAATTGTTGTCTCATATTTATAATAACACCTCAATATATTTATGATTCTAGAGTTTTTATTTTAGGATGATTACAAAATATCATTTGGAATTTTAATAATTAATAAACTTGGAAGAGCTAAGATGGATGATTACCTCTTCTATGGTAAACTTCCTTTAGATCCCTTCATAAAAAATCATAGAATTTTCTTTTGAGAAGATAACAATATATTATTTATTTCCACATAACTTGAGAATGGAATTTTGTATATTTTGGTCGAGGTATATTGCTTAATGTTCTGTAAAGAAGAGAGGGTAGGGGTGCCCTTTTATAATTAAGGTGAGTTGCACAATTAAAAATATTAACATTTTCAAAATATAATTAAGTAAATTTCTTGAAACAAATATATCTAAAATGACTCATATAAGAAGGCGATAAGGGTAAGGTAAAATAAAACCAACCATTTATTTTTAATAAAGAATTAAGAGAATTTTTACCCTTATATTTTTATATTCCCCCATCATAATCATGTTTTGACCTTAACCATGGTCATAAAATTTTCACTATTAATCAATTCTATTTTTGGTTATAAGTTAAAAATTGGTAAAATATATATAAGGTATGAAATTTTACACCATTTATTATCTTAATTTTCCACTTTATATTTTTTTATTCTTTATAGAAAAATTTAATAAAATATTATTTTTCAAAAAAATTCTTTAATTTGATTTCTGAAATTATTATTTTAATTTGACATTAATAACCTCATGATAAAAACTTAATTGAAACATAAACTCCTGAACCAAAAAAATAAACATTATTATTAAACATAAAATCCATGAAAAACCATATTTCCTCAAAAAAATTATTTTTATGTTATTAAAGTCATTTACACAGATTTTTCTACCACATTCACAAGAATTGTGCTAACACCATGAAATATTTCAATGGAATTATACAATTAATAAAAATTAAATATAAAATAAAAAAAATAATAATTTTAAAAATTAAAAAAAAAACTATTCATTTATAACACATTTTTCTCCTTATATAATGATATAAATTAAATTTATATTTAAGATAGTGACATTTTTTAAATTTCATTACCTTGAAGAATAATAATGCCATTTTCATTGGAAAATCAAAATAAAATTCGATTTATACAAATTTGGGAAAGGTAAAATTTAATTTATTCTAATAAATGAATTAAGGGTATGTTTTGGGTTGACTTAGAGACCTTATCTCATAGGTTTACTCCTATTTTACCTATTTTACCCTTACTCAGGTGATAAATATTTACCACTATTACTATTTATAATGACCAAAAATAAAATGGTCCTACATAGAAAATATTAACCTCATTCTTAAAAATATTGTATCAGTTTTTCAATACTCAATAAGTATAAGTGGGTGATATCTAATTTAATAAAAATTCATAAAAACCAATAAAAAATAGTTTTTAGAAAAAAATGTGTTTTTAAGCATAAACATAAACTTATATCAAAATCATAAATATTAATGATTAAATAAAATTAAGTCAATCAAATGTAAAATACACAATTTTTTGAAAAACTAAAAATATAAATGGTTATTTAAATTTCTTTATTTAATGAATATAAATGATATTATTTGAAAAATTATTTTTTTTTTCTATGCACTGAAAAATACATCATTTCTGAAAAATCGTAAAATTTCACCCTATATTGATTTTCATATGATGATTTTAAAAGTTATTTTCATTTTATAGAATAAAATTTATAAATTTTGATCAATTTAATTGCAATTTCCAGTTACATATTGAAATAAAATCATTTAGGAATAAAAATACATTTTTGAATCCTAAATTGACTTCCACAAAAATTGATTGTTTTTTCATAAGAATTATCCAATAAATTTGTATTTAGTATGATAGTTATACATATATTTCATAATCTGGTTTTTCTTATTTATACCCAACAATTAAATTCAGAGGTCGCATTTGAAAAAAATTATTATTATAAGATACCATAATTCACATAAAGATCAATGTTGCATTTTTTGAAATTTATCGTGCATAATATTATTTTCAACAAAAAAATTTGTGTGATACATAAATAATATTCAAAAAATTTATAATGTCATGACTATATTTTTTATTCGATATAAAAAATTTTAAAATCATCTATGCATGGTGGTAATAATAAAAAACCACATCTTTCCTTGGAGGTGGTAGTCCACATGTACACACATGCAATATTATCATTTTCTAATCGATGGAAGGGTAATTATGTAGTTGATTTGTAATTATAGAATCATAATTATGTATTATATATAATATATAGTCCGAACATCATCTATAAATACATACATGTAATGAAGTGATAAATATTTCAACATCTATATAGAGATGACAGCTCGTACTTACACAGGATTGAGGCTTTCATTTTCAATTGTATGAAAAGGAGATTGAAAATAGAGGTACTATTAGGTTAACTTATTTATATTACATGTCAAGACTACTTGGAGATGTATTGTAGTGAGACTGGAACCTCTGTTTCATTAGGATTTATGTTACAATGGTATTTAGGCATGGATTGGTTAATTTATGTGGCCCAAGTGGTTTGGAGATGTTATAAGAGGGGTTCCTTTTTATAAGTGATGTTGCTGGAAAACATGTAAAAACATGATAATTTATTATATAATATATTTCTTACTCAAGTAAAGAAGCTCAAAATTTTCGTATATTCAAATATGATATGGGTAAGGTTGAAATTCATCAAACCAATGAGGTTTCAGAATGTGTTTTGTGTAACTGTGAAGCCCTAACCCTTTATTTTAATCGTTTTAACTTATTTTACCCTCAACTGAATGGATAAATATTTTTCATGGTTATTATTCATTATGAATAAAGATTATATATAAAATTTCATTTTATGGCATTTCTAGTACTATCTACATTATGAAATATATATAAAAGAGAAACTAAATATAAATATTTTGGTTAATTCTTAAAAATAATCACTCAATTTTTATCAATATCGTTTTTTTACAATACATTTTTTTTTATAAATAGTTTTTATTTATTTTTTTGAGAAAATAAAAAAATTAATTTTTTCAACTATTAGGATATTTATTTTAAAAATTAAATTCATTTTTAAAATATAAATCGAAAATTTAACTTAGAGTGAAATTGTGAGAATTTTCTTAAAAGATCGATTTTTCAACGAAAAGTGAAATATACAGATTTATATTCGAATTTTTTTGTTCAAGTATTTAAAAAGGAACATTATTTTAAAAAGGATACAAAGTTACATTATTTCTCTTATATTATTAATAATTAATTTTTGTTAATTTAAATATGTTTTATGTTATAATTTGGTATAAAAAATATTTTTATACATAAAAAAATTGATCCTAAAAAATATTTTTTCTGAAGAATTTTGATTTTTCATATTATATTAATATTTAACTCTTTTATAATATTAATCATGAAAACTAGATTACATATTTGGAATCATTTGGTCAAAATTTTCCAAATATGTCTCATTTCTGTTTTTATATTAAGAATAGAAACAATTGATATTTTTTGTTACCACTGTAAAATAAAAATGAATTGATTGGGGAAAAACCAATAGATAAGGTACCAAAATCTACACAACACATGAAAATATTTCACTATATGGGATAAATTATACCATAGAAATACTAAATTGAAATATATTTAATTTTGGTTTCATTTTCCTTTGATATTGAAATTTATGATATTTTAGGTCAACAAGATTAAAATTTGTCACTCTCTTGACCGTAATACTTCATAATATTTTCACAAGGATAAAAATAGAGTAAGTTTGGTTATAATTTAATTTAGAATTTGAATTGTTTTCTTTAATGTGGTAGTTTATTTATTATTTATTTAATAATTGATTACATTAAATTCTTATGCATCATTGGCACATTGATAATGTAGGAAATAGGAAAGCATGTAAATTATTTTAAAAAAACTAAAAAAAATATTTTTTTAATTATTTATAGTGTCTCAAAAATAATATATATAAATAAACCATATTTCATATTTATCAAGGATTTTTATTAAAATTTATTTTATTTAATATTATTTTCAAAGTCAAATTATGTTCATAGTGTCTAAAATTGAAATGAATGATATTTTATGAAAAAATTATATTTTATTAAATTGTTAAAAAAAAATTAAAAATCCTGAAATTGGTTATTTTGAATAATAATAGGACTCAAATTTCATCCCATGGTAATTTAAGATCTAATTGATACATTATACTTAAAATTGTAACACGTTAATAATAAAAAAGTTATAACAATGGTTAAGATTCAACATTGTTAACTAAGGGGTTAAAACAAATGATATAGTTTAAAATGAAAACCAAACCTATGTATATTTTAATTTCTGATTATATTATTAACTTATATTATATATAATCAAATATATGGCCTTTTGAAAGCATTTTTGGGGAGTTACTTACAAATATTTTAATATTTTGTGTAATCTAAACTCTGTCCATTACATCTCTTATAAAAAGATACCCCCTATCTATTTTATATAAACCACTTTTAGCCATATATTTTAAAAAAACCTCCTCAATTATCTTCTTAACTACCCTAAAAATTAAATAGTGGTGATTATATTTATGACAGACTATTACATTGGTCCTTTAGAAGGGATTTAATGGGGGCCTACAAAAGAACAGGTAATCTTTCATCCACACCTCATTCAATTTATTTCATCTCTGGTAATCTCATTGTATGTGGTATTTATTAATAAAACATCACATAAATAAACTAAATATATTAAAATGTAATTATAGTCCTGGAACTACCCTTATCTACCCTATTTTCTATCAAATTGGATGTCAAATTATCACACATGTGTATGTGTGGGATACCACCTACATATATTGATACAATTAATTTACCATAACCATATTTCATTTATGGTCTCTATGATGTGTTTAAAGTTTATAAATTATATTTAGGACATTATTATTTTTCTGAAATTATAATATCATCATCAAAATTATCATTTTATTCAAGGAAAAAACATTCAAATAGAGAAGAGAAACCTAGGCCTAGATAGGCCTAAAATAATGGAGACCAATGGAATCCCTACAAATCAAATTCACCACATATGTTTTAAAGTGATACATGTTCGATAATCAAATTATGTTAAAACCTTGATCCCCCATTGAAGCAAGGGGATCTGATACTTTTCTCCCCTCCCGCCATGTGTGGTTTACATTTATATTTTTGTTGAGTAGTGCTTTTATTTTCTTGATGGTGTAAGATATCGACAAAGTAATGGAATATTTTTCTTTGAAATGATTCATGTATGATCATTAAATTTCACAACCCATCCCACCGGGCACATGCCTTGACTACCCCCATACTACCTCTTAAAGGATAGATGATGTCGACTAACGCCAAAGGTATTATCCTACAAGTGGGCGGAATTTGATAAAGTGCCTATATGCACGCGCACACACATCCCCAACCCACAATGCTAAATAGTAAACATGCATTCCACTAAAACAACCACTGAGGGAAACTATAGAAAACTAGAATTAAGGGGTCTAGAATATAATCCCAAGAAAAGAGAAGTACAATCTCATGATGTTTTCCTGTGGTAAAACCTACCTGAAGGGTTGGTGAAGGGGCTGCCGCCTGAAGTCATAGAATTATGCCTCATCTATTGGATCTCACTCGGCACTGCCTAGTCATGGACCCCCGTGGTAATTGTCGAAGCATCTGTCATTTTCACAAGACATGATACGTGTGGGTAGAGCCCGTGCCGGGGTTAGTAAAACAATACTCATTAATAGCCCCAAAACACAAAGGAAATAACATGAAGGAATGTATGCACAAAGTAGACTACCGAATAGGTACATAAAGTGTATCCCCTAAGAAGTACAATCAAGAGACATAATCACTAGATTCAACTCACAGAAGTATATTTCTAAAGTATGAAAGAAAGTCTATCAGTCGTAAACAATGAACACCTTTTACTATTAAGGCACACATCCCTAATGAGTCACTTAGGCTTATTGTGCCACCCAAACCTGCTCGTCACTTAGGCCTCCTTGGGAAGATAGAACTTCTAGTCACTTCGGCCTACTGGGGAACCTAGACCCGCTCATCAATTCATCCAGTTGAGGAACCTAGAACCACTCATCCCTATCTTCTTGTCACATCTAGCCTCAAGATACCTGCTCTTAGCGTGCTTGATTTTGGGAGAATATAATCCCCAAGCCATCGGTCGTATCTCATGTTCCCTGAAAACCCACCAACAGTATATCAAAAGGGACACCTCTTCGCGAGGGTCAAAACGCCCTAAATTGATCTCCAATCAGATGTACAATTCTAATGATATGAGACTTTTAGTGAAAAGGGGCTGGTGTGGTCTGGGTCTGGTCTGACGTGGAAAGACCGACCCATGCCTGACTAGGCCCACTGTGGCATGCCAACCCAATGCACTTGCCCAGCTGATTGGAGCATATTGGTCTGATCCATCTAGGATATGGTGGTTGCATCACCCCCCCCCCCCCCCGCAGCAATGGCCATGTCCATCTGCACGACCACCGATTGTTGTCGGCTACCACTGTCCACCACCTGGAACATAGCTGTGGGCCTCCTCTATTGGTGCCAGTGCACCGAAAGTTTCTTTTATGGGCCACTAAAATTACTCTAGTGGTTTGTTCATCGATTTAGAAGGTTTCCCAGAGTACTCGGGTCATCATCTCGCCTGCCGTGGGCTCCAACTTGCCTTTATATCGATCCGAGGGTCTTATCGTGCTCTGAACCCCCCCAGCAAAGTCCTACATTACTGTTTGTGTCCTTTGGTGAAGAACATAAGAATGGGGATAGGAAAATCAGCATGAACACCCAAATTATGGACATTGGTCTTGTTCGTTCATCTTTTGTTCATATTGTTATATGGAAAGGGAATTAATAGACCTCAAGTTTCTAACCCTTAAATCCCCACAATAAATAACACATCCCATATTAATGAATGGCTAGCGCATCAACCTATTAGTGGGTTGATCTGTGTACGTCATTTAGAAAGAGATAACGGGTATGAATAATCACATATAAAAAACACCTTTCTGGAGGATTTATTGTTTGATGGTAAAGACTGGAGCCACAGCGTCTTCACCTTTCATTCCTTGATCCTTAATCAATTTTTTGTGGTGATTCGTCGTTCGTTGCTCACCAATGAGAATTATATAAAGGTTCAGTGTGGTTCTAGGATCATGCCAAAGATCATGTATCTCTATTAAACAATTTAATGGGTGAAAGACGTTTCAAAAAATTTAGTTATGTAGAGTCACTACGTCCTTACGCTGTTTATTTTATAAAATGAAACAATGTTTCTATTACGCTTCAGTTTCAGTGTTTCTAGGTTGTTTTATTTATTAAATGAAATAGCCAGCTCAACGTTGCTTCGCAACGAAAAATTTTTAATAAAATAAAATTCCTTAAGATTATTTTTTTTATTTAAAACAATTATAAATTTTCTTTTATTCTCATCCTGTGTCGGTCATGGTTATGTATTTTCATAGGTATTTTCATTATTTTGGAAACAATGATTCCCTTATATTCTTAATCTGAGCACCTGTTTAGAAGCTACCAAAACTACACACGTGCACTATTTTAAATAACCTTAAAAAGTTCAAATTTATATTACAGACTCACTGGGGCTTGAAATCATGCATCATCTCAGCTCCTAGTCTCTAAATAATCCCTTATATTTTGTAGAAAAATATTACATTGAATTTTTGGGACACTACATTCCTCCCACCTTAAGACTTTACATCCTTAAAAGTCAAAACAAGTTTTAAAGAATCATATGAGGATACAAAGCACGAATTTGAGCCTCCCACTCCCAAGTAATATGTTGTATATTCCATTCTACCATCGAAAGCGCACCTGAAGATTTGACCTCCCACAAAGGACCCGCTCCTATCGATCCTCAATCTCTACAGGGAACTCTGTAAACGTCACCCCATCATCAATGTGCATCCTGACCTAGTCGATGACATGTGATGGATCTTGCACGTACCTTCTCAATTGTGACACATGGACGAATTTATACAACAGGTGCATTTTTAGGGGAGAACTAGGTGGTAATCCACCTCACCAGATCTCAAAATTTGGAAGGGTATGTTGAATTTCAGAGAAAACTCACTGTCCTGGCCAAATATCTGCAATCCTCAACGATGTGAGGCTTGGAGGAAAATATGGTCTCCCTCCTCAAACTCCTAGGGCCTCTATCTCCTATTATAATAAGATGTATACCTGCTTTGTGTAGTCCTCATCCTCTCTAGGAAGATCTTCACATTCTTTGTGGTAGACCATACTAACTCTGGTCCCATGAGTGTTGACTCCCCTTAGTTTTACCAGTATAATAGTGATCTGCATGGTCACCCATATAATCTCTCGAACGGTTTCATGCCAATGGTGGAGTGTTAGCTATTTTTGTATGCAAACTCCACCAGTGGTAGGTGATCCTTCCAACTAAGACTAAAGTACAATATATAAAGTCCAATATACAAGCATTGAGCATGTCTTCAAAAACATTGATACTCCACTACACATGAGCATCTTTATATGGATGAAAAGTTGTGCTCAAACATAGCTCAGTCTTGAATGCCTCATGCAATCGCTTACATAGCCTAGATATGAAGCAAGCATCACGATCATAAAAAATAATTAATGTAACACCATGAAGTTTCACTATCTTCTTAACGTAGAGGTGTCCCATTCTCTCTTCCAAACCCTTCTCTCGGATGGGTAGGAATTGGTCCAACTTGTTAATTTTGTCTCTGATCACCCATACATTATTGTACCCCCAGAAAATGAATGGTAAAATTCTTACAAAGTAAATCAATATCCAATCCCACTTATACACTAGCACCTCCAATGGCTCAGCTAAGCCAGTTGGAACTTGATGCTCCGCCTTCACTTGCTGACAAGTAAGGCATCAAGAAACAAACTCTTCTACTACCTTTTTCATCCACAACCTCCAGTACCAATGTCTGAGATCCTATTACATATTGTATAATATTGGATTTACTACCAAGTTTGAGGTGTAGAACTCTCTAAGAACCTCCTAACTCAACATCGCTGGTACAACGGTGCACCCTCTAAAATGGATGACATGATCCTCACCTAACGAATACCCATTGGGGTTCTGCCCTATGGATAACTGAGCACATCATACCATGCAGTCAACATCCCCATGTTATGCCTCTCGAACTTTATACAAGAATCGGTGAGTGACAACCGTCGACTTAAGGTAAGATGTCCCATCACCATTTACCAAGGATATCTACATCACAACTAACTGCCTCGATGCCTCACTCAGCAATTGTAACCCGGTTACCCTACTGATCTTTTCTACCACCAAATTCCCTTTCCCAGGAGTATATAATATATCACACCCATAGTCCTGAAGGAACTCAAGCCACCACCACTATGTCAAGCTCATATCCTTCTGGTATAAGATATACCTGAGACTTTTTTGGTTTGAGTATATGGTAAAACTCTCACCCAATAAGTAGTGACACCACACCTCAAATTAAATAGCGCTGATGCTAGCTTAATATCCCAGTTCGCATATTTATACTCATGATACCTCAACTTTTGTGAACCGTAGGAAATCACCACCTGCTCTAGCATTAAGAAACAATCGAGTTCGATCCCTAATGCATCGCAGAACACTACATACCCCATGCCCCCCTTTGGAAGTCTTAAGATAGGGACACTCTTCAATCTCTACCTAAAATCTTAGAAACTCTTCTAGAACACCTACTACCACAAGAAGGGTTGTATATTCCATTTCATAGCCGATAGGGGTGATACTTCCCAATAAAATTAAGTCACGAAACTCTAGTTGTACCCAGCCAAACCCAAGAAACTCCCCACTTCAACCACACTTTTAGGTGGTTCCTAAGAATGAAGCGCCTCTATCTTTGTTGGGTCCACTACAACTCCATACTCTGAAATGTCATGTCCCAAATAGCGGGCCTTCTAAGTCTATAATTGACACTTTGAGAGCTTCCCATAATGCGGGTGATCTTGGAGTGTATCCATGACTATCTTCTTGTGTGTCACGTACTCCTACTTAGACGCTGAGTACACTAGGATGTCATTAATGAAGACCACGATGATCCGATCAAGGTAAGGCTGGAAGATGATGTTCAGGAGTCCCATAAAAACTATTTGGGAATTGTTCATAGTGAATGGCATCAACATGAACTCATAGTGGTCGTAACAACATCTAAAAGATATATTCAGTAAATCCTCATCATGTACACGAAGTTGATGATAGAGAGACCCGAGATCTATATTTGAGAACCACCTTTCTCACATAAACTATTTGAAGAGGTTGTCGATTCATGGTATTAGATATTTATTATTTACGATCACCTGATTTAGGCACTGATTGTCGACACACAACCTCATACTTTTTCTTCCTTCTTGGAAAATTGAATTATGTCCACCAAAGGTGAAACAATGGTCCACAAGAAGCCCTTCTTTTGGAGGTCCTCGAGTTCTAACCCAAACTCACAACACTCCATGAGTGCCATCCGATATGTCGGTGTGGATATTAGTGTCATCTGAAGGTACAGATCAATCCAGAAGTTGACCTCACTATCAGGAGCTAAACCCCGAACGTCCTCAAAGCAAATGTCCTCATACTCATCCACCCCTATAGGAAATTGAGAAATCCTCCCGTCAACCACACCGAGGGTAAGGATGGATAACTGGTGAGCGATTGGCTACACCCTCCTCCAATTAAGTCATTCATGAGCTACAAGTGTTCCCTTTTCATTGGTAAAGAAAAACTAGGTTCTATCTCCCCAGACACACCGCACTATGAACCTAAAATAGTCAATCTGATCATGGACTATGGATAACTAGTCCATAAGCAGAATGATGTCGTAAGGCCACGACTCCACTACTATGATATCCCAGCTAAAGTTATAGCCTCCATGTGTATTCTCACACACCCGAAACCAGTTTTTTATTTTCAAATCCCCTCATGTAGGACTCTCTAATCGCATTGATAAAGCCAACGACTCTACCAGAATCTCTGAGCTCTAAACATGGTCTGTGGCATGGAAAGTGTGACCAAAACCCGTGTCTATAAGAATTGAAAATAAGGTGGAGAATACATAGATCATACCTCTGTTCATCTCTAGATCATCGTGATTATAGTCCACTATTGCCTAAAATTGCTCCCTCCCCTATCAACCTACTCCCAGAACCCATGGTGAACCAGCTAGGGGTGGTGTCTATAGCACCTCAAACCTCCTCCAACCTAATGTTACTATTAATACTCCCTTTCCATGTCTAAATCCTTGTGATCCACTTTGATCGACCCTCTAACTCTTCCTCGGTAGTCTCTCAACTATTTATTTATCGTCTATATAGTGATTCAAGTATTCATGACCTATGTGTCCCTCCTAGACACATGGGTAGCACACCATGCTCGTCTACTGTCTCCCACTACCCTTGGAGTATCATACTACTGACCCTTTGTCCTGGGTTAATAATCGGAGAGGATTGATTAGTTTGGGTCCCCACGTATGATGCTCGGTACCCACATTGAATACTTTTCCACCTGATGTCTTCTGGTAGCTCCTACTTCTGGAGACCGCTCTACCAAGAAGCTCTACATGAGAAGATCTAGTTCCATCACCCCAACCTGGGTAGGAATGATAAGAGGTACCATGTATTCCTTGATCTCCTGGAACAGTACATTTTAAAAACCTCGAGCCTATAAGAAAGGGTCTCACACCTTGTCTGTAGAGTAGTGCGAAAGCTCAGTGAATCTCACTGAGTACACAAATACTATCATGCTAAAGTATTGTAGGTACAGCAGCTCTTGGATGTGTACTGATTGCAGGGTCACCAGAAATAATTCCTCCATGAATAGTAAAATAAAATCAGTCCATGTTAGGGTTGACTAATCATGCGTCTGTATCATCTAGCACCACCATCTCCCCCACAGTGCCCCAAATAAGGCTCAAAGCTAAGATATCCATCTAGTTAGGTTGTTTCCTCACGATATATAAGATGTGGGTGACTAAATCCAGCCAATTATCATCTATATGGGGGTTTGTCTCAGCCATAAAATTGAGAGGTCTCTACTTTTGGAACTTGTGTGAGGAACGGAGGTTGTGTGCCTCCTCTACTGGAAATGATGGTAGGAAATGGTGATCAATGGGTGGTAGTAGCACTAATGCACCACCCTTTGGGGCCATCTCTAGTACTAGAACCTGCCTTGATGCCTTATTTATAGGTGTACCTTCCTTGAAGTCACGCACTGGAATCTTATCTAGATGTCTACGTGGAGGCATCTAAAAAAAGTTCCAGATGAGCCATAGTGAATAAATTATACTTGGTGTGTTAACTCTGACTCAATAAGGACATGAGAAAACTCTGAATTACTATATGATGAATGCAACCAGTGTTTCCATTTAGTGAGTCAAAAATAATAATTTAGGGTACTAATGTATGGATAAATTGAAAACTACACCAAAACTAGACACCTCAAGTCTGAAAGTTGAACTTGAAACATTTTACACTGTTTCCCCAGAACAAAGACACCGAACATCAGTCCTTAAAGGAGAAATAACCTCCCTTTATACAACTCTGTCACGACCTGTCCCTTGTTGCCCATGATGTGACTACACCAAGCCCACCTCCCAAGGGCCAGGGGATGATGACTAGCGGCAAAGGCATTATCCTAAAAGTGGAAGAAATTTTTCTGAGTACCTACACACACACACACACATCCCCAACCCAAAATGATTAAAAGTAAAAATGAATTCCATTAAAACAACCACTGAGAGTAACAACACAAAACTAAATTTAAAGGGGCCAGAATACAAGAACAATAATAT
Source organism: Viscum album (assembly GCA_963277665.1). Taxonomy (NCBI): domain Eukaryota; kingdom Viridiplantae; phylum Streptophyta; class Magnoliopsida; order Santalales; family Viscaceae; genus Viscum; species Viscum album. The sequence continues at coordinate 2,022,659,733 of OY728137.1, read as the reverse complement.
AGAATTACATGCTCTGGATGTCCACCTAAGGTATAACATACCTTAAGTGTTGGTGAAGGGGGGTGTCACCTGAATCCCTAAAAGTACGCCTCCTATGTTCGATCTCACTGGGAACTACTTGGTCCTTAACCACCAAGGACTCTATCGAAGCATCTATCAGATGCACAATACATGATGCATGTGGGAGAAGCCCGTGCAGGGGTGAGTAACACAATACTCAATAAGGGCCCCAAAACACAAATGTAATACCATAATGAAATGTATGAAAAAACTAGATTAAAAAATTGGTTCTTGAAGTGTAGCCCCTAAGAAGTACAGTCAAGCGAGAGAGTCACTAGACTCATCTCAGAAGGGTATAAATCTAAAGTATGAAATGAAAGGCTATAATTCATAAACATTGAACACCATTAAATATTGAGTCACCCACCCTAGATGGGTCACATAGGCCTTCAGGGGCACCTAGGCCAGCTCGTCACTTAGGCCTAATGGGGAACCGAGTTCCGCTCATCATTTAGGCCAATCAGGGCTCCTATACCTGCTCATTGCTTCATCCTGCTAGGGATCCAACAACTTCTCATCACTTAATCCTACTAGGGATCCTAAACCCACTCATCACTGTCATATCATCATAGTCAGTTGTTGGTTTCCTATACGTAGTGCACTTGATTCAAAGAGAATATACTCCTTTAGACATCAATCATTTCTCAACTTCCCCAAAACCCAAAAAGAGTATAAACATGACTTTCTCATCATGAGGGTCCCAAATCCACAAACGGATCGGAAGTCATACATACAGTTTGGAAGATATGATCCTTTTAGTGAAAAGGGTGTGACGGGGTCCGGGTCTGGTTTGACCTGGTCAGACCGACCTGACCTGAAGTCCTTTGACACGACCCAGGTCCCCTGACCGGACCCCATTCCCCTGACCCGACCCGGTTCCACTGATGAGACCCAAGTCCACTGACCAGACCCGGGTCCACTAACCTAACCAAAGTCCACTGACCCGGCCGGCTATGTTGCCCTGGCCCGCTTGAGCGGGCCCGTCCGATCTACTTAGGATGTGGTGGCCACTATGTCCCACACATGACAATTTCTACAGGTCTCCTCTACAGTCTAGCTGTACCACGTCCTCCAACCGCATCTGCCCACACCACCACCATTCATTTCCAGCAGCCCATTTCCACCACCTACATCATAGCTACGAGCCTCCTCTAATGTGATGGTGCGCCGACTCCCACACTTGGCCACCGCCGCTTGCCACCGCTGGCATTGAATCAACAGTTTCTTCTACATGCCACCAGAATTACTCAAGTGGTCTGTTCTCTGATCTAGAAGGTGTTTTAGAGTCCTTGGGATGTCATCTTGCCTTTTGTGGCTCAAAATCTTCTGGATGTCGATTCAGAGGTCTGGTCGTGATCGAAACTACTTGACAATGTTTGATGCTAGCACATGGGTCCATCGACGAAGAATCTAAGAACATGGATAAGAAAATCACTAAGAACAGCCGAGGGACCGACGTTGTCCTTATTCATTCGACCTTCGATCGTCTCATTAGAATTAAAGGGTATTGAATAATCATAATGTTTTTAACCCTTCAAGTATCACAATAAACCATCCATCCTGCATGAATGAACAACCCACAAATCAACCTATTATTGGGTTGATCCATTTTCATCATTTAGAAACATAGAATTTGGAAACATAATCACATAGTACAAAACCAATACCTTGATGTTGGATCATTTGATGATGATGATTAGTGTTGAACCATCATCATCCATTATCCCTCAACCCTAAATATTTCATTCAGGGTGATTCATCATTCTTCATTCACCAATTAAAGTCCTCCAACGGTTTTAGGTGGTTCGAGGATCGTGACAAATATCATGTATCTCTGTTAAACTATTAAATGAGGGAAACATGTTTCAGCATTTTCAGTTACACTGAGTCACTGTGTCGTTAAACTGTTTCATTTATGAAATGAAACAATATTTTTGTTATTATTCAGTTTCAGTACCAATACACTGTTTCATTTGTTAAATGAAACATCCTTCTCAACATTTCATTGAGTGAAACAAATTAGAATAAAATAAAATTTCTTAAGTTTATTTCATTTTTCCTTAAAACACTAAAAAATAAATTTTACCCTTAACCCACACCATTCAAAGTTAATTAATTCCTTTGTCATGTAATTGTTCCTAGATCAACAATGCCAATGGATTTTAATCAAGGCACCAGTTTAGAAGCTACCAAAACCACACACGAGCACTATTTTAAATAACCTTAAAAAAATGTCGAACGTTTATTCCTGGATCACTGGGACACATAATCAAATGACATCTCACCTCCAAGTCTCGAAATAATAACATATAATTTTTAAATAAATTTACATGGAATTTGTTTCCACTTGGGATAGGTGGGCATTATCTTTGATATAAAGAATGATCCCAGTCAAAACCTCTTTAGCCTCCACATGTAGGGAATTTCCACAAACATAGTGCACCTCAATGTATAGAAAAAGTGTCCCTTTTCAATCACAAATGAGCCCTCCTCTAAACATGTAACCTGAGATGCATGATCCATCCATATTAAGCCTGTAACTATTTGGTGGAGGGAGCCACTGCACCCATTAACCCTATAGCCTCGTGATGGGGGGTTGAATAGTTGGAGATGTAACAGGCAACGACAATAGAGAGGGAAGTCCATCCATTTACTAATTACGATTACTATGTTGACAAATACACTGCTTTTTCTCACAATAATGGACCTCTATGTGGGTAGAAACACCTCATAACATCACCCATGCGTATGTGTGGACTACCACCTCCATGATGAGGTGTGATTTATTTTCATGTCCTAATTGCATGGATTATTACAAGGATAGATTTAAAGAATATATGTTATATATATGAAGTAATAATTATTTTTTAATTTGAAATTACTATTTATCTTTATTTTATTCCATCCATTGAAAAGTGAAAATATATTTCATGCGTACATACAACCTATTGTCTCAATTAAGTCTATGATTCATTTTTTTATCACTAAATTTTATGGATAACACTAGACAGACACACACATATATATACACTATTTTTATGATTTGTATTTCATGTTTAAAATTATGGTGAATATGTAACCGTGATAAAATTATATAAATCATATCTATGGAATTTAATGTCTCGTGAATAATGAAATAGTTAAAACCCCAAAACTATGATTTTAACATGGAATTATTAATAAATTGAGGTTGAAAATTTTAAACTGGATAATATATGATACTATAATTCTATACATTATTGTGGTATAGGATCATTATAAATTTAATTTTATTATACAATATATTAGTGTTCCTTCAAAGAAATTCGAACTTGAAGTAACATATTTGGTATGAATTTTTCTTCATCGATTCCTGTTTTAATGTTCTGAACCTAAAATTTTTTATGATAGATATATTTCCCCAATTACATGTTATTTCATGAATACTTCATCATTCATGGTATTTTCTGTTACAATTCATGTTACTTCATTCAAATTGCATTAATTCGAATGTCATCAATTCGATAGGGGTTTTCATAACTCAATTTTTTTTCATTGTGTTATATCCAAACATAATTAATCATATTATTCCAAGATTAAATATGAAATGAAATTTATATTAATTATGTTTTATTTCAACTAGTTTTCATTAAATTAATTTTGTTACACATTATCTCTCAAATTAGTAGTTCTCAATTCAATTTTATGATCTATTTAATGTATTTGATACAATATCATTATTTTTCCAGATTTTTTAAGATTACCTTTCCGGTGATGATATTTTATGAAACATCTCTCAAGAATAGAATGAATTTTAATTTCATATTTTATTTTTAGATAATTATTGTTTATATATAATCTTCCTCTCTTTAATAACCAGTGTTACAAAAATATTGATTTTAATAAAAATTGACATTATTTTTATCATCAGTCGAAATTCCTTTTCATTTGATATCTATGATTTCTAAATTTATTTTCCAAAATGTTTTTATTTTTATATAATAATTATTTTAATTTATTTTCAACTATGTTTTAAATTTAAAAAATCATATAAATAGAATCTTCAGGTAATTTTTTCACATGACGTATTTTTGACTTCTATAAAAAATTTGAAAGTGTCTTTTTTTAATGGTTATGACATGAAAATAATTTCAAATAGTCATGACCAATATATACTTTTAATATTAAATTAAAAGTCTCATAGGTTTATTTGAAAGAAAAATTACATAATATTTTTAATAAAAATTATTTTGAAGATTCAATTCAAAAATGAAAATGGTATTTTTCTTTAGGAAATACTCCACATTTTATTTTAAACGTATTTTATTTTATGATAACATATTTTGACGGTACATATTATTTTCTATTGATATGATCCAAGGAAATCATCCTTATTATTTATCTAGAGGGTTTATTATTGTGATGATGTGATTCATATGAAACAATTTTATTTTCCATTGGTTATGCTTTGAAAAAATGTTTAAATTTTTATGAACTCGTTTCTATTAAATGGGTTGTGATATATGTTGAATGATTTTATGATATTGTGGAACACATATGAATGGATTATAATTATGTTATTTTGGTGCATATAATTATATATTCATCCAATTAATTGGTAAAATATGAATATCTCTTGACTTAATCAGGACAAGAATGGGAAGTGAACCCAATTCAATAAGAGACTCCATCCACTAAGATAATATTTGATATGAACCTTGAATGATATGATGGAATAGGGAGTAGACCAAATAAACTATGATAGTCCTAGTAGTTATCCATGACTACTATGAAAATAAATTTATATGATTATGTATATGACTCAAACATATTACTTTTCCAATGTTATGATCTCTTTATTCATGTTCTTTAATTCCTTAATGATTTATGTCTTACACAATGTAATTCATTGTTCCATGATTCAAGGATGTGATCTATGATATTCATGATATATTTTTCAAATATCAATACCATTTTATTATACCCATTTTCCAATGTTAGTCTTATGTGATCATATATATCATTATTTTCACTATTGAGGATCCAACATCACCCTTTCTTATCTTTCCCTTCCCCTAGATATATAGAATGAATTTATGTTTGATATGTATAATTAGGTTGTATGTTTTTAAGAACTAAGTGGGAGATTATGTAGAAATCATATAAATATTTTGTTTATGTATCCATGTTTCCAAAGTCCCTATACGTATATGATTATTGAATGGATCATTATGTTATGTATGGAATATTCATCAAATAAATGTAATATTTGTGGACAAAAATTATTTGTCCCTATAATTGGTATCAAAGAAATGTTTAGTTACATTTTGAATTTAGGATAGGAAAAACTATTCATAACCCTTAGTATAATCATATATATAAGAAAATTCTAATGCTATGGTAATCAAAGTAATTTGGTTTTCCTTGAAATACATCACAGTATGGATACTACAAGTGGACTTGATTTTTCTACAGATGAATCTAGGGGAAATAACCCCAAAAATTGGAGGTTGAGTATATATTTCACCTCATTCTAATTTGTAGTGAGTTTGAACTTACTAAATATATTTTTTGACAGTCTGGAGGGATATTCTTATGCTAAAAAATAATTTCTCTATAAACCATTATGAAAGAGTCGAAATGATGGTATCCAAGGATGACATAGTTTCAACATATATTTTTAAATATTGTAAATATAGTGTCACAATTTATACATTCTATACATTATTATTTCATGATCTCTCACTGTGTTTATTTTTTCTCACACTATGGTTGTTAGTTTTATAAAATGGATAAAACTAGGAGGATTCATGTTAATGGGAATGGTGATAGAGTGTGAAAGGATTTTACTCATGAGAATGTAAATTAAATATAAATTGGATGGTTATACCTTGTGATTATGCCTAATTATATATCATGATATATTATTAACAATGAAAACATTTGTGAATTTATATTGAATAAAATAATAGGAAGATGGAATTTTATGTAAGTCCATGTGGTAATGTCTATAGAGGAATTAATGTTCAATTATATTGATGTCAATAATTTTTGAAGGGGCACCTATGAGAATATTTCAAAGGTAGGATAAGATTTATAATGTGGAATTTATGTTCAAAGTGAAATTAATTGATGATAAATTCAATGTCGTATATAATGAGAGATTGGTCATTATGAAAGTTAATTATGTAATCTAAGTGTTAACTCTTAGACTTAGAAAAGAGCTATTTTATGCCAATTACAGATGTGAAGGGATTGATTTTTGCATCAGGATTCAAGAGTTATACTATAGATGTGTTATATTAGAGATTTTATATTAATAAATATCATGAAACATCTAAGGATTGTGCCATAGTATTATTTTAAAAAGGATTTCAAAACACAAAATTTATGGTATGGATAACCAAAACAAATTGATTTAGTGGTAAGGTGATATTTATAGGGAAAACATGATTAAAAGATATATAACAAATACTATTTTACTATTTTTGTAATAATAATTATTAGTTGTGAGGAAAAGATGACTTTCATTGATGAATTAAATTGGAATTTATTGGTTACATTAAATTTTGTTATTGATTCAATTATAAAGTTATTTGAGCCTTATTTGATTATGTTTATTTAATTTTATGGATATATAGAGTATATTTAGTAGTATATGATTAAATTTGATGAAAAATTGTTGTTTTATTTTATGGAAGCATATTATATTTATTGTGAGGATAAATTAAGAGTTATTGACACCATAAAAGGTTTATAAGTTTATGGTTGATCACATATTGAAAATTATAGATACCACTTTTAATGTTTTAAGTGATGTGATTTTGAGATGACATAAATATTTTTCAAGGATTTTGGATGAATACTCTACATATGTTTAAATATCTATTTTGGTTAATATATGATTTTATGTTATTTTAATTTAATAATTGGATATAGATAATCATGATGGTTAAAAATTGGTTCTTTTATATGGCCATGTTTTTTGAGATAATTATGGTCATGATAAGTATTACCTTTTATGTTAGTATATAAATATAATTCAGTATATTTTTTACATTTGATACATTATAAGATTATATTTTGATTCATTATAATGATTAATGATATTTGGGAGATACTTACCTAGGTTGAGGTATATGAAAACATTAGGATTAACATGTGTCTTCATATGAATGATAATTTTGGAAGAGTGAAATTATATTTTTTTGGGATGAAGTTGAATGTAATGATAACATAATTAAAGTTTATAAATTCATTATTATTTAGTATATTAATGTAATTTGGGATACATGGTTTCTTAATTGTTGAATAATCTAAGTTTAAATATTGGTATTATTATGTAAATTTTGGTATAAAATGCATTTCTTCTTCACATGAAGGTTTATACATTTTGGATATTATTTTCATTAATGTTTTATGAATATTTAGAGATATTTTTATTACGTTTTTATCCTTTGTGGGTTTGGTGATATGTTAGAAGTTTATTTTAGTTCGTAGGCAAGGAAATTTCATCTTAAATAATCATTATTTGGAGAAAATATGGGATTATGGTGGAAATTAATTATTCGATGAAATCATACCTTTCATTTAAATGGTGAATACATTGTCTTATTAACCCCTATTTGAATTATGTTTTTTAGTCTTTATTATTCTCATGATGATTTATTTATTGTGATTAGTGTTCTCTATAACCCTCCATCATATTTTAGATGTTATTTCTTTCCTCCATGTATATATTTTTCCACCCCTAGTGGTATCTAATTTAGAAACCTAGTTATGTGTTATTTTATATGACATCCAAATGCTCATTTCCCTCTTTACAAGAGGATTTTTAACCCTTTAGATGATATAGTTGTTAAATAAAGTAATTTTCAAATATAAAACCCTTATTCATAAATAATATGTTCAAATTTTGAGAATGAATTTTATTATTGGGGGGTTAATGTGTCACCCCAATGTTTTAAAAGAATTCTATGTTCAATTGTGTATATAATATGAAACATTGATCATTAACGAACCATGAAAAATTATTATAACACATTTGATTGAGTTGATGGGTATAAATATGACTAAATAAATTATGAAATATATATAATGGAACTACTTAATAAAATTTATTAATTATTTTTAGAAATAATTTCTCATTTTTTATCAAAATTGTTTTATTTTGAATAAAATTTCAATAAAATGGGTTTTATGTATTATTGTGATCAAATAATATATATAGTTTTTTTAAATGTATTTAAAAATATCATAATCTTTGAAAGAAAAATTTCAAAATTATCTTAGAGGAAAATTTAGTTAATTTTTCAATGAATTGTCAAAAATAATGATTTTTAATAGAAAAATTATTTTTAATTCAAACATTTAAAAATTTAAAAATTGTTTATTTATTTTTAATTTTAAATTAGTTCTATACTATTATGATTAATTTATTTAAGTTCACTAGAATCAATTTTATGCTTGAATTTGGTATTAGATTCATTTTTCTAAATAAAAAAGACTTTTTTCTGAAGAAATGTTTTTTTTTTATTCTAAATTACTATATTCCAATTTTAGAAATAAAATATTTGAAAATAGATTCCATATTTGAAACCAAGAGGTTCAATTTTTTAAAATATATTTTTTGGTCATTATTAATAGTAAACATAATAAAAGTTTTTACCATGGTAAAGCTAATGTGAGTAAATTAGGGTTAAAACCATAATATACGGTCTCAACATCCTCAAAAAACACGAATTTATTAAATTATAAGCAATAAATACTGAAATATTTATCCTAGATTCGAATAGTATTCATTTTTGTGTAATTTTCTCTTGATAGTGACATTTATGTTATTTTATGTAATGAAAATTCTAAAATGTCACTCACTTGGCTTTAATATCAAAAAATTTCTTAAATAAAGATAAATTGAGTTTAATCATGGACATAAATTTTTATTTTTGTTTTTAAATTTTTTTTTCTTCATTATAATTCAAATTTTAGTTTTACTGATAAAATAATTACTAGAAATTCTTATCCAGTTCTAGAACAATTCTTGTGGAAACTATAGAAAAATCAATTAAAATGTTTCAAAACATTAAAAATAATTTTTGTGTGGTGAGTTATATTATCACATTAATTTTATAGATCACTATAACATATTATTGATTATTTAATTATTCTATTTTAAATAAATTGTCTTCATGTTATTTTTAAAGTCAAATTATGTAAATAGTGCCACAAAAGAAATTAATGATATTTTATGAAATATAATAAAAATTTAAATTATTTTAAATCACAAAAATATTAAAATATACAAATTAGAATGATAATAGGTATAAGATGACTCACCATGTTAATTTATAAGGCAATTTTTACCTTATAAGAAAATTTATAGTACTTTGATATTAATAATATCATAAACGTGGTTAATATTAAAATTGGTTAACCAAGGGGTTGAACCAAGAGATATGGTTTAAAATTACATAAAATATTTTTAAAATTTCATTTCCTGATAATATTTTTATATTATCCCATTTTTCTTCAATTATATTTCCACATTTAGTTATTTACATTGAGAATGAATTATTTATATTTTAATCTTTTTAGTAATTCAATGTGTGTCTTTTACAACTCTTATAAAAGTACACCACTTCTTTATTTTATTTATGCAAGATTGATCTATCTAGATCAATCAATACCTGAAAATTTCTTATATATAATTCTCCATCCTTGAATTTTGTTCTTCTCTAAATACCACTCCAAGGGTCATTAATAAGAGATCTAAAGAAGACTTGTCGATGAAGAGGTAATCTTCATTAACCAACCTATTTCAATTTATATATTCTTATAAATTCTATAAATATTTAATATTAATTATAGAATAATAATTTCATCATCATTAGTATAAAAATTTTGCTTTTATAATGTAACAACTATTATCCTCCATATTTTCCCTCAAATTGGAAGTGAACGGATCATGCGTGCGTGCGTGCATGTGGACTATCACATCCATCAAGAAATAAAATTGTTTTTCAATAACCATAATTCAAGGATTTTCATTATGATGAGACGAAATTTTATATATTATATGTGTTAAATAATAATAATTATTTAGTTATAATATCATATATACCTTCTAACCATCCAATTCATTCGAAAATGATCACGCAAATCGTTTGTATGTTTTGGACTACCACCTCCACGAAGTGATGTGATTCATTTTACATTTCATCTTTACTTTTATGGTAATAATGATATATTTAATTAATATATATGATATATATTATATAATAATCATTTTTTATTGGTGAATTATTCTTTACTTTTCTTTTGTTGAATCCATCGAAAAGTGAAAAAAACATCCATGCATACGTACGACCTACCATCTCCATAAGAAACATGATTAATATTATATATCCATATTTTATAGTTAACTATTATTATATATATATACATATATCACGGGAATAACTTATATTTTTATCATGATTAAAATTGTATATTATATGTAACCATTATTGATGTACAAGGATCAAAACTACCAAACAAAATGTATATTGAAAAATGAAATAGTTAGCACACAAAAACAATGATTTTAATAATGAATTATTTAAAAAATGTTGTTTAAATATTATAAATGGTACATATATTACATAATAATAATTTAAATATTTGTAGTGTATGATTATGTTAAATATAAATTCATTATAACTGAGATTATAGTGCCTTCAATGTAAGTCGAACATAAGGAAAGGGATTTCATCCCAATTTCCCTTCATTGAGACATGTTTTATTATTGTACACCTAATTTTTTTTATATGGTGTATATATTTATCATTTTATAAGTTATTTCATGAATCCATCATAATTATAGGTATTTTAACTCACAAATCTTGTCACTCCATGAAAGGGGTTTTGATTTGGATTCTACCATAGTATGGGATTTCATAACATAATTTCCTATCATTTGGTCATATCTGCCCATCATGGATTATATTATGAATTTATTATACGTGAAATAAAAATTATTTGATTAATTTTCACTTCAAATTGTATATTTTGTGGATTTATTTTTTTTACACATAATCCCTCAAATTATTAATTTGCAATTCAATGATGTGGTATTTATATGGGATTTATTTTAGATTCACATTGTCTAAAAAAATTATTATTAAATTTCCAATGGTAATATTTTATGAAATATATATCAATAATTCCTTGATAATTATTCTCCTATTTGTTTCTATATAATACTTGTTTTCTTAACATTTTCTTCTCTTTAATAACTGAATATTTAAAAAAAATAGAATCATACTTATTACTATTATCAATTGAAAATATATTTTCATCCATGTCCATGTTGACTCAAATAATATTTGAATAATGATTTTTCTATTCTATAATTATTTATTAATTTAATTTCTACCTATCTTTGAAATTTTAAAAAAATAGTTTCAATAGATTTTTTTTATTATTGGAAATTGGTGTTTTTGACTTTTACCAAAAATTATAAAGAACAATTTGTGTTATAATATTTGACATGAATTTAAATTTCTATCATAATGAACTATCAATCCATTGAATATAATTTTATAAGTTCCAATATATATTTTCAGAACAAATATCTTCATTAATAATTTGAAAAATTTTGGAATTTAAATAAGTGATTTCAATGTGAAGAAGGTATTTTCATCAAGAAGTATTCCATGGAATCTTTGAAAGATTTTATATTTGACGATAACATCCTTTGATTATTATTATTCTTTAATTAGGATATGAACTAATAATTATATCCTTATTCATTCTCCATATTCTTTATGATTATGTTAATGAGGTTTTTATAAAGATCTTATATTTTTCATGGGTCATGTTATGATGAAGTGTTGACATATTTAGGAAACTTGTCTCATTTCCATGGATTATGATATATAATGAATGATTTTTTTGATCTTATGTAACATGTATGAATGTATTATGATCATGTGGTAGGTGGGATGATAATTATATATCCTTATAATGCATTTGTTAAAGATAGATATCTCCTGTGATAATCATGACTATAATGGAGAGTGATCCTACTTCATTATGGGAATATATCCACTATGATAATATTGGGAGTGAACCTATTATAATACAATGAATTAAGGAGTGAACACAATCCACTTTGATAGTCTTGGATGTGATCCCTGAAAACATATAAATTTCTTTTCTTTTCTTACGTGTATGGTAAAAAAATATGAATTATGAAAATGTTATGCTCTAATGACTCATGTTTGTTGATTTATTTATGATTCATGTCATTTAAAATATCATCAATATTTATACCATAATTCATGGATATGATCTATGATATGATTCATAAGGTCATAAAATGTTTGTACCATGTTTGCATACCATCATTCTTATTTTATTCTTATGTTATCATTGATATATCACTTTTTTACATTTACTAAGAATCTGATCACACCCTTTCTTATGTTTTCCTTCCCCAAGTTATAGAGAGTGATTTTAAGTTATAATTATATGATAATGATAAATTTTATCAATATATAAGTTATAGATAATGTAGAACTCATATGACTGTGTTGTTTATGTATTCATGTTTCCAATGATTCAAGATCTATAATATTATGGAATGGAAATTTATTTTATATAAATAATATTCATCTAATAAGTTGTAATATCCATCTATGAAAGGTATGAGTATCTAGGGATTTTTTAAAAATAGAATATTAATTAAAATAATTGAAGTTAGGTTGTGAATCCATGATCCACTAAGACATTCATATGGTATTGTTGATAATATAGGTTCCCTTTTATTGGATCCATTTTCGTTACTTGTTGTCATTATTTTTCAGATATGATCTTTAGATTTTATGATTATTATGAATTTCAAAATATAAATTCTATTCCTTTTAGTACCAACACATATTTCTCATTAAAAAATTTAAAAAATATCGATGAAATAGAGAAAAAGATGTTAAATAATACATGAATCAGGAAACGGGTTATAAAACTAATATAATGTAAAAATGGGCAATTTAATCTGATGAATATAATGATATTTATCCTCTTGAAAAATTGACATCATGATATGAATATTCTGAAAAATAATTTAATCATTTTAATAAAATATTCTATGAATTTAAATATTATTTGAATAAAGTATAAAAATTGAGGTTTACACTAATGTATTTGGGTTTTAATGGATTAGTTTATGAAAACACACAACTAGTGATGGATATATATGACATGGATGAATCATTAACTAAAACGATTCAGAATATAAAAATGATGAATAAATTAATTGATTTTAGGAAATAATAATAATTAATTTTTGAAAAATTGCATTTCATTCTATAAAAAATGAAATCATAATTTATGAGAAATAAGGGATATTAATGATACACGATGATAAAATACATTCATTGAATGAAATACACAAATCGTATTGGAAGTTCAAAGATAGTAAGTTTGATGTCCAATAAAAGTGTATAGATGATATTAATAAATACAAAAAAGAGGATAATAAAATTCATGGATATCATATCTTGATAATAATAAATGAATGGTTAGAAAAGGTATCATTAGATAAGTATGATAAAAATATCCTTCAATTGAAGTGCTTGAACTAAAAAGATGATAAATCTAGAGGGGACACATTATGAGACTTCTAAATATATTAAAATAATTAGTTTTATAAATATAATTCTTTTAAATGTCTTAATTATATAAATAATTGTGTTAGTGTTACATATAGCTTCATTTATTCCCTGAATACATATGACCATGGGTACATGTAAAACATGTTGTACAGAAATGTGATTGTAGTAAAACTATTTTAATCCTAATCACATGTTTCAAAATGAATTATAAACAAATATGGGTTGAATAAATATGCTAATAAATTTATTACTACAACAATAGTGGATGTAATCAGGTATAAGAAAGGAATCTCTCTATTATCCCAACATAGTAGTGTTTCTACCCAGAATAACAAGGTGCACAACATGAAAGACTATAATATTAATAAATATAAAAAATAGTTGTGGGAAATTTTTGATGTTTTTGGAGGATTAGATACATGTTAAATATAAATTTTAAGTAATTGGACAATTATTGTGGATTATATTGGGTTTTAATTATGGGGGGGGTAGACTTAAAAAGTTTCAAATTTCCCAAAAAAAATAATATTTTCACTAAGAATTTTTTTTTAAAATTTTCCCCACAAATTGAATCAAATGTTGTCATTTTTTAATGAGTTCTCCAAAAAACATTCCAATCGTATGATATGAATTAATAAAAATAATAATACAATGACATATGTGGAAGAAAATGGATAAGATTATGAGTCTACAATGGGATTTAATAAAAATAATAATGATGAGAAAACTACACCCAAAATGATTAAATAAAAATATGTCACAAATAGAAATAAGTGATGCATATAAAATCCTAGGAATACCAAATTATAAATAAATCAAAGAGAAAATAAATTGTGAATGAAAATAATTTTTTTTTGTTCTTATAAGAGAATAAATTCATGTAAGGAATAAGAGTATTGGTCTGATGGATGAAATCTATCAATATGTACATTAATTTGATGATATATTTCCAAATAAAGGTTGTCCAAGGATTAATTAGAAGCTATATGGACGTTAAAAAAATATAAGAATACCTAAGAAGTGCATGAAATTTTTACTAGGATCATTTGAGTTAAAGAAAGAAAAGGAAAAGGAACAATTAATTTCTTGTGGAAAATCCATGAAATATGCACACATTAAAAAAGAATGTTTGACTCTTTGGCCGAAAAAATTAGAAAATGAAAGGGATATAGAGTATCTATTTGAGATTCCAAGATCCATTCATTCTAATGTGAAAAATTGTATTATACAGAATGAGAAATATAATTCATGAATCATGTATAACATATCCATGTATTTTCAAATATATAAAATTGATGGAGGACCAAAAATTAAAGGGTTACTAAAAGAATCTATGTAAAAGATGGTTTTTTTGTATAAGAAATTAATTGTATCCTTTTTTCTCTAAATAAAAATAAATGGAATACTAACCATATACCCAAATATTTTATCGCTAGTGTTCTTGTTCAGGGAATTTATGTTGGTGAATTCTTAGAGGGATCTTTTTATAATCTATGAAATCTATATAATACGTTGAGTCATCTATCATGGAATTCTTGATGAATAATTGAAAAATTACATGTATCATTAGAATAATATTCCTAAAGTTTATTTCAAAAAATGATAACCATTTTGAATAATGAGGGAATGCATCTCTTAAGGGGGTGTTTAAATGAATTAAAATATTTCAGAGTTTTATTATTTTATGAAAAATATAGAGTTGAAAAAAATTATAAACAACTAAATTTCATGTATGAAATGAAAAAATTTCCATCCATTATATCAAATTGAATAAATTTCCAATATTAAGGGGGAGTTATTTTAGTCATCAAGGATGGATAAAATAGAGAATAAAATATTTCACTTTATTTTGTTAATGTGTTTTTCAAATATGATTATACTTAATAAAATTCTTAAAAATCTATGTAAACGGACCCTTTTAAGATAAAACCTATTGGAATCAATTTTTAGAAAATATAGGGACAACATAAATTTAAAGGTTAGTCACCCTTATTTTCCACTCTGAGTAATCATTTATAAGCATAGATCTAATAATTTGTTGTCTCATTACTAAGTAAAATGAGATTCCTCCCTTCTCATATATGAATCATTCTTTATCTTCCATAAAAGAGGGTGAACAAATTGGTGGAGTTGAAAAAACAATTAGTAAAAAAATTAGGATATTTTTTCCCTTACCATATCACACAAACATTAATTATCAATAATAGTAAAATTAATAAAGAATTTAATTATAAAATGGGCATTGAAACCCAATCAGAAAGGGGAGGTTTCATTGCCTAATTATATTGTAACCATTCATTGATTTAATTTTTTTTAATATATTAATATGGGAGGAAAATTTAATTTACAAATATATTAGTTGATTAAGGAAGATTCTAATGAAGAAAATACTTCTATTAGAAATGGGAAAGGACTTATACTATCTTGGAAATACTAGTTCTATAAATTCTAGGAAAAATAATTTACATGGGATGATTCTATCAAAATTCATGCCATAAATCCCTGATAGGTTGTTGTGAAGGTTTCAAAAAATTTCTATATCATATTTATGTGTATTTATTAAAGGTGGATAATTTTAATGCTAGAGTTTTGAAAAATATGGTTATATTGGACATGTTCATGGGATATGTTTAAAGTTAATTTAAAATAGTATAAATGTTGGATAGTTGATTAATAATTCATCCCATTTTTGTTTGTTATGAATACTATTATGTATTTATTTTATCCATTTTGGAAGAAGGCTTGAGCAGTATAAAATGGAGTTTGAATTAAAGGGGAACCAATACAACATGAAAATACATAATATTTAGTGTTTTTATACAAAAAAATTAATTTAATTAAATCTAAATTTAAATGTAAATTTTCTAAATTTTTTAAAATAAATTTAAACTAATTAAATATGATTTAATTTTATTTCAGATACTCTAAAGAGATTTAGAGAGTCTCTTAGATGATTTATAGGAATTCTAGAATATGAAGGTAAAACCTAAATATATGAAATTTTATTTCATATATAATTTATTTTATATAAAATACTATAATAATGTAATTCTCTTAAAACATAAATGTATCTGAAACATTCTCTTAGAATGGTAAAAAAAAAATTTGGATTTTTATAACAAATTTTTTAATGGAATTCTATGAAAAATATATTTTTGTGATGTCTAATATATTATACATTGTAGGAAATATAGAAAAGGCTAGGACATATATTGAATATGTAACATTTTTTATATGATATTCAATATATTTTAAAAAGTTAGAGGAAATATAAAATGGGGATTTACGACCTTGAGAAGGATAATATTTTCAAAGGGTGAGGATTTTTGCAATGTGTTTAGTTCAATATGATTCTTAACATATTTTATGTTGTATGTAATATTTTTAGAAGATGTATTAAATATATTATGAATTAAAAATATATTCAATGGTTTTCATAAAAGATTTATAAAACTAAATCACCTTGTACATTATGTTTTCTATTTGGATTCCATAGAAGTGATATATACCAAATTGTATATATTATGTATGTTTTTACTTAGTAAAATGATAGAATTTTAATTTATAGAAGATATTTCTTGATTATATTCTAGATGATGAACGATATATTATTTAATGTAAAAATATCTAAATTATACAATGGTAAATTTGGATTTGACTTGACTGTTAAGAACATAAATTTTCATCCCATGAATGAAGACAATTTCATGGGGAAGTTTGAGGATACTGTAAAAACTGAATATGGATCCACTATTTGAGATGTTGATATGTGATGATATATTCTATTATAGTTTGATGATGTTATATGATGAGAACATAGTTGATGTTGATTAGTTTTTTAGATCTGGTTACGCCGCGAGGACCGTCCTCCAGGATTATTCCTACATGAATAATATTATATAAACATGGACAGATTAAATTGTGTGGGTACTTTATGGAAAGGAAAGAGGAGTAGTTATTTTGATCTATTGTTATGTTAGAGAGGATTTATTTATTAGTATAATTTAATCTATAATATAATTGATCATGTTAAATGAGGTGAAATATTGAAAATCAAGGATAATTGAAGTGTGGAATTTTATAGAGATAATATTCAAATGAGACTATGATATATATAAAGGGAAGTGAAATAAGGATGAGTATGATTATATATTTTTATTATCATGAATATTATATTATTCAAATTCAAAAGTGAAGTGTAATATATTACAACATTTATAGATAATAACTTCTTAAATAAAATGGATGATGAAGCTGGTGATATTTGGGTAGCTGACATAGTACCTTAAGATGCAATAAGAATTAGGAAAATCAGGTGATGATATTTTTCCTATGATATATTTATTTTTTAATAAGAAGATGAATGGGTGACCCTATAACTACTATTAATTAAACTTTTGGATCTACATAACTAAAGAAGATTGAGGAGGAAAGCATCTTAGAGTGATTGGTTGTCTATAAGTGAAAATCACTCTATAAATGGGTTCAAGAAAGATTCTAATTAACATGTAGTATTTTTGATTAAATTTCAGGTGATGATAAATTATCTTCAAGGAATATGATATTAAGATATTGATGATGTTTATTATATTTCATTGAATAAGATGTTTAGGAGTTTATAAGAATGAAATTTGAGGATATGAGAAATCTTGTATAATTATATCAATACCATTAGAGTGAATGGACGGATTTCAAGACATATCCACTACTATGAAGTATAATTGGGAAAGGTTAATACTTTTTGAAGGGTTAATAGAAAAATCCAACATCTCTTTTTGAGAATGATGTTTAATGATTTTTCCATTTCCCATTCTTTTATATTTATTTAAATTTATTAGTGACAATCTATCTCTAAAATAAAAATAGATCAGACAAATGATTAATAACCAATAATGGGAAAAAAATTTGTAAAAATACTATCAATTCAGGTATTTTATATAAAAAATACATTGAATTTAGTGTTTCATGTTGATATCATATATTTAGATCCATACATCATAACTGATATAATAGTTTTAATATTTAGAGATGAATTATACTATGATATAATTTTTGCAAAAGGTTAAATTGATTAACCCACCACTCATGTGATTTTATAATCCATCATACATTCAAATATCATTCAAATAATATTATTAAATCATCTCAATTCGTAAATAATGGTATGTATTGAATTGAGATTCATGTATATGACATGTATTATTTTTGAGTAAATAATTACCCAATTTTATTGATTTCGATCCCACCATTCTAAATTTGAGAAAATAATTAATGGGTAAAACATTATAATAAGTAATTTTATTTTTTGTCATATTTAAATAAGTGATAATAATTTTAAATCATTTTTAATGCATAAATATATATCAATTTAAGATAAACAAGTATTGATTCAATAATTCACATGATCAACTTCTTAGTGAAATAATATAATTCTAATTATAGTTTATTCAAGTAAGGAAAATAATATGTATATTAATTTTAAAAAAATATTATACCAAATTTTATATTATAAAATTATGTTTCGGTAACAACATGGATATATATAAAAGAAAAATGTATAAATTGAATTATGTGTTGGGAACAGGTTAGAAGATAGTTGATGGTGAGAATATAAGGATATGATGGGTAGATTTAGAGAATAGAGAGGATGTTGGAATATAAACTTACGAGTGATAATTATATATATTAATTATTCCATCAAAAACCACTACATATATTCCTTGTTAAGGATGATGAATAATTTTTAATTAATAAATCCTAAAATTGGGAGATCATAATTCGGCCTCTAATTCTCTTCATAAAATTATTCCCCTGGTATTTGATACCATATCCTTTTTTAACGATTGTTTTCCCTATTAATGTCTACACTAATACATCTAATGAACCTTGGTTATATTAGATACAATAATTTGATATTTATCCTTTTATTCAAAAATAAATATAATTTTTAGAACTATTATATAAATACTAAAATAATTTAAAAATTAATAAAATATAATAATGTGTGTAGAGAAAAATTATATTTAAATAGTTTTAATTAACATAATTTTTTATTTCTTTATAGACCAAGATAGATAATGTTTTAAAACCTAGATGAATGATATTTAATGTAGGAGTTACATTTTGACCTGAATGATTTGATATTGAGTATAATATTTTATAGTAACTCAGGGAATATATTGGTGATAATATTTCCTTGATGTTTTTTAGAAGTGGATTTTATGAACTTGTAGTAAATAAATAGTTTAATTTTGATGTTTTGATATAATATAGTTAATTAAATCTGAGGTAAATTGAATTTATAAACACATCATTGAATTGTAGTAACAATGTATAAGGTATAAAATAGGTAAAAAAACATGGGTAAACTATTGTATTATTGTTATAAACATGTCATGTAAAAAAATATTAGTTTGGAAAATTATAATAAAGGGTGTTTTGAAAAAATGTTGTATAAAAGGAAATAATTACTGAATAAACTATTTTATATGAATCTTTTAGATTTTGAAGGACTAAGGATTTATTGAAAAAATATAAATAATAACGATTTTATGTATTGGGAATGTTATTTTAGAATAATATTACAAAAAAACTCCCAATCTAAATTGACTTGGTTTGAGAGCCACATTGTTGTTCCTGACGAAGTGATGTCGAGGGACTATTTTGAAATATGTGGGGAAATAAATAGTAGAATATGGGATTTTGTGTTCACTATGAGAACAAATATTGATAGAATAATAAAAAACCATTTCATATTATAATTAGAACATATCATATTAGTGATGAAATTTATAATCTCAACAGATGGAAATGAATGTGAATTCCATAAAAGTAGTATTTTTTTGTAGTGAATATTGGAATCAAAACACTGAAAAGAAAATCAATACCTCATTAGCATAATATCAGGTTTTTATTCAGTAAATATTTATAAAAAATAGATATTCATTATATTAATCATCATTTTGAAAAAAAAGGTATATTTATCAAATATCTTAAATGGTTTATCTTCCAAATTAATTTGAATTAAATGGAGATCAATTACAAGAAGAACCAAATCATACTATATCATTCTTTTTGTTTTTCAATAATAATAAAATGATGAATTCATAGAAAGATATAATTTGGATAACATAATTTATATAAAAGAGTAAAATGTGATAAATAAAGATGGAATATTAAATTTTAATATCTCTATGACATATAAAATTAATAGAATTAGAAACTAAAGATCCATAAAATATGTGTAAGTAAAAGAAATGATTATGAATCTCAACATATACATAGATTATAGTTTACAATATTTATTGAATTGATTTGTTCATTATAATGGCCAATAAGATAATATTTTTATGAAACTGTCTCAATGTATCATTAGGATTAAAATAAAGAGTTTGTGACCATATGACTTCATAATGGACCATTTATAAAAAATTTATTTAATATTATTGGTTATTTAATTAATTGGCACATCAGTACTGATAATTTTGTTTTCTCCTTGAATATATACATTTGTATGAACTAAATAAATATTATTCATAGCATTGTTCTTTATTTTCAATAAATGTATCATTTTTTATAGAACACATAGAAATATTTTTACATCGAACTATAAAAGAAAAAGATACATGTATTAGAAAAGGTTCAATAGGATAATGCATCCCCAATATAGGTTCTTTGGTAGATCATTGCTAAAAAACCATAAGAAATATTTTAAAATATATATATTAAATAATATTTTAAATTCTTAAATTATATTAAAAAATAATTCATATAGATTTAGTCATATATTTTGTATATAACCAATATTAAATTATCTTCCAAAATTAGTTTTGAATTTTAAGAAAATAAATTTTAAAATTATTATTAACTTTAATTTTAAAACTTTATAACACAAGGAAATGTAAAAAAATTATAACATTAAAAAAACAAAACAATTCAAATGTTCTCTCCCATAAAATCAACATATTGTAATGTAAAATAGTATTTTCAATGAGAAAAATTCTGTATTTTAAAAATACACCATGTTTAGTATAGATATATTATTTAAGAAATAATCCATATATCTATAAAAATCAAAATAAAATATAAAAATGATAATAATGGTCTAAAATAATTTTTTAATGATTTTACCAAAAATTATAATTATGATATATCTATATATTAATCATTGAAAAAACCTATTTAACACCATATGTAGTAGGGATATAAAATTCAATATACATACCAATAGGAATTGTGTATAGGATAAAAATAAAGTTAGTGTGTGAGGTGTCAACTTTAAAATAGTTTGTAATGAATAAGTAAAATTGTGTTACTAAAATTTAATTATTTTCAAGAGAGTAGTATAATTTCCTTTTTTGGGTTAAGAGAATCATTCCATTATTCATGATATGATATAGTCACAAAATTATTCTTAGATAAAATCATAACCACTACTCTTTTTTCCTTGTTAATGGTTTTTATTAATATTACTTGAATTGGTTATAATATTTCTCAGTTTATTGAAATAAGAACATCATTGATTTAATTATTATTATTGAATAATTTAATTATCCTTAATAATTTTTTTTGGTTTGATATGGTATTTTTCTAAAGAATAATAATTGGTCACTAAATTAAAATGAGTGTATAAAATTTAGGATTTTACATCATTAATTGTTTTTGATTATTGTTTTATCTCTAAGGTAATATGGACATATTTTAGAATTATTTCAATAAAATAATATATAATAGTTAATATGAATAATTACATGGTGGTTAAAACCATGAAATTTTATTTTCAACTTATATTATTTTTATTTTTAATATGTTATGAATCTTAGATACGTTTTAATGAATTTTTTCTACAGAAAAGATAATTACATGTTTTAAAACCATAAGATGTAATAAGTTATGATGAGGCAATTAATTTTTTTTATTTATATTCTTTACCTAAAACTATTATAATAGTAGATAGGTGTAGAACACACATGTAAGGTGTGTCAAATTTCCATTAAATATAAAAACTTAAAGAAAATAGAACAAAATAAAAATATTCACCAAGATGAATTTGTTAGGAAGTTTTATACTATGTGAAAAGTGATAAAAGTGAAATTGATAAGTATTAATCTAATGAAACCAATTTATTTAGATTCTATATTGTAAGGAATAACGGTATACTAGATTGAGTATTAAAACTTTTATTTTACATTATTCTTACTAATTGAGAAAATTGAGTTTCTATCATTAAAAAACGACACAACCACATTCTATCAGGGGTGATGTTTATCATGTTGGTGAGTTCTATGGTGTTTCAACCAAAAAAATCACCAAGATAGAGGGGGATAAAAATAGTTTATTCAATGTGAAATTTTAATTTCATCATGATGAAAACGACCATGAATATTATTTATTCAATATATAGTTAGACGATATTATTAGAAAAGTAATTATATTTCCCATATAAAGTATATCCAACAATTATTTTTCAAATGAATATTGATAAAGTTTCATGAAAATTGAACCTAGAAAATAAGGATATGGGAAGATGTGGCTTCTATTTCAATGGTATCTAGACCAATTTTCTTCTTCTAAAACCACTCCCATGTCACAGTTTTATATCTTTGACCTTTTCTATACCTTTATTAAAATATTTATTTATTAATAGATGTCCTATGAATAAGAAGGTGACACCCATTTTGAATGAAGTCACATTCCAACTCAAATCAGTGAAACATAAATATAGTACATTTGGATAAATTATTTGACTCCATGTGACATAGGTCACTATTTATTGTCATCTGTATGTGTCAACCATTTAACTCCCCTAAAAATATCATCAACCCCATGCATGATCTTGATTGATTAGTTATATTTTCTCAGAAATATTCATTGAATTTCTCACCAAAGACATTAGATTAGTAATAGTTTCCCTTATTTGACCTTATTTGAAAATATTAAATTGAGTTATGATTAGTAATTTTAATTACTAATGGAATTAAAGTATGAAATATGTCTATGTATGGTAAATTGTGTTTACATAAATGGTTATTTTTATAGGGAAAGTACATTATAATTATGATTACAATGGAGGATAACTATTATAATTAAAATAGTCCCACATGGATTATTCTTGTTTAGATAGTATATCTATACATATGATGCTTAATGTGATATCTTGTGTTATTGGTATGACATCACATGTATTTAATAAATATTATTTGATGATTTATTAAATATAAGAACACTTAGTATAGCATATAATGTCGAGAAGCCCAATTTAATAGTATACTAGTTGTATATATCATAAACAAGGAACATAGATGTATAAAAAATTTATATAACTTCCTTAGCATGCTACTAATATTCTATTTCACATTTAAAACTACACTTGATAACATTGGGACATAAATAAGTATGGGGTGAGCTATAAAACCGACTAAAAGAATAAAAAAATAATAAGATGATAAAAGATTTATATGCTAGAAAATTGAAATTTAAATGGAACATAAAAGGGGTAATAATCATAATTTTTAGATATAATTCATGATATAATATGATCTCATATATGTAATATAGAATTATGGAAACAATAATTTATATGATAAAATAAATATTGGTCAAGGATATCCACAAAGATATCATAAAATGGTAGAAAAAGTACTGTAATATAATATTTTAACTCCATAATCATAGAAATAATGTATCCAAAGACTAAAAAATATCCCAATGAATTGGAGTGCTATAAAATTTATATTACACAAATTTCATTCATATCATGTACACTCATAAGTGTCTAACACCAATCATTCAGCATAGGGTACCATTTCATCACATTTAATCCCTTAATTACAGAGTATATAATTAATACATGGAAGGGAAGAATAAAATAATTATCTTATTTGTAGCTGAATAAAATTGAGTGGAAAAGGAAATATTATTCACAATACAATTTTTTAGCATGAGAAAATCATAGGATAATTTCCACAGCATAACGTGAGTATATAGTCAATCAATAGAGGGATTAATGATAGTGTAGTGGGTATCAATTCACTTGTAAATATTGAGGGATGTGATAGGTGCATGCATGAATATAATTAAATATTATGAATTGGTAATTTAAAGGCATAATACAAAAAGGTATCTTGAATAATTGTTTGGAATTAAAAAATTGGCGGATAATTTTATCATCAAAACATGGGTATATAATAAAACATAGAAGTGGTTAATGAGAGGTAAAGGGGTATAGAATAACTTGTAAATCATAAGAGAAGTAATAGGGATATGTAATAACATAATCCAACATTTATATTTGAGAATTAAAGGGAATCTGATAAAAGGGATCTTAAATAATAATTTTGTATGGAAAATCACAAGATAAGTTCAGAAGAATACTGGGGGTACATAATGAATCATGGGAGGAATTAAAGTGTTTTAAAAGGTTCTATAATCACTTATAAATAATTATTTAAGTATGGAGAATGTGTAAAATCATATACCATCAATAGGAATTGATTGAAAAAATGCATCACATAAAGAAGGTGATAGGATAAAGAGGTGAATGAGAGGATCCCTTACCCAGAGTCTATGTTTCCAAAAAGAATGGGAGGAGCTTCTTGATAGCTTGGCAGATCCTTAAGATGAATCCATAGATGAAAGGGACGTGTATATTCATTTTAAAATGGTTTTTCATTATGTGGGTGGGATCTAGGATGGGTTTCTATATAAAATTAGAAGTGAGTTCTTTATTATTTCCCAAACATAGTTTTTTGACACTATTAAATAACGTAATAAAAAAACAAACTATTCCATGGTTTTTTATAATGGTTTATGATAAATAAAAGTTTATTTCTCTATTTTAAAATCCCATGAACCTATAATAATAAATAATACACTTTTGTATGTTGAAGTGAGATGTGTTTTCAAAGAGTTTATTTTATTACCTTGAAATATAATATAGGTTTTTGAGGATTCATAAAGGCTTAATAAAGTTAATAAAATAACCAAAAAACACATTAGTTTAAAATAGAACTAAATATTTTTTTGTTTATACCTTCCTTAGAAAATATTAAGTCACTTTAGGGCTAATATATGGAATAATACACATCATATATTTATACCATATTTAATTTTAACATGAAAATTTGACAATCTCAGAAATTTTTTAAAATTTCACCTCCAGATAATTTTGATGTTTTGATTCCAATTTTTTTATCAGATTAATTATTTAAATATAAAAATTAAACATAAATTAAAATATTTGCTTATTGAAAAATACTGGGTTTTGGAAATAACAGTTTCTAACCCTAATAAAGACTACATTTTTTATTTATAAAATTATATCATTAATTATATTTATTTCATAATATTATATACTGATATTGTATTAAATTTTCAAATAATTCCTAAATTCAAAAAAAATATATCTTACTTGAAATTGTATAATACACAAAAATATAATCTGAGATTTGTCTTATTAAAATCCAACCATTATCAAACTAATTAATTAATAATATATTAAGTAACAAACTATGAAATATATTTAATAATTATTTATTAAAAATTAAATATAAATATTAATACCATTAGGGTTGAGATACATAACCCTTTTTACACTAGTGAATACTCTAATCATGGGGTGTGCAACTGTGATATTTTCACAGGGTGATTTAGAAAACATGGTTTGGGATCTCATCTCAATGAGATTAAACATCTCCCATAAACAGTTTATCTCACGATTTAGTTGAAGAATATATTCCTGGTCCTGTTAAAGTAAAAATCACAATTATTTTCCCCCCGGAAATCACCAATTAATGGGATTCATAGGGTATAATCCTTCTGGATGAGGCCATTGCTTCTTTTTTATGTGTATATAAGACTATATAATAACACTAAATATATAATATTCATATGACCACAATACAATAGAGATATTATCAATGGTCAATATTCTAAATGGTATTTTAAATTGTGTAGGGTATAACAGAATATGGGAATTTTTTTATAATAACTTTGCACAATAGGGAATTTAATTCAATCACTAAGGGAATATCATTTATAAAGTTATGATCAAAAATTTATTCCACCTTCATATATTTCACCCTAAAATATTCATTTCATATAATGTAATAGATGAGGGTACTTTTGTTTCGTTGCATATTACAGTTCCCATTTCACTTCCTCAAACTTTTGGTTCAACCAGAACACTTTGACTAGGTGGGTTTTCTTATTTCATATATCATTATCCCCAATATTTTCACTAACTTCACCTCATATGAAAATTCATTCTCTAATGGAACCTCATCTCGAATCTATAAATTTTAGGGGTATGGTATGTACCTTCCTAATAGGGGTATGTGGAACAACACTTGTACTTGAGAGAGGTCAGGTTTGAGTGCTAGTTTATATGACATATCTATGATGTGATTAAGGATATCAAAGTGGCCAATGTATCTTGGACTAAGCATTCCATTCTTCCCAAAACCTTATAAATTTATCCCGTGGAGATATATTAAATAATATTTTATCTCCATCCTCAAACTCTAGATCACATGGGTGATTTTCTACATATCTTTTTTGCTCACTTTGTTCTGATATCATAAGTCATTGAATGGTTTGAGACTTTTCCGTCTTCTCTTGGGAAAGATCAGGTCCCATAATCTCTCACTCTCCAACTTCGTCCTAGAATGTTATAGTTTAAAAATATTCCCATATAGTTCACCATAAGGATCCATTTTAATTCTAGAATAAAATTTTTTATAACATGATAACTCTACTTGGGGAAGGTCTCAATCCCAAAATCCTTGTAAATCCATAGATGATGATCAGTTTTATATTCAATGCTTTTGGAAGGGCTCTTTAAATCCTCAAGAAAAATCTCAAATCTTGATCAGATACAATAGATATTGTAACTCAATGGTGTCTTACAACATATCATGTGTATATCATGGATAGTTGGTCAAGAGAGAAATATTCCATGATATTAATGAAATATATCAACTTTTTAAGGTGATCATCCACCACCTAGACAACATTGTTACATTTAGTTATCCTAAGAGTCCAATGAAGAGATAAATGGCTATTTTTTACAATTTTCATACTTCTATAGTCAATGGTTTCATCATATAATTCTAATTTTATCAATCAATGATTAATTTCTAGAATACTAATCATCATGATACAAACTCTACAATCTATCCCTATAGGTTTTCCCACCATAAATTTTACCTCAAATATTTATATATCAGAGTGCTTCTATGGTGAATAGATAAGGATGAGTTATGAAAATCATTAAGAAGTTCCCTCTTTGGTTATGGTTTATATGGGACACATATCTAGGTTCTAAAACCTATAAATCCATCTCAAGAAAGGATAAACTCGATGATATTCAATACCTTATTCTATAGAAACTCATCATCTTTCCAGGAATCCTTTATTCTCTCAATAATATATTGGTGATTATTTATTTGAATAAGGAAGGATTAATATCCATTTATTATTACATTATCCATCCTTTTCATGTCCAAGAGGATTGGATCCCTTGAAATCCACATCACAGATAGAATTGTGGGATCTATTCTATTCAGAGAATCTGATATGTTTTTTATTTATAGGGATGGTAAAGGATTAAACCATCATCTCCCGTGGTCAGATAAAACCACGTCCATTATAAAATATGAAGAAACATTTTCAAGAATATATACATTATGATTTTATGTTTATTATATATATATATATACATCAAAATTCTCCCTGTAGAGATAATTCCACTAAACCTTTACAAAGAATATTATTTTAGCTAATTATAGATCTTGATTTGGGTATTTCTTATCTTAGATATTTAGTTGGAAGGAGTCCTAGATTATCAATTTTGTATTTTTTCTGAGCACACACCCCAAACCCGTTTTATATTCAACATTGTAAATCACAAAATCCATTCACACTGGTGGGTAATTTGAGAATAGGTGCAGTGGTTATCTTTTCTTTATTTCTTTAAAACAATCCTCACACTAATCATTTTGAACATACTTGAATCCCTTCTGAGTTAGCTTTTTTAGAAGGGTTGATAATTATAAAATTTTCCTCAAAAATTGATGATATTACATAACTAATATAGGAAAACTATGGATATCCATCATAGATGTTGGCCTAGATCATCCTTAAGTTTCCCCTATTTTTGAATAATATATAGATATCCATTTGATGGTGATGAAATTACTTGGGAATGTAACATTTTCCAAAAAACACACATTTACTATAATTTTCACGTATATTTTATTTCATCCTTGTCCTCTATACAGTATTGAAATGGTCCCCATGTTCCATCATTAATTTTTTGAAGATATGAATATCATCAATTAAGACTACCACAAATTTTTTGAGGAAATCATTAAAGACTCTATTCCTAAAATCCATAATGATTTTTAGAGTATTTCTTGAGTCCAAATGACATCACTGTGAACTCATTTTCCCATACATTATATGAAATGTAGTATTGGGTATATTCTCCTTTTTCACCCTTAATTTACAATATCATTACTAATGATCTGTCTTAGAGATATACGGGGATCAACATAATTGATCAAACAATTCATTAATATGTGGAAGAGGATACATGTTTGTTTTCGTGATCTTATTGATATTATGATAATAAATGGAGAGGCACATTGATGCATACTTATCCCTAAGGGAGAGAACCGATCCACCCCCATTTTATAGAACATAGACATATAAACCTTTTATTTAGATTCTCCTATAATATCTTCTCATGTTCCTTTAGTTCAAAAATGACCATTCTTTGTAGATCCATGGATATTGGTAAATCACCGGGTATATGATAGATAAAAAATTTAACCTCCCGTCGAGGAGGAAGACTAGAAAATTATTCATGAAACACATCAGTGTGTTCCCTTTGAATGGGATTTGTTCAAGGATGGTATTTTCCATAGAGTCAATCATTTAAACTAGATAAACTTTATCATAGGGAAATAATATCCTTTCTTAATATGATGATAAAAAATAATATTCAACCTCAACCTTTCACTTCTATATAATTGGTAGGTGAATCATGATATGGGGTTTTATTTTCATATCTTTGAAATCTATGACTTTTATTTAATACAAAAGAGAAACCAGATATATAATTTCATCAAATTATACTAAAGGGAGTATCATAAGGTTCTCTAGGATGTTCTACCAGAAATTTTGACAGGGGGGATTTATATACTAGGGATGTAATAATTTCCCCATTTTATATAGATAGATCTACTTCCATTCAATGTGGTGGTGTTTTAATAGTTCTAATATACATTATAGATGTAAAATATTTTATTCTAGGAGAATAAAAATAATAACTTTCTATTGTTGAATTGAAACGCCCCGACCCTAGTTACTTAGAGTTGGTGAATTATTATATAACATTGGCGTGATCACAAGAAAGATCAAATCTCGAAAGGCCGATTGATTTAGTAGCCTTGGAAACACTAGATATATTCATAAGTCTTACAATACATCATAAAAATGTAAACTACAACGACATCTTTTCTTCATAGTCCACACTCATATCCCCACATACTATCCCTGCAGGTCATTCATAAATTACTTCTCCATATCCTGGGAAAAATAAAACATTGAAAGGGGTGAGCTCAAATGCCCAGTAAGGATAACAATATAACGGAAACTTTTATAAATAAGAATAATCATTTAAGGCAATGTATAACTAGAAAAAAATCCTTTTAAACATGAACATCAACAAAGTATGGCAAAAATGAAATAATTCCATTTAATTATACACATGGATATTCTACTAATCGAATAATCACATGCAATATCAATAACCACTTTTATAATGATGGAATGCATAATGCTAGACAATCATAACCACATAGCCAAGGCCTCGTGCCAAGACTACAAAGAAGATTTTGCCAAGGCCTTGTGCCAAGACACTAGTTTGTCTCATGAGACCTACCAATGCATCGAGGAGCTATAGCGGGCTCCACCCGTCACATATTAAGTCCAATGCATTCCCATATGAGAAGGTTTAAACATAACATAAAAATTCATATTAAAACTAGAATACGAAATGTAAATACATCATCCATAAAATTTGAATGGTATAAAAATAACACATCCTCATCCAAACATATCACAAAACCTTCAATACAATACAGAAGTTTTGTTTGATATTAAATCAACTTCAAATAAGCATAAAATACATCAAAGGATGTTGACATAGATGAAATCAAAACTCTTTTTAGAGAAATATCTCTTTTTTTGAAATAATTTAAGAGTCATATATTTCTAAAATAAAACATTTTCTTTGAAAATATTCTTATAAAATTGTAAGGTAAGCTTTGAATATTTTATAATGGCGGACAAATAGCCACACCCACCGTATAAGTTAAAAAACTTTCTTACCTTAATTCTGTCAAAAATGTAAAAAAAGAACCTTGATTGGAAAATGATGAGAATATTATTTAATAAACCACTTACAAAAGTCAACAAGGGTATAAATGACTTTAACCCATATTCTATTAAATAGTAAAAATGTTTTGAAATACATTTTTATGAAACATGGATGAGGATGATAAAGAAATCCCAGTAGATTATTACGTATAAACAACCTCAGATAATGAAGAGATTGTGAAATAAACCATTACCTTGTACTTTTCCTTGGTTGGGGTAGGTTAACCTCCTGTATAATGGTGAAATAATAATTATTAAATTATACAATAATATGATATCATATATGATCTTTTAACATTGATTTGTTAATAATATCTTAGTATTATCATCATTTTGGGTGTTAACTTACTCATTTTCTTTGATATGTTCTGTTACATAAGCCATGTTTGTTATGGATAGGATGTATCTTATTCATATCCAAAATGATATAAAGTCCTTAAAAATTATTTTTAAATCATCAAATGATAATTATACTTGAATGGATATGATGGAGAATGAATCTCATCGTGTTCGTGTAGACGGTAGTCCGTACGTACCCACGAGCGACAATATCATTCTTTTGATATATATAATTGGATGAAATATCATATATACAGAATCATTATCATGTTATATTTATTATTTACATGAGTTACACATCATTAATATACCCATCCAAATAATAATTTATTGAATAACAATTACACCACGATGTGGAGACGGTAACCCGTACGTACGCACGTATGGTGACATGTTATTCAAAGGATGGATAGAATACTAAATATGATTGTATAATATTTATAATTATATAACAGTATATATATATAAGATACTGGAGTTATTATTTTAGAATGGTAATAACAATGAAGGGAGAAGTGGAAGAAGAAAGGAACTTGGAAAAGGGTGGAGAAATCATTACCTCTTCTTTGGGTTCATCCCATTGATTTGATCAAAAGGGATCTTAGGGTGGCTTTCTGACTAATGGAATGCCTCTAGGATGAAGTGAGGGAAGTTGAGACAGTATTTAGGCAAAGTGTTTCCGAGCCTAAAGGCTTTGAAGGTGTGAGTTAATGAGAAGGTAGAGTTCCCTTTTATAAGAGCGGTGAGGTGCACCTTTGGAAAAGCTAGAAATATTATTTTATAATAAATTCATATTCGGTTTATAATGCCTCAAATGTGGATTATTTAAAGGTTAAGGTGGTTATAGGTTGATAAACACTCATCCAATAGAATTTAGATAGGTTTGGGTTACTATATTAAACTTATCATTAAGTATTAACTCTTAGTTAATTAGTTTCACTTTTACAATGTCTCATTGTATTTTTATATTATATGGTTAATAAACTTACTATATACATCCAAGCGACCCCCAAGTGGTCCATTAATGATACAACTATCATGATATAAGTCTATTGGCTGAACCTTAGATTTTTAGAATTTAATATCAATTACTAATATAATATTTGTTTTATAAACTCTCTTATGTCAATTTTGACACTACTCAATAATTGATTTTATTTAAAAATTATAATAGAATTATTACTTAGAAAAAAGTAAATTAAATCAATCCTAACATGTCATATTAACCTAAAAACTAGTGTAATTCATTAAAAATCTCAAATTATATTTAGTTGGGTATTTATAATATCAATTATTTTAATTTTTCACTATAATTGTAATTACTGCATCATCATTGTGTCATAAATAAATTAAATTATTTAATATCTAAAAATTATAAATAAAATCTCATTAGGTAGTTATCTTTTTATCTTTCTAATGAATATTTACAATCGAATTTATCTTATGAATAACCCTATATTACAAATGTTTTAGTAAATAAATTTTATTTTAACTCTTTTAACTCTTCTTTGGATTAAATAATAATAAATGTCCTAATCTAATCCAAGTGAACCTAAATGATAATATTTTATTCATAAGGTTGTTTTTGGTCGAATTAAGCTTATTCAATAGAATTATGACATATTTTAGGATAATATTAATATCATTTTAACCCTTAATTACCCTATTTACTTTTAACTGTGGTAAATAAAAGTAAAAAGATACTATTCACCAAAAATTATTTTCATCTCATTGAACCACATTTTACTCCTTGATATTAACCGTGTCTCTCAGTTTTTTGAAATCCCATTCGCAGAAGCGGTAAAATTAATTTTTATGAAAAATTCAGTTTTTTAACTACCACTTAGATGTTTCACTATTCATAAAAAATTGACGTTTTTCAGAACAATGCCAAAATTTTACCCTAAGATATAATTGATATTCTGAATTCCAAAATGATTTCTATTTTAAAAAATTAAAAACATAAAATTTTCATTAATTAATTTTATAATTAATTTTTGTTGTCACAACAAATAGCGTGTTTTTAAGAAACAATATATATCAAAAGATTGACAATTGTTTATGTCAAATTTCAAAGTGAAATTAATTCTAATGAACACCATTGGACAAAATGGTAAAAATGTATTCTAATTATACATTAAAACCAATAAATAATATAATTTATCACTATAAATTATTTTGATTAAAAAAGTTGTTTTTAATTATTTTTACCTATTCATAAAAATTGGAAGTTCTCAGAAAAATACCAAAAATTCAACTTAGGATAATTTCGAAAATCTAAATCCAAAAATGAAGCCCATTTTGAAATATAAAATATATATATTTACAAAAAGTAGGTATTACTGTTCATAATGGCTAGTTTGATTGGTTGTGGTGTGTTAGAACTCGATGTTGCGTACAACACAGGCTATCGCATTATTCAAAGAGAAGCATACCGTAGAAGCTTGGGCTGTAACATTCTCTCCTCCTTCAAATAATTTCGTCCTAAAAATTTCTAGAATACTACCACATGAAAGGACTCGGGTGGATCTTCATCATGTGTTCCTCGGGTTCCCACGTTGCCTCTTCCATCTTATGGTTTCTCTACAATACTTTTACCAGACGCATCGTTCGGTTTCTCAGTAATTGTTCTCTCGTATCAAGAATCCTGACGGGCTATTCGCAATAAGACAAGTCAGGTTCCAGTTCTAATTCCTCATAGGTGAGTACATGCATTGGGTCAGGCATGTATTTCCTCAACAGAGATATGTGGAACACATCGTGAACATTGGAGAGACTTGGCGGCATTTCCAATCGGTAAGCTACAACACCAACTCGTTATAGAATTTCTAAAGGTCCGATTTACCTGGGACTCAATTTAACTTTCTTACCAAAACGTATGACTAACATCCATGGAGATACCTTCAAAAAACATGATCACTGACTTGAAATTCCAAATCCTTCCTTCGATTAGCATCATAGCTCTTCTACCTACTTTGAGCTGATTTCATGTGATTTTGGGTTACCTTCACCTTTTCCATCGTTTCCTCCACCAGTTCTGGACCTACAAGTTTTTTTCACCAACGTCATCCCAACAGGTTGGTGTGCAACATCTCTTCCTATATAATGCTCCATATGGTGCCATCTGAATACTAGAATGGAAGCTATTATTATAGTAAAATTCTACCAGAGGTAAATATTGATCCCACATACCCTGAAAGTCAAGTGACCAGGATCTCAACATGTCTTCTAAGGTTTTAATAGTTCGTTCTGATTGTCCATCTGTTTGAGGGTGGTAGGAAGTTCTCAAATAAAGTTCAGTATCTAATAATTTCTGAAGACTTTTCCAGAATCTTGAAGTAAAATGGGGATCATGATCAGAAAAAATCGGTATGGGTACTCCATGAAGTCTCACAACTTCATTAATATATAGTCTTTCTAGACGTTCCAGTGGTAGATCTTCTTTTATAATAAGAAAATGTGCTGACTTGGTGAGACGATCAACAATGAACCATATTACATCGTTCCTTCTAGGAGTATTTGGTAGCCCCATGACAAAGTCCATCATAATATTGTCCCATTTCCACTCTAGTATGGGAAGAGGTTGCATGACTCCTCCTGGTTGTTGCCTTCCAGCTTTCACCTGTTGAGAAACCATATATCTTGAAACAAAATCAACAATCTCTCTCTTCATGTTGTCCCACCAAAAATGTTCCTTCAAATCTCTATACATTTTGGTGCTCCCAGGGTGTATTGAGAAATTTGAACAATGATCATCATCCAGCAATTCCCTTTTTAGATCAGGTATATCGGGAACACAAAGCCTCTTTCTGAATTTCAAAATTCCATCTTCATACACAAAGTCTCTCAATCTCCCATCATTCACTGCTTTAATCTTCTTTTGAAATTCTTCATCATCAGTCTAAGAACTCTTAATCATTTCAAGTAAATATTGTTTGGAAACCATTTGAAAAATAATTGATGTTTCACCTTCCCTAGTTATTCCCATGTCCATCTCCACTAGATCCATGAAAATTGGATCCCTTTCAATTCTCCTATTGTTCAAAGCTCCATGATCTTTTCTTCTCAAAGAATTTTCCACCTTGTTTTCTTTCCCCGGGTGTTAGTGTATCGTACAATAATAACCCTTGAGTAATTCAAGCCATCTCCTTTGCCACATGTTGTGTTCTTTTTGTGAGAAAATATACTTCAAACTCTTGTGATCAGTATAAATCTCTCATTTTTCACCATAGAGGTTGTGCCTCCATATCTTCAAAGAAAAGATCACAGCTGCTAAGCCAAGATCATGAGTAGGATAGTTTTTCTCACGAATTTTCAACTGTCGTGAAGCATTGGCAATAACCCTATCATTCTGCATAAGGACACAACCAAGTCCTTTCTTCGATGCATCACTATAAATAACGAACCCATCATTCCCAGATGGTAGAGTCAATATAGTAGCATTGACTTATCTTCTCTTCAGTTCTTCGAAACATTCTTCACACTCTTTTGTCCAAACAAATTTAACCCATTTACGTGTGAGCTTCGTTAATGGGTTTTCCAATTGGGCAAAATTTTGGACGAAACGTCAACAATAACCTATCAAACCAATAAAACTGTGTACCTCATTTATACTCAACGGTGTTGGCCAATCATGGATTTCCTTGGTCTTAGAAGTATCAACAAGGATTACATCTTTAGAGAAAATATGGCCAAGAAAAGAAATCGCAGGAAGCCATAATTCCGCCTTGCTAAACTTCCCATATAATTCATGTCTTCTCAGAGTCATCAGGATAATGCGCAAGTGACTTTCATGATCCTCATATCTTTTAGAGTATACCAAGATATCATCAATAAATACCAACAAAAATTCATTGAGATATTACTTGAAAACTCTATTCATCAGATCCATGAATACAGAGGGTGTATTAGTCAATCCAAAAGGCATTACAGTAAACTCTTAATGCCCATACCTGGTTCGAAACGCTGTCTTCGGAATGTCTTCCTTATTTACACACAACTGATTGTATCCAGATCAAAGGTCAATCTTTGAAAAGTATTGAGCTCCATGCAGTTGGTCAAATAAATCATCAATGTGAGGTAGGGGATACTTGTTTATTATTGTTATGGCATTGATCTCCCTGTAGTCGATACATAACCTCATAGATCCATCTTTCTTTTTAACAAAAAGAACATGGGCTCCCCATGGAGAAACACTAGGGTTAATAAATCCCTTATTACTCAATTCCTCTAGTTGTTTCTTTAGTTCAACTAATTCTATAGTGGACATTCTATAAAAGGTCTTCGATATAGGCCTTGATCCAGGAATTAAATCAATGGAAATCTCAACTTATCATTCTGGAGGATGTCCAAGTAAATATTCCGGATACACATCTACATATTTTTTCATAACAAGTAGATCATATATTTGAACATTAATTTCCTCACCCACTGTCATTTCATTCTCTTACTCCCCAAAAATTGAATTTATTTGAGCTACTGGGGGTGGATTTAGATAAGAATTAGGTGGTTACGATTCTGCTCTAAAGATATGGTGTTCCTTATTATCATCATCAAAAATCGTAATCTCCTTCTTATTACAATAAATCTTCGCATCATAATCCAAAATCCAATCCATACCGTGGAATATATCAAACTCATTCATAGGTATGACGATGATATCAGCGGATAAAGAGCATTTATGTACTCTAATGGGGAGTGATTCACAAAAATTTGTTGCAATGATACTTCCCTTAGGAGTTTTAACTGACATCTCACTCGTCAAATCAAATTGGAAATATCTAATTTTCATTGCAAACTGGGAAGATATGAAACAATGTGATGATCCAGAATCGAATAATGCATTTTATAAACTTGAGGAAACCATTAAATTACCCGCCACCACATCTTTAGGTGCTTCTACCTTAGCAGTAGTGATAGCATAAGCTTGGCCTTGATCCCTTGGCCTTTTCTGAGTTAAGTTCCCCTGACGCTTAGGAAATTCATTTTCATAATTTCATATCTCCCTGCAATTGTATGATTGATCATTGGTAGCTTCCTTCTTCCCTTTTCATTCACGAGCTTGGTGGCCTTTTTCACCACACTTGTAACAGACACCCATTGCCTTCAAGCAAGTACCGGGGTGTTTCTTCCCACATTTAACACAGGATGGATGTTAAACCTTTCCCTTCTTCCTCTTATTTCCATTCCCATATTGATCAGTAGATCTCTTCTTCTGTTGCTTTGCTTTAATGTCATAAGACTTAAAGAATTCATTTTCTGTCTTGATAGCACACGAGACAATGTCTTAGTATGATGAGGAGTATTGTGAGACTAATGCTCGATGGAGAAATGGTTTTAACCCATAAAAATGATCAATAATACTTCTTGGGTTACGTATATAATCTCCAGCATACCTTGCTAACCTTGAAAAGTTAGCCTCATACTTTACGACATTCTCATCCTCCTTTTGTCTCAGACTCAGAAATTGCCTTTCCATATCTGCTCGATGGTCATGAGGAAAGTATTTTTATAAAAACAGATCTTTGAACTCCCTCCATTACATATATGATAATTCATCATCTTCCTTCATGTTTTGAATCAATGACCACCATTGATCAGCATCTCCAGTGAGGCGGTAAACTGCCATGATAACTTTTTCCCTTTCACTACTCCCCAAAGCCTGAAATATTTTCTCTAGAGAACTTATCCATTGCTCAGCTGGTAATGGATTTGTACTCCCATTGAATGTTGGTGGTTTCTGCCTCATGAAGCGATCTAACTTTGATCCTCCACGCTGCGGATAAGGGTGCTCCAAACGGGTAAGGTTATTATTCATAACCTGAGTTAGTTGTCCCAGTATGGTGATTAGCTGATCGGCACCAATTGCATCACCAGATCAACTATAATTATCTTGAGCAGGAGGGCAATCCCTACATGGAGTGTGTGCATTAATACGGGTTTCCATTTCTTCCACTAGGTGCCATT
Source organism: Viscum album (assembly GCA_963277665.1). NCBI lineage: Eukaryota > Viridiplantae > Streptophyta > Magnoliopsida > Santalales > Viscaceae > Viscum > Viscum album. The sequence goes on along the minus strand of OY728137.1, from coordinate 2,022,621,295 downwards.
TCTATACAATGGCATAAACTAGATCAGTTTATGAATCAAAATACATAATTCCATACTTATAAAACACTTAACATTAATTGAACTATTTATGGATATTATCCATAATCAAAAAAATGTTTTCCCTGAGGAAGTATATACTCACAAACCTTTCATAATGATTTGTAAAGAAATGAGAGTTATCCTAAGCATATCCCCTGGGAGTGTCGTAACCAAGAGTGCAGCAAGGCCCATTGTCGTGCACCAGTTCCCGTTCGAGTCTAGCTCAAAGCAGTGTTTTCAGGTTTTACCCCTAGGTAAATCTATGTCAGAGCTGCCTCTACCTGCTCGTATCCAGACAGGGATGTATTGCTCGGAAAACTCACTAAATCTCTACAATACCAAAATTATAGTAATTTCTTCAATACTAATCCTCAAAGTCCATATTAGGTCTATTTGCTCTAATTAGAGTTTATCTAAATCTAGCTTCCAAGGTTTGTACTAAAGTTTAACTGACACCAACTTCAACGCCCCAACCCCAGTAACCTAGAGTCGGTGAATTATTACATAACATTGGCGTGATCACAAGAAAGATAAAATCTCAAAAGACCGATTGGTTTATTAGCCTTGGAAACACTAGATATATTCATAAGTCTTACATTAAATCATAAAATGAATACTACAACGACATCCTTTCTCCATAGTCCACACTCATATCCCCACATACTATCCCTCCAGGACATTCATAAATTACTTCTTCACATCCTGGGAAAAATAAAACATTGAAATGGGTGAGCTCAAATTCCCAGTAAGGATAACAATATAGAAGAAACTTTCATAAATAAGAATAAACATTTAAGGAAATGTATAACTAGAACAAAAGCCTTTTAAACATGAACTTCAACATAGTATGGAAAAAATGAAATAATTCCATTTACTTATTCACATAGATATTCTACTAATCAAATAATCACATTCAATATCAATAACCACTTTCATAATGATGGAATCCATAATTCAAGACTATCATAACCAAATAGACAAGGCCTCGTGCCAAGTCTAAAAATAATATTTTTCCAAGGCCTTATTCAAAGACACTAGTTTGTCTAATGAGACCTACTGATGCATCAAGAAGCTATAACGGGATCCACCTGTCACATATTAAGTCCAATGCATTCCCATATGAAAAGGCTTAAACATAACACAAACATTCGTATTAAAACTAGCATACGAAATATAAATAATTCATCCATAAACTATGAATGATATAAAAATAACACATCCACAGTCAAACATATCACAAAACCTTCAATACAATAGAGAATTTTTGTTTCATAATAAATCAACTTCAAATAAGCGTAAAATCCATCAAAGGATGTTGACATAGATGAAATCAAAACACTTTTTAGAGAAATATATGTCTTTATTTTGAAATCATTTAAGAGTCATATATTTCTAAAATGAACAGTTTCTTTGAAAATATTCTTATAATATTTTGTGGGAAGCTTCGAATATTTTATAACGGCGGAAAATAGCCACACCCTACGTATAAGTTAAAAAAACATTCTTACCTTAATTATGTCAAAAAGGTTAAAAAATCACCTTGTTTGGAAAACGATGGAAAGATTCCTTTATAAACCACTTATAAAAGTCAACAAGGGTATAAATGACTTTAACCCATATTCTATTAAATAGTAAAAATGTTTTGAAATACATTTTTAAGAAATATGGATGTGGATGATAAAGAAATCCCAGTAGATTGTTACGTATAAACAACCTCGGATAATAAAGAGATTGTGAAATAAACCCTTAACATGTACTTTTCCTTGGTTGGGGTATGTTAACCTCCTGTATAATGGTGAAATAATTGTTATTAAATTATACAAGAATATAATATCATATATTATCATTTAACATTGATTTGTTAATAATATCTTAGTATTATTGTCATTTCAGGTGTTAACTTACTCATTTTCTTTGATATGTTTTGTTACATAAGCCATGTTTGTTATGGATAGGATGTATCTTATTCATATCCAGAATGATATAAAGTCCTTAAAAATTATTTTTTAATCATGAAATGATAATTATACTTGAATGGATACGATGGAGAATGAATCTCCTCGCGTTCATGGTGACAGTAGTCTGTACGTACGCACGAGCGACAATATCATTCTTTTGATATATATAATTGGATGGTATATCATATATACAGAATAATTATCATGTTATATTTATTATTTACATGAGTTACACATCATTATTATACCCATCCAAATAATAATTTATTGAATAACAATTACACCACGACGTTGAGACGGTAAGTCGTACGTACACATGTATGGTGACATGTTATTCAAAGGATGGATAGAATACTAAAAATGGTGTAACTTATTTATAATAACATCACAGTATATATAATATACTCGAGTTATGATTTTATAATAGTAATAACAAATAAGGAAGAAGTGTAAGATGAAAGGAACTTGGAAAAGGGTGGTGAAATCATTACCTCTTTTTCGGGTTCTTCCCATTGATTTGATCAAAAGGGCTCGTAGGATGGAATTATGACTAATTTAAGGCCTATAGGATGAATTGAGGGAAGTTGAGAGAGTATTTTGGAAGAGTTTTGCTGAGACAAAATGCTTTGAAGGTGTGAGTTAATGAGAAGGGAGAGTGCCCTTCTATAAGAGGGGTGAGGTGCACCTTTGGAAAAGCTAGAAATATTATTTTATAATAAATTCATATTCGGTTTCTAATGGATCCAAAGTGGATTATTTAAATTTTAAGGTGGGTATAGGTCGAAAACCACTCATCCAATATAATTTAGACAGTTTTGGGTTACTATATTAACCTTATCATTAAGTATAAACTCTTAGTTAATTAGTTTCACTTTTACAATGTCTCTTTGTATTTTTATATTACATGGATAATAAACTAACTATATACATAAAAGCTACCCCCAAGTGGTCCATTAATGATACACCTATCATGATATAATTCTCTTGGCTGAACCTTATATTTGTAGAAATTTAATATCAATTAATAATATAATATTTGTTTTATAAACTCTTTTATGTCAATTTTGACACTATTCAATAATTGATTATTATGAAACTCATAACAGAATTATTACTTCGAAAAAAGTCAATTAAATAAATACTAACATGACATTTTAACCAATAAAATTAGTGTAATTCATTAAAAGTCTGAAATTATATTTATTTGGGTATTTATAATATCAATTATTTTAATTTTTCACTATTATGGTAATTACCGCATCATCATTGCGTCATAAATAAATTAAATTATTTAATATCTAAAAATTATAAATAAAATATAATTATGTCAGAAATTGTTTTATCTTTCTAATGAATACTTATAACCGAATTTATATTATGTATAATCCTATATTAAAAATGTTTTAGTAAATAAACATTGATTTTAACTCTTTTAACTCTTCTTTGGGTTAAATAATAATAAATGTCATAATCTAATCCATGTGGACCTAAATGATCATATTATATTCTTAAGGTTGTTTTCGGTCGAATTAAGCTTATCCAATAGAATTAGGACATGTGTTAGGGTAATATTAATATCATTTTTACCCTTAGTTACCCTTTTTACTTTTAACTGCCGTAAATAAAAGTAAAAAGTTACTATTCACCAAAAATTATTTTCAACTCATTGAACCACATTTTACTCCTTGATATTAACTGTGTCTCTCGAATTTTTGAAATTCCAATCACAGAAGCGGTAAAATTAAGTTTTATGAAAAATTCAGTTTTTTAACTGCCAATTAGTAGTTTCACTATTCATCAAAAATTGATGTTTTTCAGAGCATTGCCAAAATTTCACCCTAATCTATATTTGATATTCCAAATTCAAAAATGATGTATATTTTAAAAAATTCCAAACATAAAAGTTTCATTAATTAATTTTATAATTAATTCCCACTCTCACAACAAAAAGCGTGTTTTTATCAAACAATATATATCAAAAGATTGACAATTGTTTATGTCCAATTTCAAAGTGAAATTAATTATAATGAACACCATTAGACAAAATGGTAAAAATATATTATAATTATAATTTAAGACAACTAAATAATATAATTTATATCTATAAATTATTTTGATTAAAAAAGTTGTTTTTATGTATTTATCAATGTTCATAAAAATTAAAAGTTCTTAGAAAAATACCAAAAATTCAACTTAGGATAATTTCAATATTCCGAATCCAAAAATGAAGTCCATTTTGTAATATAAAATATATATAATTTCAAAAAGTAGGTATTACTATTCATAACGGCTAGTTTGATTGGTCGTGGTGTGTTAGAACTCGATGTTGCGTACAACACACGCTATCATATTATTCAAAAAGAAGCGTACCGTTGATGCTTGGGGTGTTACATGAATGAATAATAATTTTACATTTCACCACATTATTGTTGGGGTCCAGCTTTATTGTTATGATGGAATTGGCTCTCACATTCTCTCTAGGATTTGGGAGTTACTGTCACCATTTGTTGTCAATAAACCTTGGAATAGTTCATTTCCTCAAATATTATCTATTTTCTAAGTAGATGAGACATTGGATAATGTGATAAGGGATAACCAAATCATTCTTTCTTTCCATCACATTGGTTGTTTTCTCTTATCATAAACAACTATTTTGGTTCCTTCCTGCCCACACCTAATGAATTTATTTGTCCCGATCCGGAAATTGAAGGAGTACTTATTCCTACACCTTTGGTAAGTGGTAATAATAAATTTCATGAAACCATTATATTTTTCAATATCACATTTAAGAATAAAGTCCATATTATTATTCTTTCCCCATGTGACCCTTGAGATTCATTGGAGTCAATTTGTACTTTGAAGAAGCATCATATGATTTCACTATAATCATCTAAGTCCCAAATGGTTAAGGATTTTCATTAAATCATCTTCAATATAAAAATAACTAGTTAACATTAAATTCAAGGTTATTGATAAAGTTAGAGGTTTATTTTGAATGTATTGTGTTGTTTTTTCATAATCCTTGATATATTTGTTCTCCTTTTACATGAGGGTAAGGAAGTCCCTCTCCATTTTCCACCAGATAGTGTGAGAAAAATATATATTAAAAAACATTTCTAGAATTCCATACACTATATCACTTCATTATCCTCCTTTATCTTAATATTCTTGAATATATTACACCCTTGATAGGGTTCTAATTCCAAATGGTAAATAAATTTCATGATCACCTCTTTCTCAGTCTGTTGAAGGATAGTAAAGATATTTTCAATCGAGTTGATCCATTATTCCACAATTAAGGGATCAAAATATCCACTGAATGATAGAGTCCTTTGTACCATAAAGGTATTAATTTCAACTTATTATTTCTTCGGGGGAATTGTGAATTTTTACTTATTTACTTTTTGTTAAAATATAGATTCAATTAATAATGTATAATCATGAAGGTCACGATTCAATATCCCATTGGGTTGAGTATACCATTGGAATGTCATCACACTGCCCCCTCACATCAATTGTTTACATTGTTCTTCCTATTTACATCCATTAACTAGAATAAAGAGAAATATAAGGATGATAGTTTACATGATTTTAAACACATAAAATGTAAACAATGAAAATTAAATGGATAACCTATAAATAACATATATTTTTCATCCTATGAATTTTGAGGCTTCAATCTATGTTATCCATGACTGATTTACTTATATAAAATATTATAGTCAATTTATTTCACCTAATAATGAATTGTAACAAGCTTGTTTATTTATAAAATCATGTAAACTAGAAGTATAAACCCTCTACACCTGAATTTCATTTCCACATAAAATTGGCACACCACCTTTTAGAACAAAACTTCTCCACAAACCTCTACCTTTGTCCAAAAAATTTTCGCACACCACCACCATAAGCAAAAAAACTTCCGCGCACCTCCCTATTTTTATGGGTATTCTGCCATTAATTTTTTATGAGTCCACTTTGATCTAGATTTGATCTCTCATTAGATCATGGATATCTAGACCATGATCATTATGGTATTCCTTTTGGTTATTAATCTTTTTTTAGATACATTTCTAATGGATTATCTTGTTCATTTTCAGAGGAATGCAAAAGCAAATTACTATCGCAGACATTTGATTTTTCATTTTCATAGCTTCATCAACTTTGCAGAAGTATGATCTAAATCTTATTCTTTGATACATTCTTGATTGATTATGTTAAATTTTGGTAAAATTGTTGGCTTTCATTATTTATCACCAATCTCAAGGTAGGTAGTCTAAAATCCAATTCCATAGTCTCGATTTTGTTTATATGTACACAATTGTATAAATTTTGTACTATGAATAACAATTGAGTTTTTCAATATTCAATTAATTAATTCAGTGAATTAATTAATTATGGTATTACAAAATTGGGAATTGAATTGGTTGGTTTTAATAACTAATTTACAAAATAATTATGAGGATTTGATGATCATAGTTTCGGATAAATAAATTTTTGAATTAATTGGATGGTTGATATTATAAATTTTATGTAAGTAATTTATTATTCAACTAATTATAGTGTGATTTATGTTTTATTTTGGTAAATTAATTAAATTAATTAGTTAATGGGAAAATTTTATGATATTGAAATTTATTGAAATGTATTAATTAATTTCTAAATTAATTAATAAATATTTTGAGTGAGAAATAATATATATGGTTACTGATGCTTAACCTTGAATACTATTAATAATGTGACATATTTTCTTGATTTGTAATGGGGTGTGGGACACAAAATGACACTCCAAATACCCACAGGGGAGCTAGAATGTGCCTTCTAGATCTAATAAAATGCATGAATATATTCATGTATGGTGTAAGGACTGATAATCAAAATACCCATTGGGTGTGAGATAGGTAATGATGCTCCAAATACTATCAGGGGTGTTACACATGACATTATACACACAGTTATTGACATTTCAATATGGTTGAAAATGGATATTTGTAAATTGACTATTGAAAAATAATGATTAATCATTGAATATGGGAAATGGTTCAAAATATGGAATGGTACAAAGCTGGTATTTTAGATTGGGTGTACTAAAGAACCTAGTGGTTTTGTGGTTAAATATAAGATAATTGAATATATGGAAACTTTTTGAATTATTTCTTTATTTTATAATTTATAAAACTGAATACAATTCTACTGACTGGATTTGTTTTAGACACCGTTGGTGGTGGCCTACTAAGTTGTAACCTCATCCTAATTGGGCTGCCTAATCGATACATGAATATATTTCATGCATATAGGACGGGTTAAGTGAAAAGGTTCATGTCATATGGGTATGTCAGGATAGGGCATGGTTGAGGGAGCTGGACATGGTTCATGACCCACTTGGATGTCAATGGTTTCTTCATTTTTCAGTATTTCCTTTTTGAAACTTGGGACATACATTATAATGAATTTTTTTCTACTTTACTTTGATATTTTATTTTCCAACATTGGTTATCCTAAGATATTGTTATTTTTATGATAATATAGGCTTCTGATATTTTTTATATATTTATGTTGGTGTTTTACCCTAATTAAAAAGGGTATAGTCTCTTCAAGAATGACTTTCCGTACACTATCTATTATTCGATAGTCTCTAGAATATGGGGAGGAACATTTGAGGTCATGTGGTAGTTCGGCTTGGGGAATCGAATCCTGGAGCCCAGTTCATGACATTACAAAGTTGTATTGGAGGTCCTTATTTATTTCTTCTTCTTCTATCTTATTATTTGAGAGAGGTAGAAAGGTGACTAAAAATAGTTGGGGCCAGTTAATGAGATCATGTGTGGGAGTTTCAAACCAATGTATGGGGGAAAACCCAAGTACTCATGGTGGGATTACTATCATTGTTATTTGTTATTACTATTTAATATAATTTCACCATGGGTGACATAATTGTTTTTTCTTGGGATAATTTTTGTTGATACTTTCTGAGAATTGCATCAAGGCACAAAATGGTATTATAGATGAGTTTATATGCATAATTATAGGCACTTAAGACTATTTTGTGACATGGATCATTTTAGGCATGCACGAGAAAATAGATTATGGGTATGTTGTTGAACTTAGACTTTTATTCTTTCTGGTTCATTTAAATTGAAAAAGACTCATAATATGAAATATAATGTTGTCAAATGATGAAAAAATGTGAAAAAATGTGTGTCTAAATGATAATGTTGATTAATGAAAATGGTTTTACCCTTGAAAACTAAGTCCAAGGTGTAGGATATTTAAGGGTAGTGATAACGCCTCAATTTTTATCATGTGGTGAGACTTGGGAAACAGACTTGTTTTAGGTTGTTTTTTTCCCCTCTTATGTAAACGTGTTAACATTTTGAATGGTTCATGTTTACATTTACAGAGATACACATTCATGATGATGATTCTTGAGGGGAATACCAAAGGACATGGTGGTGGATGATCCTCCATTATTAGAACCTGAGGCACCGATTGTGTCGACATAGGATTTCAAAGAGTAGTTCCAAGAGAACATTGATCCATTAATGAAATTTATGTAATGATATCCAAGGTGGGTTGTGAAGATAATGTTTGACCTTAAAGGGGAGTTTTACTTTCGCAACCTCTAAAATTTACTAAAGAGGGTGGACCTGAGGGGGATGTGTTCTGGATTGGGTATATCAGAACTATACTTGACCACATGGAGAATATGGGAGATAGGAGGTTCAAGATTGATTCATAAATGTTTAAAAACAAAGATAAGTGCTGATGGGACATTCAGACTTCGGATGGAAATCTGGAGATTATCGAGAGGAAAGACTTTAAGGAGAAGTTCATTGAGGACTTTCATCTGGAGATACATAGGTGGGAGAGGTTTTCTTAGATCATGAGGCTAACTCAGGGGAATATGTTTATGATAGACTATTCTATATGTTTCATAGATCTATATAACTTTGCTACAGGAATGGTAGGAGATGACGATACTACAGAAAATTTGTTTCAAGATAGACTCAAATGTGAAATTAAGTCCCAAGTAAATATCTTCAAGTTGGAGATGATTACAAAGGTGGTGAATCAGGATCTCATATCTTAGGGGAAACTGAAAGATCCATCCATTGGAAGAAATGTGATTCCTAATAGACAGTCTGGTGGTATAACTTTTGAGACTAGAAAATGATGTTATGTTAATGTCATTTAGGGGGGTGGGAAGTAGACTAGCTAGACAGAGGGGTCAGTTATACATGAACTTACCAGAGTTCTTTTCCACCAGTGTGGTAGGTCGGGAAACTATTGTAGTCATTGTACCCAAACCCCTATTGAGTGAAGATATTTTGGTAAAATGGGACATTTGCAGAGGTTCTGAAGGAACCTGAGATAGACTATCAGTGATGGAGGATCTCGGTAGAATCAGTGTATATGAAGAGGGTATATTGCACCATATCAGTGTCAAAACTACAGTTCTACTCACTGAGGAGGTAGAAGAATAATAATTAATGATTCTAGGAAATATCACCCATATCAGTAGGGTGGTGCATGTCATTGGAGGAAAAAAGTTTGACAAGAAATAGGGGAAACACAACTGTGTGTGGTAAAACCTAAATTTGTGGATAATGAGGAAGGACCATCGATATTGAGAGGTACTATTTCTTTAGATTCTATATTATCTAGTTCTTTATTTGATACCGGTGCCATTCATTCATTTATTTATACAAAACATGTTAATGTTTTGATCCTTGATGTATATATTTTGAGTGGGGTTGTGATGATAGATACACCTATGGGAGTATGAACTAGAGAAATTTTAATGTGCCTGAGATCTTCTCTTGAGATCAAGGAGTACCGGTTTCTTTGGAATCTCTATTTCATGATATGATAGGATTTAACTTAATTATGGGCATAGACTTGCTAGTCACATACCAAGACCACATTGACTATTACCATTTTAGAGTTACATTTATATACCTTAAAAGAGACCATTACATTCCCTGGGGAGAATGAAGTGTCGAGGCGGGCTGAGGAGGACCAATTAATCAGCAATTGGGAGATCTCATAGACCATGTTTCTAGTGTAATGATGGAATATGGGAGTGTAAGGAAAGTGGTACTTCCACCAGTAGTGGAACTATTTCATGATATATTTTATAAAGACTTCTCTGGACTACCACCATAAGGAGACATGGAATTCACTGTGGATCTTCTGGATGGGGTCGATCCAGTATCTATTAAACCATAGAAAATGGTACTTACTGGGATTCAGGAGATCATGACTTGGTTGGAGAAGATGGAGGATAAGTGATTTATCCATCCAAGTGAATTTCCTTTGGGATCACCTATATTATGCTTAAATAAGGATGACAATATGTTATGTTTGTGTCCCGATTATCAGAATTTGAATAATATTATTTTGAATGACTGATATCCAATTACATGTATTGATGACATATTTGACTAGTTCACTACCAAAAAACTGGGCAAGGGATGCACCTGCCTTTATCAATGCTAACAGTAAAGCACTGATAAAGGTTCGGGCCTTAATCAGCGCTAACAACAGCGCTCATAAAGGTCCACTTTATCATCGCTAAAACAAGCGCTGATATAGGATTACCCCTTTATCAGTGCTTTTTTAGTGCTGATAAAGGGCTTATTTATTAGCGCTAAAAAAGTGCTGATAAAGGTTGTATTTATCAGTGCTTTTCATTTTAGTGCTGATAAATGCACCCTTTATCCGCACTTTTTACTAGCGCTGATAAAGGCTCACGCGGATTTGTTAAAAACCCGCGGGTCCTCTTCCTCCTCCCTGTACCGGTCAAGCTCTCGTGGAAGCTCTCCTCTGCGCCACTGCCGCCGCCGCCTCCTCCTCTGCCGCGGCCGCCACCTTCTCTTTCTCTTATTCCTTCTCCTCCTCCTCCGGCCGCCGCCTCCTCCTCCTCCGGCCACCACATCCTCTTCCTCCTCCTCCTCCACCACGGCCTCGTCCTCCTCCTCCTCCATCGGTGCTTCTTCCTCCTCCTCCTAGTCCGCGGCTTCATACTCATCCTCCTCCACCGGTGCCTCCTCCTCCTCTGCCTACTCCGCTGCCTCCTCCTCCACTACGGCCTCCTCCTCCTCCTCCTCCTCCTCCACTACCTCCGCTTTGCCTCCGCCCTGCCTCCACGCTGCCTCCGCACTGCCTCTGGTGCCTACGCCGTCGACACCTCCTTCTCCTCCGCCACCGAGTCCTCCTCTTTAAGGTGATTCAAATTGAATTTTCATGAATTAATTATGTTTGTAATGGGTATGTGTTTGGACAACTATTCTTCGTGTTGAATATTCAGTTTCCATGGGAGGTTTGGGATTGTGGTTATGTTTTGATCTTGACTATGGGTTTTTTTTATGATTTCCCACTACTTCATTTTATTTATTTAGTTATTCTTCTTTTTTGGTGTCTTCATTTGGTTCATGTATCTCTTTATCTCCCCAAGAATGATTATATTATGGCTATTAATTTTGAGATGGGTTTGAGGAAATATATCAGATTTATTCTTATTGTTCTAAGTCTACCAACCTATTTTTAGGTGTTTCCCAAGGTATTGATGTGAGAGGCATATTTTAATCGAAATATTGGTCTCAATGGTGTTCCATTAATGGGTGGTGTAGGCTCCACTTTTTAAAGGGCTCTTAGTTAAAATAAGAGGCTTCAAATGGTGGAGGATCACATCCTAAAATATAGGGGGATTCTTAAGAGGGAAATAATACATAGACGAGTCTAATACAGAAAAAATCAATGCAGTAGAGGTCATTCATGAGGACTCATAATCTTGGCCAACCACAATTCGAGGTGAATTTTTTCTAATTCTTATATAGTATTGGTTTCATTTCAAAATGGTTAATCCTAGTCATTAATTTCACATATTTTTTTATTACTTGGTTATGACGGCAGAGTTTATGAATTATTTCATGTATTTCCTAACCCTTTTGGGTAGGAAAAATGGTCATGGTTTCATGTTATTTGAGATTTGTGTTGTGGTACTTCGCATGGAGGACATTTCGGAATTCCATGTTTTGGACCTGGTCTTTTCCGACCTCATTATCGTCTTGGATTTTTTTATTGGATTTAGTGCACTAGATGACTATTATCACCATTGGGTTCAGTTACTTACTCATAACAGAAGATTCCGTGTCTTTTATGGAGATTGTGATCTATAACCATGGAGGGTATGACAAGTTTCTTCTATGTTATGGTTCATATCATGTCATTTTTTCAAGGTTTTCCTTGGGGTTGTTGAGAAGTGTTCTTCATGTGAAATTATAGAGGTCATGGAAAAGTACACAAAATCATTTCTAGAGGACTTCATGGGATAACCTCTCCAACGGGTGTTTGCGTTTTCCATCTATTTGCTTCACATGAAGATCCCATTTTCCATTACATCACATCATAAGGATCTGTCCTATTTAGAGGAGCTAAAAGATCAGCTAAAAGATCTTTAGGGAAATGGTTCTATCTATATGATCATGTCACTATGGGATTTTCCAATTCTGTTTTCAATGATGTCATATCATAGACTATTAATTTTAGCAGTCTACCATAATCATAGCCAGGTGACAGTAATGAATAATTACATATTGCCTATATTTGATGATTTGTTTGACCATCTTATAAGGTTCTATTGGTTTCTGAAAATTTTCTAGAGATCAAGGTACCAACAGTTGAGGGTTTGGGAAGAGTATTCTCAAAAGATAGGTTATTAAAGTTGATATGGAAATTTAAAGTATTTATGAATTCCATTTGCGATCACCAATGCTCTATCTATTTCATGGAACTGATGAACTGGATCTTTAATATCTTTCTAGACACCTCCATTTTCGTTTTTTTAGAATACTTCTTGGTGTATTAAAATATATAGGAGGAGTACTCCAATAATCAGGATGTTGTTTTTGGTATTTTTAGAGATCTTTGTCTTTATAACAATATTAAAAATTCCCCATATTTTGTTTAAGAAGTATTGTTTCATGGTCACATTATTTTTTTGGAAGGAGTTCTAGGTTATCCAGAAAAGGTTCGAGAAGTCATTTCTCCTCTAACCTATATACTCATCCTATGGATTTCAAATAGGATGAATATAAATAAAGAATGGATGAATGCAAATCGGTTGAAAAAAGAGTATGAAGAAGGCGTGAAAGAATTTATCAAGTTTTAAAAAGATCTTTCATGTGAATCTTCTCAAATCCTTTGTCCGTGTTTACGCTGTTATTATTCAAAACAAATTAGTCCAGATGAGTTGTAAGTACACTTGATCTGTCAAGGAATAGATCAATGTTATACATGTTGGAATAAACATGGGGAAACAATGAATGTAAGTAGTGAATGGGGTGACACTGCGTTTTATGGATCATCTGATATGATTACAAACATGAACAATGAAGATGACCGTATGGAGGATGTGATTACAGATGTGAAAGATGATGAAGATTGTATTGAGAAAATGACAAGGACCATGGAAGATGAACTTCTTGATTGCCCAAAATTGTTTGAGAAGTTAAAAAGTTGTGCAAAGACACCATTGTATGCTGGTTGCACTAAATATATAGCATTGTCATCCGTACTGAAGCTGTATAATTTGAAAGCAGATAACGGGTGGAGTGACGACAGTTTTACGAAACTACTTGCCCTATTGAATGTCATGCTCCCAGAAGACAATGAGATCTCGAGCCGAACATACGATGCCAAACGAATGCTACACCAATGGGTATGATCTCCGAAAGAATACACGCCTGCCCGAATGACTGTATACAATTTCTCAAGGACCAGAAATCACTTAAAGAATGCCCAAAGTGTGGTGCTTCTCGATACAAGAAAGATGAATCTAGTCTTACTAAAGTTTTATGGTACTTTCCAATATTTCCATGGTTTAGACGCCTATATGGAAGATAGGAGACTGCAGAACAATTAACATGGCATGCAGATACAAGAATTAAAGATCGCATACTACGTCACCCGATAGACTCTCCTCAGTGGAAGAGAATTGATCATGAGTATCCTGAATTTAGAAACGAGTCGAGAAACCTTCGTCTTGCGTTATCTATAGATGGAGTGAATCCTTTTGGTTTTCAAAGAAACAGTCACAGTACATGGTCGGTTATGTTGATAAATTATAACATACCACCATGGTTATGCATGAAACAAAAATACATATTGTTATCTATGCTTATATTAGGACCAAAACAACCGGGTAATGATACTGATGTTTATTTAGCTCCATTGATCGATGATTTGAAATTATTGTGGGATTCAGGTGTTACATTGTATGATAATTACAGAAAGGAAGATTTCACATTGATAGTCATGTTGTATGGGACGATAAATGACTTCCCTGCTTATGGAAATTTGTTAGGATATAGCGTTAAAGGAACTCAAGGCTATCCTGTTTGCGAAGAAGTTACAAAATCAATTATGTTGAAACATTCATCGAAAACCGTGTTTCTAGGACATCGCAGATTTATACCGTGACGACATAAGTACCGTTCTTGGAAGACAACATTCGATGGAAGTTCAGAAGAACGTAAAGCACCATCTCCACTAACAGGTGATCAATTGTTTGAGAAAGTTAAAAATGTGGACACTACTTTTGGTAAACCGGCATCAAAAAACCTTACGAAAATCGGTTGGAAAAAGAGATCATTTTTTTTTAATTACAAATACTAGAATTGTCTATGTGTAAGACCTTTTATTGATGTTATGCATGTAGAAAAAAATGTATTTGACAGTGTTATCGGCATGTTTCTAAATACATCTGGCAAAACAAAAGATGGAATTAAGGCGAGGTTGGACATGGTTGAGATGGGAATATGAGAAGAGTTGGCACCAGTGAAGGGTGAAAAACGAACATTTCTTCCTCATGCTGCTTACAATCTTTCCAGGCAGGAGAGATATCAGTTTTGCAGCTTCTTGAATGACGTAAAGGTTCCAGAGGGGTATTCATCAAATATCAGTAACCTTTTTTCAATGAGCGACTTGAAGTTAAAAGGTCTGAAATCACATGACTATCATGTTTTGATGAAAAATCTCATTCCAATTTCTTTACGTTGAATTTTTCCCAAGAATGTCTACCATACATTAACGAAACTGTGTTTGTTCTTCAAAGCTATATACAACAAAGTTATAGACCTGGCAAAATTGCCAGCTATGGAAAAAGAAATTGCCGTCATATTATGTGAATTAGAAATGTTCTTCCCTCCTTCATTTCTTGATATGATGGTTCATTTTATGGTCCACTTGGTGAGAGAGATTCAACTATGTGGTCCTGTACATTACAGATGGATGTACCCCATTGAACGGTATATGAAGATTTTGAAAGGGTATGTCAAAAATCAAATTCGGCCAGAGGGTGGTATTGTAGAGAGATATATTGTTGAGGAAGCCGTTGAATTCTGTACCGAATAATTGTCTGGTGTGGAAAGAATTGGCTTACCGAAATCTTGTCACACTGCTCGACTTGAGGGTGAAGGAATTTCTGGAGGAAAGGTTGTCACAATCAATATTACAGATCAAGAGCAGGCCCACCTTTATGTTTTTCATAACAGTTTCGACGTTGACCTATATGTTGAAATCCACAATGAAATTCTTATGCATTTGAATCCATCAAGGGCTGAAAAATGGATATCAGATACACATATTTGACAGTTTATAGGATGGTTTCGAGATCATATTTATAAGAAGTCAGACGAAAATCCAAAGTCAATTTCGGAACGACTTCGATGGCTAGCCGGAGGACCAAGTGTGTATGCATTATCTTACAATGCTTATGTAGTTAATGGTTATACATTTTATACTAATGAACATGATAAAGACAGTACCATGAAGAATAGTGGGGTTACACTTGTGGCTGAAGCGATGCATGTTTCCGGTGCTAAGGACAGAAATCCAATTTATGCGAATATGTCATACTTTGGCATAATCAAACAAATATGGGAGTTGGATTATACGGAATTTCAAGTTCCGATATTTCAATGCAAGTGGGTTGATAACAGGAGTGTTGTTAAAATAGATGATTTGGGGTTCGTGAAAGTTGATTTCAGTAAGGAAGGGGAGAATGACTAACCATTTATAATGGAATCACAGGCAGTGCAAGTATTTTATGCTCCAGATCCCGCAAACCGAAACTGGTCAATTGTTCTGTTATCGACCAAAACAGCTGAAGGTTCAGATGAAAATTCAACGGAAGATGACACTTTCATTGGGACTTTGCAATCATTTCGCAGTGGTCCCAATGTAGACGACGTTTTGTATGTCATAGGAGACCACAATGATGGGATATGGATAGTTGATAGAGGGGTCAAATCCCTTTAGCCATTAAAAAAAACTTAGTTCAATAATCAGGTTATTGATTTTTATTGTAATAGAGATTATGTTACATTAAGTTATTATCTGTTTGCTGCTGCTTTTATGTGATCTAAATTAAATTTTAAACCAGTTCTGCAGATAATGGCTTCTTCACCTCCTGATGCACCCAATCCCGAGACACAACACGTCTCTCAACCTGTTGCAGCTGGTCCCACTACTGAGAGACAAAATGTCTCTCAACCTGTTCCACCTGGCC
Source organism: Viscum album (assembly GCA_963277665.1). Lineage (NCBI taxonomy): Eukaryota > Viridiplantae > Streptophyta > Magnoliopsida > Santalales > Viscaceae > Viscum > Viscum album. Next base: position 2,022,604,726 of record OY728137.1, on the reverse strand, counting down.
CCACTGCTGACGTACAACAGGTCTCTCAACCGGTTGTCACTGGTGTCAGTACCCGATGCTAGTGCTTTGGAGAAACATAATGATGATGCAGAAACTGAGGAAATGGTCGGCGATGAAATCCCAGCGAAACAAAAAAAACAAGTGCGCCGTAGTTTGAGGGTTTTACCAAAAATTCATTAAGGCAAAAGCAAAAGGCATCAAACATGAGGTGGGATGGAATAAGCTAGGCCATCATGTAAACCCCCAACAAATCCATTTTTAGTAGCTACATTGGAATCATCACTTGACAACACATTCTGATTGACGTAGAGTCATGGCACCATGTTTTCAGCAGGTTGAAAACATTAATGTGGGAAGAGATTACGGTAATATTACGATATCATCTATTTAATTTATTAAAATAAAATAAAATATTGAAATATTGAATAACCATTCATCATCTCTTGAAGAGTGCATTTATAGTAGATATTTCGCACAAAGAATATGTTTTCAGACTGGCAGGAAGGATTCTTAAAGGCTTTTGCATAATTTTAATGAAACATCATCTGAAATATGCCGAAGGGAAAATCAAGCCGCACCCACCTCCTTTTTATGCACACTTGATATCCCAAGGAACGTGGGATGCATTTTGCAACCGTCGTACGAAACAGAATATTCAGGTACATTGTGTTTGGTTACACATTGTGTAACGTTTCTTGTATTCATCACGTTGATTGATAGGTTTTTATTTATGAAACAGCAACTGAGTGCTGAAAATAAAGAACGCGCAGCAAAACCAGCGTACCCCCACTGTAAAGCAAGGTAGGGGTACGCTTCAATTGAAAAACAATTGGTATGTATTTTATAAGTACTGTAATAATTTTATGTGACATAAAACAACACAGTAACCATGTTTCTCTGTTTATATGTAGATTGATGAAGCAAAATCTCAAGTCACTTCCATTCCATGCCATGTGCTATGGAAGGAGGCTCGTGTTAATAAAGAGGGGAAACTGATAGATGAAAACACACAAAACTGTGGGAAACATGTGTAAGTATGACATAATATAAACTTGTATTGCTTTAAATCACTATTACATAATGATGCTTACTTATTTTTTCATATTTTCTATTTGACATAGTCACAGGAATCAACAACACCCACACCGGATGCAGACATACATTCAACGGCCTTGAAACAGCCAGAACAGTATGGCCGCGTCAGAGGTGTGGGTTTTGGGTTGTCACCCCGGACATATTTTCAGGAAAAAAAAAACAAGAGGATGAACAAAATAAAGAATTGCATGTAATGAGAGATAAAGTATCTAACCTTGAAGAACTAATCCAAACTCAGGGAAAGAAGCTAACGAGTTTGATGGAGGAGAGGTGAAGAGAACAAACAACTCAAGAACAACCCCTGTGAGAAGATCCACCCCTCACCAGCTTTGTGGCGAGCCATTCCCCTCAAAGACCTGACTTAACCGAGGTAATAAATGTTATAATATTTGTTTTTGTGAGATGTGAATCACATAGACACAGATACCTTTCATGTAATGATATTCTACAGGGTGAAAATGACTGTGATTTATATCTTTCAACTCCCGCCCATTGCCTTGTAGCGAGGGCTACGGTGTTCAATATGCAGAATGACATGCTACACTCTAGACCACTTCCAACCAGTCATGTCAAAGTGTCGATTAACATAGATCATGAGCCGAGCGCTGAGCTACCCATGCCAAATTATGATGACGACATTCATATGGTGGAAAAAGCTGTTGGAACATTCATTGCATGGCCGTCGAATCTTGTAAAAAAACATGTCGAGAAGGAGGTATTCATTTCCAGTTCATTTTTCAAGCAGAACCATTAACATTAAATTAGAAAATGGCTGAACTAATGAATGTTATTACAGAAGGATAAAATGGATAAGCTAAAACAAAAGAGAGGCTCCAAAATTGGATCAACCAACCGATCAAAACGATCTACTAAGAGCGCATTCACCCCTCCTGTTCTATATCCACATTTAATATCATTGCAAGCTCATGTGGATACGAAAATGAAATACGGAAAGATTCATATAATTGTTTGTGAAAAATATATGTATATAGAAGAAACAATAGATTTCGTTAGTGCGGACGCTGTTTCTGAGATCATCACATACAACTGGCTAAGCGCCTCAGTTATAAATGTATACATGAAGTATGTTTTCACGATTTGATTTTACAGAAGCTGATATACTTTGATAATTATGGATAAATACATCTCATATTTTTCGCAGGTGTATATATGAAAAACAATTGAAGGGATATGTCCATGAATACAAATTTGGACTCATTAGTCCTCACACCATTTCGACACAATGAACAGAAATAGATTCTAATTTTCAGGCTGAATTGATGTCAAATATGCACAGAATGTTTCAAAGAAGAATTACGACAGACAGGCTCCTTTTAATACCAACGATGAAAGGGTAAAACTCTACATTTTAATCATATCAATTATATTTTCATTTCTATCAGTACTTATTTCTTTTTGTGTTTTTAGGGAACATTGGATGCTCATTACAGTCAATTTGGATACTCCAAAGATTTATTTTCTAGATTCACTACATGGATATCCAACTAACCGACCATAGATGATGGCGATTTCCAATTTGTAATACACTAGATCCAACATTTTAGAACTAAATATCTAGTTATATAATTTATATTATCTTTTAATGAGGATTTTTTTATGATAGGGTGGTGTATGAATATCGTCTAAAGGCTGGAATGAATCCAGGGCGTAAGGATGACAATGCCCACAATATCTAAAAATGGAGAAGTATTTGGGTATATATAATTATATTTCACTATCCAAATACATATCAAAAAAAATTACTTATTTTTCTCAATGTTTCTGTAGTGTCCGAAACAAACTAATGACAAGGACTGCGGTTATTATGTTTGTCAATTTATGAAAGAGATCGTATTTCATTGACAAAATAGCATCCCTGAAGAGTTATTTTTGAAAATAATTACTACTTTATTTAATATAATTATTAATCCTTTGTGTATTTATATTTTTCAGTACTATTATGACTGTCGCAAAAACTCCTATTCCGAAGATGATATAAATGTCTTTAGAAACGAATGGGCATCGTACCTGATGGAAGAATGAAAACAAATAGGGAAATGAAGGTGAATTCCTAATACGTATGTTATCTTTATATGGTCATTGATATCTCCCTTTAAACTTATTGAGAATCTATGATCACCTTTTCTTATGATTCATATCCTTAGATTAGTGAATTCCTGCTACTTAGTTTGAAAATGACATAAACATTGGAAAACAACACCAATGACATACGGAAAACTGAGAAAATGCGTTCGTATTGTTCTAATACTTTAGTACAACGATCTACGAGTCATTCGTGACGTGTACGAATTGACCACACCTCAATCTGACGCACGGCGTGACCGGTATGGCTAAAAGTGTCTGATATCAGTTTCAAATTGAGATAAACTTTGGAAAACAACACCAATGACATACGCCAAACTTAGAAAACGCATTTGGATTGTTTGGATACTTTAGGAAAATGATCCACGAGTCATTTGTGACGTGTACGAATCGACCGCACCTCAATCCGATGCACGGTGTGACTGGTATAGATAAAAGTGTCTGATATCAGTTTCAAATTGAGATAAACTTTGGAAAACAACACCAATGACATACGGAAAACCGAGCAAACGCATTCGGATTGTTTTGATACATTAGTAAAATGGTCCACGAGTCATTTGTGACGGGTACGAATCGACCGCACCTCAATCTGACGCACGGCGTGACCAGTATGGCTAAAAGTGTCTGATATTAGTTTCAAATTGATATAAACTTTGAAAATCAACACCAATGACATACTCCAAACTGAGAAAACGCGTTCATATTATTTTGATACTTTAGGACAACGATCCACGAGTCATTTGTGACGTTTACAAATCGACCGCACCTCAATCCGACGCACAGGGTGACCGGTATGGCTAAAAGTGTCAGATATCAGTTTCAAATTGAGATAAACTTTGGAAAAAAACACCAATGACATACACCAAACTAGGCAAACGCATTCGTATTGTTTTGATAATTTAGGACAATGATCCACGAGTCATTTGTGATGTGTACGAATCGACCACACCTCAATCCGACGCACGACCTGACCTGTATGGCTAAAAGTGTCATCAGTTTCAAATTGACATAAACTTTGGAAAACTACACCAATGACATACGCCAAACTGAGCAAACACGTTCGGATTGTTCTGATACTTTAGGAAAATGATCCACGAGTCATTTGTGATGTGTAATAATTGGCTTCACCTCAATCTGACGCACGGTGTGACCGGTATGGCTAAAAATGTATGATATCAGTTTCAAATTGAGATAAACTTTGGAAAACAACAGCAATGACATACGCCAAACCGAGAAAACACGTTCAGATTGTTTTGATACTTTGGGACAATGATCCACGAGTCATTTTTGATGTGTATGAATCGACCGCACCTCAATCCGACACACAGTGTGACCGGTATGGATAAAAGTGTCTGATATCAGTTTAAATTGAGTTAAACATTGGAAAAAAACATCAATGACATACTACAAACCGAGAAAATGTGTTCGGATTGTTTTGATACTTTAGGACAACGATCCACGAGACATTTGTGACGTGTACGAATCGACCGCTCCTCAATCCGACACACGGTGTGACCGGTATGGCTAAAAGGGTCTGATATCAGTTTCAATTTGAGATAAACTTTGTAAAAAAACATCAATGACATACGCCAAACCGATAAAACGTGTTCGGATTGTTTTTATAGTTTAGGAAAATGATACACGAGTCATTTTTGATGTGTACAAATCAACCGCACATCAATCTGGCGCACAACGTGACTGGTATGGCTAAAATTGTCTGATATCAGTTTCAAATTGAGATAATCTTTGGAAAACAACACCAATGACATACGCCAAACCGAGAAAATGCATTCGGATTGTTTTGATACTTTATAACAACGATCAATGAGTAATTTGTGACGTGTACGAATCGACCGTACCTCAATCTGACACACGATGTGACCGTTATGGCTAAAAGTGTCTGATATCGGTTTCAAATTGAGATAAACTTTGGAAAACAACACCAAAGACATTCAACAAACCGAGCAAATGCGTTTGTATTTTTTTGATACTTTAGGACAACGATCCACGAGTCATTTGTGACCTGTATGAATCGCCTGAACCTCAATCCAACCGACACACGGTGTGACCGTTAAATCTTTTCATTAGATAAAGAATCAGTATTTATTAAATGAGATAAATCAATCAAAAACATATTGATTTTACATTATTCCCTTTCATTGTTATGAAAATGAAAACTTTTGAGTTTAAAATTTCATATTTTAGTTTCACATTTCCATATTAATGTATTCTTTCATATTACAGTTTTAATTTATTTCATTATTTCATTACTAAGATAGTATTTATTTTCTTATATAGGTGAATTTTTTCCCTTGAGTTCGGATGCTTTGTTCGGCAACAAATACCGTCGAGAGCGGATCACGGATATAAAAGGATGAAACATGAATGTTTATAACTATTGTTGAATAACTGTAAATGTATCCATGTAAAAAAATGTTTGAAATGTAAATAGCAATGTGTTTTTTTGTATTCATGATGTTAAGTAAATATATATACCATTGTCGGTCAAAATATTGGGTGAGGGTGCTATGGTGTGCAGGTGTGCATGTGCTACTTTGTGCAGGTATTCTGGTGTGTAGGTGTGCATGTACTGTTTTGTAGGTGCAGGCGATGGGGCCTTTATCAGCGCTTTTTTAGCACTGATAAAGGACACCTTTAACAGTGCTAGAGGAGGGCTGATAAAGGAACCCTTTATCAGCTCTTTGTCAAGCGCCGATATAGGAGACCCTTATCAGCGCTGATAAAGGTGTCCTTTATCAGTGCTCCAAGAAGCGCTGATATAGGGAACCTTTATCAGCGCTAAGAGAAGCGCTGATAAAGGCGGTCCTTTATCAGCGCTTTTTTTAGTGCTGATAAAGGTCCCCTATATCAGCGCCTCTCAGAGCACTGATAAAGGGGACCCCCCCCCCCCCTTTATCTACGCCGGAATTAACAGCGCTTTTTTTTGCGCTGTTAATGCCGGTTTTTAGCTCTGATAAAGGGCCAGGTTGTAGTAGTGGTTAAAATGAGATTTCATGTTCTCAAAGATCAACTTGAGATCATGTTATAATCAAATGAGAGTTATGACATCTTATATATCATGGAATTCTTTCAGAAGCATGTATAGCCTATATGACTTCATCCTAATCCCTTTTGGGATAACGAACACACCATCAATGTTTATGGCCTTGCTGAAAATAATATTACATCCATTCCTATATCAGTTTTTGGTGGTTCTGTAGATGAAATATTGGTGCACTCCACGGATCATGATGATCATGACCAATATCTTTACATCTTCCTTAGTACATTGAGAAAGAAGCTGTTATAGGCCAAGCTTTCTAAGTGTCAGTTTTTGATTGACTATGTACTATTCTTGGGGGGCATAATCTCAGAGGAAGGTGTGGTAGTGGACCCAAAGAATGTTCCCATAGTTTTTTCTTGGTTGAATCCCAACAATGTTTTAGATATCTGAATATTTCTTCGATTGGATAGATATTAAAAGAGATTCATCCAAGAATTTTTATATTTGGCAGTGCTACTTTCACGATTGACCAAAAAGGGTGTAATGTTTGAATGGTCATAGGATTGGGAGAAGTGTTCCAGTAAAAAAAGATGTGTTTGATGTCGTTAGTAATTTTGATCATACCTATGTCAGGTTAGGAGTAAAAAGTGTATTATGATGCATCTGGAGTCTTAATCGAAGGTGTTTTGGGTCAAGTAGATCAAATCCTGGCATATGGGTCTCGGCAGTTGAGACCACATGAACAGAACTACCCTACGCATGACCTCGAGATAGTAGGGGGTGTATACTCTAAAGTGTTGATGACACTATCATTTGTTTGAAATGTTTACAATTTATACTAACCAAAAGATCATGAGGTATTTATTTTTATAGAGAGATCTGAATAATTGATAGTGGATATGGGTAGAGTGTATATAGTCATTTTATTTTGATCTGACACATACACCTAGGAAAATAAATAGTTTGGATGATGCTTTGAGTAGGAAATCTCACACTAAGGCAGCTTAGGATTCTAGTTTTGAGTGGAAGATGATGACATCATTAACTGAGAATCACATTATGGTTTAGGAGACTTAGGAGAAGATGGATCTCGTGTCAGTTTCTATAGAGTAGAATATTTTGAGAAGGGTAAAGGATTTAAAATATGAGGATATGTTGTGATTATCATTGATGGATATATTTGTAGGTGGAGAGAATCCTTTGTACTATTGGTAGGTGAGCAAAATATCATCTACATGAAGAATCGAGTTATTTTGCTTACAAGAATGCGAGAGGAGCTCATGCGGGGATTTCATGCCTCATAGTGGGATGTGCGTCGTGGTGTGATAAAAATGTGCAATGAACTATGAAAATAGTTTTGGTTTATAGGCATGAAAAAAGAGATATAACCTTTCATACCACGATTCTACACCTATCATTAGGTTAAAAAAGAGCATCAATATCCTGGAGGTTTTCTACAACCGTTTCTCATTTATGAATGGAAGTGGGATGACATGACCATGAACTTCATGGTAGATATTACAAATGAACTTAAGAATAATGATGCTATCTGGTGTGTTTTTTTATTGATTGAACAAATTAGCACATTTCTTTCCAATATGATAAACCTTAATATTAGAGTAGTAGGGAGAACAATATGGTTGGAAGGTAGTTCGTCTGCATGGGGTGCCACAAAATATAGTTTCATATTGTGATTAAAATTTTACTTCACACATTTAGTTGGGATTGTACAAATATAATGGTACACATGAATTTTTGAGTACATATTTCCACCCATAAATAGATGGGAATCCAAAGAAGACTCTACAGGTGCTTCATGATTTGATGCGGGCGTGTATCCTTCACTTTTGTGGGTCCTGGGAGACCCAATATACTCTAGTTGAGTTATCATATAATAATATTTATAATAAAGATATACATATGGAACAATACAAGGCTCTTTATGGTAGAATTTGTAGATCACTTCTATGATGGATGGAGGTAGGTGAGTCAAAGTTATTGGGACTGTGTCTCATGTATGATATTTCGGAGTAGATTTAGTTTATTCTAAAATAAATGGATATGGATTAGAGTAAGAAGGTGTCATATGATGATAGAAGGAGATGATACTAATAGTTTATAAGGGTTGATCATGTATTCTTTTGGGTGTCTCCTAGGTTGGTTCCCTATATGATATAGAGATAAGGAGTGTTGGCACCCATATTTATTAGACCATTCGAGATTATGGACAAAATTGGGCTAGTGGTGTAAGACCCCACTGTTTTGAAAATAAATATTGAATTTATAAAAATATTAGTCCCTAAAAAATAACACATTTCACAATCCAGTTGTTAAACTTAACTTTTCATCTACAGTCTTTTTAATTTCAAAAACAGTCATCTAGGGTTACAATCATAAGGGATTTGGAGTCTAATAGAACTAACTTTATTTTTTTGGTGAATAGTAACAGACCCTTATGAATAGTAATATGAATAGTAATATGAACCTTATGAATATTAAATCATATTTTTATTTTATTTTCTTAATGCTATAAGATAATGACTTCTAGATTAGTTTATGAAGGTGATATAAAAACATGTATAGTTTTAAAATTGATAATTTTTTAATAAAGTATGATTTTATTTAAAAATTAAATTAATCATATTTAGAAAATTATTTTCATAAAATGGATTTAATTTTTGAATTATAAAAATAAAAAAATGTTTATGGTGAATTTTTGGGATTTTTATGAAATTCATGAAATGTTTTTGAATAGGGAAATACGGTAAAATATCATATATACCAATTATTAGTTAAATAAACTATTTATGACATCATTAGTGATTTAACCACAGTTGGATCAAAATAAAATTCAGATATTAGTATTATGGATCACATGAATCAACACTATGGGTTGTCTTGAGAGAATTAATAAAATAATGAATAAAATGTTCAAAATTCACTCCTCTCCTCTACTATTACAACCCCCCTCACAACCTCTTCTAATCACTCCTCTAAGTCTTGATGCTCCTTAAATATCTGCCCAAATACCCATACCTAGTAACTCCCCACATCCAAGAGATCTTTGTTTATCCAAGAGACAAAACCCTTTCACTTAAGGAGATTCTCAAGGAGGTGGATTCAAGAGGTAAATTCCCATTTTATTTCTTTCATTTACATTTTATGTTCCTTTCTATTTTTATTCTATCCTCACCTACTCTATCCTAATGAACATGATAAATCCATTATTATCTATATACTATAACTATGTCGTGTGAATATAAGAACCATAATAAATATCCTTACTCTATCTCTTTTATTTTATACACGAAATCATCGTCCATGAGGTGCCAATTTGCAAACTTCATAGATGATGAAGTTTCGTTCTTCAATTTCTCTTTCCTTACTGGTCATGAAACCATTTTTATGGTTTAACTAGAGTATAATATATGTATTATAACCTATTTAATATTATATAACTAGTATATGTACATAATATTAATTCATATGACCAAATTAGTTCCGAATAATCAAAATACCAGTAAAATAATCTTTGTGATTGTCATTAATATTTCATCTAATAATTCATCCTAATTCCATGTACCCAAATGATTTAAATTACCATTAACACCTATAGATGTTCATAAATATTATTTAAATTTAATTCTAGATATTTACATACATTCCACATGATCTCCACTACATAAAAACATGTGAACGAATTATAAAAATCAAGAAAAAAACACTCCAGAATGACAAAATTCAATATTATAACTTATTAATAAGGACATAAATGAACCAAAAAAATTATGATAAACAAAATAAATGTCTAATAGGTTATTAATGATGTAATTAATGAGTTTAATTTCATATTCTAGGACCATAATGTCAAGTGCGGAGAATTCAGAAGTAAGGTATGGGTTTTCCCACCTGAACCTCCATTTTCATTCGGGTTACTTTTATTGGATAATTACCTCAGTTAAATTATTATGTATTAATATATAATAATCATAAATTATGTGTTCTTGAACTTTATATGTTATCCAATCATAATCCTTCCTTATTTTAGGGGGAGTCACACATTTTAATTGGAACTTTCAAAATTCTTTGCGATATACAACCCCATTTCAAGGGAAATATATAATTTATTTTCAACAACCATTATCTTTATATGATAAATAATTTTATTATTAAAATTATATCTAAATTAAATTATGTTTTTATAAAAATACTTTTCCAAAAGAACTAATCTTTCCAAGGTAAAAGGGAATTTATCTCTAGAATTACTCTATAAATTTATAAGATTATCTTCATATATTTAGACACTCTTATTGATTCTTATGTGTGATATCATTTGCCATATTTAATTTAAAGGTTGATGATTAGTTTTAATGTGTATTTTCTATCCTAAAACCATTCACCTATTTACTATAAATGGATAGTTTTTATGATTAGTGTTAGGGGAAATTTATTTTAATTTCATATGATAGTTTAAATATGAATGTATAGATTGTTTACCTTTATCCCCACACAAATGAGGAATGAATTGGACTTATTATGTGGTGGGTGGGGCCCAATATATCCCCTCATTGAATCATTAGGTCTCATGAGACAAATAGACATGTACTTGGCGAAGGCCATGCCCATTTTGAGATATGATTTTGTTCGAGGCCTTAAATATTTTTTCGATATCATGGATGAGGCTTTGGAGGTATGTTTCATAATGTCTGGAAAATGAAATTCCCTCATAATGAAGTTAGTAATTAAAAATTAATGTGGTTAGTATACTAGTATAATACCCATGATTATGATTTATTATGGAAATATTTAATCATTTCATATTGCTTATATAATTTTTTCAGACTTATTATTTGTAAAATCATGTGTTTTAAATTATTCACCATGCCTATTTTTTATGTTATGTTACCTTCTTCTGTATTTATTACTCTTACTGAGCATTTGAGATCACCCTTTTCTTATATTTTATCTTCTCAAGACATGAAGAAGATAACTATGAATGTCCTTATTTGATAAAAATATAGTTGTGGATGTTTCTAATAAAACATATATGTTTTATTTCCATTTCAACTTGTAATGTTGCACTTATGTATGTATATATATTTCCAAATATACTAAACTATTCATTAATTTGGAAAATTGATTTCTTGTAAGCATTCCAATGTAATTTAATAAGGCACTAGCTCTGGGAAACTGGGGTCGGGTCTTTACAGTTGGTATCATGGGATGTTTAGTAGAAAACTTGGAAACAATATTTACAAAATGTAGATTGGAGAACAAATCCATAAGATAGACTTTGAGGATAAATATATAAGGACATCCTTGTATTTTGGTAACGAATAGATTATATGGACCTTTATAATAAATACATCCCTATCTAGATACTACAAGTTGACGTTTTTCTGGCACAGATGTACATAGGAGTGAAACTCCGATATAGAGTTTTGGGCTTGACCTGTGGTATCATGGTACACAAAAACAACCTTAGTTCTCTCCTGGATGGACACTCCCTAGGGATATACTTAGTATAATTCACATTTTCTATAAAATCGATTATGAAGGATTTAAATGTTAATTTTTCCTCAATGAAACCATGATTTTGATTATGGGATTAGCCATGTGTAGGATTTCAATTTATGCTAAGTATTTTTCTAAGTTAAGATTATACATTATGATTAATAACCTAATCTGGTGTATGACATTATATAGAAATGGTGCCTTGTATAAGAAATCAAACCCCATTAACATGTGTATCCTATGTAGGGATTGCCCTACGATTCAAGATAATGATGTTGGCTCTGGAGAAAAAATTGGTGCAGAGAAACTTATAACTATACTGGGACAACATACTCAGGTTATGAACAATATCCTTACCCGTATAGAGCATCTAGATCCACCATATGGATGATATATGTTATATCTCTTTATGAGACAACAACCTTTATCATTCTATGGGAATACAAACCCAGTTGTAGAAGAGCATTGGATACGTTCCCTAGAGAAGATATTTCTCACTTTGGAATGTAAAAAAAGAGATAAGGTATTCATAGAAGATTATCATCTATCAAGAGATGTAGATCAGTGGTGGTCATTAATCTAAAACAGAAAATAGGAGGAAGAGTTAAAAGAGTTGAAATAGAGGTACATTAAGGAAATTGTCTAATAGAAATACTTTCCTTGTGAATAGTGAGTGGATATGGAAAGGCACTTTTTGAATTTTAGGAAAAAGGAAGATGAGAATGTTGAAAAGATTGATGCTAACTTCACATGGTTAGAACGTAATGTTGTGGATTACATAAAAATATTAAGGGAAATATTGATCGATTCTTTGATTTCCTAAAGTTTTTCCTTCTATGGGAACTTGTCTCCCAAAGTATCTCATCATATGAAGATATTGTTTCATTTGATATCAAGATAAAAAGGGAATTATATGTGTCTTATAACATTAAAGAAATGTAAGAGAAGAAAAGTGTTTCTAAAAACACAAGAAATGGAAATAAGGAAATGGGGAAGAATGGAAGAGTTGAAATTCCACCCTGTGATAACTGTGGAAGGAGACACCTTGGTGACTTCTTAAAAGGAAAAGGAGTATTCTAAAAATGTAGACTGAAAGGCCATTTATCAGGTGATTTCAGGGGGAAGAAAGAGGCTATTAATGTTCAATGAAATAATTATAGGGAGATGGGACACTATGCTAATTTTTTTCCAATGTTCCAAGAAAAAATTCTACAAAAAAGGACAAGAGTGTATGGAAAAGCTTTTGAGATCACAAGTACTGATATTGAAGTTCTTAATGATGTTATAGTAGGTACTTTAATCATTTCCTCAAACTTAGAAAATTCTTTATTAGATTCTGAAGCATTTCATTCTGTCATATCTTCCCATTTTTTCATAAAAATTATATATTTCAAGTTTTATTTAATAAGGGATTTATTAGTCAAAACACCTAATGACACAAGTAATTTATTTGATGCATCTCTATTTCTCACAAACCCGTCATTCCCCGAGGGTAGAGTTAGGATCAGATAATTCACTAATCTCCTCTTAAATTCTTTGAAAAAGTCCTCACGTTATTTTATCCATATGAACATAAACCCATTATGTGTATGCTTGGTCATTGGGATGGCTAAACGGGTGAAGTTATGAACGAAACACTGATAATAACCTACTAATCCAATTAAACTACATACCTCAGTTATGTTTGTTGGAGTATTCCATTATTTAACAACATTTTCCTTTGTGGGATCAATAGATATTCTATCGTTAGAGACAATGTGGCCCATAATGGAAACTGATTGAAGAAAGATGGATCTATGAGGTTGTGCATTGACTATAGGGAGATCAATACTGCAACAATAAAGAACAAGTCTCCCCTACCTCTTATTGATTATGTATTTGACTAACTTTATGAAGCCCAATATTGATTGAAGATTGATATTTGATCTGGATATCATTAGTTTCTAGGGAGGAAGGAATACATTCCAAAAATAGCATTTCGAACCATGTATGGTCATTATGAGTTTACAGTTATGCTTTTTGAACTAACTAATGCCCCTTCTATTTTCAGAGATATAATGAATAGATTTTTCAAGGAATATCTTTATATCCTTTTGTGGTATTTATTGATGTTTTGTCGTGGTATTTAACAAGTGTGATTTTTTTCTTCAATCAGTCTTTTGTTCTGGGCCACATTGTCTCTAATGATGGAATATCTATTGATCCTACAAAGAAAAAGTTTTTGCATGAATGGAATACTACAACGAGGTATGTAGTGTAATTGGTTTGTTGGGATGACTTGGGAGAAAGGGAGCTTGTTGGTCTAGAGCTTGTGTAGTATACAATAGTTAAGGTAAGGATTATTCATGGCTATATAAAATAATCACAAAGAATAAAAAATATCTTTACTGCTAATCAAAGAGAGAATTTGGAGTTTCAAGTGGGAGATCATGTTTTTTTATATGTATATCCATGGAAATGTGTTATAAGATTTGGGAATAAAGGGAATATTAGCCATAGGTACATAGGCCCTTTTGAAATTCTGGAGATAATTGGGGAATTTTTATATTGTTTGGATATCACACATTTATTTTATAAAGAACACAATGTGTTCCATGTCTCACTGTTGGGAAAGTACATGCCATACCCAACACACATCCTCACTTCTGAAGGTATAGAATTGGAACATGACTTATCATACTATTAAGAGCCCATCCAGATTATGGACAATAAATAATAATTGTTGATGAATAAGATGGATCGTCTAGTAAATATACCTTGGATAATTCATAAAATCTAAGAGGCAACATCAATGCCTGATGAGCTTAGGATGAAAACCTACCCAAATATTTTTATGAGGTAACATTCTGTGAATTTTGATGATGAAATTTTTATAAGGTGGGGATAATGTAAAACTCCATGGTTTTGAAAATAAATATTAAATGCATAAAACACTATGTCCCTACAAAAAACACATATTATTATCTAGTTGTTTAAGATAGCATCACCTCTACTATGTTTTGAATTTCAAAAAATGGTCATCTAGAGTTGTGATCAGTAATTAATTTGATGTCTGATAAAACCAACTTGATTTTTTGGTTTATAGTAACATACCATTATAAATAGTAACGTGAATAGTAATATGAACCTTATAAATAGTAAATCATTTTATTATTTTATTTCCTTAATCCTATAAGATAATGGAATATTGATTTATTTTTCAAGGTGATCTAAAATGACATAATGTTTTAAAAATGTTAATTTTTGAATAATGTATGGTTTTATTTAAAAATTAAAATAATCATATTTTGATAATTATTTTCAAAAAATTGAGTTCATTTCTGAATTATACACATTAAAAAAAATTATGGTGAATTTTTGGTATTTTTATGAAATTCTTGTATATTTGATGAATAGTAAAATACGGTAAAATACCATATATAAATATTATCAATTAAATACACTATTTTTGACATCATGAGTGATGTAAACACAGTTGGTTCAAACATACATGACCTTATTACTATTATGGGTCACATGAATCAACACTATTTGTTGTCTTGGGGGAATAAATAAAATAATGAATAAAATGTTCAGAATTCACTCATCTCCTCCACTATAACCCCCCCCCCCACCACTCCATCTTCGCTTCACTCCTATAAAACATGAAGATCCAAAAACTTATACCCAAATAACCTTCTCTAGATTTTCCCCAAGTCCAAGATCTCTATTACTTCTCAAAATACCAAAACCCCATCCCATAAATAGATTCTCAAGGAGGTGAATTCAAGAGAAAAATTCACATTTATTTATTTCATTTTCATTTCATGTTATTTCTATTGTTATCCTATCCTCACATACTCTGTCCAAATGACCATAATAAATACAATATAATATATATACTGGAATTATATCATGTCATTCTACAAAATATCATCAATATCCCTACTCTCTCTCTTTTATTTTATAAACGAAATCATCATCCATGAGATGCCAATTTACTACCTTCATGGATGATGAAGTTTTGTTCTTAAATTTCTCTATCCTTACTAGTCATGAAAACATTATTATGTTATAAATAGAATATAATATATTTTTTATAACCTATTTAAAATTCAAGAACCAATATATGTACATAATATTAAATCACATGACAAAACTAGTTCTTAATAATCAAAATACCGCTAAAATAATCTATGTGATTATCATTAATATTTAATTTAATGTTTATTACTCATTCCATGTATACAAATGATTTAAATGAAAATTTAAACTTATTAATGTTCATAAATAATATTTAAATTCAATTCTGGAAATTTATGGCCATTCCACATGATCTCCATTACATAAAAACAAGTGAACCGATTATAAAAATCTAGAAAACAAACACTCTGGAACGACGAAATTCAGTATTATAACCTATCAATAAACACATAAATGAAATAAAAAAATATAAAAAAATATAAACATGTCAAATAGGTTATTAAATAAGTTATTAATGAGTATAATTTCATATTTTAAGACTATAAGGTCAAGAGCGGAACATTCAGACTTGAGGTAAGGTTTTTTTTTCACCCAAACCTAAATTTTCATTCCGGTTACTTTTATTGTATAATTACCTCATGAAATTATTATGTATTAATATGTAATCCTCGTAAATTCTTTTTGAGTGTTATATATATGTTTAACAACCATAATCCATCCTTATTTTACGGGTAGTCATACATTTTAAAAGGAACATTAAAAATTCTTTCTGAAATATAAGTCTGTTTCAAGAGAATTTCTCAAATTCATAACTATTTCCAAGTGAAATGTATAATCTATTTTCACTAAAAAATTTATTTATAATATATATTATTTTATTTTCAAAAGTCTATCTTACTTAAATTCATGTTTTATACAAATAATTTTTAAAATTTACACTTTTTAAAGTAGAAGAGTATTTATCTCAAGAATTACTCGATGATATTGTAAGTGTAAATTAATCTATTTAAACACACATTTTTATAGTTATGTATAATAACATCTACAGTATTTAATTTAATGGTTTATTATTAGCTTGACTATAGTTGTGCTGTCCTAAACAAATTCACCAATTTATTAAAAATGGTTGGTGTTTATGCTTAATTCTGGGGAAAGTTATTTTCATTTCCTATGTTAATATCATTATGAATGAATATCGTGTTTATATTTGTAACCACTCATTTGAGGAATTAATTGGACATATTATGTTATCAGTGGGGCCCACTATAGCCACTCAATACATCAGTAGGTCTCATGTGACAAATAGACATGGACTTGGATAAGGCTTTTCCCATTTTGAGATATGGTTTTGGTCGTGGCGTTAATCATTTTTTGATGTCTTGGATGAGGCCTTGATAGTATGTTTCAGACTCTCCTACAGATGAACATACACCATTACAAATCCAGTAAATGAAATTTCATGTCTTTTTTCGACTAGTAGAATACCCATGATTATTTTTTATTATGGGATTATTTACTAAACTCATATTCCTTCCATAATGTGTTCAGGTTTATTATTTGTGAAGGCATGTGTTTTAAATAAATAAATTTGTCCAATGGTTATGTTTATGTTTATGTTATATTCCTCTATATTTTTTACTCTTAATGAGAATTTTAGCTCACCATTTTATTATGTTTTATCTTATTAGGATGTGAGGAAGTTTATTATGAATGACCTGTAGAGATAAACGTATAGTTATGGATATTTTGAATAAAACATATATGTTACATTTCTATTTCAAGTTGCAATGTTAAAATTATGTATGTATCTAGATTTCTAAATCAACTAAAATATTCATTAATTTGGGTAACTAATTTCTTGTAAGCATGAAAATATAATGTAACAAGGCACTAAATCTGAGAAACTAGGGTAGGGTCTTTACAAGCGGCATACTGATTGGCTCTTTTATAGAAAATCAGTGCTATGAGAGATATTTTCCTTGTATCACAACATTCGTTGTATCCTCCTGACTCTTATCATGTGATCGATGTGGATGGTGTTGGGTTGGAGTTAGATATGTCATTTGAGGAGTATCTGATAGGTCTGTTGGATTGATCTAAGAATGTTTTCAGGGGAAATACCATGATGATACTTCGTGTTTTTTAGGAAACTTTGTAGATTTTAGGAGGAGATTTGGAAAGGGAGACCGATATATGGAATCTATTGCCTGATATTTTTGACTCAAAATCATAGATATGATTGAGAGTGATGATCAAGGATGAGGTGGTATAAGGTAGAGAGATTGTATGATACTGTCTCTTTTTCTGGTATGACTCTAATTAACTGTTTCTGGTAGGTCATGTTAATTTAATTCTTATCATGAATTAATTAAAAAACTTGAAAAATTATGCACCCTATTAATGTTTTTCACCACATGTTGACAAGCCACAAAAATAGATTACACAACCTGTAACAAGTTTTTATGATGTGTCGACATGTCAGGAAATGAAATTGCACCACATGTAATATTTAATATATTTTTTCAAATGGTTTGATGGGATTTTCATGGGAAAAAATGGGAAATGGGTTATCATTTTTACACGCTGTTGAATGGGAATTCACGTCATGTAATTTTGATGCTTAGAATATTAAAAACATGTGTCCAACCTCTTGTAAACCCTCTTCACAAGATTTTATTTTCTTTAGACACTCTGCACACAAACTTTTAGTACCAAAAATTCTCCACGCACCTATTCCTTGGATCCGAACTTTTCCTCGCACCACCGTATTCAACCGAAGACCCTCTATGGATCTCCCTCATTGATGCAGGTCTTATAGTATTGATTTTTGGGAGTCCCCTTTAATACAGTTAGTGATATCACATCAGATCATAGATATACATAACTCTAATTTTATGATAGGCTATTCTGTTATTAATAATCATCTAAATTTGATCTTAACTGATTATATAGTTCTTTATTAGAGGAATCCTGAAGCTAGCCTATATAGTATAAGGAGATTTTTTCTTTGACATGATTCCTCCAATTTCAAGTATTCTGATCTAAATCCCTTTCTTCCATGCATTCTTGATTGATTACGGTCAATTTGGGGATATTCATTGTTGAGAATTATTTGTCACAAATTTCAAGGTAGGTTGTCTTTACTCCAATCCTATAGTCTCAACTTTGTTTATGTGTATGAAATTGTAGAAATTATATGGTATTATTAACAATTGTGTTTATCTATTTTCTATTAATTAATTTAGGTATTATGAAATTGGTAATTGAATTAGTTGATTTAAATAAATAATTCATGAATTAATTATGTGGATTTGATGGTGGTAGTTTTGGTTAAATAAATTGATTAATTAATTAATGGTTGTGATGTGATTAACTAATTTTTTAATTAATTAATGGGATGGTTGAGATTATGAAATTGATGTCAATAATTAATTGATGAATTATTTATTAGGGTAATTTCGTTGGTAATTTGGTTAATTAGTTATTGGAAATTTTATTGTGATATTGATATTGATTGAAATGTATTAATCAATTATTGAAATAATTAATTAACCTTTTTAATGATAATTATTATGGAAGGTTACTGATAATTAACCTTGAATACTATGATATATGTGATATATGTGCTTGATTGTGAATGGGTTGTGAGACACAGATTGAATATCTAAATACCCATGGGGGTGCTAGACATGGTGTTCTAGACACAATGACATGCATGAATATATTGTTGTATGGAATAGGGACTGATGCACCAAATACCCATGGGTTTTCATATAGGTATTTTTGCTCCAAATACTCACAAGGGTTCTAGACAAGATGTTCAACACCCATTTATTGAATTTTGTACATGGTTCCAAATGGATGTTTATAAATTTAACATTACAAAATAATGATTGAGATTTGAACATTTGAAATGGTTTAGACTCTATCATGGTCCAAAGAAAGTATTGTGGTTTTGTTGTATTTGGGAACACAAGATTATGTGTTTAAATAGAATATAATTTAATAAATGGAAACTATTTAACTTATTGCCTTATTTTATCATTTATATAACTACATGTACTTCTATTGAATTTATTTGTTTTAGACATCATTGGTGGTGGCCAACTTAGTTGTACTCACACCGTAATCAGGCTCCTTGATCAGTACCCAAATAGATTTTATGGATATTGGAAAGGTTAAGGTAAAAGGGCCATGATAGTTGGGTAAGTCAGTATGAAGTATGGTTGAGGGATCTATATGTAGTCAGGACCATTTTGGGATTCATTGGTGTCTTTATTTTCCATTTTTCCTTTTTGTAACATGATTTATTCAATAACATGACATGTTTTTATATATTAGTTGGATATTTTATTTTCCTACATTGATTATCCAGAGATATTGGTACTGTAATTATTACATTTTAATATTCTATTGTTTATTTATTTATGCACTTGTTTTACGATGATAAAACAGTTTTTAGTCTCTCTTGAACGACTTACTAGACCCTCATTGCAAGTTGGAATCCTCTAGCTTACAGGGATGAATGTCTTAGTTCATGTGGTGGTCCGGCTTGGGGCATTGGAGCAAGGCACCTAGTCCAGGATTTTGCAAAAACATTCTCGGATAAACATGGTACATATATAAGAAACGAGTGAGTTATAAATCATATAAATAGAATAAAAACAATGACATGTTTAAAGTATAAAATTTTACTCAATATAAATTTCAATGGATCATAAAAAAGGTGAGAATAATAATTATTAATAATAAAGAATGATACAACTTGTATCACAATGGAAACATGGGAATATAGAAACATCATTAAACATGACATCATAAAAAGAGGTCTATTCTAACTTTTAAGACATCATAACATGTTGGGAAATGAACCAAAATGAATTAGGATTACTCCATAATCACATACATGACATCTCATGACCATTAATCATTACCAAATTCATGAAAGTGAAATATATTTTTGAGCAAAACTACCTCTTTCAAATCATGTACATGCATAAGTTTGCCACATATATATTTAAATATAGGATCATATTTCACCCCATTTAATCCCATGATTATGGAGTGTGGGTTAAACACATTTAATTACCCAACAATGTAATTATTGGTATGTATAGGTGAACACCCTTGAGTTTAAATGGAAATGGTATTCAAAATATAATTTATTGGAATGAAAAAATTATAGGATAATTTATACAGAAAAATTGGGGTACAAAATGAATCATGGGAGGGATTAATATGATTTAATGGAATATCTAAAAACATGGAAATAAAGTTTGAATAACTATTTATATGAAAAAATAAACTAAAATGAAATGTTTTGAATTAAAATGAATAAGACAAAATGGTTCTTGAATTAATGTTTGGTATGGAAAATCGTTGGATAATTTGAACAGCATAATGGGTGAACATAATGAATCATTGAATGGATAAATGAGAGTAAAATGGATATATTACCAATTTAAAATAATAACGGGTGTAATAGAGATATTTACAAACATAACACTATATTAAAAAATTTGAATTAAAGGTTATAACACAAAAAGGGTTCATGAATAATAGATTGGCCTAAAAAATTGATGGATAATTTCACCAGAAACATTGGGGAACATAATGAATCTTAGGAGGTATTAATGAGAGTTAAATGTGTCTAAAATTTATTTTAAATCACAAGGTAAATATGTGGGATATATAAAATAATATCCCATCCATGTGAATTAAAATAAAAAATGAATAATATAAATTAGTTGATTGAATAATAAGGAGCAGAAGATGATCTGATACTATGGGAGGGTGTTTCCAAAAGATTAGGAGTTGATTCATGAGAGCTTGGATAACCTTAATAAGACTATATATAGTAAATTTCATATTGTTTACATTTTAAAATGGTTTGGGTGAAGTTGAATCAGATATCGAGTGGGTTTATAGTGTAAAGAAGAGGGGGGGTTCTTTATTATTTTCCATAATTAGGTATTGGAATCTATACAATAAATTAATAAATATGAATAACCATCCCATGATTTTTACTTAGTTTCTAATAAATATTATTTTTATTATTATTTTATAACTCCATGAATTAATAATATTAAAATAATAATAATGGTGATGTGTAAGTGAGTCATGTTTACAAAGAATTGATTTTAAAAATAGAATATATAATAAAGGTTTTTATAGATTAAAATATGGTTTAAAATTTTAATAAAAAACTTGAAAAAAATTTATTTTAAATTGAAAACATATATATGCTCATTAATAACATTTATGGAACTTATTACATAACTTTTGGGTCATTATGAAGTCATAAGACACACCATATATTGAGGACGTATTTAATTTCTACCAGATCATTTGACTGTCTAAGAAAATTATAAAAAACATTGGATAATTGAGCTGTTATGATTCCAAAAAATATATCTATTATTCTAAAATAATTCTATAAATATAAAAAATTATAATTTCATATTAATATACATGATTATTGAAAAAATAATTGTTTTTTGAAAATAATAGTTTTTTGAACCTTCAAAAAATTAAATTTTTTGCTTTATAAAATTAGATTATAATTTATATTTATTATATGATATTTAATAATATATTCTTATTAAAATATAATTTAATTAATGAATTCATAAAATGGAAAACCTTAATTGATGTTTTATACTACAAAAAAAATACAATTCATGGTTTTTTATATTAAAATCTAATTTTTATCAGTCCCATTAAATAATAATTTATAATGTAAAAAATAAATCAGAAATATAATAATTTTTTTACTATAAATCAAATCTAATTTTTAATACTCTTATGGTAGATACACATATCCCTTAATTTCCCAATTGAACACACTAATGGTATGGTGTTCGAGTGTTAGATTTTTTTTGGGGGGGGGGGGTTGTGAATATGGTTTGGACCATGATATAGATGCGCATGATATTTTATAGAAAATAGTTTATCTCATGAATTATATATTATATCTAAGATCGGTCTTGGTCAAGGGAAAATCACGTAGATTATATCTCCCTCATAAGCTTTGATAAATTAGCTTCATAAGGTACAATCCTACTAGTTGAGGTCATCACTTCTTTTATCAGTGTTAATAGAACATTATCATAACCCTTAATATATAATAATCATATAATCACTATTCAATAGATACATTACCAATGGTCATGATAAAGAATGGTATTTTAAATCTTACATGGTATAACCAAAGAAGTGAATATATTACGTATAACCACATTACAAAAAATGATATTTAATTCAATCAAAAAATGGATTTAATTATAAAATTTCATGTAGTTATAGGTTGATTGATGATTATATAGATATAAATGATCTTATTTGTGGGTCCATAAATGAGATTATTCATACAGGGTGTAATTCAATCTTATGATAATTGAAATATGATTCTTATACACTGATCATGATGATTTTGAAGTAAAATATTTCCCCAATTCACTTGATTTTTTCAAATAATCCCTATGATCATAGAATTTCAATAATGTATATATCATACTATAAGAAATATTTGACACTAAATGAGATTTACAAAATCAGAATGAAAAAAACCATTATCATAATAATAAATTGTCTTTCTTACCTTCGATAAGACGATTTAAAACATGTTGCAATAATTAATATTCAATATAGAGAATTAAGAAATTGTAAATAATAACAGAAAATAGAAAAAAAAATCCATATAAATTTTAAAATTAAATCAATCAATATTTAGTCATTTTAATATGTAAAACCCCATATTATCTTAATTATTTAATGAATTGAAATTTAAAATAAAAATGATGCATATTAAACATTTCTAAATTAAAAGATCATTTGTTTTCTTAACAAACATGGTGAAATTAATAAAATGTATGTGTTAGATCCATATCGAATCATATCCACACCAAACCACCCCCCCCCCCCCACACATAATTCCTTTCATTTCCTCAAGAAAACAATTTTTCATTTTCCAGTGAAATATTGTTCATTTTTAAATAGAAGGATCCATATATCTAAAAGATAAGTGACTTGGAGAAGTATTTTCCACATTGGGTTCATTCAACTAAAAATGGATGATTTAACTTCTAAAAAAATATTTTTTAGAAGTAATTGTATTATTTTAAGAATGTAATGAATATGAAATTATTAACAAAACAAAAAAAATTATTTTAAATTAAAATATTCTTCCAAACATCACTTTTTCCTCCATGGTGAATAGAATCACATAATTTTGAGCATATAATAATTATGCATAATTAATTGAGGTGTGAGTTCCAAAATTTAAAATAAGATTAATTAACTAATCAAATAATTTTATATTTAGAAAATAAAATGCTTGATCTAGATTAGGATTTCATTTCACAACCTATTTAAATGTAAATCACACAAGAATATATGTACTCAAAAATTTAAAAATAGATTATGATTTTAAAACATAATTCCAAATTTAACCATTCTTAGTAAAATTGGAATGATATTACTATATTGAATCACTCAAGAGAAGAAATTATTAATCACTCAATGTACTAAAATAGACGTCATATGCAAGAAAAACATACCAAAACTAAATTTAAAATTGATCATTAGAAATAACCAATTTATAAAGTATTTAATATATTTTTATGTGTTCTCAAGGAAATATATTATTCTATAGTAAAATAGATGTACATACCAAATTTATTCTCAATATTTTCCCTAATGTTGAATTTTAAGGTGTTTGAAACATATTAACAGTTAATATTCAAAATGGTTTTGAATGATCTTCAAATAATGTTCAATAGTGAAAAATAATTTCAATACTTATTTCATTCATAATTTCCCAAAAAAATTATATAGTTTAATAAAGTGAATGTTTTATCATAATGCATATACTCGTGAGTTTTCAAAATAACTTATCATAATATAATGTTTTTTAAAGATTCTAGTAGCATACAACATTGTCAAAATGATTTTGACTTCAACAATGCTCTAAAATTATTGAATTTTCTCGCACACATAGTTTAATGTATTGAGAGACATAAAATAATTTAATAATATCATAAAACTACATCAACTATTACCAATCCTAGATATGTATTGAAGTTAATTAGTGGCCCATGATTCCCGTTCCAGCAAGCCCTAATATGAAGAAAATAACCAATGGTATAGCGTATAAATTTGGGAGGAATTTCCTTCCATATATCCAAATATAATTTAGATAATACCACCAATAAATCCCTATGAAAGATAATAATGAAAAAATAACATACAATAAAAACCCAAAATTCATGTATATAAAATAGATATAAACACCTTTCAATGAAATCATTTCCAAGAGAATCTTTTTGATGTTATATTAACAACTCCATCTCTAATATAGTACTGTCCTGTATTATTAAAAAAGTTATCCAAGAAAACTGAAATATAGTTTATATATATGTGAGTTGAGAATAACTTGTATTTTCCATATCATCATATCAATGCAATCTTGTGAAAAAGTGAAAAGAGAATACTAATTACCAAGTGAACAACCAATAAAACCAACCAACACCTACACTGGTCAACTAATTTTTCCCACCAGACTCACCAAATACCTCTCTCTAAATATCACATCCAATTATAGTAGAGTTTATTAAAATAAATTTTGATAAATTTTGTCTACAACCACCCTCCCATTGATTTTATTCTCACACCCAATGTGATGAAATTATTTACTCACATCCCTTCCATAACCATTAATGATTGAACCAACTATATATCATGTCATGAAACATGAAACACATATCAAATAATTAAACACTGACTGAAAATATCTTATCACACATCTAGAGCAGTTAGAAATCCTTAATTTATAGGACATCAAACTCATTATAAGGAACTAAACATGAAAAATACACATTATAGTTATTTTAAAACTAGAAATCAGATTCTTTTCCTAATGTTATTTTAGTTTTAATGTTTTAGAGAATTAAGAAAAAATCTTACAATATAAACACATACATTACAACTGTAAACTTATACTCAGTATCTATTTTTTCCAATATAAAAAATTATTTATAATAAAACAATTATTTTTTAATGAATACTCTTCACGTCTCTCAACATGACTTCTTTCATTCCCTTTCACATCCTGTTAAAAGAAATTAAAAATGTACAACAAGAAGAAAAATATAAGTACAGGATATAAGATATAGGAAAACATTATTCAAATAAAAACAAAAAAACTCATATAATGTTCATCATTATCTTCAATGTTCCTTGAGAATAGGAAATAAGACATTTAGAATTGAAAAACATACATAATATTTTCTTAAATAATTTCATTTAATCACATATTAAGGAACTAAAACCTTTTTTGGTGACTTAGAGAAGCATATTCGTTAACTTATTTGAATTCCATTTTAATTGGAATAACTATATGGCCAGCTTCCAAAATATTCATTACCCAATGAATTGAATCTCTATCTACAAACACCTATCATTTAACCTATTATGGTCATACGTGGTGCTATCTCACCCTCCCCATGTTATATTATTATAGGTTTACTCAGTGTTGTCTATGACACCCTATGTTGTGTTGTAATGGGATATCCCGACACGATGTAGGATACCCCATGTTAATATGTAAAGGGATTTTTCAAAACTCTGTGTTCTACCCCATGTTAATTTGTAACAGGCTCTCCTAGAACTATCTAGTCCAATCCATGTTACGCTATAATGGGTTTCCCTGTTGCTATTTGGTCCAACCCATGTTTAATTATAAATTACCATATAATGAATAAAACATTTTAATTATTTTATTTTTTACATAAATCATTTCAAATACTCTTTTAAACTCATAAGAAAATCAATTTTCGATATCCAAATAGCCTTTCCTTTTTTTAAATACTTCTAAAATTAAAGCATTGTATACATTATAAATAAACAAAATTTATTGAAAATAACCAGGAATATTTATAAAACTATAATCAAAGAAATTAAATATTCATGAAGGTGGTAAAATATGATCATTTTGTATAATTTTTAAAAAATATTTTTTAATTTCATAAAAAGAAACATTAAAAGAATATTTTTTAAAAGAAATTGCATTGCACAAAACCATAACATGATTCCTTTGTTAATGTTTTGTTGAGAGAAATTAGAAAATTAAATTTTGTAAACATTCATTTCCATATATATATATTCATAAAGATAATTTTAATAACATGGACAATAATAAGTAAGATTAAAAAATAAATCTTCATAACATTTAAAATGATGTGTTAGTTAAAGAGTCCCTTACCTCAAGTCTGATTTATCGCATATGTATTTATCTTCTAAAATAATAACCATTTGTTAATTATTTACATTATTGATAATTTTTTTAAATTTATTATTCCTTTTATACCACATATTACTGTGTTATAACAATTTATTATTACTTTATATTTATGTCAATATTTTTTATGATATTCAGTGCATGAGTACAAAATTACTTTTGTACGATGTCTATACACAATGTGGTTATTAAAAATTAATCATAAAATAATAACAATGAAATATTTGTAATTTTTAGGTATTGGTTATACTTTTAAATCCATCAATTAAATATTGGTAAGGACAATTAACTGTGGTACAATCAAGGATATGATATATCGTATGTATGATTGTGTAAATGTTAATTTTTCAAGAATAATTTTTTATATAAGATATAGATAATTATACAATTACACAATTATATTCATAATATTAATATCATATTAATATTTAAATATACTTATATATATCATCCATGAGATATGGTGATGAAAAAAAATCATTTCACTTTATGGAGGTGATTTTTCATTTGTACTCACGAACGATGTTATCATTTTTCTTGTGAGAAATATAAGAATATAAATGATATTTTATCTTTCCATAATGAAACATATGTCATGAATATCATATATATATATTAATTAAAACCACAAAATAATTATTTAGAGACAATGATGAAAAAATATTTGCATTGTTTCATGAGGCAGTAGTCCACAATATACACGAATGATTAATTATTAGCCCATTTTTTGGAATTTGATATGGAAATACATGATTATATTGACATAATAATGGGTAAACATATTTAAGATATTGTAGTTATTATTTCATATTTTTTTAAGATTATTTTAGGGAGTTTTAAGATGAAACAAAATAAAAACACATAATTAAAAACCATTACTATTCTTTAGAAATCCTTCGTTTCATAACACCTTAAGACATCTATGGTTGATGTTATTCATAAGGTAATAAAACTAGAATCTAGATTGAGATTCTATGAAGTTATTTGGGAATCTATTTTTTGATCCAAATATTTTTTTATGTGTGAGTAAAAGATAATATGATGTTCTATTTTATAAGACATGGGAGAGTAACTCTTGAAATCTCCAAAAATATTAAATTATTATAATTTATTTTTCTATTAAAAATGACTCAAAACTTATTAATTTTTAAAATAATATTAATTTGGGTCTATATACTCTATTAAAACTAAAATTAGACATTTTTTTACTAAATATATACCCTTATCATTTGGTTTCAAACCTTTTCACTTCATTAACTCTAACCATGACAACATTGATTTATACTCATTAAGGGTTTATATAGTTACTCTAAAATGAAAAGGTCCCATTAATAAATTATTGATGAAATTTTTAAATTTATTCCAATAATTTTTCTAAATCAAAATTTTTTCATAATTTTATATCATTTAATAAAATATTATTTATTGTAAAATAATGTTAATGTTAACTTTGACATTATTCATTAGATTGATTTTTACAAAACACTATAAAAACGTATCTTAAAAATAAAACATTTAATACGTACACAGTAAGCCAAGTTCGTTTGGAAAATAATTTCATGAAATTAATTTTCTAATATTATAATTATTATAATATTTATAATATAATTTAATATATATTTCCATCAATAAAATATTTATTACATTAGAATTATGTAAGAATATAAGGTAAATATTTATTCACAAAAAAATGAAAATAAATTTCCATGATTAATATAACTATTTTATATTTAAAATTAATATTTTAAGTGGTTATTTCTTCTGAATAATTATTATAAAAAATTATTTATATATTTAAAATATGAGTATGAAAACTTCGACTATTATTTAAATAATATATTATAAATATAATACTCTCATCTAACTGAATACCGATGGTTAAAATTTAGATACATTAATAATTTTGGTCCAATATAACTTATCGAATAAATTTTATGTAAGTGTTAAATACATTATCTAGTCTTTATCATTTTATTTTTACCTTTAATTACCTAATTCACCCTTTACTATGGTAATAAAAATTACTAAAATTACTATACATATTGGACACAAATAAAAGATACATATTTACTATATTATTACCATTGATTCCAAATATGTAATCCATTTTTTCAAAATTAAAAACACATAAGTGGCTATAAATAATTTAACATTTATCTCATAGATAGGGTGAGAAATCGGGTTTTTAATTCTAAAAAGTTCAAAAATTTAAAATGATTTTATATCATAAATAAATATTAAAATTATTCCGAGGACCATATTTTTATTAATATATTTATAATTGATCTAATTTTACATAAAAATTTATAAATATATTTTAACTGTATAAATTATTTTGATTAAATGTAAATTTGTAATTAAAATTCAGTATTTTTCACTATTAATAAAAAATGAAACATATCAGAAAAATTCAAAACAATCAAAAAAAGTAAATTCTAATATAATAATTTCAAATATATAATTTATTTTTCAAATACAATTTATCAAAGTGCTCAATAAAAAAGAGACAAACATTCCATAATAAAAATAATGTTTTTATGCATAAAATATGACTTAATTTTATGATATATCTAGAAAACCATAGGCTGAATGTCAAAAATTATATTAAATATTATATATATATATTCATTAATATAATCCAAAAAAGGTTAATTTTTTAGCTTATTGGTTTAATTCAAAAAAATTCACATTTAAGTATTTTTTTTAGAAAATAATTTCCTTTTATTTCTAAAAGGGTTTTATTTTCATTTATAATTAATTAGTGACCAATGAAATCATTATATATACATTTGAAAACCATATTTTCATAATTGAGTTAATCATGTTCATACTCCATTCGAACAATTAGGTTTTAACTATAAAAATTAAAGAATAATACTTAGATGTTCGTTTAAGCTCAATTTGGCCAATCTTGTATTCTATTGAACACATTATTTCCTTATAAAAAATTGAGGTATTACATTCTAGACATTTTAATAAATAATTTTTCTCATAAAAGTAACTCAATCTTTGTAACTCGGGTATGAATTTTCAAAATACCTTCATTGAAATCCATTAGAGGATAAAGTATTTATAATACTTCTACAATAAAATTAATAAGTTGACATATGAATGTCACTTAAAATAACAAATAGTAGGGTTCCATTGAGAAAAAAGTAGTCATGGTAGAGAAAACTAACTATCATTTTCTGATGGATATTAATAGAGGAAATAGTCATTATAATTTTAAAAATTACATAACTATTAATTTTTTAAGGAATAAAATACCATTTATTTCTCAATAAGAAAAGTAAATGGATTAACATATTAATTCCAAATCCATTTACAAGAGTTAATGAATTATATTAATTATCTATCTAAGAACATGAGTAGATATATATGTTAGAAAATTATAGTTTCATCATTTAATCAATTTCCCACACAAAATCTTTTTTTTTCAAAATGATGATTATTTAAGATTAATTTTTCATTCTTGAAGCCTTAGAATCAACTTATACGGATCAAAAAATCCAAAAAAGTATAACTATCTATTCATTCATTAATTATAAATTAAGCAAATCCAAAATTATTAGGATAATATAATATAAATTCCCAAATATAATAAATCATTATATGGTTACAAATTAGGTTAATCTCCAAAATTCAACAGTAACACCCAAAGTTCAACATAGATCATTCAACAAATAACTATACTTAAATTTCCCAAAACAATTTCTAGACTATGATTAATACCCCAAAAATTAGAATAATTTGATTGTAAATACTTCCAAAATATTATTAACATTTATCACTAAATAATGTCAATTATACATAAATTCTCATTCTAAAATTTAATTTACATAATCATATAATCTTTAATTATGTTGGACATTTTTATAAATAAACTGGATAACCACAAATCCACAATAATACTATATATGCATCCAAAATTTAGTTCAAATTTTATTCTTGAAAATAATCCCCATAGTATTCTATTTACCTTAATCATATTGGATTCCCAAAATTATGAACGACTTATGAAATAACATTAATCTACTAAAAATCCATCAAATAAAACCTATAAAGGGGTGTTTATGACTCTAAAATTATAATCAACCTTACAATTATAAACCCATTATCATTTCTAAAACCCTTAATAACAGCTCTCATGAAAAATTCTTAATCTCCAAAGTTGACTAAACCCTACTCTAATACCGTCATTAAGGACCTAGCTTAAAACAATACATATTAAATATATTTTAAAACCACTATTCACATTCTTTTCCCAGTGATCATTTAGTTTTAGAGTTTCAAGGAATTATGAAAAACTCTTAAATAGAAAACCCACACATTATAAGTTGATAGTTATACTGAGTATCAATTTCTTCCACCATATAAAACTATTTAAGAAAAAACATTATTTAAATAATTTAAACTCTTTATCAATTTCAACATGACTTCATCATTCCATTAAAAATCAAGTAAAAAACATTTAAAAACATGGCACGAGAACAAAAATCGAAGTAAGGAATATAAGAGTTAAAAATGGTAGTCCAATTAAAACCAGAAAAGTCATATAACGTATAAATTTATCATCAATTTTTTTTGATCATTTGGAATAAAAAATTTAAATATTAAATATACATATATATTATCTTAAAATGAAATCATTTAAACAAATATCAAGAAATTAAAACCAGTTTTGGTTAATTAAAACATTATATTACTAAAACCATTTTGACACCCTTTTGATTGGATTAACTGTATGGCCAGCTTCCGACATTTTCATTACCCAATACATTGGAGTGTTATCTAGGCGCACCAATGATTTAAAATATTAATGGATTACTAATATCTCTCTAGGTGACCCCATGTTAATCTATAACGATCTTACACAGTGTTAACTGGGACACCACATGTTAAGCTATAACGGGCTTTCCTAGTTTTAGCTAGGAGACCCCATGTTTTTCTTTAATAGGATTTCCCAGTTCTTTCAATGCCACCCCATGTTATGTTGTAATTTCATTTCCCAACGCTATCTAGTCTGCCCCATGTTAAGAAATAATGGGATTTCTCAGCACTATCTAGGCCACCCCAAGTTATTGAATCAATTAAAATGTTTTATTTTTTACTATTTATAAAAAATAATACATATATGAAAAATACCAAAAAATAAACTAATGAAAATTTAGATATTCCGCATTAAAAAATGAATTTTTTAATCAAATAAAATTTATATGTATCAAAATTTAGATTTAAAATAAGTGTGTCATGAAATGGTGACAAAAATAAATTTGGAAAATATAGCTTTTACGCATAAAATGGGATTTTTTATATCATATCTAGAAAACACATTGGATGAATGGTAAAAATTAGATTGAATATATTATATATATATATTTACTTAGTATTATACAAAAAGGGTCGTTTGTTGTTTTACCTGTCTAAAATAGACTAATACGCTTTTAAATAAATTTTCAAAAAATATTTCCCTTTATTTTCAAAAGGGGTTTACTTTCATTTATAATTAATTGGTTACCAAATAAATAGTTATATATAAATGATTACACCATATTTTTATAATTCAATTAATCCAATTTATATTATCCATTCCAACAGCTAGGTTATAACAGTCACATTTAAATAATAATATTTATTTGTTCATTTATGTTTGATATGTCATATATTGTATGATATTGAACATAGTATTTCTTTCTATATACTTATCATGTTGCACTCATTTCATCCCCAACCATGCATGACCCCCACCATATATCTCATTGTCTACCATCGGTATAACTAGAAGTTAATTTTTAAAGGACAATGAGGGAGAGGGGTATTTAGCCATCTCTATCCTCCCCATATTAGATGTTAGAGAAAAACACCCCTAGGAATTTGGGTGTTGTTCAGGTTACTCATCTCAAGTGGTATGCATAAAAAAATGAAAATATTTGTATATAATAGTCTCACACAAGACCACACCAGTGGGTTCAAACAAGCAACCCAGCTATAACCATTTCTATGATAGTACTAATGTCACACCACTATTCACTGCCACTAATATAGAACAACTGTCACAAACTGAATCTGGTCGCCATCAAACCAGCACCAAACCCGGCTCATGGAAAGACCCGAAGGGCATTCCCCATCCCCACGGGCTGGAACAAGTGACCGGGTATCAACAAAATTCATTTGGGAACGATTTACACGAGTTTGGGTTCATAAGATAACCAAAAACAAACTACAAACCAAATCTGAAAAATTATGCCAAACAAGAATTAATAAAAATTCAGAACTTAGTATATGAGTTTAAACAAGACACACGAGGTCCAAATGTACATAAAAGTAGCAGCAAACAGCCCATGATACTCCACACGACAAGGGGTCATCACCCACAAGTCGTCTCCACAACACCGCACCATCGAGAGAAACTAGCAACCCGAACCGCCATCGCCCAAGGCTTTTTCTTTGCCTGTATCAAACATGATCAAGTATACTTACACCCAAAGGTGTAAGTAGGGTGTGAGACTAAGCCCAATAGGATATCACCCAAGGATTTCAAGTGATAGGCATTGTAAAATAAAAGGCTTGCAAGAGTTATAAATAGATAATAGTGGCATTTATTTCTAAAAGTGCAACTTTGAAAAGAAAATAACTTTCAATGGGGATAACTATAAAGAATCAGTGAAATTGAATAAATCATTCAAGCTTCTTGTTTTCACATCCCAAAATACCATAAAGAATGTTTAAATGCCAAAAAGGCCACGAGCACCAAGCGTAGGAACCCCCCCTAGGTACTAGTTTGTTGTGAGCCCCAAGTACATCGTACCTCGGTGAAAGTAACCATAACGAAATTCGTTCTCATGCACGAGCCACTAGTAGGGAGAATACCCATAACCTAGTGGTCTCCAATAATCTCCATTATAGTTTTGTTAGTGTTATGCATGTCATACTTGCTAAGTGAACCATGGTCAAAACCCCTACGTTCACTAGCGTACTAGTACACGTTAGCCCACCTAGATACCCGGGTTTCCCGTATTGTGCTCAAATAGTCACCAAATGCTACCAAAATCAATATTCACATATAAATATCAGTTCTGGTCACACACATTAAAAACAGTATCTACACCTTCTTTTCACCTTTTGCATAACTCAATAAACCATTTATAATTTCCATAAAACAATTTCAAGAAAATTAATCAAATGTTGAACATTAAATTCATCTAATGTCCCATATTTAAAACCAAATGGAGACCAATATTATACCAAAACACAAATTTCAGCATCAAAACATTTTTATAAATCCAATCCCTGAATTATAAAACAACACCAAGAGGCACAATACGTGTTACACATGTAAAACACCGATTTTCACACAAGATTGACACTTAAAAATCTACAACTTTTAAAATGCTACCCAAATCAATTTTTGAAATCAAAATACTGAATGATGAACATAATGGAAACCTAAATACATCAAGACTAATCATTATACAATACCTACATATGAAATCACCTACCAAAAGAGTCAAAACCCCCAAATCCTTATGCGTCACTTCAACCGCACCTCCGCCGCACCACATAGGAGTAATATTGAACCTAAAACCAGAGGATTGGACCACGAAACTCAAAACTAAAACCCTAGGTATGAAACCTCATCTTCTGGGCATTTGGGGATTCAATAAAAAAGGAATAAACCATAAGAAGAAGGGAGGAATAAGGAAGATAAACAACTTACTTGAGAAATCTGGACGTTTTTTGGAGCTTCATAAGTTCGGCCCTAAATCGCGACCAATATGAGCTCCAAAGAGGAGAAAACGAAGATGGGTGTGTGGCTGGGTTCGATGGGAATGTGTGAGAGGTGTAATCACCGAAAAAGGATAAAAAATAAATATTTTATGGAATAATTACAAAACAATTTTAAAACTGGAAATGGGCTTTCGGGTTGGCCCAATACCTAATTTTATCACCCAAATCCAT
Organism: Viscum album; assembly: GCA_963277665.1. NCBI lineage: Eukaryota > Viridiplantae > Streptophyta > Magnoliopsida > Santalales > Viscaceae > Viscum > Viscum album. The sequence continues at coordinate 2,022,569,792 of OY728137.1, read as the reverse complement.
GATTCTAATGAATTTTTAAGGGGCACAAAATTATTTTGTGGTTTTAATATTTAAATGAAGGTCATTATTGAAGTTGAATGGTTGAAAAATGTTGAAAAACAAAGGAGTTATTAAAGAAACAAAATATACTATCAAAACTGGAAATGGGCTCATAGGTTGGCCCAAATTTTGGAAACCCACTATTTCCTTTAAAAATGCATGAAAAACCACCAAAACAAATCAAGTTTTTAAATTAAATTAAAAATACCTCTAAATATTTCATGTATGTGACAATTCTACCCCCCATTAAGGACTTTCCGCCCCGGAAAGTCAACATGAGGCTTGATTGGAAAACAAGAACGGGTACTCTTCCTCGACCCACGACTTTCGCTCCCATGTCTCATGTGTATCATTTCCATGCTTCCATAGAACCCGGACTAATGGAATAGACTTCCCTCGAAGTATCTTCTCTTGGGAGTCCACTATTTTCACTGGCCTCTCAACAATAGTCAAGTTAGGATCTATCTCCAGTTCTTCCCAACTCAACAATGGGGACAGATCCGGGTAGTATTTTATCAACTGAGAAACATGGAAGACATCATGGATGGACGTCAACTGAGAAGGTAAGGCCAACCTGTATGCCACCTTTCCAATACGTTTGATGATCTCAAATGGCCCGACGTACCGCGGAGTCAGTTTACCTTGCTTCCCCAATCGACGATGGCCTAAACGAGGGGCCACCTTCAAGAATACTCTTTCACCCACAGAAAACTCTAGGTCTCGACGCCTCCAGTCAACATATGATTTATGACGACTCTGAGCTGTCAATAAATGTTGCCTGATTAATTTTACCTTCTCAGATGTCTCATGCACCATACTCGGCCCCAGTAGTGAGGTCTCACCTACCTCAGCCCAACAGAGGGGGGACAGACAAGGCCGACCATAGAGCGCCTCAAAAGGAGCCATTCGAATCGAGGATTGGTAACTGTTATTATAAGCAACCTCAACCAATCCCAAATGGGTATCCCAAGAACCTCCAAAGTCTAGGACACATGTAAAAAGCATGTCCTCCAAAATCTGATTCGCCCGCTCTGTCTGACCATCCGTCTGCGGATGGTATGATGTGCTCATCTTAATCTGGGACCCCAAGGCCTTCTGAAGGCCTTCCTAGAATCGAGATGTGAAACGAGGGTCTCTATCTGTGACAACTGCTGATGGCACACCATGGAGTCTCACCACCTCCTGATGATACAAACAGCCCAACTCATCCACTTTAGATGTATCTCTAATCAGAATGAAGTGGGCTGATTTGGTTAGATGATCAATCACCACCCAAATGGCATTCTTAGCTCGAGGTGTACGAGGTAATCCAACAATGAAGTCCATGGCAACCTCGTCCCACTTCCAGGTAAGAATGGGTAGTTGTTGGAGCAAACCGGAGGGCCTTTGGTGCTCTGCTTTCACCTACTGGCATGTGTAGCATCTCGACACAAAGTCCTCTATGTCTCGTCTCATACCAGGCCACCAAAACTGCCGACGGACATCATAATACATCTTAGTGGCACCCGGATGGACAGCCCACTGAGACTGGTGGCTATCCTGCATCACCACCTTCGGTAGAGATAACAGCACTACCGAACGACCCTTGAAGCACAATATGCCCTCGGGAGACGACGACCAATCAGAGGATGTCTCCCCACCATGAAGAAACTGCTTCGATCGCTGACAAAGCTCATCACTAGGTTGTTCCTGCTGAATCAACTCCAACAGAGAAGGAGTCAACTGGATGCTTGCCAAGAATTCCCCTCCACTATGTTCCTTGGTCTCCACATGCATCTGAGAAAAGATCCCCATCAATGTCCACTCATCACTGGACTTCCTCAAAGCCTGCACTGGAACCCTTCTTCTCAAGGCGTCGGCCACTACATTACCCTTACCTGGGGTATAGACAATGTCAAAATCAAACCCCTGCAAGTACTTGATCCAGCGACGCTGCCTCATGTTGAGGTCCTTTTGTGAGAAGATATAAGCCAAGCTTTTTTTTATCAGAATAGACCACAAACTTCTCCCCAAAGAGGTAGTGACGCCACGTCTTCAAAGCATGCATCACTGCTGCCAACTCCAAGTCATGGGTTGAGTAGTTCTTTCATGTGGCCGGAGATGGCGAGAGCCATACGCCACCACGTGATCATCCTGCATAAGCACACACCCAAGACCCATACCTGAGGCATCACAATAAACCACATATCCCTTTCCAGCCTCTGGTAAAATCAGCACGGGGGCAGTAGTCAATCGCCTCTTCAGCTCCTCGAATGATGCCTGACATTCTAGACCCCATACCAACTTCACCCCTTTCCGGGTGAGGGTAGTCATCGGTGAAGCAAGCCGAGACAAATCCCGAACGAATCGCCTATAATAACCAGCCAGGCCAAGGAAACTCCTAATCTCGAACACATTCGTCGGCTGCTCCCATGACATAACCGCACTAATCTTATCAGGGTCCACTGAAACTCCATTCTTTGAGATCACATGCCCGAGAAATCTCACCTCCCTGATCCAAAAATTGCACTTTGACAAATTTTCATAGAGGCGGTGATCCCGTAATGTACCCAAAACGACCCTCATGTGATGTTCGTGTTCCTCCTCAGAGCTAGAGTATACCAGAATGTCATCCACGAACACCACAACAAAGGAATCAAGATATTGATGAAAACCCTATTCATAAGTGCCATAAATACTGCTGGAGCAATTGTCAATCCAAAGGGCATGACCAAATAATCAAAGTGGCCGTACCTGCTTCGGAAGGCTGTCTTTGGGATATTTGACTCCTTCACCCTGAGTTGATGATACCCTGAACGTAGGTATATCTTTGAGAACCACTTTTCCCCCTTCAACTGATCAAACAAATTTTCTATTCTGGGTAAAGGGTATTTGTTTTTAATTGTTACCTTATTCAGCTTCTGGTAGTCAATGCACAACCGGAGGGATCCATCAGCCTTTTTTGCAAACAACACAGGAGCGGCCCAAGGAGAGATTCTCGGGTGAATGAATCCTTTGGATTCTAAGTCGTCCAGCTATATATTTAATTCCCTCAACTCGGTGGGGGCCATGCGATAAGAGGGAAGAGATATCAGTTGTGTTCCCGGCGCCAGATCAATTGAAAACTCCACATCCCGCTCTGGGGGAAAGCCAGAAAAATCATCTGGGAATACCTCCGGAAACTCATTCACTACATGAGGTAGTGCACCTTAAGGGGAAAGACCATCCTCTAGCATAAGAGAAGATAACTAGAAGATAACACTTCCCAACTATGGGAGTGGAGGCCCTGCGCGACCTGACCGAGGATGCCATTCTCCATGAAAAACCTGACGACTCCCATCAGGTGCCGTGAAACTCACACGCCATCTATAGCAATCGATGTGCTCCTGGAAGTTTACTAGCCAATCCATCCCTAGTATGAAATCAAAAAGGTCCATATCTAAGACCAAGAGGTCCCACTCCATCTCAACCCCTGACACAGAAAGCGCACATGATGGGCACCTGAGACCCTGCTCCTTCTTCTTTCCCAGCGGTGTCACCAACTCTATTGCGAATGACATCAAATCAGTTGGAAGATTCAGAATGTCCACAAAATGGGCAGAAATGAATGAAACAGAGGCACCAATATCAAAAAGAGTAGCAGTTATAGAAGATGAAATCAAAAAGGTACCTCGAACAGTCGACGGTCCCACCTCTGATCCTGGTGGTGCATGATCCACCGCATGGAGATGTCCAGTCTCTTCCTGAAGATGACCCCTAGTCTGTGGCTGTGCCCTAAACTGGCTCTGCCCAGAAGATGACCCAACCCTACCACCACGGCTTCCAAATCGAGATCCCCCAGTCCTCGACGGCTCCGACTGTGCTGGCACTCCTCTGGGAGCCATGGATCCTGCCCCACTTTTATGTGGACGCGCTATCCCGCAAAATAGTTGCACGTGTCCCATACCTCCACACTGGAAACATGTCTTCGGAGGACGAGGGCATGTTGGACGGATGTGCCCGGGCTTCCCACACTGGTGGCACACGACCGATCTCGCATCAGAAGCCACTGATGACAACTACCTAGAAGAGTTCCCTGAACTGCCTCCTCCTTTCTTCACATGATCCTCCCGCTTCCTTTTCTTCTCTGAGGAGCTTCCACATCCCACTGCTGATACAAAACCATAGAAACCAGCCATGCCTTTTCTATCAATCTCCACCATGCATGCCCGATCAACGACCTCCGCATAGGTCCTCAGCTTAAACAAGAACACCTGGGAGTATATCTCTGGTCTCAAGCATTTCTCAAACCTCTGGGCCTTTGCTTGCTTATTAGAGACAATTTCTGGAGCATACCGAACCAACTCAGAGAAACAGTTGGCATACTCCATCACAGATAGATTTCCCTGAACAAGTTCCTTGATCTCTCTAGACCTGGCATAAGCCAACACCTCAGGGCAGTACTGTTCATTGAAGACAGCCTTGAAATCTCCCCAGCGCATCTGCTCATTCTTCCCAGCCTAAAGCACTGACTCCCACCATTTACGGCTGGGACCCTCCAACAGAAAGGAGGCACACTTCACCCTGAGCTCCTCGGGTGTTTCCAGGAACTCAAACATACGCTCGATCTTCTCGAGCCATTCCTCTTCTTCTTGGGGTTCTGAGCTGCCTCGGAAGGTTGGAGGCTTATTTTTCAGGAACTCCTGGGCCTTGTCCTTTCTAGGACCAGTCTCATCCTCTCTAATAGGAGCTGGAACTGGAGCTGGTCCATATCCTAGAGCCTGGACAGCCCAGACCACGGCCTCCACTAGACTCTGATCAATTGCTATGGGAGAACTCTCTCCGGCTTCCTCCCGTGGGTGCGTGAGAGCTTTCCGGGGAGGCATGTTGCGACAAAATGTAACAGTCATAAATTAATAATCAATACCACAATTATGAAAATTTTAATCAAATACCTCAAATATAGATACTCAAAACACATTTTAGTAATAAAATAAACGACTACAACACATCGGCATGATGTCCACATGTGGTCTGCAACCCACACGTCTCACCTGGAAGTGAATTCAATCTTTAAATTCCAATATCCCCTGGTGACTCAGGGTATGCCATGAGAGGTGTGGGCCAGACACCCTACTCACAACCAAAACCCCGATCCCCGATAGTCCTAGCTCCTATCTATCCTGACTCGTCCCAAAATAACAATATAACCCAAAAACATTAATCTCATTTGATACCATTTCGTCACGAACCGAATCTGGTCGCCATCAAACCAGCACCAAACCCGGATCATGGCAAGACCCGAAGGGCGTTCCCCATCCCCACGGGCTGGCACAAGTGCTCGGGTATCATAAAAATTCATTTGGGAACGATTTACCCGAGTTTGGGTTCATAAGATAACCAAAAACAAACTAGAAACCAAATCTGAAAAATTATGCCAAACAAGAATTAATAAAAATTCAGAACTTAGTATATGAGTTTAAACAAGACACAACATGTCCAAAGGTACATAAAAGTATCAAAAAACAGCCCATGAGACTCCACATGACAAGGGGTCATCACCCACAAGCCGTCTCCACAACACCGCACCATCGAGAGAAACTAGCAACCCGAACTGCCATCGCCCAAGGATTTTCATTTGCTTGTGTCAAACATGATCAAGTCTACATACACCCAAAGGTGTAAGTAGGGTGTGATAATAAGCCCAATAGGATATCACCCAAGGATTTCAAGTGATAGGCATTGTAAAATAAAAGGCTTGCAAGAGTTATAAATAGATAATAGTGGAATTTATTTCTAAAAGTGCAACTTTGAAAAGAAAATAACTTTCAATGGGGATAACTATAAAGAATCAGTGAAATTGAATAAAACATTCAAGCTTCTGGTTTTCACATCCCAAAATACCATAAAGAAAGTTTAAATTCCAAAAAGGCCACGAGCACCAAGCGTAGGAACCCCCCCTAGGTACTAGTTTGTTGTGAGCCCCAAGTACCTCGTACCTCGGTGAAAGTAACCATAACGAAATTCGTTCTCATTCACGGGCCACTAGTAGGGAGCATACCCATAACCTAGTGGTATCCAATCATCTCCATTATAGTTTTGTTAGTGTTATCCATGTCATACTTGCTATGTGAACCATGGTCAAAACCCCTCCGTTCACTAGCGTACTATTACACGTTAGCCCACCTAGATACCTGGGTTTCCCGTATTGTGCTCAAATAGTCACCACATGCTACCAAAATTAATATTCACATATAAATATCAGTTCTGGTCACACACATTCAAAACAGTATCTACACCTTCTTTTCACCTTTTTCATAACTCAATAAACCATTTATAATTTCCATAAAACAATTTCAAGAAAATTAATCAAATGTTGAACATTAAATTTGTCTAAAATCCAATATTTAAAACCAAATGGAGACCAATATTATACCAAAACATAAATTTCAGCATCCAAACATTTTTATAAATCTAATCCCTGAATTTTAAAACAACACCAAGAGGCACAATATGGGTTACACATGTAAAACACCCATTTTCACACAAGATTGACACTTAAAAATCTACAACTTTTAAAATGCTACCCAAATCAATTTTTGAAATCAAAATACTGAATGATGAACATAATGGAAACCTAAATACAGAAATCCAACTCATTATACAATACCTACATATGAAATCACCTACCAAAAGAGTCAAAACCCCCCAAATCCTTGTGTGTCACTTCAACCGCACCTCCGCCGCACCACAAAGGAGTAAGATTGAACCTAAAACCAGAGGATTGGACCAATAAACTCAAAACTAAAACCCTAGGTACGAAACCCCATCTTCTGGACATTTGGGGATTCAATAAAAAAAGATGAAACCCTAAGAATAAGGGAGGAATAAGGAAGGGAAACAACTTCCTTGAGAAATCTGGACGTTTTTTGGAGCTTCAGAAGCTCGGCCCTAAATCGCGATCAATATGATCTCCAAAGAGGCGAAAACGAAGCTGGGGGTGTGGCTGGGTTCAATGGGAATGGGGGAGAGGTGGAATCACCGAAAAAAGATAAAAAATAAATATTGTATGAAAGAATTACAAAACAATTTTAAAACTGGAAATGGGCATTCGGGTTGGCCCAATACCTAATTTTATCACCCAAATCCATGATTCTAATGAATTTTTAAGGGGCCCAAAATTATTTTGTGGTTTTAATATTTAAATGAAGGACATTTTTGAAGTTTAATGGTTGAAAAATGTTGAAAAACGAAGGAGTTTTTAAAGAGACAAAATATACTTTCAAAATTGGAAATGGGCTCTTAGGTTGGCCCAAATTTTGGAAACCCACTATTTCCTTTAAAAATGCATGACAAACCACCAAAACAAATCAAGGATGTAAATTAAATGAAAAATACCTCTAAATATTTCATGTATGTGACCACAACCAACCAAAATAATCACACAACATGGCCACTACCATAGTTCTATTTTTGATTAATTTTTGTTGAAAATTTAGCCTTAAATATTTAACAATTTAATTATTGATTTAAATTATCTGTATTGAATTCATTACCATTTAATAGTTTTTCATATATGTCAAAATTATTCCATTTATACTAACCCAATACCAAGAAACCACCATGTCAAGCCGTTACATTAAAACCAAGGACACCAACCCACAAAAAAATACATGATGTCTTAAACAACCAAGCCCGTTAACCTACATTAAACTAAGGCTAATAAACTATAATACAAGATGGTACCAACCCACAAACAACAACAGTCACAAATCTATGCACATTAAGTCTATCATAGTACATAAATATTCCATAAAATCTATTCATTTACCATCTTTATTTATATAGTCATTTAATGGGTATCATCTAATAAATCCAATAATTAAATTAAAATTTCTATAACAAGTATATAAAATTAAACAATAACTACATAAAAATTAAAGAATGTTGGTAAACACATGCACATCACACCATTCACATCTATTTCGTTAGTAAGGTTTATTATCTTCACTATAATAATTTATATCACTCATCCAATGGAACCAAATGAATGAAAATCTCAAAGATGTACATAGAATGGGAGATCACTTAAATACCCTTCCCCAATAAAGGATTTTTGATTCATTAAAAAAAGAAAATCATGATAGAATAAAGAATTGGAAAAATACCACACAATGGATTCAACAATAAATATAAAATTCAATGACTCCCCATTAAATCGTAGCCTTATAAACAACCAAATAAAATCAACAAACCTTTTGTAAAACATCAAATGAAACAAGGAATAACTCTGAGATAAAGTCAGTAAGAACTCATATAGAGTTTCTAATATTGAATCTCTATAAGCCTCTGATGAATTCTAAATATTATAGGCACTTATAAATATAATAACATATTGGTATTTATTATTATTAGAGATAAGGAATAGTATAACAAGGGAAGTGAAGAAGGGCCTCCCAATTTTAAACAACATATAAATCACAATATTCATGACATGAGTGGCTAGATCACACTGTTAACCACATGTTGTTCACATACACTAACAACATGGCACTCGACCCAAAAAACCAAGTATGTATTTCACATCATTACTAAATCTTTTCACATATTGAATGCTTTTATGATCAAAAAACAAAAAACCACTATAAAGATTAATTTCACGAACAACATGTCACACCATTAATCAAATGAAAGAGTAAATTTTAGAAAATAGGTCTATATCTTCATGAATCCTCCCTATAAAACATCATTCATACCCTGAACCTATGATTCAAGTGTGAATTTACACATAGAGTACTGGAATTAACCTCATCTTTTACAATCCATTACTCAATCCCATTCTAAGGAACTAAAAACCAAAAACATGAAATGTAAAGGACTATAATTGTCTAGGAAATTTTATTTGATACCTATAAAATTATTATACTCATTTAGAATCCAGACTAAATAGAAAATTATATCTCCAACCATCATAAACAACCACACACTCCCCTAGAAGGTACCTTAGAATCCATGATGAAAGCATACCTCAAAACATATCCCCGTGTTCTCAAAACAGAACTATATGAAGTAAAAAACCATAAAAAATATAAAATAAAGTAAAATAAGACATCAAAAAAAACAAATCCGTAGAATTTTCGCACATATATACCTCCAACTCCCATGCACTCTTATATACCCCACTTGTCGTCAATAAGACTCAAACTGAGGGAAGTTGTTTCACCCATGATCAACTAAAATCTAAGACCTATGGTCAAATAAAATCCACTTTTATTTGGATGGTCTACAGTTTGAATCCATCAAAAAACCTTATTGTGTCATCTGTAAATAAAAAAAATTAGATAGCTTTCTGTATAGGAAATATTGTACTGCCAAAAATCCCGTGAATTATTTAGGATAAATATAGATATTAAATATGAATGTTATATTCTGATTTATTTAATTTGTAAGTATGAATTATAGTATCCCAAATATGAAATATTTTTACAAGAACAACAAATACTACTTTCAATACAAATTAAATGTACTTGGTATAACCAAATAACTAAAATAATACTTTCATACATAGAAATATATTTCTCTAAATTTTGTGTTTTCTTTCCAGAATCCATTAAAAATATTATTATATAAAAATAAAATATGTTTCTAATATGAATAATATATTACCCATAAATTAACTAGTAAATGATAAGAAGAATAAATAAAAAATACTTAACAATTTAAAAAGAAAATTTTCAATATTAACAGTTTTCACTGTATTTTGGAAGATTATTTAAATAGTAGATTCTAAAATTCTTGAAATTTAATTAGGAAAAACGAATATCATTTTTTAATGAATAATAATAATACAATCCAAAGATTATTTTCTGATATTTTTCTGAAGTATGATAATTTTAGGTGAACAGTGAAATATAAAGTTTTCTAATATTGTGGATTTTATGATATTATTATTATGTATAATTGAATTTTAAATTGGTTAAAATATTTTAAAAGGACAAAAATTGATTTTGTAATTAAATTAATTTTATTAAAATTTTAGATTAAATTTATAATACATTATTTGATATTTTAGAATTTTTGTTATATATTTTTTTAAAAAATTAAATACATTACACATTTAGTTATTTAAAATATACCTTAAACACATTAAAAATTAAATTAAAAAATATATTTCAAATTTTCAATCATTAGTTTCAAATTATATTATAAGAACCATTTTATTTTGGGGAACCAAATTTTTTTCCATGTAAACACTAGATAATGTGGTGAAAACTAAAATGGTAAAAAACTTGTAACATTAATGATAAAGGGGATAACATGATTAAAAAATTATAATTCAATGTTATAGTTTTTGATGGAATATAAATCTTATTCAATCATCTATTTATAAATTATTTTTCTAGTTTCCTTGAGAATGACTTCACATTATAGAAATGTTTTGGGTATTAACAAAAAATAAAATCCTTTTCACTTATGAAAGAGACACTCTTATCCTCACATCATCGGACACCAAAATCTCTTAATTTAGTTAAAAAAACTTCCCAAATCATGTATACACACTTCTGGAGATACTAATTGGGTTCTTTTATTCTCAAAAGGAAATCCGTCAATGGTTTCATTACCCCTCACAATGGAGATAAACTAAGTAGTGATGTATTTGTTTCAACCATTTGTCTTTTCTATTTATTTATATTATTTTCACATTTATAAAATTTCATCACAAAACATTTAAATTAATAAATAATTATCCTTTATATAATTTTATGTTATTATTATATATTTACAACCATTAAACACCCTCTCATGTTTTATTAAAAATTAATATGTGAATCATTCATTGTGCAGACAACCGCCTCGACGAATAAATTTTTTATTTTACTTCAGTTTAAAAAATGGATGGTTATAGTTTACATTTGAGGTGTATATATGATATATATATATATATATATATATGGTTAATATATATCTTTAAAATGGTTCTCTTTGGATATCCAAAAATCTTTCCCTCATTATATGGTAATCCATAGATATCAGTAAATAACCAAAAACAATTTCATCGCTATTTTCGTCTTCAAGAAATGTCACTAAACATACCATGTAATGGAATTATAACATTACATGTATTTATAAATGAAAAAATATATAACATATAATTGTTTTTAAATGATGATCCATCAGAGAAAAGGAATATCAACACAACTTTTATGTACCTAGTTAAAAATGGTCCAGATTTTTAACACTGGATGTTGAAAAGAGATTACAACAATATAATAAAAGAGGTGAATTATTTCAAGTCAAGATTATAAATTTATATTTATATAAATAAGGTTATGAAGTAGTTAATTAAGGTTGTTATGTTTATGATATAGGAGGTTAAAACAATTTTGTGGGAATCAATGGAAATGTTAAAGGGCATGGAAACTCAAACTATTTTATATAAGTTATACAATTTCTTATTAATATTATTTTTACAAGAATTTACATTACAATTTATGACCCATTTATATTCCTCAGCACAAATATTTTTTAAATCAATTTTATTTTCATGAATGGTATTTTTACAATTTTTTTAAAAAACGAATCATATATTTTGAAAAGTGAATCAGAAGTATGACTTTTACATCTGATGACACCAAATGTTATAAAAAAAATTCAAGATTTGGTTTTCATTCTATTCTAATGAAAAACTTATGATAGGGTAATTTTTCATTTTCACCCTATATTCTCTTTTATTTTGTGAAAACATTGTATGATCATGTTTGTGGAATAAAATAATTTAATTGATGATGTTATTAAATAAAATTTAGATGATTTTTGAATACTATTTTATTTTAATGAATTCTTTAGAAAATGTTAATTATTTATTTTTTAATTTTATATAAAACCCATTTTTCTTTCTATGAGATCTTTATGAATATTTAATTATTTCCATTTGGATGATTTATGAACCCCATTTTATTTATAGGGGATGTTTATGATGTGAAAGGTGAATAATTTTTATGTAGTTCATTTATGTATGGATGAATGAGGGTGGGGTCCTATATTTTCCTCCATTAAATTTGTTAGGTATTTATATCTCATGAGATAACTATTCATGAGTACATATTTGATTCTCATCAGCATAGTTCTTGATGATGTGGTTCATGAATGTAATGTTTCTTCATGTTAATGTTTGTGATGTTTTGGAATTCATTTAATGAAAATGTTTTTGCTTAATCTTATGAAACAATCCTTGATAAAGGTTAGTTCACCCATTACTACACATTTAATATCACCACTTTATAATGTTTCCATTCCCCATCTAGTATGGATTATAATACAATTTATTTGTCTCCAAAATTGTATAATAGGGTGTCTTTAAGGAGAAGTGATCTAATTTATTGTAAAATAAGATGATTATACATATTATCTCCAAATACACTGAACCTATTTGAACTTGTGATATTATTATTTATGAAATTTACTATTTTTGAAATATAATTATGAAAAAAGTGATGTTTAGATTGGGTTTATATAATTTGAATCCGAGAAAAGGTTTTGTTACATTTGGATTTTGGGGAAGTAATTTTTAGAATTATGTTTATACAACCTTATTGGAAAATCAGGAAGATTAGCGTTGTTATATGATGATAAAATATTGGTAATTTTTTGAGTAGGTGTTTTTTATATTAAATAAATCAGTATTTGGATAATAGAATGTGGATGCATGATCTGGTATTGTTTTACCAAGGGGTAATAACCCAGAAGAGAGTGTGTTCGGTATTAACTCAACTATGACCTAGAGCATGAAAATGAGGACAAACTATACACCTAGATAGAAACTCGTGGTGGATATGTTTTTTTGGTCTCATACCCATTACAAACAATTATAAATAATTTATTTCCCGATTAATTTGAGGGATTATGTTAAGAAGTATTGGAAATTCAAACCAAATTTTTTAAAAAGAATGATATAGGATAAAACCATAATTATTGACTAACATGATAGTGTCAATGAATAAAAAATTTTGAGTTTTAATTCATTTTTTGTTTTCATTCCCTTCTGATGTTTATTTTTTTAGTCATATTAACTATTTTTTGGTTTTAGTACTATCTGAAACTATAAGGAATTTTGTTAACAATCATTGTGAGGGATAATGTGATGGTTTCTTCAATAAAGAACCTATTGGATTTAGAGCTATAGTGCAAGACCTCATAGAAATTCTCACTCAACTATCCCAATATAATAATAATATCATGAACCATTTTGATCTCTTGAGTTCACTATAGAGGGTGTAACTTGTTATTGAGTTTTTCATGAGGTAATTCCCACCCTCTTCCTATGTATCCTAAAATCTAGTTATCATTGATTAATGGATAATTGTTATGAAAAATATGTTATCTATTCTATAGTGCTCAAAAAATTTATTTTTTTGTATGGTTACTATTTTTAAGGAGAGGACAAGAAATAGAGGACTCCTATTAAGATTACAATGATGAAAGAATAATCAGTCTCAATTGAAGTGAGGAATTTAGAAATTTGTTCTTTAACTTCTATTTTTCTCATACTCTTTCCATGAATATTGATATTTAATTTTTAGAGTTGAAACAAAATGAGTTAAAATCCATTACGAAAAATTATACAATAATCATGAGTCTTATAATATAAACGTCTAGTTTTTTCTATGATCTAGAATGTAAAATTAATCATTTCATTAATGGATTAATATATAGACATCAATAGGATTTGTACATATGATATATTGGAATCTGTAAAGAGGTTATTCAATTTGTGTTAAAGGTGTATATGGAATCTATGGTTCCTTAATACTCAAAATATGTAAAAATGAATATATAATACCCAGGGAGAATTGATGGTAAGATAAATGGGGGGGTTTGACCCCTTAATTGCTAAAATTTGGAGAGTAAGTACCATATTAATTTCTTTACTGGATCTAGTAGGTGTTTTATATGTTTTAAAGTAGTCCACTAAGACCTAACTAGCAAAGAAAGGAGAAAAGTATGGCTAATACATTTTGGGGGAGAGGGTCACCACTAACAATTTTCCATTACTATAATTCTTCAAGGGGAAGGAGTTTGACCTCTATGAAATTTATTTCCCCAACCCTCGGGCTAATGACAAAAAATAATCTTCAAATAACACCATAACATAGTGAACAAGAAGGTACTTATTGATCACAATGTTTTTGTTATATCGTGATATGTAATATATTCAAGTTACAATTTCTATTTATTCTTTATCAGTAAGTTACTTATTTGGTTCTCGTTTATCACATTTTCTCATATCATAAATTATTTATATGAATGTTTAATTACCACATCAAGTGATGGATTTCAAACCATATTAGAAAATAAATGGTGTCTTAATGATCATGTATTCCATATATAAATCAATATTGATGGAGATTTATGGAAGGATACTTCCTAAAAATAAAATTATTCTACCCTTGGTTGAATATGATGTGATTTTGGGTCTGGGTTGGTTATATCCACATTGAGATCATTCCAATTTTCTGGAAAAGTTGGTATCATATTTTGTTCAAGATAAACCTATTCTCACTCATCAACATAATGATGATCTCCCCTTGGAAAATAGTTCAATAATATGAGTTCAAAAACCAACTAATTATTGAATCATTACTCAAATGATCAGGGAGAAGCCAATATTGAAGACATGTCAAATTATGGGAATATACTGACATATTTCAAAAATAAATATTTTTTATTCCCCCAATGAATATGGTTGAGTTGTTGATTGAAATTATACCAAAATATAATCCTATATCAAAAATTATATATTTAATAGATCCCATTGATTTAGAGAATTCAAAGATGTTGCTAATGGAGAATTTGGATATGTGTTTTATCTGACCATGAGACATACCATGAGGAGCAACATTCCTTTTTATTAAGATTATAGTTGGATCAAAGTTACATTTCATTGAATATAAAGACATTAGAAATATCATAATTAAGAATAAATAAACATTACCTTATATCGAAGACAACTTAGATCAACTAATTAGAGCTCAGTTCTTCTCAAAGATTGACACTTAATCAGGTTTCCATCATTTAATAGTTAAAATGGAGGATATTTCAATGAAAACATTATGAATGGGGTATTCACACACTATTATTATAGTGATTCCAAATGGATTGTCTAATCCAAAACCATATTTATATATCTAATGAAAAAAAATTTAATCGACTGCCTATATTAATTTTTGGTTGTCTTTATTATCGATATTCTTATATACATAAAGGGAATTAAAGAGAATGAAGATATTTTTTGGACTTTCCATATAGCCTTCAGAAAGGGGAAGTTGTATTTAAAAATTATAAAATGTGAATTTTTGCTACAAAATGTTTAATTCGTGGGTATTTCATTCACTAGGAAAGACACATCTATAGATCCTTAAAAAATAGATGTAATTAGACAATGGACTATAAAAACAACTATAAACAAGATAAATAGTTTCCATGGGTATGTATTATATTACTGACCCATTGAGATAAAAATTTCATGACTATATAATTTATTAACCATGTTAAAATGGAAGGGATTCTTGTTCCTTAGGATAGCAAAATGTGAAGAAATATTCAACGAACTAAATAATAGGTCAGTCATTCCCCATGTACATACATTACCCTACAATGGTTGGGGATTTTAAAATAGAGTAATTTCTTAATGAAGAGATTAAGATGACTTATCATGAAAAATTAAAATTTAATTTCTTATTCCTCATAATAATTTAAAACCCATGACACAAATTTCTTGATACATGATTCGGAGATAGGGTTTGTGATATTTACATTTAATATTTGGTGATGTTATCTATAAGGAGAAATAACTGATATATATACTAACCAAAAGAGAAAGAAATATATATTCAAACAAAATGAATTTAATATGATTTCATGGAGATGGATAAAATTGGAAAAATATTATGATTTCCCAATATATTACCACTTAAATAATGAGAATATGGTGGATGTTCAACTTAGTATGAAAGACCATTCGTTTATATCTGTGATAATGATTAACATAGACTCAATTAATGTGGATTTTTAGAGGATAGATCTCTGAGCCATGATGTGAAGAGATAAATAAAATCTTTCCAAACTAGCTGCTCAACCATCCATTCATGTAAAGAATAAATATCATAGAATGATGGTTTAGAATTATAAAATTTTATTGTCAATATTTTGGTGCTCATCATTGATAAAGATGGATTAATAAGTTTTGGAACTAGAATAGGTTTCCCATAACAACTATAATTGATGAGGGAAATCCCATATGATTTTCATAGCTCATGCTTCTCTATTCATCCAAGTGGTATGAAGATGTATTGAGATATATGGAAAAAATAATAGTGGGATAGCATGGAGATAGAGAATACAGAATATATATCGTGATGCTTGGTATGCTATTATTTTAAGGCATAATGTCAAATTTTTATCATTGTTTTACAATTATTACCCATACTATCATAAAAATGATAATACATCACCAGGGATTTCATCACAAGACTCCAAAAAATTTCTTAAGTCTATAATGATATTTTTATTTTAGTCAATTTCCATACAAATTTGGTACATTTTATTTCCACCAAATAAGATTTCCCTCATGAGTAACTCACTATAGTATACATAATATAAGTTGTAAGAATGTATAGAGTATCAATATCTGTTATATCTAATCGAGGTTTGTGGGTTTTGATGAGGTTTTGGATAAGTATTATGAAATAATTAGATATATAGCCGAGTTTTAGTAAAATATATCATCTTCAGGAATATTTTTAGTCTGATAGGATAATTTCATCCCAAGAGGATATTATGAGATCTTGTTTGATACATTTCCAAGGCTATTGGGATCAATAACTCCCTTGGAAGTGTTCTCCTATAACGAAATCTTTGATTCTACCATTAATATGGAACTATATGAGGATATGCGTAGGTATAGATGGAGTAGTATAACATACCTTGATGATGTTAGAGAGAGGAATCTGATAGGTCCTGAACTTGTCCAAGAAATTACCGAGAGTTTTCAAACCATTCAGTGACATATTAATGCGGCACAAAGTTTGAAAAATAGGTATGTATATAATCATTTTTGAGATCTATAGTTTGATTTTAGTGGAAAGGAGTTCATTATAATATATCAATGGTATATAGTAATGATATTGGTGAAGAAATAAAATCTATTCTATAGGTATACAATTACCTTTATGTTCCTTGATCTATTAGTGTTGTAGATTAACAATTATCTCTCCCCATCTGATGTAACCTAATTATATGATTTGTTCCTTGTAACACATTTGAGGAACTGCCTAAAAGACTATTCACATGTACTGAACACGAAAGTTGTGTAACAGGAACATGATATCTCATATGAAGAACTAACTGTGGACAATTGGATTGAATAGATAAAGCATTTTTGAATATGAAAACTCATCTGGTCAACTATCTATTAAAAATCATATGTTTAAACAAGAAATGTGGGAAACAGAGGATATAGGGTACAAAGCACCATAACTTATTTGATTCCTTACAATGAAATTTTTAAGGTGAATATTTTTTCAAGGTGGTAGATACAATGACCTGAGTTTCCTTTTTAAATAAAAATTATATTCGATATATTACTCCATACACAACACCAATAAAAATGAAAATAATTTTTTTCTATATTTATTTATTTTATTTAAAAATAAATTCTAAAATTTTATATATTTTACTTTAAAATTATAACATCATTTTTGGATTAAAAATAATAATATAATATTAATGTTAATTTTTAGTATTCATTTAAAACATTTTAATTTTAAGTGAATTGTGAAATATATCATTTTTATTAGTATTGTGATCATTCTATAATTACTATTATATATTTATGGATTTTAAATTCATTAAACCCTTTTTATTGAAAAAATATTAATTTTAGATTTATAAATATAATTTTAAAATTTTATTTTAAATATATAGACTCATATCTTATGTATTACAATATATGTTAAATTTATGAAAAAATTAAATTTAAAACATTAAAATTTTAGTATTTTAAAATATATTTTTATAAATTTAAAACATCTCATTAAGAAAAATGGATTTCAAATATTGAATAGTTATTTACAAGTTATATATATGGTGTAATTCATTTTTAGTTACAATGGAAAATTCCCACGGTGTAAACTAATTACCATGGTGAAAATTGAAATGGTAAAAATGAGTTACTTTAGATGTAAAGTGTCTAAAATGTTTAAAAAATGTTTTTAATTGAATGGTTTAGGTTTGGATCAACACAATATCTTCATAATTAATTTATTTCTAGATTTTTTTGCCCCTTTATGTAAGGACCCTTACCCTAGTATCATAGATTTAGTGGTTAATTTATTGCATTTGGGCATGATACAAGTGATCAAATACCAAATGAACAAATAGTATATTTGTATTGGAAAACTATATACATACTTGAAAGTAATATTACATTTCAAAAAACATTAAAAATTATTATTTCTTTTTTATACATCATTGTTCCATTTAGAATATGCTTGCATGTCATTCATAATACACTTCATTATGTCCTAAGGAACGGAATCATAAGAAAAGTGTGAGATCTAATTCTCAGTGTGGGTATGAAAATAGAGGAAGATATCATAAAAAAAATAAGGAATACTAATTATGGAATGGTAAATAACAGAAACACATTCCATTTAATAAATAACATGTACATGAAGAATAATATGGTATGAATAAATTGTAACAGCCCGAGATTTTATGAAAAATATTCTTTTTAATTTTATTAATGTCTTGTGTTGTACGCTACACCAAAAGGAGCATTCACAAAACACATCCTTGACTTGCCTTGCATTACACTCAATCGCGACCTTCCTCAATAGCGTGTGTAGTACGCAATACCGAGTTTCACTAAACAGCGATATGCTATTAAAATATTATTATAACTAGCCGTTATGAATAGTAATAACCACCTTTTAAAATTTTAGAAATTTTAGCTCTCAAAATAGACTTCATTTTTGGATTTGTAGTATCAAATTTAGCCTAAGGTGAAATTTTGGTACTTTTCGGATAACTTTCATATTTTGATGAATAGTGAAAATTACTAAATTTTAGTTAAAAAAAACTTTTTCAATTGAAATAATTAATAGTGATAAATTATTAATTTGAGTGGTTTTAAAAAATATTTAGAAAATATTTTTACAATTTAATACAATGTTGGTCATTGGATGTAATTTCACATTTAAACCAGACATAAACAAGTGTCAATCTTTTGATAGATATTGTTTCTTAAAAACACGCTATTTGTTTTAACAGTGGGATTTAATTATAAAATTAATTAATGCAACTTCTATGATATGAATTTGGTAAAATAGACTTCATTTTTGAATTCGGAATATGAAATATAGCTTAGGATGAAATTTTGGCATTGTTCTAAAAAACATCAATTTTTGATGAATAGTGAAACTACTAAGTGGTAGTTAAAAAACTAAATTTTTCATAAAACTTAATTTTACCGCTTCTGTGAATGGAATTTCATAAATCCGAGAGATAAGGTTGATGTCAGTAAATAAAATGTGGTTCAATGAGATGAAAATAATTTTTGGTGAATAGTAACTTTTTACTTTTATTTACCACAGTTAGAAGTAAATAGGGTTATTAAGGGTAAAAATGATATTAATATTACCCTAACACATGTCCTAATTCTATTGGACAAGTGTATCTCGACCAAAAACAACCTTAAGTGTAAAATATTATCATTTAGGCCCACTTGGATTAGATTAGGACATTTATTATTATTTAATTCAAAGAAGAGTTAAAAGAGTTAAAATCAAAGTTTATTTACTAATACATTTTTAATATGGGTTATACATAAGATAAATTAGACTATAAATATTCATTAGAAATCCAAAAAGATTTAATACATAATTTTATTTTATTTTTAATTTTTAGACTTTAAATAATTTAATTTATTTATGACACAACAATGATTCAGTAATACCCTTTTTAAGAAAAATTAACAAAATTTATGTTATAAATGCCCAATTAAAAGTAATTTGAGACTTTTTATGACTTAAACGAATTTTCTAGGTCAATATGTCATGTTATTGTTGATTTAAGTAACATGTTTCGAACTTATCATTCTGTTATGAATTTTATAAAAATCATGTACCAAATAGTGTCAAAATTGACATAAATTAGTTTTTAAAACAAATATTATATTATTAATTGTTATTTTATTCTTAAAAATATAAGGATTGTCCAAATGACTTATATACGGTTATATATATTAATAATATACATTTTGGGGTTCTTTTGGCTTGATATAGTAAGTTTATTAACCTTGTAGTATAAGAACACAAGAAGACACGGTAAAAGTAAAATTATTTAACTTAATGTTAAATCTAAATGATAAGGTTAACATAGGAACCTAAACTTGTCTAAATTCTATTGGATGAGAGGATTTCGACCCATCCCTACCTTATATTCGAAATAAATCAATTTGGAGATATTTAAAACCGAATTTGGCTGTATAATAAAATAATATTTTTAGTTATTCCAAAGGTGCCCCTCTCCTCCCTTATAAAAGGGCACCTCCTCCCTCTCCTCCACACACCAATTTGAGCATTAATGCTCGGCCACCCCCTGAAAAAATCTCTTCTCCACTTCACTAGTATCATCCTAGAGGTCCTGGTATTCTTAATGGCCAATTTTAGTTCCCTAAAAGGAGGTCTCAAAGAAGCACTTCAAAGAAGAGGTAATATCCATTACCGATCCTTTCCAATTTATTTCTTCTTCAACTTATTCTTATTTAGTTGTTTCATTATGAAGTAATAACATCCGTATCACTCATATACTTATATGTTATTATAAGTATGAAACAACCCTATTTAACCATCTATCCATCCTACGGAAAATGAAATCACCGCGCGTGCGTACGTACGGAATACCGTCTCCACGCCGTGGTGTAATCTATTTTCCAGCACCACCATAATAGGATGGGTATAATGGTGTAATGAGTAACTATATATGATTATTATAAAGTTATATTGATACTGAAATAGTATACATACACTTTAACACAATTCCACGACCATGGGAACGATATCATCGCTCGTGCGTACGTACGGACTACCATCTCCACGATGCGATGAGATTCATTCTTCACATTAACCATTCATGAATGATTATAAAGTATATATAATAAGTACTAATTAAATAAATGAAATAATAATGATACTGGATTTATGTATATTTATATGTATGTCATCTACTTAATTCCATTCAATTCAATAAGGAAACGAAAACAGCGTTCATGCGTACGTACGGACTACCGTCTCCATGAACTGTGTATTTCATTCCATTTATCAATATATTATATATATGTATATTCTGAATATATATTATATATAAATCATGTTTTACATTTTGGATATAAGTAATCATGATCCAAGTAATCATATTAATAATTACAAGTCAAAAACACGAACGACAAATGAGAAGATTTTACCCAAAATGCTACTTTAACATGAATTTACAAAAGAACGGGTAATATAAAGTCATAAGTGGACCATATATGATATAATAACAATGAATATGATTCTGGAATAATTCAATAACTTGATTTAAATCATTATACAGGAGTTTCGAACACGTACGAAGCAAATCGGACCTAAGGTAAGGGATAAATTTTCAATATCATTTTTTTCCGAGATTGCTTATACGTAAGTATTTACTGGGGTTATGTTTATCATCCATGACCATGTTTTCTAAAAATGTCTTTATAAAATGTTTACCATTCTTCCATGAATGTTTAAAGTCATTTTTACCCTTTATTGACTTTTTACCACATTGTATGAACGAAATCTTTCCTTTGGATTACCATATAAGGTACTTTTTGACTTTTCCGACAAAAGTACGAGGAGAATGTTATTTCTAACTTGTACGGCGCGAACGGATTTTTACGGTTTCATAACACCTCATTTTCAAGAAGCTAACTCTACAAGATTGCATGATTATTTTCAACAAAACCCTTATATTTTAAAATTGCATGGAATTTTATGAAAAGAAAATGATTTTAAAGAAGAAAGGATATTTTCCTCAAGAATTCATTTCAAGTGTTTTTCTCAAAACTATTTTCCATCTAAGATGACATTATTTGATATGTATGTTTCAAGTAAAACATCTCTATGATTTAAATGGTTTCAATTTTCTTATGATGAAATGATATCAATTGTTTATGGATTATGATGACATGATGTTTAAGAATCCCATTTTATTACATGGGTTATGAAATGATGTATGATTTATGATTTTGTGGCACACATAAGAATGGTATCATTATGAGATGGGTGGGACCTATATCTCCCTCCAATGCATTGGGTAAAGATTTTATATCTCATGAGATAGACCTGACCGGAATGGTAGGTTATACCGGTTCAGTGAAACAGGACTGAAACGAGGGTGACTCGGTTCAGAAAGGGACTTTGTCCACTAAGATAGTCTTGGCAATAAGCCTTGACTAACAAGAAATGATTATCTATGATTATGTGTGTATTCCTAAAGGTTTCATGTTTTATTCTATGATTATTGAGATTTCATTTCACTACTATGATTTATCCCATGTTATGAAATTATGCTCTCTTTTGCAGGTTAAGATTTCCAAAAGTTATGTTCTTATGAATATGATGTGATTGATTTTTTTTGTTAACCCTTACTGAGCATTTGAGCTCACCCTTTTATGTTTTCTTTTCCACAGGATATAAATCAATGTTTTAGGTAAAAAAAGGAAAGATCTTTATGGGAGATATTTAAGCTCTTTCACCACGATTAGAAGATTACGTTCCGAGTTTCCAAAGACACTAAACTATTACGATCCTTGTGTGTGTGTTTTTTTTATGTACTAAGTATTCCGCAGAAATAATGTAATGTCCATGTACGTCAGGCTTCGGGTCTCTACAGTTGGTATCAGAGGAAAGGTTTAGTCAACCATTGGTAACTAGGATGCGAAAACGTTAGTGGGATCCCTAGAGACACTTCTAAGGTATGTCTAGGGATGTCCCTAAGGATAAGTATACGTATAGGATATAGTCCTAGAACTATGGTAATGATATCAGATTAAACATAAGATGTTAGATATTGAAGTTACTCCCCCTTTATTATGATTTTTGCCTCTAACACTATTCTTTTTGAGTTTTAGAAAATCACTGGAAACAAGATGATTCACGATAATGGAGGATATTATGGACAATGGAATGATATTATTCATCCGAAACCAAATGAAATGGGATTTGGAAGTCCAACCATCATTATTATGCCGAATCAGCAATCTCATAATATGATCGATAAACTCAAATTTGGTAAGTTTCCTGACTTGGCTAATAAGAGAAAGATGGAGTTTCATGATGATTATAGAGGAAAGAAAGTTCAATTTCCCCTATGTAAATCATGTGGGAAGAGGCATCAAGGAGAATGTTTCAAGGGAACTGGAAGATGCTTTGGGTGTGGAAAAGAAGGACACAATGCAAGTAAGTGCAAAGGAAAAGGTTCATTTAACACAATGGATGAGGATAATGGTATTTCTACGACATCAAAAACTGTTAAGTGTTTTAAATGTGGAATGTATGGGCATTATGCAAACCAATGTCCTAAGGGAAAGCCTCATGAAGAGAATCAGTATGGTCGTATGGGTATTATTTATGTGGATGATGATGAAGAGACTACAAATGATATGTGAGATGAACGAATTGTTGAAGCTTGGTTAATGGTTTAAGAATATAGTGGAATGATTACATGTTTATCATGTGTAATGTTGTATATGTAATCCCATGGTACTATGGAATAAAGAGACATATAAGGATTGTTACACTGTTGTCTTTCCATGAGTTTTGAACGTGTATGATTAATGGTACCAGTACCCATGAATGATTATTCAGATATTTTTGGAATGTAGATGATATGCACATAATGAAGGGATAAGGAGAAAATTAAATGTTTGATAGTATTCATGAGCTCATGAATGATATGAGGTGAAGGTTATGTAATGGATTGAGTATAGAGAATTTTTGGATTTTGGTATGTGGAAAGTGTTAACTTTTAACTACACTCATGTTTTCACTAAGGTTCAATGCATATTCATTCTTCAAGAGAATACATGATTAAGGTATTCACATGTTTGTAATTTGACCAACAAGATATATCTTATGATATATGGGGGATAAATGATGGTATTCACATGCTTGGTTGATGACATTTCAAGTAGTCGTTTTCTTTATACTATGAACTTGGACCGAAGTATTTTAGATAAGCCTAAAGATTAGAATGGATTATGTTGGACATAAGTTATTATTGTTTAAGGATAGAATTTTTTTCGATATTATTGATGGGATGTTATAGTAATATAGTTTTAGAAAAAGGACAACCTGCAGGACGGGCGACAACCCATCGCGTCGGACAAGGCTGTAGGAATCGAACCCACAACCGAAGTGCGACTGGCCTTTATCGCCTACCACTGGCCTACAAGAAGTCCATGTTTAGTAGAAACTAGTTTTATTATATTAAGTAGTATGATATATGAATTATAAGTTCATTTTAGGAACCATATATGATTAATCTCACTATAGAATGACTTATGTATATTTAATAACTTTTGCTAACATTTTTTTTGAGACAGATGGAATGACCCGTCATTCTATCGCATGATCTGCTAACACTTCACGAATAACAAATTCAACTTCATTTATTTAAGAGATGATGTATAAATTGTTCAAGGCAAGAACAACAGTGATATTTTACCAAAATAAAGTAAGTATTTATTCTAATTCAAATTCATCAACTTTAGGGAAACTATCTTGAAAACCAAAAATGTTGTCCTAGTGCTCTTATATCTGATTAATCAGATGGTACCTTAGATCGTCACAAATTTATGGATTTGTGATTGTTGGCTTTTCCATAGCCATGTTCTCTACCACTCTCCATCAGAACATGATGGTTAGATTTTTCTTCCATATCCATATTTTCAACTATGTGGAAACCCAGTGATTAGTTTATTTGGGTAACCATTACATTTCATACTTTTTTTTAAAGATTGATTTTGGTATTCCTTTTTAAGATGTGGGATTCTATTAAAGAAACTTTAAAGTATTAAACCATTTATAACCCCGACGAATTTCGATGGAGAAATTCATTTTAAGGGGGGTAGAATGTAACAGCCCGAGATTTTATGAAAAATATTCTTTTTAATTTTATTAATGTCTTTTGTTGTACGCTACACCAAAAGGAGCTTTCACAACACACATCCTTGACTTGATTTGCATTACACGCAATCGCGACCTTCCTCGATAGCGTGTGTAGTACGCAATACCGAGTTTCACTAAACAACGATATTCTATTAAAATATTATTATAACTAGCCGTTATGAATAGTTATAACCACCTTTTAATATTTTAGAAATTTTAGCTCTCAAAATGGACTTCATTTTTGGATTCGTAGTATCTAATTTAGCCTAAGGTGAAATTTTGGTTCTTTTCGGATAACTTTCATATTTTGATGAATAGTGAAAATTACTAAATTTTAGTTAAAAACAACTTTTTCAATCGAAATAATTAATAGGGATAAATTATTAATTTTAGTGGTTTTAAAGTATATTAAGAAAATATTTTTACAATTTAATACAATGTTGGTCATTGGATGTAATTTCACATTTAAACCAGACATAAACAAGTGTCAATCTTTTGATAGATATTGTTTCTTAAAAACACACTATTTGTTTTAACAACGAGATTTAATTATAAAATTAATTAATGCAACTTCTATGATATGAATTTGGTAAAATAGAATTCATTTTTTAATTCGGAATATGAAATATAGCTTAGGATGAAATTTTGGCAATGTTCTGAAAAACATCAATTTTTGATGAATAGTGGAACTACAAAGTGGTAGTTAAAAAAACTGAATTTTTCATAAAACTTAATTTTACCGCTTCTGTGAATGGAATTTCAAAAATCCGAGAGACATGGTTGATGGCAGTAAGTAAAATGTGGTTCAATGAGATGAAAATAATTTTTGGTGAATAGTAACTTTTTACTTTTATTTACCACGGTTAAAAGTAAATAGGGTAATTAAGGGTAAGAATGATATTAATATTACCCTAACACATGTCCTAATTCTATTGGACAAGTGTATCTCGACAAAAAACAACCTTAAGTGTAAAATATTATCATTTAGGCCCACTTGGATTAGATTAGGACATTTATTATTATTTAATTCAAAGAAGAGTTAAAAGAGTTAAAATCAAAGTTTATTTACTAAAACATTTTTAATATGGGTTATACATAAGATAAATTCGACTATAAATATTCATTAGAAATCCAAAACTATTTACTACATAATGGAATTTTATTTGTAATTTTTAGACTTTAAATAATTTAATTTATTTATGACACAACAATGATGCAGTAATAACCTTTTTAAGAAAAATTAACATAGTTGATGTTATAAATGCCCAAATAAATGTAATTTAAAACTTTTTATGTCTTAAACGAATTTTTTAGGTTAATATGTCATGTTATTGTTGATTTAAGTAACTTGGTTCGAACTTATCATTCTGTTATGAATTTTATAAAAATCATGTACCAAATAGTGTCAAAATTGACATAAATTAGTTTTTAAAACAAATTTTATATTATTAATTGTTATTTTATTCCTAAAAATCTACGGTTCGGCCAAATGACTTAGATAAGGTTATATATATTAATATTAAACATTTTGGGGTTCGTTTGGCTTGATATAGTAAGTTTATTAACCTTGTAGTATAAGAACACAAGAAGACACGGTAAAAGTAATATTATTTAACTTAATGTTAAATCTAAATGATAAGGTTAACATAGGAACCTAAACTTGTATAAATTCTATTGGATGATATTATTTCGACCCATCCCCACCTTAGCTTCGAAATAAATCAATTTGTATCTATTTAAAACCGAATTTGGCTTTATAATAAAATAATAGTTTTAGTTATTCCAAAGGTGCCCCTCTCCTCCCTTATAAAAGGGCACCTCCTCCCTCTCCTCCTCACACCAATTTGAGCATTCAATCTCGGCCAACCCCTGCCAAAATCTCTTCTCCAATTCCCTAGTATCATCCTAGAGGTCCTGGAATTCTTAAAAGACCAATTTTAGTTCCCTAAAAGGAGGTCTCAGAGAAGCACTTCAAAGAAGAGGTAATATCCATTACCGATCCGTTCCAATTTCTTTCTTTTTCGACTTCTTCTTCTTTAGTTGTTTCATTATTAAGTAATAACATCAGTATCACTCATATACTGATATGTTATTATAAGTATGAAACAACCCTATTTAACCATCTATCCATCCTACGAAAAATGAAATCACCGTGCTTGCGTACGTACGGAATACCGTCTCCACGTCGTGGTGTAATCTATTTTCCACCACCACCTCAATAGGATGGGTATAATGGTTTAATGAGTAACTATATATGATTATTATAATGTGATATTTATTATGAAATATTATACATACACTTTAACAAAATTCCACGACCATGGGAACGATATCATCGCTCGTGCGTACGTACGGACTACCGTGTCCACGACGCGATGAGATTCATTCTACACATTAACCATTCATGAATGATTATAAAGTATATATAATAAGTACTAATGAAATATATGACATAATAATGATATTGCATTTATGTATATTTATATGTATGTCATCTACATAATTCCATTCAATTCAATAAGGAAACGAAAATAGCGTTCATGCATACGTACGGACTACCGTCTCCATGAACGGTGTATTTCATTCCATTTATCAATATATTATATATATGTATATTCTGAATATATATTATATATAAATAATGTTTTAAATTCTGGATATAAGTAATAATGATCCAAGTAATCATATTAATAATTACATGTTAAAAACACGAACGAAAAATGAGACGATTTTACCCAAAACGCTACTTTAACATTAATTTACAAAAGAACGGGTAATATAAATTCATAAGTGGACCATATATGATATAATAACAATGAATATGATTTTGGAATAATTCGATAACATTATTTAAATCATTATACAGGAGGTTCGGACATGTACAAAGCAAATCATGCCTAAGGTAAGGGATAAATTTTGAATCTCATTTTTATCCGAGATTGCTTATACGTAAGTATTTACTGGGGTTATGTTTATCATCCATGACCATGTTTTCTAAAAATGACTTTATAAAATGTTTACCATTCTTCCATGAATGTTTAAATTCATTTTTATCCTTTATTGACTTTTTACCACATTGTATGAATGGAATCTTTCCTCTGGATTACCATATAAGGTACTTTTTGACTTTTCCGACAAAAGTACGAGGATAATGTTATTTTTAACTTATACGGCGCGAATGGATTTTTACGGTTTCATAACACCTCATTTTCAATAATATTACTCTACAATATTGCATGATTATTTTCAAAAAAACCCTTATCTTTTAAAATTGCATGTAATTTTGTGAAAAGAAAATAATTTTAAAGAAGAAAGGATATTTTCCTCAAGAATTCATTTCAAGTGTTTTTCTCAAAACTATTTTCCATCAATGATGACATTATTTGATATGTATGTTTCATGTAAAACGTCTCTATGATTTAAATGGTTTCAATTTTCTTATGATGAAATGATATCAATTGTTTATGGATTATGATGGCATGATGTTTAAGAATCCCATTTTATTACATGGGTTATGCAATGATGTATGATTTATGATTTTGTGGCACACATAAGAATGGTATCATTTTGAGATGGGTGGGACCTATATCTCCCTCCAATGCATTGGGTAAAGATTTTATATCTCATGAGATAGACATGACTGGAATGGTAGGTTATACCGGTTCAGTGAAACAGGACTGAAACGAGGGTGACTCGGTTCAGAAAGGGACTTTTCCCACTAAGATAGTCTTGGCAATGAGCCTTGACTAACAAGAAATGATTCTCTATGATTATGTGTGTATGCCACAAGGTTTCATGTTTTATGTTATGATTATTGGGATTTCATTTCACTACTATGATTTATCCCATGTTATGAAATTATGCTCTCTTTTGCAGGTATAGATTTCCAAAAGTTATGTTCTTATGAATATGATGTGATTGATTTTTTTGTTTACCCTTACTGAGCATTTGAGCTCACCCTTTTATGTTTTCATTTCCATAGGATATAAAGAAAGGTTTTAGGTAAAAAAAGGGAAGATCTTTATGGGAGATATTGAAGATCTTTCACCACGATTTGAAGATTACGTTCCGAGTTTCCAAAGACACTAAACTATTACGATCCTTGTGTGTGTGTTTTTGTTATGTACTACGTATTCCGCAAAAATAATGTAATGTCCATGTACGTCAGGCTTCGGGTCTCTACATAAATAATGATCAAAATAATATCATATAAATCGTCACATGAGATAGAAATTTATTCATGGATATTAAAACTAATCAAATGAATACATGTATAGTAATTACTAATATCAGGAGAAAATTCCTAATTACAAACATAATAACAATAAGTTCAAGGCCTCATTCACCGAAACCTTACATATATAGGTAAGGACTTACCCAAAAACACATGCTAGTCCATCTCATAAGACCTACTTATCCATTAGAGGGGTTTAATGGGCCATATCCATCACATACTAAGTCAAATAAATTCTTTATATGAAAGGGTAAAAACACAATCAATGTAACAAATCTTATTGAAAGACTAGAAAATGAAATGTTAATAATTTCTCTAAAAAATAAACATGATCCTAAAATATATTTAGTAATACATTTAATGGTATAAAAATAGTACACACCTAATAAAAAAATCATAAACCATCCATATAAATATAGTTGATCGTATCGTTTCAGCATATCCCAATTATATAATAAATTAAATAACGTTTTTGGCCTTTGTTAAATAGAAATTACATAGAAATTTACATAATACATTCTTGAGAAAAACAATTTCTTCACATTAAAAATAAAATTTAAAAACTAATAATTTCTATAATATTACGAAAAAATATTTCAATAAAAAAACAATGTTAAAATTTTATTAGAAGATTTAAAACAATTAGTGGTCATAATGATAGGTAATTCCTTTAATATAGTGGATATAAAAAATTATTCTTTACATAGTGTTCTAAAAGGTTTAAAAATTAACTCATTCGAAAAACCAAAAAATGTGATTTGTATAATGTTAAAAAAATTGAAAATACTTTTAGAAAATATGGATATTTAATAAAAATAATGTTTGACCGATGAGAGAAATAAAGTCATATTTTCTTGAAAACATTTTATCCATCATTTTCTGTACCAAAGAGATGAAAATGATACAAATACATTAATTTTAAATGAATAATTATAGAAGAATAAAATATATCAGGTTCAAGATAGAAATACCAAACAATTCTCCCAAAGGAGGCTTAAACATAAACAATTCAAAATAATGTTGAGATTGTGAAATAAAAACTTACCACCTTAGTAACATATAAATTGTATGCACCATTAATGAAATTACTTCAAATGAAACTTGAAATACCATTAAGATAAATATATTCAGGCTATAAATTATCAATGAGGTAGTATATACACCAGACAAAAGAAGTAAATTGGGAATATTTCATTAGTCTCATGAAAGTAAAAGTGATATGATAAACCATTACTGATTTCACAACATTTGAATTATATGAAGCATGAAATAAATAACATAAAATTAAAGATTAAATACTAAGAAGATAAATATTTTAAAAGACTAAAATATCAAATGGGAATTATATGCACCACACAAAATAATGGAGTGGTGAATATGAAATATGTCTTCTTGAAATACAAGTGGTACTAGAAATCCCTTACCTCATTTGCGATTTTCTTTTTAATTATTAGAAATTTATTTATAATATATATATATATATATTTATTATACATCATATAATTAACCATAATAACATATAACATATCATATATTATTTTCTTATAACTTTTTTTCATATCTATAATAACAATTCCTTATTAAAAACACTACTATGGGTGATAATTGCTTTTGTTTCTCATTTTATTTAGTTTCATATTTTTATAAATTGTACATTGATCATGGTTAAATTATATATATAATGCTACCGGTTATAAATATATTATATATAATCATTATTTAATTATTATGAATCAATAAAAGTTAGAGGTAAAATAAATGAGTGACATAGTTCATAAAGATGGTAGGCCAAACGTATGTATAAACACAGTTTACAATATTTTTAATAGATTGAACTAAATAATGGTAATAAATATTTTACCTTTATATAATAATTTTGATATCATAAATACTAAAATATAATCATTAAATGTATCCATATTACCATACATGTCAACAAAAATGAAAAATGTATCACATCACAACATGGAGATAGTAGTCCACTCGTACGTAGAAGTGACATTATCATTTCCACTATATTAAAAGATAAGAGGGTAGATATGATATTATAACTATATAAGTTTTATAATGATATATATATATATATAATATACATTAAATCTATTATTATATCCTTTAGTGAAATGTGATTATGGAAAACAAATTTCATCAGCTCGCGAGCTGGCATTTCTCCATACACACGATCGATGGTTTTGTTTCCAATTTGATGGAATAAGAGATGAAAATATTTCATTAAATTAAAATAATAACTTCTACATATATGGGTTATAATTGTGTTGTTTTTAACATTATTGATGGGAATTTAAAGGAGTTAAGGGAATAAATAAATTTAAAATACAGGGTAAAGAACAATACCTCTTCTTTAGTCAACCTCTTTATATATATACCTAAATCCTTCCCATATTGGTTTTATAATCAAGCAATGTTTTATAGGTTATGTGGACGGATATAAGAAAGGGATTTTGGATGTTAATGGTTTGACCAATGGTCATTGTACGTGTGAGTAGGAGAGGATAGTGGGTTATCTTTTATAAGTTGGGGGATGGAAAAATTTGTAATTTTGGAAAATAATAAATTTTAGGAACATTTTTCACATGCCAAAATGATCCAAAATGTGTTAATATTAATCCTTAGATTGTATAAGGTGTAAATATTTCATTCCAATAGGAAGTTTACATGTTTTTTAGGTCACAAAGAAGCATGTATACCCTAGTATACTAATACATGAGCCGAATCTAATATTGCCCAATGGGAATTACCAATACCCACATGTTGTTAAAAACCTCCTGGATTCATATGTAGATCAAGAGGGATAATTTCTTCCATAAAGAATATCAAATAGTGGAATATATACATTATATAGTCGGTATTCTCAATATTCATAATAGAGAATGATTTATGATCAAACATGTAAAACACTACCCAAATAGGGCATCATCTAAAGAAGAATCGACTATCAGTATCATCATCATCATTCTTTATTTATAAATGTCGGTAGAGAAAAAATGGGTACACAGTGAAAGAACAGACCTAGTAGGATACAACCAATTATTCCATAATCAAATCTATATCAAAAATATAATTATAATTTCAGTTTAAATAAAACATCTCATGATACTTTATTTATATATTTTCAATAAAACATTATTTCTACTAAAAATAATATAGCTATAAGAATACAATTTATCCTAAATGAACATTATTATAGAAAACATTTATATAATGGTTAAACTAATTCAATAATATATCTAATGTACAATCGAGTCAAACATAACATATAACCATGTTATTAAGACCCAAGGAATTTTTGTTTTTTGAAATTGGATCCATAAGCTTTTTTGATAAACATCACAGATCAAGATAGGTGTACACACTCACCTAAACATCCCAATATATGGCCCAATATGGTATGTTAATCTGCACCCTATTAGGGGAAATTTTACATGAAATCATGTTAATCACGGATCTGTTAGTGTTATCATCATCAATACATTAGTAGGGAGTCAGAGTATTATCATGTTTATCCTAATCACCACTAATTACCTAGGATAACATGTTATTCAAAAATAATAATCTATAAATCATATGTAAATCAATCATTTTAAATCATTTCAAATAATTTCATTATTCACAGTTCAATTTCCCAAATTTTTGTTTTAAAATTCCCATTTCATTTCCAATCCAAAATCATCTATTATCATCAAATTCATGCCTTTTCAAATCAACATTCATTTTAATAAAATTTCTTATAATCAAGTCGAATCATTTAAACAAAATGATTTCTTTCACAAGGAATATTTTCTTATAATCACTCAATATATAAACACCACCCTAAACATGATTTTATTTCAGAAAACCATTACATTGAAATAAATAAAATAATTAGTTTTAAAATAATATTTGATGAAATAAAGAAAATAAATTTTCAATTTTAGGGTAAATAATTTTGGAAGAACCTATTTTTAATCAACCAATAAAACCAATTCAACACCCACAATAGAATGGCCACAAAAAATGAAGGCAAATGAGATCAAGAAAGGAATATGTAGAAACACAATCCATTAAAAATTGAAACCATTGCATCCTTCTCATAAGGATTAAACACTATCAATGAGGTAGATAAGGAAATATAAATTATTCCAAAATTATGAGAGATCACATCTCATAGAGGAATGAAATGCTTCAACAAGAGCATCGATCCAAGAAGAATGGAGTTTAGAGGAGTAGAAAGGACTTTTGGGATCCATCAATAGAAAACATATTGAATGAGGTTTGGGTGGAAGAATATTTTATTAGAAACACATCAGGTTATTTAAGTATTATAAATCAAACACCATTCCATGGAACCCATTTCCACAACACCATCCTGCTGAATATTGCCAAAACATGGTATAACCACCCTATGAAACGCCATAACCACCCTAAGAAGACTGGACTATGGGAATCATAGTATTGACCTGATTTACATGGGATATGAATATTCCTTGTTTTAAAAACCATTTCATAATGGTGTTTATTTTGTAAGAATAAACTAAATCCCCCCACCCTGAACCATTAAGCTGCAACAGGATCCTCCACACCCCAGCCATGCCTATAATGGAAGTGGATCTAAAACTAGTTATGTCACAGCCCAATGGACCGTGAGACAACCACAAAATATAAACACTAAATTACATTTACCTTGTAATATTTAAATGTATAAAACCTAGTGTTATCCATCAAAATTTCAAAATGTGTGGAGAAATATGGATATACACTCAAACGATAGGGGAAAAAAGAGGGGAAATTGGAACCTAAATGCAATAACGATATATTAAAAAATACCTAACATAAAAACTATTTTCTCCATAAATACAATAAAGATGTCTCAATTTCAATGATATGAGACAACTTATCTTCATTACAGCCTCATAGTCACATGTATCTGGTGAATTGAAACCATACTGAAATATCACATATGACAATGGTAGGGATTTCTCATGAAGAGCCTATTGTCTAAAAATAAATAATACTGACTCAAGGCTCAATCATGGGTAAATAATGTTAAACATTAAGATCTTCCCATCATAGTTCTTGATAAAGGTCAAAAATATATTTACGGAGTTGTTATACATGAAACATTTTATGGATTAACATCAACTACAGTGGTTTTCATAAATCGTAATCTACATTCCACACCATCTCAACAACCTCAAAAGGACCCAGAAACATTGATGCAAGAATTCCTTATTTTCTATGACATTGGTGACCCAAATGAGGTGAAACTCTAATGAACTCCAAGTCACCATATTAAAACTACAATGGTCAATGATGATGATCAACATTGGATTTATACCGATTATGTGTCTTTATGATTATTTGTTTAATGAAATAAATCATCATAATTTTCTATTCAACCAAACTATACCAAACCATTAAAATTTCTCCAATCTATGACTATAAAAATGGATATATAAATGGTCATGCATAAAAGGCCTAAAAATAAATTATTTTGACAGTAAACTAGTAACTATTGGTATAGTTCATCTCAAACTGTCCCAAATTGATGCCCTGGGTTACAAAAAAATTGAGAACATAATCATGAATCATGTACTCCAAAATATATATAAATCATTTTCTCTATCCATGCATTTATGGATGATATATACTACTAAAATGAATCTAAGATCCTATTGACTTGTAGATGAATCTCTAAAATTAGAATAATAATGGGGATCCTGATTAGAAACTATAACACATAGAACACCATGTATAAGGATAATCTTATTCAAATAATGACTTCTCAAGTATTAAACATTAATTGTATCTCGAATGGGTATATTTTGAGATGATTTGGATAGACTATAAATCACCACACATAACAAATTCTTTCTATGAATTTTATATGGAAACCCAAAAAAAATCCATATATATATATCATCCTACTTCATAGTCAATAATGTATTGGGATGAAGCAGACCTGAAGGTATCTGGTGCTCAGTTTTGAGCTATTGGACGGTGTAAAATCGAGACAAAGTTAGCAATGTTGTGTCTCATACTTGGAAACTGGAATCATTTCCCTATGTTAGATAATATGTTTTTGATTCCCGTGTGCACTAAACACTGGGAACTATAGAAATCACTCATCATGACCTATCTCATTGGAAATAGTGTTCCATAAAAGTTCAAAAATATATGATTCCTTCCAAAAAGTACCACCACTCCCGAATTTTCTACTCACTATGTTGGCTATAAAGAATTATCTATTATTATTTCATCAAGATTATTCTCCCAAATTATCATCTAGTTAAGAGTTTAGGTAAACTGTACACCTATTAACAAAACCTTTGTCTCATCCTCCTTAACTCCTAGGTGAATATGAGCCGGGAGAGCCATCAGATTCTATGATTCGGATTATTTGGTCATAGTTTGTTTTGAATATATCCTTTCAATGAATTTGTAATGAAATTAACCTTACCAGGGGTGTAGTGAATTTCAAAAACCATAGTCTATAGGTAATCAAGATAAAAGCACTATCAGAGATTCAAATATATTATGAGAAGATATAACTATGTATTTGTGGTCAGAAGAGAGGATAATCATTTTTCTAATATTTTTAATTACTTCAACTATTAAGTGAATGCATCAAGACATCATGTTTTAGATCATGGTTCAGATAGTTCTTCTCATGTTTTAAAATATTTAGAGAACCATATGCAACATTAAGATCACCCTACCTGAGAACTCAACCCAAACTAGAACCTGATGCATCACAAAAGATCAAATTCCCCTTCCCATCTTCTAGATGAGTCAACCCTCATGTAGAAGTAAAACATATTCTTTAAATAAAACAATATAATTATAACATTTTGAATCCCATTTGAACATCACTCCCTTCTGAGTGATAGTGGTCATCATAGAATCCATCTTTGGGAAATATTTAATGAACTATTGGTATACCCCACTAATCCCAGGATAATCCAAATCATGATAACATTTTTTTGTTTTCTCACATGTCATAACATCTTTTACCTTATCAGGATGGACTAAAATACCATGTCCTGAGACATTGTGTCCCAATAACATCATGTACCAAATACAAAAATTTATTTTTGATAGCTTGGAATAAATTCTATGATTTCTCAAAATCCATTGAATTTATCTCAGGTGATGCTCATGATACACCTTGATCATGGAATAAACCAACATATCATCCAAAAAGACTACCCCAAAAGGGCAGAGATACTCATGGAATAAAATATTCATCAAAACTAAAAAATAAGGTATCATTGGATAGAAAAATAACCACGAAAGGTACTCATAATGGCCATACCTACTCATTAAAGTGGTGTTTGGGATGTTAGATTACATGATTTCCCAACTAGTGATAACTAGAAAAATGATAAATCATTAAGAACCAATTTTCCCTTTCAACTATTCAAACTGGTCATTAATCATTAGGAATTAATACTTCCTCTTTTCCATCTCACAATTTATTTTCTAGTAACCAACACAAAGTTGAATAGTCCCATTAGACATATTTTAAAAAATAATAGGCATCACCCATGGTGAAACACTCTGATATATAAAGCATTTATCCAAAAAATATTCATATTGATTCATTTACTCTTTTATTTCATATGGTTTCATATGGTATGAAGGAATGGATATGGACTACATAACATGTACCCTGCCAATACATAAATCAACTTCCCACACTAGAGGATATTAACTAAAGTGAGAAGGAAACACATTGGGAGACTTGATGATAACTAGATGGAGATAACCACTACAATATTCTCACTCTATAAAAAACTAATAAAATTCAACACCCTTACTAAGCCCAACAATTATGGTTCATCTCTGCTCAACTTCGAATCCCATTCTCCATGTAGAACACATAAAACTCCAACAGACACAGTAAAGGAGACCCAGCGAACATAATTGTCAATTCAGACCCTATAAGAAAATATATAATCCATCTTAAAAATGACATAAATAGGTTTCATGTCAATAAGTAGAAAACTATGGGGGTTCAAAATCATTGATAAGGAGAAAAAACAATTGGGGCATTATATACCATACGTGTAACATCCCAGGTAAATAAAGAATAATAAATTTTCATATTTATTAATATTTATGAATTAAATATTAATTTTACTTTAAAGGGTTTCTATGTTCGATAGCGTACCCGATACGCAACAAAGAGTTTCATTGAAATCTTACATTGCACACTAGTAATAAAATAATATTATTTTAAATGGTAGTTATCAAATAGCCGTTGTACTGGCGTGAATGGATAGAAATAACTAAAATATGTTCATATATGTTATTTAAATGTTTTTACAATTATCTAATAAAAGATAAAGGCTTAAAATACGGAAAGAATTCAATTTTAGGCTTATATACCCTAATTTTCACTAAAGGCTCACTTATCGCCTTTTTATGGTGAACTGTCATTATATATAGTTTCATTCACTCTTATACATTCTATTGGACCAAATAAAACTTTCCTTTAGAATCAGGACATAAAAATTTACATTGTGTAAATTTTTGGTATTTTTCCGATAAAGTTCATTTTTTAATGAATAGTGTAAAATGTTGTATTTTAATTCAAAACCTATTTTTAATCTAATTTTTTTTATATGATTAGATTATCTTTTTAATTGTTTTTAAAGTTAAATTATAATATATTTTTACCATTAAATCCAATAGTGGTCATTGAATTAATTTCACTTTGAAATCAGACATAAACTACTGTCAATCTTTTGATACTTATTGTTTCATAAAAACACTCTATTTTTTCTGACAACAGGAATTAATTATTAAATTAATTAATTCCACATATATATTTTTATTTTTGTAAAATGGACTTAATTTCTTAATTCGGAGTATCAAATATAGCTTAGGGTGATGTTTTGGTATTTTTCTAAAAAACATCAATTTTGATGAATAGTGAAACAACTAAGTGGTACTTATGAAAATCGATTTTTTGTTTAATTGAAATTTTACCACCTCTGTATTTTGAATTTCAAAAATCAGACATACATGGTTTTCATTAATATGTAAAATGTTGTTCAATGGGATTAAAATAATTTTTCGGTGAATAGTAGCTTTTATGTTTTTAATCGTGATTCGAGGTAATTTGTGTAGTTTAAGGTAAAAATAATGTTTTAATAATATGGAATGACCTAGAAACATGTCCTACCCTTATTGGATATGTCATGGCCGACCAATAAAATCCATGGGTCAACTTGGGGATCCAATGGAGCTACTTTGGAAGGAAAATAACATTAATATCTTTTTATTTAATGTTAAAGTAAAAATGTCACAAACATGAGTTTTTTTTTACCAAAACAATTTTTAAATGGGCTTATACAAGCCATCATTTTTACTATAAATATTCATTAGAAAGATAAAAATATTTCCTACATCATGATATTTTTTTATAATTTTTAGACATTAAATAAATTAAATTATTTGTGGCTCCATGATGATGCAACGATTACCTCATTATTTAACGATTTAAATAATATGAACATATAATGTAAAATCTAAGACCTACACTTGTAAAAAACCTATTGGATGGGTGGATTTCGAACCCTTATCACCTTATCCTCGAATTATATCAATGTGGGACCTTTTAAATCCGAAACTCATTTTAATATAAAGTAACATTTCTTTACTTTCCAAGAGTGCCCCTCCTCTCCTCTTATAAAAGGTCCCCACCACTACCACCTTAACCACACATCCAAAGACATTGGCTCGGCCAAACCCTGCCCATTTTGTCTCTAAACATCCCTCTATAACTCTTAGAAGCCTCAAATTGGGTATAAGTCTTCCCAATGAAGCCTTTGATCTCAAATCTAAGAGAGTTACCCGATTTTAATGTAATGTCTTCACTTGTGTCCTTTTGTTTTATTTTGCTTCTCCAACCCCCTAAACTCTTTTTATTCATTTCTTTTGTAAAAAATCCAGTATCTTCAATATACTAGGATTCTGTTATAAGAATATTCCGAGCTACATTTACACACACATACATCTAATGGTTAAAGAACATAATGTTTCCGTGGATGGTGAATTTCTGCCTCGCGAAACGATGATTGTTCAATATTCTTCCAACTCCATCAAAGGTGGACATTAAGATGTAACTATATTTATATATGATATATAATATTTTTATGTCTTCCATAAGCTTCTGTATTTTTCATTTATCGCACACCTTCATGGCTTCCATTATGGGTATACGCGATATCTTCATTTTAGGAAGTGCGGACTACCGCCCCCTCAAAGTGATTTCATTCGTTAATGCCATATGTAGGATGTATAAAGGATAGATTTAAAGTTATTATATATGATTTATTATACATATAAATGATGAATATAATTATGGAATTAAAATATACATACCTCTCATTTAGTTTTAACTCCATTAATATGACAAAGAAATGAAAGTAGTGTTCATGCGTACGTACGGCTTACCGTCTCCATGAATGGTGCATTTCATTTCATACCTCTAAATGATTATTTAATATTATAAATACATGTATATGCTGGATATATATGATATATATGACATCCAAATCATTAATATCATTCTGGATATAATGAACCATTGACCACATGAACAACATGTAATTGTAAGAAGTTCACTTTTGACTCAAGTACCAAATATCGACAAATCACCGTTATCAACATAAATGACTACATAATGTTCATAACATGGTAATAAGTGATATAAAAGGAATAATTAACTGGAAAAAGGTTCTTAATCAAGTAGAAATTAACTCAAGTTTATTATTAAGGATGTTAAAGAACGATCGTGTCATGTCGGACCCGAGGTAAGGGACTTCGTCTCAATCTCCTTTCATTGAGGCATATTTCGTTTTATACACAACTTTCTTTTATATGGTGTATAAACCCCTTCGAATTTTAATTTTATACAAAAGGAATCATTTTCTATGAAGCATTCTACAAAACGAAAAAAAGTAATGTTTCTTTTAACGTACGCGGTGACAACGACCTTTTCCACAACCACGAGTATTATTTGGTCTTTGGATTCCTAAATATGCCATAATGTTTTTAAAATAAAATAAATACCATATAATCATTTATGTATTTTGGTATTGAAAATGGTTTTTATAATGGATTTTTTATGTCAATATATTTATGTGATATATTGTGATCAAAGTGTGGAAATGTTTTCTTTCCATTATATTTGTTTTATGTTTTATGATTTTATATTGGTACTTGTACATTTGACGGGTGGTTACGTGATAAACCATATGATGGGTGGTGCCGTGAATACTAGGACGGGTGGTTACATTATAATCTCTAATGCATTGGGTATGGAAGTCGGCCGTATGGCTATTCCATTAAGTGATATGTGTGGAAGTCGACCGTATGGTTATTCCATTTAAGTATGTTTATGTCCCAAGTTACCGTTATATGTTATGTGATCTTTATATGGGTTTTATGGTAATATTTTGGTTTCAAAAGGGTAAGTAATGATCTTTTATTCAGTGAAGAGTTTTTACTACTTCATAAATCTGAAAAGTATTACTTTGATAAAGTATACATTGTTTACTTGTTGTTTGGATAAACTAATAGTTTTCATTATTTGTGTATCCCTTACTGGGATTTTTATTCTCACCCCAAGTTTTTTTGAAATGTTTTTCACAGGACATAATGTGGAATAGGGTCAAGGATGGGATCAATGGGAAGTCATGCTATATAAAACATGGAACTAGAAATGTTTCTTTTTAAGAGTTTGTTATTCTATGGAAACTTAGTATAAGTGTCTACATTATAATCTTTTGAGATGTAATAGTTATTTTCTAATTCTCTAAAACTCTAAACCTGAAAATATCCTCAATGTGAATTATTCATTTAATTCAATATTAATTAAGGTTTAAGGTTGGGGCCCTATAGTTGGTATCAGAGGTCGATTTAGACAACTTTAGGAGTTAGAAAATTGTTAAATTATAAGTTAATTTATGGTATGAGTGAAATAATATAGCATTTAAATATTACCATGTTGCTTTGCCTAAGATATTTCTGTGTTCAGAATGGGTTTCCACAGAGTTATCAAAGTAGCTATGTTGGGACGACATCAGGAAGAAGACAACCTTCCAAATCAGCAACTTAAGATGGTCAGAATCAGAACTGAACAGTTTGTTGCAGTGATGGCACAGTTGACTCAGGCTATAAATGGTGGTGGTGTCCATGCACGAGATCAGTCAGATCAACCGCAGAGGAACATGTCAGTGTTGGAACATTTCAGGAGGCAACATCCCCCAACATTCAGAGGATCATCTGACCCTGTTCAAGCTGAAGGGTGGATTAAAGCACTAAAGAAGATTTTTGATGTCATGGGGTGTTCAGAACATAAAAATGTTAGTCTTGTTGATTACCGTTTTGAAGGTGAAGCTGATTAGTGGTGGTCGATAGTGAAAAATATCAGGGACAGTGATAAGATTGATGATCTTAACTGGGAAAAATTCAACGGTATGTTTCTTGAGAAATATTTTCCTAAGGTGGTTCATCTTAGGATGGAAAACCAGTTCCTAGAATTGAGGCAGGAG
Source organism: Viscum album (assembly GCA_963277665.1). Classification (NCBI taxonomy): domain Eukaryota; kingdom Viridiplantae; phylum Streptophyta; class Magnoliopsida; order Santalales; family Viscaceae; genus Viscum; species Viscum album. The sequence continues at coordinate 2,022,527,748 of OY728137.1, read as the reverse complement.
GATGACTCAGTGGCTGCTTATGAATCAAAGTTCACTCGATTGGCAAGGCATGCTCCAAACTTCATACGAGATCTTGATAGTAAAATAAACCATTTTTACTCAGGGTTAAATCTAAAGTATCGAAGGGGTTTAGCATCTCGTGAGTTCAAAAGTTATGAAAAACATGTTCTATGTGCGGAGAAGGTGGAAATGGAATTTACCAACGATCAGGCGTTCTTTGTCAAAGACAGAATAAGTGGTCCAGTTGGCAGGCAAAGGGGAAGAATTCATCATAGAAGCAAGGAGGTAAGAAAACCAAATATACATCCTGTGATAAGTGTGGTAAAATGCATCCTCGAGAATGTTTAGCGAAGTCTGGAAAGTGCTTTCGGTGTGGTAAGTCAGGTCATACTGCTCGTAACTGTAAGGAAGATGATCAAGCTGGAAATGAAAAGTCAGTGGTAAGATGTTTTAAGTGTAATGAAATGGGTCATTATGCAAATTAGTGTCTAATAGGGAAAGCATCCAGACTACTTGCAGAAAGGGGTGGTGAAATCCTTTGAAACTACTTCAGTAGATGTTGGGCCATTGAATTAAGTAGTATCAGGTACACTGTTTGTTTTTTCAGATTATGCTAATGTGTTGTTTGATTCAGGGTCTACACATTCTTTCATTTATGAGAAGTTTTCTAGTGAATTGAAAATTCCATCTCAAGATATGAATCCTGAACCTATAGTAAAAACACCCGGAGGGAATGTTGAGACAAAAAGGAATTATAAGAACCTTCTTATCCTTCTGTGCGGAATGAATCTACCAGCAAACCTTCTTGTTTTTCCTCTAGTAGAGTTTGATGTTATTTTGGGCATGGATTGGATTTCTGTTTATCATGCGAAGATTGACTGCAGAGCTAAAATGGTTTCTTTTCAGAAAGATTTTCAGTTTGTGTACAAGAATGAACCCTTGATTTTGACAACATATCAGGAAGTTTAGAAACTAGTAAAAGATGGAAATGAATGTTACCTGGCACATATTGTTGAAAATAAAGGAACTATTCATATTAATGATGTTCCAGTGGTAAATGAGTATCTTGATATTTTTCATGATGAGTTTCCTGGCATTATTCATGATCGGGAAGTTGAATTTACTGTTGACATAGTTCCTGATTCTAAGACAATTTCAAAACCCCTTATCGAATGGCTCAAGTTGAACTTTTAGAGTTAGAGAAGCAATTGTAGGAGTTATTAGATAAAGGTTTCATTCGAACTAGAACATTACCATGGGGTGCTCCAATATTGTATGTTAAAAATAAAGACGGCTCAATGACACTTTGCATTGATTATAGAGCCTTAAATAACATTACTGTTAAGAACAATTACCATTTGCCTCATATCGATGATTTGTTTGATCAGCTCCAATGAGCTCAGTATTTTTTGAAGATTGACTTGAGGTCGGGGTACCATGAGTTGAAAGTAAAAGAAGAAGACGTTCCGAAGACTGTGTTCCATACTAGATATGGCCCTTATGAATTTGTAGTTATGCCTTTTGGGTTAACCAATGAACCTGCTGTATTCATGGACCTTATGAATAGAATTTTCCATGAGTTCTTGGATATGTTAGTTGTTGTTTTCATTGATTATATTTTGGTGTTTTCTAAAACTAAAGAGGAGCATGAAATTCATTTAAGGGTTATCTTGCAAACCTTGAAAGAAAAGAAACTATATGGGAAATTCAGGAAGTGTGAGTTTTGGTTGCAACAAATTTCTTTCCTGTGTCACATTGTTTGAAAAAATCGAATAACTATTGATCCTGCTAATAAAAAAGTTTTTGAATAATGGCCATGACACACAAATGTAACCGAGATTCGTAGTTTCCTTGGTTTGATAGGTTACTACCAAAGGTTTGTTGAAAATTTTTCACGGTTATCTAGTCCAATGACTAAGCTAACTCAAAAGGGTGTTAAGTTTATTTGGACAAAAGAATGTGATGATTGTTTTCAGGAACTGAAAAGAAGATTGGTGAATGCTCCAGTTTTGGCTCTTCCTTCCAGGAATGATGAGTTTGTTATCTACAATGATGCTTCTTTGAAGGGATTTGGTTGTGTCCTTATGCAGAATGATCAGGTAATTGCATACACATTACGTCAGTTGAAAAGTCATGAGGTAAATTACCCTACACATGACTTGGAATTATCTATTGTTGTTTTTGATCTAAAAATTTTGATGCATCATTTGTATGGAGTAAAGTGTGAAATATATACTGATCACAAAAGTTTAATGTATATATTCACTCAGAAAGAATTGAACATGAGACAGAGGATATGGCTGGAATTAATCGTGGATTATAATTGTACAATTCATTACCATCCGGGAAAAGAAGATAAAGTGGCTGATGCTTTCACTCGAAAAAGTAATGCTTCATTAACCATGCTACGTTTGGAACAAGATCCTTTGGTTTTTGATTTGATAAAATTTGTCATATAAGTTGTGGGTGCAAGAAGTTCATCTGTTGTGTTTCAGGTATCAGTGAGATCATCCCTATCAGACCGAATTAAGCAAGCACAGAGGGAAGACAGTGAGTTGCAGAAAAAGGTAGAGCTGGTTCAGAAGGGTAAGTTTCCTGAATTCAACATTGATAATGATTGTGTTTTGACGTTTGGGAAGAGATTATGTGTCCCTGGTTATTCACAGTTGAAGAATGAGTTGTTATGTGAGGATCATAGTTCCCCATTTTCAGTTCATCCTGGCAGTACTAAGATGTACAGGGATCTGCTCGAGTATTACTAGTGGGATGGAATGAAAAGAGATATTGATGATTTTTCTGTGAAGTGTTTTAATTGTCAGCAGGTTAAAGTAGAGCGACAGTTCCCAAAAGGGATTCATCTGCCATTACCAGTGCCAGAGTGGAAATGGGAGAATATATCCATGGACTTCATTGTGGGATTGCCGAAGACACCTCGAGGTAATAATGCAATATGGGTTATTGTTGATCGCTTGATTAATCTGCTCATTTCCTTGCCATACGAGATAATTTTTCCCTAGATCAACTTTCCCGTTTGTATCTTAAAGAGATAGTCAGGTTACATGGATTTCCTCTCTCCATTGTATCTGACCGTGATCCCAGGTTCACTTCTAACTTTTGGAAAGGCCTTCAGAAGTCATTGGGTACTGAATTAAATTTTAGTTCAACTTTTCATCCACAATCAGATGTGCAGTCAGAACGAACAATTCATACCTTGGAGGATATGATACAAGCTTGATCTATGGATTATCAGGGAAGTTGGGACCAACATCTTTCTTTGGTTGAGTATTCTTATAATAACATTTTTCATTCCAGTATACAGATGGCACCATTTGAGGCATTATATGGGAAGTGGTGTCGAACTCCATCTTTTTGGGACGAAGTGGGTGAAAGGAAGCTGATGGGACTAGAATTGGTAGAAGAGATGGCAGAAAATGTTCAGTTGATTCAGAAACACATGAGAACAACTCAGAGCAGACAGAAAAGTTATGTGGGTTACCGGAGGAAGGATCTATCTTTCGAGGTAGGTGATCATGTTTTTCTCAAGGTTTCTCCATGTAAAAGTGTGATGCTATTTAGTAAGAATGGAAAGCTGAGTCCAAGGTTCATTGGACCATAGGAAATTATGGAGAGAGTTGGATCAATTTCATACAGAGTGGCATTACCTCCAAGTTTATCTCAGGTACACAATGTTTTTCATGTTTTGATGTTGAGAAAGTATATGCCAGATCCATCTCATGTTTTGAGACTAGAGGTAGTTCAGCTGGAAGAGAACCTATCTTATGAAGAACATCCAGTCCAGATTCTTGACCCTAGGGAGCAAAAGTTACGGAATATGGTGATTTACAAGGTAAAGGTTTTGTGGAAAAACCATATGGTTGAAGAGGAAACGTGGAAATCTGTAAATGCTATGAGGGATAAATAGCCCCACTTATTTTGATAAGTGAATAAAATTGTGAGGACGCAATTCCCAAAAGGGGGAAGGATGTAACATCCCAGGAAAATAAATAATAATAAATTTTCACATCTATTAATATTTACGAATTAAATATTAGTTTTACTTTAAAGGGGTTGCTATGTTCGACAGCGTACCCGATACGCAACAAAGAGTTTCATTGAAATCTTACATTGCACACTAGTAATAAAATAATATTATTTTAAATGGTAGTTAACACATAGTGGTTGTATTGGCGGTAATGGATAAAAATAACTAAAATATGATTATATAGGTTTTTTAAATGTTTTTACATTTATCTAATAAAAGATAAAGGCTTAAAATAGGGAATGAAATCAATTTTAGGCATATATACCCTAATTTTCACTAAAGGTTCACTTATCGCCTTTTGATGGCGAACCGTCATTAAATATAGTTTTATTCACTCTTATAAATTCTATTGGACCAAATAAAACTCTTTTTTAGAATCATGAAATCAAAATTTTCATTGTGTAAATTTTTGGTATTTTTCCGATAAAGTTCATTTTTTTAATGAATAGTGTAAAATGTTGTATATTAATTGAAAACCTCTTTTTAATCTAATTTATTTGTATGATTAGATTATCTTTTGAATTGGTTTTAAATTGAAATTAGAATATATTTTTACCATTAAATCCAATAGTGTTTGTTGTAATTAATTTCACTTTGAAATCAGACTTAAACTAGTGTCAATATTTTGATACATATTGTTTCATAAAAACACGCTATTTGCTCTGACAACGGGAATTAATTATTAAATTAATTAATTCAACTTATATGTTTTTAATTTTGTAAAATGGAATTTATTTTTGAATTCTGAATATCAAATATAACTTAGGGTGAAGTTTTGGTATTTTTATGAAAAACTTCAATTTTTGATGAATAGTGAAACCACTAAGTGGTGCTTATAAAAACTGATTTTTCGTTTAAATGAAATTTTACCACCTCTGTGTTTTGAATTTCAAAAATCAGACAATCATGGTTTTCATTAAGAAGTAAAATGTGGTTCAGTGGGATTAAATTAATTTTTCGGTGAATAGTAACTTTTATGTTTTTAATCACGATTAGATGTAATTAGTGTAGTTTAAGGTAAAAATAATGTTTTAATAACATGGAATGACCTAGAAACATGTACTATCCTTATTGGACATGTCATGGCCAAACACGAAAATCCATGGGTCAACATGGGGACCCCATGGAGCCACTTCGGAAGGAAAATAACATTAATATCTTTTTATTTAATGTTAAAGTAAAAATGTCACAAACCTGAGTTGTTTTACAAAAACAATTTTTAAATGGGGTATTACAAGTCAGATTTTTTATTATAAATATTCATTAGAAATAGAAAAATATTTCCTACATCATGATAATTTTTTTATAATTTTTAGACATTAAATAAATTAAATTATTTATGGCACTATGATGATGCAGCGATTACCTCATTATTTAACTATTTAAATAAATTGAAAATATAATGTAAAATCTAAGAACTAAACATGTCAAAAACCTATTGTATCGGTGAATTTCAAAACCTTATCACCTTATCCTCGAATTATATCAATTTGGGTCCTTTTAAATCTGATACTCATTTTAAAATAAAGTAACATTTCTTTACTTTCCAAGAGTGCCCCTCCTCTCCTCTTATAAAAGGCCCCCACCTCTACCACCTTACCCACACATCCAAAGCCTTTGGCTCAGCCAACCCCGGCCCATTTTGTCTCTCCACATCCCTCTCTAACTCTTAGAAGCCTCCTGTTGGGCAGAAGTCTTCCCAAGGAAGCTTTGAGCTCAAATCTAAGAGAGTTACCTGATTTTAAGGTAATGTCTTAACTTGTGTCCTTTTGTTTTATTTTGCTTCTCCAACACCCTAAACTCTTTTTATTAATTTCTTTTGTAACAACTATAGTATCTTAAATATACTAGGATGTTGTTATAAGAAGATTTCGAGCTACACTTACACACACCTACATCTAATGGTTAAAGAACATACTGTTTCCGTGGATGGAGAATTTCTGCCTTGCGAAACGATGATTGTTCAATATTCATCCAACACCTTCAAAGGTGGCCATTCAGATGTAACTATATTTATATATGATATATAATATGTTTATTTCTTTCTTAAGCTTCTGAATTTTTCATTTATGGCACACCTTCATGGCTTCCATTATGGGTATACACGATATCTTCATTTTAGGAAGTGCGGAATACCGCCCCCTCAAAGTGATTTGATTCGTTAATGCCATATGTGGGACGTATAAAGGATGGATTTAAAGTTATTATATATGATTTATTTTACATATAAATGATGAATATAATTCTGGAATTAAAATATACATACCTATCATTTAGTTTTAATTCCATTAATATGACAAAGAAATGAAAGTAGCGTTCATGCGTACGTACGACTTACCGTCTCCATGAACGGTGCATTTCATTTCATACCTATAAATGATTATGTAATATTATAAATACATGTATATGCTGGATATATATGATATATATGATATCCAAACCATGAATATCATTCTGGATATAATGAACCATTGACCACACGAAAAACATGTAATTGTAAGAAGTTCACTTTTGACTCAAGTAGCAAATATCGACAAATGACCGTTATCAACTTAAATGACTACATAATGTTCATAACATGGTAACAATTGATATAAAAGGAATAATGAACTTGAGAAAGGTTCTTAATCAAGTATAAATTAACTCATGTTTATTATTAAGGACATTAAAGAATGATCGAGTCAAGTCCGACCCAAGGTAAGGGACTTCATCTCAATCTCCTTTCATTGAGGCATATTTCGTTTTATACACAACATTCTTTTATACGGTGTATAAACCCCTTTGAATTTTAATTTTATACAAAAGGAATCTTTTTCTACGAATCGTTTTACAAAATGATAAAAAAGAATGTTTCTTTTAACGTACGCGGTGACAATGACCTTTTCCATCGTCGCGAGTATTATTTGGTCTTTGGCTTCCTCAACAAGCCGTAATATTTTTAAAATGAAATAAATACCATACACTCTTTTATGTATTTTTGTATTGAAAATGTTTTTTATAATATATTTGTTATGTCAATATATTTATGTGATATATTGTGATCAAAGTGTGGAAATGTTTTCTTCCCATTATATTTGTTTTATGTTTTATGATTTTATATTGGTACATGGAAATTTGACGGGTGGTTACGTGATAAACCATATGACGGGTTGTTCTGTGAATACCAGGATGAGTGGCTACGTAATAACCTCCAATGCATTGGGTATGGAATTCGGCGGTATGGCTATTCCATTAAGTGATATGTGTGGAAGTCGACCGTATGGTTATTCCATTTAAGTATGTTTATGTTCCAAGTTACCTTTATATATTATGTGATCTTTATATGGGTCTTATGGTAATATTTTCGTTACAAAAGGGTAAGTAATGATCTTTTATTCAGTGAAGAGTTTTTACTACTTCATAAAGGTGAAAAGTATTACATTGATAAAGTATACATGGTTTACCTGTTGTTTTGATAAACTAATAGTTTTCATTCTTTGTGTATCCCTTACTGAGATTTTTATTCTCACCCCAAGTTTTTTTTTGAAATGTTCATCATATGACTTAATGTGGAATAGGGTCAAGGATGAGATCATGGGAAAGTCATGATATATAAAACATGGAACAAGACATGTTTATTTTTAAGAGTTTTTTATTCTATGGAAACTTAGTAGAAGTGTCTAATTTGTAATCTTTTGAGATGTAATAGTTATGTTCTAATTCTCTAAAACTCTAAACCTGAAAAGATCCTCAATGTGAATTATTCAATTAATTCAATATTAAGTAAGGTTTAAGGTCGGGGCCTTATAATACGCTCTCTTGGTTCTAAGGGGAAGGTTCACAATAAAAGTTGACATAAATGAGTGAGATGCACAAGTATCATATAAAGTAGTCACTAAAGATGAATCTATTGTGATGGTACCTGTCACATTATCTAGACCTACATCAACTTACTCTCAAGACTATGAAAAGTACCATCACTATAGGAAGAATGATGTTACACATCAACAACATACAATACTAAAACATATCAAAATATATAAAATTAAATATCTAAAAAAAGATATACAGGGATATCAAATCCACAATGTTAGAAAAGAACCATAATTCGATCATAAAATTCATCAAAGGAAATTTTCCCAAACACTAATAGTGACTTGAGGCTCATTATGATGAGTACTAGCCAGAAAATTGCATGTAATTGCCTCCTATGTTTCACAAATTCTACCTCATTTATAACTGGATGAACCAAATGACATATCAAATAATGTAAATATATGAAACCCATCAGCCTTTGAAACTAATTTTTCAGGAACCAACTCTAATAAAACTTTATCATAAACCATCTCTCATACCATAGTACATTGATACCCTAACCTAATCTGACATATCTCGAAGGGAATTCCAAATACCCAAGGTTTGGATATTAGAACCTTAATTCATTTAAAGATAAAGAGTGAATGATTTTGAATCAAATAATACAAAATTATGGATAATCAACAATACATATGTCAATATTCTCAACTATCCTCAAAGATAATATTTTCAAATCTAATAGATAAAACATCACCCATAGGACCAATCATCAAAATAAATAACAAATATTAAGATAAATCAACTATATAATATATTTTGTAAGTGTATAAAATCTCTACCTGTCACCTCCATTATTCCAGGCCCCACGAATCAAGTACACTTGCCTCTTTAAGAGGAGCATTCCCTTTACTTGAACATATCATAAGAAAAGATACAAACATCTTAGGGAAATGGTTTGGTGTGAAAAAATATACTAGTAGGATTAAACTAAAGATTATATAAGTAATTACGTAACAATAAATGATTTATGTTATTAATTTAAATAATACAATCATGTTAAGGTTTTTACATATTTTTAGAAAAATATTCTTTTGACTATTATGGGGTCAGATATATAATGAAAACCCAACATATATGTAAAATATTATATAAAATATTTATATCAAATAGTTGAAATGAATAAAATAGTTCAAAAAAATGGCATGTATTATCAAGTCAAACATAACATACCACCATTCTCATAAGCCCTATAGTATGTTAGTTTCTTCTAGTTGGAACCTCACACTTCTCAGTCATCATCATGGGTCAAGACTGGTGGAAACACTCACATTAACAACCCAATAAGGGCCCAATTTTGGGAGTTCAATCTACAACCCATTAGGGGACCCATTAGAAGACCCATTATGGTAAATCATGATTAACTTCATTTAGTTATTATCATAATTGTAAATCCATTTCTAGGGATTCAGAGTCCGAGAGTTCTTTCCAAATCAATGATTACTACATAGTAAAATAGGTTCTCTAAAAATAATTAATCATTCATGGGAAAATCAATCATTTCAAATAATTTCATATTTTATAGGTCAATTACAAATATTTTAGTTCATACATTCCATTTTATTTTCAAAACTAAATCCTAGGATTTCATAAAATTCATTCCTTTTCCAATTAGATTTAATTTTAATCAATTTTCACATAATAAATGATAATTAATTCATAAAAATGAATTCCATCACAACATATATTTTATCAGAATCATTAAATATCAAAGAAAACATCCAAAATTGGGTTTTATTTCAAAAATAAATTCCTTAAAATTCAGTCACCAAATCATTTTTTAAATTATATTTGAATCCATCAATCAATTATAGATTAAATTATAGTGTTAACCCTTATGGAACCACCTACCTTTAATAATATGATCACACCAACTCAAAATAAAAAATTTGAAAACCAATGAGGAATGAAGGGGAAATATATTAGGGAACGAATAAATAAAACACCATTCATAATAACATGAATATAATCCATAATTATCATGAGGATTCAATGCTCTCAAAGCGGGAGAGAATAAAAATGGATTTGAAAATGAGGAGTGGTCATTTAACGGAGAGGAGTAAAAAGATTCCACTAGAGCATTGATTATAGAAGAATGGATTTTAGAGGATCTATACAATATATTGGGATCCTTAAAAAATATTGAATGGGGTTTGAGTGGAATAATATTACATTTAAACTACCTTGTGGTATTTAATTCTAAAAAATAGAACTCCACGCCATAACCCCCCATGGCCACGACACAGTCCATCTAAATTTGGTTATACCATGGAACCACCATCCCAAACCATCCCATAGCCAAAATTATCCATTTTTATTCTAGAATCCACTATATGGATCTACAATACATGGTACTGGGAAATCACAAAACTAATGAACCAAAATTCAAAGGTTTCCAAATTGGATGAACCAAAACAATATTCCATTCATTCATCATTCCACAGTAGCCTCCAGAACATCATATTAAATACTATAATGGAGGTGTCTCTAAAATAGTTATGTTATAGCCCAATGGACTATGATAGAACCCCAAAAATATTACACCACATAACCTACACCATGGGGTACTTTTCTGTATATAACCCATCATTTTCACTGAAAATTTATAAAAAGTGAAAAACAAACTAGATAAACACCCAAAAAATAGGAGAAACTTTTTTAGTAAAATTATCACCAGAAACTGGTGACATTATTTGATATTTTTGGTAATTTTTACCCTTATCTTTTTAGTTTAACCATTAGTATACTCATTTTAACTGTAACAATATAAATTAATTTTTCTATTTTAACTATTCATTATGGAAGAAAAATAAATTGTAATTATTATATAATATTAATTATTATGTTTCTAAATATTAAATATATTCTTTCAAATTCAATTCATATAATTATGTGAATTTAATTTAAAGTTAAACTCATAGTGACGATAAGAAAATTGTTTTTTAAAAGAATAGTTTTCCTAAGTATAAAAACTGTCTATATTAAAATTGAGAATATAATTAATTACAATGCCCTAAGTTAGTTTAATTATTATATAATTGAACTAATTTTTCTTTTAAATATATTTTAATGAAAATAATTCTTCTAAAATTAATAAAATGAAAAGACAATTTTTAATGAAAATCAATTTATTTTTTCTATATTAATCGATAAAATAAATTTTCACAAAATTATAAAAAATTAACACTATATTAAAATTAAAATGAGGATTTAAAAAACAATAGTTTTTTTCAATATAAATTTTTTAAAATTGGTAAATTTTAACAATAATATATGTTTGAAAGATGGGATGAAAACACTTTTGAGAAAAATAGAGTTTTAAGCATAAAATGGATTTATTATTATCTCTTACTTAGTAAAAATGTTAGATGAATGATAAATTGTATATTGAATATATAATATTTATATAATATATATCATTAACCAATATTGATGAAATTAATTTATTGTGATAAATATATATTAAACTTATAAATATTAGTTTTTTAGAAAAATATTTCTTTTACTTTCAAATAATATAATTTTTTTTTATATTCGGTAAATAACTGTTCAATTTTTATTACACATTTATAATACATTTATTTTACATAATTTAGCTATTCATATTCATACCCAATATTTTAAGAGATATTTTTTAATGGTAATAATTAAATAATATATTTCATGGGTCATTTAATCTCGGTATTTTGTGTCGTATACACTATCAAACAAAATATTATTCTTTTAAAACATCTGGGTCATTTATATCATGAAGTTGACATATTAATTTAATATAAATATATCATAATGCATCTTGATGATATATTCTTCCCACATCAAAAAATTATGTCCTCACAATTTTAACTTTATCTTCGAAAACAAGGGGTTGACATTTGAAAATTTTCATTGTGGAAAACAAAAAATGTAATAGGGGTTAATAAATATTTATCTTAAATGTGGGAAATAAAAATAAAATTCTCATCTATAATAACAAAAAACTAAGTTTCCTAGTAGAAACGAATTTGGACATGGAATAAAAGTGTAAACAATTATTAATATTTATGGAGTTCATTTATTATAAAAAATTTAATGTTCAAGATAAAATTAAAAAACAAAAAAAAACAAAAAATCGATGAGGTGTTAAAACCCCATTTTATTAATATTAAAGGATGGAAAAGATATAAATTTTTTATTTCAAAATCATTTCCCTAAAGTTGATTGAATTATTTACTATTAAGATTTAGAGGAATATAAAATATAATTACATCATATATTTTTATTTTATAATCTCTATTTAACCATTTTCATCTACATTGATGAATCCCCACTACCATTCTCACTAAAAGATATTAATATCCAAGAAAAATTGTTTCTATATGAGAAAATAAAATTCAGATTTAATATATTATAATATCTATAAAATAGTGACATTTAATTCTATTTATCTATAAATATCGACCAAAAAATTGTTAGTACATTGTATCCAATATAATACAATAATCTCTAAACCTCAACAGTAAAACCCAATGGTCAACTTAATCTATTTCATAAGTACTTGTCCCTAAAACCCACGTATTAGCATCTAAAAAAATATAACATAATGTTCCAAAATAATTCATTATATTAACCCTAATAGTAATATATATATCTCAACCTAATAAATAATATCTCAAAATATCAGTATTCACCACAAAATCATATAAATATAAAAATATTTGATCAACATAATATCTATCCATCAAATTTTCGGAGTGAAAATGACATCATATTGACCATTATATTATATAGACCATGGGTAGGAATTACACCATTATCACCCTTCTATTGGGGATTCCTTCCTCATATCTTTTCTAGATGCTATGGGTTTTCACATGGCTTACAAGATTTAATTTTTATAAATAAATATTAATATAATTCTTATAGAACTCCAAAAAAATGATGAACATCCTCAAAAGAAACATTAACCATCAAATCAGTTATTCGCCACTTGGATTTTCTTTATAGCTTATTGTTTCCAAAAAAATCTAATAATATTAATTGATTTTTTTAACCTAACATCAATGACCTCTTAACCATAAAGGAAATCCAAACCTTTAAAATTGTCTCCAAAAAATATTAAAAATTGTTTCTTATTTTTTCTTTACAATAAAACCCATACTAATGCTAAGGGATATATTACTAAAAATGTTTCCATAAATATTATTAATCAACATGGAAACCCCTCACATTGTTCTTAAAATGGTTTTCTAAGACATTGACATTATGATCAATTATAAACTCATAAAACTGGGATGGTATCTATAACTCTTATTTAATCATATATGATGTAATATATTCTTCAAAAAATAAACACAATCCTTATATGATTCATGATTCTTATATCTATATTACCACTGATAAAAATATTTCTACAACATAATTATTATATCCCAATACATAAATATATGAACCCTTTTACTTCAATAATTAGTTTAATGTATGTCCTTCAATGGTCTTGGAGATATCCTTTAACAATGTTAATAGACTAAGATAACTCCTAGGTTCCCCATATTTGAGACAATGAACTAAATATGGATCTCTAGGATGAAATTTAATTATATCCATTGAACTCCTTTTCCTTAAAAATTAGTTTATTTATGCAATTATTTTATGAAAATAATTCATTTTCTAGATTCATTGAGGCATTATCCTACGTTTCACCTTCCACATTTTTGACATAATGAAAATTGTTCCCCGATTCATCATTAGTCTCCGCTATATGAGATCTCAATAAACTCTATTATTTTCTTCTATGGTGAGTCTAATAGTTGTTAAAGGTGTAGGTTTTTAATCTTATATCATGATAACTTATTATATAAATCATTATATCTTTTAAACCTTTCATTATCCCATTTTTATACTCATAATTCCTACATTTTCCATCATATTTAATGTTATCATTATTCATTAGAGTTCCAACCACTAACTAGTTCCAAAAATCATAGTGTAAGAAATGGAAATCATTTTGGAAACCCATATAATTATTTATATGATCACTAATAAATAAAACCTTATTTTCAATCTAAATCACCATAGGATTCACATAGTTCATTAATTTTCACCATCTCTTCAAATATTTTATGATGGTTATTAAATAGAATGTGAATTTACCCAAGAATATTCCATAAGAGTTTCAAACAAGGTGTGAACCAAGGCTCGTTATTATGACAACCCAGCTTTTTATTACAACTTAAACATTATTTATTACATAAAACATCACTTGATACAAAAAGGTAGATCAAGAGGTTTAGTGTATTTGGTGATTAGGATCATTACATAAAAACTTAAAACATGAAATACAATATCTTTATTGAAAAATTCCTTTACATGACAACTACATTCTCTCATACTTAGCATTGCATGGGGTAACCAGAGGACATGCATAAGAAATGGGTGAGTTATAAAGCCCAGTAACGGAATACACATGGAATAACATGAGGACTACAATACATGTTAGTACATAGTCATATCAATAGAGCATAAAAGAAACATGAACATAAAGTCATGATAAATCATGGTAATCATATCATGGAAATGTGGCAGCAACACGTAACATGGAATTAGCATGAGCCAAGGACCATTGCACATGGAGCATGAGTAAATCCTCATTGTACATAAAGCATGAGTAAAACCTCGTTTCACCTGAATTAGAATGAGTCAACACTCATTGCACATTACGTATCATGATACTATACTTTACCCAATGCATTGGAGTGCTATAAGGGATCACCCTTCTTAAACATTTCATTCCATGCATAAGTGTGCCACATGGATCATAAAAAATGGATTTATAAAACATAATCATTTATTAAATGATAAAGGAATGTGGAATTCATACATGAAACTTTATAATAAATATTTAAATGTGCATAAAGTTTAATTCCCTTGATGGAGAAATGGGCATGGTATTCACTACACAATGACATTGGCTTAGAAAATCGGTGCGATTTTGACAGCGTAACGGCGTGACATAAGAATTCATAAAAAAGGATGATGAGAGAGAAAGGGGTTCCTCATCATATTTACATGTAATGTACAGTAAGGAGGTCATATAGATATATGTCCCAACAATTTTAATGTAATTTAGATTAATGATACTAAAGTATTTCTTTAATGTAAAAGAGGAGAGAGAAGTTCCTTTAGGAATTTCGGCATAGTAACGGGTGTACATGGGAGGAATTTAATGAGAGAAAAAGGGTCTCCCATCATTAAACCATAAAGAGGGAATTATGAGGGATGTTTGGAACCATACCCCAATATTTATAATTGAAATTAAAAGGGGAAAACAACTTAAAGAAAATTGGACAAAAATGAGAAAGGAAGAAAAAACCCTTACTTGGAAGTATGCTTCCAAAAGATAGAGAGAGGCTCTTGAGAGGCTTAATGGGAACTTGAGGCAACTTGGGAGGATTCTAGAGAGAGTAGGGAAGAGTTTGGACGAAATCCAAAGTCATTGAGTGAGGAGGAAGTGGGATCTTGGGTGGGTTAATATAGGAAAGGTGAGGGAATTCTTTATTATTTAGGTTTGGGAACCCTTATATTAAATTAATCCAAACCACAAACCATACAATGGTTTTTTCCCATGGTTATTGGTAAAGGGAAGAGAAAAATAATATTTTACAAGGCCAAGGTCCGAACTTCTTAAAATATTAGTTTTGCTTATGTGGAGGTGAGTCACACTCCCATGGAAATGAATTTTAAAAGACAAGGTGTTTAATAAGTCTTGAGGGGTCCATTAATGCTTTGAAAAGTAAGAAAAACAAACCCAAAATTAAATTATTTTAATGTTAATACATTTATTGGAAGAAAATAAATATTATAGTATTTTATTACATCACTATTGGGTCATTATGATGTCATAAAAAACATTATATATTTAAACGGTATTTAATTTTTACTCAAAAAGTTGACTGTCTCAGAAAATTATGAAAAATTCACTGTTGGATAATTTCGACATCCTAATTCCAAAAATTACATTTATTTTATCTATATATTATTCTAAATATGTTAATTTTTACTTTTAAAATAAAAACCGACATTTATCAAAAATTCACGGGTTTTAACAAAAATGGATTTCAAACCTTAATAAAAATTATAATTGCATTCATACAATTACATGATAATTTATATATAATAAAATTAATATAATAATAATAATAATATATTTATAAAATATTATTTAATTCAAAAATCCCTTAATTTAATAAAATAGATTTCTTAATTAAATAATAACTAAAAACTATATTTGTACTTTAAAAACTATTTATAATGTATCAATAATGACTAGAAATTATATTCATTATTATATAAAAACTAATTTACATGAACATAGTACTACTTATTTGTTACATAACCCCTTAAAACTGCCGCATAAGACCTAAGGGTAAGGTGTGCGATGGTGACAGACTCTTGGGGTGGCTCGGATAACATCGCTTGAGTGGTAATTTCAATCAACTTCCACTTTTCCTGTATACGGTCACGTTAAAACTTGACATGATGAAGCTTAGCTTGGGCTTGGTCAACAGCGAAGCCCAAGGACGCCACCTCTTTTCCGAGCTCCGATAAATGGTCTTTGTATGGGGAAATTCTACTGGATGAGGCCATCACTTCCTTTGTCTAAGTAAAATTGGATGTGTTAAAGGCCTATAATTGTACTAATCATGTGATCACTGTTCAATGACTATATTATCAATGGTCAAAACTCTTAACATAAAAACAAAGAAGTTGGAAATTTTTATAAACATAAAGAGACATTTAATTAGATCAAGAGGTATTTCCATTAATGAAACTTTGGGTCGTTACAATATTCCACCCTTACGAAATATCGCCCTCGAAATTTTACTTTTCCCACAATAAAACAAATGTGGGTAAATCAGCTTCATCATATCCTCTAATTCCCAAGTTTCTTCTTCAAACTTGTGGTTTCTCCACAATACCTTGACGAGCGGTATTGTCTTATTTCGTAGAACTTTTTCTCTACAATCTATGATCTTCACTGGTTGCTCCTCATAAGGAAGATTATCTTCCAATTATACCACATCAGAAGAGAGTACATGTGAAGGGTCTGGTATGTACTTCCTTAAGAGGGATACATGAAAGACATAATGTACTTTGTCTAGGGAAGGTGAAAGTGTTGTCGATAAGCCACAACCCCGACACTATCAAGAATCTCGAAGGGTCCGATGTACCTCGAACATAACATCCCTTTCCTTCCAGACCACATGACCTTAATCCACGGAGATATGCGTAAAAACCCAATTTATCCAACTTTAAATTCAAGGTCTCATCATATATTATCTGCATAACTCTTATGTCGACTCTGGATTGCCTTGATATGTTGCTGAATGGTTTTCACCTTCTCCACCATTTCTTCGACCATTTCTAGTCCAATTAGCTTACGTTCACAGACCTCATCCCAACATGCTAGTGTTATGCACCCTTTCCAATACAGGGCTTCATATGGTGCCATTCAGATGCTTAAGTGGAAACTATTGTTGTAAGATGAAGTGCCTAGATCAGTGTGAATCACTGAGAGGGGGAGGGGGTGAATCAGTGATCCCTTAAAACTTTTTACTAATTGATTCTTATCAATTAAACCTCTATGGCTGGTTAAAGCCTCGATCCACTCTTCTTGTATCTCTCAACCTTTCCCGAATGATGCAGTAATGAAAAGGCACAGGACACAAGGATTTACAAGGTTCGGCACCAAAGGCCTACATCCTTGCCATGCTCTCCCAGCATGGATTCTCCCATTATAATCTGTTAGTATTGCAATGGTCGATACAGAGTCCCACTGTATCTCTCCTGAGTCCCACAGGAGGGTCTTTATACTGCGTCCCACAGTGTTACCAGAGTCCCACTGGCCTGCTCCAGAATCCCACTGAAGACTTCTTCTCCCTGAGTCCCACAGGGTCTTCTCTTGGCTCCTCGAGTCGCACGAGTAGCTCTTCTTCACTTTAAGTTCTTCAAGTATCCTCAGCAGCCTGGGATAAAGGCTGTTGGCCTTGCTCTTCTCTTCTGATCACTTGTGGTTGATCAGGGCTTCTCGAATACTGCAAACTCAGACAAACAATATCTTTCACTTTAGTCTGGCTCAGTCTCAATTCACATCAACTTCATGCACTGAGTGCATGGCATCTCTGGTTCCTCATGCACTGACTGCATGGCCTTCTCAAATCTTCAAGAACCACTGGTCTTGGACAACTCAAATGCACACAACCAGATTTAGCTTTGTTCAAGTGTTCACGTGCATGCATGCATGCATGCACTCTTCTCTTTCTCCTCTTGGTGCAATAAACCCTTAAAGGGTGTAGTCACTTTAAGCACACACCTTCACTGAACTTCACACACTTTATCCAATTTGTTTACACACTTAAAAGTGTGTTATATATTAGTGTGGGACTTCCTTATTCCTCCAAGTGTATACACTCTTAGTGCACACTTAGGTTCGGCCTCTTTGTTTTCTTTTTGCACACACCAATGTTTAAGGCCTCCTCCTCTTTTTGCACACCCCAAAGGCTACGACCTCTTCTTCAAATGCACACACAAAGTGTGTTCTTCAATTTAGCACACACACAAGGGTTCAAGCCTTGGGTACTCCTTGCACACACCAAAACCATAGGGTCTTATCTTCACTATGCACACAAGGCATGCAAGTCTCGGCCTACACTTGAATTGCACACACACAAATAGTGTGGTCTTCCTCCTTATGCACACACACGGCCACGGCCTTCCTTCTCTTCTTGCACACACACAAGGCTACGGCCAACTCTTGTTCATTTTGCACATAAGGGTACAAAGGCCTCGGCCTTCCTTCTACACCTCTCACACACACAAAGTGTGGTCTTCCACTTCACTTGGCACACACACGAGGCAAGGCCTCGGCCTTCTTCCTTGCCAAGCACCCACAACCAAGGGTGTGGTATACTGCCTCGGGTCTTCTTCTCCAACACTGCCAAGTAGGTGCACTTGGTGCAACCAGGCGCGCAAGGGTGCAGTCACTTCAACTTCTTCTTCAAAGAGCACAAGGTATGAGCCGCGACCTCTCTTCTTCTTCAAAGCGCAAGGCACACTTGGTGCCACTGGCCGCGCAAGAGCACACGGCCACTAGGCCGCACTAGCCACGGGTGCAAGGCACCGCGGGCGCGCAAGTGCTACCGCGCAGGGGGCACGGTGCACAGAGGGAGCGCGCAAGATCACGCATGCTCCTCTCCTTCCTGTCGCGCAAAGGAAAGACGCGCAGGGAACTCCTTCTTCTTCTTTCGCGCAAGGAGTGCGCAAAAGGAACTCACGAAGCCAAGGGTGGCTTCGGACTGCTTCGTCGCGAAGGTGGGTTGCGCGGGGCTCCAAACTTCGTGAGGCATAGAGGCACACTCACGGGACTTCTTTCAAGTTTTTCAGCAAGCAACAATGAGGTCTCGACCTCTTCTTTTATAGGCAGAGATACCTCATATCTTCCGCGTGATAAATCTCAAAATCCCGAGATCTTCAGATCTTTAAAAACTATCCAAATCTTGAATTTGGTCCTCGGTTCACGCGGGTTCTCTCATTTTTTGTTCCTCTACGTGCATGCGACTCATAAAGCATGCACAGCCTTCGGTTTAGGCTCATCCCATGCAAAAACACCAACCACGTGGCCTCGGCAGCTTCTCTTGCCTCGGCCTCAACCAAAATTCTCCAAACATTGCATGCACACCATTTTTTGTGCATGGCCATGTTCGGTGTGGAGAGACGAGCTCAATGGAGGTCTTAGATCCTTCAGAGGTGGCCGGGAACTCGAAAACGGGTGGTCGGATGGCCTCTGGTTCAGCGGCGTCGCGGGAGATGCCTCGGCCGAGGTCGAGGTTGAGGACGAAGCCGGGGCCGTCGGATCAGATCTTCAACGGCCTGGATTAGATCGCGGCGCCGCGGATGGATCGTGCGGTGCAGATCAAGCGCGCGATCAATCGAGCGGCTCAGATTCGCTCCCGGGAATTTTTCCGCGTCCCACATCGAAACGGGGCACGGTTTTTCCGCAGCTTATTACCCTGGCGCTCCCTCAACACGCCAATTGAACTTCCTCCCTCACGGTGCCGCCCCGCACCGTGTTCTCCTTGAGGGCGCGCTCTGCACCCACTCTTGGCCTCCTGCGGGCGCGCTTAGCGCCCACTATGCACACACACGGGTGCGCGGGCTTCACCACCGCGTGCCCTCGGGGCTTATACACGGCCCCTCTGCGCTCCTCCGGGCGTGCCCCAGGCGCCCATGCGGTGTCCTTGGGTGCGCCCTGCCGCCCTGGACTCGCCCCACGGGTTCCCCCTTGGGCGTGGCGCCTTAGGCCCACATGTGCCTTGGGGTTGAACCCTCAAGGGGTCCACGGGCTGGCCAATTTTTTGGCTAAGTCTTGAATAAGACTTTGTAAAAAACAAAGTCCTCCATGTAAAATGCCATATCAAGCCCTTTCATTCTTCTTCTCAATTTCTTCCCTTCTCTACTTCTTAAGAATTCCTTAATCCTCCTCAACATATAATCTTCACTTAGGATATGGAATTCAAAAGGTTTCTTCATCTTCAACCGAGCTCCTGAATCAAATATTTCTTCAATAAACTTCATTGATCTAATCAGAGATCAAATTGGGACTTCTTCAGATTCACATGCACTAAGTGTTAGTGCATGGATTTTATTAAACCACTTCATCCACTTAGAACATGTGAATGGATCATCTTCAACTCCTCATGCATTGTCACTACAATGCATGGTCTTCTAATCATGTTGTGACTTTGTATCATCTTGATACAAGTTCTTGGAACTCTAAGAACAGCTCAACAATCGTCTGATTTACATGGAGAATGTTGGAACCACAATTTCCAATACCACTTAGTGAATCTCCTAAGTGACATGCATCTTAGTACCATGGCCATTCTCCTTTACCACCAACACCATCACAACCTTTGGCATTCACATCTTGACAATTCTTGACATCCATTCATTCCAAGACAACTTCATGCCTCATTGACAACAAATGCAACACAGTGCACTTCAATCTCCCCCTTTGTATTTGTTGTCAATACACCACTTCAGCACATATGAATGTGTCAATATGTGTGCCAATATTTTCTCCCCCTTATTGGCAATCAAATGCAAAGGTGTGGTGTGGTTCTCTTCCAAAAACATCTTCCTCCCATTGAGAAGTATCTGCTTGAAAAACACTAGGAGAGGGATGATGTCACATGTTCTCTTTAGCAAAGAACCTTTAGTAAATCAGCTCTAAGTCTACTTGGGCTAACCCGGTGTAGAAAACAAGAGTGATATAACCAAGATTTTCAATGCTGTCCACAATTCTCTACACATGTGAGATCATGCTTCAGGGGTTTGAAAATTTTCCAGATATAACAATGAATTGCTAAATCCTGCACATACTTCACAAAACTCATTAGAAAGTTCAGTGCAATGATAAAGCTCCCCCTTTCATCTACTTTCTCAAGATGATATTAATTTCAGAACATCATCTTCTCCAGATTGGCTCCCCCTCAAGGGGTGCACTCCATTCTGTCCAAACCATCCTCCAGTTGAGAATGATCATCATCTTCAATTCCCTGCAATGTCAGCACATGTAAATACCAATAGTATAAGGGAATAAGATGGAACCTCCTTAGTTCATCAATGTGAACAACAAGGTTGAGAAGATTCTCTCAACCGAGATGTCCCATTTTCACCAGTCTTCACACTTGCACATTTGATCTTCATTGATGATTGTGCTGGTGTGGTTCTCAAAACATCTTCATGTGAAATCTTCTTCTTCCCTTTTGCTTTAGCAATTGCCAGAGCTTCATCTTCAACTCTTTGTAGTTCTCTGGCAAGTTGCAACTGATGTGGCCATATGACTAGTAAATCACTTGGAAGAGTGGCCTCAGTTTTGGAAGTTCCACATGGTTCTTTAGATGCTGTCAAGCTACCTTTCTTAGGCAACTTGTTTTCAATCAATCCCTTCTTCTTCTTCTGGATTGATTGTCTTTTTGAGTCCAGTCTGCTTCTATTTAGTTTCATGGCTTCTTTACAAAGGTCCATGATGTGTCCTTTATTTCCACAGTAGAAGCATTTCTTGGTGGTCCTTCTGGATGCATCACCCTTCTTGGACTCAGACTCCAAGGACTTCTCTTTATTTTTCAAGCACTTCTTGGGAGCATTTTCTACTTTCTTCTTGCTTCCCAAGGAATCTTTTTGAGCCAGGTTCTGTGATCTTTTCTTCTTTTGAGCTCTGGATACAGTTGGAGACTGACATGTATCTTTTTGACCACATTTGCAATCATCCCAGATGTTGTCAAGTAGTCCAAATCTATTTGCAGTAAACAGATGTCTCTGGACCTGTGGATGCTGCTTCTTTTCTTCTGGCTTTCTCCCCCTTGGCATGAGCTTCCTTTGTGCTTTGACATTTAGTGGATTGTACCAACAATCCTTTGCACAGTGCCCATACTTATTACAACACCAACATTGACCCACAAATCTTGACTTCTTCAGTCCTTCTGATTTTAGGGTACTTGTCTTGAATTGTTGTGCTGCTTCAGGAGAGCTCTGCTTCTTCATTGTCTTCATCCATATTTGTTTGGATTCATTCTTCCATCCTGCACTTTTTGTGGAAACACATTTAGAAACATGAGTACAAGATGGTATGGATGGTACCTTCTTTCTAGAAGATGTTGCCCTTTCATTAGAGGATGTCTTTCTTTTAGAATCATCCTGCTCAATGCATACTTGAGTAGCAACATTTCTCCTTTCAGCTGACTGGGAGGCTTCAGCTTTGGGTGATTGCAGATTTTTCAATATCACCTCTAGTTCTAAGCACTTCATGTTAAGGGAGTTCTTCTCATCCTCAACAGCTCTTAGCTTTCCTTCCCAACTTTCTTTCAGCTGATTCATCTGGTCATCATGCATTGTCTTCAATTCAAGCAATGAATTGTCAAGCTCCTTCACCCTTTTTGCTTTGTCTTCAAGTTGAGCATCTTTGACAACCATTGAAACTCTGTGTCTCTTTTCCAGTGCACGGAAAACATCTTTGATCATTATCAAAAATATTTCTTTCTCAGAAGAGCTCCTTTGCAATTCTTCACAGGTATCTTCATATCTTTCATTGCAAAGGGAAACAGTTTCATCTTTGGCCTTCACCAGCTTTCTGAGAGTGTTGGTTATGCCAACCCTTTTTGCCAGCTGATTTTCCATAGCATTGTATTCTTCTTCTAACTGTGATTTTTCTTCATGAAGATCATGGATGCCTATAGCTATACACTTTGCCACTTCCATGGGAACTGTCTTCTGAAGATATTTGAGTGAACTCTGAAGATCATTCATTGTTTCAACTTCATCACATCTAGGACAGGCTTTATCAGAAGAATGATAAAAGAAATTGTCATCTGATGTGACTTTCACATTTCTTTCCATAGAAGGAGTTTCTCTGATTGCACCAGCCTTCTTCTTCATCTTCTTTGCCTGTTTCTTCATTTTGTTTTTCTGAGTCTTGGAAGATATCTCCATTTGAGGCTGGTCATTCATTTCCTCAAATCTGCACTCCATAAAGACTCTCTTGGATCTTTTAGAGGGAACCTCCCTCTGATACCAATTGAAGTGCCCAGATCAGTGTGAATCACTGAGAGGGGGAGGGGGTGAATCAGTGATCCCTTAAAACTTTTTACTAATTGATTCTTATCAATTAAACCTCTATGGCTGGTTAAAGCCTCGATCCACTCTTCTTGTATCTCTCAACCTTTCCCGAATGATGCAGTAATGAAAAGGCACAGGACACAAGGATTTACAAGGTTCGACACCAAAGGCCTACATCCTTGCCATGCTCTCCCAGCATGGATTCTCCCATTATAATCTGTTAGTATTACAATGGTCGATACAGAGTCCCACTGTATCTCTCCTGAGTCCCACATGAGGGTCTTTATACTGCGTCCCACAGTGTTACCAGAGTCCCACTGGCCTACTCCAGAATCCCACTGAAGACTTCTTCTCCCTGAGTCCCACATGGTCTTCTCTTGGCTCCTCGAGTCGCACGAGTAGCTCTTCTTCACTTTAAGTTCTTCAAGTATCCTCAGCAGCCTGGGATAAAGGATGTTGGCCTTGCTCTTCTCTTCTGATCACTTGTGGTTGATCAGGGCTTCTCGAATACTGCAAACTCAGACAAACAATATCTTTCACTTTAGTCTGGCTCAGTCTCAATTCACATCAACTTCATGCAATGAGTGCATGGCATCTCTGGTTCCTCATGCACTGACTGCATGGCCTTCTCAAATCTTCATGAACCACTGGTCTTGGACAACTCAAATGCACACAGCCAGATTTAGCTTTGTTCACGTGTGCACGTGCATGCATGCATGCATGCACTCTTCTCTTTCTCCTCTTGGTGCAATAAACCCTTAAAGGGTGTAGTCACTTTAAGCACACACCTTCACTGAACTTCACACACTTTATCCAATTTGTTTACACACTTAAAAGTGTTTTATACATTCGTGTGGGACTTCCTTATTCCTCCAAGTGTATACACTCTTAGTGCACACTTAGGTTCGGCCTCTTTGTTTTCTTTTTGCACACACCAATGTTTAAGGCCTCCTCCTCTTTTTGCACACCCCAAAGGCTACGACCTCTTCTTCAAATGCACACACAAAGTGTGTTCTTCAATTTAGCACACACACAAGGGTTCAAGCCTTGGGTACTCCTTGCACACACCAAAACCATAGGGTCTTATCTTCACTATGCACACAAGGCATGCAAGTCTCGGCCTACACTTGAATTTCACACACACAAATAGTGTGGTCTTCCTCCTTATGCACACACACGGCCACGACCTTCCTTCTCTTCTTGCACACACACAAGGCTACGACCAACTCTTGTTCATTTTGCACATAAGGGTACAAAGGCCTCGGCCTTCCTTCTACACCTCTCACACACACAAAGTGTGGTCTTACACTTCACTTGGCACACACACGAGGCAAGGCCTCGGCCTTCTTCCTTGCCAAGCACCCACAACCAAGGGTGTGGTATACTGCCTCGGGTCTTCTTCTCCAACACTGCCAAGTAGGTGCACTTGGTGCAACCAGGCGCGCAAGGGTGCGGTCACTTCAACTTCTTCTTCAAAGAGCACAAGGTATGAGCTGTGGCCTCTCTTCTTCATCAAAGCGCAAGGCACACTTGGTGCCACTGGCCGCGCAAGAGCACACGGCCACTAGGCCGCACTAGCCACGGGTGCAAGGCACCGCGGGCACGCAAGTGCTACCGCGCAGGGGGCACGGTGCACAGAGGGAGCGCGCAAGATCGCGCAAGCTCCTCTTCTTCCTGTCGTGCAAAGGAAAGACGCGCAGGGAACTCCTTCTTCTTCTTTCGCGCAAGGAGTGCGCAAAAGGAACTCACGAAGCCAAGGGTGGCTTCGGACTGCTTCGTCGCGCAGGTGGGTTGCGCGGGGCTCCAAACTTCGTGAGGCACAGAGGCACACTCACGGGACTTCTTTCAAGTTTTTCAGCAAGCAACAATGAGGTCTTGGCCTCTTCTTTTATAGGCAGAGATACCTCATATCTTCCGCGTGATAAATCTCAAAATCCCGAGATCTTCAGATCTTTAAAAACTTTCCAAATCTTGAATTTGGTCCTCGGTTCACGCGGGTTCTCTCATTTTTTGTTCCTCTACGTGCATGCGACTCATAACGCATGCACAACCTTTGGTTTAGGCTCATCCCATGCAAAAACACCAACCACGTGGCCTCGGCAGCTTCTCTTGCCTCGGCCTCAACCGAAATTCTCCAAACATTGCATGCACACCATTTTTTGTGCATGGCCGTCTTCGGTGTGGAGAGACGATCTCAATGGAGGTCTTAGATCCTTCAGAGGTGGCCGGGAACTCGAAAACGGGTGGTCGGATGGCCTCTGGTTCAGCGGCGTCGCGGGAGATGCCTCGGCCGAGCTCGAGGTTGAGGACGAAGCCGGGGCCGTCGGATCAGATCTTCAACGGCCTGGATTAGATCGCGGCGCCGCGGATGGATCGTGCGGCGCAGATCAAGCACGCGATCAATCGAGCGGCTCAGATTCGCTCCCGGGAATTTTTCCACGTCCCACATCGAAACGGGGCGCGGTTTTTCCGCAGCTTATTACCCTGGCGCTCCCTTAACACGCCAGTTGAACTTCCTCCCTCACGGTGCCGCCCCGCACCGTGTTCTCCTTGCGGGCGCGCTCTGCGCCCACTCTTGGCCTCCTGCGGGCGCGCTTAGCGCCCACTATGCACACACACGGGTGCGCGGGATTCACCACCGCGTGCCCTCGGGGCTTATACACGGCCCCTCTGCGCTCCTCCGGGCGTGCCCCAGGCGCCCATGCGGTGTCCTTGGGTGCGCCCTGCCGCCCTGGACTCGCCCCACGGGTTCCCCCTTGGGCGTGGCGCCTTAGGCCCACATGTGCCTTGGGGTTGAACCCTCAAGGTGTCCACGGGCTGGCCAATTTTTTGGCTAAGTCTTGAATAAGACTTTGTAAAAAACAAAGTCCTCCATGTAAAATGCCATATCAAGCCCTTTCATTCTTCTTCTCAATTTCTTCCCTTCTCTACTTCTTAAGAATTCCTTAATCCTCCTCAACATATAATCTTCACTTAGGATGTGGAATTCAAAAGGTTTCTTCATCTTCAACCGAGCTCCTGAATCAAATATTTCTTCAATAAACTTCATTGATCTAATCAGAGATCAAATTGGGACTTCTTCAGATTCACATGCACTAAGTGTTAGTGCATGGATTTTATTAAACCACTTCATCCACTTAGAACATGTGAATGGATCATCTTCAACTCCTCATGCATTGTCACTACAATGCATGGTCTTCTAATCATGTTGTGACTTTGTATCATCTTGATACAAGTTCTTGGAACTCTAAGAACAGCTCAACAATCGTCTGATTTACATGGAGAATGTTGCAACCACAATTTACAATACCACTTAGTGAATCTCCTAAGTGACATGAATCTTAGTACCATGGCCATTCTCCTTTACCACCAACACCATCACAACCTTTGGCATTCACATCATGACAATTCTTGACATCCATTCATTCCAAGACAACTTCATGCCTCATTGACAACAAATGCAACACAGTGCACTTCATAAGAGAACTCTAAAAAAGGACGATGTTGATCCCATCCTCCTTTAAAGGCCATTGATCATGCTCTCAACATGTCCTTAAGTGTTTGGATAGTCTTCTCAGATTGTCCATCGGTTTGAGGATGATAGGCCGTACTGAATCTCAGTTCACTATTCAGAGCACGTTGAGGACTCTTCCAAAACATAGAGGTGAATCTTGGTTCTCAGTCAGACACAATAGATAGTGGTACTCCATGCAACCTTACCACTTCCCTGATATATATCTGTTCTAGTTGATCCTAGGAGAAATCTTCCCAAATAGCTATGAAGCATGCATTATTTGTAAGATTATCCGCAACAACCCAGATTGCATTATTGCCTTTGGATGTCCTCAGATGTCTGGTGAAAATGTCCATGGTGACGTTCTCCCATTTCCATTTTGGTAGGGGAAATGGTTGCATCATTCCCTTAGACTTCTTCCTCTCTACCTTCACTTGCTGACACACTAGGCACTTTGATGTATATTCAGCAATCTCCTTCTTCATATTATCCCACTAAATGTTTTCTCGGAGATCTCGATACATCTTTGTGCTCCCTGGGTGAATAGATAAATTCTAACTCTCTGCATCATCCAAAAGTTCCTTCTTCAGCTCCGAACATGATGGAACACATTGTCTTTTCCCAAACTGCACAATTCCTTCTTCATTAACATTAAACTCCGAGGATTTCCCATTTTTGATAGCTTCCACTTTTTCATGAATTCCCACATCATCATTTTGAGCATCCTTTAACCTTTCCAAAAGAGACGGTTGATCAATAATTTGTGAAAGGATTGATGATGTTCTCTTCTCTATGATTCCCATGTCCATCTTCATCAAGTCTAGGAAGATTGGATCCTTCTCAATTCTCATCATTGATAGAATCGATGGTTCGTTTATACTTAGGGTATCATCCACCTTGTTCTCTTTCCCATGGTGGTAATGTATTGAATAGTCACAATCATTGATGAGCTCTATCCATATTCTCTGGCACATATTAATCTCTTTATGTGTGAATATATATTTAAGGATATTGTGGTCATTATATATCTCACATTTCTCTCCATAGAGATAATGCCGCCAGATTTTCAAGGCAAAGTTCACAGCCACCAACTCTAGATCATGCATTGGATAGTTTCTCTCATGGATTTTCAAATGACTTGAGGCATAAGATATCACTTTATCATTCTGAACCAACAAACAGCCTAATCCCTTCTTCAAAGAATCACTGAATACCACAAAATGTTCCCCACTTGTGGGTAAAGTGAGCACGGGCGCAGTGATAAGCCTCCTTTTCAACTCCTTGATGCTTTCTTTACATTCATCACTCCAAGAAAACTTCACTCCCTTCTGAGTTATCTTGGTAAGAGGGTTGGACAATAGTGAGAAATTCCTCACAAATCGTCGATAATATCCAGCTAACCCCAAGAAGCTACGGATATCCATTACCGATGTTGGCCTCAGCCATCCCTCAATTTCATCGGTTTTAGAGGGGTCCACAGATATCCCAATGATTGTGATGATATGGCCCACTAATGAGACCTCCTTCAACTAGAACTCACACTTTCTGTACTTTTCATAGAGGTTCTCCTTGCGCAAAATCTCTAGTATAGTTCTTAAATGCTCTTCATGATCCTCCTTGGTTTTGGAATATATTAGAATATCATCTATAAATACTACCACATAGTTGTCTAGGTAATCTCTAAATACTCTATTCATCAAGTCCATTATGATTTCTCGAGCATTGGTGAGTCCGAAAGGAATTAATTTGAATTCATAGTGCCCGTATCTTGTACGAAAAGTAGTCTTGGGTACATATTCCTTCTTTACCCTTACTTGATAATATCCCGACCACAAATCTACATTGGAAAATTTTTGTGCTCCACGCAGCTGATCGAACAAGTCATTAATTCCTGGGAGAGGATACTTGTTCTTTATCATGATTTTATTAAGTTCACGATAATCGTTGCAAAGCCGCATTGACCCATCCTTCATCTTGACGAAGAGGACTGGTGCACCCCCATAGTGAAGCACTTGGGTGTATAAATCCTTTATCCAGATTCTCCTGTAGTTTTTTATTCAGCTCTTCAAGCTCAACAATAGCCATTCTATATGGATTCTTGGGTATTGGTAGCGCCCCAGGTTTATGTTGAATTGAGAACTCAACATCTCTTCTAGGATGAAGACCAGGCAGTTCCTCGGGAAACACCTCAGCAAATTCCATTATAATAGGCATTTCATCAAGGATGGTTTCTTCTATAGACTCGATCATCTGAGCCAGATACGTGTGCTCATAGGGCAGTAATATCCACTCTTGAGATGATGGAGCTAAAGGAGATTCATCTTCCTCCTGACACTTGTAATGAATCGGGGGTCGATTCTCCATATGGAGTGTGATTTCCCTCTCCCAACAATTTATGTTGGCTCTATATAAGTAAAGCCAATAAATGCCAAAAATTGCATCAAATTCCACCAGAGGGAGTATGATGAGGTTCTTCGAGGAATTAAATCCACATATTATAACAAGGGAGGACATTTACTCACGGGGTGGAATGATTGCCCCATTTTCCATAATCACCAACATCTTTACTTCCATGATTTGTGGTGGTGCTGGGATTGTTCTACTAAACTTTTAAGATATAAAAGAATGTGTAGAACCTAACTTAAAAAGTTCATCCCCTATTCTTGAATGAATAACTAGCGTACTTATCACCACTTCGTTGTCAGGGTTTAATTCGACAGAAGTGATGGAAAAATCTCTTCATTTTTGTCTTGGAGGTTGTTGGTTTCCTCTAAGAACCCTTGAATTAGGGAACTGATTGGAAAAATGACCTTGTTATTTTCATTTGTAGCACTGAACAACGCGTTGAGGTTCGAACGGAGCATTCCTCTCCTCTGTCGCAGCCATGGGTCTTTCTTGCCGACAGTTAACAGCTAGGTTCCCTTCCCTTCCACACCTGTAGCAATTCCTCGTCCCCATAAGGCAATTTCCAGGTTGCTTCTTTCCGCACTTTTGGCAAGTGGCATGCTGGATCTTCTTAGCACCATTGGATTTATCCATCAGACCACCAGCATTGAAGTACAAATTACATTTCTTGTACCCATGATACCATTGTGATTCCCCAATCTCCATTTCTACCTTGAGGGAACATCGGACAATTTCCTCATAGTTGTCGAAGTCAAGGATCACTAATGCTTTCCGCAATCTAGGATTCATCCCACCAAATAAGTGTTCAACCTTGCATTCAAGGGTAACAACAAATATGAAAGCGTATCATGCAAGCCCTGTGATGTTTGACTCATACACTCCAACAGATTCTTTATCTTTTTTCTTGATGGTAATGAAGTCCCTTTCCATCTTAAGCTTGACGGTGCACGGAAAATATTTATCGAAAAACATCTTCTGGAAATCCTTCCATTCCAATTCCTTGATCTCCTCTTCAGGCGTCATATTTTTGATCAACGTCCACCATTGATCAGCTTCACCCTCCATAAAATAAGCCACTAGGAGAACATTCTCTTGTTCAGAACATTGAAGGATGGAGAAGATCTTTTCAATGGAGTTGATCCATTGTTCAGCGATTGTGGGATTAGATGATCCACTAAAAGTAGGAGGTCATTGTATTATGAAGCTCTCAATAGCTACTTGTTCTTTCTTAGGGGGGGGGGGTTGAATGTTCCTCTTGACCTGTGTTTCTATTCAAAACATGAGTTAGAAGAGAGAGAAGCGTGACAAAGTTTGCGATTCCCACTCCCATTGGATTTGGCATCTCATTAGTATAGTCATCACCCTGATCTTCACAACGGTTGTTAGACCGAGTCCACCAATTACTGACCATTTTCAGGAATAAAAGGAAAGTTAGGGGTAACACATAAAGGGTAATCCAAAGAAAGAAGTTGATGACTCATAAATAAACTTTTATTTCCTTAAATCATGAGTCTATAGGCTTCAATCTAGTCTTTTCATGATATACTTTCTAACATATATTCTTAGGGGAATTTTTTTTAATTCCCTTAATAAGGGTTCTTACTAAGCATGTGAATTTATCAAAACATATCTCTTGAGAGTTTCGTAACCAAGAGTGCAGCAAGTCCCGTTGTCATGCACCAGTTCCCGTTCAATTCTAGCTCAATGTGGTGTTTTAGGGTTTTACCCCTAGGATACATCTGTGCCAGAGCCACCTCTACATGCTCGTATCCGAACAAGGATGTATTTTTTTTTGATAAACCACTTACTTAGTACTTACCAAAAATTAGGGATGTTTTCAATATACTTAGTCTTGTATCTAAGGCTTTACTAGGGCTTCCTAATCCCAAATATAACTAAACCTATCCTTTGATACCAACCATGACAGCCCGACTTTTTATTACAACTTAAACATGATTTATTACATAAAACTTCAATTGATACAACAAAGAAGATCGAGAGTATTAGTGTCCTTGGGGCTTATGATCATTACATAAAAACATAAAACATGAAATACAACATCTTTATTGAAAACTTCCTTTACGTGACCACTACATTCCCTCGTACTTATCATTTCATGGGGTAACCTGAGGACATGCATAAGAAAAGGGTGAGCTATATAGTCTAGTAAGGTAATACTGAAAGAATAACATTAGGATTACAATAAATGTTAGGAAATAGTCATATCCATAGAGCATAAGAGAATCATGAACATAAAGGCATGATAAATAATGATAATCATAACATGGAAATGTGGAAACAACACTTAACATGGAATTATCATGACCCAAGACCCATTGCTCATGGAGCATGAGTAAATACTCATTGCACATAAACCACGAGTAAACCCTCGTTGAACCTGAATTAGCATGAGTCAACACTAATTGCACATGAAGTGTCATGATACTATACTTTACCCAATGCATTGGAGTGCTATAAAGGCGCACCTTTCTTAAACATTTCATTTCATGCATAACTGTGCCACATGGATCATAAAACATGGATTCATAAAACATAATCATTTATTTCATGATAAAGGAATGTGGAATTCATAAATGAAACTTTATAATCAATATTTAAATATGAATAATGGTGAATACCCTTGATGGAAAAATGGGCATGGTATTCACTACACAATGACATTGGCTTAGAAAATCAGTGTGATTTCGGCAGCATAATCGCGTGACATAAGAATTCATAAAAAAGGTTGATGAGAGAGAAAGGGGTTCCTCATCATATTTACATGTAATGGACAGTAAAAATTTCATATATATACATTTCCCAACAATTGTAATTGAATTTAGATTCATGATACAAAAGTATTTCTTGAATGTAAAAGAGGAGGGAGAATTTCATTTCGGAATTTTGCCATAGTAACAAGTGTACATGGGAGGCATTTAATGAGAGAGAAAGGGTATCCAATAATTCAAACATAAAGAGGGAATTATGAGGGAGGTTCGGAACCATATCCTATGATTTATAATTGAAATTAATAGGGAAAAACAACATTAAGAAAATTGGACAAAAATGAGAAAGGAAGAAAAAACCCTTACTTGGAAGTGTGCTTCCAAAGGCTAGAGAGAGGCTTGTGAGAGGCTTATTGGGAGCATGGGGCACCTTGGGAGGATTATAGAGAGAGTAGGGAAGAGTTTCGACAAACTCCAAAGGATTTTACTAAGGAGGAAGTGGGATCTTGGGTGGGTTTATATAGGAAAGGTGAGGGAATTCTTTATTATTCAGGTTTGGGACCCCATATATTAAATTAATCCAAACCACAAACCATCCCATGGTTTTTGCCCATATTTTTTGGAAAAGGGAAGAGGAAAATAATATTTTACAATTCCAAGGTCATAAAGTCTTAAAATATTAGGGTTGCTTTTGTGTAGGTGAGTCACACTCCCATGGAAATTAATTTAAAAGGAAAAAGTGTTTAATAATTCTTGAGGGGTCTATTAATGCTTTGAAAAGTAAGACAAACAAACCCAATATCACAATATCTTAATGTTAAAACATATATTGGCCGAAAATAAAAATTATATTATTTTATTACATAACTATTGGGTCATTATGATGTCATAAAACAAATTATATATTTAAACGGTATTTAATTTTTACTCAAAAATTTAACTGTCTCAGAAAATTATGAAAAATTCACCGTTGGATAATTTCGACGTCCTGATTCCTAAAATAACATTTATTTTTTCTAAATAATTTTCTAAATATGTTAATTTTCACTTTTATAATAAAAATCAACATTTATCAAAAATTCACGGGTTTTAACAAAAATGGCTTTCAAACCTTAATAAAAATTATAATTGCATTCATACAATTACATGATCATTAATATATAATAAAATTAATCTAATAATAATAATAATAATATTTTACTAAAATATTATATAATTCAAAAATCCATTAATTTAATAAAATAGATTTCATAATTAAATAATAACTAAAAACTCTATTTGTACTTTAAAAACTATTTACAATGTATCAATAATGACTAGAAATTATATTCATTATTATATACAAAAATAATGTACATGAACATAGTACTACATATTTTTTACATAACCCCTTAAAACAGCCATATAATACCT
This sequence comes from Viscum album, assembly GCA_963277665.1. NCBI lineage: Eukaryota > Viridiplantae > Streptophyta > Magnoliopsida > Santalales > Viscaceae > Viscum > Viscum album. The sequence goes on along the minus strand of OY728137.1, from coordinate 2,022,494,144 downwards.
AAGGGTAAGGTGTGCGATGGTGACAGACTCTTGGGGTGACTCGGATAACATCGCTTGAGTGGTAATTTCAATCAACATCTACTTTTCCAGTAGACGGTCATGTTCGAACTTGACATGATGAAGCTCAGCTTGTGCTTGGTCAAGAGCGAAGCCTAAGGATGCCACGTCTTTTCCGAGCTCCAGTAAATGGGCTTCATATTGGGCAATTCTATTGGATGAGGACATCGCTTCCTTTGTCTAAGTAAAATTGGATGTGTTAAAGCCCTATATTTGTTCTAATCATGTGATCACTGTTCAACAGCTATATTAACAACGGTAAAAATTCTTAACATAAAACCAAAGAAGTTGTAATTTTCTATAAACATAAGGAGACATTTAATTAGATTAAGAGGGATTTCCATTAATGAAACTTTGGGTCATTACAATAATCATGTATCTAGTGATGAGAAAGTCAGGTCCTAATTCACCCTTTTCATAATTATTACCCCGAGTTATAACAATTTTAAATCTATATCGAATTGCAGTGTTCAGATAGGGATGAATTTCTTGGAAATCCGTATAATCTCTACCTTACCAAAGCACTACTATATTATCCTACAAATAAACATATCCTTGAGTTTAGTCATAGGGTAATGGTATTTGATATAATTTTTAAAGAATATTTTTTTCAAAGATACATCTACACTTTATCCGATACCCACTATAAATAATTTGAACCCAGCTACACATATTTAGTGGTTAATTAATTACATTGGTCGTAGAACAAAGATATTTTATCACAAAGGACCGAGTAACATAGTATTCAGGGAAGACATGATACAAATATCAAACCCAAATTAAATTTAAAAACATAATATAAAAAATTTAATTTCCTTTTAGTACACCATTATTACCTTTAGAATATCCCTATATATCAATCCTAACACTCTTCCTAATGTCATGGGGGATGAAAACATAATAATGGTGTAAGATATAATACTTAGTAAGGGTATGTATAAATTGAAATCTTTTATAAACAAGTAATGGATAATCACAATGGAATGGTAAATAACTAAAACATATTACATTTAATAAATAACTTGAACATGATGAATAATATAGAATGGGTAAATGATGATTAAAAGAATATAATATAAATAATCACATGACCTTGACACATATCCCCAGTTATTATAACTAATCAAATAATGACAGGGATGTCAATAACTAATCTCATAATGAGGTAATTAATAATTTCATACATCATAACCATTCCATCAGGGCCTCATACTAATACATCATACCTAAATTGATAAGCTCGTAGACAAAAACCCAAGATAGTTGGTCTTATTAGGCATACTGATGCATTTAGGGGCCGTAGTGGGCCCCTATCTTCACATACTATGTCCAATTCCTTCCACATATGAAAGGATAGAAAAATAATAAAATATTATGTTCATATTTAATAACTATAGTAGGAAATGATTATAATTTACAAAATCAATAAACATAACCATAAAACACACATAGTAAAATGGTGAATGTTATCAAAATAGTATATCCCCAGTAAACTAATTGTACAAAATCTAAATAAATAATGCTGATGGTATCATTAAAACATAAACCTAATAGATTATAAGTAAGAGAATGGGGGTTTTTATTGATTAATATAAATACAAAAAAATGTTATAAAAATATTCTTGAAGAAAATACATTTTTCACATGGAAAATAAATTTTAAAAACATAAATGTTCCAGAATATTAGAGAACACATTTTACAAGAATATGAAGTTGTTAAACATGACATGACTCATAATATAACAGTGGTCGTGATGGTGGTGGGTAATTCAATAAAAACTATATACATATAATTTTATTCACACTATTTTAAAAGGTTAAAAGGTACTTAATTCCGGAAATGATAAAAATATTAGTTTTAATTATTTTTGTAAAAACATAGGCATGTGAAAAATTGTACATAATAAATCATTTGGAAGACGTTATAAATGATTTTAATTTTTTTAGAAAAAATTATTATGGAAGAGAAAATATTTTGGACCGAAGATATAAATAATGTCATCTTTTCTTGAAAATATTTCCTTCGTCATTTTTTGTACCAAATGTAAGAAAAATAATACTATTAATTTAAAAATAAATGAATAAATAGAGGATAATAAAATATATTGGGTTTATGATTTTAATATCATGAAATTCCCCCAAAGTACGCAAAAATGTAAAAATTCATGAATAATGATGAGATTGTGAAATCAACCCTTACCACTTTGGTAATGATTTATTCATATTCCCAATGAAATAAATAATATAAAATGGAACATTCAATATCACATATATATATATATTCGAGTTATTTCTTGTAAAATGGATAGTATATACAACATAAAAAATAAATAATTGGTGAATGTGGCATAAGTCTCACAGATGTACAATTGAGACGAGAAACCATTACCACTTTTTGAATATTTTGAATCCTAAGCCCCATGAAATAAATTATGTAAAATGGAAAATTAAATAATAACAATAAAAATATATTCATTGTGTAACAAATAAAATCTATTTTACATACACAACCTAAAATAAAGTAGTAATGAATATGACATATGTCTCCTAGAAATAAAAAAGTGTCTAGAAATACTTTACCACAAGTCTGATTTTCTACATCTATATTCAAAACTCTTTTATAATAAATTTATATTATATATATATATATTTATTAAATAAACACAATAATATATATCATACAATATATTATCATTTATAACTTTTTATCACCTTTTATTAACATTTCATTATTAAAACACTATTACGATCGATGACTGCTTAATTTTTCACGTGTTTTTTTGTTTGACAGGATTTGTGCTTGTATATTGAACATGGTTAAATTATCTCCATAATGTTAAACATGATATAATTATCATATATATACATTTTAAATCATTATTCATAATATTGCATAAAATTTAGAGGTAGAAACAAGAGTTACACCATTCACAGAGACTGCAGGTCGTACGAATGCGAGAACATTATTTTAAATGTTTTCTAATCGATGTAAAAAAATGTGAAATAATATTTCACCTTTAATGAATATTTATATTATCATATATTTAATATATATTCATTAATTATAATATTTTTACAATCAAATTTAATATTAAATGAAAAACACATGATATCACTATGTGGAGGAGGTACTCCACACGTATTCACAAACAATGGTATTATTTCTAATATATTGAAAGTTAATTGAGTAGATGTGATATTATACATCCATAAGTTTAGTTATTACTTAAATAATATATATATATATATATACTTTAAATATATCATTATGTCCATATGTGATAGGTGGTGATGGAAAATGAATTATAATAGTCCGCAAGGCGGTAGTCCTCTGAACACATGATCAACGCTTTTGTTTCCCATTTGATAGAATATGAGATGGATATCGTTTTTTACACTAAAATAATGAAATATATGTATTTTTTGGTTTTTTTGTTATTATTTAGTTATATTTGATGTTGATGAGAAGGATTTATCGGAATAAATACAATGAAAATGTATTGTTACGAACTATACATATAATTTAGACAACCTCTTTAGGATTATTCCTAAATCATACCTAGATTTTTTTATGATCCTAAAATGACTATAGGTGATGAAGTGAGATGTAATAGAGGTATTTTATTAGGAATTTGATGATAAAAATAGTTTTTTATATTTCATTGGGAGGGTAGAGGGGTGCCTTTGTATATTTGGGTGGCATGACACACTTGGAATTTTTTAAAAAATAAATTTTACCCATGTTTTTAGAGGCCATAAGGATTTAAAATGGGTCAATCCTAAATATTTTATTTGAAAAGGAAAACATATGGTTTAAAAATAGGAATTGGCCATGTTTTTAGGTAATTTTATCCCTTATCTTATAGTTTAACCCCCGATAAACACATATTAACATTAACCACAATTATAAATTTTTAATATTTTTACTATTTTTATGACAAAAAATAAAGTTGAAGTTATTATATGATATTAATTATATTTATTTAAAATAATTAATTCATTTTTCCAAATTCAATTCCTAGAAGTGAAGGAATTTTATTTAATGGTATCCTTGCATACACAATAACAAAGTGATTTTTCAAACAATGAATTTACAACTGTTTAATATGTTTTTATATTAAAATTTATCATATAATTGATTACAATGATATAAATTTAATTAATTATGATATAATTAAAATTATTTTAATTTTATATTAATTTTTTACATAATTAATCTTTTTTAATTCTTTAAATGAAAATTCATTTTTTCTTGAAAAAATCACTATTTTTTCACTATATATCGAAAATAATTTTTTTTAGAAAATTATGAAAACAGTAAACAAAAATAATTTTGAAATTATGATTTCAAAAAATTATGTTTATTTTTTCAAAATGATTTTTTATACATGGTAATTTTTTATTTTAAAATAACTATACAATACAAGATGAAACTGATTTTTAGAAATACCATGTTTTAAGCATAAAAATTTGTTTATTATTATCTCATTATTAGAAAAATATATTATATAAATAATAAATTTATTTATTGAAAATAAAATTTATAAACATATTTAAAATAATTCACTTATAGTGACAATTTTTTTATTTTCATAAAAACAAGCATCAGGTATAAAATAGTTTTTCCAAAAATATTTCTTCTACGTTGATATGATTTTTATTTATATTTATAATATATTTATTACTAATGAATTTATTTTATACATGTTTAAAAAATATTATTTTCATAATTTAGTTATTTCTATACAAGAATTCTATTTTAACTTCTAATTTATAATGCTCGTATTTAAATAATATATTTCATAGATCCATTAAGCTCGGTGTCGTTTGTTATATATACTATAAAACATAATTTTTTTGTTTTTAAATATCATGGTTATACAAAAGAAATATATCAAAGATGTTAAATTTATTTGAAAAAATATTCTATTAATTATCAGATTATTATAAATTAATAGATATTTTCACCCCATTATTGAATTTATTTGGTTATTTACCAAAAATGACACAAATTTTCACTTATAAAAGGGCAAATCCTTCCCTCACTCCCACTCACACCAAAAACCACTTATTTTGACCCAAAATTATACCCAAAACACTTCTACACAAATCTAAACCCCTCAAATAGGTTTTATTTCTTCTCAAAATTTCATACATCAAAGGTTTAACCCCGTTCATAAATGAATAAATCAAAGAAGTGGGGTATAAGTTCATAACATCTCTTTTTATTTTCTATTTAATTATATTAATTCATTCATCCAAAAATTTAATTTGAATATATTTAAATGATATCATCTGTATTATTATTATACATTTTTATTCTTATAAATATAATACAATCATTAACCGCAATCATCTTTTCTATTACAAATCAAAAATATGAAATGTGTGTTGTGCGAAATAACAGCTCTAGAAATAAACATGCCATTACCATTCACTTCCATACATGGATGATTTTATTTAATATTTTAAGAGTACATATGATATATATAATTAATATATATTTCATTAATATTGTTCTTATTGGATAATAACAAATTTAACGATCTTCATAAGGAAATATTTCGATATCTGTTATGAACAAAAAACTAGTTAATTGTCATTTTATAATTTATGAATCATGACTAAAACTACAATGTATTTGAATTATAATGGTGTAATTTTTTATAAAATACCGATTATATTAAATTTAATGGTTTTTAATGTTTTATCCTTATTTGAAAGTGGAATATCAACACCCCTTTTATTATCACCATTCAGAATGATCATGATTTTTAACACCCGATGTTGAAAAGTGATGAAACCAGTCTAGTTCAAAATGAGAATTATTTTTAATTAAGGGTATAAATAGAAGAGTAAATAAATATTGTTCATAAATTGGTTAATAATATTTTTATCTTTATCTTATATGATGTAAAATAATTTACAAGTAAATCCACGGTTATGTTAAGGAACTAGGTAACATAAACTCATTTGTTTGAGTATTGTAATTTATTAAGGAATTTGTTCCAAAAAAATTAAATTTTAGATAATGAAATTTTTTATTTCCTTGGAAAAAGTGTTTTGAAAATAAATGGATTTCATAATAATTTTTATTCATATTATCAAAAAAATACTGGTTTTTAAAAAGAGGCTCATAATTATGAAATTTATAAGAGAATAATACAAAATCTTTCCAAAAATCAATTTTCATGATTCTGTTCTTATTATATACAAATGACATATCTCCAATGGATTCATGTTTCTTATTTGAATGAATATTTTATTTAATTTTGTTATTACTTAAGGTGATGATGTTTATAGTATCAAATAATATAATTCATGATGTTATTTTATACAATTTTGAATTTTTAATGAATCCCAGTTTATTTCTTTGAGTTATTCATAAAAAGTGAAATATTTCCATTTGGATTCATTATCAAACCCATTTTATTTCAATGGTTTCATTAAGAAAGTTTAACAATTTATATTTAGATGTTATCGAAACCCATTTTATATCTATGGGATATTTATGATGTGAAAATGGAATAATTTATAAGTGGAATTCTTAAGTATGGATGAATGAATGGTGGTGACCTATATTACACTAAAATTCATTGGATATAGGTTTATATCTCATGATATATGTATTTGTGAGTAGATTTTTGTTCCTCATAAGCCTGGTAACTGATGGTGTGGCTCATGAACGTAATATTTATGAAGAAAAAAATTTTATAGGTAAAGGATTTTATTCCATTTAACCTTATAATCACATCATTCCAGGTTTATGTCTAATGATTATAAGCCATGTTTCAGATATTATGTTTCCAGGTTGATATTTTATCTATTTTAGTTATTATTACATATACATTGATTCTCACTATTTTGTGTATGGTTATAACTCATGTTGTTATGATATTTCTTTTATTATCATGTTTTTACTTATTCATATAAAAAAATCCATAAGAAATTTTCTATTCACAACTTACTAAGAGGTTGAGGTCCCCCATTTAATATTTTTTCATTCCACGTGTTATGGGGTTGAGTATTTTTAGTTATATAACTAGATGATGGTCTAGTATGGTATATTTAAGGAGAAGTGATATCTGGTAGTTTAAAATAATATGATTATAAAACATGTCATAGTGTACACTAACCTTATCATTATTTGGGATATTGTTATTTGGGAAATTATTGTTTATATCATGTAAAATATTTAAAATTAATGTATGTTTATATTGGGTTTTTTTGCCATCCTTCTATGGAAGGAATGTGGTGATAGGGAATAAATATGATTCAATTATATTCCAATGTTCCCTCCAAACACATGACTTAAACCATTGGTCTTGGTTAGAAATAATGTAATTCAATGCTCCGTGAATTGTTACTATAGTATCCACATATCATCTTGTTAAAATGTCAAAAACACTTGACTATCATATCACTAGAATGTGAGTTGGATTCACTAGTAAATCCATGATCACATAGATAGCACCATATCCCACTTGATCTCGGGGCCATTAGGTAATGAACTCCAAATATGTTTCAACTCTCTTAAAATTTGGGATATCTTAGTTCTATATCTAACTACTCAAGAGATAATGTTCTACCTTTACTTGCATCTAGACCACGAATCGCACCATTGAATACATCATTCTGACCACCAAAACTGACTCCATAAGGTAAAATACATATTATATATATCAAGTTTCACCACCATAGGAGAGATATGAAACTAAAAGAGGAATTCCTTTCACAACTCCAATGGGACAAACATCCATCCCGAGAACATAACCTGATGTAGGACATCCCTTTAACAACCCTCTAGGTTATAACCATGAAGGAACTGATCATGCATCACAAATACCCTTATGTATCCTCACTTAAAATCCTCCAACTTTTGAGAGAATGTTGGATCCAACTAAATCTAAAACAATATTACTTATCCATAAACCTCTTCTACTCTGAGGTGAAAATCAATTAATTCCTCTATCACCCCCAAAGAATCCACATATTCTTGAACAACCCCATGAGTTTTTGATCATTATGTAGTCTCTAAGATTTCATGTTCCCAGTGTATAGTTTACATGAAGTCATAGTATTATATAAAATTCATCTACCAACATTATGAAGTATTTCGGTCATGCTGGTGAAATATATACCTTAAGATCTTGTGGTCTATGAAGACTACAAGGCATTCTCCAATGAGGTATTTTCACCCCAACTTCTGAAAAAATACCATGATCACCATCTATAGATCATGGGTCACATAGTAACACTCATGGGGAAGTAAATTACTAGAACTATGTGAGGTTAAAACCCATTTCTACATCATTAATCATCACAAAACTATGAAGTATGTGTCACAGAAAACATCAAACATCACACCTTCCTTGAGAAACCGAAAAACAAGGCACTAACCATCTACTTATTCAATTAGTCTAATGTTTCCTATCCTTATTCAGAGTATACCAATTCTTGGCATTTATTTTTTAGGGATATTAATGGGGATGAAATATGAGTAAAATAGGATAAAAACCATTAACAATGACCCATGAGACCAAGAAATTTATAAACTGATTCCATATTATTAGGTGCTACCTAAGAATCACCAAAATCAACCTCTATTGTATCGATTTTAATTCTATGTAGGGATCCACATGTTTAAGTAAAAACACATATTTCATCCAAAACATAAACATGGAATATTTATTCTACAAATGGTGGTGTCAAATCATTTAAAAATAATCCTTTGGTTTTAAACATGATCTTACTCTGACCTTTAGTATTTTAGAATCTCATCAATGAAAGTAACTATGATGTAATATAATAACTCATGAAATATATATTTTATGATCCATGTGAACCAAGATAGGGTGTTCATGATACTAACCAACCTAAATACAAACTTGAAGTTCCTATATCTGCACATAATAGTAATATATAGAATATCTACCTATTTTAACCTCAATCGATGTCATCCAAACTATAGTCCAATATTAGAAAACAAGATCGATCCCTTAATCAATTTAAAAAGATCGTAAATTCTATGAAGTGTATAATGATTCATTATCTTCACCTTATTCAGCCTCTGCTAGTCTACTCAAAATCTCATACTATTTTCCACCTTATGTTAGAAAAAAACTAGATCTTCACATCATGTAAAACGAGTCATATTAATGTAATTCTGTATTAGATCATAAATTTAGGTGCTAAAATCCACCAACTATGAGGGATGAATCATATAAGGATCCATGGATTTTTTTATCATTTGTATGAATCTATTTTCCAAACTCCACATCACACAACCAGGTATTTTCACAACCACCTCAGGGAAAACAACCATAAAATAAATAATATATATCTAGGGACATACACCTCCTTAGCTCTCACTAACTCACCCAATGACTTAGACATGAATGATGGAAGGTTCTCTTCCTGACCTCTTCCAATCCTAAAATATTGCTCATAGATTAACATTACACATCATTCCCTTATATTGGATAGGTAAACCCTACTTTTGAAAATATCAACAAATAAATAAATATAATTCAACCAATCCCTTTAAATAATTATATCATATGGTTTTATCTATAGTATATTGACATTTAACAATATTTTAATAATCCCCATCATCATTTTTCATCCCCAACATAAATAAAACAATCCATCATAACCTCCACCTAGCATAAATTATAGAAAGGGTGAGAGAATCCCTTATAAAAAGTTATCAATTCCTATACCATGTTATGTTGAAAAATGTATTGTGAATATACAAAATAAAAAAATATAATTAAAAAAAGAAGATAAATTTTGAAAACATATATTGACCTCTAAGCCCTCTAGAACTGGTGCCTCAATCGATTGCATGTAGCCTCACCTAACACCTCTACCTTATTATTATAGTATTCCATTTTCATATTCCATACTGGGTTCCAGAAGGTGAGGTACATCATATGGCTTCCCTATTCTATTTATCCCTCTTCTTAGATAAGAATAGGAATATTAAAAATGTTGTTGACATTATCTGGAAGGACCTACTACAGATAGTGTCGTAGGGGGAACTGATAAATCTTTTTCTAGGGGGACTAAATTTAAAAACCATACTTAAACTTTGGGCATGAAGGAAAATTCCATTAATAGTGACCATGACCTCCATAACCAAAGGATGAAATGGTATAGGTATCAATAGATTCTTGTGAACTTCAAAGAATTATGAAACATGATGACTACTACTAAGGTCATCTCTATTCCAATCAGAAAATACACTATTTCGACATCTATATCCCCTAATCTGACTCCTCGCTACTTGGATGTCCTTATTGATCCTCAAATAGGGGAGATATATCATAATAATTTACCCTCACCAATAACTACACCTTCTTCGACAACTGTAAATATGTAGGTAGAGTAAATGGGCTTACAATAAAATGAATTATGGAGAACAACACCACATTAATAAACTATTCGACGGATTACTTATCTAAGAATAAATTCATTGAAAATCAAATAAATTAATTAAAAATAATCCCAAAATTTTCAATTATCATACACCCATGATGAATTGAGAGAATCTCTTACCTTTTCACTACCTTTTCCATAATCGATTAAAAATTTCCTTTAACTCTTTCAAAATTTAAACCCATTATACCCATGTCTCCATTTACAAATTGATATATAAAATCAACCACCAACCCACCACTTCCATTAACAAGCTAACTTAAAATGGAAAGAAATACTCATATTGGATTAGAATCACTAAAAAATTGATCTATATCTCTTCTATAAAGCTATTTTCCTTTAGAACAAAGATTATACCCGCATACATTTCCAGGATATGATTATAAAAGTAATTCAAGGTCCTCTTCCACTACTTATCCTACTCATTACGATCAACCCTATAATCATTAACAATTTCTTCAGGTTGATCTTCCCCAAATCAGACCATATGTTAGTGAAAACTAAATTACATATCTATAAGGAAATGAGGAAGATCTATGTTTGGTATAAATAGATTCATTTAGATTCATTTATTTAATTTATTTATTTCATCCTCAATCCACCCCATTTGAAATTGAACTCAAATAAGTTGGATAAATGTATCTCTAATAGGTCACTAACCTTTCAAACAAAATCACATTTTGTAATACAATAAAATATCTCCAAATCATTATAATAAATCACTAATGGGTCTAAAATTGTGTTTTCATGTCTAACCCCCTTATTGTTATGACAACTATGTTTGGATAACATTGTTTCCAAAACCACATGTTTATTCCTCAAAAGATATTAACTCTAAATTACTCTTTATCTCATAACAAACATAATTTATAACAATATTTGATTCCCTGCACTGATATGACTCTAAAATTGGTAGTGGAGGGTAGTGTTCTCTGATTCCTGTCCTGAGTTGGACCTAGGTTGGAGAAAAGAACCAAGGGTATATCACCAAAATATTGGAGGTATTACAGTAAACTAGACCAAGAAAATACAAAACATACCACCAAACAATCATATTAAAAGGTAATTATAAAAAAAATATCATACAAGAAAAACCCACAATGCGGCAATATAAAAAAGATAATAAAATCTCCATGAAACAGTACCAAACGAATTCTGTCCTAGAAACTGTAACATATTCGTGCTCTTATGTAGTGATTTATTTCATGTCTACCAAATTCAACTAAAAAATTTGAAAAAACTTATCTATATGTTGGGTGATCATATAATGTATATGTGGTAGGATTAGAGCTATGGTATACCATTAAAATTGAAAAGAGATTATTAATGCATTTGGAAAAAAACAATGGACTAACCAGAACCTGCATAAGTCATTTGATTTTCCCCACCAACATCACCAAGGATCTATCAACACAAAACACATCTAGTAATAATATATTGATATCATAATAATGTAGATAAATACCACAAAAAAAACTTCCTTCCAAATTTTCAATTCCAACATTGTGTGATGACATCCTTTCTCTCATCCTATTCATATCCTCCAGTGACAAAAAAAATTGTATATCATATATTGTGGAAATAATGACAAATAAAATATTTTAGAACTAAACACATATCTTTTATAACATATTTAGAGTACTATTTCATCAGGTAAATTTATGGAATCATCCTTAAACACCCCACCATGTCAGTCACCAAATATATGTCTCATTATCCACCATCAATATCACCATATGTTGAAACAAAAGAGAGATTGGGGATAGGGATAGCTATCCATATGTATCTTCCACATCTAACATCTTAGATAAAACTTTCAATTTATCTAGTTGTCTATTAGGACACCCAAATCAGGTTTTGTTCATAAGAATAGAACTTGAAAATAAAACTATATAGTAGTCAGAAACAATACCATACTTGGGATAAAAAATGAAACATGGTTGCCCCCACCATCTTCACATGAAAAATTAAAAAAAATCCTTTAATAAAAAGTAATCATCCACAACCATTACATAAAGGGATGAATTTTTTTTAAATTTTTCTTACATTATTTCACAATGCATCCACAAAACATTACCTATTTTGTTATAAATTTTAATTCCAACATCAAATTATTTAGCCATTTCCACATTTTTTTATATGTCAGTATGATTAGTTTGATACAAAACACTAAAAAATAATGGCCATGTCAAGATACTTCATCCCTACCAAGTCCACCAAGAAATAAACAATTAATTCCACTAATCCCCTAAACTACTAAGGCCACTATGATGCACAATACCAATTCCACCAAGCCACAAAAAACAATGTTCACTAAGCCTCACACATCAAATCATGTATAGAAAATAATGTCCACCTTAGTGTTTTCATTTACTGATATTATATATATATATACATAAATTTAATGGGAATTCTCGAATAATTCCAATACTATATACAATAATTCCATAAAAGTAATTTAATATAAAATAATAATAAATAAAAATATCAATGAAATATGTTAACTGCAAGAAAAACACACCATTACAATAAATTTCATTGGTCTAGCTTATTATAGTCATTATTTGGATTTATAAAACTCACAGAGTAGAATGAAAAAGAATAATAATATGAAATAATCTCATAGAAATTTACAGAACATAAATCCCAAACTCAAAATAATGTTTTTGATTTGTTTCAAAAATCCTAATCAACACTGAATGAATTACTGGGCCACATCCACAAAAGAGATCCTTGAATTAATTCAAAATGAAAGGTGAACCATCCAAAATTCATATTAGTAAAAACCTAACTATAAACGATTGATCTTCTTAAAAACCTCTGAAGAAATAAGGATGAACTTGAAGAGAATGAGATGAAAATCTCACTCATAATTAGTGATGTAAAATATTTGGAAGCTAAATATGTACACAAATATTAGAGGCATAAAGGGATCCAAAAATCGCATAAGGATATTATAAATTTGAGAGGTTTAATGAGAGAACGAGGGAAACCATGGGGAGATTTGAATTTTTAAACATAATTTAAATCTTTATATTCAATGTCTGAATGAACATTAGACATGGTGGAACTCACACCCTCCGCATCCTCGAGAAAATAAAGAGCTTGATCTAATAATATTATGAGGGGATTCACACTGTGAAGAAATAATTTCACACTATTGAACCATTGATGTCAGTACAACCTAAAACCCACCATGAACATTCATTCTATAATAACATGTCACACCATGAATTATTCCCACAATGAAATTATTAAATCCCATACCCCGATGTTGAGATTCCTCCCTGTGAAACATCATTGGAAACCCTAAACACATGATTCTTAATGTGAATCACCACCATAAGTTATAGATTCAACTTCAATTCCATACCCCCTTCCTCAATCCCATATTAAGACTCCAAACAATTAAAAAACAATGTAATGGTATAGAAGGGTCTATGATATTATAGAAACAATCAAAACTAATTTTATACTAACTAAAAATCATGATGTTATAGTTTCTATATTACTGATATGTGTAGAATATACTATAGAATTTAATGCAATAACTCCCTTGAATAAGGTGTATTTTCCTTCTTTACTTTATCCAATGCAACCTTTCTATTTTCATTAGGTATTAAACCTATATGGAATATGTTTTTAGTTCCTACAAGTTGAAATACGTTAAAATTACTTTCTAATAGATTTATCTTAAAGTAGAGAAAATCCAAAGATTGATTTTAATGAAATATGGTTCAGGTATCTCAATATTTTTTCTATTTTTTCCTTATGACCCATTTCAATTGAACTCTATCCAGTTCCACAAAAGTTGTATGATATATACAAATAGATTAAACAAGACATCAAATAAAATGATTACTAGAAGATTTATTCTTATTCAAAAAAAATTAATCACAAAATGATAACCATGTGGTGACACATGTAAATCAGTAAGAATAGTTTTGGAAGTTATACCCATCAATGGTTTAGTTTTGAATTATGAACATTATATCCAAAACCCATATAAAACATTAAAAATAAAACATAATCCTCTTAAATTTAACTATGAAATGTTTATTTTATTCTCCTAGTATCTCCAAAACACTATTAACCAAGTCTATAAGTAAAGTAAATGGCCTATACCAATTGGATCTTGTTTTCTAGGGAAAATATCTTATCCAAAATTTAATGAAGTGCTCTCAGAGCATCCTTAAAATCTCCATTATAAATTATTGAATTCTGATATTTTTTATTAAATTCCTTGAATATACGAGAATATTAAAATTATTAACTTCTAATCTCATTAATATCACTCAATTATATAAATATTACTTCTCTAGATGATTTAATGCAAACTTTTAATGATTTATTTGACTAATAAGTCTTCTGATTAAGTAAAATAGGCATTTGGACTGATTTTCCAGTTATATTAATGTAAGGAGACAATCAAATTAGAGTGTTTTGGGAATTACTATTGGCCCATTGGGACACATCAAACATCAAATACCATATCCTCAATTAGCCACAAATAGTTTTCTCTTCAATCTATCTTATATCACTATTACAAATGTTAGTCTTCCCACTAGATTTAGGACCATATATAGTAAGTAAGGTCTAAAATTTATTTATTTCACTTGTTAAGTGTGAGAACATAAGTATTGTCTCCTATAGTTAGGATGTTAAGAAAAGAATATGGTAGTATGTTTTTTTTACTTTGATAGAAAAATTCATTCCTTCTAGAAAACATGATTTTATCTTTATAGGGTTATCATTTGAAGTGATATATATCCTTGAGAGGTGGTCTTCCACTATATTAAGGACTAATTTTTATCATAAATATTAAAATTATGTTTCTTATATAATAAGATCCATTTAATGGTTCTCAATTTAGTTTCATTCTTTGAAAACAAATACTTTAGGGAAAAATGGTTAGTAAAAAATGTGACCTTCGTTCCAATCAAGTACTTCCTAAGATACTCAAGAGAAGAAAGAATTTACAACTACTATTTATGAGTAGTGGTTTAATTATTCTTTTAATCATCTTACATTCAAAAATTTTAGTACAATAAACATAATCGCTTTTCCTTTCATTTCCTTATAATTACTCCAATAGTAAAGCCACTAACATCAACCATTAACTCAATGGTCCACTTCCTACTAGGGGTAGTGTTTAGGGGTAATTAGGAATGTTTTTTCATGGGAATATTGAATGAATATAGATATATTTTACCAAGAAAATGGTGTATCCTTGGAAATTAGAGAGAAAATATGGCTTTTAATAATATGAAGACCTTTGATAAACCTATAATAAAAATCGATATAGAAAAAAAAGATTCTAACACCATTGAAAATTTTAAAAGCGGAATATTTTCAATGACCTTTATATAATCATTGTATATTTACATCACCCTCATAGAATATTTTAAAAAAATAACTATTCCATCTGTGACTATGATTTTTCTCTCTCCCAATTTAGAATAATTTTGGTCTCGTGAAAGGTTTCTAAAAATAATTCCATATTTTCAACATTGTTATCAACTCAGTTGCACACTATAAAGAATCCATCCATAAAAACGACATTAACACTTTCAATCATTTTTTAAATAATATCCATTATACGTATTTAAAAAGTATCATGGGAACCACAAAATACAAAGGGAATTTTTGGTATAAATATTTCCCAAAGAGTTATGTGAAATTTTCCTTATGATGATCCTCAAGGGCTCTTGGAATCTAATTTTAACCCGAATGACAATCCAAAAAAGATAGAAAATTATTCCTAGCTAATATATCAATAATTTGGTCTAATAATGGAATTGTAAAATGGTCCTTTATTTTGGATTAGTTGAGTTTCCTATATTTATTAAAATCAGTACACATAGTCACCATTATTACATCAATTTTCTAAAAATATTCAATTGTTATAATAGTGATAGTTTCATTATTTTGAAAAACATGATCATGGATAAGCCATGTGTTTTATGATATAGAGAATGAAAAATCCAATATTCCAAATTAATAATCCTTGTTTTGTTATATATTTTTCGAATATATTGTATTTTAATTTATTAAATGTTTTCCTTAAAAAAATGGAATCTCATTGGATAGATCATATCACATCTCATCTGGTGAGGACACGAGGCTCAAACCCATGACCAAAGGGTGATAATTGCGCAACTCCAATAACTAGCCTATATTTTATCCTAATTTTTTTATATTCTTTTTATATTTACATACATCCTTTTTTCAGTACTATTAATTATTTATATATATATATATAGTTTCATGACTACATTAATTTTTTGGTTTTATTTTATTATCATATCACTAATTGTTTCTTAATAATATAATGGTTAACAATTTATTATGCATAATTTCAAAGTCAAAATTTTGTATCATATTAAATATAATGTTGTAATAAAGTTATGGAAAGAATATGATGAATGTTTAAAAATATTTTATGCACTAACATGATTTTATATTAAAAACTAATTTCATTAAAATATAACACAATTTTATATGGTTTTTAACCTATTCAATATACATATATAATTAGTAAATAACACCAATTTAAGATGTTGTGTATCTTGTTTTATAATAAAATAACATCATTAATATTTGTTATTTTTATTTGAAAATGTAATTTAACTTTTTTATAATGACATATTTTTCCAAAATGGTTCTAAAAGATTCATTATGTAGTTTTTAGAATATTAAAATTTTATTTAAAATGGCATTTGAATAATGATATATATATGTTATTACACTAAAAAAATTCTCCCAATTATGTATTTGAAATCAAAATTCCACTTAATTAAAAGAATAATTTCAACAATTATATATTTTATAATTGTATAAAAAATTAATTACAATAAAATATAAATTTAAAGATAGTAATGGATATAAATCTAATCACTCATGTCAAAAGGAATAGTTTTTGTTCTTAATAAATTATGTTTATATGTATTATATAAATTTATCTAAAATTCAAATATATATAGTTTTTATATTAAATTTAATAAAATGGAATAAATTTTTGGGAATTATATGTCAAATTTAGTCTTGGGTGAACGTTTGAATGTTTTCTAAAAAAATTATTTTTTCAGTAAATAGTAAATCAATTTTAGATTTTAAAAATAATTTATGACATAAAAATTTAGTAATAATTATGTAATAATATATATTTTGTTTTTTCATGAATTAAAAATAGTATAATAATAATTTTCTTATTTCATAAGTTTTAAAACCATTTTATAAATCCTATCCTGAAATCCCATAATCCAAAAAAGAAGTTTTGGCTTTTAAAAACAATTTTTAATGAAAAATGATTCTTTTCGTGCTAATATATATATATACATATATATACATATTGGGAATTCTGTTCTAAAATTGGAATTTTCAAAACCCTATTCTTAATGTAGTAAACATTGTTACAAAACCATCAGTGGCCCCTAGAGAAAATATCCAATGGATATATTTTAAAAATAAAAAATAATTATCCTCATTAATCTAAAAATACCCACCTTAGCACCAAATTAAATTCCCTCCCATGATTATTAACTTGTTTTTACCTCCCTTGGAATTCCATTAATACCTTTTAATAATCCACCATGATCTAAAATAGTCACCCCTATAATCATAAGAAGATGTACTTAATGTAAGGGTTTACAATTCTCCACTTTCCTTTTCAATTTCTATATTTTTTAATAATTTCATTTAATACCATTTTAATATTCTTCTATGCTTATAATTTCATGTTGTTACCATAAAATATGAAGCAACCATTTATATTTGGATTTATCCACACTTTTATTCATCTCATACCGTTTCAAATACATTCATTCAAGTCTCAAAACTCAATGACAAACCTAATTTTTATATGTACCTAATAACATAAAATACATATTCATCGGTTGATAAAGGTACATAATTTTACAATATGAATACCTAATTTTTATCTATATGAATCAAGGGTATTGTACTAGTTCTATATTACTGAAATTACATTGGAAACTGTTATAATGGCGGCATAATCCTATATTCTACATAGGATAATCTAGTGACATAAGACACATTAATCATTTATTATAAGTATACTTATGTTCTGCATTCTTGAACATTATTCCATAGAAATTTATTATTTTATTGAATAAATATGACATTTAAGTGATTGGTGGGGCTTGAAATTATCTATCCCAACAGTGCACATGTAGGTATCATAAAAATATTAGACAACCTAATGGGATAATCCTTAACATTTAAGTATGATGTATTGGAAGTAGGCCTCTATGGTATGTTTATGATGACCAACATTACAAGATCCTAATATTAATTTAGTTATGTGATGATTTTTCAATTTATTACCTTTTAAATCCATGTATTATGTTAATAACATGTTTTCGTTAAAATGGAACATGTTTTCTATATATGCATATTATATAACTTATTAATTGTTAGATTTTTCTCTATCATACCCATTACTGTCCATATGATCTCTCCCTTTATATTGTTTTCTATTTCCCCATGAAATCATGAATATTTATTTATGTTACAAAAAGACTTGAAATTTGAAATAATTAATTTTCATATATTATGTTTAGGTATCAGATGTTCTAAATTTGTTTTATTTTTCGTTAATGTATCTAGTTCATGAGACTTAATAACTGATAGATCAAGTTCATTATGATATATTTATTCATTAAAACTATAATAAAAGAGATACTTTGTTTTAGTTACTAGATATATGGAGTTATAGTTAGTATTACATAAACTATAGTAGAAAAATTTGAAACTATATTTATAATAACATAGTTAGAGAACACAACCCTATAGTACCTTAGGATATTCAATATTCATTTATTGATAAAATTACATGGATTTATAAAAATTCGTATGAATTATATTCTATTATTTATAATTTGTAGTTTTATTCTTGGGCTAATTTAATATATTCAATTGTATATGAGAAAAATTTATTGGAAATAAGATCAAAACTATAATCAATGTAGAGATTTTCCTACTTATAAAATCAGTGAATCTATTTCTATAGAAGTGATGATTTTTAATATATTTATGTTATTAAAATCAGATTATGGGAAATAATTATCCATGCATGGAAAAAAATAATTTCACCTCATCATAGTGTAATAACATTATATCTCTTCATGAAACAAGAATCTCACAAATTCAATAGAATGAATAAACTATTAGATTACTAGATTCTATAGAAGTTATCAAATAATGCACATATTTTATGAATTATGCATACCATTATGGGCTAAAAATATTAATGATGGTCATATTTTCAATGTAATAGATAAATTTTTTGGGGAATTTTATTTATTTATTTTATTAATGATAATTTGAGAACTTTTATTGGATTTTTGGATGAATAAAATTTTGAGGTGTTGATAACCCCTTTAGTTTGTATGTGAATTGATTTTGGGATATTTAATGCAAATTATATTAGAGGTTAGTTGATTTTCAAAATGCAGGTAAGGTGGTATAGATAACCATGTGGAATGGAATGTTATTCAATGAAGTGGTAATTTATTACATTTATGATACATATTAATATATTATTTATATTTTATATGAATATATTATATATTAATTGATTTTTGACTAATATAGTTTGGTGGGTAATGGTTTTGTTAACATTTGGGATAATACTCTACCATGGCTATTGGGATTGTAATATAGTTAGTAAGATAATGACAAATTCATGTGTAGTTATTTCAATAGAATATGTTATTGATAAAAAAATTATTAATTCAAGGTTGAACAAAAATAATGAGAGTTGAAACGAATATAATCTAATATATCTTGTGTTGAAATAATGGTATCAACAGAAAAGACACTAATGAGTGTGTTTTATATTATTATTTTTATTTATTATCATAATACCCATTTGGTTTCTAGTATTTGGTTGAAAAAAAGATAATGAAAATAAAGTTATAAAAGGTATATCTTATATAGAACTATGAAAGTATATTTGGGAAATGGATGTGATAAACAAAAATAATATCGCATATATATTATGAGGTAAAAGACGAGTTTCTTAGTATTACTAAAGAAAAAGATTTATCTTGTTCAAAATTATTACCAGATTTTGGAATATATTAAAAATTACATCATCAATTTAATTCTTTGGAAGAAAGTAAAATTTTAAAGGAATAATTTATTTATTATGTTAGAATGTAAGATCTTATATTTCTAACGTGTCTTATTAAATTCTAATTATACACATGTTTTATCGTTTTTGATATATTTATCAACTATTTTAATTGAATATATTTTTTTCAAGTATAATTTAATTTAATTTATTAAATTTTTCATTATCAAAAGTGTATCCCATAGGTTCGGCGATAACTCATTACATTTTTTGAGGTATCAGGGCTCAAATCCCCCTGATTAAGTGCGACAAGGGTAGAAAGGATACAACTAGCCTACATAATGTCCTATTTTTATTACATATCATTTTTATATGTACTTATATCACAATTTTTATATTAATAGTTAATTGTAAATATATATATATATGTATTTTCACAATTACATTGCATTTTAGTTCTAGTTTCATGTAATTATTGTAATTAAGTTTTATATTCTTGTGGTTAACAGGGTATCATAAATGTTTTCGATGTTAAAATATTGAAATATATTAAATATAATGTTTTATAACATTTTATTTGAAATATAAAAATAATGGTTATATAAAATTTCTAAAAAAATACATTGCCCAGGTTTTTTAATTACATTACAACACCATCAATTTCTAAATGGTTTTTATCTTATTTTATATACATATTTTATTATTCAAAAATATATTTTAGAAATGTTATATATCAGGGTTTATAATAAAATAAAATTATGAAATATTAATGAATTATATTTCCAAATTCAATTTCACTTATTTATAATTGCTTATTTTAAAAATGTATATTATTTTTTTTAATTTATTTTTAGTAATAGAAACTGATCATTTAAATGTAATTGTAATCGTGAAATATAAATGTTATTTAGCGAAAATAGTTTTATCAAATATTAATTTGAATGATAAATTCCACTTAATTAGAAGAATAATTTAATAAAATATTACTTTTTAAAATCGATGAATAATTAATTATAAATCATATAAAAATTAATAGATTATAAAAAAATAAATTTAATCACTCATAATAGTGAAACATATTTGTTCTTAATAAATTGATTTTATATGTATTAAAATATTTTTATTTAAAGTTAAATATAAAATTATTAGAATTTTAGTTTTATCAACTGGATATCATTTTTGAAATCAACACGAGAAATTTATGTTATGGTGAAATTTTGAGTGTTTTTTGAGAAACAATATTTTTCAAGGAATAGTATAAATATAGTTGTGTCTTTTTGGTTTGTTTTGTGAATTTATAATTATGTAATATCATATCATTTTTTTTGACACATTAACTATTTTCAAATAATATTTTTGTTTATTTATAATTATTAACATCTTTTTCTATAATTGAATAAACAAAGTCAAAGACTAAGATAAATTTTTTTACATTAAAAAATAATTTCAATTATTAATGGATTATTTTGGGGGCCACATCAATAAATATAACATAAATTAAATTCTGAAATTTAAATATGTCCAAAACCATGTTCATAATGACCTAAACCTTGATCCATATTTATCGGTGGCCCATAAAAAATGTATTTTCAAAAATCTAAAATTCTAATGTCAATAATTTAAAAATAAATTAAATCATTATTTTTTCAATAAATTCATACCTCTCCAAAAAACTTTATTCTCTCCAATTGTCATTACCACATCCCTACCACTCTTTTTGTCGAATTAATTAGTTTATTTATTTTCTATTCTCTCATGGCGTATCCCCTCTAAACATGTTATGCGGTACATAAGTTATGGATTTCGAATCTACATATTTATTGTCCAGTTGAAATACTTATATTATTTTATTATTTAATATCATAATAATATACATTATTTCATGTAATTTTTTGGTTTGAACATCAATTTAATATATTTTTAATGATATATTACATATTACATCTCATTATAACCTTTTCCTAATCTATCATTATCCCAATGTATGGGTCTAACATCTTCTCTTACTTTAATGATGTTATTATTTACAATTCAATTTTATTTTAATATGAAATTTTTTTATTAATTTTTTTATAAATTCACTATTATATTTTCAAGGAAATAACCTCATTCCCTCTCATTAAACTATATTTATAAGTACTTTTAATTCATATTAATTCCCATAGCTAAAAAATAATCCTAAATTTTGGTATTTTGACTGTTTCATTTTGTAAAATGAAATCCTTGTATAGATAAAAACATATATATATGACTCTGGAATAGATCCACATAAGGAAATAGCCCTGAAAATATATGATTGGGTATTAATTTGTTCTTCACTTGGTTTACTACAAGTGGTCCCCGTTCTGTTCCTTGCTTGAAACACTCAAGGGATATTTCATGGATGATTTACATGCTCTTTATGGACCATTTATATAGAAATTATTATATTTATATGGGGATCTATGAATAATTTACTAAGACTCCCACAATTTCAAAAACATTCTTTCTAGTTCCCACTCACATTTATAATTCTAATTTTCATAATGTTCACTATGACTACAAATACTTATTCATCACATGTTATGGGAAATTATTTGAACATTTTGAATCCCTACTTATTTCCAATATGAGTCAATGGTATTAACCTAGTCAACCAAAACAAATCATCGAGTTGGAAAAATTATTATCATCACCGTATTTTCCTTTATTATATATAGTATAATATTGTGATATAATCATCATTGGGATTTTATTCCATGTATTGTTATGTTTTTTTGTATTTAACATTATTCCATTAATATTTAGTATGTGGTGGAAAATATTGAATTTTTTTGTAAATCATGTGTCCCAGAATTATATATCCCCTCAAAAAACTAATAGGTCTCAAATGATAACATAGAGTGGGAACAGAAGAATCCGTACACTTTATGAGTGAAATTTTATCATAATGCCCTGATGGTATGATTACGGTGTTTGAAATTATACCTTAGAAACATTTATTTAATTTTAAAATAATTGACACATTTATTTTCATTTCCATCAATGGATTATTTTATTCATATTTATTTTTTCATTTTGAATTAGTTGTTCATGGGATCTGATTTTATTTCTTATTACATTTAAGGCTCTGTTGTACTGAACTTAATACTAGGTTTCTAAGCTAACCCATTTCGGTTGTTTCTCATTCCACATGGAATCCATAAGGATTACTATTTGTGAAATAAAGGATTTCAAATAGAAATAATTTCTTTTGGAATATTAATTTGATGTATCTTATGTTTTCAACATAATATAATCATTCTTAATACATCCAATTATTAAGACATATAGACCTCTTGATAATGAGTATTATGATTCAATTATTCCATACCATTGTATCAAGATAACTACTGGTGTATGTTATGGGACTCAAGGTGTTATGGGGATGTTAATTCTAACTTACATAAACATAATAACATATTACATAATAACTTTTTTCATGTTCAGATTCATCTTACTAGTTGTTTTATTGGAATCTTACATCTGAAAAATTTATGGATAATACTATTTATATCTTTAATGGAAGAACCTATATAATTTTTCTGAATTTATATCCATTTAAATAACAATAGTTCTGGACATTTTCCCTAATTCATAATAGATAATTATTGGATGTTGTGTATTCTCACCATAAAAATGTATTTTAGGTGGGAAGGATGTGGTTTTAGCTCTAATTGCTGCACTTCTGGGATACAAGGTAGGCCTATGGTTTTAGGTGGCCCAATGTGTTAAGAATGTTTCATAAATACTAAATGATAATTGAATAAACCACCTTCTTAATTATTTACCATATTGGTTATCACCTCACATTCAGTTTCAATTTCTAGTCATATGATATATTTTTTCCACAAATTATTCATGTTTTTCAATAAATTAACTGTCATAACAATTTACTAGTTATTTATAAATTATTAAACTAATTCATATATATGTTTTGTATATTTTAACCATGTTTTTGATCCCATTAATTATTCTTAAAAAGTGTTATTCAACTTCATCATAAGGTACTTCAAATTTACATAGTTCATCCCTTGAGTGGTTCATTCCATTTTTTGTTTCAATGATTGTTTTTAAAACATTTAATTCATCATTATGATTTACTAAATTTAAAATTAGTTTTACCTTAAATATATTATTGAAAATACCTCAAATTTCTATGAAAGGTATTCCAAATACTATTTGGAATGCTTTATCAAATTCCAAATCACATATAGAGAAATCACTAGGTGAAATAGACCCCTTATTCTAATAAGAATTTCATGAAATCTACCAAAGGGATGAGTGAGTGTCTATCAACCATATTCACAAAAATACTATTGGGTTGATTGTCTCATAGTATCTATTATTTAAACTAATATTATGAAACCAAATTTATACAAGAACCTATGTAAAATATAATTTTTAGTTTTTTTCTACTCTCTAGTGTATAGGGAATGAATAATATGTTAGGATCCCGGTGTTTAAGTGGATTGTTTTGAAAAATATCACTACACTCATTAGTATGATTTTAGGTGAAAAACTATTTTGAGCTCTATTTGTTTAACATAATTTTATTAATTATTTAAATTAAAATGGGATATAATCCAGTAAATTGAGGAAATTAATATTGGTGTATAGATTCTTGAAAAACTCAAGGAACCTGATTAATTAAGATGATTTTTTTTCTTTAATAATATATTATATTATCATTATAATTCATTTTTATATTGTTTATAATATTTTCTAGATGTTTTTTGATGTCTTATTGGGATAAATAAGTCATTTAGAATGTTGAAATATCATTCTCTTCATTTTTTTGACTTTCCAAAATATAAAATTTTCATTTTCACCACATATCCAATTGTAAATACACATAACAAATTTCAAATTCTTCAAACCAAAGATAATTATTCAATATAAATGGACAAATTTATGAATTAAATTTGATAAGATAGTCTGTTTTCCTATTTAAGAATTATGGTTATGTAAATTTGGCTACATTAACTAACTAATGTGAATTTGATTTTGTGAATTTGAATATATCAATTATATTATATGAAAGTGGAAATATGAATTATATAATGTGAATGATAAAGGTAAATTTTCTTACTTTACTCAACATTATTAATAAAAATATGTGAATTCGATATGTGAATTCCCTTAAGTGAATTCATCTATGTTAATTCACCTATATGAATTTTGAAAAATTGACTTTCCTACATGCATTTGACTATGTCAATTCATCTACATAAATTCATCTATATGAAATTAATAAGCATAAAAAAATTAACTTATGTGATCATATTCACCTATAGGGTTTTGAGACCATCTACATGTTCTTTTTAAAATAATAAATATGATATATTTTTCCTATTATTTTATATTTAAATTTTTTCAAGATTCATTTAAATATTTCCAATGTTTTATATATTCTAAAATTATATATTAATTTTATATAATCCATGAGAATATTTTTTAGATTATTTTATATTAAGTTAAATGATATTCACATGAGATTAATCATGTATGGAATTTCACACATAAATTTTGTAACATGAGATATTCAAATACAAACTGGTAGGAATTTGAATAGTTTGTCTTGAATATTTCAATAGATATTTTCAAGGATAATAATATTTTTTATTAACTATTGTATTAGTTATTGTAAATATAATTTACTATAATCATGTATATAGTTTTACAGAATATCAAGACTCAACTCACGTGGATATTAATTCTCTATCATTTATGATACATACATGTGAAATATTTATCTACAAAATAATATTAAGAATTATGAATGTATGGAAATAGAAATGTTCAAATTTTATTTTTATTGGAATATGAAGAGTTAGTATTTCATAAATTGAAGTATTGTTCCAAATAATTTAAAATCAACTTTTATTGAGGATCTTACTTATATATTAACTTTTTATTTATTTTTTTAATGATTTTTTTGTCTACATACATGTTTTTTATTTTTATTTTATATGAAATCTAATTATAAATTCTTCCATATAAAATTTTGTCATTTTAATTTATGGAGAGAATCATAGAATTTAAAATTAAAAAAAATCCATTTATATTTTGATGTATGAAAATACCATGGCCTGTAGTGAAGTGATATAGTCACAAATCTACTTCTTATTAAGGGGACATTATTTGCAACTAATTCCAAGAGATTAATCATTACATTTTTTACTAAAGTAAGAATTAGGTTCCTAAAGAATCATTGTTTCACCATATTAATGGATATGTTCCCTAATAAGTCCAAATTACATCATCTTTATTGCTATTCATTCACTTGGTTAAGCATTATAATTCTTTCTTTGTGTTGGAATAGTATGTACTTTATTGTCTCACTTAGTAAATCTTTCGCCGAGTTATAATACACATATATAAGGTATTTCTATGTTTTGTATGTATACTTACAATATTGAGTTTAATTTATCCCCTAGGAAGACTATGTACCTCTTAACCAGTAAAATAGTGGAGGAAATGAGTGCTCCTATAGAGAATCGGGTTTTGGACCTATCAGACTTTGGAAATTTTTTACGAAAATTTCCTGAGCTAGGCGAAAAGACAGTGTGTGATTTCGAGGCCCGGTGTGCTCAAAATTAATTGTATAATAATATTAAGTATTTTTTAAGCTATGAACATGGATGGGTTGTGTTTCTCGGATCAGAAATATGAGGGCACAGTTGCGTCTGTATCATGTTGTTTACCCTATGAGGAGTTTAAACATTTGAGGTGCGGGCCTGCTATTGATAAAGCCACCAATGGTATTTTTGTAAATAAATGGGCAAGTTTCTTTATGAGCGTCCTCTCAAATAAATCTTAAACAGAGTCTCATATCGCAATTATGAGCTCTTTGTTGCGTACAAGACACCACATTTAACATAGTGGGGGCCTAATTTTCTCTATGCGGAGCGTTTTGGTCACGTGTGTTAAATGGTGGTTTAATTAATTAATTAATTAATTATTTAAACCAAATCAATTCAGCCCCACCTCTCACAAATTGGGCCCATCAAGGAGGAATCTCTAAAGACTCCTCCTCCTCTTCTCAACGAACCATCCAAACAAAGCAATCATGGTGTCGTCGAGCTCCGATTTTGATGGTCGTCACTCCTAGATCAAGCAACAGCAGTAGCGGAGCACTCAAAGTGTCAGTGATCTGCCAAAAGGTATGGTGTTTGAGTATCAAAATCCCATATCCTGTATATGATTTTTGTTTTCTTCAAATTGTCATAAGGGTTGTGTAGTTTAGGTATCGAGATGTTGGAAACATGTTTCGGATCCGAATTTGGAGTATCAGGGTGCTCCCGGTGGCTCTCAGAAGTTTTCCAATGGAAAACCCAATTTTTGAGTTGGCTATGGCGGATTCCAGCAAGGGTGGTGATGGCACGGTGGATTCCAATTCTGGCGCGATGGTTTCTGGTGAGGCAGGCGGTGGCTCGGCTAGAATTTTCCACGGGTTCTTTAAACCCCGTAACTCAAAAACTGTCACTCTGATTTGCAAGTCGTATGCGACGACACATTACTTGCATCCAGACAGACCTTTTTAACTCAATTTAGTAATTTTATGAGTCATTTTTGTGGCACAGGACTACGAAATATTGAAATGATAAAAATACATTGTTATTATTCAACTTCAACCTGCTGAAACTTATGGGAGGGGCATTCAATTGACGTGCTTCCAGTGACGTTTTGATCCTGATAGTAAGACGGACATTTCATGATAGTTTCTGGGCACTAGGACAGAGATAAAGATGTGGGTCCCATGAGGTAGCTTTTGGGCATTTACGAAGAGATGAGACTTTTTCATCGGGTGTCCATTTTGGACAAACGAGTAGTCAAACTCATGCATTTTTTCAAGGGGGGGCATAATTATACAGTCCGCTTGATGAGTTTCGGAATCGAGGCATGGGCCCACTTGGGCTAGCTACCATGAATTGTACTTTTTTCACCGATTTTCCATTTCGGGTGAGTTAATAGTCTATCCTGTGTGTTTTTCCTCATAGATCATGGTGGTGGCCTCGATATAGGCCTAAGAGCTGTACAGTGTGGTGATGATACGAGTTTCAAGGGTTAGCGACGTTCAGAACAGTAGTGGTTGAGTGTACTCCCTTGGTATTTTCCAATGATGGTTTGTGTGGCATCACAGCCTTAGTATAGGTTTGTGATCCCATAGATATGATGTATTCCTGATATAATTGTGACATCCCTCCAGTGTGTCTGGAGTGGGATCCTCTCACTTCGTTTCCCTGGATCGGGTTCTTGGTATCATAGTTACCGCTTATCCACAGGCGGTGATCTCGTATCTAGCCGGTTAATCATGTTGGGATTGAGGCATCATCGAGAATGTGATCCCCTACGTTGTGAGTCGTGTAGTGGAATCGTCGGGTAAATGATCCCTTAATTAGCATGTGGTTTATAGTACGGTTGTGGAATCATTGGTTATATGATCCCCGACTCAGTGTGTTGTTTTGGAAGGGTTGGTACATCTTCAGTTCGATCCCCTACATCATGAGTTATACGAGATAGGGTTCTGGTATCATCGTGACCACCTTTTCTTTGGCGATGATCCTCTATCTGAGTGATGTGATCTCTAGAGCATCAGATCAGTTTTTGGTATCCCCCGTCTGTTCTGGGGTGTGATCCCCTATATGTGAGATCTACGAGTTACCAGAGTGGGTTCTTATATCCCTAAGTGGACCCTAGGAGTGATCCCCTATTTTAAGAGTTTGGTGTTTCCGTTGTTTCAGTGTGGTGTTCTTAGTGATGATGTCTGATGAGTGTGTTCTCTCATATGGGAAATATGGGATGGTGATGTGTGGCCTAATAGAGTGTATCTCTCTGGCGTGTGTCATCTAGGAGGATAGAGCTCATGGAGTCTCTTCCCCTAGTTTGTGTAAGACTTGGAGCATTGAGTAGAACATGTCGTTGGTTATGAGGTCATAACCTCATGGGGCTTGGTGCATTGAATGTGTATATTTGGTTTCTCATGGTACATGTATGGGAATATACCTGAGTAGATGTTCATGGTGTATGTATGGGCATAAACCTGAGCTATGTTGACTAGTCGTGTTTAGCTGAGAATGGTCTCGAGACGGAGTGTCACTCTCATTTGGGTTCCCTCTGGCTTGCATGACCTGACTGTTGTTTTTCAGTTTCTCCCTTTTATTTTTGGGTTTTTTGGAGTGCCTAATTTTTATTTTTATACCCACCCTTGCATGGTCTTTTACCACACATGCTTGTGTCTTGTGTAGACCACAATCCTTTTGACGGAGTCCCAGGAAGACACGAAGTACGTAGAGATTAGTGAGCGAAACTGACCGGTGTGTTTATCGGAGTTGTGCCGAAAAACATACCAACTGGTGCATTTCGAAGAGTTTCCCTCCTTCCAAGAAGATTGGTTGCTTTTTGGTTTTCTTTTGGAGGGCCCTATTTTTTTGTACTTTGGTTGTACTCTGGTTGTGGGTTATATGTATGCATGAATTTCTTTTCAGTTTTTATGTATATCTCTACACTATTTCATGGCGGTGTATGTGGGTGTGTGTGTGTACATGTACCTTAGGCTAATGTATCCCATATGTGTGATAGCCAACTAGGAACTAGTTGCAAACCCCTAGCCTATTAAAGGCAGGCTTTGGGAGTTGCGGCTCGAGCCCTCTTGGGACAGGTTGTGACAACTCCTGTAATATTTTAATTAGTCAGTCCCTTTAGAGGAAATGGTTTCCCTTTACCTATAACATATATCATGTTAGGACATATCATATGAAATTATATGTTGATTCTTCACCTCTAAAATATTGTGTTAGTTTTTCCCACAAAAAGAATGGGTTTTTTCTAAAATAGAGATATAAAAGGGGTTATTATTGAGCCCATAAAATTCAATGTTGTATTTTTCCTATAAAAAGATAGATTTTTTTAAAACTCAAAAAAAACAAGGGAGTTTGGTTAATCATCTTAGTTTATAAACGAAGGATATAAATATTTTTCACTCTCCTTCAAAAGTGATATACCATAGTAGGTTCCATAGACCAGGTTTGTGTGTAAAGAATAGAGTTGGATCACTTATATTTAAACCACTATAAAATTATTATGTTCATGTTTTAATATCATTCATTGTCTTTTATCTCACTTTTCCTAGAGTATTTTGGTTTAATTCATTAACATTTGAACCAATCAATTTCAACACTTAAAGTATATACTATGAATAATTATTGTAGAAAGAAAATTCACCCCCATCTTTCTATTACCATCACCACTTCAAAACCTAGTTTTTTTATTAGAGTAAGAACCTTTGTGGATATGTTAGTTTTTTCATTTATTTAATACATATTAACTTATAGTATAGGATTCCTATTTTTATGGATATATTATGAGTCATTTGATTTTTTATATTAATTGTGATATCTTTTTATCTTTTTATTCAACATGTCTATGGGAAATATCTTTTCAGTGATTATTGAATTAAGGAATAAAAATGGTTTCAATCAGACATTGCTACTAATTTTTGATTTAAATCATTATACTCAGTGTAAGATCTGGATAGAATCTTACATAATATATATTTTATTCTATTTTGGAATATTTTAATTGAATCTTTTGTTTTACCAAAATATGATCTTGTTGGTTTGAAAGAAGAATATGATGTTAAATATGATCTTAATTATAAGATTTTAAATATTCGTTATTGATATTTTACTGGAAATATTTTCGAAAATATCTATAGTTGTAACACTACTCATGAAATTTGGAAATAACATGAAAATACTATCTTTAATAGAATAGATTCTAGGAAATATTTTTTATTTAATTATATATATTATTTCCGTATGAAAATATGGCATCTAGAAATAAGAACTGAAAACCCCATTTCTATAATCGATAGACCCCTAATGGTAATTCACACATAAATTTGTATTTTTCAAAAATTATTTTTTATGATTACAAGAATAAAGAATTTATTAAACCTAATTTTTCCAATATCTATATTCTAAGGAAGATCAATGTGGAATAAATGAAATCATGGATTGATCTAGTTATTTTGGAAGATCATACAATAAGGATAAATGTCCAAAATAAATTGGTAATGGTGTGTTATTCCAAAAATATTATAAGGTAAGATTTTCATCTTCTCATTATTTTTCAAGTGATATTATTCTGTAATCTAGAAAACATATAAAAATATTTGTGAAAATTATAACTAATGATAGCGAATTTAGTTCTAACTTCAAACTTCTAGAAATTCTAGAAATTATGAGCCTAGTATAAAACATATGAATTAAATAGTCTATTAAGAAGAATTTAAAATAAAATAAATGGATTCTATGAATGTGTCATAGAAATAATAATTTTAAAATGATCATGAAAAAGAATAATAATTTAAATATTAATTAAAAAAAGTGATTCAAAAAATTAAAACATAAGTAAGAAAATGATGTGTTGAATGAAGATCATAGAAAAAAAATTTCTTCTACACAAGGAAGTGTTTGGGGTGATTCATAATTTCATCAAAAATAAAATGAATAGATGAATACTGAATTAAATAATGTTAAAAATGAACATCTTTTTTTAAAAGGACAATTTATAATAAAATTTCTTCATATGTAAATATTGGAATGATTACTTATTTTAATAAACATCATGATTAATATAATTTATGTAGTTGTGATTCTTTTGTTCCTAATATATTTATAAAATGAGTTTCTAAAAGTATAATCTTTATCCATTTATTTGGTTAATTGCTTTAAATTTGGATCTTAGGGTCATTATTCTTATGATTTTACTTTAAAGTCCACTCTATAATTCAGTCATAAAAGGAAATTAATTTATAAATATGATATTAATGAAAAACTATATAATTTTTACATAGTTTGGGTACCTAATGGATTATGTCCTAAAAAATATAGAATTAATCCATTATTTACACCTATTTTAGGTGAAATTAATCCTTTTTTATACCCCGGTAATGTCAATTTAATTTTATATTCATATGTCCATCATTCATGTCATTAATGTATTATTAATGGAATGTTGGAATGATAATTAGAAGCTTTGGTATTTCAATTTGGATAAGCTTGAATATTTTGTATCATTTTTGTTTGATACCACGAAATTCAATATTTAATATTTTTTGTTCAGTAAACCTGAGTAAAATTATTTTTTTATTTTGGGATATTGAATTGTAATTTTCATATGGCTAGTGGATATGTTATTCTAGTTTTAATATTCTAGTTTAATAGTATGATATAAATAATTTTTTACATTTAAAATTTATTGAATATATTATAATGTGTTTTGTGCCTCAATGTGATATTAAAATATTTTTTTTGAAAAGTGTTCATTATTGGAATTAAAAAAATTATTGTACTACATAAATACACTAATTTTGAAAGGATTCCATCAATATAGTTAGATTTAATATTTAAATTAATTATAAACTCTTCTAATATATTTTAGTTATTAAAACCTATTACACATAGTTTTACATATGAAAATTCCAAAATATCAAATCCAATTTAAATACCAAATATTTTATGATTAAATTTTTGTAATTTTAAAATATAAAAGAAATGTTTTTTCCATAAATAAAAAAATTTAAATTAAAGGGAATGAAATATATTTCCAAAAAATCGATAGTTCTTCATTTTACAAAGTTTTCATTCAATTTTTAAATGTTTTTTTAAATTATTAATTATTTTAATGCGAAGAATCTATTTTGAAAATTTAATATATATATATATATATATATATATGATTTAAAATTATAAATATTTTTTTATCAATTTAAATATATGTAGTCTAAATATTTCTTCCCTAATTAATCTCAAATGGAATTTAATTTCCATATAAGTCTCATCTGTTTATTTGAGATAATGTAAGATGGGATTGAGGGAAATTTTCTTCACTTGAAAAATATATTCTATTAATTTATATATATATATTGCATAAAATATTATAGAGATTTAATTTTTCAATTTATTATTATCATATGACATTAATTTAGGGGAGAAAACATTATTTTATTTATGTAATTTTTCGACTCTAGGATTATTTGTTTTATGTTTTTTGTGATCTTGTGTAAATAATATATATATATATATATACTTTAGTGAATAACATTGTAAATTAAGGGTAAGATTAAATTATTTTTATAATATAATCAATTTTTGATGATTAACATGTGTAGTTCTCTCTTTCTTAAATGAGTTATTAAATTTTTACAAATGAAAAAAATCATAGTTCAATTTTTTGGGAAGTTTGAGTCTACTAAAATATTTAGGTTTACATGAAATTTTTTAAATATGGAATTTATTTATTATTTTACTAATATTATTTTATGACTACATTTAATTATTTTATTACTGTTTAATGTTTCATAAAACTTAATAATTGAATCCTAATTACTATTTAAATTTTTAGTTTCAGATATTTTTATGTTATGAAGTATTTCTCATAATTTTTCACAATCATTTTTTTTAAAGAAATCACAGAATATAACTCCCAATTTTTATAGTAGATAGTATTATAGTGGATAATTATCCCATGTTTGAAAATTTGAATGTGTTGTGACATTATCTAAAGTATTTTTATTCATTTCTATATCAACAAACATACTCATTAAATACATTTTATTTTCATTTACACAGAATTCTTATCTACAGAGAGATTTCAATTATCCCTATCATCCTAAAAGGTTGTAACATTGTGTTAAAATACATAGGGTGGGGTACGTTATATTTTCTAAAACAGAATTTTCAATTGAAGAATTCTCTTTCTAATAATTTTAAAAGTAGATAAGGGTTTTACAATTATACTTATTTTTGTAATTATCAGATAGTGGGAGAATGT
Source organism: Viscum album (assembly GCA_963277665.1). Lineage (NCBI taxonomy): Eukaryota > Viridiplantae > Streptophyta > Magnoliopsida > Santalales > Viscaceae > Viscum > Viscum album. The sequence continues at coordinate 2,022,459,691 of OY728137.1, read as the reverse complement.
TGAGTGTCTCCTTAAACCACTTTATTTATTGATAATTAAAAATCCTTATTTTTTTACCATATATCAATTTATGTTTTGTTAATGGAAAAACATTACATGTTTTATGTTCTTTAACAAAAATTTTAATACACTTATTTATTTTATTATACTTTCTCATAGACATGTGAAGTGAAATATTTAACTTGTTATATTATATATTTATTAAGGTATATATTACATTTATTCTTATATTTATTTTCATAAATTATATTTAGAATTAATTTTTTTATTATTTATAACATGTTCTATACGTTTCACGAAGTGTTCCATAGATAAATAACGCATTTGGACGTTAAAATATCCTTTTTACATGATGTTTGTATTCCAAAAAATCTAATGTACTATTCACTATTTAGCCAATTGTAAATCCATTTTTTCAATTTCATATCCACAGAGCCAAATTATAATATTCACTTAACTTCTATACATTCACCATAAATTGGGATAAAAACTCAAAATTGATTAATTCTTATTGCATTTAAAATAGAATAATAGAATTTACATTTCATCAGAAGACGTAAAATTCCGAATCAATATTTTTCATTTCCTAAATTGGGTGAAAAATAACTTGATGTATTAAGTCTGAATTATGTAGTTTTTCAAAACATTATTTCTACTAAATTTTAATGGTAATGTGAGATATTGAGGGTTGATTGTAGAGATTATTAATTATCTATAAAGATAAGGAAATTTTTAAATATAATTCTACTAGATCAAAATATAGATCCTCCATTTATATAAAACGATTTAGGTATGAATTTTGGTAAGTCATTGATTCTGGATTTAAGAATTTTATTTATTTAAATTCATCTATATGAATTTCCTTGATTAAATTCACTTAAATGAATTTGGTTAAATCAATTCATTGATTTTAATTAATCAATATTATTTCAATTACATGAATTAGCAAAATGAATTCTCTTGAATTGGATATATGAATTAGATTGCGTGAGTCATCCACATGAATTCTCTTTTGTTAATTTGGTTACATTGATTCACCTATGTAAATTCAGATACATCAATTCCCTTATAAGAATTTTGTTATTTCAATTCATATGCATGAATTCAACAATGTAAAATTTATCTATGATAGAAAATTTTCATAAATTATCAAATTCACATATGTTGTTCCGTGAGTGGCTATAAATTATTCATAAAACTATAAATTGCTCTTATTTTCATTTAATTCCATATTTGAATTATTTATAGGGTTTTTTAATATTTATAATTTTTTAATTATTCTAAAATTGTAATGTAATTATCTATAATCAATGTGATTGTGTTATATATTATCTTAAGAGTAAATAAATGATATTCATATATTATTATTTTTTAATTTATAATCACAAAGATATTTATATTTTAGGTTTTCAAGATAGAGGGGGTGTTTGATATTTCATGATTGATGGATTCCATGGTTTAAAAAAAATTCTACTCAATCACTATGATCGAGTTATACCATGAATACGAGGGCATAGTTTATATAGAAATGATATTCAAACCAATAATAGATTTTCGTTCAGGATATTCTAATATAATAATAAGTATTCCTAGGATCAGGTCAATGTAAGGGTCCATACCGTTCCAATCAGTTATGTATCATGTTTTTGGGGTTAGAGATATATGTAGGATGCTAGATAAAAAATCATTGGATTTTGATATGAAATTTCCACTATGAATAGTAGTCAACATAGTATAAATTGGTGGGGTGGTGTTAAGGGTCTATAGATATTATGTGTAGTTCTATAATTCATGGGTGGGGTGCAGTTTGAATTTTTTCATTGTTTGATTCATTCTAGACTACGGTGGTGTTTTTTATGAATCATCTTTGTAGTACCTCTTTATTTTTATAGTTGGTCACCTAGTAGGTTTCTATCTAGGTACCTCTATTTCATGTGATTTTGGGGCATGACTGTATCGGTCACAATGATACATGTAATTAGTTTGATCGAGTCATATTCATTAAATAGGATTTGAATGGGCTTGATTTAGTAGATTTACATTGTGAATTTAGATATTGGTTGTAGATTAATCAGTCATATTTTGAACATAATTCATTATTCCATGAGATAGTATTTTAGGAGTATCATACCATGAGGATGACCAATCATTACATAACCCAGCGTTTTTACAACTAGATATAAATTTTGTTTCCCATTGAGAATTCCCTACTTTTAAATGAATTATAACAAAATTATAATGATACAAGGTGTGTTTTTAAATTATCTTTTTCCAAATTTTTTATCCCTACATTTATGGAATTTAGAATCCTTTTATCCATAGGGATTCATTCATCTTTTTTATTATTTCCTTCTTTTTTTCAAAGATAATGGTGCGCCTATGGGAAGAGTTTATTTGTGTAATTTTGTAGTGAGTCGAAGACAGATCAGGATTTCTTCTATATATTTTTTTCAGAATTTTTTTCATTAGTTATTCAAAATGATTTCTCTAACTCATTGTTCTTATGAAGCAATAATCAAATCTTCTTTTGGGGTTGATTATTTGACAACTCCATTCATTTATGTAAAAATAATTTGGTGTCGCAAACATTTATTTTCCTTAGAAAAATGGAATTAACTATCTTAACAAATATAATGAATCTATTCTAAATTAAATTGATAGGAATGGGTCGAATCAAATATTTTCACTTTATTTAATGATATTGATCATGAGTGTTACTCTATCTTATTGTGGTTACTAAAATTTGTTAATGTCATTGAAACTTGTATTCCAGTGACATGAAATGTATTTTAATTTCACCATTTATAAAATAAAAATCATATAAATATGTTAATTGAAATATTTTTAGTGAAATTAAAATTTTAATGATGTTTATTTTAATAAATGGGGTTGTTGTGATTTATATATATTTTTTTTGTAGTCTTGTTTTCATAGTGTTTCCTCTATATGGAATTGTTTATAGTTTTTTCGAGAATATGTATTATATAGGGAATTATAGATATGTTGGATCCCACCATATGCATTGTGGGTTAGTTTCATGATGATAGATTGGGTTTGAATGGGCTATTAATGTGTCCTATGCAGTTGGTACAATGAAATATTTCTTGGGTGTCATAGTATGATGAGGTTGGGGTTGAAAAATTCTTTAGATGAGTTGTGTCATCCTTTCCATGGTTGTTAATTGTGAATGTGTGGGTTCATGTGGTTGATTACATGGTTGATTGATATGGTATTTTTTTATAATTTACAAATGGAATGGAATATAGATGGGAATGATGAACATAAAATGGGGTTGACTGATAGGTAACTATTGGTTCTGATATTTGTTTATAGAGACATTAGTCTTCTCTTTCCAAATTTTATTGATAGATAATGTGTATGATCATACTGAGTATAAACTTTATTCTCAAGCCTATATATATATGTATGTTTTTTGGGTTCTAGGATGATTTTTTTGATTGATCTAGATAGTAGTATTTTAAATCTTGGGTATGGCATTTTATTTTCCTCCTTAGGTCAATTCTGGTATCTTTTTTCAAGGATATTTGTATTTTTTTAGATATCTACATGAATTCAGGGAATATTATGAAACCTAGTTTATTTATATCATTGTCTTGATTAGTTTTTTTTAGTATTATTGGGATATATAAGGGAAATGTATCCCATTTTAATGTTTTATACCCTTATTTTTAATCACTATCACATATTTTATTTTTGGTGGGACTCAAGGGTCACTCTTATATCCACTTCATGCCCATGAGGGATTCCCAATGGTAGTGGGTAATGATATTAATGTTTCTCCTGAAACATTGTAAAAAAGTGGGGAATTTATATGTATTGGGTTTTTTTATTAATAAATATCCATTATTTGTATTCACATATAATCTGATATTCTTTGAATTATTTTCTCCAATACAATACTATTTTAATATATACATTACTTATTATCCTATCAAATATTATATATTACTAATGAATTTTATTTCCACTAAATTTACATTTCTTACTCCCATATACAATATGTTGACTTCATGATCTATATATTGATGCATGTAATTTTTGAGTGGGTTTAAATTTTTTAGTTTTCAGAACTACAATTCACATCTATTGTGGTGTGTGATATCTAATTTATCTTGGATAATAGTTTCTATCAAATAATAATTTTAAATAATTTTTCAGATATACAAATTACTATATATTATTTGTTTTTTTAATTTGGTTGATTAAATTTTAAATGTTCTTCCATAAATTGACTATTTTGTACATTAAATATTTTTTAATATGGATGTTTTCTTACACATTGATATTCATAAAAATATAAACCAGCCAATAGTACCCATATTTTCCAGAAGTGATGATGAGTATTTCATTGATTGAATGGAAACATTCATTATCAATATTTGATAATAGAATTATATGATTTTCTGTAATAATTATTAAATTCTGGAGAAATATATAGCAGGATTTCTATGGAGGAACAAGATGATTTTCAATTCAATTATTATATCTCAAATAAATTTCTATATGAGATTCAATGAAATTATCAAGAAGACCCACCACTGGTCCCCCTCCTCGGATGGTATTTAAGAGGAGTGACCCTATTAATCACACCTTTTGTGGGACCCTGATTAGAGACATTAAATGAGGGTGTAAAACACTCAACGGGGAGGTATTACTCTCAATATAATGAAAAGGGATCTAGATATAAGATAAAAACCCACAAAAAATTCATCACATAAAATAAATTAATGAAAATACTTCTATAATATATGTATGTAAATAGAAGATAAATGTATTTTAAAAGGATATACCTACAAATAAACCCAAAAGAAGTAACTTTTCAACAAATCTATCCCCCAAGAATTAAATGTCCAGAATTGTCTTCAAAACCATCATAGGAATATGATAATATATATATATATATAGAATGATCATGACATGAATACTCATAAGGATCATACCCTAGATCTCTATTTCAAATGTGAAAATATAATACTAATTCTCTCGTGAAGAAATATAAGATCCAAAAGTAACATAAATTAGTCAAATGTCCATAACAAACCTCGTAAAGGGTCTCTCTCTAAATAACACATCCAGGGATGTAAAATAATATCAAGTGAACGTATATGGTGGTGTCATATATCCACATCTCTATTTAATTTCTACTTTCATTCCCTAATGTGAGACATCATATGCTCTCACCCCTTCACTTTATACCATTAATGGGATATCCAATCATGTCTGATATGGGATGGGTCGCAACCCTACCCACCCCTATATCCAAAAGGACCTCATATCCTTTGTTGACATTGGTCAGCATCCATATATAACTCCTTACTTCCAAATCATCATTCACATAATCAAACATCGGACCAAAATCTCATAACCAAAGGAGTAGTTTATTATGAATGTGAAAGAAATCAACCACATAAAACCTACTAATATAGACAAAACCACCATATAACATATCCCCTCATCATTGTGAATCTCCGCCAACTATGCCATCGTGTTTTGGTATTATCACCCAACAGGGTACCACCACTAAATACTTTTCGTAAATGAAGAGCTTGGAATAGGTGTAATCAGTCATTTATTTTTTCTCTATCATGGATGTTGAGTAATATACCACAAAAAATTAGGGTGTCAATATGTAGTACACAATATGGGTGGGGAATACATATAAATCAAATATATATATATATATATATATATATATATATATATATATAAACAGATCAACACACAGTCCTCATGTAGTGGATTCACATTAATACTTCATCATCACTATCTGCCATCAATATCATACTATTGTTACCATGTTCTTCCCAACCTAAATAACAAATCACCACCTGAAACAAGAATACATACAACCCATTATTTCATTTATATATTTCATCCATATTCAAGACTATTATATTATCAATTTCCAATCATAAATTCATCCATATTAATCACATATTTAATGATAAAATACTATATCCAATATCAATATTGATTCCCATTTAAAAATATCCATTTTGATAAGATTAAATTTTCTAATTCAATTAAAACATATCAATTTTCATCATACATAATTCAATTTAGATAAATTCTCTTTTCCATCACTACTAAGAAACTATATCCATGATAGTACCTAACACATATCAACCACCTCACTAAAAAAAATACTTATATCTACTTCTAAATCCGGGACCATAACACAAACATCTCACCCAAAAAACAGTATCAACCTCCATGTTTATATCCCTTAAAATGTCCAAAATATGAACCGGTTACCACTATCACCACTAAAACACCCACAAATCCCACACAACCATCAGGAAAACATAAAAACACTATAAAAAATTTTATCATAATTTTGGTTCATGTAGTTTACTCCAATATTTATTTAACTATTTCTTGTGTAGTTTCACACATTATATATTATAAAAAACCAATTTATTGTCTTTATATAATATATTTTCCTTTTATGAAATGTGAGTTAATCATAAAAAATCTTCTCACTTTATAAAACTCATAACAGGGACATAACGACAACAAATATGATCAACAAATAATCCTCCATAAAAATGATAATAAAATTGGAAAATCATATGATAATACTCCCTACCCACTTTAATTAAATATAATCATGTTCACTGTCTTTATTATCCAATTCCTAACACCAACAAGTGGAAAATTATTATAATTTAAAAAATTCATAAAAAAAATAAGAGAGATAAATGATCCCCTCTATGGGTAATAGAACTAATTAGTACTAAGGCATAAATATAATGAAATAGGTTATGATTTCATTACCCAAACACTACATGCTAGTTTTCAAATCAGATAGGGGAAATGAAAAATGATCAAGATTAGAAATTTCATGAATGGGGATTATATGTCAATGACATTTGACTACCAAGGCTCACGAGTAAGGATATAGATCATTTATACTCAATGGAAAAAATTGAACTCTAGAATTGGAAGAAATCTAGTATTTTAAAAACACTATAAATAGATCTCTAGATATCTTCAATGATAACGCAGTCTATAAACCCTTTTAATTTGTATTTAATTTGAATCACAATTCATCTCCTTTTAAAGTCTAATTCAAAATATCTAGTCTTAAGGTGAGTCAAATTTATCATAACATCCATTAGTATATGTATAACCACTTTCCTAAGCCTTAAATTAGATATATATATATATATATTAATGGATATAATTATTTCATTATGGTTATTTTTGGATTTTTTTGAAAAACTAGAATTTTGAGTTTTTTCCAACTAACAGACAGATTGTACAAACAACCACTAGCCTCGTGATTGCATAATAAACCATATGAAGGAAAATAAAAACCTCAAGAAAATAGATTAATCATGAAGGCCTAACCACCTTGATAATTACTTACCACAAGAACAATTAATTGACCACACAATTAGACGACCAACCTCAGAAACATCCCATCAGCCGCATGAGGGAAATAATTGACTACAAGAAACACCCACTAATTCAATAAAGAAATGAACCATCCACATAAAGAAATGAATCAGGCATAGTAAAAAATTTACTTGGATACTGAGTAGTCAACTGACCGAATTAATTATATTAATTATCATGGCCAGTTAAGTGACTATGTGGAAAACATTATAAATTAAAAATACTTATACTCTACGAAAAATATGAGAATATAAAGTCCTATAAAAAAGTAATGGTTTCTAAATTTGGGGCTATACACTAGATACCTCTTAACCAATTCTTATCCATGGTCATCTAAATCAAATCCTTAATGAAGGGAAAGGGATTGAAAGAACCTACCTATGAGATGCCTCTTTGGAATCTCCTTATACACAAAATATGACACACAAAAAAGTGAAACTAAATAAGTATAAATAAAATACAAGGGTCTTTGAAAAACATGAAACAGCAACCCCTAAAAAAGTTTCTCAAGAAAGATACTTCTCAAACATGATCATCCATTTACTAACATTCTCTAGTGATGGGTTGAAACAAAACTCTAACCCCATAATACTAAGGAAATATCCATGAGAAATATAATCACTAATATTTATACCTCATAAAAATATTATACCCACTAAAAGAAACATCTCATAGACTTCAGAAATAAAAATAATCTCAAGGTGAATATTCATTCCACACTCAATTATTTTAATTTATGTTTTGTATCACATTACCACCAGATTCAAATAATAAAAATCCTTAAAAAAACTAACAATGTAGTTAGATAAATCATAAATAGAGACAATTATATAAGGTATTAACCTAATGAAGAATGAAAAAAAAATATCCCAAATAACTCTCTCTTACACGTTATCATAAAATATAAACTCATCATTTCACCCATACTCTACTCTCAAACACCATATTAAATATACACCAATAAAAAATAGGCTCTTATCCCAAAAAACCAACCAAACCACCACTACCACATTAAGGTCACAATTTCACATTCCATCCACTAAAAATAACCATGATACCCACTTCACATAACATTACAACACCCAAAACAGAATCCCAAAAATATTTATATATGGCCATACATATCGCAACTATGGCAATAATACCGACCATTGTAGGCCTGTAAAAAACTAAATCATTAATTCCATCTTTTCATCTTTATTCAATTAATAATTATGTGTATAATGAAATATATCACTAGAATTTTTCTCAATTCCAAATAACCTCCATTATCTTGACATTAAATTATTAACATTTAATGGGATGTGATTTTATAACTACAACAACAAAAAATAATAACACCAAATAACATCATTGAATCACATAAAACTAATTCTAATAAAACTACTCATCATTGAAGGGTAAATGGTTATTAGAGAAAAAAAATTGTTTATCCGACATATAGAATGTAATTTTTAGGATTGTGTAAATATATTTTCCACAAAAATATAACACATAATGAAAAAAATATCTAAGAAATATCTCTAAAAGGACATCATGATTCTCTAAGTTATGTTTTTGGAATTTCAATGTTTATTTTGATGTTAATAATATAAAATATATATTATTTAATAGAAAAATATAAAAACAAGGTATTATGATCATTTTTCATTATTTTTGACAAGATTAATGAAATATTATATAAATAATTCTACCACACATGTGATGTGCTTTCAGATTACCAAAATAGAAATTGTATATGATTTATTTTCATGTTTATTTTTTTCATGTTCATGTTAAGGTTTGTTTAATAAATCAATACATAATTTCACTATTTATAAGATTTTACTAGACTTTCATAACCATATATAATTATAACATACTAAACACATCATATATATGGTAAAATTATAATAATACATCCATAACAAATCAAACAACCAATACATGACTTTAGTCACACTTCCAAAATTAAAAATTTAAGAGTTTCAATTAAAAAATATTTTATATATTTATACAACATCACATGGAATACATAATATATTTTATTAAATATTTAAACATCATAAACTGTTTCCCATGTTTTAATAAAATTAAGAAAAAAATTTCATTAATTAATTATTGGAGACCATTTTCTTAGAAACTCATAAATCATGATGTGAATAAAGAGGGTAAGAATACATTTATATACCATCATAGACTATTTATAATTTAGTTTAAAAAACCATTAGAACCATTATAAAAAACCAACCACTTTTTGAGAGATAAATAATGTCTTGATTTAAATAAATTAAAGTATAAATTAGTAAATATTTTAAACATCTAAACATATAATTCAATCTATGTATAAAATAATTTATCCATCAAAACATCAAAACATTAATAATTATTTAAATTATAGGGTTAAATCTATTCACATTATTAGGTTTAGAGTTCTTCTTGGTTATTAGCATAACATAAGTTTTTTGAAACACATAAGAATAAAATAATACAATATAAATTCTACAATTTAAACTTTAATATATCTAAGTATAATTATTTATCATTTTTTTAATTCAACACGACCTTATGTCCATAAAATACACAAATATTCTGTAGGCATACAAATCACGATGACCCATTAACATCCCCATGATATTTTCTACATTGGGAGGATCTGACTTGAACTCATGGCTTCAACACATGTCCTACAAATAAAATGCCCTGATGGGGGATGTGTCCCCTAACCCTCTTAACATAATTTAATCCCTAAAAAATATTATGAAAAAATGAAAAAACCTAATCTTAGTTTCATACAATTCATTGAAATTCATTTAATTCGATTCATTTTCATTATTTCCCCTATTAAATTCCAAATAATCACCCCTATTCTAACTCATGAGTAAAAATTATTGATGAATGTACCTCCCCAATGCCTCATCCCTTTCATAAGTACCACCTCAATTGGTAATTCAATAGACTAGGAGTCCTTGTGTTAGATCAGAAGGGGTTAAATCTAATGTCATTGCTACTCTCACTGGCCTATGTCATACACCATATTCATCTTATACCATTTACCTACAAACACATGAAATAATCATAGTTAAAAACTTTAATATATATATATATATATTATCAATGATATTCTCTAATAAAACACTTTCATGACACACACCCCCTCTATTGGTACCCCTCCTGGGCCGATAGTGAATTGATGGAGTGAGTCATAGAGTACAACCTCTAGTAGGACCTAAATTTTTGACTAGGACCAATGGTGTAACATAATTATATTGAATGAATTTGAATCAATATAATGAAAATTAATTGAAAAATAAAACAAAAACCCCAAAATACTCTATTGTAAAAACATAGAAACTGAACCATCCAAAAATGTGTATCATGAAATATAAATAAATTTATCTAATAAAGAGTTACTAAAAAATCGTTAGTTAGAAACTCAATATTATCTCTAATGTCCATGTAAAAATTTCATAGATAGGTATCTAAAACACTTCTAGGAACCTAAATGATATTTTATATACCTTGGGTGACAATAACATGTATACTAGGTAAAATCATAACTAATATATCTTGTAAAAATTAAAATACACTAATCCCATATTAATCAAATAGTTGAACCAATAAGAACATAATATGTCAAATCTCCATACCCAAGAACACTGAGGATATCTCAAAAAATTACACATCCAAATTTAATATAATATCATGAGAACATCTATAAAGGTAACCTACCTACTGCAACTTCTTGTAGGGAATAATATTATATGTATTATCAAATAAAAATGAGTATATCACTCATTACATCTACATAATCATCTTTATCAAAACACATCTCGACACAATCTTTTAACCAGAGCAGTAGGTTGCAATAAATGTGTCAGAAATTTACAGCATGTCATCCTCCTACCTTTCATGCCCCCCATCACAAATCACATCCTATCATAGCCAAGAAGCTCCAATAACTGCATCGTCTTTAGTTGGTATAAAATCACCATCTATCTATGACCTAAATGTTTTTCTACTAATGGATGATTGGGGAAGATCATGTAATAAACCATATACTCCATATTCATCCTATATTTCAAGGAATACACCCCCCAACATTTGGTTTTTGGTATATAGTACATAATGCATGAAAATTGAGTATTTAAATCACAATAAAAATTTACTATATATATACACACATATATATAGTTCAAGATATATAATGATGATAAATGTTTCAAAAAAATAGTTCATCATCTCTATTAACCATTAACATCACACTATGATTACAACATGAAACCATAACTAAATAAAACATCACAACATAAAACATCCAGACAATAAGACCATATTTTTCTTTATTTCATTTACATATTTCAACCACTTTTTGGATTAACATATTATTAACCAATATTAATTTATGAGGACCTTATAACCCATATTTATTGACAAACACTCTTTCCATCATCTGTATTATTTCCCATTCAAGAGATGTACCTTTTATTGTTATTAATTTAATTTATTCAATTAATTAATATTAATTTTATTCTTACATAATATATTTTTATCCATTCCTTTTTTAATTAAATAATTACAACATTATTTTCTATTACTACATGAAAACTGCATCCAAGATATAACACAACAATACTTTATAACCAAACAACAAAAAACCTCATATTTTTACCAAAAAAACGCCAGAACAAACCTTCTTTCCACAAAATCCATATAAACCACCATACTTCACACCCTCAACATGTCCCACCACAAAAGAAGTCACCATAATAATAAAAAAAAACCCCTAAAAATCCCCCAAAACCACTTGGATAAATGAAACATACTGACATCACATATTATCAAAATTCATCTTCATTTAATTTACCAAAATGAAATTACATGGTATTTTCAAAAATTAATTCATATCCTACATATATATTTTCACACATTCAATATTACTTGTCAAAATTTATTAGTCATATAAAATTGTTTTTTCCATTTATTAGTGGAAATATTAAATAAGAAAAACATCCATGGATCTTATTCTACATCCCCGACAACATGTATAGAACAATAACATCTGTGTTTGAGAAAGTATCATAAAAATAATAATAACAAAACTGGTGAATCATAATATAGTAAAACTAATTCCCTTTAATTTAATTTAATCAACTTCATTTCCTTTATTAGTCAATGAATACAACCCCACATCAAGAAAAGAAATCATGATAATTACATAAATTCATAAAAAAATATGTGAGGGTGAGTATCCCAAACATGGAGATTAAATATAATTCATGTTACAGTAAGATAAAATGGGAATATAAAGTTGATTTCATCACCAAAAACACTACATACTACTATTAAAATCTGATATAGGGAAATTATAATTATTAAACCTAGAAATAGAAAATAGGAGGTTTAAAGGCTATGTTAATATTTTTTCTAAGGCTGATGATAAATTTTCTATATCAACCAAGCTTGAAGGAGATAACAAAGAATTAAATTAGAAGAAATGTTGTATTTTAGAATCACACGTATATATCTATTGATAACTCCAAGGATAAAACATTCAAAATCTCATTTAAATTCATATTTATTATGATTTCAGTTTAATTTTTCCCAGAAAGACTCATGTAAGATCTCTATTATTAATTTGAGTAAGAGATATGCTTGAATCTATAATTATATATATAAAACCTCATTATTTATGAATTTACTTTAATATTTACTTTAAAACTATTATTTATATGATTCTGTATATTTTGGGATTCTTTTAGAAAAATTGGAATTTCTAGAATTTATCTATCTAATAGACCGACTCTATGAACATCCATAGACTGAATGGTCATATAACTGAATTTATGAATTAAATGATTGATCACTTAAACACATAGATAAACCATTGTGGATTTAACATAATAACAATGACTAACTTCACATACAATCTATCAACCACATAATCATATGGATGATTTCATGAACATATCATTGACCATATGAAGGAAATGATTACCCATAAGAATAGACCATTGATTAGATTATAAAATAGATCGAATTCTTGAAATAACCAATCGACCATAAAAACATACTAACCATATGTTCAATCAAAAAACCAAAAGAATAAGCCCATGTCATACATTCAGTCTTGTTTTCATGATACAAAACATATAAATTTGAATGGGAAAGACTCTAATCACCATCTTCACACCCACATGTCATAAAAAATGAATGGTTTTTTAGATATAGGGTGTTATATAAAGATATATAGGAACATATATTCATATAAAATAACATTCTTGATTTTGAAAAAGATTGAAATTACACACTACATAAGCTCAAATGTGCTATAAACTATAAGATCTATTTTGGGTTATTTATTATCATTTGATTTCATTTTGAGATAATGAATAGTAAAAAATTTATCAAAGTCTTGTTGTAAAAAATATTATTTTTTGTGAAAAGTAATTTTCTTATGATGATCTCATTGAAAAATTTATTAATATTTTAGAAAATGAATGCGAATCTAAATGGATGAATATTAATGGAATTGATCATATCAAAAATATTAGCCTTAATGAATTAATCAGAATAGTACTATAGTATGATATTATAATTATAATGGATAGGGGAAATTAATAGAAAAAGTGTGGTGTTTTATTTGATTCCACATTAAGTAATGTAAATTCTAGAGCTCATAATTCTATGTATATTACTTAAAGATGAAATTATAAAAAATCAGAAAATGGTTTTACAAAAAACAATGAAGATGAATTTTATCATATGGTAAGTATTTTTTTTCCAAATTAGAAACATATGTGGGGATCACTGAAATTATAGAAAAGATTAAAATGACATGTGATAAAATAATGAATCTTAAGAAACTATTTTCTCATAATATAGGTATCAAAAAATTATTTGGATCGATAATTTCAAGATGAAAATAAAAGATACAGGTTTTTGAGACAAATATATTAAAAATAAAAAAATAAAAATAACTTTTTCACTAAAATTTTCATGGATAATTAGTGATAATGTTTCACCTAAGAGTTCATTGAATAATGGCGGTGAATTTCAAATAAATCTTGGATTTTATACTAATGTGAAAGTTGCAAGTAATTTTAACTTAATTAAGGGAATTATATGTATTAAATGTATATTATATCATTATACCTTTCATAATGACATGAAAACATTTCAAATAATGAGGATCATAGTTATTTAGAGAGATCATCTAATAAAAATGAAAAGAATGATGAATTTAATAAATATTATATTTAAAAAGATGCTTTATCTGATAAGAATTTATATATATAGTATTTAGAATATAAATCAAAATATTCAAAAGAAAAGGAAAAAAATTACTGGCTATCTATAATTTTGAGGCTGCCGAAGAATAAATATTCTATGATAACTTCATATTTGGATTTGAAAAATAAATATGGTTCTTGGATTTCATTTGTGTGAAATAATAAATATGATAAAATTTATAAGGGAGAGAAGGTAAAAAGTAAACTCATCAATGATTTGAATGAATATAAAATAGAAATTTATTATCTAACAATTGAATTAGAAATTAATATAGCCTTACAAATATTGTTGGATGATAAGGATAATAAAAGTAAAGTGAATAAATAATTTTAAATTTTATAGAATATGGTAATTTATTTTAATATAGTAAGGAATATATTTTATAAACTATATATACAAATGGTACCTAAACTAATCAATTTCAAAAATATTAATCAATCAAATATATTTTTAATCAAACTATTTTTTACCGAGGAGTTCTCTCTTCATCACCAAGTGTAATAGAGGATAACCTTGTAAAAGATAAATCACATTGAAAAAGTTCAATCTCTGGGAAATCACTGAGTATATATTTCCATAGAACTATATTATCTCAATCCTAATAGGATAGTTCATATATAGGTACCAAAATTATTATTTTGAAATACTTCTAGAACCTGGTAAATATACATTTTTTGGACTTAATATCCGATCAAGTGAAGCCATTGTGTACATCCAGATTCAATACTATATATCATAAATAGTTTCTTATATTTATTTTACTGGAGTGTTATATCATTAGTATTTTTTATGAAAATTCATGAATTATAATATTCTTCATTATATCAATAACTCCATTTATTATGAGGTAGGTTATTTTATTTTACATTATTTTTATTGTTGTTACCCATTCATTTTTTCCGTTCAATGAAAGATTATAATTTGTTCAAATGGATTTTTTTCAAAATTTATTTTTAGGAAGAATATCAATCCATTATTATAAGGGATCATATTATGATATTATTTATCAATCTTAGTATCTTTCATTGTTTAGTCTAAACTAAATTTTTTTCCTATATACAATAATAATTCATTTTAAATATTTTAATTATGAATAAATCATTATATTCATTAATCATATTTTTACTCTAAAAAATGTCTCATGAAGATCCAAAAAATTTTACGTTGTGGATTCATGAAAAATTGCGAAATAAGAATTTTTTTCACCAAGTATCTTATAGAAAACATTAATTTTTTTTAAAATTATTACAGTATAAAATTTTAATGCCAATAAAAATATTTTTTACAAAACTAATGTTGATAAATTATCTAATTTATAACATATTTCTATACTTTTTATTATAGGTATAGTTTAATTTTTAAAATAATATATCAATGTAATTATTTATTATCGATATAACTTTTTATTAAATTAGAGAGTTCTCCTATATTTGAAAATATTCATTATTTTTCTAAGAACATACTTATAGTTTTCTAAAAAAACAATCTAATGTATAGAGTGATTAATGATAATGGGATGGATATATTCATTAAAGATAATGTTATTTCTATATATTAATGTCTAAATTATTAAGATGATTATTTTTAATGAGGTTATATTTTTTCCTCAAAATATTTCTTATGTGCCCCACACCTAGCCACTCATTAGTCTTTAGGGTTAGGCTCTCCATGCAGCATCAAGTGTAACTCGCAGTACGTTAGAGGATTATGATTAGTGGAGATGCCATAATCCATACAACGGAATACTATTTTCATGAATTAGAGTTATATAATTTTGTAAATAAAAAAACATCCATATAAAAAAATATTGAAAAATAAATACACATAATTAATAACATACAAAATGTTTTCATATAGAACATCCAACTGATCCCCCGCTAGAATAACCCCAATTAAAAAATGAAATAAAAAACTCATGAAAACTATCCCTAAAACAATACCTAGGACATATCCCAATATTCTAAGACTCTAAATCTAGTCCAACCTAATCAAATGCACATCCAATTCTCTCACTGGAAAATAAATTATAAAGTTTGCATGTTCACCAGGACAACCATGAAGGATATCATCATAAAACTAGTAGCATCTCACCAGGAACCCAAAATACTTTTATTATTATAAATTATTATGAATTATGAAATTAGATTCACCAAACATGATCTTCTAGTCATTAGTCCCAAACTAGACAGCTATGATGCCCAATGTGTAACACCGACCTATTAGGTCATTAGTTGCTAACTAGACCACCTCAGCTTTGATCATACCAACTTTTTCATCATTCTAGAATCCATGTTTCAACATGATACATCATTTTGGTACATATATTTCACCGACAACATTGTGGTTGGTATGTATCCAAAAACATGAACTGATACCCATAGAAACATGGCATGGTTATACGTCCAAAATCACATACCCATCCATAATCACTTTATTAAGGTCCACCATCAAACCATGACATAGAACCAATGCTTTACTTTATGAAATCCTACTATTTATGGGTCATAATTGTGTACATAGATGAAATACACAGCTTGTATGGTCCTTTTCCTAATACCCATGTGTTAGTTCATGTTCGTCGATTCACACAATACAAACATGGAATGGTCCTCGACCCAATACCCAAATGAACAAGGAATGGTCATCCACATTAACCAAGCCTACTAAGGAATGGTCACCTATAACATCGAAGAAACCCCAAATATTTAAGGTAGGTAAATGATCGACCTAACCCATTCCAAAAAACTATAGGGAGAGTACCTCATTCATCTTACCCATGCTATATCAACGAAAGGATTATCTGTCACAAGAACACAACGCCATAGCCTACCACAATACCCCCATGATGATCCTAGGTTTCTAGTCACTTGATAATTTTCCCATCATCACAAATCATCTCAAATCTTGTGAGAGGGTGTCCACTAGGTTCTCTAGCTATTCCATTATCTCTAATCATCGATTCCACCTCAATCCCATCACCTATTGATGACACCACAACCCAAAGGCTAACCAAGAACCAGACCTTTGGGTATGATATATCCTCCATAATGTCCCCCACCACACCTATTCATCTACCTTGGGACCATTCCAATCCATCAAATAATAAAACACTTCTAATCCCAACACTATTTTATAAATAAGTCACTTATCCACAGATAGGTCTCATCCCACATCTCCTAAGGGAGATCCCAAAACCTCTCACCCAAAAGCAACTCAATGTAACATCCAATTACATTCTCCAAAGAACTTATCCCTCTTTCCTAATACACTATGACCCTCCTCTAGATTTGGGAGTTATCAACCATATTCCATGAGACATATGATGGTCTCACCCATCTTTAACTATCCCATGCCATCCTTTCTTGTCTGAATACTCTGGTAACCCAACTTGGGTTATCTACATATCATCACACAACATAAGACCCTTTCAATGTCTAACATAGTCTCAATTATACACTCTTCCCTTGTTTACCAAATATACTAGTGATACCAAATCGTCCAAGTACTCAAGAACACATTTTAAATGTATAAGAGGCCCGAAACCTCCTATCTCATTCACCCTTGTTCACTTCCAGTCATGAAACCACATTCCTCAACTAATGAACAAATATAGGTATAAATAGTCATGTATAGACGAAAATATAATTTTTTTTGGTGGTTCCACAAACCTTGATAATATATTAATACCATCACCAGTCTCCATCACGTATCATCCAAGCACTTACTAATCCCGCGTATGGCTCCCTCAAGATCATCCAAGCCAACTGATCAACATAAAAGCCCTTACAAACCCATCTCATTTCAAAAATTACAAATATTTAATTATAAAAAAATTATAAATATTTAAATAATTTGTATTTACAAAAAATAGTTGCAAGAAAACTCACATATCACCAGCGTGTCACCAAAACTAAAATTACACACCTATAGAAGGCTGATCAAACCTCCAAAAAAAATTCAAGAAATATCCACATCACCTAGAACTTGTTCCATCGTCAATTTAATTAAATTAATTTGAGAACATGAATTTATTTCTTCATGAAACATACCTATAAAAAAACTATTTAAGTATTCATGATAACAATGTCTCTGGAATTTCTCTTAATAGTCATAGAGAACAGCCCATCAAGCATGGTATATTTCACCATGCCCTGATGAAATCAATACTGAAACCCAAGTTGAATTCTCAAAAAATTAAAACCTAGTGATGGGGGAATCAATAATGGAATAATGAAAATGAAAATAAAATGAATTTAAATCATACATCATTTTTAATCATCTTCTATTTATATGGGATCAATGAAGAGAAAAGTAGAGATATTCATCTAATATTTACCACTATTGATCCCCCTTCCATGTAAAAATCATGAGCAGCCCGAAAATAAAAATTACATTACTTCCTATGATTAAAAAACCCATCCTTAGAATCCAAATTCTAGATGGTTTCCCTCGCCTATGATCTGGTCAATCATATGCTTGTCTATGTGTCAAAGAAGAAAGCTCAATCAATGTTCATTCCCACTTCCTAGTTAATGGGTCGCACCGGTTGCCCGTAAAAAAATTTAGTAGCCCTTAATCCACCTCAAAACTTCATCCATTACATAGATTAACATCTCATGAACCCCTTGAACCACCCACCCCATAAAATAATATTATATTAGGGTTTTCAACCTCTAAAAAGTTAATTCTGATGAACAATTTTCATAATGAGCCACCAACCAAGTGGAAAATTAAAATTCCCTAACAAATTTATGAACATGAAATCCTCATGGAATTATAAAATCCCTGCCATAAGAAACATATACCTATAGAATCCATGGAAAACCATTAATATTTTATCATAGGCTATCATGATCATCAATTCGCAATGAACTCACCATGTTCAATCCCTCATCACAGAACTCTATTCTACTATAAAACATCAAAACCATTCCTATATACACCTACGTCACTCAAAAAAATCATTCTAATCCCAAAAACCCAACTTTTATACCTGGTATGACACTATTGGTATGTTTCTAATATCATCACAAAAAAACCTCATAAAATATATGATCGTACCTCCAGTTATCTTTTCCTCAACCCCCATCAGATCATAAAGACTTATTACCTCAACTCTCGACTACGATTCCATACACCAATAGGCATTGTTTCACTTTCTTTGAACTGACAATGATGTCATATCCAAAATCTAAATTCATTTCCAATGATAGATCACCCATCTACTTCCCTAGTTGTAATAACCCCACCTGAGCACTAACACATGATCGATCATACAAATGATCATTTCATTCCAAAACCACACTAAGCCAGTTGTCAGCACACCAAATCTGAACAATAATAAATCCAAATCCAGGTCCAAGAATTTAGCAAGGAACCTGATCACATATTATCTTACCAAACACTATTATCCCAGCATCATCATAACTATTCATTACAGTTCTCACCTCAAATTCCCTTATGATGTAAGTGTCATGCACTCATGGAAGATATGATGCTCCCACCATAGGGGAATCATTATCTTCATATAGTAAACCAACCACCCAAACTTCATGGCCTATGTTCTTCTTGTCTTCACATGAAATGATTGGGAATGAAAACCCATATCATTCTTAAGTCCCATCCCACCACACAAATCACTTCTCATTCCCAATTCATAGGTAATTTCATCATTTAATTATTCAAAGATCATCCAAAATGAGGGTTATCCCTTCAAACCAGTCAATGGATTTCTTCCCATCAAATGGATTCCTATAAACCACTCCATGAGTTACAGCCAAAAATAGGTCCCATCCAAACATGAGGGCCACTCTTCTTAATCCATTATCATACCTCCCTAAAAACTATTTTCAAGTATCAATATTTGGTTGATCTCACCATAGTACATCCATATATCATTATAATCAGATCTGACCTCCAAAGTACATGTCTTATCCCTTCCCAATAGTTCTAAACTACAATGACAACATGCATCTCACCAAACTCACTGATTAACTCAACATGTAAATAAAACCCAAACCAAAACACCATATTACCATCACCATAACACCACTAAGTTTTAACTGTTACCCAAATAGTTCCCAATATATGCATGTATTAACAATTCACTGACCAAAAAACTAACCAACATTGTGTGTCACCCATTACCATATTCCCTCACATAATAAGACCTTCCATGAAAGGACTAACCAACACCACTCTTCTCTACTAAGGTAGAGTGAACCATAGATAACACTCTCATAGTTTATCACATGATATCCAACCTGATCTCAATTGAACCTAGTGGTTATGGGATCATGCAAAACCTAATCTCATAACTAAAATAATGATCACAAGATTCACATCCCATATATCTTAGGACCACTTACCTAACCATCTCACCACTCCCTACTTGAATGATAGTCACATACAAACTGACATAACCTCAGTACGCTTCATCAACTTCTAGGAATCTACTCATTCTCAATAATAAAACACGATCACCCGCCTAGTGAGAATCATTCCAAACCCATGAGTGTTTATCCATGATCCCTCTGCACTGGATAATAATTCAGCGGAAACCACCAGCCTAGGAACCCAACTAGTCAATCCATCCAAAACCAGCCTTTGATACCAACTACAAGATATGCAACATGAACTTACCAAAACAAATCAATGTTTCCTCATCCATAAGGAAAATTATTCCCATCATAAAATCATCTCTCATGAATAAAATTCCCTCATCGAGTCATGTCATTAAAATAACATTCCCAAACCAACCCATAATAGGTATCCTTGCATACCTAGATGAAGGGACTACATTTCCACCATAGGGAATCTTGTCCTAATAAGATCCACATAGACTAACATCAATGGAAAAATCAAGTGGCCTAGATGAGTATAATTCCAATAATAATTTATTTGGAAAATTTTAAATAAGTTGTTGCCAAAAATTTAAATAGTGGTCCTATATTCTAGAAATCACAAGAATAAATGCAATCATTTGATCTAATATACTTACTATGATTAAAATATATATAATATTACTATTGGTCCAAGAGAAAAACATGAGCCTCTTACCAACTCCCCCTAATAAAAAACCACATAAAACATAAATAAATGCTCCATGTGTGTCATCCAAGGTGAAATCATCCAATATTAGCATCCCAATCAAAGAACAACAATCGCATTCCCCTATAAACCTAGACTTCCTATGCGAATAAGTCCTCTCAATGCACAATTATGGTATCCATCATAGCCTCTAACACATCCCTAGACCAACTATCATTAATCTCCCAATGTTATAAAAAATTAGAATATAATACAGCTTTATAATACCTTGACCTAGGCCACTTATCAGTATATAGAGATAGGTTTTTGACCTGTCCTCAAGTGTTCCTCTCCATTTTGTAGGGGATTCCAACTAGTAGTGATGGTTTAATCAATACCATTGGGAAAATATTACCTCAAATATGATTCAATTAAAAATAAAAATAAACAAAAAAACATCCACATAATATTAGAGAATATGAAATAAATAAATACATATGGTCACATACAATATGATTTTATACAAAACATCAAATTGATCTCTAATCAAGACGATCCCAAATAAAAAATGAGAAAAAAATACAACACATGGACCCTGGTCTGACTTCCATTACTATGACTCATCCAAATATTTTGATACTATTGATTATACCAAGAAATATCCACTCCAAGTCCCATTCTTTAACAATATTTGTAGATATGGGGTCTGCATAAACATCGAGAGTCTCATTTAGGGTGTGATCATAAACCTCAATAGGGTATTATAGTGAATTAATAAAATAATTAATTATATGAATTTTTACAAATGAGGATATTAAATACATTAAACATTATCGTTGATTCATCATGCACTCTGAAGGACTCCATGATACCCAAGGAGGAATACTCACTGATCTATTCATTAAGTGCTGACAAGGAAACCTATACCCTAAAAATACTTTATTCAATGCAATGTCATAATACACCCATTTTCTCATGCCATCACTCTATTTTCAATCCCATTTTCTGATATATAGGGTAGTGAAACATAAAGAAATGACCCAATACCTACAAAAATTGGGTAAAAACATACCTCACTAATCCTTCACCCAACCTTAACCACTATAGGGAGGCCCATCAGTCAAATATCATACCACGAACCATCCATCAGTGTGGTCCTCCAGCCAACCCAACTAAGGTAAGGGATTAAATGTGCACACTTTTCTAGGATACATATTTAAAGGCCAGAAAACTGATACATAAGCATAAAGGATCAATAATTGATCAAAACAAACCAAACATGATAGGGTCCCCAACCTAATATCTAAGGTAATATAGTGAGATCATCCACCAACTTATTCCAGTTAATTAAAGGTATCTAAGAAAACTGGCCCATCCCCAGAGACACTACTGAGTTCCAACAATATCCCGGTCCATTCATATAGACTCTAGGGAGGTCAAACCAAGATTGTGAACCAAGTCTCATCAAGGAAATGTGTATCAACAATAAAGACACAGTCCGTCATCCCACCACAGAGCTCAGAAGATGATTGTAGAAAGATATTCTATGGATACATAGCCCCGTGTTGAAAAACAACTCAAGTAACATCCCAGGTAAATAAAAAATAATACATATTTCATATTTGTAAATTTTAATGAATTAAATATTAATTATACTTTATATGGGTTTATAAGTTTGATAGGGTACTCGATACGCGACAACGGGTTTCTTTGAAATCATACGTTGCACACTAATAATATAATATTATTATTTTTAATGGTAGTTAACTCCTAACCGTTGTATTGACAGGAATGAACAAAACTAACTAAAATATTATTATACATGTTTTTTAAATGTATTGACATTTATCCAACAAAAATTAGAGGCATAAAATTTGAATGGATCTAATTTTAAGTATAATTTATATTAAAAGGTTGATTTACGGCATTTTAATGGAGAACCCACATTAAATGTAATTTTTTTCACGTTAATACATTCTATTTGACCAAATAAAATCATTCTCTAGAATAGGCACAACAAAATTTACTTTGTTTAAATTTTTTGTATTTTCTATTAAAGTTCATTTTCTAATGAATAGTGACAAATATTATATTTTAATTCAAAACTGTGTTTTAATATACTTTATTTATATGAATAGATTATATTTTTAATTGGTTTAAAAGATTAATTATAATATATTTTTTCCATTTAATCTAATGTTGTTCATTATAATTAATTTTTCATTGAAATTGGACTTAAACAAGTATCAATATTTTGATAGTTAATGTTTTTTAAAAACACACTATTTGTTTAAACAACGAGAATTAATTTTAAACTAATTAATGAAAATTATATTATATAATTTGGTAAAATATACATCATTTTTGAATTCGGAATATCAAATATATCTTATTCTAAATATTTGGTAGTTTTCTGAAAAACATCAATTTTTTATGAATAGTGAAACAACATAGAAGTAGTTAAAAACTGACTTTCTCATTTAAATGAAATATTAACACTTCTGTGAATTGAATTCTAAAAAACCAACATACATAGTTGTTATTATTAAGTAATTTATAGTTCAATAAGATGAAAATAGTTTTTTGTGAATAGTAACTTTTGACTTTTATTTACCGCGGTTTAAGGTAAATTTGGTAATTTAAGGTAAAAAGAATATTATAACAATTCAAAATTACCTTAACAATTTTCCTAGCATTTTTGGAAGAGTAATGGCCAACCTTGGTAATCCTTGGCTCGATTTTGGGACCCCATGGAGACACTTATGAATGGTAATGACATTTTAGATTAATTAATTTAAAGTAAAGTCAAAAATGACATAAACAAAACTCTTTTGTTAAATTAATTTTTAAAAAGAGTTATATAAGTTTTCTTTTCCACTATAAAAATTCATTGGAAAGATAAATTATTTCATACATCATGTTATTTTTTTATAATTTTTAGACATTGAATAAATTAAATTATTAATGAAACAATAATGATGCAGTGTTTACCTCATTAATAAATGATTTAAATAAATAAGATTTTAAACATTAAAATTACATCCAAAACCTGTCCAATTCTTCTTGGATGAAATTTTTTAGACCATGAGTCATCGTATCTTCAACGTTAATGTTTTCTAGACCTTTAGAAACCGGATATCATTATATAATAAAATAATATTATCACACATTCCTAAAGAGCCCCTCCTCCCCCTCATAAAAAGTTCTTACAATATAACCAATTCCTGAAACCTCTAAAGCCATTTGGAGCATCCAATATCTGCCCAATTAATGTCCCTAAATCCCACTACTCCTTTAAGAAGCCTTAAATTAGGCAAAAGGCACTTCAAGAAACTCTTTTGGTTTATACCAAAGGGAGTTACCCAAATTAAAGGTAATAGTTTATCTTAACTTCTTTTCTATTATTTTACTTCTCCAACCCCTAAACTATTTTATTCCTTTATTTTATAACAACACCAGTATACTCAATATACTAGGAAGTTTTTATGAGAAGTATTCTAACTAAAAATACACACACCTCTATCTAATGGGTGAAGAATATATTGTTTCTGTGGATGGAAAACTAACGCCTCACAAAATGATGATTGTTCGATTATCTCCTACCGCCTATCATTGTGTCCATATATATGACACTATATTCATATATGATATATATTATGTCTATTTTTTTCTTTATGATTCTTTATTTTTTCTTTTATATCATAACTTTATGGTTTCCATTATGGGTAAACACGATAATTTCATTTGAGGAAGTGCGGACAACCGCCACCTCAAAGTGATATGACTCGTTAATGCCATATGTGAAACATATAAAGGATGGAGTTAATGATATTATATATGATATAATACTGGAATTATAATATACCTGTGTATCATTATGTTTTAATTTCATTAAAATAAAAAATAGAAATGAAATTAGCTTTCACTCTAACGTACGACTTACTGTCTCCGTGAACTGTGCATTTCATTTATTACCTCGAAATGATATGTACTGTTATAAAAATATATATACATATACTAGATATATATAATTTATATAATATCTAAATATTTAAAATCATTTTTGATATAATGGACTATTGACCACATGGACAACTTGTAAGTATAAGGTGTTCATTTTTGACTGAAGTACCAAATATCGACAAAACAAACGTTATTAACTTAAATGATTACATAATGTTTATAAAATGGTAATAAGTGATATAAATGGAATATTAAACTTGAAAAATGTACTCAATCAAGTATAAATTAACTTTAGATTTTTATTCAGGAGATTAAAGAAAGAACCGGTCTAGTCAGACACGAGGTAAGGGACTTCGTCTCAATCTCCTTTCATTGAGGCGTATTTTTTTCTAATACACGAATTTCATTTATACACTATATAAACACCATTTAATTATCATTTCATTCAAAGTAAATCTTTTTTACGAAGCATTTTACAAAACGTCATAAAAAGAATGTTTCTTTTTAACGTAAGCGATGACGAAGACCTTTCCGCCGCCGTGAGTATTATTTGATCTTTGGATTCCTTAACAAGCCATAAAGTGTTTAAAAGGAAATTAAATACAATATATTATTTTTTGTGTTTTTGGTATTGAAAATGGTTTTGATAATTGTTTTGATATGTTAATGTATTTAAATGTTATCTTTTTATTGTATTGTGAGAATTTTATCATTCCTTTATACTTATGTTATGTGTTATGATCATGTTATAGTTCGTGGGAATTATTTATATATACAGGTGGTTTCGTGATAAACCTAGGGTGGTTGATCCTAAGATATCTCTCCAATGCATTGGGTAACATGACGGAGGTGAATTTTAATGTTTCTCCTAAGAGATTTAGGGAATATACTATAATGGGTATTCCAAAGTAACTCTCTATATAGCTGTGATAGCTACAATGTAAGCATGTTATGGATTCCACAAGGTACCTTTATGATTTATGATTTCTATGTGTTATTTATAAATCTTATGATTTCACGAGGTATGTAAAAGAGTTTATGTTTTGTATGTATTTATGAACTAATGTTTTCTTTCTTTGTTTTATAACCCGTACTGAGCTTTTTTTGCTCATCCCATGTTTTGAAATGTTTTCAAAGGACATAATGATGAATAGGGTCAAGGATGAGATCAAGGAAAAGTCATGCTGTCTAAAACATGGAACTAGACATGACTCCTTTTTTCAAGAGTTTTTATTTTACAAAAAAATGAAAAATTAGTAGAGGTGTCTACCTTGTAATCTTTTGAGATGTAATAGTTAAGTCCTAATTTTCTAAAACTCTAAACCTGAAAAGATCCTCAATGTGAATTATTCATTTAATTCTATATTATCTAATGTTTATGGTCGGTTCCTTATAGTTGGTTTCATAGGTCTGTTAAGATAACTTTATGAGTTAGGGTATTGTTAAATTAATATCTATAAAGTAATTTATGTTATTATTGAAATCATATAGCATTTACAGATTACCATATTGCTTCACCCAAGATATTTCTCTGTTCAGAAAGGTTTTCTGTAGAGAAAACCTGGCAGCTATGTTGGGATGACATCAGGAGGAAGGCAACCTTCCAAATCAAAAACATGAGATAGTCAGAATAGGAACTGAATAGTTTTTTGCAGTGATAGTACAGTTGACTCAGGCTATAAATGGTGGTGGTATCCATGCACGAGATCTTACAGATTAACCACAGAGGAACATGTCAGTTGTAAAGCATTTTATGACTTAACGTCCCCTATCATTCAGCGGATCATCTGAACCTGTTCTAGAAGAAGCTTGGATTAAAGCACTGGAGAAAATTTTCGATGTCATTGGGTGTTCAGAATATCAAAAGGATAGTCTTCATGTTTACCGTTTTGAAGGTGAAGTTGATCAGTGGTGGTCGATGGTGAAAAATATTAGGGATAGTAAGGACATTGATTCTCTTGATTGGAATGAATTAAAAGGTATGTTTCTTGAGAAATATTGTCAAAAGGTGGTTCGTCTTAGGAAGGAAAAACAATTCCTGTAATTGAGGAAGTAGAATGACTCAGTGTCTGTTTGTGAATAAAAATCCACCGTACTGGCAAGGTATGCTCCAAATTTCATACGAGATCTTGACAGTAAAATCAACCATTTTTACTCAAGATTAAATACAAATTATTGAAGGGATTTAGCTTCTCATGAGTTCAAAAGTTCTGAAAAACTTTTTCGGTGTACGGAGAAGGTGGAAATAGAGTTTTTCAATGATCAGGTGTTCTTTGAAAACCAATAGAATAAGTGGTCAAGGTGGTAGGAGAAAGGGAATAACTCTTCAAAAACGTCTGATGGTAAGAAACTTATGTTTACACTTTGTGAAAATTGTGGTAAAAATCAAGTTGGGGAATGTCTTTTGAATTTTGGTATGTGCTCCTGATGTGGTAAAATAAGACATATGGCTTATAATTTCACCGAAAAATATCAGGGTAATGGTAAGACAAAATCTGATTTAAAGTTAGTAAACTGTTTTAAGTGCAATGAAATGAGTCATTAGGAAAATGAATTTCCAACAAAGAACTCAACTGAGGGAAAGCAGCCAGACTTCAAGCAGAAAGGGGTGGTAAAATACTTCACAATATCTTCAGCAGATGTTGGGCCATCAAATGAAGTAGTATCTGGTATACTATTTGTTTGGTTAGATTATGACAATGTGTTGTTTTATTTAGGGTCTACACAGTCTTTCATTTCTGGGAAATTTTCTAGTAAATTGGGAATTCCATCTAAAGATATTAATACATAACTTATGATAAAAATTCATCGAGGTAATGTTGGGATAAAAATAAAACATAAGAACATTCATGTCCTTGTGTGCGGAAAGAATCTACCTAAAAACCTTATTGTTTTTTCCTATAGTCGAATTTAATGTTATTTTGGGCATGGATTGGATTTCTATTTATCATACTAAGATTGATTGCAGAGCTAAAGATGTTTCTTTTCCGAATGATTTTCAGTTTGTGTACAAGAATAAACCCTTAATTTTGATAACATATCGAGAAGCTGGGAAACTAGTAAAAGATTGAAATGAATGTTACCTTTCAAATATTGTTGAAAACAAAGGAACTGTTCAGATTAATGAAGTTATGATGGTAAATGAGTACTTGGATGTTTTTTCTAATGATTTTCCTGCTATTATACATGATCAAGAAGTTGAATTTACTATTGACATAGTTCCTGATGCTAAGCCAATTTCAAAACCCCCTTATCGAATGGATCAAATTGATCTTTTAGAGTTAAAGAAGCAATTACCGGATTTTTTAGATAAAGGTTGCATTCGACCTAACACATCACCTTGGGGTGCTCCTATATTGTTTGTTAAAAATAAAGATGGTTCAATGAGATTTTTAATTGATTATAAATCATTGAATAACATCATTATTAAGAAAAAGTATCCTTTTCCTCACATCTATGATTAGATTCATCAGCTCTAGAGATCTCATAATTTTTCAAATATTGACTTGAGATCGGGGTTCCATCAGTTGAAAGTGAAATAAGAATACATTCTGAAGACCATGTTTCATACTATATTTGGCCACTATAAATTTTTTATGCCATATGGTTTAACCAATGAACCTGCTATATTCATGGATCTTATGAATATAATTTTCCATGATTTCTTGGATAAGATTGTGGGTGTGTTCATTGATGATATTTTGGTTTTTTCAAAAATTAAAGAGGAACATGGAAGCCATTTAAGGGTTGTCTTAGAAACCTTAGAAGAAAAGAAACTATATGGAAAATTCAGCATGTGTGAGTTTTAGTTGCAATAAATTTATTTCCTTGATCACATTGATTGAAATAATAATATAACTGTTGATCCTGCTAAAACAAAAGTTGTTGAATAATGACCAAGACCAAAAAATATAACCAAGATCCAAAGTTTTCTTAGTTTGACTGGTTATTTTCAGAGGCTTGTTGAAACTTTTGCATGATTATCTTGTCCAATGACTAAGTTAACTCGAAAAGATGTTAAGTTCATTTGGACCAAAAAAATGAGATGATTGTTTTCAAGAATTTAAAAGATGATTGGTGAATGCTCCAGTTTTGGAACTACCTTCCAGAAATGGTGTTAGTGAGATCATCTCTATCAGAGAGAATTAAGAAAGCATAGAAGGAAGACAATGATTTACAGAAAAAGGTAGAGTTGGTTCATAAGGGAAATTTTTCTGAATTTAACGTTGATTATGATTGTGTTTTCATATTTCGAAATAGATTATGTGTTCCATGTGATTCATAGTTGAAGAATGAGTTGTTTTGTAGAACTCATAGTTCCCCATTTTTATTTCATCCTAGCAGTACTAAGATCTACTAAGATCTTCAGGAGTATTACTGGTGGGCTATAATGAAAATAGATACTCTTGATTTTACGGTTATGTGTTTCAATTATCAGCAAGTTAAAGTATAATAGCAGTTACCGAAATGGATGCTTCAGCCTTTTCCGGTGCCAGAGTGGAAATGGGAAAATATATCAATGGACATAGTTGTGGCATTACTGAAGAAATCTCAAGGTAATAATGCAATATGGGTTATTGTTGATCGATTGATAAAATTTGCTCATTTTCTTTTTATTATAGATACATTGTCTCTAAATAAACTTTATCGGTTGTATGTTAAAGAGATAATCCGGTTTTATAGAGTTCCCCTCTCCATTGTATCTGATCGTTATCCCGGTTTTACATCTAACTTTTTGAAAGCCCATCAGAAGTCGTTGGGTAATGAATTAAATTTTAGTACTGCTTTTCATCCTTAATCAAATGGGAAATCAGAATGAACAATTTAGATCATGGGAGATATGCTTAATGTTTATTCATTGGATTACCAGCAAATTTAGGACAAACATCTTTCTTTGGTTCAATTTTCCTATAATAACAGTTTTTATTCTTTTATACAGATGGATCCATTTGAGGCATTATATGGAAAGAATAGTCAAACTACAGATTTTTGTGATAAATTAGGTGAAAGGAAGCTGATGGTACCAAAATTGGTCAAAGATATGGTAGAGAAAGTTTAGTTGATTCAGAATCACATGAGAATAGCTCAGAGCAGGTAGAAAATTTATTGCGGATAACTGGAGGAAGGATCTTTTTTGAGGTAGGTGATCATGTCTTTCTCAAAGTTTCTCCATGGAAACATGTGATGCATTTTAATAAGAAGGGAATGTTGAGTCTGAGGTTCATTGTACCTTATGAAATCCTAGAATAAATTGGATCAATTGCTTATAGAGTGTCTTTACCTCCATGTTTATCCCAGATACACAATGTTTTTCATTTTTTGATGTTGAGAAAGTATATACTATATCTTTCTCATGTTTTGAGCCTAGAGGTAGTTCAGTTGGAAGATAATCTATCTTATTAGGAAAAACTAGTCATGATTCTCGACCGAAGAGAGAAAGTGTTCTGGAAGAAGGTAATTCTCCAGGTAAAGGTTTTGTGGAAAAATATTATGGTTGAAGAGGCAATGTGGGAATCTGAAAATGCTATGAGGGATAAATACCCCCACTTAATCTGATATGTAAAATTGCGAGGACGCAATTTCTAAAAGGAGGGAAGGATGTAACATCCTAGGTAAATAAAGAATAAGTCATATTTTATATTTATTAATATTTTTGAATTATATATTAATTTAACTTTAAAGGGGTTGCTATGTTTTATTGAGTACCCAATACACAACCACAGGTTTCTTTGAAATCTTACATTGCGCACTAATAATATAAAATTATTATTTTAAATGGTAGTTGAATCCAAGCCTTTGTATTGAAGGGAATGAGAAAAACTAACTACAATATTATTATACATGTTTGTTAAATGTATTTAAATTTATCCAATAAAAGTTAGAGAATAAAAATGTGAAGAAATCTAATTGTAAGCATAATTTATATTAAAAGGTCGATTTACTGCCTTTTAATGGAGGACCCTTTTTAAATATAGTTTTGGTAACATTAATACATTCTACTTGACCATATAAAATCCTTCTTTATAACTGGGACATAAAAATTCACATTGTGTAAATTTTTGGTATTTTTCTGATAAAGTTCATTTTCTATTGAATAGTGAAAGATATTGTATTTTAATTCAAACTGTGTTTTAATCTAATTTATTTATATGGTTAGATTATATTTTTAAATGATTTTAAAGTTTAATTAGAATATATTTATACCATTTAATCCAATTTTGTTCATTGGAATTAATTTTTCTTCGAAATTGGTCATAAACAAGTATCAGTGTTTTAATAGTTATTATTTCTTAAAAACACGCTATTTGTTTTAACAATTGAAATTAATTTTAAATTAATTAATAAAACATATATGTTTAGAATTTGGTAAGATAGAAATCATTTTTTAATTTGGAATATCAAATATATCTTAGGCTCAATTTTTGGTAGTTTTCTGAAAAACATAAATTTTTGATGAATAGTGAAACCACTTAGTAGTAGTTAAAAAACTAACTTTTTCATTTAAATGAGATTTTAAGACTTCTATGAATTGAATTTCAAAAATATCAAATACATGGTTTTTATTAGTAATTAAAATTTTGTTTAATAAGATAAAAATAATTTTTGGTCAATAGTAGTTTTTGACTTTTATTTACCGCGGTTAAAGGTAAATAATGTAATTGAAGGAAAAAAGAATATTATAATAATTCAAAATTGCCTTAACACTTGTCCTATCCTTATCTGATGAGTACTTTTCAACCATGGGAATCCTTGGATTGATTTTGGGACCCCATGGAGCCACTTATGAATGATAATGACATTTTAGATTAATTAATTTAAAGTAAAGACAAAATTGACATAAAGAAAAATCTTTTAGTAAATTAATTTTTACATTGTGTTATATATGTTATCGTTTATACTATAAATATTCATTAGAAAGATAAAAATGTTTCCTAAATCATGGTATTTGTTTCTTAATTTTTATACATCGAATAAATTAAATTATGTCTAACACAATCATGATTCAGTGTATACCTCATCAATAAATCATTTAAATAAATAAGATTGTAAATATTAAAATAACAACC
Source organism: Viscum album (assembly GCA_963277665.1). Taxonomy (NCBI): domain Eukaryota; kingdom Viridiplantae; phylum Streptophyta; class Magnoliopsida; order Santalales; family Viscaceae; genus Viscum; species Viscum album. Next base: position 2,022,426,938 of record OY728137.1, on the reverse strand, counting down.
AAAATCTGTCCAATTATTATTGTATGAACTTATTTAGACCATTAGTTATTTTAAATTCGACTCTAATGATTTTTGGACCATTAGAAACCTAATATCATTATATAATAATATAATATTATCACACTTTCCTAAAGAGCCCATATAGCCCTTATAAAAATCCCTCATTTCTAACCAATTCCTCACTCCTCTCAAGCCGTTTGGATCGTCCAACATCTCAACAATTAAGTTTCCTAAATCTCTATCCTACTCTTAGAATCCTTACCTCAAGAATATGGAACTTTAAGAAACCCTTTTGGGTTCATACCAAAGTGAGTTGCCCAAACTAAATGTAATAGTTTCTCTTGACTTCTTTTCATTTATTTTACTTCTCCAACCCCTAAAATCTTTTTATTCCCTTATTTTATAACAACACCAGTATACTAAATATACTAGTATGTTGTTATGATATGGTTTCGAACTAAACTTACACACACGTCCATCTTATGGATGAAGAACAAACTGTTTCTATGGATGGAAAACTAATGCCTCACGAAACAATGATTGTTCGATTATCACCTACCGCCTATCATGGTGGAAATTAAGATGACACTATATTTATATATGATATATATTATCATCATTTTTTCTTTATTCTTCTATATTTTATCTTTTATATAATACCTTTATTGTTTCCAATATGGGTAAATGTGATAATTTCATTTGAGGAAGTGCAGACTACCTTCCCCTCAAAGTAATATGACTCGTTAATGCCATATGTGGGATGTATAAAGGATGGATTTATTAATATTATATATGATATTATACTGGAATTATAATATAACTATGTTTTATTATGTTTTAATTCTATTAAAATAAGAAATAGAAATGAAAATAGCGTTCATGCGTACGTACGGCATAACGTCCCCATGAACGGTGCATTTCATTTCTTACCTCCAAATGATATGTACTATTATAAATAAATAAATATATATATATAATAGATATATATGATATATATGATATCTAAATAATGAATATCATTCTATATATAATGGACTATTGACCACATGGACAACTTGTAAATATAAGGTGTTCATTTTTTACTCAAGTATCAAATATCGACAAAATGACCGTTATTAACATAAATGACTACATAATGTTTATAAAATGGTAATAAGTGATATGAATGGAATAATAAACTTGAAAAGGGTTCTTATGAAAGTAGAAATTAACTTTAGTTTATTATTCAGGAGATTAAAGAAGGAATGGGTCAAGTCGGACATGAGGTAAGAGACTTCGTCTCAATCTCCTTTCATTGAGGAATATTTTGTTCTAATACATGACTTTTTTTTATACACTGTATAAAAACCTTTGAATTTTCATTTCTTTCAAATGGAATCTTTTTCTACAAATCATTTTACTAGATGAAAAAAAGTAATGTTTCTTTTTAATGTATGCAGTGACAGCAACCTTTCCATTGTCGTGAGTATTATTTGATCTTTGGCTTCCTTAACAACCGTAATGTTTTTAAAAGGAAAAATCATCCAAGAATAACATTATCAAAATCACTTCCAATGGTGTGAAGAAAACTTCTCTGGTATACACTTCACAAGAAAAGAAAAATCCTCATCAGAGTAAGATGAATTTACTATTATTCAGTGAAATCATCTCCTAAACACAATTGTAATCCACAAAAATTTAAAATATTATGGACGGGTAGTCTATAAGAGAAGAAAACAGATAAACATACCTCAATTCAAGATTATGACACCCATTTAATCATCCCAAATTGATGAGTTATCAATAAATAGAGAGGGACGGTGGATTCAGCTACGAATGGCCTCTCTTGAGAAACCTTGAACAATAACCTGCCATGAATCCCCACCAAAAAATTATGTGTCATGCCTGAATTAAAACGCCTAACTCGGGCGTCCCGTAGATGGTCGATTTGAGCTACCATCTGACTGGAGTTCCCATACAAATTTTTTGGACTCATTACTATCCCACTGTATAGTCGGTGTCCGCTAAAAATTTTTATCATCCCTCTATACTCCTCTCAACTCCTCCTTTTCTCACACAACCATCCTAGGAAACCCTCTATGCTCTAAGACCATAAAATACTATATTTTAGATCACCAAAACACTCATATTAGTATTTAGTGCACCGGTATCCAAAATTATCTTCCACTAAATGGGAAACTCAAATTCTATATAAAAAATAATGACCCAAAATCCAGGGTGCATTTTATTTTTGGCTTAAATATTTTTCTCAGTTGGTGAATTTTATCAGTTGGATGCTTCCAACATGTTTTTTTGGATTATTTATTTCATAATTATTCTTGAACTTTTTTCTACTTAATAAATTAATTTTCTTGATAAATAAACATATCATTATTTATGTATTTATAGAAAAAATTATGATTATTATTTACATTTATTTTATATTTTCTAGACTATTTGAAAGTAAAGAATGGTTGCCTCTAATATTTTTATTTACACCTTAAATAAAATTGGAGTAGTTTTTGTTTAAAATGATTTACCTTCTTAAAGAATATATTTGTTTCAAAAAAATTATATTTTAATTTTACTTTTTTATGTATATAAATGAGAATCCTCATTAAAATATATAAGAATATTAGATGTAAATTATCTATATACATGATGATTATCTATGAAGGTGGTTTCAAGACATCAAACATTAACCTGAGTTAATAATTGTTTCTTTTAATTTGAAAATCTATTTTGTTGATCCTATTATATTTTATATAGAAATTTTGTGATTGTTATTTTATCAATCATGGGTAGAGTTTAGGGATAGTTCTGAGGATCTAGGTAATTTTATTTTTCTATCTATTAGATGGGGTGTTTCCCTATAAATCATTTCAGGGGGGGTTGAAGCAGAATTGAAAATATTATCAATTATTCCAGTGAGTAATTTTTTTATAATCAATAATAACCTATTTGATTCATTTCTTGTTCTTGTCAAAATTGGATGATTACATGTTTAAATTAAAAATTCATATTATTATTTTGAAAATAAAAATACACTAGTGAGTTGATATAATTAATTTTTTGTTTTTTTGAGTTATATTTTTTACAGATCGTATCATCCTATTTGAATATTTTGATGTTATAATATGTTTACTGAATTAAATGTGATGTATTTTTTTCAATCGAAATGTGTGTTATAATGTAAAATGATAGTTAAAATCATTAGACGGTGTATATTAAATCATGATCAATTCATTGATGGAAGTATGCATCTTATACTATTGTAATTAAACCTGAAGAACTAAGAATCTGACTATTAAAGTCTACTATAATGGACAACTATAAATAGAATATTTGGTTATGAAGATAAGAAATATTTTTACACGTTTTTGTAAGTTTATCTATAGTGAATTTCTAAATTCATTGATTAATTGTGAGTTCTCTATCATTATTGTATTCTTTTTATTGTTATAATACTTATATTAAGTTGGTTTTTTATGATAATGTTCTTAGTGTTTTTTTTTTGTATTCATTCTTTTTCTTATCATTGAGACTGAGGGATTTCTGGGCTGGAAGACAAAAGTTTTTTCCAATCCTTCATAATCGATGGCTTTCTAGGATTGGAAGATAGAGTTTTTTTGAAAGCTGGGATTGATGGATTTCATTGCAATAATGAAAATTTAGGCATGGATTGAACAATAATACAACGAATGGGTTTAGTCAAGTATATTATGTGCTTGGAAATGGGGTACCTAGGATCAGTTTAATGATCCTCTTACCAAATTGGATAAAATAACATAAATCTAATTCAATGGAAGTGTTTGGTAATAATTATCCATTTGGGATACTTATATTTTAATTAAACAATCCATACAATTTTTTTAAACATTTCAACATTTTTTCAATTTTATATTATGCTTATTATCTCATCTGATATTATAAATTGTCTAATTTATTTATTTTTTCTACATTTAAACATCTTACTCTGATATTAAAATATTTTAATGAAAGATCTATTTATAGAGAAATATAGAAAATGTGTGGGTTGAAATTTATAATTTTTTGGAACTATAATAAACCTATTGTATTATTGCACATATACCTTATCTGGATCAATAGGGAGAAATATTAGATTCCACTAATAGTATGATCCCATATGAATTCTTTTTATCTAATCATGTGAATGTGGTAACATCACTTAGGTTTTGAAATGATAATGATGAGTCTAAAAATTAACATTTTTTTGTAGAATCACATACGGGGGGATCTTATACTAGTAAAAATCATTATGATATCAATATTAGTATATGTACCTTCTAAAATTAAAATGATTTCACATTTTACAATTAAGGATTATGCTGGAGTACTGTGAGGTTATGTAAATATTTTTTATGCTAATATATATGAAAATTATTTTATTTGTAAAATAATTTTTACCAAAATATGATATATTTAATGAAATTTATTACACTTAGTTGAAATATATTTCATTCACAATTAAGAGATAATATTGAAGTGTTTTATTACATGTTTCTAATCAAGCTACAAAAAATGTCTATATATTAAAATTTGATAATATTTTGTAAAATTTTAAAATAGGTTAAAAATTGTGAAATACCATATAATAGAGTAAATTTATCATCATAAATTTGTAATAATTTATTGGTTCTAGTTTTCATAGTTCTCCCTGTCTATCATTAATACTATCCATTAATTCAGAGTACTCATGTTGTACTGGAGTATAGAATCCAAATCCAACATGACCATTCTGAAAAGGAAAACAATTATAGACTCAAGTGACCATGATGATCATTATGGGTTGAATAAAAGTGACATGGTTCTATTAATGTTTTTTACAAACAATTTACCATATAATGGTTCATCATGATAAATCATTAAAATATATAACTCAATAAAAAATCATTACAAATAGAAATATCAACCACTAAAAATTTAGAAAAACTCACATATTAATTTTAAAAGATTTATTAATATAAAAAAAATAAAAAACACCTCCCAAGTATTATTTTAAAAAACAAATTAACATTAATACATAGAAAAATAATATGTGGGGTACCCATCATCACCATTATTAAAAAAAATTAAAAATACACTCCATGATGTAACTAGAAATAAACTCCTAACTAATGATGATTGTTACCTTTTCTAGCATCACCACAAGTATAAATTTCAAAAATATGATATGCGTACATATAGTATGGGAGAAACAATTCGTAGTTGAAACTAATATAAACCCATGTATTACCAAGATTCTAATGTTATCATATAAAAAATGTGTAAATATGTTAAATAAGATAAAAAATATAATATTTAACATGAATTTGAATGAATTAATTTCTTAATGAGACACACCCATAACACATTCAAATTTATTAACCAATACTGGGATAATCACTAGTCCCTAATAATATAATATTACAAATAAACACATGTTTCTTGTTGAATTATTACAAACACATCACCTAATTGTATTCCAAACAAAAACCAATAAGATTAAATAACCCTTGACTAATAGAATTCATATCTAAACCCATGGATAACATCTCATCATATCATCTCAAAGTATAACTGAAGAATATATAAAAGTTCACCAAACTCATGAAATTTATAAGATAAAATATTTAATCCATAATATGATAAATAAAATATTAAAAAACATTTAGGAGGTAAAACTTTATTAACAACTATGATTCATGAGATAAAATATTTACAAATGACATAAGAATTAATATAAATCATTCTCCTATGGTTGAACTAAATTTTTATTAAAATATTTTCACACAAACAAATAAATGATTATAGAATTTTATGATCTCTAAATTAAAACCTAATTAAATTCCATAAAATGAGGTAGGATAGTTAATCCTCATTTAGAAAAATAAATTTTTCTAAAAATAAACATCAAATCCATCATTATGCACTAAAAATTAATTATTTTATCAAACTAGATGTATAATAGATAATGTTAAAATTGAGGAACCCATGTCATGATGTCCAAAAAACGATATCATATGGTCATTTATTCTCTAACCACTGTAAATGTAATGCTACTAATAGTTTTAATTGTTTTAATTAACTGAAGTATAAATCATATTTAAACCTTTAGAGATAAATATATAAGTTGATGGGAAATTCATTCATTAAAATATAATATATAATAAGAAATTATACATAAATTTCTTTATCCATAGATAAAATATTTTTGGAAATACCCCTATAAAAAGGAATCAAAGGAAACCTACTAGATGCATATCCACTGACCACCTAGTGGTTACCAGCCACTATTTATATTTAAAATAACTATATATTGGATGGATCAACAGAATATTCCCCCACGGAATCATAAAATGGGTACTAGGACCAGAACACCTAATACCCCACTGTACTTCTTGTAGTATTCCATTGAAAAAAACTTTAATTATCCCCTTCCATTACCCACAAATTTAAAAAAATCGTCAAAACCAAAATAATTATAAACATAAATACAAGAAAAATAAAAAACTAAAATTCATCCAAAAAACTAACATTATTATAAACTCACCACTGTTGGGATTCATGTCATCAAGAATCATTAGTAAGATCCCCCACCAAAAAATATGTTCCATAAAGAAATAATTTCCTTTTCTTCCTCCCAAATATCCTCTTGTACTCTTTTATGCTACCATGAAACACATTGTAGTGGAAATATTTTATCCTATAATATCTTCTAAGTATTCAATAAATTTTATACTTGTTTCTTATATAAGGATGTTTAATACCCAAATTCAAAATTACTATAATAATTTTTATGTGATTATTTTTATTCATATTTTCACTTATATGACACATAAAATAACTCCTTTTTTCAAATATATTTTTGAGGTAATTCAAATCGATAATAAAATCCCATAATTATATTAACAATAAAAAACATTATAATTAATATCTAACCAAATTATGTATTCCATCCATAACATAAAAGTAGTTTAAAATGAAAAATTGATAGATTAGATCTCTTAATTATCCTATAAATTCCACTTATTCTATTACACATACATTCTATTCCTCGTAATATGTATTTGAAAAACATCTTATACCATAGTGGGCCGAAATAATGTATTATCACTAGTTTTCTTCCAAAATAATATCAATAAACACGGACAACTATATAATTCAACAAAAATATCCATCTTAATAAATTCTTCATAGTTATTATTAAAAAATAATTCTATAAAAATCTACCTAATTTCCCCATGAACCACATTAATAAGTGATACACACATTAATCATATCCACAATAATATATATAGTAATAATATATTTTTCATATTTATAAGGAATGTATGAAATATTTTAAATTATTTTTATACCCATAGTGTTTAATAGTATTTAATAGAATCAATGTGTTATCCTCACATTATGATTAAATAAAATACTACTTAGAATCACATGAATACTTCTAATATCATTCACATAAATCATCCCAAGATCAAACATCAATGATTATCAAGTTGATTTAGCATATGAAACTATAGTTAATAGATCAATAATAACTCAAACAAAATCATGAAATTTTAGTGATCATGGAAGCCATGTAACAAAATCCATTGTAACATTATATTATTTTTAAACATCGATTGATTCTATATAATTCATACTGATTTATTTATGATTGTCATTGTCTATTTGCTAATAATGATGGAAGATTCATATAAATCATGTTTTCTCACAAATTATTTCTAGAGAGAAATTGTGTCTTTGAACACTATGAATCATCTATTTTAATCCCAGATAGAATACCCATAAAAAATTATGTCATCCCCTCATCAATTCTACTTATAATTAAAACATATAAAAACCCATCTATGTAAATATAATAAAGGATTCTCATGAAGAATACATATGGGTATCTTCTCTCATATAGATATTCCTTCACAAAAAATCATCATCCATATGTAAAACTCTGGTGCCATTTTATTTTCACTATCATTAATTTTTTTATTATAAATTTTCCTATAATTATGTGTTCTTCTTCTTTATATAATTAAAATTTATTTATCTAAAAAAGTGATATATGTAACGACACGTCTTTCAAATCAATATCCACATCCATGAAATATTTATAGGTCAATGTGTCGATAATGGAAATTCATATTATCTAAAAAATATATTATATATAAATTAAATAAAAAGAGATATTATATATATATATATATATATCTAGAATGTAATAAATTAAAATCATGTTGATTAAATATATATGTTAGGATCATATGAGCAATATATATGAATTTTTTTAATGGAATAGATAATAGTTGCAACTATTGATCATATTCACTGCTATGATAAAAAATCAATCAAGATAATGAATCAAAAAATAGATCATCAATTCCACATAAATTTATTATGTACCTTTTTACCCTAAAGGGCGCTATTAAAGAGTCAAAATTTGAAAATCATATTAAAAATTTTATCCTTGGGTTTTCATCAACTCACACTCTATGATGGTGATAACGAAATCAAATATCAAAATTTTATATTCATCAAGATCTCCATAACATTACATATAATTCATCAATTTATTAAAAATTTTATTTGTTCCTAATGGTATCTTAGTTCAACCTTTGATAAATCAACACAAAGGCACAAGATCCAATATAACATCTTATGTAATATTACTTGAGAGCATAATGGTGATAAACAAAACCTAATGAATCCCATGGACTAAATATCATAGAATTTAGTTTTAAATTCTCTAATAATATCTATATCTATTAAATTAAAATATACTAAAATTCACATGATAACTTTTACAATGTCAATCAAAAAAACCACACATTTTTAGTGGAATCCCTAAAAATGTTCATCAAACATGTTTTAATATCTATAAACCACATATATAAAATAAATTATATTAATTCCATCATCAATGAACCATACATTTTATTTGATATTTGATCATACTCAACTTTCTTAAATCATACCTAGTTTTATTTTTATAATAGTACCACTCTACTAGAAAAATATAAGGTTCATCATATGATAGAACTAATGTTACTTGACTTCAATGAAATTTTTATATGGAAACAATTTCTAACCAACAATTCCATTAATCATATAAATACCTTTTAATTCAATGTTAATTAATTCATAATTATTTTAAAATCAATTAGTTAATATAATAAAAGATGGTAATATTTAAAAGTGGCCATCTCTTATTCTATATAAAGTGTTCATAATGAATACTATAGATAAGAAAACTCAAAATATAATCCCAAATAATACATGAAACAATATGAAATAAATGATGAACAAGAACTGGAATAAAACAAGACAAATACCAATATAGTGGTAACCAATATCTATATATAAATATCATAGAACCCTCTCTATGATCAACTAGATCCAATTCTAAACATAAAAAATATCCAAAAAAAATTAATAGACAATGTACAGGTGTCCTATACCTCATGAAATCTATATCCCCCCTATCCAAGATCGTCCCTGATATTCCCTAACGCCAAAACCTCTATAGTTTTTTTTTGAAATTAAATGATTTGAAATCTATAGAGGTTTTCTAAACCATGTACAAGATGCCTAACTGGATGAAAAATCGAAAAATCCACTCCTTTGGGGCCCTTCTATCCAAATTTATAAATATATCTTATATATATGTGTAAATAATTAAGATTATTTTATCTCATTAGGACAAAAAAATATTGTATGGAACTTTTTGTTTACAATGATATAACTCTAAAAGGTATATCCACTTAAAATAATGAATAATTCATCTTTATCCCTCTAATAATCACCAAGGTATCCTTAATTGGAATTCAAACCTTTTAAATTCTTATTTTCCTTATCCACATAATCCTATTTCATAAATTATTTATTTCACACATCTATTAAAGTATTCATATGAAATTTAACCCCCAAATAAATATTCAACATTAAAAGAAATGGAAAATTATAATATTTTTTAGATTGATTTCCTTCCATGGCCAGTGTAAATAGGATGAAGTCAATAAATTTTGATGAATAGTAAAGAAATATTAGATCTCCCTTCTTTAAATTATTTAATAATAGAACTCTATCCACCCTATATGTCTATAAATAATTAAAATTAAATAAAATATCCTGAGAAGAATCTATTATAAATCTAGTGTTCCTCATACAATGAACAAAAATATTCTATCATTCACAACCCCCCCCCCCTAATTAATACCCATCTGATGTTTTATGTGAGTACAAGGATAACCCATGAAGCCCACATCTTCTGGTAATTGGGTTGGTGAATAACACCAAGGGTATATAATGTATAAAAATTGGTGGCATTACCTCAAAAATATAATATGGGATGAGAGATAAGATATAATTATAAAAAATATAACATGAATAATATATAAAAAATAAATATAAATATAATTTTTTTCAGTGTAGTAAAAAATGAAAATAAAAATACAATATCTATGGAATGATAAAAAACTCCAGTGGCTTCTAAATGATCAAATAGATCTAGTAACACCCCACTCAATCATCGAATAGCTCTTGTAGACCTCAAAAAAAAATTGTATCAATTGGGTGAGCATATCTATATACTCACTATGATCCTACCAAAAAACCACTCATGAAAATCGGAATGATGAAAAATACATCAAAATAAATAAATAGATGAAACTAGATCATTAATAAGAATGTATAAATCTATCCCATCCTCAAAAAGCATCAATCATTAATTAACATTTGAAGTATGAAATTATATGGAAAAAACTACCTATGAAATGAATCTTACATCATGTTGCGTATTGGATCATTACTCAGATCCCCAATGCCAAGCATCATGTGCTCTAATCCCTTTCATATCTTATCCATAAAATCATTAAATCATATCATAACCATATAATCTTATCGAATTTCACACCATTCACACATATCTCTGTCATATATCATAACCAAGTTACAAGTCTAAATTGTGTCACGTTCTAGGTGCCATGCATTATACCTCAATCCATCATGGTCCATGAAAGTAAACATCTGTTAAAAATGTCTATATAATGAAAATACATGTTTGTGTAATAACCATAACTTGATCCATACATCCCCCACTTATATGTATAAATAAAGATACATCACTGCCCGTAGTATCCCATACCATAAACTTAAGTCCTCATAACCCATAATTCTTCACATGTTATTTGGTATCTAAAAGGAAAGTGGTGAAGAGGGTGTAGTCATCCATTTTTTCATTCACCAATTGGGATGTTGGGGAAAACACACTAAAACCAAAACATATTATTAATTCATTCCTTATTTAATTTTGTGGTGGTGTGTATTAAAAAATAAAATATAATGAATAGTATATCATTGAACCAATGTAGCTGAAACTATCTATCCATTTACCTGAAATGAATCTATCATCCCATATAAAACTTGAATGCCTACACTATTCTCTATAAAGATAGATCTCATATAAGAATAGTTGAATCGTGTTTTTTCATTAATGAAATTAATGTTTTAATTATAAAGTTAAAAATAAAATTACCCAATAATCATGTTAAGTTTAATTATTTTTTTATCAATCAGAAAAAAGTGTTTATTTTATGTTATCATTTTAATTTGAAATTTATAATCCATGTTCATAGTGGATTTTTTACCACCAATTTTATTGTTTATAATTTTGATACTGACTCAGTATTATTATCACTCAATTCCATTAATTAATTCATTATTCATTAACCATTCCATAAATATTTTCTGCTAAGGCTCGGCCTGAAATACAACTTGGAATATACACTTTCAGTTTGTAATACAACTGCCACAAGAAGATGTACATCATCATAACTAATCAGTGAGTAAAATATCTTCCTTTAAATAAACTAAATAAAAATAGAAAATACCTAATCAAAATATATACAAATGAAACAAATCAATATCCCCAACACAACCATCCAAAAATAGGAAATCCCCACTCTCATCATTTTTTAACCATGCATCTCACCATCACAGCAAAAACCACAACATTAATTTGGGAAAATATCCTATATTTTTCCAAAAATCCCCACCATAATTGGTTCACAAAAAAATGTACTATCTTAAGGCATATATAATGGATGGAAAAAGTACTTTCAGTATAATAAACTTTGGGGAAACATAGCCCATCACAACAATCCCAAATATTATCAAACAAAATTTCGCTAACGGTGGACCCAAACCCATTAATTAAAAAAAACATTATTACCCATATACTTATTGAATAAACATATTAATTATGAGTAGTATTATTCAACAATAAAATTGATAAATACTATCCAATAGTTATTATAGAATGGTCCATAGACATGCATCACGCATCACTTTTATGTACAAATGTTTTCAAGGAAGAAATGTAGTTAAATTAGAAAGAATTATTCATCATTTACATAATATTACAATCATTAAATTTTTTAACCAAATTCAATCATAAAATCAAACAATATTAAACCAATAATTAGAAAGATTAAATTATACACTATCTTGAAAATCACATGAGGTAGCAATCATCATAAAAGAATAAATGCATACAATCACTACACCCGTTTTATATTCCATTATTTCTAAAAATTAAATGTTTTATATTCATTTGGATAATTCTCTATCTTACTAAATTATGTTAAACCATGTTAATAACACACTTTCGAAAAATAAAAAAATGGCCATTAATCCCCGTCCAAGAAAAAAATATTTCAACATTATCCAAAAAAATATAAATATTGAAGAAGATATATAATCACTGGTCTCATGAGTAAATCAGGATCAATAAGGATATAAATTCAATAGGAATACACCATAAATAATTGATAGGAAATAAAAAATAATTGAAGCATCCAAAAAATCCATTCCATTGAATTAGAAAACGTGAAAGAGAAAGAACCATGGAAATGAAGGAAAATCACCTCAAATCACCCATGCATTAATCTCTAGAGGCTAGGATCTAAAGATATGAAGTAGTGGATCATGAATATTTTAAATTGATATATTAATTTTCATGTATATAATGAGTGTGGGAGGAAATATGAAAATTTTGAAGGGGATTGTAAAATTTTATTGGTGGGAGTTTAAATGATACCCCATCACAACACCACTATCCTTGCTGTATTGGTGAGGTTTTCACCAAAACCTCAGTGCATCATGGTTAGAGATGACACAATTGATCTTAGAAAATACCTCCTCTAGAGACCATGTTACACACCCTATATATATCACCTTTCCAAAACACATTCAATTTCCAAATCTGAAAACCTTATGTGACACCCGAGTATATCTAATAAATCTTGTGAAAAGGGACCTCAACTTTAAAGATCCTAGGTTCCTGGCCTTTGGGACTCTTTGATTTCACCCATTCTTTAGATAGTAGAGACCATATAAAAGTAAATGATAAGAAACATGACCCAATAGCTTCATATTTCTTCCCAAAACACCACACCATAGGGGTGTCCAATACATCATAATCACCAAACCATCCACATGAGGCTCCATGATGAAAAATATTTACTACACCACATCCTCACTCAAAAAATAGAGCTTCCAAAATAATATATTTATAGATCCACTAGATAGGGATAATCCCATGATACAAATGCATTTTATTAGGACTACACAGTGACACAACTTAGTCAACCATGCTGCAACACCCCTACTCCAAATGAAATTTCATCTCAATAATAGTTTTGACATTACATCCTCTCATTGATACCACAAACCACTAGAATACATAAAAGAAGTTCTCAAGGAAAAATTGGTTCTTCAAATAGAGACCTATAAAAAAATCACCATTTGTTATAATAAAAAACTAATTTCTGAATAGAAGGTCTTGGAAAAAACAACACTGATATATATCTATCATGTCTTTATATAATAAGGACATAACGAAAACATTAGTGTAAATGGGAAAATAACCACACGACATCAAAAATACATATTAAGAATAAAAAAGTTGTAATAAAAATCATCACGAAAAACTAATCATCAACCAAATTTGGTTATTGAGTGTGAATTTCTCACTCATATTCTGAATTACACTCATCTATTCCATTGTTCCACAACAAGACATGAACCAGTGTAATTGAATGCTCAAAAAACAAATTATTTTGAAGGTTTTGAATTTCAAAAATCATTTTCTTTATGTTTTCATCATACAGAACATCTAACTTACTCTAGTCAGTGACATGGTAATTATCATGAAGATACCAATGAATTTGTGAAACATGAAAAATAAAGGAATTAGTCTCACCTATAGGGGATATTCTAATAGATATGCAAGTGATGAAACATGATGAATCACCCAGAAAAGTTTATCAAATCGAGGTGAAAGCTTACTCCCACCATTTATCCACTTCTTCACATGGTAGTGTGATATATTTATGAACAAATGATCTTCAGTGTAAATATCTTTTGGAATCCTCCTATAATGAGTATAGGAATTAAACAAAATACTTTATTCCCTTATTCTTATCACGATTCCCCTTCAATTTTTCTATCACTATCTACACCAACTTTGGTCCAATAATAAATAACCCTACAACATTGATCCAACATAATGGCAACCTACAATTGCTGCTATACAATGCTTCTAATATATTCATACCAATAGTGGTGTAATACTTTTTATTATAAGTGAACTCTATAATGGTTTGGTTCATCACCCATAAACTCAAAAATATCTATAAGAAATACAAGAATTTTTTAATTTGAATTTTGGATAGTCTATTTGATCTTACTATTCATTTTTGGATATAAATGGGTGTTATGGAATAGCTAAAAGAAAAACACACTCTAGAGACCTCTCCACACCATATAGGTGGAACGAGGATTACAATTAGATGTGATCATCTTAAAAACCATAGGAATCCTCACCATATCCTCCTGATACTTCCCAAATAAATCAATCACCATGCTAAACTCCTTAATTAATAATAACTAGGCTAATTCCATCAAGAAATTTAAATTCACCTAGATGGAATCTAATCCACCATGAACTTGATGAATACCATTGAAAAATTCTATAAATACTTCCTCCCACTTCTACTGGGGAATATCTAGCAGCTTTATAAAATCACAAGGAACATTATACTCAGCCTTTACCTTGGGGAAAATGGAACAATGAGATTAAAAAAATTGTACAGTTGATCACGTCATCCAAGACCAAAACAACTAAACTCACACGGCCCAATACATTTTAACCAGACATGATTATACCACTAAATGATAACTATGGAACTCATGGATAACTAGATATTTTATCATGAAAATAATAATGATAATATCATGGAACTACACATAATGTTAGTCATCCTCAGACCATCACATAGAAGAATCACTATAAACCACTAAATATTTCCAAACCTCCACCCTAGTAGCCTTAAAATTGTACAAATCCAACTATTATGATGAATAATAATCCATTGGTATTTGAAAAAGACACCCTTAGTCTATAATTAACCATCCTAGTTTACCCTCAAAAATTGCTACTTGAGTTGATACACCACATGCCCGAAGGGCATTATTGATCCACACGGGCTGGAAACTAGAACCCTCATATCAAAAAATAACAAAAAAATAATGATTTAACCCAAAATAGAAAAGATACATCACATATATACATTATTGGAATAACAGTGGACAAAAAACATATTAAATATATTCTATAACTAAACGAATATAATAATAGTGACATAGCTTGAAGAACATGATAAAATGAAAAGGTACATCTCCAACAAAACCAAAGTATTACCAAAATGGAATAAATATACCCATATAAAATGCGGGAAATATTCGAATATCTCACTAATAACTACCAAAATCTATATGATAGAAGACACACAACCGCACTACAATCCCTGGCCTTTCCCAACATCATATGGAATTACCAGTTTGACACACCATCGATGGGGTTTGTATGGTGTCAGACAAACAAGATAAGTTGGATCCAACCTAGGTTTTTAATACAATGTATCTCTATAAATAATACCAGTACACTCAGTTAATAGAAAACATTTCCTAATAAGAGTAAGGAAGTTTTATATTAAAATCATAGAAAAATATTTCCCTTTTCTAAAATTCTAAAAAAATATTGATGAAGTAGTTTCAAATAATAATTAAAATAATAATTTATCAAAATTCAATGAATTTATATCTAGAAAATGATCTGAAATCCAAGATAAGTGGTAAAAATTTCATGGAACAAATCATCTCAGTCTAGTAGGCTACTTATACTACAATTAATGAGTAGTATACACCCATGTGCATAGAATACTTGTTTAATGAGAAAAGTAAAACCCATGAGTTAACCCCTCAATAATGTCCAAAGAAACACCCTAGAAAAAAATGCCTAGGGAGAATAGGAATACCCCATGAGTGAACCTCCCAAAAATAAAATGGATGATGGGCCTAAGATACACCTTCCAATAAAGTACCTAAGGATTCCCATGTTCTTCATTTCACAAATTGTTTCAAAGGGATTCACATTTCAAAAAAAATTCCACAACACTTTATTCCACAAAAACGATCTTTGAAACCCCATTTCACAAACCATTTACAATATATTGAATGAACACATTTCCATTACTCAAATATAAGGGAAGAGCTACCATTTACCAAAATTACATTTATGTATTCAAATCAATCATGTCAATTAATCTATAAAATTATTTTTTGTAACAGGGAAATATGGTTCATCTAATGTAGGATAGAGACAGATTCCCCTACAACAAACTTAGGACCAACACTAACTGAAATGGGGTCCACCAACACAAGAAGGAAATCAGAGAAAAAAAAGAAGGCCCTAATAATTATTAGAATATCATAGAATCACATTACATATCAAATAAGAGACAAAAATATATTATATCACTCATACCATGATAAACACACCACCACACCACAACCCAAAAAAGGGATATTCTCTAAGAAATGATCACAAAATAAATCTTGAATGGATCAATCATACTCCACCACAAAGTAAAAAGATTCACAAACGCATCCCAATGATGTGGCCAAAATAGATTAGGGATGAAGAAAAAAATATTTCTTACTAGAAAGAAGTGATGCATTCAATCCATAGATCGAACTCTAAATGTTGTGGTCTAAAAGAGGAGGAGACTCCCAAAATCACATATAAGGTCCTAGGGTTTGATATATAGAATAAAAATACCAAACTAATATGGATTTAATATTGGAGTGTATAAATCCTACTAGAATTGAAGGTTTAACATTGTAAATTAGAGATATATAGTGTAAAATCTCCATAATTCACATGCACTGAAAAAAATGTTTCCTTGAGTTAAAATCCATGAGAGATAATTTTATGGTTTAGAAGGGGGTCCTATAGAGAAAAAAATGTATTGTGTTAAAATGTAACTATGTCCTATTTTATTTATATGACCTAAATCATTTCATAGCTTGTTCTGAGTGAAAGACTTATGTCGTAAACAATAAAATACATCATTAAATGTCTATAAAGAACCACTAGACCCTAGGTTCTACATGAACTCCCAAATACAACTCTTATTCCATATAAACTCAAAAAACACACTCTTAATCAATAATATAGAGTACAATAAAAATATATGATGTTACAAAATCTACACCATAAGTCATTCCATCCCCAAGTAGTCATCTGGATGAAGGGTTCTCTAGAAAGTGGTGTGGCCACTACACTCTCACTAATGATTCACGCTCCCAATCCACATGATAATCTTATTTGTGCTACTATAACACTCTGATCAATAGGATATAATTCAAAATCATGACTTTCACTTGATAATATGTGATCTCCAATAGATTCTCTATAACTAAAACTTATAGATCCAACTTCTTCTCTTCCAAACTCATAAGGTGATATGGGTTTGGATAGAACTCCCAAGGGTGAGATATGAGGAAAATGTTATGAATAATTATAAACTAAGCCATCAAAACCATCTTATATGCCAGATTCACAAGCCTCCCAATAACCAAAAAAATTATAACATATCTTAGAGCCATGTTACCCTATTTTTGAAGTCTATAGTGAACCATCCAAGTAGATAAATTCATGAAAACATAGTCACCATTGGAAAACTAAAAAGGATAACATTGACAGTACACATGTTATTTCAATTTACTCTACACTTTATCTAGATGTCAATGTTCTTTTTTAATAATTTTAAATGTTTCCATAATTAGACATAGTCCCAAAAGATATTCCACTCCCACAACTTCCCAAAAATGTGGCGATCTATACTAGTGACTATGAAAATCCTCAAAGTGTGACATGCTGATCGATTAATGGTAACTGTTATTATAAGCACACTCAACCAGTACATATAGTAATCCCATGATCCAATGAAATAAAAGATGAAGGAATGGAACATATCCATTATGATAATAATATAATGATATGTTTGACTTCTTGTGTTTATATAGTAAGTTGTACTCAACTTAACCAAAGACCCCAATGCCTATTATAGATTATTCCAAAACCAACAAGAAAATATGGGATCCATGTCTAGGATGACAGAATAGGGAATCCCATCAAACATTTTAATATAATGTGTATACATTTTTCCTATATCTTCAACCTTAGTGGTATACCTTTTCAGAAATAAGAATGAGGATTTATTCAACCAATCAAACACTAACCATATAACATTATTCCCTTGGAGAGTACACGATAATCAAGAAATTATGTCCCTTGAAACCTTATACCATTTCGAAACTGTAACCATAAGAGGTGGGATCAAAGCCTAAGGTTTTAAATACACATCATTTGTTTGTTATAAGGTCTAACATCTAGACACAAAATCAGCAATTCCATGCTTCATACCCAACAACCATAACATAAATCACATGTCATAATAAAAATTCATAGTTCCCAAATGAATATACCATGAGGAAATATGATAGTTAAAAAAACAAAACTCCTCATAGATTCTAGGATGATAAATTGATTCCTAAATTGGATAATTCCTTCAAAATTGAGAGACAAACAAGAAATAGTCTCCCCATCAAATAGGGTTTCTCGTATTACATTGAAATCATCAAAATATTTCTAAACATATAGAATGGACTCAAAAAGAGATGATGATAACTAAACACTAGTAAACATGAACCATCATCCTGAGAATACAGATGAAACTGAGTTAATATACCCATAATATTATGCTATTTCATTGATTCCAAGATATCATATGGTGGTATAATCCTTCTAAGTGCATCAATGCCGATTTTCCCCATCCTTGTGGTGGAGGTGATGTGGAAATTAAACATTTGAAATTATTACACACACTACCTTAGTTTTTTATCCAATTACGTCATATAATATATATATATATATGTATCAAAATATTTGAGTTATAAAATAGTTTGAATATCTCCCTGAAAAGGTAATTCCTCTAACACTTAAGTGTATGAATAACTGCAGAAAGCTCTAAATAATGAGAGGAGTAATTATTCTCATGTGACAAATGTTTTCAAGAGGATAAGGCCACCACATTTACATATTTATAATTATTTAACCTAGAACACCACCATGGGAATTACAATATACCATAAAAGTCATATTGGGATCAATTATGATCGTAATAGGTGCCAATTTCAGAAGCAATTTCAACTCATCGAAGGAATCATGATTCTTATCATCCCATATGGATTTCACCCCTTTCCTACTAAGATCTGTCAATGGTGATGAAAATTGAAAAAAAATGTAACAAACCACACATAGTATCCATGAGGACCAAAGAAACTGAGTATCTAAACGAAATTATGTGGATCTCATCATTAAAATATGACTATCACCTTATTTGGATTGAATGATAAGACATGTTCAAAAATCAAATGGCCTAATAAAATCACTTATTATATCCAGAAATTGAAATTTTTATGCTTTCCATATATATGGGGACTCCCTGGAATTTTCACATCCTAACTAAGTTAGAGCTTGTGCTCACACTGAAACCAAAAATAAATAAAAATTTCATCCATCAATACTATGATGAATGTGTTGTGATTAAAATGTAATATCATGTCCATCGAATCCATAAAATCTATGTTAGAGTTACTCATACTAAATGGCATCAAAAGATATTCATAATGTAAATTCCTTCTCATAAATACCATCATTGGAATATCAGACATCCCAACCCTATTCTGATGATAACATGATGGAAGAATAATTTTTAGAAACCTCATTACCACTTTAAAAGATAAAAAAATAACCCACATAAGGAAAATGATGCTTATTCATAACCATTATATGATTAAAATTCTGATATTCCATGCATTATTAATGTGAACCATCTGCCTTTTTAGAAAAGATCGCTAGGGATTCCCATAGTGAAACACATGGTTATATGAAAATTTTCACTATTTGATCATCCAAATGAATCTTTAGATCCTTTATCTCTACTTGTTCAATGTGATACAATGCTATCAAGATCAGATTTGAATCCAGAAATATATCAATAAAAACACTTCTTATCACTTTGAAGGAAGACTAGATAATTCATTTGAAAAATAACATGAATGAACAAAACAACTATGGGAATATCACCAATAAGATAAAATATATTGACATAAAATGAAACAATAGGAAAAATCTCAAGAACTCTATTTGGTAGGATCCTTCATGAGTAGACCAAGAGTCCCACCCACCCTAA
The DNA here is from genome assembly GCA_963277665.1 of Viscum album. Taxonomy (NCBI): domain Eukaryota; kingdom Viridiplantae; phylum Streptophyta; class Magnoliopsida; order Santalales; family Viscaceae; genus Viscum; species Viscum album. Next base: position 2,022,406,299 of record OY728137.1, on the reverse strand, counting down.
AACACCCAAGATCTTCCATCCATAGCTAGGAACGTTATATTCCTATGATAAAAATCAATATTAGAATCAGAATAAGTAATATCATCCATCATGATAATGACATCAAACAAAATATAGATTCAGAGTGGTGATGTTCCAAACTAATTATGTGTCAACAATAAATATAGAACATGAAGAACACCAAAACCCGTATTCTTTACTTTTTCCATGATGAGTAACTTACTCCATGAAAAAGAAAATTATCTCTGTTTGAAGTTTCAACACATCAATAAAAAAGATAGATATAAATTAGTGTAAAGAACCTATATCAAATAGATCTATCATTATATATGATACAACAAAGATGAAACATATCACTATCACTATACTCATGGCCACCTCACCTAGAGACTCATCCCACTATGTGAAGTTGCTTCAATCTTTAGGCATGTGGTTGGATCCCTATCAACTCCAATGCTTGTGAACGTGCCACAGTGGCCTTTGGATCTGAAGATCCCAAACTATAGAGAAGCGTAGACACATAATGGGTGAACCTATATATATTTTTAAAGCATCCATAACCATTAAAAATCTTCACATGGGTGGGACAAGAACATCAGGTGTGCAGGACCATTCCTCAATAGTATCAAGTCATGGGTACACTACAAGAAACAACTACGGGTATAGAGTAGTCCTGCTAAAGAGACCCACCTCCACCGTTATTGTGATGATCATACCACATCCACTTCTTTACCCATAAATCATTGAATCGTCCACTAGGTGGAAGATAATCAGTAGAATAACAAATCTTTCTTGTCGTGTAAATTTCAACCATCATAACTCTATCTGCTATCTATGCTTAAGAGGAATGCTTCATCATAAATACTTATAATATAATATATGAATGAAATCCCAGTAGGTACTTTTGTGCTTTGAGTTGGTCATTATTAACCATTATTATAGAAAATATAATGAGCTCTTGAAACCAGTTTGTGTACTATGACTATGAACACTCTCCCAACAACAAGAGGAGGATCTACAAATAAATTTTCATAATGAGATGTCATGACCAGTCCCTCGGGGCCCATGCCATGACTACCCCAAGCCATCCTTCTATAGGATAGGGGCTGTTGATAAGCACCAAAAAGCTGAATCCCTAAAACGGAAATATATTTCATTTTAACCTGTTCAGACACAAAATCCAAGAACACAACAAAAAGCAACCACAAAGTAATCTACAATTGTAAACATTTATATAATGTAATGAGTGTTGAAAGTAAAAGGGGACAGAATACAAGCCCAACTAAAAAGGTACAAGTACAACTAGATATGTACAAAAAATCTCATGGATCTTCCACTGATGATCCTACCAGAAGAGTAGTTATAACTCACGAATAGCATTCTATGTGTCACATCACACCGGATTTTCCACCTATGAGTACCACATAGTCCTGGCTCCCTCATCCTCGATCATTGTTGTCCATATTCTACACAAGACACAACAAGGTGCAGGCCTGGCCAGTACAGGGGTGAGTATAAAGATACCTAATAGGGACTCCGAGACCCCCATAGGTCTCCCAGAGTTCCAAAAAAGAAACACCACAAAGCAAGACCTCAAACTCAATGCATGAAGTGATAAACATCAACACTACTTAGGTATATGCCTATACATATACCTAAGTTATCAAGTTATACTGATCTCATACATGAGGTAAGAATACCCCAAATGTAACACCATGAAGGTAGAAGTACCACATAGGTTACACCATGAAGCTATAAGTACCACACAAGTAACACCACAAAGATAGAAGTACCACACAGGTAACACCACGAAGATAGGAGTACCACCCAGGTAACACAAGGAAGATATAAGTACCATACAGGTAACACCACGAAGAGAGAACTACCACACAAGTAACACCAATAGGATATAAGTACCACATAGGTAGCACCAAAAAGACAGAAGTACCACTTAGGTAACACCATGAAGATAGAAGTACCCCAGAGGTAACACCACAAAGATTGAAGTACAGCACAGGTAAAACCATGAAGATAGAAGTGACACACAGGTAACACCAGAAATATTGATGTTCTACATAGGTAACACCACAAAGATAGAAGTGCCACATTGGTAACACCACGAAGATAGAAGTACCACACAGGTAACACCGGGAAGATAGAAGTACCACATAGGTATCATCATGACGATTGATGTACCACACATGTAAGGTCAGGTAGATAACACCGCGATGATAAAAGACATAGCTCACACTAGGTATAACTTAAGTACATAAGTATAGATGATTAGTTATAAGGTAGATCATCTTATTCTGTTAAAAAGCACCCATGCTTACCCACACAAGATCGATAGGTACTAGCCCTCACTGACCCACACAGGATCTGACCCACACTGGATTGGTATGCACTAATCCACACAGGATTGTTGAGAACAGACCCACACAGGATCTGATAGGTAATAATCCCCACTGACGCACATAGGATCTGACCCACACATGATCGGTATGCGCTAACCCACATAGGATCGCTGAGCGCTGGCCTACACAAGATTTTATTGTAGCTGACCCACACAGGATCGTTAGATGATAACCCACCCCGGATCAACGTTCTTCCTTCACGTCACAGGCTACCACAAGATTCCTCTCACCCAGTGTGCTTGAGTTTTGTAGAGTCTTCCCCTCGAGATATTAGTCATGCCTCAACCACCATTAAGCTCCACAAAAGAGTAACCTGAAGCACCGTCATGTCGTAAGGGGTCCAATGTGGAATATGGTGCGTCAATCAAATTATAGGTCTGTGAGTTATATGCGTTTTAGTCCCGAGTGCCCAGTTGGATTTGGGTTCGCTCCAACCCGGCCATGTTCCAAATATCTTCAAACACAAGTGGACTATACCCAAAGGACCATCTCGATCCAAGGATCCCAACACTACAGACGGTTCATCAAATGGATGTTTGGTTATTATGATATGGGCCTTTATGTGTTTCTACTCCTATAGGGCCCGGGTTTGGTATGACTCAGCCGGAATGACCCGGCCCGACCTAGTCTAGGATCGTCCAGCTGGTCCGATGTTCAACATGGCATGCAACGGGGTGTCCCGCAAGGGGGATTCCTATAAAGGGATGCCTAAACCGCAAGGGGGCAGGGCCTCCTGGCGCACGGCCTGCTGGGCAGGTGGCGTGGTCGCATCATACATGGCCCGCAAGGGCGCGGCCTACGGTCCGCCCGAGCTGGCAAGGTGGGAGGTGTTTTCCCCTAGTATCCTAAATGTCCTGGTGGCCGTTTAGCTTCATGGAACAGCGACACCACGTGGGCGTCACCTGGTCACCACAGAGCCCGAAGGGAAGGTGCGGGTTCTACCTCTACCGCGGCTTCGGCCGTGTCCCTCTTCTCGCCGATAGTGAGATGGTCAGGCCGCATTTCCTTCCGTGGTCAACCAATGTGGCAGCCATCTTCTCCGACTGCCATGGATAATGAGTCGCGACCCATTTCTCACCAGCGATGTGTGACGGCACACCACACCTCCTACGCAGTTGGCTGATGCCGGCTGCTCTGATGACCACCACAGCTTAGTGTTGTGGCCTCCTCTTGTGGTATGCATCGTCGCGCCGCCTACTTCATAGTAAGTGGGTGATGTCATGTCGGTGGTCTTCCACGGAGTGTGCAAGGGTAGCAAAGTATCAAAGGGTTCGGGTCATGTTCGTTAGGCCCGCACCCAGTGCGTTAGCTCGTAATCATGAGGGATGATTAAAGGGTTAAAAAATTCACTTGAAATAAATAAAATCAAACCCCTACCTCATGAACAATGGAGAAAAGCCTACAGTTGAGGAAGTGGTTCAGTGTTTGCCGTCCCCTACAGCTATCCTCTAAAACAATGCTCGAGTGATTCTAAATCATTGATATTCAGTTCGGGGTTTTAGTTTCGCTCATCACCGCTTTCCGAAACCGACTCCATCCACCAAGGGTTTTGCATCTTTCCACTTCTTCAGCACTTTGCTGCTTAGTGAAGTTGACTGATACCTCTCCCCAAGCTCCATATAAATAAGAGTGGGGGCAGGTATGTAACGACGTTGGGGATTAATGGGGGATAATTAATTTGAAACCCTATTAATTCCACAACGTTGCTATTACTTAGAAATGAATGGTCAATACATTTATTTTCTTGACACGTTGTTGGTCCCACATTTTCACTTGTTCGTTGGAGGAGAAGAAAGAATGAAATAAAAATAACAAATGTATTTTATTTATTCTTTAAAAAATTTCCAAAATGTAAATTTTTCTCCAGACCTACAACGGTCGAAGTGAAATCTCCCTTAAGAAAATCTCAGTGTTACAGATTCAATGGTTCCCTCATATTTTTTATCCGAGCATTAGTTAAAAATTTAGGGAAAACCACTCTTCCATTTACTGAACATAACTGAAAAAAAGTACAGAAAATTAATAACAGTCACCCTCGACTCATTCCTGTCAAGTTTAGGCTCCTCCTATGGAGAACACGCCCTCACGAGCTCAATGGTATTATGTGATTTTCAATCCGAGTTACCTTTTAGAAGTAATGGATTTTACAATAAAATAATTATCACTTAATTATTTTATTTATGGCCAAAAACTGACTTTCACTAGTGGCCCATGTCAGCCAATGTTAGTATCCGCCTAAAGAGATCATACCATCATGAGATCATCTATGGTCTCAGATTTTTAATCTGAGTCACCATTCATGATTTATAACCATTTGAAAAAAATCACTTTATTTAATTATTTTATTTACGGTTATGCCATTTTTATGTTTTCTCAGAGGAGGTCTGAACTGACTAAAATAAAGTCATTCCTAGAGTAAACCTGCCATCCTGAATGCAACGATACCCTAGGATTGATGATCTGGGTGACTCTTTAATAGTTATTCCACTTTTTCAGAAAAAAATGCTTATTCGTGCTAATTAAAGCATAAAAAAACTTCGACGGATCATTCCAAGAACTATGGGCCTCAGAATCACGCACCGTTAGATCTTGCGGTCTCAAAATAATTCCATATAATTAAAAAAATTATATGGAAATTCCGGACATTACATTCTCCGCACATTAGGGCTTTACATCTTTGAAATCCAAAACAATGAAAAATCAAACAGATGAGGGTATTGAGGACAAATATGAGCCTCTCGCTCCTATCTGCTCTCTGGAAGGTCCCCATGATGCCACTGAATTCACACTAGAGGGATCAACTGCCCACAAAAGAATGGCTCATGTCGATCCTCTTTATCCACCTAGAACTCCATAAACATCACCCCATCTTCAAAGTTCAACTTTCCCTAGTCGATAACGTGTGATGGATCATGCACACATTTCCTCATCAGCGACATAAGGAAAACATTATTCACCTGTTGCATCTGTTGGGAAAGATATATATTGTACGACACCTTGCCCACTCTTCTACGAATCTAGAAAGGTCTGATGAACCTCGGAGATAACTTTTTGCCACTTCCAAATCACTTCAAACCACTTCGAGGCGAGACCCATAGGAAGACATGGTAACCCTCCTCATGTCGGCATAAGACTTCTGCCAGCTCTGTTCATTCTTCACTTGCTGACAAGTGAGGAATCGTGATACAAACTCTTCCACTACTTCCTTATTCTCCGGCCACTAGTACAAACTCCAGAAGTCCTGGTACACCTTCACCACTCCAGGATGTACTGATAAAGTGGATTTATTGATCTCCCTCAATACCTCATCCCGAAGTGTCATTGGTACCATGGTGCATCCTATGAAGACGATGACATGCTCTCCACCTTCAGAAAATCCTTTAAGTGACCTTCCTTAGGATATATCCGCACGTTGGGCCTCGCATTCAAGGTCTCAAGCTATACCCCCCCCCCCCCGAATTTGCTGGATAATTGGGGGAGTGATAGTAATATATTGGAGGTAACTTTCTCCATCTTTATCCGTGAAGGATATCTGTAGCGTGACTAGATGATCTGATGCCTCGCTCAACATTTGTAATCCAGACCTCCTAATAAGTGCATCTTCTACCACGTTCCGCTTCCCAGGATGATAGACTATCTCAAAATAACAGTCCTGGATTAATTTTATCCATCATCACTGTGTCAAATTATGAAATATCCATAGACACTTCCCCATCCATAGGAAAGGCTCTCCATTTGTCCGTAAAGCTGACAAGGGTGCTGCTACCTTGGATAAGTCTAGTTAAAAACTCTGGTAGTATCCAGCCAAAGAAGGAGTCACTCTCCCTTTGTGGAGGTAATCCTGGAAACATCTTTTGAAAATATTTCCACACACTCTACCACTCTTGTTGGGAACTGAAAACCCAAAACTATTGCTACCACGAGGGTAAGGTTTTCTAACTCATGAGTGATCGGTTTTACCCTCTTATGCATGAGTTTATTCTATGCCTCTTGGGTTTCCTTTATCTCAGACCAAAGAAAACCCCATTCTAATTTTATAGATAAACCACTATTTTTTTCCTAATCCAGTTAATTTGAGTATGAAATGTGGATGTCTAGTCCATACCCAAACTAACGTCGCAAGGCTCAACACTGCCACCAAGAGGTTCCAACCAAAACTCTCACCTCAAGGGTCGGATCACACTATTAGCATAATTGTGATTTTAGAGTCTCCTCCCAAAGGAATCTATAGACTTAAGGGTCATGTAAATGTTTTAACCCGAAATTATAGATTTTGAAAATTATTTGTGTAAATAAGGAATGATTAGTTTCTTTGTCTATTAATATGGTAGCTAGTAGTAGACACAGACCTTAACTCGAATCATTCTTAGAGCCCTTGGGTCACACTCCTTGACCGCATGTAGTTACTCCCTTAACCTTTCCTCCCGCTCTCTGAGCCTTGTGGGGACCACATTGGGGTGGTGGTTGTAACAAGTTGAAATATACACCACCAAATTCTGCTCTCCTTGCTCCAATTCCACCTCTATTGCCCTGCAGATTCATCTATACCTATCACTTCTTCTTCCCGAAACATTTGACATTCCCAAGTCTCTGAGACAGGCATCAGATTCCTGCTTTCCCACTACTAACATTCACTAAATGTACTCACTCATCCAAAGATCATTCAACCACAAAGGTTCTCTCTATCACCATAGAATAAGTAGGAATTGTTAGAGGAATAGTGCTGGATTTTATGTTCTTAAACACACCTCACTTAGAGGTCCGAGATCTGAAGCACTGACCCTACTATATTCATCGAGTACCGGGGATAGTCGTTACGCCTCTATGAATAGTAAAATACTTACATGTCTTCCTGACAAAGTTGTAGAAGCTCTAAAAAATCACATACCTTAGATCCTTATTGTAACACCCGAGACTTTTATGTTATATTAATCATCAAAGGAATATTTCACTTTCTTGACTTTCTTTACACGAAATCGTGACCTTCCTCGATATCTTGCGTCGTACGCAATACTGAGTTCCACTAAACAACGATATACTATTAAAATATTATTAAAACTAGCCGTTATGAATAGTAATAACCACTTTTTGAAATTTTATAAATTATATTTTTCAAAATGGACTTCATTTTTGGATTCGAAATATCAAAATTAGCCTAGGGTGAAAATTTGGTATTTTTCTGAAAACTTTCAATTTTCGATTAATAGTGAAACCACTAAGTGGTAGTTAAAAAACTGAATTTTTCATAAAACATAATTTTACCACTTCTATGAGTGGAATTTCGAAAATCTGAGTGACACGGTATATTTCAGTAAGTAAAATGTGGTTCAATGAGATGAAAATAATTTTTTGGCGAATAGTAACTTTTTACTTTTATTTACCACGGTTAAAAGTAAATAGGGTAATTAATGGTAAAAATGATATTATTATTACCCTAACACATGTCCTAATTCTATTGGATAAGTTTAATTCGACCAAAAACAACCTTAGGAATAAATTATGACCATTTGGGCCCACTTAGATTAGATTAGGACATTTATTATTAAATTATTTAAAGAAGGGTTATAATAGTTAAAATCAAAGTTTAATAAATATATCATTTTTAATATAGGGTTATACATAAGATAAATTCGACTAAAAATATTTATTAGAAATCTAAAACGATTTCCTACATAATTTTATTTTATTTTTAATTTTTAGAGTTTAAATATTATAATTTATTTATGACACAAAGATGATGAAGTAATTATATTATTAATGAATTATTGACATAATTGATGTTATAAATACCCAAATAAATATAATTTGAGACTTTTTTATGAATTACATTAATTTTCTAGGTTACTATGACATGTTAGTATTGATTTAATTAACTTAATTAGAACTAATCATCATGTTTTGATTTTCACAAAAAACAATTACTAAATAGTGTCAAAATTGACATAAAATAGTTTTTAAAACAAATATTATATTAGTAATTGTTATTTTATTCCTAAAAATCTATGGTTAGGCCAAATGACTTAGATAAGGTTATATATATTAATAATAAACAAATTGGGGTTTTTTTGCTGCTTATAGTATGTTTATTAACCTTATAGCGTAAGAACACAATAAGACACGGTAAAAGTAAAATAATTTAACTTAATGTTAAATCTAAATGATAAGGTTAAAATAGGAACCTAAACTTGCCTAAATTCTATTGGATGAGAGTATTGCGACCCATACCCACCTTATATTATAAATAAATCAATTTGGAGCTATTTAAAAATGATTTTGACGTTATAATAAAATAATAGTGTTTGTTATTCCAAAGGTGCCCCTCTCCTCCCTTATAAAAGGGAACCTCCTCCCTCTCTTCCTCACACCACTTTGAGACTTAAAGCTCGTCCAACCCCTACCAATTTCTCATCTACACTTCCCTAGAGACATACTAGAGATCCTGGTCTTCTTAAAAGACCAATTTTAGTGCCCTAAAAGGAAGTCTCAAAGAAGCACTTCAAAGAAGAGGTAATGTCTGTTACCGATTCTTTCATCTTTATTTCTTCTTCCACTATTTATTCATTAGTTGTTTAATTATGAAGTAATAACATCAGTATCACTAATATACTTATATGTTATTATATATATGAAACAACCCTATTTCACCATCTATCCATCCTATGGAAAATGAAATCACCGCGTGTGCGTACGTACGGAATACCGTCTCAACGCCGTGGTGTAATCTATTTTCCACCACCACCTTACTTGGATGGGTATAATGGTGTAAAGAAGAAATATATATGATTATTGTGAAGTGATATTGATTCTGTAATAGTATACATACACTCCAATACAATTCCACCATCATGGGAACGATATCATCGCTCGTGCGTACGTACGGAATACCGTCTCCACGATGTGATGCGACTTGTTCTACATGATCTTCATTGCATAATGATTATATAAATGAATTGAGTGAATAAATATGATATATATTACACTAATACCATTCTTTAAATGAGGTATCTATAACCTAAAAATAATTATAAGAATTTATTCGACAAAACACGCATAAGAACAAAAAGTAATAAACACCCAAATAAACAAGTAATAATGAAACATTACTAATAAGAAGCTAAGAATATGACCATATATGATATCATAAAAATAATTATGATTCTGGAATAAGTCAATAACATTATTTAAATCATTATACAGGAGGTTCGGACACTTACGAAGCAAATCAGACCTAAGGTAAGGGAAATATCACAATATCATTTTTATCCGAGATTGTTTATACTTTGGAATTTACTGGGGTGTATTATATCATCCACATCCACTTTTCCTCAATATGTAATATTTAAATCCTTATAAAATAATTTATATCCAATTTTACCCTTCGGTGAGTTTTTAGTAAAAGATATGAAAGGAATCTTTTTTCGTTTTTCGTATGAGGTACTTTTGGACTTTTCTGACAAAAGTACGAGAAGAATTTTTTTTTATACTTATAAAGAATGAATGGATTTTTAAAACATTATTTCCAAGAATATTCATTTACAAGTTTTCAATTTTATTTTTAATCAACTTCTTTTAGTTTAAAATTGTATGACATGTTATGAAATGAAAATGTTTTTGAAGTTGAAAGGATATTTTCCTCAAGAATGGAGTTCAAGTGTTTTATCAAAATTATTTTCCATCTAAGATAATAAAGGGTTCTATTTATATCCCTATTATTATATTGATTTGAGTATGTTGTGATGGAATTATTTTGATGAATTCCTTTATCTTATATGAGTTCTTTTATGATGTCACGATGTTTAAGATTCCCATTTTTATTACATGGGTTATGCTGTGATGTATGGTTTATGATTTTGTGGCACACATAAGAATGGTATCATTATGAGATGTGTGGGACCTATATCTCCCACCAATGCATTGGGTAAAGATTTTATATCTCATGAGATAGACATGGCTGGAACGGCAGGTTAAACCGGTTTAGTGAAGCAGGACTGAAACGAGGAATGAACTCTGTTCAGAAATGGACTTTGTCCACGAAGATAGTCTTGGAAATGTGTCTTGACTAAAAAGAAATTATTATCTATGATTATTTGTGTATGCCACAAAGTTTCATGTTTTAAGTTTTGATTATTGGGATTACATTTCACTACTATGATTAATCCCATGTTATGAAATTATGATCTTTTTTGCAGGTTAAGATTTACAAAACTTAAGTTCTTATGTATATGATGTGATTGATATTTCTTTTGTTTACCCTTACTGAGCATTTGAGCTCACCCTTTTGTATGTTTTATTTCCACAGGTCAGGAAGAAGGTTATTAAGTAGGATATGCCAAAAAGGGACTCTAGATATGATGAAATAAATGGGAGGCAAAGTAGATGATTTATGAACCAGTTGTTTATGATTTCTAGTTTCTAAAGACACTATACCTATACGGTCCTTTCATGGTTTTGTTATATGTTGTAATAAGTGTGCTTCAATTTTGAAGTATTAACAATTTATGTAAATTATGGGTCGTTATAGTTGGTATTAGAGGAAAGGTATAGTCATCCTCTTGAAACTAGGATGTGAAAGCCTTAGTAAGAACCCTAAGGATAATTCTAAGCATAGAACACAATCTTAGTGTTTTAGAAATGACAATGAATAACCTAGGATAAGACCTTAAGTGTGAAATTTTATTCTTGATTATGTGTTTTTTCTATTATAATTAGTGTTTCTCACACTATTCTTCTTGGTTTTAGTCAATGGATGGAACCCGAAGGAACCGTGTTAATGTGGAATGCGACGGGCAAATGCAATGATTGTCCCCCTGAGCAACCAAAAGTTATGGGAGCTGGAATGAAAAATCTTGTAGCCATGCTCACACAACATTCTCAAGCTATGAATCATGCTGGACTTCCAAACAAGCAATGTAAGGAGCAACATTCTGTTGAATCCTTCATGAGGCAGCGTCCACCTTCATTCAGTGGGTCTACTGATCCATTAATTGTTGAAAAATGGATTAGTACTACTGAAAAGATATTTTCATTTATTCAATGTTCTGAACATGATAAAGTCATCCTAGTAGTGTATCGTTTGGAAGGAGATGCTGATCAATGGAAGAATCTTATTAAGAATATGAGGAAAATGGATGAAATTGAGTCCATGGAATGGGATGAGTTCAAGAACTTATTTTTCAATAAGTACTTTTCTCGTATTCTCCGAACAAAGATGGAGAAAGAGTTTCTTGAACTGAAGAAAAAGGATGATGAATCTATTGGTACATATGAAGCAAATTTTACAAGACTTGCAAGGTACGCTTCTGGTATTATTATCCAACCTGAGAGTAAGATTGATCGATTCTTTAGTGACTTAAAACCAAGTCTTCAAAGGGTGTTTGCCATAAGGGACTTCAATAGCTATGAGGAAATCCTTCTACGTGCTCTCAAAGTTGAGATGGAGATTGGAGTAACCCATCAGTCATATGGGTTTGATAAGAAGAGGAAAATGGAATTCAAAGGAAAATATAAAGAACACACTGAAAAGAAGATGAGCTTTCTCTTATTCTCAAAGAGTGGGAAAAAACATAGGGGGAGTTGTCTTAAAGGAACAAGTAAATGTTTCAAATGTGGAAAGGAAGGTCATTGGGCATTTGAATGCCGCAATGATGGGAAGAAGATGTCTAAGGATGCAAACAAAGGAAGGGACACAGAGAATGAACCAACTACACATCAATGTTTCAAGTGAAAGGAGATGGAGAATTATGCCAATAAATGCCCTAATCCAAGGGTTGTTGATGATGATCGACATCAACAAAATCTTAAGGCTATAGCCAATGGAATGTAACATGCAATTTCTATCAGCGATGTAGAGTACGATAACGATGTGGTGAAAGGTACACTTACCATCCACTCTAAAGTAACAAATGTTTTATTTGATTCTGGATCCACCCACTCTTTTATTTCAGAAGAATTTTCTAAGGATATCACCATATTACCTCAACAATTAGATGTTGAGTTAGCTGTGACAACCCCTAATGGCACAACAGTCGCATCAAAATTTATAATTCTTCTCCGATCGAAGTTTGTGGGAAAGTGCTTCCTGCAAATCTTGTGATCCTTCATATAGTGTAATTTGATGTGATTCATGGCATAGATTGGATTTCTTTATATGGAGCTCATATGAATTTCCAAATAAGGGAAGTCACATTTCATATTCCAGATCAATCTATGATCGTCTATCAATGCAAGGATGAATATAACCTTGCAGTGGAAATTTCTTCCATCTTATGGGTCTTGATTCCACTAAATGAAGGTTATTTATCTCAAATGGTTGGTGATAAACTCACGATTAATAATATTCCCATTGTATGGGAGTTTGATGATGTCTTTCCGAAGGAATTGCCTGGTCTTCCACCAAATCGTGATGTTGAGTTTTCAATAGAACTCGTACCAAGTGCTTTGCCTATTTCAAAGACACCTTATAGAATGTACCTAATTGAGTTGCATGAATTGAACAAGCAACTCCAAGAGAATCTTGATAAGGGGTTCATATGCCCTAGTGCGTCACCGTGGGGAGCACCTGTTCTATTTGTTAAGAAGAATGATGGATCAATGAGACTCTGCATTGATTATCGGGAACTTAACAAGATCACTATCAAGAACAAATATCCTCTCCCACACATTGATGACTTATTTGACCAACTACACGGAGCTCAATACTTTTCCAAGATTGATCTTCGTTCAGGGTATCATCAATTAAGGGTCAAAAGGGAGGATATACCAAAGATGGATTTCCGTACAAGTTATGGACACTATGAATTTATAGTGATGCCATTTGGTCTAACTAATGCCCATGCTATCTTCATGGATCTGATGAATAGAGTCTTTAGAGACTATCTTGATCCGTTTGTGGTAGTCTTTATAGACGATATTCTTTTATATTCAAGGAGCAAGGAAGAACATGAAGATCACTTGAGAATTATATTGAAAACCCTGAAAAAGGAGAAACCTTATGCCAAATTTACCAAGTGTGAATTTTGGCTTCAAAAAGTTTCATTTTTGGGTCACATAATCTCAAAAGAGGGGATATATGTGGAACCAGCAAAAACAGTGGTTATCGAAAGATGGTTGAGACCAACAACAGTAACTGAGATCCGATGTTTTCTTGGATTTTCTGGATATTATTGAAGTTTTGTTAAATATTTATCACGATTATCTAATCCACTCACCAAGTTGACTCGGAAAGGAGTTAAGTATGTTTGGACGGAGGAATGTGAAGAGAATTTCAAGGAGTTGAAAAGAAGGTTATCCAGTGTACCTGGGCTCACACTGCCTTGTAGTGGAGAAAGGATTGTGATCTACAGTGATGCATCCAATAAGGGTTTGGGGTGTGTTCTTATGCAAAATGATATGGTGATTGATTATGCCTCACGACAGTTGAAAATACATGAGCAAAATTACCCAACTCATGATTTGGAGTTAGCTGCGGTAATCATTGCATTAAATATTTGGAGGCATTACCTTTATGGTGAAAGGTGTGATATTTTTACAGATCATAAAAGTTTAAAGTATATTTTCACACAAAAGGAGCAGAATATGGGCCAAAGAAGATGGTTGGAGATGATTAAGGATTACGACTGCTCAATTCATTATCACCCTAGGAAAGAAAACAAGGTGGCAGATGAATTAAGTCGACAATACCATGCCAGTTTATCCATGATGAGGATCACAAAAGATCCAATATTTATGGATTAATAAAGGATGGATCTTGGAATTATAATGAAAGGGGAAAAATCATATCTTTCTCAAATGAATGTTCAACCATCTATACAGGTAAAGATTAAAGAGGCACAGAAAGAAGATGTCGAGTTACAAAAGAAGGTGGGAAATGTTCCTCAATTCAACCTTGATTGTGATGGGATAATAAAGTTCAAGAATCAGGTTTGTGTTCCTCCCATCCCAGAATTAAAGAAGGAGCTGCTGGATGAGGCTCATAGTTCTTCATTCTCTATTTATCCTGGAAGCACGAAGATGTATAGGGACCTGAAAGAGTACTTCTGGTGGGATAGCAAGAAAAGAGATCTTGCTGAATATGTCTCTCGCTGATTGGCTTTTCAGCAAGTTAAAGCTAAGAGACAGAAGTCTAAGGGGATGTTAAAACCATTACCCATACCCGAATGGAAATGGGAAAACATCACTATGGATTTTTTCACATGACCTCCTAAAACATCCAAAGGAAATAATTCTATCTGGGTCATAGTTGATGATCTTACAAAGTCTGCACACTTCATTGCAATTAGAGAGGATTTCTCTCTGGATCAGCTTTCCATGATATATGTAAAGTAAAGTGGTAAGATTGCATAGAGTTATACTTTCTATTATATCTGTCCGGGATCCGAGATTTACCTCAAAGTTCTGGCGAAGTCTTCAGCATACTCTGGATACAGAGTTGAGTTTCAGCACTACTTATCATCCTCAGACAGACGGTCAGTCTGAGAGAACAATTCAAACTCTAGAAGATATGTTGAGAGATTTCTCTATGGATTTAAAAGGTGGTTGGGATCAACACCTACCATTAGTGGAATTTTCTTCTAATAATATCTTTCACTCCAGTATTCAGATGGCTCCTTGTGAAGCTCTCTATGGAAATAAATGCAGGACTCCAACTTGTTGGGTTGAAGTTGGGGAAAGAAATCTTTTAGGACCTGATCTTGTTGATGAGATGGCCGAAAAGGTCAGATCTATTCAACAACACATATGAGCAGCTCAGAGTTGATATAAAAGTTATGCCGACAACCGAAGAAAATACATAGAGTTTGAAGTGGGTGATAAAGTGTTCTTACGAATATCTCTTTGGAAGAGTGTAATGAGATTTGGAAAGAAGGGAATGTTGAGCCCTAGGTATATCGGTCCTTTTGAAATACTGGGTCATGTTGGGAAGGTATCTTACCGATTGGCGCTTCCACCAAATCTCTCTCAAGTTCACGATGTATTCCATGTATCTTTCCTGAGAAAGTACATACCTGATCCTTCACATGTACTCAGATCAGATGTTGTACCGCTGGAGCAAGATCTTTCTTATGAAAAACAGCTGATAGAGATTCTAGATCGTAGGAAAAAAGTCTTACAAAACAAGACCGCTCGCTTGTTGAAAGTTTTATGGAGGAACCACCAATTTGAAGAAGCTACACGGGAGCTTGAGGATATGATGAGGGAGAGGTATCCTCATCTGTTTGTTACAAAGTGATGAATTTCGAGGGCGAAATTCATTTTTAGGGGGGTAGAATGTAACACCTAAGACTTTTATGTTATATAAATCATCAACGGAATCTTTCACTTTCTTGACTTTCTTTACACAAAATCGTGACCTTCCTCGATAGCTTGCGTCGTACGCAATACCGAGTTTCACTAAACAGCGATATGCTATTAAAATATTATTAAAACTAGCCGTTATAAATAGTACTAACCACCTTTTGAAATTTTATAAATTTTATATTTCAAAATGGACTTCATTTTTAGATTCTAAATATCGAAATTATCCTAGGGTGAAAATTTGGTATTTTTCTGAAAACATTCAATTTTTGATGAATAGTGAAACCACTATGTGGTAGTTAAAAAAAACTGAATTTTTCATAAAACATAATTTTTCAGCTTCTGTGAGTGGAATTTTGAAAATCTGAGATACACGGTTGATGTCAGTAAGTAAAATGTGGTTCAATGAGATGAAAATAATTTTTTGGTGAATAGTAACTTTTTACTTTTATTTACCACGGTTAAAAGTAAATAGGGTAATTAAGGTTAAAAATGATATTATTATTACCCTAACACATGTCCTAATTCTATTTGATAAGTGAAATTTGACCAAAAACAACCTTAGGAAAAACATATGACCATTTAGGCCCACTTGGATTAGATTAGGACATTTATTATTAAATTATTTAAAGAAGGGTTAAAATAGTTAAAATCAAAGTTTAATAAGTATATAATTCCTAATATACGGTTATACATAAGATAAATTCGGCTAAAAATAATCATAAGAAATTTAAAAAGATTTCATACATAATGATATTTTATTTGTAATTTTTAGACTTTAAATAATTTAATTTATTTATGACACAAAGATGATGCAGTGATTATATTACTAATGAAATATTGACATAATTGATGTTAGAAATACCTAAATAAATATAATTTGATAATTTTTATGAATTATAATAATTTTAAAGGTTAATATGACATGTTAGTATTGATTTAATTAATGTTTTTCGAACTAATAATCTTGTTATGATTTTCACAAAAATCAATTACTATGTAGTGTCAAAATTGACATAAAATAGTTTTTTAAAAAAATATTATATTAGTAATTGTTATTTTATTTTTAAAAATCTAAGTTTCGGCCAAATTAATTATATAAGGTTATATATATTAATAATAAACAACTTGGGGTTATTTTGGATATTTATAGTATGTTTATTAACCTTATAGCGTAAGAAAACAAGAAGACACGGTAAAAGTAAAATTATTTAACATAATGTTAAATCTAAATGATAAGGTTAAAATTGGAACCTAAACTCGTCTAAATTATATTGGATGAGAGTATTTATACCCCTCCCCACCTTAGATTCGAAATAAATTAATTTGGAGCTATTAAAACCTAATTTGTCTTTATAATAAAATAATAGTTTTTGTTATTCCAAAGGTGCCCCTCTCCTCACTTATAAAAGGGAACCTCCTCCCTCTCTTCCTCACACCACTTTGAGCCTTCATGCTCGGCCAACCTCTACCAATTTCTCCTATACACTTCCCTATAGACATCCTAGAGATCCTGGTCTTCTTAAAAGTCCAATTTTAGTGCCTTAAAAGGATGTCTCAAAGAAGCACTTCAAAGAAGAGGTAATGTTCGTTACCGATTCTTTCATCTTTATTTCTTCTTCCAATTCTTCTTATTTTGTTTTTTCATTATGAAGTAATAACATCATTATCACTCATATACTGATATGTTATTATAAGTATGAAACAACCCTATTTCACCATCTATCTATCCTACGGAAAATGAAATCACCACGCGTGCGTACGTAAGGAATACCGTCTCCACACCGTGGTGTAATCTATTTTCCACCACCACCTTACTTGGATGGGTATAATGGTGTAAATAATGAATATATATGATTATGGTGAAGTTATATTGATTCTGAAATTGTATACATACACTCCAATACAATTCCACCAGCATGGGAACGATATCATCGCTCGTGCGTACGTACGGAATAGCATCTCCACGATGTGATGCGACTCGTTCTACATGATCTTCATTGCATAATTATTATATAAATGAATTGAGTGAATAAATATGATATGTATTAAACTAATACCATTCTGGAAATGAAGTATCTATAACTTAAAAAGAAGTATAAGAATTTATTCGACAAAACACACATAAGAACAAAAAGTAATAAACACCCGAAAAAACAGATAGTAATGAAACATTACTAATAAGAAGCTAAGAATATGACCATATATGATATAATAAAAAACGTATGATTCTGGAATAAGTCAATAACATTATTTAAATCATTATACAGGAGGTTCGGACACTTACGAAGCAAATCGGACCTAAGGTAAGGGAAATGTCACAATCTCATTTTTATCCGAGATTGTTTACACTTTGGAATTTACTGGGGTGTATTTTATCATCCACATACATTTTTCCTCAATATGTAATATTTATATCCTTATACAATAGTTTATACCCAATTTTACCATTCGGTGAGTTTTTAGTAAAAGATATGAAAGGAATATTTTGTCGTTTTTCGTACGAGGTACTTTTTGACTTTTCCAACAAAAGTATGAGAAGAATGTTTTTTTAACGTATAAAGCATGAATGTATTTATAAAACATTATTTCCAAGAAGCTTCCTTTACAAGTTTTCAAGTTTATTTTTTATCAACTTCTTTTAGTTTAAAATTGTATGACATGTTATGAAAATAAAATGTTTTTGAAGTTGAAAGGATATTTTCCTCAAGAATGGAGTTCAAGTGTTTTATCAAAATTATTTTCCATCTAAGATAATAAAGGGTTCTGTTTCTATCCCTATTATTACATTGACTTGATTATGTTGTGATTGAATTATTTTTATGAATTCCTTTATCTTATATGAGTTGTTTTATGATGTAATGATGTTTAAGATTCCCATTTTTATTACCTGGGTTGTGCTATGATGTATAGTTTATGATTGTGTGGCACACATAATAATGGTATCATAATTAAATGGGTGGGACCTATATCTCCCTCCAATGCATTGGGTAAAGATTTTAAATCTCATGAGATAGACATGGATGGAATGGAAGGTTAAACCGGTTCAGTGAAGCAGGACTGAAACGAGGAATGAACTCGGTTTAGATATGGACTTTGTCCACTAAGATAGTCTTGGCAATGAGTCTTGACTACTAAGAAATGATTATCTATGATTATGTGTGTATGCCACAAAGTTTCATGTTTTTTTTATTATTGGGATTACATTTCACTACTATGATTTATCCCATGTTATGAAATTATGATCTTTTTTGTAGGTTAAGATTTCCAAAAGTTATGTTCTTATATATATGATGTGATTTATATTTCTTTTGTTTACCCTTACTGATCATTTGAGCTCACCCTTTTGTATGTTTTATTTACCTAGGTCAGGAAGAAGGTTATTAAGTAGGATTTTCCAAAAAAGGGACTCTAGATATGATGAAATAAATGGGAGGGAAATTATATGCTTTATGAACCAGTTGTTTATCCTTTCCAGTTTCTAAAGACATTATACCTATATGGTCCTTTCATGGTTTTGTTATATTTTGTAATAAGTGTGCTTCAATTTTGAAGTATTAACAATGTATGTAAAGTATGGGTCGTTAAAGTTGGTATCATAGGAAAGGTATAGTCAACCTCTGGAAACTAGGATGTGAAAGCCTTAGTAAGAACACTAAGGATAATTCTAATCATAGAACACAATCTTAGTGTTTTAGAAATGACAATGAATAACCTAGGATAAGACCTTAAGTGTGAAATTTTATTCTTGATTATGTGTTTTTCCTATTATAATTAGTGTTGCTCACACTATTCTTCTTGGTTTTAGAAAATGGCTGGAACCCGAAGGAACCGGGTTAATGCGGAATGTAACGGGCAATGCAATGATTGTCCCCCTGAGCAACGAAACATTATTGGAGATGGAATGCACAATCTTGTAGCCATGCTCACACAACTTTCTCAAGCTATGAATCATGCTGGACTTCCAAACAAGCAATGGAAGGAGGAACATTCTATTGAATCCTTCATGAGGCAGCATCCACCTTCATTCAATGGGTCTACTGATCCATTAATTGCTGAACAATAGATTAGTACTTCTGAAATGATATTTTCAGTTGTTCGGTATTATGAACATGATAAATTCATCCTAGTAGTGTATCGTTTGGAAGGAGATGTTGATCGATGGTGGAATCTTATTAAAAATACAAGGCCAAGGGATGAAATTGAGTCCATGGAATGGGACGAGTTCAAGAACATATTTTTCAATAAGTACTTCCATCCTATTCTCTAAACAAAGATGGAGAAAGAGTTTCTTGAACTGAAGAAAAAGGATGATCAATATGTTGGTACCTATGAAGCAAATTTTAAAAGACTTGCAAGGTACACTTCTGGTATTATTATCCAACCTGAGAGTAAGATCGATCGATTCTTTAGTGGATTAAAACCAAGTCTTCGAATGGCGTTTTCCATAAGGGACTTCAACAGCTACGAGGAAATCGTTCAATGTTCTCTCAAAGTCTAGATGGAGATTGGAGTAACCCATCAGTCATATGGGTTTGATAAGAATAGGAAAATGGAATTCAAAGGAAAATCTAAAGAGCACACTAAAAAGAAGATGAGCTTTCCCTTATGCTCAAAGTGTGAAAAGAAACATGGAGGGAGTTTTCTTAAAGGAACAAGTAAATGTTTCAAATTTGGAAAGGAAGGTCATCGGGCATTTTAATGACGCAATGATGGGAAGAAGATGTCTAATGATGAAAAAAAAGGAAGGGACACAAAGAATGAACCTACTACACTTCAATGTTTCAGGTTCAAGGAGATGGGGTATTATGCCAATAAATGCCCTAATCCAAGGGTTGTTGATGATGATCGACATCAACAAAATCATAAGGATAAAGACAAAGGAAAGTCACATGAAATTTATATCAGCGATGTGGAGTACGATAACGATGTGGTGAAAGGTACACTTATCATCCACTCTAAAGTAGAAAATGTTTTATTTGATTCTGGATCCACCCACTCTTTTATTTCTGAAGAATTTTCTATGGATATCACCGTATTACCTCAACAATTAGATGTTGAGTTAGCTGTGACAACCCCTAATGGCACAACAGTCGCATCAAAAGTTTATAATTCTTCTCTGATCCAAGTTTGTGGGAAAGTGATTCCTGCGAATCTTTTGATCCTTCCTATAGTGGAATTTGATGTGATTAATGGCATGTATTGTCTTTCTTTATATGGAGATCATATAAATTTCCAAAGAAGGGAAGTCACATTTCATATTCCAGATCAATCTATGACTGTCTATCAATGCGAGGATGAACATAACCTTCCAGTGGAAATTTATTCCATCTTATGGGTCTTGATTCCACTAAATGAAGGTTATTTATCTCAAATTCTTGGTGAGAAACTCATTATTGAGAATATGACCATTGTACGAGATTTTGATGATGTCTTTCCGGAGGAATTGCCAGGTCTTCCACCAAATCATGAAGTTGAGTTTTCAATATAACTCGTACCGGGTGCTTTACCTATTTCAAAGAAACCTTATAGAATGGTCCTAATTGAGTTGCAGGAATTGAAGAAGCAACTCAAAGAGAATCTTGATAATGGGTTCATATGCCCTAGTGAGTAACCTTAGGGAGAACCTGTTCTATTTGTTAAGAAGAAAGATGGATCAATGAGACTCTGCATTGATTATCGAGAACCAAACAAGATCACTATCAAGAAAAAATATCCTCTCCCACGCATTGATGACTTATTTGACCAACTACATGGAGCTCAATACTTTTCCAAGATTGATCTTTGTTCAGGGTATCATCAATTAAGGGTCAAAAGGGAGGATATACAAAAGATGGCTTTCCGTACAAGGTAGGGACACTATGAATTTATAGTGATGCCATTTGGTCTTACTAATGCCACCGTTATCTTCATGGATCTGATGAATAGAGTCTTTAGAGAGTATCTTTATCAGTTTGTGGTAGTCTTTATAGACGATATTCTTGTATATTCAAAGAGAAAGGAAGAACATGAAGATCTCTTGAGAATTATATTGAAGACACTGAGAAAGGAGAAACTTTATGCCAAATTTACCAAGTGTGAATTTTGGCTTCAAAAAGTTGCATTTTTGGGTCACATAATCTCAAAAGAGGGGATATCTATGGATCCAGCAAAAAGAGAGGTTATCGAAAGATGGTCGAGACCAACAACAGTAACTGAAATCCGATGTTTTCTTGGTTTGGATGGATATTATCTACGTTTTGTGAAATGTTTTTCACAATTATCTAATCCACTCACCAAGTTGACTCGGAAATGAGTTAAGTTTTTTTTGACAGAGGAATGTGAAGAGAATTTCAAGGAGTTGAAAATATGGTTATCCAGTGTACCTGTGCTCACACTACCTTGTAGTGGAGAAAGATTTGTGATCTACAGTGATGCATACAAGAAGGGTTTGGGGTGTGTTGTTCTGCAAAATGATATGGTGATTGCTTATGCCTCACGACAGTTGAAAATACATGAGCAAAATTACACAACTATTGATTTGGAGTTAGCTGCGGTAATCATTTCATTAAAAATTTGGATTCATTACTTTTATGGTGAAAGGTGTGATATTTATACTGATCATAAAAGTTTAAAGTATATTTTCCCATAAAAGGAGCTGAATATGCGCTAGAGAAGATGGTTGGAGCTGATTAAGGATTACGACTGCTCAATTCATTACCATCCTGGGAAAGCAAACAAGGTGGCAGATGCATTAAGTCGACAAGACCAAGATAGTTTATCCATGATGATGATCACAAAAGATCCAATATTTATGGATTTACAAAGGATGGATCTTGGAATTATAATGAAAGGGGAAAATTGTATCTTTCCCAAATGAATGTTCACCCATCTATACATGTGAAGATTAAAGAGGCACAAAAAGAAGATGTCGAGTTACAAAAGAAGGTGAGAAATGTTCCTGAATTCAACGTTGATTGTGATGGGATAATAAAGTTCAGGAATCGGGTTTGTGTTCCTCCCATCCCAGAATTAAAGAAGTATTTGCTGGACGAGGCTCATAGTTCTTCATTCTCTATTCATCCTGGAAGCACGAAGATGTATAAGGACCTGAAAGAGTACTTCGGGTGGGCATGAAAAGAGATGTTGCTGAATATGTCTCTCGATGCTTGGTTTTCCAGCAAGTTAAAGCTGAGAGACAGAAGTCTAAGGGGATGTTACAACCATTACCCATACCCGAATGGAAATGGGAAAACATCACTATGGACTTTGTCACAAGACTTCCTAAAACATCCAAAGGTAATAATTCTATCTGAGTCATAGATGATCGTGTTACAAAGTCTGTACACTTCATTTCTATTAGAGAGGATTTATCTTTGGATCAGATTTCCAGGATATATGTAAAGGAAGTGGTAAGATTTCATGGAGTACCACTTTCTATTATATCTGATCGGGATCTGAGATTTACCTTGATGTTCTGGCAAAGTCTTCAGCATACTCTGGATACAAAGTTGAGTTTTAGCACTGCTTATCATCCTCAGACAGACGGTCAGTCTGAGAGAACAATTCAAACTCTAGAAGATATGTTGAGAGCTTGCTCTATGGATTTCAAAGGTGGTTGGGACCAACACCTACCTTTAGTGGAATTTTCATATAATAATAGCTTTCACTACAGTATTCAGATGGGTCCTTGTGAAGCTCTCTATGGAAATAAATGCAAGACTCCAACTTTCTGGGATGAAGTTGGGGAAAGAAAGCTATTAGGACCTGATCTTGTTGATGATATGGCAGAAAAGGTCAGATCTATTCAACAACACATAAGATAAGATCAGAGTCGATAGAAAAGTTATGCCGAAAACCGAAGAAAAGACTTAGAGTTTGAAGTGGGTGATAAAGTGTTCTTACGAATATCTCTTTGGAAGAGAGTAATGACATTTGGAAAGAAGGGAAAGTTGAGCCCTAGGTGTATCGGTCCTTTTGAAATACTGGATCATGTTGGGAAGGTAGCTTACCTATTGCCGCTTCCACCGAATCTCTCTCAAATTCACAATGTGTTCCATGTATCTCTCCTGAGAAAGTACATACCTTATCCTTTACATGTACTCAGCTCAGAAGTTGTACCGCTAGAGCAAGATCTTTCTTATGAAGAACAGCCGATAGAGATTCTGGATTGTAGCGAAAAAGTCCTACGAAACAAGACCACTCACTTGGTGAAAGTTTTATGGAGGAACCACCAATTCGAAGAAGCTACATGGGATCTTGAGGATTTGATGACGGAGAGGTATCCTCATCTGTTTGTTAAAAAGTGATGAATTTCGAGGGCGAAATTCATTTTAAGGGGGGTAGAATGTAACACCCGAGACTTTTATTTTATATAAATCATCAAAGGAATCTTTCATTTTCTTGACTTTCTTTACACTAAATCGCGACCTTCCTCAATAGCTTGCGTCGTACGCAATACCGAGTTTCACTAAACAACGATATGCTATTAAAATATTATTAAAACTAGCCATTATGAATAGTAATAACCACTTTTTGAAATTTTATAAATTTTATTTTTCAAAATGGACTTCATTTTTGGATTCTAAATATCGAAATTATCCTAGGGTGAAAATTTGGTATTTTTTTGAAAACTTTCAATTTTTGATGAATAGTGAAACAACTAAGTGGTAGTAAAAAAAACTGAATTTTTCATAAATCATAATTTTACTGCTTCTGTGAGTGGAATTTCAAAAATCCAAGAGACACGGTTGATGTCAATAAGTAAAATTTGGTTCAATGAGATGAAAATAATTTTTTGGTGAATAGTAACTTTTTACTTTTATTTACCACGGTAAAAAGTTAATAGGGTAATTAAGGGTAAAAATGATATTATAATTATCTTAACACATGTAATAATTCTATTGGATAAGTTTAATTCGACCAAAAACAACCTTTGGAATAAAATATGACCATTTATGCCCATTTGGATTAGATTAGGACATTTATTATTAAATTATTTAAAGAAGGGTTAAAATAGTTAAAATCAAAGTTTAATAAGTATATCATTCTTAATATAGAGTTATACATAAGACAAATTTGACTAAAAATATTCATTAGAAAGCTAAAATTATTTCCTACATAATGATATTTTATTTGTAATTTTTATACTTTAAATAATTTAATTTATTTATGACACAAAGATGATGCAGTAATTATATTATTAATGAAATATTGACATATTTGCTGTTATAAATACTCAAATAAATATAATTTGAGACTTTTTATGAATTCACTAATTTTATAGGTTAATATGAAATGTTAGTATTGATTTAATTAACTTTTTTTGAACTAATCGTCCTGTTATTATTTTCAAAAAAATCAATTACTAAATAGTGTCAAAATTGACATAAAATAGTTTTTAAAACAAATATTATATTAGTAATTGTTATTTTATTCCTAAAAATCTAGGGATCGGCCAAATGACTTAGATAATGTTATATATATTAATAATAAACATCATGGGGTTAGTTTGGCTGCTTATAGTATGTTTATTAACCTTATAGCATAAGAACACAAGAAGACATGGTAAAAGTAAAACTATTTAACTTAATGTTAAATCTGAATTATAAGGTTAAAAAAGAACCTAGACATGTATAAATTATATTTGATGAGATTATTTCGACCCATACCCACCTTAGATTCGAAATAAATCAATTTGGAGCTATTTAAAACCGAATTTGACTTTATAATAAAATAATAGTTTTTGTTATTCCAAAGGTGCCCCTCTCCTCCCTTATAAAAGGGAACCTCCTCCCACTCTTCCTCACACCACTTTGAGCCTTCATGCTCGGCCAACCCCTGCCAATTTCTCCTATCCGCTTCCCTAAAGACATCCTAGAGATCCTGGTCATCTTAAAAGACCAATTTTAGTGTCCTAAAAGGAAGTCTCAAAGAAGCACTTCAAAGAAGAGGTAATGTCCGTTACCGATTATTTCATCCTTATTTCTTATTCCACTTCTTCTTATTTAGTTGTTTCATTAAGAAGTAATAACATCAATATCACTCATATACTGATATGTTATTATAAGTATGAAACAACCCTATTTCACCATCTATCCATCCTACGGAAAATGAAATCACCGCGCGTGCGTACGTACGGAATACAGTCTCCACGTCGTGGTGTAATCTATTTTACACCACCACCTTACTTGGATGGGTATAATGGTGTAAAAAATGAATATATATGATTATTGTGAAGTGATATTTATTCTGTTATAGTATACATACACTCCAATACAATTCCACCATCATGGGAACGATATCATCACTCGTGCGTACGTACGGAATACCGTCTCCACGATGTGATGCGACTCGTTCTACATGATCTTCATTGCATAATGATTATATAAATGAATTGAGTGAATACATATGATATATATTACACTAATACCATTCTGGAAATGAGGTATCTATTACTTAAAAAGAAGTATAAGAATTTATTCGACAAAACACGCATAAGAACAAAAAGTAATAAACACCTGAATAAACAAGTAGTAATGAAACATTACTAATAAGAAGCTAAGAATATGACCATATATGATATCATAAAAAAAATTATGATTCTGGAATAAGTCAATAACATTATTTAAATCATTATACAGGAGGTTCGGACACTTACGAAGCAAATCAAACCTAAGGTAAGGGAAATATCACAATCTCATTTTTATCCGAGATTGTTTATACTTTGGAATTTACTGGGGTGTATTTTATCATCCACATACATTTTTCCTGAATATGTAATATTTATATCTTTATACAATAGTTTATATCCAATTTTACCCTTCGGTGAGTTTTTAGAAAAATATATGAAAGGAATCTTTTGTCGTATTTTGTACGAGGTACTTTTTGACTTTTCCGAAAAAAGTACGAGAAGAATGTTTTTTTAAATTATAAAGCATGAATGGATTTTTAAAACATTATTTCAAAGGATCTTCCTTTACAAGTTTTCATGTTTATTTTTAATCAACTTCTTTTAGTTTAAAATTGTATGACATTTTATGAAAGGAAAATGTTTTTGAAGTTGAAAGGATATTTTCATCAATAATGGAGTTCAAGGGTTTTATCAAAATTATTTTTCATCTAAGATAATAAAGTGTTCTGTTTCTATCCCTATTATTAAATTGATTTGATTATGGTGTGATGAAATTATTTTTATGAATTCCTTTATCTTATATGAGTTGTTTTATGATGTCACGATGTTTATGATTCCAATTTTTATTACATGGGTTATGGTATGATGTATGGTTTATGATTTTGTGGCACACATAAGAATGGAATCATTATGAGATGGTGGGACCTATATCTCCCTCCAATGCATTGGGTAAAGATTTTATATCTCATTAGATATACATGGCTGGAATGGCAGGTTAAACCGGTTCAGTGAAGCAGGACTGAAACGACGAATGAACTTGGTTCAGAAATGGACTTTGTCCACTAAGACAGTCTTGGCAATTAGTCTTGACTAATAAGAAATGATTATCTATGATTATGTGTGTATTCCACAATGTTTCATGAATTATGTTTTGATTATTGGGATTATATTTCACTACTATGATTTATCCCATGTTATGAAATTTTGATCTTTTTTGCAGGTTAATATTTCAAAAAGTTATGTTCTTATGTATATGATGTGATTTATATTTCTTTTTTTTTACCCTTACTGAGCATTTGAGCTCACCCTTTTGTATGTTTTATTTCCCCAGGTCAGGAAGAAGGTTATTAAGTAGGATATTCCAAAAAGGGACTCTAGATATGATGAAATAAATTGGAGGAAAAGTAGATGCTTTATGAACCAGTTGTTTATGCTTTCCAGTTTCTAAAGACACTATACCTATACGGTCCTTTCATGTTTTTGTTATATGTTGTAAAAAGTGTGCTTCAATTTTGTAGTATTAACAATGTATATAAAGTATGGGTCATTATACTTATGGCAATATACCCACTTCTTTGAGGAAGGTTCTCAATCTTGTCAACAAAAACGTCAACTCTTTGCAAGATCAGGGTAATATAAACCTTGTCATAATCCTATTGAGACACATAGAAGGCTCTCTACAGAGACTACCATCTAATATAATGGAACCCTAGCTAGATGGAAACATGACCACCTCCTCATGCCAGTCCCTGGCTGCCTATGATTCGGGATCGCCTCGGAAGCGGAGAGGTAACTGATACTAAAACATGTATAAGGCACTAATCCTACTTGTGTCCTCTACTAGTACCACCTGTTGTAACTGCTGACCAACAGGTGGTGATATAGTTGGAACACTATCCGAAGGTACCATCTTGGTAAATGGTCTATGTATCGAAGACTCATCACCATATGGACCATCCTCATAGCCAAGAACTGATAAAGAATAGAATCTAGGATCGCTATCTGATCTCATGGTGTCTCAAATATGCGGAAAACTCTAGCCACAACCTCCATCTAGTTCTCAGCTACCTAGGGATCTGTCTTACCTCAGAACCTCAAAGCGCTCTACCACTGAAACTCGTGAAACAAGATTATTCGGTGTGCACCCTATATCGGTGGGGTTGGTGGCATCTGATTCCCAATGAGTGGTGGTGCTACTAGTGCACCACCCAAAGGTTCTAACACCGTAAAAGGGACATTAATCAAAGCATCATCACTCAGTGGGCCATTATTGTGTACTATATCATGAATCATGGGTGACTGTCTATATGGAGGAATCTTGAAATAAACAAGTTCACCACAGTCAATATGTTATACATGATGATCTGACTCAAAGAAATAAAAAAGAAAAACATTCCAAAAACACACGCAATTAGTATATTCATACACTGAGTCTGAAATCAGAATTTGAGGTCCTTGTGTATGGATACGTCGGACACTACACCAACACTAGATTTTCCAAACTGAAACCACACTCATAACACTCAACACAATTGCCACATAGAAAAGATCATAGTCCTAGTTTTTCGGTAGAACTGACTCCTTTGATACCACTTTGTCACGACCAATCCCCCAGGGCTCGTGCTGTGACTACACCTTTCCTGCCAGCCATTGGCCTGGGGATGGAGAAAAGTAACGAAAAGGAGTATCCATCAAACAGAAAGGCTTTTCTTATTAACATGTTCAGACCTAAAGACCCAGAACACAATAAGAAGAAACCACAAAGCAATCGTTGGTAGTAAAGGTGCACTAAAAGAAAAGAGTGATTAATGTAAAAGGGGCCATAATACAATCCTAAAAAAAGGTACATGTACAACTATAAAAGTACAAAATATCTCTTGGATAGTCCACTGAGGATCCTAACTGAAGGGTTGATACATCTCACTAACAATATTCCATGCATCACGTCAAGCCATATGGTCCACCTCCGAGTACTGTCCAGTCATCGCACCCTCAGCCTCAGTCAATGTTGTACATCATCTGCACAAGACAAAACATGGTGCGGGCATAACCCATGTAGGGGTGAGTATAATGATACTCAATAGGGACCCTAAGACCCCTGTAGGTCTCCCAAAGTTCCACAATGTAAAAGACACAAAAAATGACCTAAAACTCAAAGCATGAAGTGATAGACATCAACACTACTTAGGTATATTCTCATACATATACCAATGTTATCAAGTTATACTCAACTCATACATGAGGATAAAATACCACAATGGTAACACTACAAAGGTAGAAGTACCACACAGGTAACACCAAGAAGGTAGAAGTACCACACATGTAACACCACAATGTTAGAAGTACCACACATATAACACCACGAAGACATAAGTACCACATAGGTAACACCACAAAGATAAAAGTACCACAGAAGTAACACCAAGAAGATAGAATTACCACACGGGTAACACCACGAAGATAGAAGTACAACTCTAGTAACACCTCGAAGATAGAAGTACCACAGAGGTAACACCACGAAGAGAGAAGTACCATAGAGGTAACACAATGAAGTTAAAAGTACCACACAAGTAACACCACAAAGATTGAAGTACCACAAAGGTAACGCCGCGAAAATTGAACTACCACACAGGTAACAAAATGAAGATAGATGTACCATATATGTATCATCACAAACATAGAAGTACCACACAGGTAACATCACGTAGATAATACCATGAAGGTAAAAGAATCAACTCACACCAGGTCTAACTTAGGTGCAAAAGTATAGATGATTCACCATAAGATATATCATCATATTCTATTAAGAAGCATTATTGAAGACCCACACAGGATCGATATGTACTAACCCCCACTGACCCACATAGGATTTCACCCACATAGG
Organism: Viscum album; assembly: GCA_963277665.1. NCBI lineage: Eukaryota > Viridiplantae > Streptophyta > Magnoliopsida > Santalales > Viscaceae > Viscum > Viscum album. The sequence continues at coordinate 2,022,376,319 of OY728137.1, read as the reverse complement.
ATCTGTATGTGCTGACCCACACAGGATCGTCGAGCGCTGACCCATAGAGGATCTGATTGGTACTAACCCCCACTGACCCACAAAGGATCGGTATGCACTAACCAACACAAGATTGTTGAGAACTAACCCCCACAAGATCTGATAGTAGCTTACCCACAGAGGATCGATAGATGCTGACCCAAACAAGATCGATGTTCTACCATCACGTCACAGCCTGCCAATGGATTCCTTGCACCTCATGTGCTCGAGTTCTGTAGAATTTTCCCCTTGAGATATCAGTCATTCCTCGACCGCCACTAAGATCCACACATGAGTAACACAAAGGACCTTCATGTTATAAGTGTTCGAACATGGCACACGGTGCATCAATCAGACACCTGGTCGGTGAGTTATAAGTGTTTTAGTTCCAAGGGCCCAGTTGGATTTGAGTTCGATCCAACCGGGACATACTCCAACTATCTCCAAAACTCATGGTGAGTATACCCAAAGGACCATCTAGATCCATGGATCCCAACTCTATAGACGGTTCGTCAAAGTGACGTCGGTTTCACAAGATTTTTCCCTTCATGTGTTTCTCGGTCTGGTGGGGCTTGGGTCTGGTCTGACCTGGTGAGACCGACCCGGCCCGACCCAGTATGGGATGGACCGCGGGGGGCGGTGCCCGCTGGACTGAGGTACTACCCATCCCACAAGGGGAGGCCCACAATGGGTGGCCCGACCTGCAAGGTGGCGGCCTGCAAGGGGACGCGGCCCCCTAGCGTGCGGCCCATAGGGCTGGCAGCCCGGCCGCATGAGGTGCGGACAACGGTTTTCCCGAGCTGGAATGTGGGAAGGAATTTCACCCCTGTATCCCAAAAGGCCCAGAGGCCGTTCGACTTTGAGAAACGGCGGCACTATAGGGGCAACGCCCGATCGCGGCAGAACCCGCCAGGTAGGTGCAGGTTCTTCCTTCACCGTAGCTTCGGCTGCGACCCTCTTCTCACCAGTGGCGTGCTGGACAAGCCACCTCCCCTTCTGTGGCAGGCCGATATATCAGCCACCTTCTTTGACTGCTGCGGCTGACAAGCCGCGGCCCCTTTCTAAGCAGTGGCACGTGATGGAGCACTGCACCTCCTCCGTGGGTGGCCGATGCCAGCCACTCTGATGACCACCACCGCTTTGTGTCACGGCCTCCTCTTGTTGCGTGCATCGGTGTGTTGCCTCCATTGTAGTCAGTCGGTGCTTCCATGTCGACAGTCTTCAACGGAGGGCGTAGGGGTAGAAATGTAGCGGAGGGTTTAGGCCGAGTTCATTAGGTCCACACCCTCCATGTTAGCTCTTAATCATGAGGGGGGATTAAAGGATTCATGAAATTCACCTGAAATAAAAAAGAATCAAACCACTACCTCATGAACAATGGAGAAACGCCCATGGTTGAGAATGTGGGTCGGTGTTCTCCATCTCCCGCAGCTAGACTCCGACGACATCGATCGATCATTGATCTTTGGTTCAAGGATTCGGTGTCGATCGTCACCACTCATTGATACTTGCTCCGTCCTCTGAGGGTTTTTGTCTCGGCACTTTATCAGCACTTCTCTTCTTAGTGAAGCTTTCTGATGCCTCTCTCCATGCTCCATATAAATAGGAGAGGGGGAGGGCAAGTAACGACGTAGGGTATTAGTGGGGGATCACTAATTACGAACCTTCCTAACTTCCAAATGTTTCTGTAACATAGAATGGAACGGTCCAGTTATTTATTTTCTTGACATGCCATCGGTCCCACATTGCCGCTTGTCCGTTCGAGGAGAATAAATAAAGAAATAAAAAAACAAAGTTATTTTATTTATTCTTTTAAATTGTGAAAAAATCTAACTTTTTCTCCAAAAATACTGCGGTCAAAGTGAAGTCCCCCTTAAGTGAATAGTGGTGATTCAGATTCAACAGTGCCCTTATATTTTTAGTCCGATCACCGATAAAATTTTTTGGAAACTCCGCTCCTGCATTTACTGAACGTACACGAAAAAAGTAGTTCAGAAAATTATTAATAGTCACCCTCGGCTCGCATCGGTCGAGCTTAGTCTTTGCCTAAGGAGAAAATGTCATCACGAGATCAACGGTACATCAGGATTTTCAATCTGAGTTACCATTTAGAATTTATGGATTTTACATTTAATAATTTCTAGTTAATTATTTTATCGATGGTCAAAAACTAACTTTCACTGGTTGCCCTTTCTATCCAATGTTAGTATCTTCCTAAGGAGAGCATACACTCACGTGCTCAGTGGTGGTCTCATATTTTAAATCCAAGTCACCATTTTTGAGTTATTAGCATTTGAAAAATAAAATATCTTAATTTAATTATTTTATTTATGGTTATTCCATTTTTGGGTTTTCTTACAGGAGGCCTGTACTGACTAAACATAAGTCGTACCTAGGGTAAACCCGCCATCCTGAATATAACAATTCCCTCGGATTTCAAATCCAACAACCGTTTAAGTGTAATTATACTTTTTGAAGACAACTGCAAATGCATGCTAATTAAAGCTTAAAAAACTTTGACAAATCATTCCTAGAACTCTAGGTCTCCGAATCACGCGTTGTTAGATTCTGTGGTCTTGAAATAATTCCATATAATTAAAAACAATTATATGAAAATTCCAGAACATTATATTAGAGAGTCTGGGTAGAACTATTTAAAGATGAGTTCTTTGAAACAATTCAAATCAAATAACACATTTTTATCTTCTTTTACCACTGAATCACAACATTGATTGTTAGAAAACCTAAACCTAAACATTGTGCACTTCACCTTAAGTTTCTTATATGTATCTAAAAAGTTGAATATTTTATCAATATTGTTGAGAAAAGCCTAAAACACTTGGGGATCATTTTAACCCTCAATGGATTTGGGTCTTATCATGTGATAACTCTCAAGATTGATCCCGATATCCTCTATATCCTATTTGTTCCTTAATAGATGAGTTCTGGACATGTAATATGTATTTTTATGTGACACAAAATGCTCACATAATAGCATCTATAAAATTATGATCCATCATATGATTTTGTTAAGGAGGAATCATTGTCCCTCTTATTGAACCCATGGAAGACATCTCATAGGAATTCTAGTATATACCAAAAATAGAAGAAACCATAATATGATAGGATAGTCTTGACTCAAAACTACAAACCATAAGAAAACTTGAAGTTAAGATCAATAACTCAACATATAATACATATATCCTAACATCCCATGGTAAATTGAGTGTCATTGTTAAAAGATCTCTTTATGCACTCATGGAATCCTACATATTGAGTATCAAAAATACTATCTCACGTTTTTCAAACATCCTAAGATAAGGCATCTTGAGTTAAAACTAACTTTTTATAAATAAATTCAATGAATAAGCATGGTTTACCCTCAGAAACAAGTACCCAAGTTGATCTTCCACATACCTGAAGGGAATAATGTGTCACTAAAGGCGACCAACTAGAACCCTGAAATCAAACAAAAACTGTAGGAAATGACTTCATTGAACATGAACAAGACAAATTGAATATAAACATAGTATAGAATAAATTGGACTTATAACCATAAAAATATACCAAATAATTAAAATAAAACAAAATTAGTAATAAATATTTAAAAACATGATGAAATGAAATTGTATAGCTCCAAAAAAGGAAAACCAAAATGAATGAAAAATATTTCTATGAAATGTGGGAAATATCCCACCATCTAACCACCAACTACAAAAACTTAGATGACATAAGCATTTAATATTCAATGTGGTGACTTTCCTTTCCATGTATCTAAAGTCATAACTTGGTATAACCACCACCGAATGGGTGTGTAGGCTGTGATCTAAACAGGATCAAAAGTATCCCACATAGTTGTTCCATATCACGTCACTGTACAAAAAATCCCATTATGATAATTTTAAATAAACCATAGCATGATAAGAAGAAAGATAGTTTTATATGAAAATTATGTAAAATGTCTCCCTATTTACAAAAATTTAAAAAAATACATGTAAAATTTTTTCAATGAATAATTTCAATAATAATATATAAAAAGAAAAGAAATATGTATCAAAACCAAATATGTATAGCCCAAACAGAGTGTAAAATAGTCCAAAGATCACATCAGGGAAATATAGTAGACTAATCATACAATAATTAATTTCTATTTTATAGCAAGGTCCATAGAACACATTACAATGTAAGTGAGGATCACCCCACGAGTGAAACCCCCAAAATATTTCAAAAAAATACCCTAGAACATCTATCATAAGGTGAATAGGAAAAACCTAATTTGTGAACATCCACACATTAAAATGGGTGATATTGCTATGATAAACCTTTAGGCAAAATACACAAGTCTTCCCATGTGATTAATTTCTCAAATCATTTCAAGGGGTTTTAGATTTAAGACACATTTCCACAACCCTTTATCCCACTAAATCATGATACAAAAACTTAGTTCACAAACCATTTACAATGATTTGAAAGTACATCTTTTTCCATTACATAAAACCAAATTAAAAACCTTCCCATACCATAGATAAATATAATAAAAAAATCAATCATTCCAATTAAATTATAAAATAAATGTATAAAACCAAAGAAATATGGTTCATCCAATATAAGAATGAGATGCAACAACTTACCACAAACTCATTCTAAATTCTACCCACAACAATATTCAAAAACACGAAAGGATTGTAGAGACAATAATGGAGGCCCTAGTAATTATTACCATATATCTAAATCACATTCCATAATAAAAAAGATCTAGTAGAGAGGTTATATAAATCCTACCTCAATAAACAGACTCGGTGCACAACAACGACATGAGGGACATCCAAGAGGGCAATATCACACAATAGACTTTGAAAGGATGACACAAATGGTTCCATAGGGGAAATGAATTCACAAACACAGAACAACATTTCTACCACAACAGAGAAATAATGAATTAGAAAGGACTCTTACTAGACATATGAAATGAAACTAAACCATAGACCAAATACTTAATAATTCATTCCAAAAGAGGAGGAGGCACTAAAATTTACCCAAAAGAGACTAGGGTTAGAGTAAATGAATAACAAGACTGAATGAATTACGATTAGCGATTTTAGTGTACAAAACCAAATGGGAATGAAGGGTTTATGACATAAGGTAGGTATTTATATCATAAATTCCCCATGACCCACATACACTAAAAATATGTCATCTTGGGTTAAATGGCCCAAGGGTTTATTTTACGACATAAAAGATGGTATTATGGATTAAAAGGAATTTATTATGTAAAAATGGATTTATGGAATGTATGATTTTTACTTCATATACCATTTCACGAATAGTTTCCATTGAATTAATTATTAAATAATCTATAACATATGACATAAATCTTTTTAATAATTAGTTCTAGTCCTCATGTTCAACAAAAACTCCCAAAAAACTTCTATTCTATTTGAATCTAAAAAACACACTCTTATACCAGAAAAGGGTATACCGTAAAAATACAATATGTTACATTATCACTAATAACTCTCATATCAATGTGAATAATTGCAATATACACCATCCCCCACAACGCACCACATTACTCTCACCGAAATCACCATATTAATTCTTAATCAAATAATCATACATAACATTCCCATTATCCAATTTATATGAAATCCAAATGTTGTAATTTAGAAATAATTCCATCTGCCATCACTTATAGTGGTTTAAATAGAACTGGTAAAATATATAACTCAATATATTGTGTTCTAAAAAGACTATAAATTTCTCAAATTTTGGTAATTATATCACAACATCAGGGAAAACACAACAACCATAAGATAAGGATCATGGGTAGCATAGTTATTTGAATTACTCCATAACTATAGAAACTAATAAGGGATAAACACTCTATACTTCCTTAAAAAATCACCAAAGATATGAAACAAATCATCCCAATAAACAAAAGATAGAATACCATCATTCAAAAAATAAATAACAAAATAATTGACCAATTATTTACTTCAGGTAGTCAATAATAAGATAGAGCTGGTTAGTCCATAAAAGACATTGATCCTTTATAGTAAAAACTTTTAAATGATTCAAAACCTGATATAATCCATTTATGAACCTATGGTAATATAATTTTTAACCATGGTAACTCTAAAATCCAAAAAAATCCATGCATTTTACCCAATATTAGTATGCCATAATCATTTATGGGTCCACAATTACTCCATACCAATACCTAACATGTCTTAGCAATTGAACCACATAGTATCAAATCATATACATAAATAAAATCCATTATATTTTATAACACAGAAGTACTCTCAAAATGGATTGCATATGTTATGAATTCTCATCTTATAAACTAGAATAAATAATAGTATCATTGATGAACACCACTATGAATTGATCATTAAATGAATATAACACATAATTTATTATACCTATGGAATAGTCTAGATATTTTTTAACACTAAATGAAATCAAAATAAATTCATAATTCCCATAGTGACATTTGAAATAAGACTTCATTATATCCTCATAATTCACCCACACATGATGAGATCCTAACCAAAAATTGATCTTTGTTAACCAGTAAGATCCCATCAGCTAATTGAACAATTCATCATTCCATGAAATAGGATAGTGTTTCATTGTTATCACTTTGGAAAAGTAATGATAATAGATGAAAAAAAAACAAATTTATAACATATAGATTCATTATTATATTTGGAGAACCCAAACAAGACACTATATGAATAATAAAAATTTTCTATATAATATCGTCAATATAAATTCCAATATACCATTCTAAGAAGGAACATGTTATATACAGACATCGATATTGAAGTGATACTTGTCTCCAACAATATCTATTAATCTATCTCACCTCCAGGGGTTAGCATCAATGCCCATTTATGGAATAAATTAGGATACTCTCCCACAAGCTTGGGAAATAACACTTTCTAATAGTCCACTATACCAACCATCCTCTCAACCATCAGGGAATATAAGGACTCAGTGGGCCTCTATATTAATCGAGTTCTCACACGCTGAAAAACAATTATTTCTCTCCATTAACATCCACTATTAAAAAATATATCCAATGTGCCACTTGAAACGGGAGACCACTTCAGGCGGTATCTAACTTTAATTAAAAAACTCTACCTATCGCCCCCCAACCCAACCCTCCTCCAGCTCAACCTCTCCCATCTTCAACATCCTTCCCTTGCCAACCCTCGCTTCACCACCACCGCCACCGTATCCCCCCCCCCACCATCTCCCCCACCCACCATCTCCTTAGATGTTGGCCTTCACCGCAGCCCTCTCCCTCACAGTGCCTTACCTCACCCATCATTATTGCCCTCTCCTTCGCACTGCCTCACCATACCCGATCGCTGCACCCCCTACCGGAGGCACCGCCACTCCTCTCTACACCATCCCCAATCTGGCCACTGCCTACCATCATCACCATCCCCTCATGTAATCCATAATTTCATATTTATATCCCTATTGTGTAAACCCTAATTTTGGCTTTATAGTTTTGATTTTGTGTACCATCCTCTGTTTATCAGTTTTTATTCTACTTCCCTTCCGATGAAGCTCGACTCATACTATACTATCCACATACTTTTACATCAACTCAATGGAATAAAAAATATATTGTGGCTAGGGAAATTCCAAATTATACTTTCTAAAACATATATATATGCTATGTATATATGTGTTATGAATATATGATTTTCATATACAAGATATATATTTTTTTATTCCAATTTATTCCCTTTTTCAAACATTTATGTTATATATATATATAACATGTATATGTTAATGTCATAAAACATGGGACGAAAATTATATGTATTCTGTATATATGTGTGTGTTTGGGTTTTATATATACTTCCATTTATTTTGGGGTTATATAAATATGGTCCCAATTTTGGTGTTTAGTTTTATCCAATATGTAATTCTAGTAATAATGTTCTCAAAATTTTGTTGGGATTACCTTATTTTTATCTCCAATTTAATCGCACTTTCTCCATCAACACCCCCCACTGATTCTGAAAATTGATGATCTAGATACATAGGTATGAACCTTTTCTCGCTTGTAACTGCCATCAAATCGGGTCAATCCCTCAGATGTGGCTGCACCCAATTTCTCTAGTATCTGGCTCCCACATTTTATCAAATTCCAAAATATTAAACCATATTTATAGAGCATTATATTGTTTATAATTTTAAATTTCATTCATTTTATTCTTCTAATTTTTCTCACTACAATATTTTTGTGATTATTTTATAACATCTAATTTTACTCACTGCAGTCATTTATATGATTCCATTGGATCAAATTTTGCTTAATCTCTAGAACATTATACGTTCTCTATGATGTAATTTATAAATTATTCGAGATCTTCCATATTAAATTTAATATTGATGACATAATTAGATTTTTTTTGAATCTGTAAATCCAAGAAGGTGGCATTAATTTATTTAAACAAATAGGGGTATAAAATAGCTTAGTATTGAGACTTACCTAACCAAGATGGAATCTAAAAGTTGTGGTTATAGTCATTAAAGATATAAATTTAAATCATCCTAGCATAATCCATGGGGATAAGATCTTTAATCTGATCAAGATGATCAACTACATTTGCAATAGGCATATTTTCCAACTCTGATGGAATTATCCTTGTGGAGGTAATGTCCAGGTGGAGTTAATGGGTTTATACATCTAAATTGTGGTCTAAAAATTAAGATGAGACTACCTAGATATAAACCATTTATCATGTGGAATAATGGATCTCTAATAGCCTCTAATAGTCATCCAAATAGATGATCCAATGTAGAACAACATTCTTCTTAGAAGACTCTCACTAGTGCAGAAAACGATTTTTACGTCACCATTTTTTACGTCGGTTATATAAAACCGACATCATAATATGTAAAACGAGGTTTTTTACGTCGGTTATTTAATAACCGACGTAAAAACCTGTGTTCTGTACAGCTTTAACGTCGGTTATTTTTATAACCGACATTATTAATCGCGCGGCTTCATTTTTTACGTCGGGTATACATTAACCACCGTAAAAAACAGAAGCGGGGGGTGTTTGTTACGTCGGTTATTCAATAACCGACGTAACAAATCGACATATGTACGAGTTATTACGTCGGTTATTCAATAACCGACGTAAAAAACGCGGTTTTTGAAGGCCTTTTTACATCGGTTATAAAATAACCGACGTAAAAAAAGAATCCGCAGATGTTTTTGACGTCGGTTATGGAATAACCGACGTAAAAAACACGGATTTTGAGCCCTTTATAACGTCGGTTATAAAATAACCAACGTAAAAAAAGAATCGGAGGAAGGTTTTTACGTCGGTTATAGAATAACCGACCTTATAAATGTTTTTACAAAAATTATAACGTTGGTTATTGAATAACCAACGTGATAACTCATTTAAAAATTTACCCAGACCCGTGGATTGTCATTCGTGAGTTTACCTTCGACAGTCGCGACTCGTCTCTCTCGCGCGTAAACCCGAATCGGCTCGTCCATTTCGTTGGTTTAGATTCGTTTTGCGATCATCGTTTCTCATATTTAATCTCCTCGGATCAATCATCTAAACTCGCAGCACTCAGGTAATCCTCCCACTCGTTCGTTTTTTTTTCACGGATAGTATATATATATGTGTTGTGATATTTTTGTTGAAACTAGCTAGGATTCTTCGATTGCGAACCCTTTTAACTCGTTTTGGCACCATAATCTTATTTATCATCCCTAGATCTATTAGTTCGACTTGCAATATTGACTAATTTTATGATTTCACTAATTTTTCATCGTTTTCTATAAATCCCCGAGAGGGTTGGGGCGTGTCCATTTGGATGGGTTTCCCTTTTACAGTTGTTACTACTTTATTCACACACAACCATGGCATAGGTGCATGGATATGGGATGACATCACCATTTTCACCCCCTGCAAACAAAGTTTCACGAGGAGGACTCGCCAGATTTCCCCTCGGCATGTTAAAAATTTTAGATACCCTCTTTTCCGCAAGTAAAAAATTAACTAGTTTTTTCTTCACTACTTATCCTAAACAAATAAAACCACCATTCTTTCTAGAACTTCTACTAGATCCATTGCATCCATCAACATACATATTTGGATCTGAAAGCATCCCTTAAGCCTTATGTTCGATGCTAACATCCTTTACTGATCTATAGAAAATATGGTGGTCTGCTAAGATCTCCATTTAAAAGTCAAACCCCACCAATTATTCATCCTCATCATGAGAAAATGGCACAACATCTGAATTTCTGATTCAATCTCTTGGGTCACTAAACAAACATTAACTCCTTCAAATCCACACCTGGAATAGACAACCTAATGTCGAGTTCCTTCTCTATCTATTGAAACTCAGTTCTTCCTCCACACCTAAAAACATTCTTTGAATGGCCCAAATTCTTGTTATGGTAAATTTTCAGTGATTCCAGGGGGGGTGAGAGGGCTATCAAGAGGGTTGGGGGGTGTCCAGGGGGTGTCCAAGGGGGTAGGGTGTGGGGGGTGGTGTCCAGGAGGGGTGGGGGCTGTCCAGAGGGGTCGGGGGGTGTCCAGGGGGGTTTACAAGGGGGTGGGTGGGTGTGGGGGGCTGTCCAAGGGTGTGGGTGGGTGTTGGGGGGTGTCCAGGGGGTGTCCAAGGGGGTAGGGGGTGGGGGTGGTGTTTTGGAGGGGTGGGGGGGGGGTGTCCAGAGGGTTGGGGGGGTGTCCAGGGGGGTGTCCAAGCAGGTCGGGGGTGGGGGTTGTGTCCAGGAGGGGTGGGGGTGCTTTCTAGAGGGGTCGGGGGCTGTCCAGAGGGGTTGGGGGGTGTCCAGGGTGGTGTCCAAGGGGATGGGTGGGTGTGGGGGGCTGTCCAAGGGGGTGGCGGCCTGTCCAGATGGGTCGGTGGGGTGTCCAGGGGGGTGTCCAAGGGGTTGGATGGGTGTGGGGGGCTGTCCAAGTGGGTGGCGGCCTCTCCAGAGGGTATTTGGGGTTGTCTGGGTGGGTGGGGGGATGTCCAGAGGGTTGGGGGATGTCCAGGGGGGTGTCCAAGGGGGTAGGGGTGGGGGTGGTGTCCAGGAGGGGCGGGGGGCTGTCCAGAGGGGTCGGGGGGTGTCCAGGGGGGTTTACAAGGGGGTGGTGGGTGTGGGGGGTTGTCCAAGGGTGTGGGTGGGTGTTGGGGGGTGTCCAGGGGGTGTCCAAGGGGGTAGGGGGTGGGGGTGGTGTTTTGGAGGGGTGGGGGGCTGTCCAGAGGGTTGGGGGTGTCCAGGGCGGTGTCCAAGTAGGTCGGGGGTGGGGGTTGTGTCCAGGAGGGGTGGGGGTGCTTTCTAGAGGGGTCGGGGGATGTCCAGAGGGGTCGGGGGGTGTCCAGGGTGGTGTCCAAGGGGATGGGTGGGTGTGGGGGGCTGTCCAAGGGGGTGGCGGCCTGTCCAGAGGGGTGGGTGGGGTGTCCAGGGGGGTTTCCAAGGGGGTGGATGGGTGTGGGGGGCTGTCCAAGTGGGTGGCGGCCTCTCCAGAGATTATTTGGGGTTGTCTGGGTGGGTGGGGGGGCTGCCCAGAGGGTTGGGGGATGTCCAGGGGGGTGTCCAAGGGGGTAGGGGGTGGGGGGTGGTGTCCAGGAGGGGTGGGGGCTGTCCAGAGGGGTCGGGGGTGTCCAGGGGGGTTTACAAGGGGGTGGGTGGGTGTGGGGGGCTGTCCAAGGGTTTGGGTGGGTGTTGGGGGTGTCCAGGGGGGAGTGCAAGGGGGTAGGGGGTGGGGGTGGTGTTTAGGAGGGGTGGGGGGGCTGTCCAGAGGGTTGGGGGGTGTCCAGGGGGGTGTCCAAGTAGGTCGGGGGTGGGGGTTGTGTCCAGGAGGGGTGGGGGTGCTTTCTAGAGGGGTCGGGGGCTGTCCAGAGGGGTCGGGGGGTGTCCAGGGTGGTGTCCAAGGGGATGGGTGGGTGTGGGGGCTGTCCAAGGGGGTGGCGGCCTGTCCAGAGGGGTCGGTGGGGTGTCCAGGGGGGTGTCCAAGGGGGTGGATGGGTGTGGGGTGCTGTCCAAGTGGGTGGCGGCCTCTCCAGAGGGTATTTGGGGTTGTCCGGTTGGGTGGGGGGCTGTCCAGAGGGTTACGGATGTCCAGGGGGGTGTCCAAGGGGGTAGGGGGTGGGGGGTGGTGTCTAGGAGGGGCGGGGGGCTGTCCAGAGTGGTCGGGGGGTGTCCAGGGGGGGTGTTATATCTTTCTATATTTTGTTTAAAAAATAATATTCAAGCATATTTTTTTAAATACACATCGATTTGTTTTATATTTCAAAATTGTTTACATTCAAATTATGATTTTTTTCATATAAACATATATTTGTCTTATCTAAAAAATATATATATTTTTGATATTTTTATAGGTAATAATGAGTCGAAGTTGGATTACGGCACATCGAATGAGCAATGAATATGAGGAAGGTGTTGATGCCTTTTTGGAATTTGCTAAACAAAATGTTCCAAGTAGTGACATTTTTTTCTGTCCATGCCTGAAATATCTGAATATGAAGAAGTTGAAAAGTAGAGAGATAAAAGATCATCTGATTTGTCATGGTTTCAATCCGAGTTACAACCCTTGGATTTGGCATGGCGAAACTGGACAGAATGTCACTGATGATAATGAATCGCAAGATGGTAACTCCGATGGAATTGAAGAAATGATTCGCGATATTGTAGCAGAACAAATTGAGATAGAACCGAAAGTTGCACGTCTATATGGTGATGCCGAAAAACCATTATATCCTGGTTGTACAGATTTTACGGTTTTGTCGGCGGTGTTAAGATTGATTAACCTGAAGGCGAAACATGGATGGAGTGACAAGAGTTTTACAGAGCTGCTACAATTGATGAAAGACATTCTTCCAAAAGATAACGATATTCCAGATTCACATTATAAGGCCAAAAAAATATTATTCCCAATGGGATTGGGATACAGGAAAATACATGCATGTGAGCGGGTATGTGATGGAAAAAATACGTCATACATTTATTTGCTAATTCACATGATGCAAAAAGGTTAAGATGGCATGCTGATGAGCGGGTATGTGATGGAAAAATACGTCATCCAGCTGATTGTCCACAATGAATGAAAATTGATGCCCAGTACCCTACATTTGGAAATGAAATTAGAAATCTGAGACTAGGCTTGTGCACAGATGGAATGAATCCATACCGAACCCTCAGTAGCACACATAGTTCATGGCCTGTTTTATTGGTAATTTACAACCTCTCTCCTGAAGTTTGTATGAAGCGCAAATATGTCATGTTGAGTATCATGATCTATGGTCCAAAGCATCCCGGCAATGATATTGATGTATACTTGTCACCGCTGATTGATGATTTGAAACTGTTATGGGCTGATGGTATTAGGGTGTATGATTCTTATAAAATGGAATATTTTCAACTGCATGCAGTGCTTCTATTCACTATAAATGACTTCCCAGCATATGGAAATTTGTCTGGATACAGTGTTAAAGGGCATAAAGCATGTCCAATTTGTGAACAACAAACGTCATATTGTCAATTGCATCATGGGAGGAAAACAGTGTACATGGGTCATCGAAAGTTTTTGCCTATGGATCACCCTTATAGAAGACTAAAAAAGGCATTCAATGGCTCACAAGAATTTGATACTGCTCCAAAACCTTTATCCCCAGATTTGTATTTTGAGAGGGTGAAAAACCTTGATGTGGCATTGGGAAAGACACAGAAATCTGGTAATGATAGACATATTTGGAAGAAAAGGTCAATATTTTTTGAGCTACCATATTGGAGGTATCATGAAGTCAAACATAATATTGATGTCATTCACGTGGAGAAGAATATCTGTGATTCTTTGATCAGAACATTTCTAGATATTAAAGGAAAGACAAAAGATGGGTTGAATGCAAGGTTAGACCTACTATCAATGGGAATACGTTTGGAGTTAGCTCCCACACCTAAAGGAAGACGAACATTTCTTCCCCCGACTTGTCATACATTATCGAAGAGGGAGAAAAGTAGCTTCTGTCAGTGTCTTCATGATATCAAAGTGCCTCAAGTTTATTCTTCAAATGTAAAAAATTTTGTCTCATTGAAAGACTTGAAGTTGATAGGTATGAAATCACATGATTGTCACGTCATGATGCAACAAATTCTACCAGTTGCACTGCGTGGAATATTGCCCATCCGTGTCAGAAAGACTATAATGAGGTTGTGTTATTTTTTCAATTCAATTTGTAACAAGGCGATTGATGTGAATGCTTTGAACATTTTGGAAAATGATGCAATTTTTATACTTTGTCATTTGGAAATGTATTTTCCTCCAACTTTTTTTGATATGATGGTGCATTTAATGATTCATCTGGTTCGAGAAATAAAGCTTTGTGGACCTGTATATCTTCGTTGGATGTATCCTTTTAAAAGGTATATGAAAATATTAAAGGGATATGTTAAAAATCCATATCGACCTGAAGCCTCCATTATTGAAAAGTATATTTCTGAGGAGGTAGCAGAGTTTTGTACGAGCTACTTGGCTACGGCGCAACACATAGGTTTGCCTCCATCTCGCCATAAACGGGTTAATAATGAGGGAAAGGGGATTCGTGGCTTGAAAGTCAAATCACTGTCAGCTGAACAGATGAAGAAGTTAGAATCATACATCTTGAATAACATAGCTGATGTTCAATCGTATATCACATTGCATATTAATGAGTTGAAACAATGTCATCCAAAGAAGAAAGAAATGTGGATTTTGAATGAGCACAACAAAATTTTTTTGCCATGGTTTAAAAAGACCTTGCTTGGTAGATCAGATATATCAGAGACATTAAAATGGATAGTGGGTGGTCCATCTTTAAATGTGATAACATGGTCCGCTTATGACATTAATGGCTATACATTTCATACGAAAGCTCAGGACAACAGAAGTGCAGTTCAGAATAGTGGTGTATTGGTGTTTGCAGAAGCAATGCATTTTTCGAGTGCTAAGGACAGAAACCCAATTTCGGCATCAAGTGCATATTATGGAGTGATTGAAGACATATGGGAGGCTGATTACTTTAAAATTTATGTTCATGTTTTTAACTGTAAATGGTTTATCGGTAACAACAGTGTCAGACACGATGAATTTGGAATGACACTTGTTAATCTGAATAGATTGGAAGACACAGCTGATTCTTTTATAATGGAAACACATGCCAAACAAATTTTCTATGTAGTAGATCAATCAGATATGCAGTGGGCTGTTTTTTTACAAGGGGAAAAATAATATGTTGGTGAGGATGAATTTGATGAAGATGCTGATTTATGTGACATCCCTACTTCCATGGAAATATTAACAGAACATAATGATAAGTATGTTGAATACATGGTTTGTGCCATAAGGAATGATCACGACGAAAGAATTTGGGAAAACAATCCAACTGTACATTCCAAAAATTACAGGTAACACATGTTTATTTCTTGTTTACATTTAGTTTTTTCATATAATGTTAGATATTGTAAATTTTTTACTTATTAAAACATGTATCAAACCAAAATGATAAAACAATAAAAACCGTAATGAGGAGAAGTCCTGGGCGCACCGGCTGGCCGGTGGTGGATCACCGGTTGGCCGGTGGTCCAGACAGCAAAGCTCTGTCTGGTCCACCGGCCGGGTGGTGGTGATCCAGCGGCCGGCCGGTGGTCCAGACAGAGAGGAAGGCTCTGTCTGGTCCACCGGCTGGCCGGTGACACCAGGCAGTGGGCAAGTCTACTGCATGGGTCCTCCGGCTGGCCTGTGAGCTCACACCGGCTGACCGGTGGACTCAGTGAGTCCAATTTTCATCTTTCTTGGGCCAACTCCTTGGAAACCTTTTGCCTATCAACAAAAACACTTGAAAACATGTTAGAACATAATAAGAGTGATTGTGATCATTAAAATCCAAGAGAGAGGGGTAAAACAGACTGTGTTTACCATGTTTATCATTGTTTAACATGCTTACCATATTACCAATGTTTACTATTATGTAATTTAGTACACTTTTCTATTTTCTGATTAAGTAGTATTACAATATTTGAATTTGTATATTTGTGAACTAATGTTTTTTTTTTTGATTTGAAGGAAAATGACAGATCAATCAGTTGATCAGCCCCATGATTCTGGAGATGAGCATATTGGTCATACATCTGGGGAGGAACATTCACATGCTCCTATTACAAAAAAGAGTTCAAAGGTTGGTAAGCGTGGGTGCACACGTTTACCAAAATTATCACTTGCCCGTACGAAGGAGGAGAGGATAGTCATGGAGTTTGATGATGATGATCTTCCTAGAGGTCCAAATGCTAAAGATTTTAAGGGTTTTGTAGCAACTCAGGCTAAGAGCAAAGTAAGCATTCTCTATGATGATTTGAGAAGTGTGGATAAGGCGATAATTTCTCAGCTGTGGGTGACCATTTTGGTAAGATCATTTTCTATTGTTTGACTGTTCTTTAAATGTTTCTAGTATATATAATATTTTTAACCTCTTTTTTGTCAGATGACATTTGATATTCCTGACACTGGAGGAGTCAGGAAGAAATGCTTATCGTTGGCTGCTAGGAGATGGAGGGATTTTAAATCAACCCTCTCATCTGATTTAATTTATGGTCATAGGAGTCGTGAGAATCCATGTCGTATATATCCTTTTATAGATGAAGACACATGGAGACAATTTTTTGAAAGTAGAAGAAAAGAATCATTTTTGGTAAGGGCAATGTAAACTTTTATAAGCTTTCTTATATAAATGATCTTATTATTGTTTTGTTAATGATTACTTATTCTTAATTTACATCAAACAAGGAAAGCTCATCAAGAGATCCAATCTAAAAATGTATACCCTCATAGTTTATCTCGGGGAGGGTATGCATTATTATAAGAACAAATGATGGCAGAAAAATTTCAACAACTAAGAGCTGAGTCTTCAAGCTCTGGAGAGGTGGCCCCTCCATCCCCTCCATATAGACATGAGAAATGGAAAAGAGCTCGGAAGGGCAAAAAAGGACAATATCTTTCGGAAGAATCGAGACTCGTAGGTGAGTGGATTGTAAGATATCTATTTTATTTATTTAAGTTTACTATTTTCGTCATATATTTCCAATCATTATAGAAATGTTCAATTAATAATTACAGGACTCTCTTGAGGAGCAGAGTTCACAGGGGACATTTACACCATCTGGGAGGGAAGATTTTTATCTGTGGCATTGGGAAAGCCCGAACATCCTGGCCGTGTAAGAGGATATCCGGCAGGTGTATCGGTAAGAAAAGTGTTGCCACGTTCCTCAACTTCTAACGTTGAGGGAGTTTATAAAAAAAATAGAATCCTTGGAGGCTGAAGTCCATAATATTAATGCGACAATGGAGGACAAGATTAGAGCATCGGTGCGGTTTATGTTTGCAGACTTGCAAAGACAATTTCAGGGTGCAGCTCCCACTCCACCTCTCCCAGTAGCTCCCACTCCCCCACCTCAGCCTGCGGACCCCATTTTTGATCCTCCTCCTCCGCCGCAGCTACCTACTTATTGTGAGTTGTATGTTGATGATCCTCAACATCATATAGTTTCATATGGGATGGTATATTGTATAGGAGATACAGTTCATCATCAACAGTTAGAGGTAGAGAATCAGAGGGTCACTGTACATGATATTATAGATAGATCAGCTCGGATACCATTACCTACAGATGAGGTGACGACAGTTGGACATAGTATCAGCCATTTTTTACTTTGGCCATCCAGAATTCTTCGACTCATTACCATAGAGGTATGGATGTTATATCTTTTATTTTATATTTTTATTAATGTTTTATCATTTGAAAACTAATATATTTTTCAATTTATTTTTACAGGAATACTTCAAAGGTAAAGAAATACTGTATAGACAACAACAAAGACAGATAGCTATGACATCAGATGCAGATACTAGCAGTCTTGACAAATTGTGAAGATATTCAAATTTGTTGGCGGATAATTATGACTTTACAATGGAAGTTCATGTCTGTGGACGTGAACTAAGTGTGGGGATTATGAAAACTGATATCATGGAGTTTGTCACTGGAGATAAGTTGGGCATCAACGTGGTGCAAATTTTTATCATGTAAGTCTTAACACCTTTTCCTTGCGTTATATTTATTAAAAATGTATACTTATGTCTGCTTTGTATTAGGTATCTGTATAAAATTTGTGAGAGGAATGAGCTGACAGATGTATATGGATTCGTGGACCCACAATTGATTTCCCCTGAAGCATGTGCATTGGATGAGGAACAAAGAATGATTTATATTGCTGATAGAATTGAAAATAATGTAATCACACAGTGTTGGATGATGCCTTTTTGTGAGAGGTATGAAACACATCCCTCTCAAAGAGTTAATTATCTTTTAACATAAAAAACCACTAATGTTAAATTTCCTTTAATAGGGATCATTGGATGTTAGGGGTTTTTTGCCCTAGGGAGAAAGCACTTTATTGGATATGCTCTCTCCATGATGATGTGCGAGAAATTTTTAAGAATATATTGGAAACGTAAGTTTCAATTTCACAATAGTTTTATATATTATAATGAATTTTAAATTTACCCCATTCGTATTATTTTCTAACAGGGCATGGGTCCACTTTCGAAAAAGTGCAAAGAAAAGGAATTTCAAGATCAAATATGTACATGCGAAGGTAAATATCCATTTATAATTTGTACATTTTGATTTATTACATAAAAATAATATATTGAATTTACACTCATTCAAACAGAAATGTCATGAGAAACAAGGCATCATCGAATGCAGATATTACATGTTAAGATTTATGTATGAAATAATAACAACTGGGACAGATCTGAGTTTTGACCTGGTAAGATTTCCTCTTTCTCATAATATTTCAATTTGATTTATTCATTATACACGTTGACTACTATCCTTTTCCTTTGTAGCTTTTTGATGACCCTCAACCCTTTACTGCTGAAGATATCAAACACTTACAAGTGGAGTAGTCAAATTATTTTACAGGTTTGATTTACTTTTAGTTGTTTGTAATGTAAAATTTAATTTTGAATATTGTCAATGTAATTGTGTATTTCGTATTCGTTTAGGTTGGATTTAGTTTTTTATGAAGTTGACAGTGTATGTTTAGAATGTTATATAAGTGAATGTTTAATTTCTCTACTTCTTGTTTTGGTCTACTGTTGATGGTTTTTCTGGTCTGGATTTTGGTATGGGGGGAGAGGTTCCAAGGGGGTGGGTGGGTGTTTGGGGGGTGTCCAAGGGATATGGGAGGGGTGTCCAAGGTGTGTTTGGGGATTTCCTAGGGGTCGGGGGTGTAAATGAGGGTGGGGGTGTCCAAGGGGTGGGGGGTGTCCAAGGGATATGGGAGGGGTGTCCAAGGTGTGTTTGGGGCTGTCCAAGGGGTCGGTTGGGTGTAAATGAGGGTGGGGGGGGGCTGACCAAGGGGTGGGGGGTGTCCAAGTGGTGGGGGGTGTCCAAGGGGTGTTTGGGGCTGTCCAAGGGGATGGGGGGGGGGGGGGGTTTCCAAGGGGTCAGGGGGGTTTCCAAGGGGTCGGGGGGGTGTCCAGGGGGTGGGGGGCTGTCCAAGGGGTGGGGGTGTCCAAGGGGTGGGGGGGGGTGTCCAAGGGATATGGGAGGGGTGTCCAAGGGGTGTTTGGGTCTGTCCTAGTGTTCGGGGGGTGTAAATGAGGGTGGGGGCTGTCGAAGAGGTGGGGGTCCAAGGGGTGGGGGTGTCCATGGGATATGGGAGTGGTGTCCAAGGTGTCTGGGAGTTCTATCCAAGGGGCCGGTTGGGTGTAAATGAGGGTGGGGGGCTGTCCAAGGGGTGGGGGTGTCCAAGGGGTGGGGGGTGTCCAAGGGATATGGGATGGGTGTTTAAGGGGTGTTTGGGGCTGTCCAAGGGCTCGGGGGGTGTCCAGGGGTCTGGGGGTGTCCAAGGGGTCTGGGAGGGCTGTCAAGGTGTGGGGGGGTGTCCAATGGGTGTTTGAGGCTGTACTAGGGGTCTTGGGGGTGTAAATGAGGGTGGGGGGGGGGGGCTGTCCAAGGGGTGGGGGTGTCCAAGGGGTGGGGGTGTCCAAGGGATATGGGAGGGGTGTCCAATGGGTGTTTGAGGCTGTACAAGGGGTTGTGTGGGTGTAAATGAGGGTGGGGGGGCTGTCCAAGGGGTGGGGGTGTCCAAGGGTTGTGGTGGGGCTCCAATGTGGTGGGGGATGGCTGGCCAGGTTGTTAGGTGGGTATAGATGAGGGTGGGGTTCATTTGGGGCTTGGGGGAGGGCTGGCTTGGTTATTTTTGTTGTTTGGTTTCTGGTTACTTTTTGGTGAGAGCAGTGCAATTATTTTAAAAAAAATATATCGCTTTCACGTCGGTTATTTTATAACTAACGTGGTAAATAAATCGGTAGGGGTTTATCACGTCGGTTTTTTCGAGAACCGGCGTGATAAACCGTTCTTGGGCCTTTTATCACGTTGGTTCTTAATATAACCGACGTGCTAAAAGGCCTGGGAATCGATTTACCATGTCGGTTATTGGATAACAGACGTGCTAAAACATTTCCCAGGCCTTTTTATCACGTCAGTTATTTAAGAAACTGACGTGATAATAGGCCCAGGGAAGGGTTAATCACGTCGGTTATGTCATAACCGACGTGATAAATGATATCCCAGGCGTTTTATCATGTCGGTTTAGAAATAACCGACGTGATAAACCCCCCCGTGCATATTTATCATGTCGGTTATTATATAACCGACGTGCTAACCCCCCCCCCCCCCCCACCCGCGGTTTATCACGACAGTTATATAATAAATGCCGTTATAAATCCCCATCCCCCATCATTTTTCACGTCGATAATTAATGAACCAACGTGATAAACACCGTGATGTTAGGGATGTTACGTCAGGTTTTAAATAACCGACGTAAAAAACGTTATTTATAACGTCGTCCGTATTAACGTCGCCTAAAAACCGACGTAATTAATGAAAAATAACCGACGTAAAAAATGTTTTCTGCACTAGTGTCTCAATAAAACTTTCATTCATATCAGTAAATGAATTATTTTGTTACAATAGAAGATGCCAGATGTAGTTGGAAATGAGAGACCCATTGAATAAGTTTACTTTTTTAATGTTATGTCCACTAAAATATATGGGTTTGGCACATTTTTTCTATGACACTATAGAAAATTTCCTTTCATAGATAGAACCATTCCTAATGAAGTTGTAGCAATCCAAATTAATCCATAACTCAGTGTAGAATCCCAATAACAAGGATGAACCTCACCAAAGGTTAACTATAGGAATCTCAACTCAAGGTAAAAACTAGGAAACCTTGAATTACTTAATGAAAAGAACGTCAGTGAAACATTTTTTGAAATATATTTTTCTGTGGAAAGAATATCTTTATGAGGTTTCTATGTACATAGTCTAGTAATCCATACTTCTATCTCTATTCATTATATAATGCATAGATCCATTTTTTGATCATTTCTCTGAAAGGTGGACTCTTCTTTTTGCTATTTCACTCAATTTTGTAAATAAATCTCCAATTTGTAGATTTTTTATTCACTGATTTTCATCTTTTTTCCCACTTTTAACACTATCTAATTCATTTAAATAAGTGTTCAACTATTATGTGTTAATATGAAACTACATTTTTTTATCCTTTCTATCATCTTACTGTATTAGTGTTTATGTGACTATATATTATCTTTTTGTCATTATGGCTTTTTTTAATATTTCTACATGTTTATATGTGTTAGGTGTTAGTACCTCTCAATGTGGATGTTCTCTTCTCTTTCTGGTAGATCGACATTTTAGGTTTTTTGATTCATAAATATTCTTTGTTCAAGGATATTCTACATATATTCAAACAAATGAACACACATTGATATATGAATGATCTATTTGTCATGATGTTTCATGATATATGTTCCTTGATACCCCATTTTTTTTAGATACTTTGGATAAGATCACAAATCCCAACTTCATCTTCTTCCAATACAATTATTTCACATCTTTCGATACTCTATTCAACATGAAAATTTAAAAAAATATTCAGCTTCCATTTAATGGTTGATCCTATCAAAATTCACGAAACCATAAAACGTTGAATCCTCAATTTTAAACTATAAACACATCTAAATCCATTATTTTATTTTTGTTTATAATATTACATTATGTTTGTTTTTTATTATAGTTATAACACTTCACTCAAGCTATTGGAATGACGGTTTTTTTCAGGCTATTTCTTATGTTTTATTTTCTAGTTACAGCATTCTGGTTGTTGGAATGCATGTTTTCGTAAAATATTCTGCAGACTAGCGACCGCCTATGGCGGTCCCTATAGGTTTTGTGTTGCATAACCATTAGCAACCACCACTGGTAGTCCCTTTCTAGTATTTTTTTCCAGATCATCAGTGACCACCAAGCGGTCTCTGTTGATACTCTAGATGGGGCCTATAGAGACCACATATGGTAGTCTCCAATGTCCTTTAGCTTCTTTTCAACTACAACCACCATAGGTGGTCAGAAGGTGGTCTATAATGACCATTAGCGACCGCTTTTGGTGGTTTCAAATGCGAGTATTTGTAGTAGTGATCCTAGAATATAAATCCCCCCCAAATTAAATCAACAATAGACTGAAAAGAATAAAATTCATTCCATGGGGAGGGTTTTTTTATATATCTTCAAATATAATTCGCGGTAAGATGGATGATTCCTCCAAATCAACTCACAATCTCTACTAACATGACATAAACTTGCCCGACCTCCCGCTTGCATAGTACATGCTAATGGAACTGGAAGACTCTCTATATCATGTCCCAAATCATGGACTGGGGAATTTGAATTAAAGGAGTTCATAAATCCTAAATCATTCATGTTGCACAAACATGTAAAATATAAATAGATAATAACACTTATGATATTTTGGTATCCTATTACTGGAGACACTTTGGAATTCAGATGACCATGTTCGTCTACATGAAATATATGGGTATGAGGGTGAATAGATACAAAAACATTTTCTAATCATGGTCTTGGATTATTAGCCAAATCAATGGGTTAAACTCAACCTACCAGTCTCCTCTCTAATGATCACAAGTTGTAAAACCCTATGGCTGCAACTGCCTTACAAGATATTACTATAGTAATTGAACCTGAAAAGGAATACAAGATCCATGCTAATTTATAAGGAATCCCATGCACACATTATTTATATAGATATTAAATCTTAATTAAAAACAAATAATATCTAATTCTCTAGAAGGGGTTCAGGAATTTAGAGCTCTCATGAAATTGGATGAAGAATAACGAAACTTGCTCGCAGCTAACTAAAGATTCGACTAACAAGGAAACATAAAATCACAGGCTAAATTTATACTACATGTATATTAATGGAGACTCTCCTACCATGAATATATTGTCTTATATAGTATTCTCTAAATAACTTATTTATTCTTTGTCAGCTCAAGGTATAAAATTATTTTTAATAGAGTTCTATGTCATTAGTTCTCATGATATAGATAATTCATGAAATTCCTTTCCCAAGATAAATCTGGTGAAAAAAGTTTTAATGAATAACTAAATAGGTTCTTATACCCAATTATATACTCTCTCTCAATGGAAATCCCATACCATAGAGTAAAAAGTATCTTCCCAAAAAAACCTACATTTTATTCAATAAAAGAAACTTAGTTCAATAATGATCACCAAACATCTCCAATGAAATGTCAAACTACATAT
Source organism: Viscum album (assembly GCA_963277665.1). Classification (NCBI taxonomy): domain Eukaryota; kingdom Viridiplantae; phylum Streptophyta; class Magnoliopsida; order Santalales; family Viscaceae; genus Viscum; species Viscum album. Next base: position 2,022,352,541 of record OY728137.1, on the reverse strand, counting down.
GATTCCTGATGGGAAAAATCCAAAAATATTGATATAACACCCAATAGATGTGGCTATATAAATTAAATTAATTATAGAAAATATTTCCTTGCAAACATTCCCAACACCTTTTAAAATTATCATTTTATTGAATTTAAAAAAAATTAACTAACAAAACCCATGTCTTTTTCAAATAACAAACATTTCCCACTATATAAGTGACTAATTAGTCTATAAAAATTGTGAAATGCCTCAATAGAATTATTCATAAAATATAATCTTCAATACACACCATATTAATTTCATTTCTTTATAAACAGGGGAAATGGAAACTTATGAAATGGGTGAGATGGGTTTCTTGGAAAGGGATAAACAACGAAATCAGAACATAACATATCTAAAAATACAATCATAACATAATAATATAAATATAATAACACTCATATAAGAACATAAGGCATAACATTTTCATATTTACATGATTCATAACAATGAAATATATATACAACAAAAACATAAGAAATTCATAAGTATGTCCCCAATGTTCATCACTAGGGTATCGAAAAATAAAATAACCAAGGTTATTTACCAAGGTATCATAAAACATTACTATGGAAATATACCAAGGTATATTGAAAAATTCATAATTAGAGATTTATTTATCACCCAATGCATTGGAAAAATCTCATGTATCACCCTTAATATGTAAAACATTATGTGTGAATCATAATAAATTATATTGAATTCCCTCGAATATTAAATTTACCAAATAAGGAAATGTATCACATTATAAAACATAGTATAATAATAACATATACATAGAAATATGGTTTATGGAATCATGTTTTAATATCCTTGGAATTAATAGAGGGAGTTTAAATAGATGGAATATACCTTTTTATGACAATTGAGAAAATTTCATTGGAAGTAAGAAATATCCTTTACTGTTTGAAAGCATTAATTTTATAAAATGAGGATACTAAGAATTTAATTTAAAAAAAATTGATTAATTGAGAGGAATTTACATATATAAATTCAAGGATGGATGAAATACGTGTTCACATGGAAGAAGAAGAATATATATATATTATAAAACATTATTAACATTTTCAATAAATTATAAGGTCACGGGTAACTTTGAAATGTTATTATCAAAAATGTAAAGTATAAATATTGAAATAATTTACTTTTAGAAAATAAAAATCAGAAATAGATCCCTAAAAAAAATAAATGTTACCAAATTAAAGGTGTTATGTAAAGTAAAACATTTTATTTTTACTAGATGAAAGCCCATTTTAATATTTTTATATATCTTTATAGAAAATCCACTTCATAAAAGGGTAAAAAATAAACATTTTTAATAGAGGATAAGATAAATTTGGATGATTCAAAAGGCACCACATAATCAGGATTCATAATATATATTATATAAATGGAAATATATTAAATTATGGGTAAGGATAGGAAACCACGATTAAAGGGGCTATGAATTATTCGTAATAATGATATAATTTTTGGGGAATAGATTCATCATTTTAAAATGTTTTTACTAAAACGTAATCATATAATGAAATGAGTCAAATGAAATATGAAATTAAATAATTGAGTAGTATAAAAAAATCATGGAAGAAGTAAGTTCAAGAAGAATCATTATAACTAAACAAAGGTAATTCAGTTAGCAATAACCCTCACAAAATTGGTACTTTTCAAAATATATGAAATTTAAAGAAACAATTTATGTACCCCATTAAACCCCTTTAATTTAAAGAAGATATAAAAATAAATTCTCTATAATTTAGTCACATCATATGAATTATATCATGGTTCATAATATATAATATTCTTCAAGGAACTAAATTTGAGAAAAATAACCCCTTATCTTAATTCCTGACTTCTATTACAAGGATTGAATCTCTTATATATCAAAAATATCTATCTTCGAAACATATTTAAGGATATTTTTAATATCTATAACATTTTATAAACATCACTTATAATTATTCTAGACATTTATATTAGTTATTTATTATCTATTTTCAGTATCACATGTGAGTAATATCGATTTTTTTGAACTAGTATCACAATAGTGTTGTTGTTTTTCATTATTCTCCAAAATTTAATCATTAACAGATCCTATATGGTATTTTAATTTATTTTTTACAATTTTATATTATTTTATAATTTTATTACATATTTATTTTAGTTTTTATTCAAGACAATGATACCGGTGACAAGCATGTTTTTTTAATTTATAATGAATGAATGGTGTTATCTTAATTAATGACCTTAATATATATTACCATTAAAGACCAATGAAAAAATATTTATGTACTTATTCATACCAAATATTAAATTTCCAATTCCATCCTTGGTTAAATTTATATCATTTTTTATTTAGGTTGTTAAACCTGACAAAAAACAACATACTAAAATCTATGTTTGAGTTTTGTTATGGAAGTTATTATTTTGTAATTATATAATTACAAAAAATAATAATAAAATATTCAGATGTTATTAATGTGATTAAACATAATTTCCAAGAGTTATAGGATGATAGTAAATGAAAATTATGTTTTCGCTTATAAATAAATTAGGTTTCCTCTTGATATTCTCATTTAAGGTTATTAGTTTTGTAATGATCATTTATTATTAAGTCCCTCAACAAGATTATTGTTGATTTTGGATGTAATTAAAGTCAAATTTTTTTTATAGAAGTGTATCATTCGAAATTATATTTTATTTAATGGTGGAATTTAATAAATAAAACTAATGAGTTTGAAGAAGAAGAAATCATGGAATAGAGGACCATTAATGTGATATTATTTGATAAATAACTCTAGTGAGAACAGAAACATTAAATATAGTGGATATTCATCAATTTAAAACAGAATAAGAATAATTTTTGGATGGGTATAAGGCTAAATTCATGAGATTATCTATGCATTCCTTAGACTAAATACATAATATGGAAGTCAATATTGATAATTTATTTTGTGGGCTTAATCAGAGTCTATAAAGGGCACTAGTTGCTCAAATGTTTTCATATTTTGATGATATAGTAACTTATTACATTAATAAAATAAAACTATTTTATATCTTATATATCTGTATTGTAAATAATGTGAATAAAAGTTATAAAGATCGCTAATAAAAATAAAATACATCAAAAAATAAAAAGGGAATGAATAAATTTCTGTAATGAAAAATTATTGAATGAAACACCCTAGAAAACTCTTAAAGGGATTGGGGGAACATTACAAGTCTCGAGATAAGGGTGATTAGGATAATAATTTTTAGAAAAATAAATAAAACACTATTATAAGGGTCTTAAATAGTAAGGAGTTAGGGAATTATTCAAAATAGTATCCCATGTGTCATGGGAACATACCATATAAGAAGATAAGGGGGAAGGCCAAGCATATGGAATTACCAAAACTGAAGTGGAAATTATAATATATATGGTCAAAGGTACACTTACCATCCACACTATAAGTGAATTTTTTTATTTGATTCAGGTTCTAACAACTCTTTTATATTTGAAATGTTTTCTAAGTGTGTCATATCACAACCTCAATGATTGGATGTTGAGTTGGAAATAATAACTCCTAATTGTTGAATTCTTGCATCTGAAGCCTATATCTATGATTTGATATAAGTTTTTGGGAATTTCCTTCTTGAAATTTTTTTTATTCTACCTATAGTTGAATTTATATTAATTTGGTTATATATTTTCCCTCTCAGAATAGATCAAATATCAATTTTCAAGGAAGGGAATTTATATGAGATATTCTGAATCAACCAATAATAGTATTTTGGTGCGAGGATAAACCTAAAATACTCATATAAATTTCTTATATCATGTAGGTATTAAAACATATTCTTGATTGATGTTTATATTAAATCATGGTGTAGAAATTCAATGTCAAAGATATGCATATTGTATATTATTTTGTTTATTTGATTCCAGATTACTTTCACACGCTCCCCCATTATTTTATGAAGTTATATTTTCCAAAGAACTCATACCTGGTTCTACACCCATTTGAAAAACACCATATAAAATGTATCAGATTGAGTTTCAATAATATAAAAAGAAAATCTAAGAGAATTTAGATAATGGATTAATTCATCCTAGTGTTTACCTATGAGGCACACATGTTATTTTTTTAGGAATAAATATGGGTCAATGTGTCCTTTAATTGATTATGAGGAACTTAACAAAATCACTATTATGAAAATAAATCCAATACACATTATCAATGATCTCTTTTATAAATTGAAAGGAAGTATATATTTTTCCAAGATTGATCTTTCATATGGATATCATCATCTCAGGGTCTATATAAGGTCCTAGCCTTAAACATTACTTGATATAGATTTATTTCAAGAATACACATTGAGGATCTTTTCAGGTTTAGAGTTTTAGAGAATTAGATCATAGCTATTACATCTCAAAAGATTACACGGAAGACACTTCTAGAAAGTTTCTTTTATTTACAAAACATGAACTCTTAAAAAAGTCATGTCTAGTTCCATGTTTAAGACAACATGACTTTTCCTTGATCCCATCCTTGACCCTATCCACATTATGTCTTCTGCAAAACATTTCAAAAAACTTTGGGTGAGCATAAAAATCTCAGTAAGGGATACACAAAGAAAGAAAACTGTTAGTTTTTTAAATCATCAAGTAAAACATGAATACTTTATCAAATTAATAATTTCCAAATTTAAGAAGTATTAAATACTCTTCACTGAATAAAATATCATTACATACGCTTTTGTATCCAAAACATTACCATAAAACCCATATAAAGAACACATAACATGTAAAGGTAACTTGAGACATAAACATACATAAATGGAATAACCATATGGTTGACTTCCACACATATCACTATATGGAATAGCCATACAACCGACTTCCATACCCAATGCATTGGAGGATATAATGTAACCACCCATCCTGGTATTCATAGCACCACCCTTCATATGGTTTATCACATAACCACCCGTCAAAAGTCCAAGTACCAATACAAAATCATAATACATAAAAAAATATAATGGAAACAAAACATTTCCACATTTCAATCACAATATATCACATAAATATATTGACATAAAAAATCCATTATCATAACCATTTTCAATACCAAAATACATAAAAGAGTATACGGTATTAATTTACTTTTAAAAATATTACTGCTTGTTGAGGAAGCCAAATATCAAATAATACTCACGGTGGCGGAAAGGCCATTGTCATCACGTATGTTAAAAAGAAACATACGTATTGTCATTTAGTAAAACTCTTTGTCTTGAAAATATTCCTTTTGAATAAAAGTAGAAGTAAAAGGGGTTTATATAGCGTATAAAATAATTTCCTATGTTAAAACAAAATATGCCTCAATTAAAGGAGATTGAGATGAAGTCCCTTACAAAGTCGGTATCCTTAGATTAAGGATAAATCAATTACATGAATATGTGTGGAAAATATAAATACACCTAACATAAGAGGATATAAAATGTAAAACAATCAGAAGTCATCCACCCATATTCATAGTACAACATAATCATGAAATAGAGGTTTAACCCAAAGAATTGAAATTGGGTTAAGAAGTTCCCTTGCAAAATTTTGATAGCATAACATCGTCTCTTTAAAATTCAGAAAATGAGTTGATGAGGAAGGAAATGGTATCTCATCACTTGGACATAAAATTTACATCAATAAGGATATATAATAACATATCCCAACATAATAATATGTGATTCAAAAGATATAACAAAAGAAGTCTTTTAAAAATAGGAGGGTGAAAGGTTCCCTTACTGGTTTGGGTATCTTTCGAAGCATACACCCCATGAAAGAAGGACTATACAAAACTGAGGTAAATACTCATAAAAGAAAGTATATTACACAAAGTTTAGAATAATGGGTAGTACATACAGCACTCAAAGTAAATGGTGGAAAATGTAGCATAAATCTCACAGGAATAAAAGTGAGATAAGAAAATCCCTCACGAAAACTCGGAATCCTAACAGCGCCACTACAAAAATAAAAAAATGGATTTATGAGATCAAATAGGGTATCTCATAATATGAACATAAAAAGTAAATAATTAGGAATAAAAAATAACATCCCCAAAAATAAGAAATATGAGCTTAAAAGAAATGACATAAAAGAGAGTACTTAAAAAGAAAGAGAGAGGTAGGATCCCTTACCTCGTGTCTGACTTGACTCGATCGTTCTTTAATCTCCTGAATAATAAACTAGAGTTAATTTATAGTTGTTTAAGAACATTTTTCAAGTTTATATTCCTTTTTTATCACTTATTACCATGTTATGAAAATTATGTAATTAATAAAGTTAATAATGTTCGTTTTGTCGATATTTGGTTCTTAAGTCGAAAGTGGCCATCTTACAATTACATGTTGTTCGTGTGGTCAAAGGTTCATTATATCCAGAATGATATTCATGACTTTTATATCATATATATCATATATATCCATCATATACATCTATTTATAATTTTATATAACATTTAGAGGTAAGAAATGAAATGCACCGTTCAAGGAGACGGTAAGTCGTACGTGCGCATGAACGCTACTTTCATTTCTATTTCTTATTTAATAGAGTGAAATCATAGTGATATAAAGGTATATTATAATTCCAGAATAATATCATATATATTATCATTAAATCCATCCTTTATACGTCCCACATATGGCATTAACGAATCAAATCACTTTGAGGGGGCGGTAGTCCGCACTTCCTAAAATGAAGATATCGCGTTTATCCATAATGGAAACCATAAAGGTATGACATAAATGAAAAATACAGAAACATATGGAAAACATAAATATAATATATATCATATATAAATATAGTGACATCTTAATGGCTACCATGAATGGTGTTAGAAGAATATTGAACAATCATCGTTTCGTGAGGCAGAAATTCACCACCCACAGAAACAGTATGTTCTTTAACCATTAGAAGGAGGTGTGTGTAAGTGTAGCTCTAATAATTATCATACAAACATCCTCGTATATTGAATATATTGGGGTTGTTACAAAGGATGGTAATAAAAAGATTTGAGGGGGTTGGAGAATCAAAATAAAATAAAAGAACACAAGTGAAGACACTACCTTTAAATTGGGTAACTCCCTTTGGTTTGAACCAAAAGGGTTTCTTTAAGATAATTCTGCCTAAGGTAAGGCTTATAGGAAGTGGAGAGGGATTTGGAGAGATAAAATAAGAAAATTTTCATTGAGCCAAAGGTTTGAGAGGTGTTGTTAATGTGGTAGAGGTGGGGTCTATTTATAAGAGGGAGGAGGGGCAGTCATGGAATGTTATAAAATGATACTTTATTATATAATAATTTTTGGATATTAAAGGTCAGAAAAGGATATATTTCAAGGATAAGGTTATATGGGTTCTAAATCCGCCCATCCAATAGGTTTTTGACAAGTTTAGGTCTTAGATTTTACATTATCTTTTCATTTTATTTAAATCGTTAAATAATGAGGTAATTTCGGCATCATCATGGTGTCATAAATAAATTTATTTATCTAATGTCTAAAAATTATATAAAAAATATCATGATGTAGGGAATCATTTTATATTTATAATGAAAATTTATAGTCAATAATATAACTTTTATAACCCCATGTAAATTTTTTAATAGCAAAACAATACATGTTTGTGACATTTTTATTTTAACTTTAAATAAAACATTATTAATGTCATTGTTTTACTGAAGTGGCTATATGGGGTCCCCAAGTTGACCCATGGATTTTATTGGTTGGACATGACATATCCAATAAGTTTAGGACAAGTGTAAAGGTAATTTCATATAATTATATCATTATATTTACCATAAATTACACTAATTAGCTCTAATCGCGATTAATAAAACTTAAAACTTAGTATTCACCAGAACTTATTTCCATCCCATTGAACGACATTTAACATCATAATAAAAACCATTTATGTAAGATTTTTAATATTCAATTCATAGATGTTGTATGTTTCATTAAAATGAAAAATTAGTTTTTTAACTACCACTTAGTGGTTTCAGTATTCATCAAAAATTGAAGTTTTTCAGAAAAATACCAAAAATTCACCCTAAGATATATTTGATATTATTAATTAAAAACTGTTGTCTATTTAAAAAAATTCAAAACATGTAAGTTAAATTAATTAATCTAATAATTAATTCCCATTTTCAAAACAAATAGAGTGTTTTTATGAACCAAAACATATCAAAAGATTGACACTAGTTTTAGTCCAATTTCAAAGTGAAATTTATTTCAATGAAAACCATTGGATTAAATGGTAAAAATATATTATAATTTCACTTTAAAACCAATTAAAAATATAATCGAATCATATAAATAAATTATATTAAAAAGTGGTTTTGAATTAAAATACAACATTTTTCACTATTCATTAAAAAATGATCTTTACCGGAAAAATACCAAAAATTTACCCAATGACTTTTGAAGGCCTTTTTAAATGATAGAAGTAAACCTGGGATCACGATCAGATACAATGGAGAGGGGAACTCCATGCAACCTGACTATCCCTTTACGATACAATCAAGAAAGTTGATCTAGATAGAATTTATCTCGAATAGAATGGAAATGAGTAGATTTAGTCAATCGATCAACAATAACCTAAATTGAATTATTACCTCGAGATGTCTTTGGTAATCCTACAACAAAGTCCATGGATATATTTTCCCATTTCCACTTTGGCACCGATAAGGGCTGAAGCATCCCTTTCGGTAACTTCCACTCTTCTTTATCCTGTTGACAATTCATACACATCACAGTAATGTCAGCAATATCTCTTTTCATTCCATCCCACCAGTAATACTCCCGCAGATCTCTGTACATATTAGTACTACTAGGTTGAACTGAAAATGGGGAACTATGAGCCTCACATAACAACTCATTCATTAACTATGAATCCAAAGGCACGCATAATATCTTCCCAAACATCAAAACACAATCATTATCAATGTTAAATTCAGGCAACTTACCCTTCTGAACTAGCTCTACCGTTTTCTGCAACCCACTGTCTTTCTTCTGCACTTTCTTTGTTTTGTCTGATATGGATGATCTCACTGACACCTGAAACCAAATAGAAGAACTTCCTCCACCAACAACTTCTATTCCAATGTTTATCAAACCAAAAACTAAAGGATATCGTTCTAAACGTAGCATGGTTAATGAAGCATTACTTTTTCGACTCAAAGCATCAGCCACTTTATTTTATTTTCCAGGATGGTAATGAATTATACAATCGTAATCCTTGATTAATTCCAGCCATCTCCTCTATCTCATGTTCAATTATTTCTGAGTGAATATATACTTTATACTTTTGTGATTGGTATATATTTCAAACTTTACTCCATAAAAACGATTCCTCCAAATTTTTAGAGAAAAAACAACAGCAGAAAATTCCAAATCATGTGTAGGGTAATTTACCTCATGAGTTTTCAACTGACGTGAAGCATACGCAATTACCTGATCATTCTGCATAAGGACACAACCAAGTCCCTTCAATGAATTATCACTGTAGATACCATACTCACCATTCCTGGAAGGAAGTTCCAAAACTGGAGCATTCACCAATCTTCTTTTCCACTCCTGAAAACAATCATCACATTCTTTTGTCCAGATAAACATAACACCCTTCAGAGTTATCTTAGTCATTGAAATAGATAACCGTGAAAAAAGTTTCAACAAACCTTCAGTAGTAACCTTCAAAACCATGAAAACTACAAATATCAGTTATATTTTTGGGTCTTGGTCATTCTTCAACATATGTTGTTTTTGTAGGATCAACAGTTATGCCATTTTTTGAAACAATGTGATCAAGGAAAGAAATTTGTTGTTACCAAAACTCACACTTGCTGAATTTTCCATACAGTTTCTTTTCTTTTGAGGTTTTAAAGATAACCCTTAAATGACTTTCATGATCCTCTTAACTTTTAGAAAACACCAAAATATCATCAATGAAAACAACCACAAACTTATCTAAGAACTCATGGAAAATTCTATTCATAAGGTCCATGAATATAGCAGGTGCATTGGTTAACCCAAAAGGGAAAACAAAAAATTCATAATGGCCATATCTAGTACGGAACGTAGTCTTCTGAACGTCTACTTATTTTACATTCAAAAGATGGTACTCCGACCTCAAGTCAATCTTCGAAAAATACTGATCTCCATGGAGCTGATCAAACAAATCATCGATATGAGGCAAAGGATACTTGTTCTTAACAGTGATGTTATTCAATGCTCTATAATCAATGAAAATTCTCATTGAGCCATCATTCTTTTTAATAAACAATATAGGTGAACCTCATGGTGATGTGCTAGGTCGAATGAAACCTTTATCTAATAACTCCTGCAATTTCTTATTTAACTCTAAAAGTTAAACTTGATCCATTCGATATAGGGGGTTTTGAAATTGGATTAGAATCATGAACTAAGTCAATAGTAAATTCAACATCCAGATAATGAATAATACCAGGAAACTCATAAGGAAAAACATCAAGATACTCATTTACCACTGGTACATCATTAATCTGAATAGTTTATTTTCAACAATATGTGCAAGGTAACATTCATTTCCATCATTTACTATTTTCATAACATCCTGATATTCTTGAAAAATGAAAATATTTATAAAATGAAAAATCTTTAGCTCTGTAGTCAATCTTATCATGATAAATAAAAAGCCAATCCATGCCCAAAATAACATCAAACTCTACCATAGGAAAAACAATAAGGTTTGCTGGTAGATTCTTTCCGCACACAAGGATGGGGAGGTTTTTATAATTTCCTTTTGTCTCAATGTTCCCTCAGGGTGATATTACCATAAGTTCAAGATTCATATTTAGAGATGGAATTCAAAATTTTCTAGAAAACTTCTCAGAAATGAAAGAATTTGTAGACCCTGAATCAAACAACACATTGTCATAATCTGAACAAACAAACAGTGTACCTGATACTACTTCATTCGATGGCCCAACATCTGCTAAAGTAGTTGCAAAAGATTTCACCACCCCTTTTTTCTTGTAGTCTGGATGCTTTCCCCCAGTTGAGTTCTTCTTTATACACTCATTTGCATAATGACTCATATAATTACATGTAAAACATCTTACAGCTGGCTTTTTATTCCCTGTTTGATCATCTTCCTTAATGTTACGAGCAATATGACCATACATACCACACCGAAAGCACTTTCCAAACTTGGATAAACATTCTCCAGGATTCATTTTACCACACTTCTCACAAGATGGATATTTTGTTTTCTTACCTCTTTGCTTATTTGATGAATTATTCCCCTTTGCCTGCCAACTGGACCTCTTATTATGTTGTTTGTCAAAGAACACCTGATCATCGGCAAACTCCATTTCCACCTTCCCTACACATCGAACAAGTTTTTCATAACTTTTGAACTCATGAAAAGATAAATCCCTTTGATACTTTGGCTTTAACCCTGAGTGAAAACGGATGATTTTACTATCAAGATCTCATATGAAATTTGGAGCATACCTTGCCAGTCGAGTGAACTTTGCTTCATAAGCAGCAACTAAGTCATCCTCCTGCCTCAATTCTAGGAATTGTTTTTCCATCCTAATACGAACCACCATAGGAAAATATTTCTCAAGAAACATACCTTTGAATTCATCCCAGTGAAGATCATCAATCTCATCATTATCCCTGATAATTATCATCATCGACCACCACTGATCAGCTTCACCTTCAAGACGGTAAACAGCAAGACTAACATTTTGATGTTCTGATCACCCCATGACATCGAAAATATTCTCTAGTGCTTTAATCCTCCCTTCATCTATCACATGGTCAAATGATTCTCTGAATGATGAAGGATGTTTCCTCATGAAATGTTATACCTCTGACATGTTCCTCTACGGTTGAACTAGGTGAACTCGTGCATGGATACCACCACCATTTATAGCCTGATTCAACTGTGCCATCATAGCAACAAACAGTTTAGTTCCAATTCCGACCATCTCAGGTTACTGATTTGGAGGGTTTTCTTCCCCTTGATGACTTCCCAACATAGCTTTTATGTTTCCTCTATAGAAAACCATTCTGAACATAGAAATATCTTAGGGGAAGCAACATGGTAATCTTTAAATTCTATATCATTCCAATCATACCATAACTTAACTTATAAATTTAAAAAATTTCTAACTCCTAATGTTATCTAAACCGACCATTGATACCAGCTATAAGGCCCTAGCTTTAAACATTATTTAATCTTGATTTATTTCAAGAATACACATTGAGGAAATTTTCAGGTTTAGAGTTTTAGATAATTAGATCATAGCTATTACATCTCAAAAGATTACACAGAAGACACTTCTACAAAGTTTATTTTTTTTACAAAACATGAACTCTTAAAAAAGGGGTCATGTCTAGTTCCATGTTTAAGATAGCATGACTTTTCCTTGATCCCATCCTTGAACCTATCCACATTATATCCTGTGAAAAACATTTCAAAAATCTTGGGGTGAGCATAAAAAGATCACTAAGGGATACACAAAGAAGGAAAACTGTTAGTTTTTTAAAATATCATGAAAATCATGAATATTTATCAAATTATTAATTTCCATCTTTAAGAAGTATTAAATACTCTTCACTGAATAAAATATCATTACTTACCCTTTTTTAACCAAAATATTACCATTAAACCCATATAAGGAACACATAACATATAAAGGTATCTTGGGACATAAACATACTTAAATGGAATAACCATACGGTCGACATCTACGCATATCACTATATGAAATATCCATAAGACCGACTTCCATACACATTGCATTAGAGGTTATAATGTAACCACCTTTCTTGATATTCACAACACCACCCATCATATGGTTTATCATATTACCACCCATCAAAAGTCCAAGTACCATTACAACATCATTATACATAAAACAAATATAATGGAAAGAAAAAATCTCCACATTTCAATCACAATATATCACTTAAATATATTTGACATAAAAAATCCATTATCAAAACCATTTTCAATAACAAAATTCATAAAATATTATATGGTATTTTTTACTTTTAAAAATATTATTTCTTGTTGAGGAAGCCAAAGATGAAATAATACTCGCGGCGGTGGAAAGGTCGTTGTCACCACGTAAGTTAGAAAGAAACATATATTTTGTCGATTAGTAAAACTCTTCATATAGAAAATATTCCTTTTGAATAAAAGTAGAAGTCAAAGGGGTTTATACATTGTATTAAACAAAGTCTTTTATTAGAACAAAATATTCCTTAATGAAAGGAGATTGAGATGAAGTCCCTTACAAAGTCGGTATCCTTATATTAAGGATAAATCAATTACATGATTATGTGTGGAAAATATAAATACACCTAAAAAAGAGGTTATTAAATGTAAAAAAATCAGAGTTCATCCACACATATTCATTGTACAATATAATCAAGAAAAAGAGGATTAACCCAAATAATTGAAATTGGATTAAGAAGTTCCCTTGCAAAAATTTGATAGCCTAACGGCGACTCCTTAAAATTCAGAAAATGAGTTGATGAGAGAGGATATGGTATCTCATCACTTGGAGATAAAATTTACATCAATAAAGATATAGAATAACATATTCCAACATAATACTATACGAGTTAAAATACATAACAAAAGATGTCTTTTAAAAAGGGGAGGGTGAATGGTTCCCTTACCGATTTGGGTAACTTTCCAAATGTACACCCCAAGAAAGAAAGACTAAAAAAAATTGATGTAAATACTCATAAATGAAATTATATTACACAAAGAGTACAATAATGGTCATTACATACACAACTCAAATGAAATGGTGGAAAATGTAGCATAATTCTTACAGGAATAAAAGTGAGATAAAAAAATCCCTGACGAAAACTCGGCAGCCTAACGCGCCCCTTAAAACTTCCAAAAATGGATTTATGAGATCAAATAGAGTGTCTCATAAAATGAACATAAAACTTAAATAATTATTAATATAAAATAACATCCAAAAACATAAGAAATATGAGCTTAAAATAAATGACATAAAAGAGAGTACTTAAAAAGAAAGAGAGAGGTAGGATCCCTTACCTCGTGTCTGACTTGACTCGATCGTACTTTAATCTCCTGAATAATAAACTAGAGTTATTTTATAGTTTATTAAAAAACTTTTTCAATTTAATTATTCCATTTATATCATTTATTACCATGTTATGAACATTATGTAATTAATTAAGATAATAATGTTTGTTTTGTCGATATATGGTTCTGGAGTCGAAAGTGGGATTCTTACAATTACATGTTCTTCATGTGGTCAAAAGTTCCTTATATACAGAATGATATTCATGATTTGGATATCATATATATCATATATATCCAGCATATACATGTATTTATAATAGTATATAACATTTAGATGTAATAAATGAAATGCACCATTCATTGAGACGGTAAGCCGTACATACGCATGAACGCTACTTTCATTTCTATTTCATATTTAATGGAGTGAAATCATAATGATATAAAGTTATTTTATAATTACTGTATAATATCATATATAATATCATTAACTCAATCCTTTATATGTCCCACATATGGCATTAACAAATCAAATCACTTTGAGGGGGTGATAGTCCGCACTTCCAAAAATGAAGATATCACATTTACCCATAATAGAAACCATAAAGGTATGCCATAAATTAAATATACATAACCAAATGGAAAACATAAACATAATTTATATCATATATAAATAGAGTTACATCTTAATGGCCACCATGAAAGGTGTCAAAAGAAGATTGAACAATCATCATTTCGTGAGGCAGAAATTCGCCAACCACAGAAACAGTATGTTCTTTAACCATTAGAAGGATGTTTTTGTAAGTGTAAATAAAATACTTCTGATAAAAACATCCTAGTATATTTAATATATGGGTGTTGTTACAAAATAAAGTAATAAAAAGTGTTTATGGGGTTGGAGAAGCAAAATAAAACAAAAGAACACAAGTGAAGACATTACCTTTAAATTGGGTAACTCATTTTGGTTAGAACCAAAAGGGTTTTTTGAAGAGATTCCTGCCTAAGGTAGGGCTTCTAAGATGAGGAGAGGGATTTGGAGAGATAAAATGGGCTGATATTGGTCGATCCAACGGCTTGAGAGGTGTGGGTAAGGTGGTAGAGGTGGTGGCCTTTTATAAGAGGGAGGAGGGGAACTCTTGGAATGATATAAAATGATACTTTATTATACAATGTTTTTTCAGATTTTAAAGGTCCAAAAAGGATATATTTCGAGGATAAATTTATAATGGTTTTATATCCACCCATACAATAGGTTTTTTACAATTTTAGGTCTTATATTTTACATTATCTTTTCATTTTATTTAAATTGTTAAATCATGAGGTAATTGCTGCATCATCATAGTGTCATAAATAAATTTATTTATTTAATGTCAAAATATTATGAAAAAAATATCATGATGTAGGAAATATTTTTATCTTTATAACTAATATTTATAGTAAAAAATATGACTTTTTTATCCCCATGTAAAAACTGTTTTCGTAAAACAATACATGTTTGTGACATTTTTATTTTAACTTTAAATAAAAAGTTATTGAGGTCATTTTCTTACCCATGTGGTTCCATGGGGTCCCCAATTTGACCCATGGATTTTCTTGGTCGGCCATGAATTATCCAATAAGTGTAGGACAAGTGTAAATGTAATTTCATATCATTATATCATTATATTTACCTTAAATTACACTAATTACCTCTAATCGCAATTAATAAAACGTAAAAGTTACTATTCACCAACAATTATTTTCATCCCGTTGAACAACATTTTACATACTAATGAAAAACATGTATGTTGGATTTTTGAAATTCAGTTCACATTAGTTTTAATGTTTCATTAAGATGAATAATCAGTTTTTTAACTACCACTTAGTGGTTTCAATATTCTTCAAAAATTGATTTTTTTCATAAAAATATCAAAATTTCACCCTAAGATATATTTGATATTCTGAATTAAAAAATGATGTCTATTTTATAAAATAAAAAACATATAAGTTTTATTAATTAATCTAATAATTAATTTATGTTGTCAACACAAATACCGTGTTTTTATGAACCAAAACATATCAAAAGATTGACACTAGTTTAAGTCCAATTTCAAAGTGAAATTAATTCCAATAAACACCATTGGATTAAATGGTAAAAATATATTCTAATTGATATTTAAAACTAATTCAAAATATAATATAATAATATAAATAAAATATATTAAAAAGATGTTTTGAATTAAAATACAACATTTTTCACTATTCATTAAAAATGAACTTTATCAGAAAAATACCAAAAATATACACAAAGTAAATTTTGATGTCCCTATTATAAATAAGAATTTTATTTGGTATGATAGAATGTATAAGAGTGACCAAAACTATTTTTAATGAGGGTTCACCAACAAAAGGCGATAAATCAACCTTTAAGTGAATATTAGAGTATCTATGCCTAAAATTGAATTCATTTCTTATTTTAAGCCTTAATATTTTTTTGGATAAAAGTAAAGACATTTAACAATCATATATAATCATATTTTTGTTATTTCTATTCATTCCCGCCAATACAACGACTATGTGTTAACTTCCATTTAAAATAATATTATTATATTACTAGTGAGCAACATAAGATTTCAAAGTAACTTGTTGTTGCGTATCGGGTACGCTATCGAACATAGCAACCCCTTTAAAGTAAAATTAATATTTAATTCTCAAATATTAATAAATATGAAAATGTATAATTCTTTATTTACTTGGGATGTTACATTCTATAAGGAGGATATAACGAAGACTAGATTTCATATTAGGAATGGTCATTATTAGTTTATATAAATGAATTTTAGACTTACTATTTATCCTACTATCATAATGTATTTAATTAATAGAGTCCTTTTGGATTAACATGATCATATTTTGGTAGTCTATATAGGTGATATTCTTATATAATTTAAGACCATGGAAGACCACGGAAATATATTTGGTAATTGTGTTGAAGATACTCAGTAAGGATAAGTTATATGCCAAATTTAACATGTTTGAATTTTACCTACAAAAAGCCTCATAATTGGGTCAAACAATTTTATGTGAAGGTATATCAATGAATCCATTAAAGATAGAAGTTATTTAGTAACAAACAAGACTAATCATGGTAACGGTAATACATTGTTTTTTGGGATCGGTTGGATACTAGTAATGCTTTATGATAAATTCCTTCTAACTATCTAACCCACTCTCAAATTTGTATCAGAAGGGGTTAAAGTTCTTGTGGATAGAGGAATTTGAGGGTAATATCAAAGAACTAAAAAAGGCTTCTCAGCATATTTGTGCTTACATTACCATTCAATGGGTAAGGTTTTATGGTCAAGAGTGATGCATCAAAAAATGGTCTAGGATACCTCTTCTTGTAAAATTATATTGTGATATCTTATTCCTCTGTCGATTTGAAAATTCATGGGTGTAATTACCTAACTCGTGATTTAAATATGGAATTTATAAATTTTTCATTAAAAAAATATGCTTGTTATTCAAATGGTGAATTGTGTGATATATATTGATATCAAAAAGATTTAGGTATATATTTACACCTACGCAATTAAATATTCACCTGAGAATATTATTGTAGTTGATTAAAGATTAATACTAATAAATATATAATCACATTATAAAGTTGAATAAGGTAGTAAATTTATTATGTCATAAATATGTTGCTAGTTTTCCTTGATTTTGATTGAATGAGATTTAATATTTATGGATTTTTAGTTGTTGGGTCTTCAAATCATGAGAAAAGGGGAAAATATTACCTTTCTCAAGTTAATGTTTAACCATTCATTCATGAGAGGATAAAGAAATCTATGAACTAAGATGTGTAATTCTATAAGAATTAGGGGAATATTTTTATGTTTTTCCATGATCATGCTAGAATGTTATGGTTTAGAAACCTAGTATGTGCCTAGTTGACACCAAAGATGAAGAAGATGATATATTAATATTATAGTTGATCATTATCTACTAACCCTTGAGGTAAAATATTAATATAGATCCAAATAAATATTTCTGATGGGATAACATGAAATTGGATATGCCAGAGTATGTATCCAAATTCCTGGTATGTCAACAAGTTAAGGCTATGAGACAAAATTATTAAGATATTTTACAACAATTACCCATTATAGAAAGGAAATGTGAAAAAAATTACCCCGTATTTTGTCATGAAACTCCCAAAAAAATTAAATGGAACAATAATATTTATATTTTAGTTAATCTATTTTGGAAATCATCATATTTTATCATTATTAGAGAAGATTTTCTCTTCATCATCTTACTCAGTTATTAATTAAGTATGTTGTGATATTTCATGGAGATTCAAAATCAACAATTTATAATTAGGATATTCGATGTACATAAATTTTCTATATAATCCTTTAGTTGGATCTGCATATAGAGTTTAGTTGAAAAAATACTTATTATCCTCAGATAGATGTCCAGTCAGATATGAATGATCAAACTACAGAAGAACCATTGACAACATTCTCTATATATTTTAAATTTGGTTTGAATCAACACCGTACATTAATATAATTTTTTGTAAAACAATATATTTTACACAAGAATTAATATAGATTCTTATGAATCCATCTATGGAGGGAAATGAAAATTTAAAATTCATTGGGTTGATTTCATATAAATAAGTCTACTCGGAACTAATATTATTGAATAAATGGAAGATAAATTTAGATTTATTCAATAACACATAAGGGAAACAAAAAACCTAAAAAAAATTCATGCAGAAAATCAATAATTGGCTATAGAGATAAAATTTGGTTATAAGGTATTCTTATGAATATCTCATTGGAATAATTTTTTTTGTGATTTGTAAATAAGGGAAGGCAGAGCCCAAGATATACCAGTCCCTTTGAAAATCATGATTATATCGAGAGGGTATCTTACCACTTGGAAATTACACTGAATCTCTCTCAAGTTATTGATGAGTTATATGTATCTCTCTTGAGTAAATACATACTTAATTATTCACATGTACTAAACTCATAGGTCTTACCACTAGATAAATATCTCTCTTATGAGTAACTATTAGCATATATTAATAATCATAGAGAGGAAGTGCTATGAAACATGACCATTCATCTTGTCAATGTTATCTAGAGAAATCATGATATTTAGGAAGCTAAATGGGGATTCTAGGATGTGATTGGTAAGATTTTTCCATTGTTTTTTATATCTAAGAGATTGAATTATTATTGTGAAATTCTTATAAGGGTGTATAATGTAATAGAAAACAAATTTATGATATATTCTTCATAAACTAAATTTCTTTGACAAGTTTCTTTACAAAAAAACACACTGTTTAAATGAACCATGAAAAAATATTTATATAATATTATTTGAAAATAATATCAATTTTTAATTCCTTTGGTCAATATTAGGTTAGGTTGAAATTTTGTAATTTTTCATTGAATAAGAAAAAAGTACTTATTTAACAAAAAGTCACTTTCCATTTAATTGAAAATCTCCCATAATTATTTGTATTTATCCCTAAATTAACATAAGACAAATTTATTTATAAATAATATAATTAATTATATTTTAATTTTAATTATACTCTTTTTTGTTATAAGTTCATTTTTTGACATAAAAACACATTTTTCGTAAAAAAATAATTGTGTTTTGAGTTATTACCTTAAACAAGTTTTCTAAACCTTTGGGTATTCAATTTTATAAAATAGATTATTTATTCTCTATTTATATGTTCAAATTTTTAATTTAGTTTGCTTTTAGTTTTTGTCTTTATTAATAGTTACCATGGTTGATATTTCTCAGCATAGTAATAGTAGAATGTGTAAAGAGTGGTTAGAACATTTGGATAAGGATTTAACATTACTTAAAAACTTTCCTTTATCTTATTAGATGAATTTATTTTGGCCATTTCTATCAATTTCTCAAAAATATGATCCCTTGGTTATATTTTTTGATTTTCCTTTATTTTACTTTTAGAAAATATTAAAAACAAAATGTCACACTCTTGACTTTAATATCACTAATATTTTTTCTTAAGGATACAATAGGTTATATTTTTTTTAAATTTAATTTGAAATATTAATTACTATTTTACTATGGTAATTTATTTTAAATTTTTATATATTGAATAATTACCTTAAATCCTTGCACAATGCCGAAACCAAATTTAATTGATTAATAGAAAAGGAAAATAAATGATTTTAAAAATATTAAAATTAATACAATTTGGTTGAATTATTATTTTCCAAATATTTTATAGGTTAATATATCATATTATTGATTATTTAGAATATTATATTTTAATTAAGTCTTTTTCATGGTGTCTTTAATTCCAAAATTAAATGAATAGTGTCAAAACTGACATTAATGATACTTTATAAAAATATTATTTTATAATTTTATTAAAAAATAAAAAATTTAAATATGATAATTGGGATATTATAAGGTTGTAAATTTCATCCATTGGTCATTTATGATCTGATTTTCACCTTAAAAGAAAAATTATAACCCTTTAATTTTTAAAAATTCATTACTGTAGTTAAGGGTAAAAGTTGTTAGCCAGGGTGTTAATAAAAAACACAAGGTTTAAAAAGATATCTAAACCTATCTAAATTTTTTGGTATGATCATATTAAGAAAAATTACTCCTTATAATCTAATATATTCTATTATTGAACCATTTGACATGAGTCAGAAAAATATTATATCATAATGTCTCATGAATTTCCAAAATTTTTCCTCCCCTCACTTACAAATGGACACCACTTATCTCTTTTATTTACACTAAATTTATCCATATAGTTCTTCCAAAACATACACAATAATATTTTAAACTTATATATCCACGAATTGGGTGTTTAGTATTCTTAAAATACAATTCCAAGGATCCCCGAGAAGGGATCTAATAGAAGTCTATAGAAGTAGGGAAAATCATTTTTCGAACTCTTTGATGTTTATTTTTTTCTATAATTCCACTAAATATTTTTTATCCATACTATAATAATAAATATATTATCATAAATATACTTTTATATTAATTTATTACTATTTAAACATTTTCCATCACTTTTCAATCCAATAAAAATTGACAACATCATTCATGCGTACTTACGACTTACCGTCTCCATGTGGTAGTGTAATTCATTTTTATTCACGAAATTACTTTTATTATTATAAATATGAAACAATTAATATATATGATATTTATGAAATAATTATTCTTCTACAATTATAATATCATATATACCTCTTACCTTTTAATCTGTTGGAATGCAATAACGTCGCTCGTGTGTATGTTTGGACTACCACCTCCATGAAATGATGTGATTTTTTTTCATTTATGATTTACATGGATGAAAATAATGATAAATTTAAGGAATATATAATGTATATAAATTATATAATAATAAATGTTTAATTTTTAATTATTCCTTTCCTCTATTTTTTTCATCCATCAAAAATTGAAAACATCTTTTCATGTCTGTATAGGGTTTATTATCTCCATGAATGATGTAATTAATTTTTCAATATCTTCCATATATTGATTCCTCTACCCCCCCCCCCACTCATATATATATAATGAATAAAAATTTAATTTATATAATGACTAATATTCATGGTACAATGGAAACATAATCTACAAACAATGACTTAAAATACCAAACCAATTTCCATTGAAAAACAATGTTCTTAACAACTGAAACAATGATAGTAGTAAATGATTATTAAAAACGGGTGATAACACATTATAAATGGATAATATATGATATAATATATATTTATATGGTTACATTACGAATTTTTGATAAATAAAAATTTATTATATGTGATGATATATCACCTGGGAGGAATGTAAAACATGAGATAATAAATTTCATGTCAATTTACACTACATTGAGTCATATTTGGTACTATAAACCTATTTAATATTATATAGAATATATAATTTTTATTTATGTATTTAACAATGATATATATTTATTCATGATTATTAGAGTTTAAATTCAATTATACATCATCAAGTGGTAATAATTTAAATTATACCAAAGTGGTAAGAATTTATTTTACAATTTCATTTTTTGGGAATAAAATAATTTTAATTGATAGAATATGATGATATATCAATAAAAAAATCCATATATTTTATTATCCCCTAAATATTTTATGAGTTTTATTAATTTATTCTACCATTTCATCACATTTTAACTTGAATCCTAAAAATAAATTTTTAATAGATAAGGTGGTATGATTTATCTTCTTCATCGTGTATATTATTCTTCAATGACTATATTTTTCAAAAAAATACAAATGTAATTTTTATTAAAGGAAATTATTTATTATGGATATTTTATATTATCCTTTACTTTTTAAATTTATTTATGGGAGTCTTTATAATGATTTATAAATGCTATATTTTTTAATTTCTATAAAAAATTCAAAAGGAATGTTTTTAATGTATACGGCATAAATAGACATTACCAAGTCCAAAAAATATACCCTTTTAAATTCTTATAAAATATTTCAATGGTTTTAAAAATAAAACACTTTTATGAAAGCTTATGTTAATATTTTTCTTCAATTTTTTATTATTCTCCAAAATATATAAATATATAACAAAATCTATATTTTTGATGAATTGATGGTTTTATTTCATCTGTTATTAATTTTGTGTGTTTTAACATTATATTTAAACATTCACACTATTGTGATCATTTTTAATTAGAAATTAAGTATCTCTTAAATATACATATTTTTTGTATCATGGATATGATTATTTCCTAAACTCTATACCCATTTTACATTTGGGGTTTTACTATGAATGTTTTTTGATTGATTATGGAAATCTAATTATTTCATATTATTTTTTCACAAATGATATTTTCTTGATAGGTTATATTATTTTTTAATTAAATTGATCCTTCAATATTTGAGTAATTAATTAGACATTTATTTATGGGTGGGGATTTGTTATAGATATCCCCTGGAAGCGTGTATATATCTGATGAGAAAAGTTAGTTGGAAAAAATTATTAAATGGGTTTTTTTATACATATAAATTGATTAAATTGTCTTTCCACAAGGACATGACAGTTAAGATATCATGATGAATAAGATCATGATGTCAAATATTGATAATTTCCTTTATCGATCTTTCAGTTTTTTGTTAGCCAAGATATTACTACAATATAATTATACATGGATACATTTCATTCTCATGAAATTGATTAAATGACATGTTTTTTTAGTTATTAACCACCCCTTATTGATTATTCACAATTTAAAAAATATCTATTACCATTATTTTTAAACATTATTGGGAACCTAATTTCATCCTTTTTTTTCTTACCCAAGATATGAAGTCGGATATTAGATATATTCTCAATAATTTGAGAATTATTCATATTCTATATATTTTATATTTCAAATTTAATCTGTAAATCATGTACATATCTAGTTGTTTGAGAATACTAAACTAATCGATCATTGGTGATGTGTTCATTTGTATTTTATATCAATGATATAAATTTGACCCAAGTTTTTGGTTACATAAGTTTGGTTTGTTTCATTCTAAGAATAAAATAAATTTATTACCTTTTATGTAAAAAAAATTAGGACATATGTTAGCTTATTTTAATATATATTATCATATTTTTCAAGTCCAAACATCATTTAACCTTAATTTAATAAACTTCATTGTGTAATAAGAGGTAAGTTTTTATGAAAATAGGTTTCAATTCATGATATGATTATAATTGTTATTTACCTATACTAATTTAATTTTATAAATGCATTCATATAAAAATGGCTTTTTTTTATTTCTACATTTATTTTATAATATAGTTATATCTATATTTAGCTAAAAAATATTAAAAGTAAAATTTAAATGTTATTCAACATTTCATTGTTTGTTTTGGATCATTGTCATCTGTTATGTAATTTTTTGAACATGTTCGCCATTATAGAAAAATAAAAATTTTAAAATCTTGGGGTGATACATTCTATATTTCGTTATAAAGTATATCCTCACAATTTATATTATCAAATATTATCAATGTTAGATAAGGGTATTTAAAATATAATAATAACTCATGATATATTTTCAAATGAGGTTTCTATAATAATATTTTATGTATGACTAAGAAACACATATTTTTCCTTAATAATGTTAACTTATTGCATTATCATTCCCAAAAAAGTGAAAAATAATTACCCTATAAATCTCCATAGAAATCATTATTAGGTATGTTTATAAATTATCTATGTTTTTTCATCCCACATTATTACCATATAGAAAATAAAATCATCATTTCATCAAAATTTAAAGAAAATGAAAATGTTCATACATAAATAATATATATTATTATTATAATATTATTTACAAATTATTATGATCCAGAATAAAACGGTAAAGGATTTATGTCTCTGAACACTTTGATTCATAAAAAAAGATATAAATATGATCTTCAACATCTCCCTAAAATTTCTTCTCACATATTACACTTCTTAGTCACACCCTATATAAAACCATTCATTGTAAACATGGGAAACAAAGCATATGTAAGGATGAGATCATATGATAATTAACGTTAAACATATGATATGTTAATCAATTATCATAATTGGTAATTAAATAATAATAACAGTATGAGAACATTATATTAACATTAGAAAAATGTACCCAATAATTCATAGATCATAATCATGAATCATAGAGAAAAATGTTTTCAATAAAAATACATAAGATATAAGAGTGTGTAATCATTAATAAAAAACCATGATCCATGAGAACATATCGTAAGCATAAGGTATAAGTCAATGGAATTTTAATAATAATATAAAATTACTTCATTACATAAGTTTATCACCTCATATTATCATTTTATTAAAACACTCATAATAGAAGTGTCTATCTTGTCATTTCCAACATTTTATTGGCAGTAAATTATATCTAGTTAACTCTTTTATCTCTTAGGATTTTATTAAATTTTTCTCCCCTTAGGATATTCTCAACTATTTCATGTATACCTAATGTGTTTGAGGTAAATAGTGAACACTGTTGTCAATAGTTTATAATGTCGCCACCCTTACTAGGTTTATAACATAACCACCCATTTATGGTGTATAACCACCTATCACATAATCATAATCCATTCATAAGTTTTTCATAGGATCGTGAACATATTTTTCATTACATCAAATCAATATATGTGGAAAAGAGAACATGATTCATCAATTTTTCATCACCATAATAAAAAATCATATAGAGAAAGACTAAATATTATAATTATAGATTAAATAACTATATAATTAAAATAACAACAAAGGATGTTATTAAGATGAAATTACCTTCTAAAAATCACAGAAACATTTCTTGAAAAAATACCATTTTAATTTTTAAATAATTTATTTGAAATAAAAAAATTCCAAAATATTATAAAAAAAATTCATTAAAAACTATCACTGAGTAATTTTAAGGAATAATATGAGAAAATATAAAACATTACTGTTTGAAAAAACTATAATTACCTTTACAGAAAAACAAATATTCTTTTTACATTTTTTGATAATATTAAAAGTGCATCCTTTAAAAAATTGAAAGAATATTCCTATAAAGATGTTATAGAAAATAAAACATGACTAAAATTAATTTTCTTAATCTTTTTATATTATTAAAAACATTATTGAAAAAATAATTTCGAATATATGGACAATGAATAAATTATTATTGAGTAAAGAGGAAAAATAATGAGTTCTATTTAAAAACATTATTGAAGAATTTTGGGTACATAGATGGGGAAAACTAAAAATAAAAAATTAAATATATAGAAATAAATAGAGTATAATTAATATAAATTTTTTATTATCTATATAATTCCATCTTTAGATATTAAGAATAAAAATTACCAATTAAAATTGAGATTACAACCAAAATTATTATCGCTTTGGTAACATTTGATTCATGAAATCCATAACATAAAATAAATTAAATGAAACATTAAATATCCTTAATATAATTATATTCATGATAAAATATATGAATTTATTAGTATATAAACCTCATAAAATAATACTTGTGTATAAGATAACATATATCTCATAGAAGAAAATTAGAGACGTCAAAACCCTACAACTTTGTTACATTCAAATAAAAACCCCTTGGATGTAATAGTTGGAATTTTTAATTTTAGTACCATGAAAAAATAACTATCCAATATATAACATTCAAAATTACAGGCATATAAAACTCATAAATATAAATAGGTTCATAACCTCCAACATGTCTCAATAAAACAAAATTGAGATGAGGAACCATTTCCTAATGTTTGTCTTGATTCACAAGCACTCTAAATTAAAATATAATAAATTTATATCAAATATAATTATATAAATAATCATATTCATATACATAATATCATATATAGTCCAGATAAACAATATATTACCTTTTTGTTAATAAATATCTGTTAAATTTATCATTTCGAGCATGGACTGCTTCGTTCCTCATGTATGTTTTGTTTCCAAAATGTCAATCCACATAGATTGATCATGGTTCCTTAAACTACATAATCATACTAATGATATAAATATAATTTATTTCAAATGTATACATATTTATATTACATTATATTAATCGGTGATTGAAATTGAATCACGTCTTTGTGTGGAGACAATTGTTCGTACGTACACATGAGTACTGTTTCTATTTTTATATGGATGGCACTAATGGATGGTAAAAAATAATTCACCCTTTCCAAAAAATTATTATATAAAAAATAAAATAAAATATAAATTTATTTAATTTAAATAAATATTTATAAAATCCCATGAAATACGTTGGTAAAACATGATTTATAGTGCTAAGTGGATGTAGTAATCTACACATACGCATGAGCAATACGGTCTTCCCTCATTTAATGGAGTTGTGGTTGAAAGTCATTATTCCATCATAAAAAATGAAATATTCGTAAATTTATGATTTTGGAATAATCATTGTTTATAGAAATATAAACTTTAGTGTAAGTAGAATAAGAAATAAAAGTTAAGGAGTTTGGTTAATATTTTAAGCTCGGCATTGAGATACCACCTTTAGCTTGCTCCATAATCATTGAAGGATTTAATATAGAAGAGTACTAAAATATCTATGTTGAAGGTATGGAATATAAGAATGTTATTTAGAAGGTATTAATTGATATTGATTTCTATAATGTTGTGAATCTGGGAAGAGAAAAGGTTCCCTTTTATAAGTGAGGGGGAGGACACCGATGGAGTTTCCAAAATGATTTCGATGATATAATCTAACTTCAATGGTAATGTGAAAAAATGGAGAATTATTTTAATTTATGATAATATGTGGTTTAAATATATTCTTTAAATAATAATTACATAGTTTTTGGTAGAATTGCTACCCTTATCTCATGGCCACCCCCCTAGTAAACTTGTTTTAACATTGTTTATAGTAAAAAAATTACTGTTTTGACAGTACAATAATACGAAAAACTAAATTGAAAAAATTAAAGTATATTAATTATTTGGATTCAAAAAAAGGAATCTATTATATAGGATTAAATTTTTAGAAGTGTCCAAATATTATTCTTAATAAGTACGAAAACTATAAAGGAAACCCGATTTAGAAAAATTCATTATTATGATCTGACCATTATTTACATTTATTATATTCCATGTGAAAACCAAAAAGTGATTGTTGGAGATGGATGATGGTGGGGGAGATATTTTTTGGATTAGTGGCTCTAGTGGTGGCATTTCTCATTTCATGGCAAAGGGTTTTTAGTCATCCATCAGTTCAGTGAGCTTTTGGTGATGGTTGTTCACTGGCTCTATTTGGGGCGACAGAGAATGGTGTCTGCAGTGGCGGCATTTATGTGTCAAAGGAGATGCACGAAGGTGAGCATACCAAACATTAATTCATATTTGGGTTATAGATTAGTGTTTTTGGATACAAAAATAAATAAATATTGGTCTCAAATCCTTTATATCAGCTTTAAATGAGGGATTTAGAGTAGTAGTACACCACTTTGCAGGGTTACCAGATGGGAAGAATGAGAGGGTAGGGCTTCGACTATCAGTACCAGCCTTCGTGCATTTCTGAACAAGGAATTTATAGTTGTGAATCCTTACAAGGTTTGAATCTTGGGTTAATATATTGAATATTCTAGAGAGGTACTCTTCTTATGGTGTCAGATCTTTGGGCTCGATCCTCTGGTCTTATGAGCCATGTAAGGTTACCCCTTAACCATGTTTAGAAAGGGAAAATATATAAAAATTAATAATACATAGGTCTTGGAGAAAATTTTAAATATATATTACTTAATAATTTAAATTAAAATTTCATCAAAAATAATAATCAATATATAATAATTTAATTTGTCAACATAAAAACTCATTACATGAAAAAAAATATTTTAGACAAATGTGTTGTTAAGGCCAAAAATAGATTTATAGAAAATAAAATATAATTATTATTACTATGTAATTAATTATATTATTTCTAACTAATGTAATATTTTGTTACATTAAGATCAAATATTAAAACATAATGAGACTTCTACTTCAACAGAAATGAGAGTTTGTTTTCAAATGTCGATATTTTTTACTATCCACTAAAAGATAAATATTTTTATAAAAATCATAAAAATTCAACATAATATAATATTAACATTATCAGTTCAAAAAAATACTAATTAACTCAAAATAATTCTATAAATATTATAAATTAATTATAACATTAACACATAAAATGAAATAAAAAACATTTTTGAATAAAACATACTTTTAAATAATAAAATAACATTCCTAAAATTTGAGTACTTATCTATTATGAATTAATAAATGAAACTTGTTTATATAAATCCTTTATAAATATTTTTCATATTTTTGGTATTTCTGTTTGTACCACCAAATTGATGGCTCTGTTATTATATATCACAGTTTTTCTTAATCATGGGGTTGTGCATCATGAATGTTATCAAACATGTACAATTTATCTAAAGAAAACTATATTCTAAAATCAGGGGTTAATATATAATAATTTTTCACTAAATTCAATGATACTCCATGCTTCTATTATTTTATTTGGTTGGTAATTCAACTATTTTTACATTTTTAATCATAATTATTGATAGTTGGTTTGGTATAATGAAAAATTTTATCACATAAATTATTATATAATTAGGTTACTCATTATGAAAATATTTGTATTCTTTACGGTATCAATTGTTAATGTGACCCCTTTCCTATTTACATGATAATAAAACTAAAACAAGGTATCCGGATTCATGACTAATTGACACTATAAGATAATTATTGTAACATGAAAAATTCCACCTCGATATTTTTTATTCATTAAATTTACTAAATTAGATATCAGTTCAACCTAAATCACTCTCAAGGCTATCTAGGTTTCTCAAGGTTTGGTTATATAATATTTCTTAACAAATTTCCATAAAATAATAAATTATTTATAAAGGATTGTATAGATAATTTAATTACCCAAACAATGTATCTTGACTATGTCTAGAGAGGTGTACAGTCTTATTACTAATAATAATTCTATAGATTGATGATTGGTTGTATTCTCAACCATCCATTTTCATGGAGATTACCCATAGGAGAATCTATTCCATAGTTTCATCAACATTCAATTATAAATAAAGGGATGAAATTTCATGGAGAACCACAAAAACTATACCTTACTAAATCATTGGGATATTACCCTATACATAGACATATCCCTCAGACTCATCCCTGGGGTTTTACCTAAATATTTATTATCCAAATCCCTAAAATATTAAATATTAACTCAACTAGCATAGAGGTTTATGTATAACTTATATATTGTTACTAACCTTAACTTATCTACCCTTAAATTATCCTTAATTATCATCCTAACTTATAATGTTATTTAAACCCTGCTCTAATAAAAGATATAACACCTTATGGCATGGAAGTCACATTTTAATAACATATAATAAATATTTCATACATAAATTCCCATGATCTTTTAGGTTGAGATTTTTATAGAATTAGAAAAAAATTATTAACTAATAAAACACAAGTATTATTCAAGTAATTGATATTTTTTAATTTATATAAGTGACTACATAATCCATAGAAGGACTTAAATATTTTCCAAAAGTCTTTCACATAAGGTACACTTCTAGAAACCTCATACATCATACTTTTATATATAACATGGGGAAATAGAAACAAATAATAAGGTGTGTTCATATTCTTATTAGGGGATAAACAATTAATTCAAAACATAACATAGGTATGAATTATGTCATAACATATGAATATGAACATAACAATATAAAGATAATTGCATGAGGTATAACATGATCACATGTACATGTATCATAACTTGAAAATATGTATACAACATAAACATTATACATTCATAAGAGAATCACATGATATCATCATTATGGTGTTGTAAAAGAATATTTCCAATGTTATTCACCAATTTTACATAACAATTTACCAGGGAATGATTTTGAGGAATATTTATAATTTTATCTCTTGTGAAAGATTATTTAACAAATACATTTGAGCTCTATCATGATGCACAATTCATATGTCTATAATTATGTGGGACACATAAGGAAATCCTACATAATATTATCAAATAATAATTAGTCGAAGAAAGAAATGGGTACTATGATAATAAAAAACTTACGAATATTACATATAGAAAAATAATTTGAATGGTGTAATAAAATAGTAGCATAAGAATGAATATAATTTCTTGAAATAGATTGAAAATACTTTTTAAAGGAATATAATGAAAATTTATTCGGAAAAAATTTTCTTCACAATTTAACAAATTTATTTTATAGAAATATGAGACTTAAAATTTCATTATAAAACCTTTAATATGTAGAAAATATTTTTCATAATAAATTTAATGGGTGGTGAAAATATGTGTTCACAAAGAATAAAATCATGAAAAGAAATTTTTGAATTTTTTTTCCATTATCATAAAAATATGATGTTAAATGTCACTTTCAAAATTTATATTAAAAAGTGGATGTCATAAATTTTTAAACATTTACTTTTGAAAATGAAACTTCAACAATATATACCTTACTATACATAATGGTTTTGGAATGAAATGTGCTTTGGAAGGTAAAACATTTTATTTTTATTGCATAGAACACCCTTTTAATATTTTGAGATTTATTTATCAAAACACACATCATAAAAGGAATAAAAAACAAAATTTTTAATAGTGGATAACGGAAATTTGGTGGTCACCTAAGACAAACCATAAATAGGTTTAAATCCATATAGGTGAACATTAATGGGGAAGGAAAATATGGATGAGTAATGGAAACCTTCATTAAAAAGGATGTGAATTATACATAACAATTATATACTTTTGGGGGAATATGGTCATCAAGTAGAAACTATTTTATTAAAAAGAAATTCTATAAATATAGGAAGAAAAGGTACCATGAAATTAAATATTATGGTTGAATTAACCATTCATGGAAGAAGGAACTTCAAGTAGCAACATTATAACTCAACAAAGGGAGTTGAATTAATGAAAAACCTTACAACATAGGTAACATTCAAAATGAATTCCATCTAAATAATGAACATGATATGTCTCTCAGAATACCATGAATTTATAGGGTATTGAAAATTAAATTCAATATTTAGTAATCACGCCATATTAAAGATGTTATGGTAAATTATAATAAATATGTCTCAAGGACATAAATTTGACGCAAAGAACCCCTTACCCTAATTATTGACTTTCACTAATTCACATGAATATTATGTATAACAAAAATAAATATTTTATTCACCTATTTATTTACCTTTTAATTACCCATATCATTTTTAAAATATCATTTATAATTATTCTATATATTTATATCAGTTAGTTATTGTCTATTTTCGATATCAGATGTGAGTAATCATGATCATTATGAACTAGTTTTCTATTAGCATTTTTGTTATTCATTATTGTCCAAAATTTTATCATCTCCATAATATAAAAGGTACTATAATAGATTTTTTAAAATTATTTATAATTTAATAATTTAATATCATAATTTTTTTTGTTGTTATGTTTGATGATGAAGTCGGTGACGAGTTTGTTTTTTGTAATTTATAACAAAAAAATGGTGTGTTTAAAATTAATTATTTAAAGGTTTATATTACCACTTTATAGAAAATATAAAATAATTATTTACTTACTAAAATCCAATATTATATCTCCAAATCAATTCTTGATAGAAATTTATAGTATTTTTAGTAGGTATTTAAACTGACGCAATAAAAACATGCTACAATCAATGTCTGAGTATAGTTGTGGAAGATATTATTTTTTATTATATAATTGTCAAAAAATTATAATGAAATTATTTATAATTTATAAATTTGATGAATTTTATATTTTATTATTTATACTATTATGGTAAATGAAAAAGAAGTTCTCACTTATAAATAAATTGTTTTTCCTCTTTGTATGTTTGTTTTGGGTAGTTAGTTTTATAATGATTGCTTATTTATATCATTAATTATAGAATGATTAATTTATATTTAAAGATTGTAAATCATGACATAAATATAATTTCTATAAACTGAACCCATTTATGAAACCATAAATGGATGGTGGTTTTGAGAAATTGAATGTATTGTTCATTGAGGCAGTATTCCATAGACCAGTGTGAGAAACATATTTATTTTTTTATTGAATGCGTGGGGAGTAGATAATAGTTATACCATCAACATAAAAAATCATTATTTTATTTATATTGATTCTATTATATACATATGGTTATAATCGGTTTCAATGAGGGAGAATGATAATGATAAATAAATAAGTTAATTTTGAAATTAATACTTAAGTATATAATTTGGATCTTCTCTTCAATTTTACTTTATAAATGAAGGTCTTGAGAAACTTTGTTGAAGATAAAGGTAAAAAATGTATATATGGGATCTATAAGTGTAAATGTTTTGGGGTTTAAAGAGAATTTTAAAAAATGGTTGTCGAATTAAATTGGTGGAAGTGAGCTTCTGTTATACATGAAATGTATAGACAAATATTTGGAAAATAATATTAGGTATAGGTAATATTGAAATTTTACGAGATCTATGCGTGTCAGATGGGTAAATAATCGTGAGAAATGTATGTTAGACATTAAAACCTAACAATGGTATTATATAATTTATGAGTGCAATATTATTTTATTAAACATAGAGCCACATTTGATTGTCCATTTTAACTCATATTTATATTAATTAAAAATTAACCGTACTAATTATTTTATTACTAAAACTATAATATAACCCGCAATAACAATACCAATTTGTTGAATCATAATTTGGACCCCATTTAATCTAATTCAATTTATAAATTTGACAAAATTATCTTTTAAATTAAAACATATAATTTGTTGAAAAACTATTTCCATAGAAAAAAAACATTTTAATAATTAAGTGTTCTTAATATTATTTAATAATGATTACTAATTAAATAAGGGCCAATTTTTTACTATATGTTTAAACATTATATTTTTAACACCCAAAGATTTCATAGTACGTTATCTCATTAATGTAATTCAACAGCTTGCGCTACACACAACACCGAGTTCGAGCATACCACAACTTACTAAACTAACCATTCAAAAAGCGGTTACGAATACTATTAACTGCATCCTGAATCTTATATTCTCTATATAATTTTATCATCCATATTATGTGTTTCTTAGACATAATATAAGAACACATTCATTTTTTCGGATAAAATAAATATTTTTCAAAAAATGAAATTTTACTACCTTTTAATAGAGAAACCTTTTTAAAACCAATATTTTGACAGTTTTTTATATTCAATTTATGAAATTAAAATTTTATTTAGAAGCGGGACATAAAAATTTAGTTTGGATAAAAATTTGGTACTTTTCTGATAACATTCATATTTTTATGAGTAATGAAAAATACTATATTTTAGTTGAAAACAACATTTTAAATCAAAATAATTTATTGTGATAAATTATGAATATGAATGGTTTTGAAGTATAATTAGATTATATTTTTTTCATTTAAAACAATGTGGGTAATTTTAAGTAATTTCACATTTTAATTTGACATGAACACATGTCAATCTTTTGATAGTTTTTACTTTTTAAAAACCCACTTTTTGGTTTTGACAACAGAAATTAATTTTAAATTAATAAATGAAAATTATATATTTTGAACATGTTAAAATAGAATTCATTTTTGAATTTGAAATATCAAAATTATCTTAGGGTGAATTTTTGGAATTTTTATAAAAAAAATCAATTTTCGATGAATAGTGAAAAACACTACGTTATTGGTCAAAACCAACTTTCTATTTAAATAATTATTTATTTTATTTAGGTTTATTTTAAATCAAAATAGATACATAATACCAATATTTGTTCAATGTAATTCATTGGAGTCATTTTTATTATAAAATTAGATATAAAAAATTTATTGAACTTTTTACCGTCTTTTACCCACCTCCTAGGAGCATTTGAAAATTTCAATAAAACATAATTTTACCACATCGGTGAGCTTAATTTTAAAAATAAGAGAGAAAAAGTTGATATCAGTATGTAAAATGTGGTTCAAAGAGATAAAAATAATTTTTGGTGAATATTAACTTTTGAGTTTTATTTACCAAGGTTAAAAGAAGAATATGGTAATTAAAGGAAAAAATGATATTATTATTACTCTAACACTTGTCCTAATTCTATTGGATAAGTTTAAATCGACCAAAAACAGCATTATGAATAAAATATGTTCCTTTTAGGTCCACATGGATTATATTAGGACCATTATAATTATTTAATTTAAAGAAGAGTTAAAAGTGTTAAATTCAATGTTTCATAAATAAATTTTTTTTAATATAGGGTAATACATAAGATAAATTTGACTATAAATATTAATTATAAAGCTAAAGATATTTCCTACATAATGGTACTTTATTTAAAATTTGTAGACATTTAATAATTAAATTTATTTATGACACAATGATGA
Organism: Viscum album; assembly: GCA_963277665.1. Lineage (NCBI taxonomy): Eukaryota > Viridiplantae > Streptophyta > Magnoliopsida > Santalales > Viscaceae > Viscum > Viscum album. Next base: position 2,022,317,385 of record OY728137.1, on the reverse strand, counting down.
TGCAGTAATTACCTTATTAATGAAAGATTGAAATAGTTGATTTTATAAATATACAAATAAATTTAATTTTAAACTTTTAATGAATTCCAATAATTATATAGGGTAATATTATGTTTTTGGGTTGATTAAATTAATTTCTTATGAAGTAATAATGCTGTTATAAATTTATCAAAAACAAAATACCAAATAGTGTCAAAATTGACATAAAAGGGTTTTCAAAACAAATATTATATTATTAATTGATTTTTTATTCCTAAAAATATAAGGATCAGCCTAAGGGCATAAATAATATTATATATGTCATTAATGAACGACTTGATGTTTTCTTGGATGTTTATAGTAATATTATTAACCATATAATATAAAAATACAAAGAGACATGGTAAATGTCAAACTATTTAACTAAGAGTAAAATCTAAATGAAAAGTTTAATATGGTGACATAAACCTATATAAACCCCATTTATTGAGAGGATTTCATCCCATCCCCACCTTATCCTAGAAATAAATCATTTTGGAGCCATTATAAACCGAATATAAATTTATTATAAAATAATATTTAATTTTTTTCCTAAGGTGCCACTCACCCATCTTATTAATGGGCACTTCCCCTTCTCTCAAATTCACACCTCCAACACCATTTGGCTCAGCCAATACCTACCCAAATATTCTCCCAAATATACTCCCTTTATCGTAAGGGCCTTACATTAATCAGAACACCAAACTATGGTTCCATTTTTGTCAAAAAAAAGGAAGAACCCGAAGAAAAGGTAAATATTTCATCACCCCTTTCAAGTTCTTTTCTTCTTCCACTTCATCTTTATTTTTTGTTTCTATTCCAAAATAATAACTCCATTATATTCTATATACTATGATGTTATTATAAAAATGGTACAACCATATTCATTATTATATTCATCCTATAAATGAAAAAGTCACCATACGTGCGTATGTACGGCTTACCGTCTCCACGTCGTGGAGTATTTTATTATTCAAACACTTCATTATTTGGATGGGTATAATAATGATTATAACTAATGAAAATAATAAATATAACATTTTAATAATTTTTTATATATGATATACCATCCCATTACATATGATTTCTCCATCGATATAATGATATTTTTTCTCATGTGTACATACGGATTACCTTCTCCAGGACACGATGTGATTCATTTCCACGTTCACCGTTCAAAGATTATTATAAAAATATTTATCATTAATACGTATGTAATATATAACATAATAATGATATTGGATATATATTTATATATATTTATGTACTTACATATGTCTTATTCACTTAGTTTTGTTCAATACTGTATGAAAACGGAAACCACGTTTATGCATATGTACGGCCTACCATCTCCATAAACGGTGTTTTCCATTTCATATATATGTCTATTATACATATTTATTGTAAGGACCCGGCCATAAAACATTACATAATCATGAATTAAATGAATAATTCACATAGAGGATATTTTCAGGTTTAGAGTTTTAGAGAATTAGGAAATAACTATTACATCTCAAAAGATTTCGAAGTAGACACTTCTACTACGTTTCCATAAAATAAAAACTCTCTTAAAATGATACATGTCTAGTTCCATGTTTTAGATAGAATGTCTTTCCATGATCCCATCCTTGATCTTATCCACATTATTCCCTGTGAAAAATATTTCAAAAAACTTGGGGTGAGCATAAAAAGCTAAGTAAGGGATACACAATGAAGGAAAACTGTTAGTTTTTCAAAACATCAAGTAAACCATGAATACTTTATCAAAGTAATAATTTACACCTTTAATAAGTAGGAAACACTCTCCAATAAATAAAATATCATTAATTAACCTTTTTTAACCAAAATATTACCATAAAACCCATATAAATAACACATAACATATAAAGGTAACTTGGGACACAAACATACTTAAATGGAAATAACCATACGGTCGACTTCCACACATATCACTACATGGAATATCCATATGGAAAAATTACATACCCAATGAATTAAAGGTTATAACTTAACCACATGTCCTGGTAATCACGGCATAACCCGTCATTTGGTTTATCACATAACCACCCGTCAAATGTCCATGTACCATTATAAAATAATAACACCTAAAACAATTAAAAAGTAAAGAAATCATTTCCACATTTCAAGAACAATATATCAATTAAATATATTGACATAACAAATCCATTATCAAAACCATTTTCAATACCAAAATACATAAAAGAGTATATGTTTTTTATTTACTTTAAAAATATTACGGCTTGTTGAGGAAGCCAAAGATCAAATAATACTCACGACGGTAGAAATTTCTTATCACCATGTACGTTAAAAGAAACATACTTTTTGTCTTATAGTAAAACACTTCATGTAGAAAATATTCCTTTTGAATAAAAGTATAATTAAAATGGGTTTATACAGCATATAAGAGAATGTCTTGTATTAGAACAAAATATGCCTCAATGAAAGGATATTGAGACGAGGTCCCTTATAATGTCGGTATCCTTATATTAAGGATAAATCAATTACATAATTATGTATGACAAATATAAATACACCCAATATAAGAGGATATTAAGTGTAAAAAAATCATAGGTCATCCACACATATTCATAGTATTACATAATCAAGAAGTAGAGGATTAACCCAAATAATTGAAATTGGGTTAAGAAGTTACTTTACAAAAAATTCGAAAGTCTAACGGTGTCATATTAAAATTCAGAAAATGAGACGATGAGAGATAAAAACGGTATCTCATCACTTGGACATATAATTTACAGAAATAAGGATATATAAGAACATATCCCAACATAATAAGATGTAAATTAAAAGACCTAACAAAAAGAAGTATTTTAAAAAGGGGAGGGTGAAAGGTTCCCTTACTGATTTGGGTAACTTTCGAAACATACACCCCATGAAAGAAGGGTCATATAATGAAGATTTAAATACCCATAAATTAAATTATATTAAACAGATAATACAATCATGGGAAGTACACATAGCACACCAAAGGAAATACTGTCAAATGTAGCATGAATCTCACAGGAACAAAAAGTGAGATAAAGAAAATCCCCTTATGAAAATTTTGCAGCATAACGGTGCCACTTAAAAATTCCAAAAATGGATTGATGAGATAAAATAGGGTATCTCAGAATATTAACATAAAAATTAAATCAAGTGGAATAGAAAATAATATCCCACAACATAAGAAAGGGGAGCTTAATGTAAGTGACATCAAAGAGAGTACTTAAAAATAAAGAGAGAGGTAGGATCCCTTACCTCGTGTCTTACTTGACTCGATCATTCTTTAATATCATGAATAATAATCTGGAGTTAATTTATAATTTCTTAAGAACATTTTTAAAGTTCATTATTTCTTTAATATCACTTATTATCATGTTATGAACATTATGTAATTAATTAAGTTAATAACGGTCGTTTTGTCGATCATTGCTACTTGGGTAAAAAAAATAAACTTCTTATAATTAAAAGTTGTTCATGTGGTAAAATATCTATTATATCCAGAATTATATTCATGATTTAGATATCATATATATAAAATATATCCAGTATATACATACATTTATAATATTACATAACATTTAGAGGTAAGAAATGAAATGCATCGTTCATGGAGACGGTAAGTCGTACGTACGCAAGAACGCTACATTCATTTGTATTTAGTATTTAATGGAATGAAATCATAATGATATAAAGTTATATTATAATTATAGTATAATATCATATATAATATCAATAATTTAATCCTTTATACATCCCACATATAGCATTAACGAATCAAATCACTTTGAGGGGGCGGTACTCGGCACTTCCTAAAATGAAGATATCGTGTTTACCCATAATAGAAACCATAAAGGTATTACATAAATGAAAAATACAGAAACATATGCAAAACATAAAAATAATATATATCATATATAAATATAGTGACATATTAATGGCCACCATGAAATGTGTTAGAAGAATATTGAACAATCATCATTTCATGATGCAGAAATTCGCCATCGACAGAAACAGTATGTTCTTTAAACATTAGACGAAGGTGTGTGTAAGTGTAGCTCAAATACCTATCATAAAAATATCCTAGTATATTGAAGATAATTTTTTTTAATGGAAATTATTAAAAAGACTTTAGGTGGTTGGTGAATTAAAATAAAACAGAAGAACATAATAGATAACATTACCTTTAAATCGGGTAAATCCTCTTGGTTTGAACCAAAAGGGTTTCTTGAAGAGGTTTTTGCCTAAGGTAAGGCTTATAGGATGAAGATAGGGATGTAGGGAGAAACAATGATCAGATTTTGGTCATGAATAAGGCTTGAGAGCTGTGGGTAAGTGGGTAGAGGTGGGGGCCTTTTATACGAGGGAGGAGGGGCACTTTTGGAAAGTCATGAAAAGTTACTTTATGATAAAATGATTTTCAGATAAAAAAGGTCCCAAAATTATATATATCAAGTATAGGGTGATAATGGTTCAAAATCCACCCACCCAAATGTTTTTTGATAAGTGTATGCCATATATTTTACATTATCTTTTCATTTTATTTAAATCGTTCATTAATGAGGTAATCCATGCATCATCATGGTGTCATAAATAAATAAATAAATTTATTGTCTAAAATTTATAAAAAAATAATATGATGTAGGAAATATTTTTATATTTACAAGGAATATTTATAGTCAAAAATATGACTTGTATAACCCCATGTAAAAATTGTTTTAGTAAAACAATACATGTTGTGACATTTTTATTTTAACTTTAAATAACAATTTATTAATGTCATTTTCCTAACAAATTGGCTCAATGGGGTCCCCAAGTTGATACATGGATTTTCTTGGTCGGACATGACTCATCCAATAAGGGTAGGATATGTGTAAAGGTCATTTCATATTATTATTACATTATCATTACCTTAAATTACACTAATTACCTTTAATCGCGATTAATAAAACATAAAAGTTACTATTCTCCAAAAAAAATATTTTAATCCCATTGAACCACATTTTACATTCTAATGACAACCATGTATGTATTATTTTTGAAATTCAAATCACAGAAGTATTAAAGTTTCATTTAAATGAAAAATTAGTTTAATTTAACTACCACTTAGTAGTTTCACTATTCATCAAAAATTGAAGTTTTTCAGAAAAATACCAAAAATTAACCCTAAGATATATTTGATATTCTGAATTCAAAAAAAATGTATGTTTTATAAAATTAAAAATATATAAGTTCCATTAATTAATTTAATAATTAATTCTCGCTGTCAAAACAAATAGCGTGTTTTTAAGAAACTATATCTATGAAATGATTGACACTAGTTTAAGTCCAATTCCAATGTGAAATTAATTCCAATGACCACCATTGGATTAAATGATAAAAATATATTCTAATAAACTTTTACAAAATCCAAAATATGATCTAATAATATAAATAAATTAGATTAAAAAGTGGTTTTGAATTAAAATAGAACATTTTTCACTAATTCATTAAAAATGAACTTTATCGAAAAAATAACAAAAACATACACAAAGTAAATTTTGATGTCCCGATTCAAAAGAAGGATTTTATTTGGTCCAATATAACATATGAAATTGTCAAAAAATGGATTTAAAAATGGTTCACCATCAAAAGGTGGTTAATCTACCTTTTAAAGAATATTAGAATATTTACGCTTAAAATTGGATTCATTTGCATTTTAAGCCTCTAACATTTATTGGAAAAATGTAAAAAATATTTAACAAACATATGTAATCATTTTTAGTTAGTTATGTTTATTCCGGCCATTACAACAGCTAGGCGTTAACTACCATTTAAAATAATATTATTTTATTATTAGAGTGCAACATATGAATTCGAAGAAACTCATTGTCACGTATTGGGTACACCATCGAGCACATCATTCCCTTTAAATTAATATTAAAATTTTATTCACAAATATGGATAAATATGAAAATAACATATTCTTTATTTACTAGGGGTGTTACATCCTTCCCCCCTTTTGATAATTGCATCCTCACAATTTTAAAATTGGGCTTGGAAACTTCATTGAAAGCCCCACATCAGAAAATGATTCAATTAAAATATCACTTTAAAAGAATGGAAGGGAAGTACAAAGGTCACCTGAGTTAAACCATATCTAGATTCCATGTAGGAAAACATGGACATGGAAGAGAAAACAAAGGGTCATGTTTTGATGAAGAGTGATAGAAAACATATTTAGGAGAAATTTAACCTCCATAAAATCACAAACTGGTGATGGGTTAAACGGTATTTGATTCCCCAGTAGGAAAAGTTAATAGAAAAAAATTTTATTTTTAAGTTACTTTTAATTGAGGAATTTATTTATTAGCTTAACTAAATCATAAGTAAAAATACTTACTTGTCATGTAGACTCTCATCTCCTACTATATTTCTTACAAAAACTCATATTTTCTCCAAAAGACGAGTATTTAGGATGGTTTGTTCACATTAAGAGAGCTATAATCAACTTCTAGAGGATCACCTAATCCACAAAAGAGAACTATATATTTCCCATGTCTTTAGACCTTAACCAAAACCAAAATTGTAAGAACAACATCAGATAATCCACAAAAGGATAATCTTTTATAAAAAAAATCAATTCTTAATCTCCAAAATTTGTCCAACAAAACCCAAAGTTCAATGAAGACCATTCGATAAAAAAATTTTCCACAACATTATTCGAAGTAAACCAAACTAAGATTGAAACCCAAATATTTGAAGGATTTAATCACATAGTCTTCCAAGGTACAAATTAACATTTATCTCCAAATAACATCAGTTTCTCTTATAGTCTCATATTGAAAGGTAAGTAACCTAATCATATATCCTCTATGATAGGTCAATATTTTACTAGATAACCCGAAATCAAATTATTCTTGATTCATAAAATCATCTTAAGTAAAATGAATAAGTCATACTAACCAGGGACTTCACGTAGTCCAATGGTAGGCGATGTTCCCTTGTCTCCCTTCAGTTGTGGGTTTGATTCCTGCGGCTTTACCAGATGTGACGGGTTGTCTCCCATCCTACGGGTTGTCATTTTTATAAAACTCCAAAAATAACCCTCACTGGTTTTAACCTCAATGGTTTCCTTATAACTCTCATTTTCATCCAAATTCATTACGATCTCAACATCTTAATTCTTGAAGTCTTATTTCACCACCATAAGATAAAATTAAATTATTCCCAAAAATGAAGAACATAATACCTTGATCATGGTGTTAAATTGGTTTCATCATCATCATGTTCATGTAGGTAAAAGGTCCATTCATTGCAACAATGATTGAGAGATCCTTCAAAATCATTTGCTTCATCCATCCAAATACACCTTGTACAACGTGGGTCATATGGGTGTTCACAGAAAAGCAGTTTTAGAAAATAATCATGTATGAAATATAATTTCAAGACATCTGATAAAACATGATTTCTATAAAATAGTCAGACCGATTTTGAGTTGAAACATTTAGTTAATGGTCCTTTTAAAATACCATAGTTATGTACTGAGATATTATATTGTAAAACTAAATATATATAGGTTTCACAAGGGTCTCCTTCTTTAGTGCCTTTTTCAAAATCATAATATGCTTCAAAAACTTGTGATAAGGTAAAATATTTGAAAATGACTTGATAAAATTTACCTATCATGAAAATATGAGAATATTATGAAAATAGTATTTGTCTAAATAAAACCCATGATCCACGATGATAATGAGGTATAGTGGAGGTGTTTGATATCTCAAACAACTGCTTTCTAGTGAGTTTTGTTCTAGAAAAAGTTCCACAATAATCTGAACATGACTATGCAATAATTATTACAAGCATGTCCTCAAGAAGAGATAGGAATTTCGTTTGAGATCCTCCTTCCATTCGTAACTGACTTTACTTGACCTGAAAAATATGTTATAAAACGAGCATTTAACTGAAAGAATTGATATAGGGACTAACCATGTGTCTAACGAAAACTCATAATCCCTAAAGTTATCTAAACCGACCTCTGATACCAACTATAAGGACCCGACCTTAATACATTACATAATAATGAATTAAATGAATAATTCACATAGAGGATCTTTTCAGGTTTAGAGTTTTAGAGAATTAGGACATAACTATTATGTCACAAAATATTACAAAGTAGACACTTCTACTATGTTTCTATAAAATAAAAACTCTTAAAAAGAAACATGTCTAGTTCCATGATTTAGATAGAATGTCTTTCCATGATCCCATCCTTGACCATATCCACATTATGTCCTATTAAAAACATTTCAAAAAACTTTGGGTGAGAATCAAAAGCTCAATAAGGGATACACAAAGAAGGAAAACTTTTAGTTTTTGAAAACATCTAGTAAACCATGAATACTTTATCAAAGTAATACTTTCCACCTTTAAGAAGTAGTAAATACTCTTTACTGAATAAAAGATCATTACTTACCCTTTTTTAACCAAAATATTACCTTAAAACCCATATAAAGAACACATAACATATAAAGGTAACTTGGTACATAAACATACTTAAATGGAAATAACCATACGGTTGATTTCCACACATATCACTACATGGAATAGACATACGGCCGACTTCTATATCAAATGCATTGGAGTTTATAATGTAACCACCAATCCCGGTATTCACTGCACCACTCATCATTTTGTTTATCACGTTACCACCTGTCAAATTTCCATGTACCATTATAATATCTTAACACATAAAATAATTAAAAAGGAAAGAAAACATTTCCACATTTCAAGGACTATATATGACTTAAATATATTAATATAACAAATCCATTATCAAAACCATTTTCAATTCCAAAATACATAAAAAATTATATGGTATTTATTTACTTTTAAAAAATATTACGGCTTTTTGAGGAAGCCAATGATCAAATAATACTCACGGCGGTGGAAATGTCGTTTTCACCGCGTACGTTAAAAGAAAAATTCTTTTTGTCTTTTAGTGAAAAAAACATTGTATAGAAAAGATTCCTTTTGAATAAAAGTAAAATTCAAAGGGGTTTATATAGAATATATAAGAAAGTATATTATTAGAACAAAATATGCCTCAATGAAAGGAGATTGAGATGAAGTCCCTTACAAAGTCGGTATCCTTAGATTAATGATAAATCAATTACAAAATTATGTGTGAAAAATATAAATACACCCAATATAAGAGGATATTAAGTGTAAAACAATCATAGGTCATCCACACATATTCATAGTATGACATAATCAAGAAGTAGAGGTTTAACCAAAATAATTGAAACTGGGTTAAGAAGTTCCTCTATGGAAATTCAATACCCAAATAGCGTCATTTTAAAATCCTGAAAATGAGACAATGAGAGATAAAAAGGGAATCTCATCAATTGGACATATCATTTACAACAATAAGAATATATAAGAACATATCCCAACATAATAACATGTAAATTAAATGACCTAACAAAAAGAAGCCTTTTAAAAAGGGGAGGGTGAAAGGTTCCCTTACTGATTTGGGTAACATTCGAAACGTACAAACCATGAAAGAAGGGTCGTACAATGAAGACGTAAATACCCATAAATTCAATTATATTAAACAAATAATACAATCAGGGGCAGTACATACACCACAAAAAATTAAATAGTGGAATATGTAACATGAATCTCATGGGAACAAAAAGTGAGATAAAGAAAATCCCCTTATGAAAATTCGACAGCATAACGACTCCACATAAAACTTTCAAAAATTGATTGGTGAGATAAAATAGGGTATATCATCAAATTAAAATAAAAATTACAGAAAGATGAAAATAAAAGAATATCCCCCAGCATAAGAAAGATGAGCTTAAAGTAAGTGACATCAAAGAGAGTACTTAAAAAGAAAGAGTGAGGTAGGATCACTTACCTCGTGTCTGACATGACTTGATCGTTTTTTAATCTCCTGAATAACAAACTAGAGTTAATTTGTACTTGATTAAGTACCTTTTTCACATTCATTATTCCTTTTATATCACTTATTACCATGTTATGAAAGTTATGTAATTAATTATATTAATAACGGTGGTTTTGTCCATTATTGGTACTTGAGTAAAAAAATAAACATCTTATAGTTACAAGTTGTTCATGTGGTAAAATATCCATTATATCTAGAATTATATTCTTGATGTAGATATCATATATATAATATATATCTAGTATATAAATTCATTATAATATTACATAACATTTAGAGGTAAAAATTAAATGCACCGTTCATGGAGACGGTTAGTCGTACGTACGCATGAACGCTACTTTCATTTATATTTAGTATTTAATGGAATGAAATCATAATTATATAAATGTATATTATAATTACAGTATAATATCATATATAATATCCTTAACTCCATCCTTTATACATCCCACATATGGAATTAACGAATCAACTCACTTTGAGGGGGTAGTAGTCCGCACTTCCTAAAATGAAGATATCGCGTTTACCCATAATGGAAACCATAAAGATATGCCATAAATGAAAAATACAGAAATATATCGAAACCCTAATGATAATATATATCATACATTAATATAGTGACATCTTAATGGCCACCATGAAAAGTGTTTTAGGAATATTGAACAATCATCGTTTCATGATGTAGAAATTCACCACCCACAGAAACAGTATGTTCTTTAACCATTAGACGGAGGTGTGTGTAAGTGTAGCTAGAATACTTATCATAAAAAAATCCTATTATATTGAAGATATTGGTTTTTTTACAATGGAAGGTAATAAAAAGAGTTAATGGGGTTGTATAATAAAAATAAAATAGAAGAACATAAGAGAGAACATTACCATTAAATCGGGTAACTCCTCTTGGTTTGAACCAAAAGGGTTTCTTGAAGAGATTTCTACCTAATGTAAGGATTTTAGGATGAATAAAGGTATATGAAGAGATTAAATGATCATTTTTTTGTTGATCCAAAGGCTTGAGAGGTGTGGGTAATTGGGTAGAGGTGGGGGCCTTTTATAAGAGGGAGGAGGGGAACTTTTGGAAAGTCATGAAAAGTTACATTATTATAAAATGATTTTCGGATATCAAAGTTCCCAAAATTATATATTTCAAGGATAAGGTGATAAGGGTTCTAAATACACCCATAGAATATGGTTTTTACACGTTTTTGACTTTGATTTTACATTATCTTTTCATTTTATTTAATTCATTAATTAATGAGGTAATCGCTGCATCATCATGGTGTCATAAATAAATAAATTTATTTAATGTATAAATTTTTTTTAAAAAAATACTATGATATAGGAAATATTTTTTGATTTACAATTAATATTTATAGTCAAAAATATTAAAGGTATAACCCCATGTAAAAATTTTTTTAGTACAACAATAAATATTTTAACATTTTTATTTTAACTTTAAATAAAAAGTTATTAATGTCGTTTTCCTACCAAACTGGCTCCATGGGGTCCCCAAGTTGACCCATGTATTTTCTTGGTCGGCCATTACTCATAAAATAAGGTAAAGACATGTTTCAAGGTCATTTTATATTATTATAACATTATCTTTACCTTAAATTACACTAATTACCTTTAATCGCGATTAATAAAACTTAAAAGTTACTATTCACCAAAAAATAATTTTATTCCCATTGAACCACATTTTACGTCATAATGACAACCATATATGTCATATTTTTGAAATTAAAATCACATAAGTGGTAAAGTTTCATTTAAACGAAAAATCAATTTATTTTAACAACCACTTTGTGGTTTTACAATTCATCAAAAATTGATGTTTTTCAGAAAAATACCAAAAATTCACCCTAAGATATATTTGATATTCCGAATTCAAAAATGATGCATGTTTTACAAAATTCAAAAAATTTAAGTTTCATTAATTAATTTAATAATTAATTTCTGCTGTCAAAACAAATAGCATGTTTTCAAGAGACTATATCTATTAAAAGATTGACACTAGTTTAAGTCCAATTCCAATGTGAAATTAATTCCAATGACCACCATTGGATTAAATGGTAAAAATATATTCTAATTGAACTTTATAACTAATTAAAAATAAGATCAAATCAAATAAAAAATTAGATTAAAAAGCAGTTTTGAATTAAATTACAGCATTTTTCACTTATTCGTTAAAAATGAACTTTATCGAAAAAATAACAAAAAATATACAAAAAGTAAATTTTGATGCATCGATTCTAAATGAAGGATTTTATTTGGTCCAAAATAACATATGAAATTTTCAAAAGGTGGATTTAAAAAGGGTTCTCCATCAAAAGGCGGTTAATCGTCCTTTTAAAGAATATAATAATATTTATGCTTAAAATTGTATTCATTTTCATTTTAAGCCTCTAACATTTATTGGATAAATGTAAAAAATATTTAACAAACATATGTTATCATTTTTTAGTTATTACTATTTATTCCCTCCATTACAATAACTAGGAATTAACTAACATTTTAAATAACATTATTTTATTATTAGAGTTCAACGTATGATTTCCATGAAACTCGTTGTTGCGTATTGGGTACGCCATCGAGCATGGAAATCCCTTTAAATTAATACTAAAATTTTATTCACAAATATGGATAAATATAAAAATCTCATATTCTTTATTTACTTGGGTGTTACATTTATATTCAAAATATATATGATATATAATTCGTGTTTTCTATTCTGGAAGTAATTAAATCATGATCTAAGTCATACAATCAATATTAACAAGTTAAAACACGTACGAAAAAGAAAATTATTATTAACCAGAAATGTAAATTTAACATGGAAATTATTATTAAATTTGTTGTATAAAGTCATAAATGAATCATGTATGATAACATTAACATTAATATGATTATCGTATAATTTAATAACATACTACAGTATTTATAAAGGAGGTTAAATGTACGCTTGACTAAAAGAATGTACAAGGTAAGGGGATTTCATCTCACTCCATATTCCCGTGAGATTCATGCTATATTGCCACTATTTACTTTTGTGTGGTGTGTGTACAATCCACAATTGTATTATTTATGTAAAACACTATAATTTAAGTGTATTTACATCTTCATTTTATGATACTTCTTTCGTGGGGTGTATGTTTCGTATGTTAACAAATTGGTAAAGCTTAATTTCACAATCCCTTTATTATCCGAGGATGTTTTTACGTAAGTATCTACTAGGACCTATTTATCATCCACATCCATGTTTTCTTTTAAAAAAATTCAAAACATTTTTTACTATTTACTAGACTATGGGTTAAATTCATTTATACCCTTATTTGACCTTATATGTTTCAAAAGGAATCCTTCCGTCGTTTTCCAGACAAGGTAATTTGTGAACTCTTCAACAAAATTAAGGTAAGAATGTTTTTTAACTTATACGTCAGGTGAAGATATTTTATCCCGTTATAACATTGTCGAAGCTTCCCTTACAAGATTATAAGAATATTTTAAAAATAAATGTTTTGTTTATAATTAGGTGACCCTTATATGATTTCAAAATAGAAAGAGATATTTCTCTCAAATAGTTTTTATTTCATTTATGTAAACATCCTTTGATAAATGTTATACTTGTTTGAATTTGATTAATTATGATACAAATCTTTCATATTGTATTTATGGTTTTGTGATATCTTTTTTTGTGGATGAGTTATTTTTATTCTATTCATCATTTATGGTTAAAGTATTGATATTTTGTATGCTAGTTTTAATACGAATTTTTTATGTTATATTTCAACATTTTCTTAAGATGAATGTATTGGACTAGTATGTTCTGGGTTGGGGATCGATAAAAGTAAGCCCTCCGGGTTGGGGTCTCATTCCAACATACCCTCAGAGTTGGAGTCTGGTTACGGAGGTTTTCGTGTTGGATTCCGGTTACCGAGGCTCTTTGGGTTGGGGACCGGTTACAGCAGACCCTCCGGGTATGAGTCTGGTTATAGAGGCTCTCCAGGTAGGAGTCCGGTTATAGAAGATCTCCGGGTTGGGGTCCAGTTACAGTTATCCCATAGGTCCTGGAACGAGGCCATGACACCGTAATTAAATTCGGGTACTATACATTCCCTCATTATGAAATTTGTTATTACATGTGATTATTCGACTGGTAGAATATCCTTGTGCTTGTTTATATGGTAATGATTGATTTATTTTTCCATATTATGTTCAAGTTTATTTTTAAAAATTATATGGTTTTTATTACAAATATTTCCTTAAAAGAATATAGATTATAATAAATTATGTTCCCTTACTGAGTATTTGATCTCACCCCTTTCTTATGTTTTATTTTCCCATGATCCCAAGAAGTGTTTAATGATTGAGATGCAGGGTTAAGATAAAAGGAATAATGAAGCCCAAAAAAACTATCTAAGATATATTTTATGTTTTAAAGTATAATGTGAAGTTCCTGTATATAATCTACTTTCCATAAATGCTAAACGGATCGTTCCTTTGAGACTTGATTCCTTGTAATCTTGCTAATGTATTAAAATAATGCACCAACTCTCGGTAACTGGGGCAGGGGAGATACAGTTGGTATCAGAGGATGTTTAGCAAAAAAACAAGGAAATATATTTAGACAAACTCTGATTAGAGCACATTACCTTAAGATATACATTGAGGATTAGTATAGAAGAACTTCCTATAATTTTGGTACTGTAGAGATTTTGTGAGTTTTCCAAGAAATACATTCCTGTCTGGATATGAGCAGGTAGAGGCCGCTCTGGCACAAATGTACCTAGGGGTAAAACCATAAAACACTGCATTGATCTAGACTCTAATAAGAAACGGTGCATGAAAATGGGCCTTACTAAACTCTTGGTTACAACACTCTCAGGGGATATTCTTAGGATAAATCACATTTTTAATACAAGCCATTATGAAGGATTTAAGAGTAAATACTTCCTCAAAGAAAACATTTTTATGATTATGGATTATATCTATAAATGGTTCATTTTATATTAGGTATTTTACATGTTTTGAAATTATTCATTGTGATTCATAAACTGACCTAGTGTATTCCATTGTTTAGATATGACGCCCAGTAGAAGGAATGAGAACTCCAGCAATACGTATGATCCAAATAGTAATAAGGATCATATCATTCATAGAATTAAGACAATATTTAAGAGGGAAATACTTTCCCATGTATTCTCAAAATATGAAGAAATAGTATCATGTTTTAATAAGATAATTAAATAATTCTTTGATTCCTATGTCATTGAAGGGAAGCAAGAGAAGAAAAGGATGGTAGAGAGAAATTTGAATAAACGGAAGAGGGGAAAGAAGGATTTTCCCACATGTGATAACTGTGGAAAGAATAACCTTGGAAAATGCTTGAAAGGAATGGGAGTTTGTTATGAGTGTGGAGAATAAAGACACCTAGTACATGATTGAAAGGATAAGAAAAAGGTTTTAAAGGTGCAATGCTTCATCTGCAAGAAGTTGGGACACTACACGAATCAATGTCCTAGTCATCAGAGTATACCAGAAATGATGCTATTGGATAATGATAAAGTTATGATACTACCATAGATTAAGAGGAATGGATAGTGTTATTATGTTGTTATTAAAGAATTATGTCATTTCATTGTTTAATCGATGATTTACACGTTATAAAAATTATGAAAATAAATAAGGATTATATTGCAGATCTATTTCATTGAGGATTTGAGATTATATGGTACTATGAAAAGTGACTCAACAATAAGTTGAACTTTTTGTAAAATACATGGATGAAGGAAAGATACACCTTAATATGGTCCAGATAATGAGGTAGTGATTTTGGAATAAGATATGGTTGATTTGGATAAAATATATTGAATATTCATGGCTACCTTGGAACTGATTAATGGTTGGTTTATTTTATCATTGTTGGAGTATTTAAAATTTTTGGATATAAGTAATATATAAAGTATTATATAAAGAATAAGAGAGCATGAATGTAATCAATAACTTTTTATGTAAATTTATGGTGTTACTATTTTTTAAAAGAATATATGATGAAGGTATTCAGATGTTATTAAGTGCTAAAAAACCTTCATTGTTTTTACCTTCTTTATAAATTTTGAACTGTGAGTTTGGGCAGAAGTATTTTGGATAAGTATTAGGTTCGAAATGGATTAAGATTGAAATTAGATACTTTTTTTAAGGTTAAAACCTTTCATAATATTATTTTTGAATTTTTATAAAAAAGGACAAGCTGGAGGTCGGGTGACAACCAGTCATGTCCGGTAAGGTCGCGAGACTAGAACCCGCAACTGAAGGGCGACAAGGGTGCATCACCTACCCCTAGCCTACGTGAAGTCCTAGCTTGTATAATGTAGTTTTTTTATATAGTCTGACATATGAATTATAAATTCAGTATATTTTAACCTTATATGCTTAGGATAAATAGAATACTTTTTAATTACATTATCTTTGGGAATGAAATATGGGTTTAAGGTAGCGATTAGTTGAAGGATGAAACTCTACTAGTCAAGTATATTTTTTCCCTCTTATTATATGAAAAAATTAATTCTTATACTTTATGGAATTGATCGTAAAACCGAAAATGTGTTACTCAAACACCTTATGTTTTGTTGAACCGATGATATTTTACATCATCTTGGAATGATGGCTTCGAGGCCCTAAATTGTACACTTGTTTATGGTTGTTGACCTCAATCACTCCCTATAAATATTTACATTTTTTCATTAATTATGATTCTATAATTTCCACCAATGATATCCTAATCGAGATCATAATTTGGTGATGACTTTTTCATTTCCCTTTCCCTCTTATTAAGACTAAATTTTATTAACCCAATTTTTGATTTGGGTTTTCCACAAAGGTATTTTTCTATTTTTAACCATTTATTTTTAAGTAACAATTTCAACTTGTGAGGGAGAAATTTACTGAAGAATGGTAGAATGTGACACCCCAAGATTTCATAGTACGTTATCTCATTAAAGTAATTCAATAGCTTGGGCTACACGCAACACCGAGTTCAAGCGCACCACAACTTACTAAACTAACCATTCAAAAAGTGGTTATGAATAGTATTAACTGGATTTTGAATCATATATACTCTATATAATTTAAACATCCATGTTATTTGTTTCTTAGAAATAATATAGTCAAAAAAATCAATTTTTCTGATAAAAAATTTATTTTTCAAAAAATGAAATTTTACCACCTTTTAAAGGAGAACCTTTTTTAAAAACAATATTCGACAGTTTTATATACTCAATTTAATGAAATTTAAATTTTCTTTAGAAGCGAGATGTAAAAATTTAGTTTGGAAATTTTTTTTTTGTACTTTTCTGATAACTTTCATATTTCGATGAATAGTGAAAAATAATATGTTTTAATTTCAAACATATTTTTTAATCAAAAAAATTAATATTGATAAATTATAAATTTTAATGGTTTGGAAGTATAATTAGATTATATTTTTATCATTTAATACAATGTAGATCATTATAAGTAATTTCACATTTAAATTTGACATAAACACATGCCAATCTTTTGATAGTTTTTAATTTTAAAAAACCCACTTTTTGGTTTTGACAACTAGAATTAATTTTAAATTAATAAATTCAACTTATATGTTCTGAATTTTGTAAAATAGACTTAATTTTTTAATTTGGAATATTGAAATTATCTTAGGGTAAATTTTTGGTATTTTTCTAAAAAATTTCATTTTTTGATGAATAGTGAAAAACACTGCGTTATTGGTCAAAACAGACTTATTATTTAAATAATTATTTATTTTATTTAAATTTATTTTAAGTCAAAATAGATACATAATACCAATATTAGTTCAATTTATTTCATTGGAGTCATTTTTATAATAAAATTAGTCATATAAGATTTTATTGAACTTTTTACCGTCTTTTACCCACCTCATATGAGCTTGTGAAAATTTGAATAAAACATAATTTTACCGCTTATATTAGTTGAATTTAAAAAATCTGAGAGACATGGTTGATATCAGTAAGGAAAATGTGGTTCAATGAGATGAAAATAATTTTTGGTGAATAGTAATATTTGACTTTTAGGTACCACGAAATGATTTTATTATTACCCTAACACATGTCCTAATTCTATTGGATAAGTGTAATTCAACGAAAAACATCCTTATGAATGAAATATGATCCTTTAGGTCCAATTGAATTATATTAGGACATTTATTATTATTTAATATAAAGTCGACTTAAAAGTGTTAAATTCAAGTTTTCATAACTAAAACATGTTTAATATAGGTTTATAAATAAGATAAACTCGACTATAAATATTCATTAGAAATATTAAATGATTTAGTACCTAATGTTATTTTATATATAATTTTTAGACATTAAATAAATAAATTTATTTATGACACAATGATGATACAGTAATTACCTTATTAATGAATGATTGAAATAATTGATATTATAAATATCCAAATAAAAGTAATTTGAGACATTTAATGAATTAAAATAATTTTAGTGGTTAATATGACATTTTATGGATGATTAAATTAATATATTTTGAAGTAATAATTCTGTTATAAAATTAACAAAAACAAAAGACCAAATAGTGTCAAAATTGACATAAAAGGGTTTTGACAACAAATATTATATTATTAATTGATATTCTATTCTTAAAATTCAAAGGATCATCCAAAGGGCCTATATAGTATTATATATATCATTAATGAACCACTTTATGTTCTCTTTAATGTTTATAGTAATATTATTAACCATATAATATAAAAATACAAAGAGACATGGTAAATGTAAAACTATTTAACTAAGAGATAAATCTAAATGATAAGGTTAATATGGCGACCTAAACCTATTAGAAACCCATTATTTGAGAGGATTTAGACCCATACCCACCTTATCCTAGAAATAAATCATTTTGGGGAAATTATAAACCGAATATGAGTTGATAAGAATGTAATATTTTATGTTTTTCTTGAGGTGCCCCTCGCCCCTCTTATAAAAGGGCACATCCCCTTCTCTCAAATTCACACCTCCAAAGACATTTGGCTCTACCAACCCCTTCCCAAATATCCTCCCAACTGCACTACCTTAATCCTTGAGGCCTTAAATTAATCATCAGTCCAACCTAAGGAGCCATTTTGATCAAATAAAACGAAGAACCCTGAAAAAGAGGTAAATATTTCATCACCTCTTTCTAGTTCTTTTCTTCTTCAAGTTCCTCATTATTTGTTATTTCCGTTCTAAAATAATAACTCCAGTATATTCTACAATCTATGATGTTATTATAAAAATTTTACAACTATACTCATTATTCTATCCATCCTATAAATGAAAAAGTCACCATACGTGCGTACGTACAGCTTACCATCTCCACGTTGTGGTGTAGTTTGTTATTCAAACACTTCATTATTTGGATGGATATAATAATATTATATCTAATGTAAATAATAAATATAACATGTTAATTATTATTTATATATAATATAACATCCAATTAGATATGATTTCTCCATCAATATAATGATATTGTCACTCGTGCATATGTACGGATTACCGTCTCCACGACCCGATGAGATTCATTTCCATGTTCACTATTCAATGATGATTATGAAAATATAAATCATTAATAAGTATGTAATATATGGAATAATAATTCTAATGGATAAATATTTATATATATTTATACAATTAAATATATCTTATTCATTTAGTTCTGTTCAATACGATATGAAAACAGAAACAATGTTTATGCGTACGTACGGCCTACCGTCTCCATAAATGGTGTTTTCCATTTCATATATAGGTCTATTATACATATTTATATTCTAAATATATATTATATATAAATCATTTTTTATATTCTGGATGTATTTAAATCATGATCTATGTGATATAATTAAGAGTTAGAAGTTAAAACACGTACGATAATGAAAGCGATCGTTACCCAAAATGTTAATTTAACATGGAAATTATTATTAAATGGGTTGTGTAAAGTCATAAATGAATCATGTATGATATCATAAATACTAATATGGTACTGGTATAATTTAATAACATAATATGATCTTTATACTGGAGGTTAAACGTACCCTCGACTAAAGGAAAGTACAAGGTAAGTGGTTTTCATCTCACTTCTTATTCCTGTGAGATTCATGCTATATTGCCACTATTTCCTTTTCTATGTTGTATGTTATTCCCATAATTGTATTATTTTTTTAGTCAACATTAATTTATGTTTACTTACATCTTCGTTATATGATACATCTTTCATGGGTTGTATGTTTCGTATGTTACCAAATTGGTAAGGGTTAATTTCACAATCGTTTTATTATCCGAGGTTGTTTTTACTTAAGTATCTACTAGGACATCTTTATCATCCACATCTATTTTTTCTTAAAAATGCATTTAAAAACATTTTTTTACTATTTACTAGAAAAAATTTTAGATTTATTTATACCCTTATTTGACTTTATATATTCCGAAAGAAATCATTCCATCACTTTCCAAACAATGTACTTTATGACTGTTTCGACAAAATTAACGTAAGAATGTTTTTTTAACTTATACGGCTGGTGTGGCTATTTTCTGCCGTTATAACATCATCAAAGCTTCCCTTACAAGATTATAAAAATATTTTCAAAATAAATTTTTTATTTATAATTATGTGACTCTTAAATGATTTCAAAATAGGAATAGATATTTCTCTCAAATAGTTTTGATTTCGTCTATGTCAATACCCTTTGATAAATTTTACAGTTGTTTGATGTTGATTAATTATGATAAAAATATTCAATAGGGTATTTAAGTTTTTGTGATATGTTTGACTATGGATGAGTTATTTTTAATCCATTCATGGTTTATGGTTAAATTATTGACATTTCGTAGGCTAGTTTTAATATGAATGTTTATGCTCTATTTCAAACTTTTCTTAAGATGATTGTATTGGACTAGTATGTTTCGGTTTGGGGACCGGTAAAATAAAGCTCACAGAGTTGGTGTCTGTTTACAGTAGACCCTCCATGTTGGAGTTTGGTTAAAGCGGCTCTTTGGGTTGGAGTCCTGTTATAGAGGCTCCTTGGGTTAGAGTCCGGTTACAGAGGCTCTTCGGGTTGGGGTCCAGTTACAGTTATCCCCTATATCCTAGCACGAGGCCTTGACACAGTAATTTAAGTCTGGTACTATACATTACCTCGTTATGAAATTAGTTATTACATGTGATTATTCAGCTTGTAGAATATCCATGTGCATGTTAATATGGTAATGTTTCATTTATTTTTCCATATTATGTTCAAGTTTATGTTTAAAAAGGAAGCGGTTTTTTTACACATCTTGCCTTAAATGTTTATAGCTTCTAATAAATTATTTACCCTTAATGAGAATCTAAGATCACCCCTTTCTTAAGTTTTATTTTCCCAGGATCCCAAGAAGTGTTTCTTGTTTGAGTTTCAGGGTTAAGCTAAGGGAATAATAAAGTCCTCAAAGAACTATCTAAGATGTATTTTATGTTTGAAATTGTAATGTGAAGTTCATGTATGTAATATAACTTCCAAGAATACTAAACGGATCGGTCGTTTGAGACTTGATTCTTAGTAATCATGCCAATGTATTAAAATAATGCACAGACACTGGGTAACTGGGGTGGGGTGTTATAATATTAGAGTCCTTATTTTAAAATATCTAAAATTTATTTAATATCTTAATTTTTTTAGAAGTATCATTATTTGAAATATACCTACTTTACCATGATGTCCAATTTTGACCTTAGATACATATTTTTACAACTCAAATAAAATTTACCCTTCTACATAATTTTATCAGGATGGCTAATAATGTGAAAATCATGTTATATTATAAAAATTATAAATTTTATAAATTTTAATATAACCACGCATAGCACTTAATAGAATTTTATGAAAAATTATCTATAAATAATCAAATTAATTTATGAATTGTTGAGTAAAAACTATTAGATAGATGTATAATTATGTTATTATACTAATTATAAATAATCAATTATTTACATTTAATCCATTATTTAATAGTAATATAATAAACTTTATAGAACATTAAAATGGTATTTTTAAAATACATATATATTTAGACATAAAAAAATGTATTTATTTTTTATTTAAGAATATGAAATGAATATTATTAATGAATTGGTATAAAAATGGATTTTTGTTTTATTTTATTCATATATTTCATATTTCATTTACCACTAAATTTACCTTCCAAACTCATGGATACATTTTAGTGGTTATATAATAATCCACGTTCAATTTGGTTCAATGTTGTAAGTAAAGAAAGATATTGGTCACATTTTCCTATATAAGAAATTTTATAATTTCAAACCTAGGGGTTTTATAGTTGAGACACCTTATGTAGCATGCTAAGAGATAAGATAACCTAGTGAAAGCTCTGATCAATGATCAAACTAAATCAAATGAAATACTCTTCAATCCAATCCATGTTCTACTGATCAGAAATGGAGCCATCATAAATATATAGGATCTAGTGATAAATTCCTCAAAGTATATTCCTACGAAAATCATCATTATATTTCCTATATGTTGGAAAACATTCAAGATATCTTTATGGACATCATTGGCATGATCTTGGTGAGGACTTCAACATGGATTCATACCTATAAAATAAAAATAGCTGGGACTCCATAAACATAGAATATTGAATACATAACAATAATTAAATATGATTAATCATAATTTAAATTTTATACCTTATCCAATAAAATTTTAATATATTAATGAGGAATTATCCTTAACAATTTATGTACACTATAAAAATTATCACTTCACATAGAATGTTAAAAAAACATAAGGTTGTAATATCAATGCCACGATGATTCATTAATGGGAACATGTTTGTGGAATTATTAACACCCGGAGGATATGTCTTATGTGATGGATTAATGTCGACACCGTTGTAGACCAACATTCCACATATAGGAGGTCTTGTGGAGTTTTTTGAGTGTCTCTTCAAAATTAGAATTGGTCGAAAGTGTAGGAGGATTTTCATATCCAACGTTTTTTGAGGGAATTATTTCTTTCCCATGGACACTCTTATATATTAAATTTATTACCATGAATATTTATGATATCCCGTTGTGGTACTGGTCACCCTTGTACCAGTAATTGGACATTAACATGTATTGAATTAAACATATGTGTGTATCAGAGCATATCTATCAATTCTAAAATTTTTATGTATTATAGGCTATCCATAAATGGTATCATCTATATGTATTGTAGGTTCTATATAAATAGTTCATATTTATATACAGTACATTCTTCATCATGTTTTATTATTACTTAGTTATTATAAATTTTTAGGGCCTAGGTTTTAATGATTCATAGATGGGAAATATAGTGTTTATTTCCATTCGAGAAAGTTATAGGTGTTCATGGTATTGCAATCAAACCCATAACTAGGTATTTCTATGTATTATAATAAATATAATCATAAAAAATATATTTATTTTCTAGTTAATGGTACATGTTGTACCTTTTATGGTCATCTAAATAGGGTATATCTTAGAAATTTAACGGTGTTAATTAAAGGTGTCGAGGAAAAAGGATCATATAGTTGGTTGGTGTGGTAAATACACATGAGAATACTTTATTTTTTTTTCTTCAAATTTGATATAAACTAATGTGATTACGTTTCTCTCACATGGAATTTGGCCTCATAAAGATTGTTCTCATAGGGAATATTTCCCTATGTGGAAAATTTGATAATACCCTAAGGGAATTTATACCTCCATGTGGAGTGTTATTTTTTCTAGAATATGGCCTGATAAAAGGATTATATTTATCTAACATAGCCATGTTTTAGGTTAATAGGATCCTATAATAAATATGTCCCAATGAGAAAGATGTATAGGTTCATGAGAATCTGTAATGGGGATGAGAGACATGTATGTTTTTTATGGTGGGTTTGATCCTCATACTGGTTCCCTATCTATATTAATTAATGGTAATCAGATCCCTTATATTTAAATATAGATATATTATGCTTATGTGGGGTAACAATACCATATAGTTTTGAATCTTATGGTAAGAAAATATCATATAGTTTTATGTCAAATGATTATGATGTGGGTCAAGAAATTTAGAATTATTTTCAAGGATAATTGTGTTATGAATGGTGTGATAACTAAGGAATGAGTAGGGATTATGCATGTAGGT
Organism: Viscum album; assembly: GCA_963277665.1. Taxonomy (NCBI): domain Eukaryota; kingdom Viridiplantae; phylum Streptophyta; class Magnoliopsida; order Santalales; family Viscaceae; genus Viscum; species Viscum album. The sequence continues at coordinate 2,022,293,173 of OY728137.1, read as the reverse complement.
AGTCCCTATGATGCGTAATATAGTATGATTCTTAGGTAAAGGCATGGATAGTCTTGGAATAATCCTACAAAAAGGCCCAATATGGATACATTTTAATTTTTCTAATGGAATGATCAACTGAAATCTCTACACCCACATGAGGTTCCCTTATTGTTAGAAACAAGGTAAAATAAAATTTGTAACAAATTAAAAAGGGTGAAAATTATAATTTTATGGGATTATGGACATACACTACCCATTTTTCATATACCTCGATCATTAATGGTTATAAGTGACTAAATCATTAGTGGGAACCATCATCGATCATAAACTGAAAGAGGAAGACAGTCATCCAATATTACTTACTATTTCTAAGACTTGGAGGGGTATATATGTAGGAGGAGGGTGGAATCATACTAAAAATAATGTGATCTTAATCATAGATGGATGTTATATTTTAAAAATATCGTTTAATATACAATAAATACATCATTGTTCCCTGAGATACTTATCCATTCTATTCCGGATAAAGACCCTCATAATCAGGGGAATACATAATTGGAATTACCCTAAGGGTTCTACCTATCTGGGATGAAAAACCAGAGCCACCTTCTATCAAGGTAATCCATAATTAAAGGGGTTACCACCGGTGCAAATACCAATATTCTTTAGATTCATTAGTCTTAAGGTATGTTTGTATTTTTATTTCTTATAGTTTTTACCTTAGCAAAAAGGATCTTAGACTTCTTTTGGATTACTAAAACTTCCCTATTAGATTTTGAGGGATGTTTAATGATGGAGTAACATAGGTTCAGTCAAAAAAATATCAAAGGGAGGGTGGATCCCACATAAGCCATCCACATATGGTAGTCAAGTGAAATGTCACCACATGAGATTAGAACCATACAACTACATATTCATGTGATGATTTGATATTGTGATATGGTTAGCACATGACCAAATGATACATCCTACTTTTCCATGAATGATACTTATAATATGTTGTCATGTAAGGGTCATGTGGGTCAGATCATATAGAGGTTTCTTTAATAACTCTATCATGAATAAATGTCTTATAGGATTATATCACAAAGTCTTATCTTGTAAAATTTTATGTTATTTAGAGTTAGTTTTTACTCAATATCTACATTAAAATATTCAAAATATGGGATTATTTGTGATCTATTTTTACCTCCTATGCTTATATCATTCCTTCTATTTACCCATACTATAGAGAAACTAATATATTTATTAGAATTCATTAAAATTGAGTCAGTGAAAAATAAGTAACCAAATAGGACATGTGGACCTCATGAGAGCCCCACATAAGTGGATACAGTAACATTGGGTCTTCTCTTAAAAGTCGCATGAGATGGATACTCTCTATGGCTATGTGAGAGTTCAACCAATTATCCATGTATGTGGGATGGATCATGTGGTCACATGATTTGTCTATTATCCTTTTATAAATGAAAATAGTTTTATGAGGTTAGTGATCACTCTAATATAGAATCATCATTTTTCATGGGAGGATTTACAATTTTTTAATAATAATTTAAATGGATCAAGGGTATTTTCCAAGATATCATTATCCCTGATTTTTTTGTAGATCATACATGATAGATAATGCATCAAAAAATTCACCTCGATGAAAAATATATTCAATTGGAATGAAAAGAACCCATTTTCAAAGAGTCTAAATCCCACAAGTTTTGTTGCAGTATAATTCAAGTCAAACCAATTAAATATTCTTATAGGAGGACCTCATTATAGATTGTTAATTAATTCTATAACATGAGAATACACTAATATGAATTAATTCTCTATAAAAATGTATTGTTTTATCCTTATGCATGAGCGAGTCAGGTGAGAAAACAACATGATTGGACCACATAATATAGTAGCAAAAAAACCATGGAAATTTTTTGAGTTTATGTTGTTTTTATTTGCGATATCTGGATGATTAAAATATGTAACTCATGTAATCAACCTGTTTACTATGTGATTATCATGAGGATTCCATTTCATTTATATTTTTTGAAATTTCATAGATCAATTCCTTTTCTATATTAAACTATTCTTTTTGTAGATAAATTTAAATTGGGAGGCTAAAAAGAATGTACTAAGGTGGTTGGAAATGGTCAAAAATGTGAACAAGGGTCAGCACTAGCATATTCATCCATTAGACACTTCTCTTATTGGTCATATGGCTATGGGACTTTGGAATTACCAATTATTAGATTCTATTTCATTATATGGGTTTGAGATCATGAAATATTCCCCTAATTTAATAACCAAAAAAGGATATATTCTTCCCCTATAGATTATCAAGCATCAAGAAGTTATATTTTCCAAAATTTCATCATCTTTTCATTTGATCAATGGGGATGACAATGTGGAGGTCTATATCATAGGATTCACTCTTCAATATATCTAATTGTAATGATGTGAACTTGACCATTATACGATTATCTACATGTATATCTTGAGTTATTCATCAATTAGTTAAATACAATTATGGTCATATAACTATGAATTTTGATTAAATAGAGATTTCATCTTGAACTATGGGTGGCCCTTTTGGGTGAATCATAACTCTATAGAAATCCAGAGGGAGATTAATGTGGTAGATTTTTATGATGGTTATTCAATCTGATAAATAATTTCTCATCACAACAAGAATATTGTTCTCCTCTTTATCAATATATTGATTCATGAAGCTCATACATTTCACATAATTCATGAAGAGATTGAAGTGATCCACTGGGATGTGAAAATGATTAGTGAAGCTCTTATCAGATGAGACAAATATGATGAGCATTCTTCCTATATTTGTAACTGGAAAATACATATAGAACCTTATTGATTTCAAAGGAGTTACTTGATACTGAGGAAGAAATCAAGGGATACTACTTCAGCACATGTTTTTATATTCCTTTTGGGACACAGGCAGACATATTCATCAAGTAATCCGAGAATGGAACATAGGTGAATAGGCCTAGAGTTTATCCCACTCATAAAATTCATGGGTTCAAAATTGATTATTGACCCACTATAGATAATGAACAATTAAATACCTGTGGACTGGAGGCCACTTTTCATGCTGACCATCTAGTACACCTGGAATACTGCTTCAAAATAATTATAATTTTATATCTAATCCTAGTTTAGAAGTGAAAACTAGGGTGAGAGTTATCATATTTGTGATTGAGGGAAAAATTACCAATGGAAAACATACCATCTTAATAGTTCCATCAATGGTGAATCTATACCTTCATCATGGATATGTGTTACAAAAAATCCCCAATCAAACTCATTGGACCTTTCCATGTTTTATGGGGATGCATATCAACTCATATAACTGGGTATGAGTTATTTAAAATCCAAGAGAATCATAGGACTTTATTCAGGATGTATACCTAGAGTATTAGTGGGTTGAAATCACGATCTCTATAGGATTGAAATATAAAGAAGAAACTCAACTACTGATTCCCATTTTTAAACACACCATATGGGGTCCTGACTGGTACTATCAATGAAAATTTGACTAGTAGTTCCTAATCATGTGTATATCTCATATCCATTCATGAGGGTGGCCTGGAAAACAGGATATATGGGGAATTAGTTTGGGATGAATTCAAGTCGTTCATATTTGAGTGGAAATTCAAATGTATAAAAAATAAATTCATTTTACCATCTTCTAGTTTTCAATATGAATGGCAATTGATTATCGGACATCAACATTATTTTATACTAATAAGAGAAGAATCATACATATAGGTGAAACATCCTCCATATGACACAAAAATTAGCCTCAAGTCATAATATATTGATATTTGGATATATTCATACCCTAGAAAACACATGACTAAATTAGTTTATATTTAAGGGATTTATGGCTGCTAAACATGGTGGGGATAAAGGATCTCTATAAAACATGAATTGTAAAGGTAAATGGATTCCTTGTTGGAAAATTTCAACAATAAGGATTTTTAGGGAGATAATATATAACTTGTATCTTTCTCCTTTGAAAAATTATGGTAGAATTATCACTTTATATCCACATCCTAGTAGCATTTCCAAACACCTGGAAGTAATGAGATGCTTGGAGAAAGAATTGGTATACTGAAGAAGATGGAAGTTCATCTAGGAAAAAGTTATCATCATTTTGAGATGGAAGAATGTAAATTATCCCAACCATATTCTATATAAGTCATGGAAAAAATAATTTAGTTCTTAAATCATAGAAATAGACACTTTTATCAACACCTTAAATGGTAGGGTTTACTCGTAGGATGTGGAGATATAATTATAATGTTACAAGCATAAGAGACTAACTCTGTGGAAGAGGTAAAATAGAGTAACTTTTTAATTTCACCATTATTTTATATAAATAACATTATCAGGAATTGAAAACTATTTTAAGATCCTTGATGTGAGAAATAATATATTCCCTCTATATAATATAGTGAGGGGTTACGATGATTTAAGTGGATGTTTCTTCAAATGAAAGGATTATGAAATAATAACCCCCTGAGATGACATAAGATATTCAAGTGGTAAATTTTATTAATGTGGGAGAATTTACACCTCCCCCAAAAAAAATATTCATCCTACATGATTATCTTTTTGGGAGACTACTTATCAGGTGAAAGTGAAATGGCCAATAATACACCTTTATTCTAGGATGATGAGTGAGTATTATACCTTCCAAATTTAATATTATATTATTATCATGGTTTTTTGTTGACAATTATATTTTTTATGATGATGGAATAAGCTCTACACACTAGATGATATTAATTACCTGAATAAATGAAACTATCAAGCTCCCAAAAAGTTTTCTCGATGGTGTGATTATAGGAATGATGCCTGGGATTATTTTAAACCAAGGACTTAGTGGGATAAGTTATCCCTAGCGTGTAACTAATTCCAATGCATGACACTATGTAGGTAGTTTATTTAGGGGTGTTATCTTCCCTGAACATATATCACATATCCTTCCATAGGTAACTTCCATGGGATGGATGATAGGTAAACTCCAATAAAAGTCATACTTGGATACTCCATCCATTATTCAAACCAAGATAATATGTGTTTGTAATTCATCAAGGGATCTATATGGTAGAGACCATACTTTTAGAAAAGTAAAATGATCCTAAACATCCAAAACGGTTCTCTATAGGGGTGGTGGTGGGTGAAGCGAAAGGGATGTCAGAATCAATTTTTCAGTCCATACTGAAACTAGTATAACACTGGTAATTGTTTTTTTAGGGGATTTATATCTGGTATTTTCCATGATTCTAGAGAAAAAATATTTTATCCTCTTGGAAGTGGAACTCAGGAAAATAGTGGATTCCGAAGTCATATAAATAGTGGGAACCTAGAAATGATCAGAATTTGCCTCAAACTCAAGTCCTTTTACCATTAATCCTACCCAACAAGGGATTGTGGATGATCTTATGAGGTCCAGATACATGAAAAATTACTCATTATAGGATCCTAATAAAGTTTTAGTGTCCATGAATGAGGGTAAGTGATCCCTTAGACTTGTATATGCCCTCTATAACAGAGTTCAACTTCATCAAAAATTATATGAATCGCTTAAAATTGGTAACTATGGAAAGCCTATGTGAGATATTCCTTCTAAGAATATTACTCTAATAGGGGATGAGATTCCATCGACATTAGAAGGGTATGGAGTTCCCAGGGTGAAAAAGGTTTAATCCTGAAGATTGGTGTGTAATTTTCTACAATTTGGATGATTGATTTCCTCCTAGGCATTGATTATGGATGGTAATATGCATAACTACCATCATTTTAACATTATAATAGGGAAATTTAGATGAATCTATTCACTTACCGTAATGAGGATCATAAAGGGGGATTTCAAATAATATTGTAACGTCCAATATGGTTTAAAAACCATGATGTTATTTATTTTCACATTTTTCATGGATCATCTTGAATAATATACTAGGGTTTAGTGGCATATAAAATATCTCTAATTTTTTTCCATGTCTAAAGGACTTATAAATCAAAACTCCACATTTTTTGAGGTTATATTGTGGATATAAAAATCATTTAGGCCTCTATTTTGTCACCAAAATCTTTTCCTAAGCCTCATATTTGGTTAACTTAGTGGGAAATAACTCATCATTTTCACATTCCACCCTTTATAGTTTTTTAAATAAATTTTTCTCTCTATTTAAATTTATAATGGGAAATGTTTCTTAGAAAACATGTGGTGTGTGTCTAGTGACAAAATACTAGACATTAACTCAAGTTTAACTTTGGGATTTCTCATTTAGGTGCGATTTTTCCCTTTAATTAGATATTTTTAGGTCTTTAAAGTCAAAGAACTATATATAGTTTTTATGGACAAACAACATTGGACAAAGGAATGTGAGGGAGTTTTTATGGTAATTTAGATGGAGTAAACCTAATGTGATTGAAGATCCTAATGTAATGAATGCATTAGACCTATTTGGATGGTGAACATAGTTCACGGTCAAAGTTCTTGGACCATAGATCACTACATTTTAAGGTCATATATATGTACCAATATATTGTTTTGGTTTATGGTATTATAGCATGTATAATGGGTTTTGGTGTTTTAGTTCATTCAAGATTGACCAGAAACTGGAGAATTAAACTATATAGTGACATAAATGATATAAACATTATTTCATTTGAAAAATAATAGTGTTAATGATATAGGAAACCTAAAAATAGGTGCATATATTTTTTAGGAATGATGCTCAGAAAATCATAACATATAGTTTGAGTTTACATGGAGTGGACTAATAAATGGATAAAGGGAGACACATAAAACCTACACCTATGGATATGGGAATGATTCACAACTTCATAACATCGATGGGATATAATCCACTTAAATAGTTTGATTATGTATTGTGTAAATAATTATTCAATGAGTTTAAATCAGGAGTGATGAGATAGGAAAAATATTCTTGGGATGACCAGAGAATGTATTTTAATAATGGGTTCCACTAAAGTATTGTAATGGAATAAAAATATTACAGTATCCTCCCTTTAGGATAAATATGATTAGGTTGGAAAGATATATCTAGGGAAAATATAAATATACATATTGACTAAATTCATTGCATTGTAAAACAAAAGTCTCATTTGGAGTCAGATACACTCATTAGTGATTGATAGAAATAGTTTGCGAAGATTAAAAACCTAATGATATAAAGTATAATGATTGAAAAAGGGAATATTAAAGAAGGGTTTGGGAACCCCAATTGTTTTGACACTATGTATGCAACAGATAATCTAGATGAAGATATAGGATATGAAATCACAAATTATTTTTCAAAATTATTGGACCCAGAAAGCATAGATGATATTTTCTAGACCTACATGATGGGTCCCATGATATTTATGCATTTTCAGTTATTTTACTAATTTTTTCATGTTTAATTATAGTGGTAGTCTTAGCAAGTGAAGACCTAAATTCATCTCAAAATCTCCATTTATAGTTTTATTTACGAGGAATATTTTTTGAATTTTTTTCTCACATAAATATTAGTGTTCTATAGTCTGGAATAATGAGGGAAAGATATTAAAGTGATAAAAAAATTAATAAAAAACTGGCAGAGTTTATGGTAAAATGAGTCTAGAAAAAATTGATGAATTTAAGGTTATACAACATTAACCAAGTATAAATATAAACCATTTAAACTATGAGAAAATTGAATAACCATACCTGAATGGGGAGCCCAGTTCTACTATAAAATATCTTACAGAAGGTTTATATAGTGTAAGGTTGTGATGTGTGGAATAGTTTATGTATCTATAGATCAATCCAAAGGGGTGTAAATAGTTTATGTTCATGATGCATGGACATAAGGGTCAAGAATAACAACCAAATTACGGAATTATTATATAGAACATCCTAGTATCCTTTCAAAATAATGAGTGTAGATGTTTTAAATTGAACCCTATGGATCTTAGATTAGGGGTATTGACATGAAATAGGCAGGTACGAGGTGACTATGAACTACATTCAATTGATATATTAAATTGTGATGTTTTATGGGTGTATATAGATTAGAGGATATTTCCCTTTTGTAAAAAGATTCCTTTGATTGAAATTCCATATTCTGGCTTTTTATTTATATCCATATCATTTTAATTATATTCTTATTCAGTATCCTTTCGAGTTTAATGTGATCGATACCAATAGATGAAATGGGTTATGGTGATCAGATGTACCCAATGTATTGGACTATGTCGATAGTGTTGATGGTGTCTGTTTCAGGCATTGGACATCAGAGAGTGAATGACGGCGACGAGTGGATGAGGTTGACATGATGACATGTTGGTGGGGTTGGTGATTTTTAGGTGATATCATGATGGCGGTGAGGTTTATCGAGTGAAAAAATTCCATGCTTGACATGGGATATGGGGGATTTGCGATGCCGAAGGTATCCTTTAAATTTTTAAATAAGTTGAGTAGATGGTCTTGGTGCGGTGGAGGGATCTATGTTATTTTGAAATTGGTATTAGTAATTTGAAATGTGTGTTTGTGAGGATGTATCATTCTACTAGAGGAAGTTATGTAGGCCCCCACTTACCCTTAAAGTGGTTTTTATAAAAAAATTAATTTTGGATGGATATACCTGATGTGTGATGTTTGATATATGAAAAGGAATATTTAGTAAGAATGATATAGGAAGTTTGAACATGACATTTCCATGAACAAGGTTTCTATGATTTCCTTGAACAGTGTGTAGATGAATTATTTCTCCTAAACAGGTCTTGAATATATGATTTGATCATCACTATATGTCCAAATATAACTATAATTAAGCCTCTAGTAGTTCTACTCTTGTAGGATAAGTTATGAATATTAGGATATAATATTGATAGTGGGTGGATATTTTCCCTCGATGTTTTTTGGAGAAATACCCAGCATCGGGAACCCTAAAATGGAACTGGATCTTATATGAGGATAATTAGTCCATAAAATTGGTTATTCTAAGATGTTTATGGCCCTATAATGTGAACTGAATGTTGTGAAGTTAAAATTGACGGGAAAAGAACTTCGATTATAGGTATTTTATAGTCATAATATGAAATCCATTATTTAGTGTCTTTGAATAGATAGGGATCATGTAGGTAATGATATATGTTATTCATAATTAAAATCACAGAGAGTTGAAATAAAATGTAAATGAAGGGGTCCCAATGATGGGATGAAGGGGTGTTTAATTCTAATTGGAATATGATGTTATAATTGGATATCTAGGTGTTATAATGTATCATTTAAAAAAGTAATATTTCCACATGTACTTATAATTTACCCTTGATAAAGAGGCCATTAAGAAGGACCCAATATGAAAAAACTGTGCTCAAATTCTTGATAAGGTAATGTTTTGGTCTCATTAATCTCAGTGTAGGTTCATAAATGAATTTTCCCTGGAAACTCCTATGTAGATAAAATATTTACATATGACATATAAAATTGTTGTTTATGGAATTTGTAGTCGGGATCTGGATATAGGAACATGGAATTAGTATGTCTCCTATTAGGAGAAGGATTAATCTATACATATTTATAGTTCATGTGTTCCTGATATAGATCAAAATCATACATAGGGGGATAATGTTTTCATCATGTTTCATAAATTAAGAACTCTATGATGAAGGCTTATACATAGATATGACTCATATATTGGAGATGAAGAATTTTAGTAATAGATTTGGAGGAAGATGGTATATTAGGGTCTTTATATAAATAGAGCTTATATATAGGATAAAACATAATTATGCAGTTGGAAAAAATTTATTTTGAGGATTCTTCTGGAGAGAAAAAATATATGTGTAAGGGAAGAAAATTGGGCCTTGCCAATGTGATATTTCACACTCTAAGGAATGGATTTTTATTTATTATTAATCACTATTATGGCCAGGATATGGGATATAAACATCACTAAATATCATGAGATATCAATAATAAATCCACAAATAGTTCTTGAAGAGAAACATATCAAATATATAGAGATAATATATATGGAAAGGGGAACTTTTTATTATAAGTTATTATAACCATTATGTCATTGTTTTCCAATATATCCATAACTATTGAATCTATATGAAATAATGAATGGAACCTTCTATAGATTGAGCTATTGAAACTGGAATGGACAACTATTTTCTATGAGTAGGCCTAGGATAATTGATATAATTGTCACTATGTATCCTTAAGTAACTATTATCAACACACCCATGGTTTTGGGTGGAAATTCCTCAAATATGTCAATCTCATAACTGAGGAAAGGGGAATTTGTTTCCTGAGGCACATAAAGATTGTGTGACAAGGAGTCCTATGATGTTTTGTCTCATATATTGAGAAATTATTCAATTTAAAATAGGACTCTCTAAATAGTTTAAGGTAATGCAGGATGGATTATCTTATTTCCAATTTTTAGTCATGTTTCTCTTAGTCATTAAAAATGGAATTATTAATGATCTCCTTTAATCTCATGTGATCCTGGAACAATGTGTGAAATAAAAGTAAATTACAGGATCATATATACCTCACTTGAGAGCATGGTTGGGTAATTTTAAACACATGTGAAATGGTTTGGAATTTATCTTATTATATTTTTTATATAGATTAAATTTATGTGATGAATAAATTTAATATGATGTTTGACATCATGCATTGAGGACACTGACCTAGTAGTTTAATGTCATACTATAATTAAGTTGTCTTGTTATTTAGAATTATGTGAACGGGAAGATGTTATGTCATTTTATTTCATGATTCAAGGATGTTACGATCTTAAATTTATAATCATGTAGATCTGATATTTTCGATATATATTAACATCATATAGTGAGTATGGTGACCATATATTTTAAATCCATACAATAATGATGTTAATGTTATTTTTTATGTCATTTTATCATGACTTTGTTTTTTAGTTTTACATTAAATAAATAGTATGATTCACTATTACCGTTAAATTCTTAGAACTAGGATGTAAAATATGATTTTTGATGTCTTACAATAAATAAAATACACATTTACTTTAACATGGAATGGTAAGGTTATTAGAAAGTAGTTTTACATCATATAACCTAGATGATGTCATTATATTTTACATCATGAAACTAAGATGTTACAGTGTGATGTTTAAATTCTTGAATCTAGATTATTAACTGTTGATAAAGCTAGAATGTTCACATATTATATACTGTATTTTAATGTTCTAAATCCTACCAAAGTGTTATTTTATGGGAAATTGTCACATTTTTTAGATTTAGTGGAATTTTGAGCTCAAATGCAAAAATGGCTTAATTTTGGCGTTTAACTGTTTTATTTAACTTCATTATTTTGGCCATATAATTTTTTACACTAACCCAAATTGTGGAATTCCTTTTTTTTATGTTTACTTACATCATTTTCCAAATTTCATCCTTATGGATGCCCATCTCAATCAATCATTTGGAGGACCAAAATCATCTCATAATCCAGACCTCAAAAACTGTGTGCAGATTTGGAATGTTTTAAATCTGAGATTTTATCTCGAAGATGGCTGATCCAATAGAGCTTATATTAGACATGGAGCTATAAGAATAATTAATGACCATCATTAATTAAGGAGTCCACATCTTAATCGGCTGGTTTTAAGGACATAAATGCATAGGAAGTTGGAGTTGTGGAATACGAAGAGTCATTTTGGCAGATTAAATGTTCAGTACTAAAACTTCATTAACTCTTTCATACGTGGACCAATTAGGATGATATTTTGTAGAGGCACGCGTGAGAAGAAAAGTCAAAAGTTTCAAGAAGGGACCACTTACCAATGTGGTTATTTAATGAATCTAAAAGTCGATTAAATCCAGATGAAATAATTTTAGCGAGATTCCTTCACCCATTTCACCTATAAATATGTGTTTCTTCTCCCTTTTATAGGGATAGCCATTTTCAAGGGGAAAGGTTGAGTTTTTTTTTGTAATAGTAACTTATATTTTTAATATATATTTGTTTAGATTTCTTCTTTAAACCTCCTTTATTCCATTTATTTTATTTTATGTATTCTCCCACTGTTATTCCCTTCTCAACTCCACTAACAATAGAGAACTAACCCCGGCGCTTGTTCGAGGGAGGGAATAGTGATTTGATTGAGTTTAATGTACTTTAATTTTATATCACTTTATTAAATTCGGGGAATTTTGGTGATGGTTAAATCGATTACAGTGAGAGGTCTCCCTGTTTTGACTACCACCAATTTCTTCTTCTCATTTATCAATTTATCTTCCCTTCACTATTTGTGTCGTGCATACGGTGGAGTATGGCATGAGTACTGATGGTCAGTGAAGAGGTCTCCTAGCTGACATTAGGAAGAGAATTACCCCGTATGCAGTGGTCTCAGTATGAGGTGATGACATTTCAAATGATAAGGTGAGGTGTGACAGGTCTTGATTACCTCATTGAGTTGAATATTGAGATTCTTTTTAAACAATGATATCAACCACCAAGACCTCCTAAGAAAAACTGCCTACTTTCTTTCAACTAACTTCATTATGTTTTACATTGAATTATTATATAATATATATATATATATTATGTATTTAATTTCCCCCCATTTATACTAATATTATATTTTTATATTAGTTATATTATAAATAGTGATAATTGGAAAATAGTGCATGTTAGCAGCCTCCTTGTGATCGACCGTAGGGTGTGATACTATGGTACATTATTAGATTAATAATAATTTAATTGAATTGTGGTTTGCGACAAACCAATCTCATCAACTTGGCACCGTTTCTAGGGAGGCCAAATGCTTTCACACTGTATTTTTCAAAAAAACTAAAAAAATTAGAAAAAAATAAAAATCTAAAAAAAGTGATTGATGGAATATCATTTTTTTGGGTCAAGATAGATTATTTTAGTGAATTTTCATATTCTTGCCCTAGTTCTGAATTCTCTAATAGGTATGAGACATTTTTGATCCAAATAGAACAAGATGCCGCGATGATTCAAAATAATTTCAAAATCCTTGAACAAGTAAGCAAGATGGTAGCATCGCTGGCAGCTCAAGTTGAAGAAGTTAAAGCTATATGGCTGGGAAAACAACAACAAAAGAACCAATCTGAATAAGAAAAGGTAAATTTTTTTTCCACCAACATTTTAAGTTGAAGAACCCAAGGAAGACATGAAGACTCGTCTTGAAGATGCAATCGTCTCTCCTTGGACATTGCTTGAAGAGCTTCCTGAAGACGACAAGTTAGATGATACAACTATGGGAGATAAATATTCTTTGGATGAACATTGTTATGATTTTTGTGAAGAATAAAAGGTAAGTGATCCTCCCATATTTTTCAAATAAGAATTAGTACATCTATATCCCTCTCTTTCTTTGAAAGAAGATGAAGAAGTCCCTGTTGAAAAAGAATTACTAGTGGCCTTGCCTGAAGAGATTGTGTTTCAAGGTGACCTACACAAAATGGAAGGTTTTTATATTGATTTTTCATGTTTTAACCATATCCAAGTGGAACTATTTTTTAACTTACCTTCTGAATTTTTTGACCCAGCATCACATGTGCAATCCCTAGATGTTAATGTTGAAAAGTCTATTCAAGTTGTGGTAGTGAACAAAGAGGACTCATTCTTCCTCCTTCCCCCATCATTCCAATTGTACCACATTGAAATGGTGAATGAGCTATTGTAATCTATTCATGGGTTCCCTTATGGATGTTGAAGTCTAAATAGCATTAGAAGAAAAACGTTCTGGTGGTTTCTAAGAAAAAAAAACTCTATCCACCATCGGATTGGGGTTAAGCCGCTGCAACTACTGGACTAGGGGCAGTAAAAGCCTATCACCGGCTTGGGGGTCAAACCAAGAGTTATCCTCTTTCTTCTCTATTAATCTTTATTTTTATTTCTTTTTCTCATATTTTTTTTATTTCATGTCTTTTAGGACAAGTGGTAGTAGCTAGGATCTTAACTCAAATCTGCCATTGAAAAATAATGTCAGGTTGTATCTTATTTTTCCTTTATTTTTCTTTCCTTATATTTATTTTTTGTTGAGCTCCAATGAGGGGTATTGAGATCTAGGTGTGGGGGAGTGTCAACCTACTTATATGTTTTGTGTGCTGTATTTTTATTTTTATTTTTCATCTTTTTAGGATCCTTGAGCTTCAATGAATATTATGATTATTTTTCACACTTCAATTGATTTTGAGGAAGTTGAAATGGTTTCTGAAGAAATGGATTTTAAAGTATTGTTGATGTGAAAACTTTTTCCTTGAATTGGATTTCCATGATTTTTTATGAGTTTGAAAAATTTATGAAATCTATTCCCATGAAACACTGACTCAAATATTTTTCCAGTCCTGTGAGTTATTCTGAACCACTATGAAAAATTATTTCTAATTACCACACTTTCTTGAGAGAAGCTTGGATTTTGTTTGGGAACCAGAACTTGTGCCTTTTCTCTTTCAAAGCATTGGATTTCATGAAATTTTTTTGATATGTTTGAGGTATTTTTTTGTCTAGACAGATTTTATCTTTAGATATACCTTTACATCTATCCTTTATTATCTCTTAGATGCCATTAATTGCCTTATAGGTTTAATCCATGTTACAAGACGATTTTTCCTTACCTACTCACACTGCTAGTATATTGGCATGGATATTTCAAGTTTGAGTGTGGGGGAAGGACCTTTCGTGTGCATTCTTGGTATGTGTTTCATTTGTGGGTGATGGGATGTGTGTGTCAATATTTTGGGAAGTGGATGATAAAGATCAAATTGGGCATGGGTAATCCTTTCATTGTGCTTTACTGTTTCATCTGGTTCTCCTTCAAAAAAATGAAAAAAATAGTAAAAATGGATATGATATTGAGTTTATCATTGTAATTACTTTTATGACTCATGTCCCTATTTAAATTCAAGTTCATGATGGTCATTGTTTCATTGTATTCAATTTTAATATCATTCTACATGAAAAAAAATCAAAAATAAAGGAAAATAATGTTCTTCCTTTATGGATCTTTACAAAAGAAGAAAAAAAAATGAAAAAAAGAGAGAACTTGGATGAAATCATTTATTGGATTCATTTCCTGGCTCATGTCCCATGTCATAAAAAAAGGGGCGGTGTTGTGTTTCACATTCTAAAGTGGATTGAGTGAGTTTTATCCTGTGTTTTCACTTGATTATTCATGCATTGTACTTAAGAGTCTAACCTCCTCTTTCTAGCCTTAATTTTTCAATAATTTTCCCACGAACCCTAAGCCACAGAATTCACCTGAAAAAGTCCTCATGATAAAATTCATTTTCATGTTTCGTACTATGGAGAGATGAGAATTTTCACAAGCCTATGGTGATACATGCACTTTCCAAGTATGAGCATAACTCCAGATTTAATTTCTCTTGAGTGAAGAGTGACACATAATTCAAGGTGAGGTGGGTTGTGATTGGGTCATGGATGGATTTTTGAGGTTGATTAAATTTAAATGTAAGGAATAAAAATTATTTTGAATTTTTTTTCATAGAGGATACATAATTGAATTTCATTTTGAAATATATTATTGATGTTTTCTCATTTTTTATTTTTGTGTGAATTTTGATTTGGATATATGATGATTGCTCGGGAGTGCAATGATTAAATGTGGGGGAGTGATAAATCTATAATTTCCCCATATTATATATTGTACTTCAATGTTATAAATCCTACCAAAGTGTTATTTTATGGGAAATTGTCACATTTTTCTGATTTAGTGGTATTTTAGGCTCAAATGCAAAAATGGCTTAATTTTGGTGTTTAATTATTTTATTTTACTTCATTATTTCGGCCATATAATTTTTTACACTAACCCAAATTGTGAAATTACTTTTTTTAGGTTTACTTACATAATTTTACGAATTTCATCCTCATGGAGGCAGAACTCAATCAATCATTTGGAGGCCCAAAATCAGCTCATAATCTGAACCTTGAAAACATTGTGCAGATTCGGAATGTTTTAACTCTGAGGTTTTATATCGAATTTGAACAATACAATAGAGCTGATATTAAACATGGAGCTGTAAAAATAATTAATTAACATCGTTCATTAAGGATTCCACATCTTAATAAGCTGGTATCAAGGAATTAAATGCATATAAAGTTGGAGTTGTGGAATACGAAGAGTCACTTTTGCAGATTAAATGGTCCACACTAAATCTTTAATAACACTTTCATAAGTGGACCAATTAGGATTATATTTTGTGGATGAACACGGGAGACAAAAAGGCACAAGTTTCAATAAGGGAACAGTTACCAATTCGGTCATTTAATGGGTATAACAGTCGATTTAATCCAGAATAAAGAATTTGAGTGAGAATCCTTCACCCATTTCACCTATAAATATGTGTCTCTTCTCCCTTTTACAGGGATAGCCATTTTCAAGGGGCAAGGTTGAGTATTTTTGATGTAATAGTTTCTTTTATTTTTAATATATATTAGTTTAGATTTCTTCTTCATGCCTCCTTTCTTCCAAATATTTTATTTTATGTATTCTCCCACCATTATTCCCTTCTCAACTCCACTAAGAATGAAGAACTATCCTCGATGCTTGTTTGTGGGAGGGAATGGTGATTTGACTGAGTTTCATGTACTTTAATTTCATATCACACTAGTCGATTCGGTGAATTTTGGTGGTGGTTAAATTGATTAAAGTGAACGGTCGCCCTGTTTTCTCTACCACCAATTTGTTCTTCTCATTTATCAATTTTCCTTCACATCACTATTTGTGTCGTGCATACGATGGAGTATGGCATGAGTTGTGATGGTCAATGAAGAGGTCTCCTAGCTGACATTAGGAAGAGCATTACCCCATATACAGAGGTCTCGGTATGGGATGATAACATTTCAAATGATAAGGTGAGGTGTTACAGGTCTAGATCACCTCATTGAGTGGAATATTGAGATTCTTTTTAAACAATGATATCAACCACCACGACCTCCTAAGAACAACTTAATACTTTCATTCAACTGACTTCATTCTGTTTTACATTGAATTATTATATAATATATATATATATTTTATGTATTTCATTTCCCCCATTTATACAAATATTATATTTTTATATTAGTTATATTATAAATAGTGACAATAAGACGTGTTAGTGGCCTCCTTGTGATCGACCCTAGGGTGTGACACTATGATACATTATTAGGTTTATAAGAATTTAATTGAATTGTGGTTTGAGACATACCAATCTCATCAACTATGTATTATAGAATCATATGTCATGGATGGTTGTGAATAAATGTGAAAATTATGTAAATTAATTATTGTGAAATTCTACAATCATGGGTGGTGTGGTAAATTTCCCATCCATTCTGACCATGAAATTGGTTCCATTTGAGTAACCATTTTTTATGATATATGGTCCCTCCCAGTTTGGATTGAAAATTACCAGATTCTTCCTTAACATTTTTGTAAGAAATAAAAGAATCTTTCACTAGAGTAATGGATGGAGATAAAATTTTATGTGGAAATAACATTCAACTCAGTTTTGATTGACGTTCATATTGTGCATAGTGTGAAACCATTTCTTATTGATTTGTTCCAGGTTGTCCATCCCCTTATAAGACTATGTTTCATTATATATCTGGTTTTAGATGAAAATATTAAGAGAAGACAATTGGAATTCTATGTGAAGGACTACATATATCTTTATAAAAGATAATAAGGGGTTACTTCAATGTCCATACAATTTATGGTAATATAGACCCACAGAGTATGAAGCATTATGTATGAACCTGATTTCTAGTATTTATCAACCATATTATAGATTATTTTAGATATATACTTTTTAAAATCCTCAATCTATCCACTTTCCACTATATCGTAATAGGATGAGTGGTTTCACTGAATATCATAATGCCGATATAGAATGTTAAACTTTAAATAGTCCAAAAGAATTCAATTATTCATCAATGTTATGTTATGGAAGCCAAAAATGGTAATTTTATTTTATTCTTCATGAAGTTGAAAATTTCAATTTTTATTGAATTTTAGAAGATATTTTTCCTTCATTCTCTTGGAGAATAATTTAGTGGTATTAAGGATATACTAGAACTACCTGACTATGGGAGGGAGACATGGTCCCATTGAATCTATTCCCCATAGAGATGACAATCAAGAATAGTTAGTGGTATGAAGAAAATATATGTACTGATGAATGATATTTTCATTTATTTGGAATGAATGAAATTATCAGGTGAATTCCACATAATATTCAATCATTGATGGCTAAAAGAATTCATGTATCTGGATCTAGTGATATATCTTGTTCCCATGTTGGTGATACCCTTGGGTTCCTATATGATAATATTTTATAATCATGAGGGCACCTCCTCCTTTAATGAATCTGAGGATGATTACATAAATGTATTATTTATAAATGGTTTTTTTTTGAATAATGGATGTTAGAAAGAACAATATTGATAGAACATGGCCATATCATATAATTTTTTCTTATTCATATGGAAACATTGTACTTTAATGATAGTCCAAAATGGGTGACATAAATCAAATTGTGGAATCATTCTATGGGATAATCATGCTCCTTATTCTCGAGTGGTATCAACCTTGTCAAACACTTCCACATTGATTCCTGTAAATGGGGGTACCACCCAATAATGTGTAATGTTGATGATTGTTCTATCCTTATCTAGATCTTCTAGTGTTATGGTTGTATTAGCCAATGCATACACATTGTTATTTTGTGAATGTGGGACATGTTAAAGTGTTTTTTAATAGTATAATTATTCCATAAAACATCCTATACCTTCAAGAAAGAAAATTACTTTCTATTTTAAAATGAAATATTATCATTTACTTTTATTGTTTACATATTTTGAACCACTCTTGAAATTTAATTATAAAACTGGAAAATGTCAAACAAATTCAATGCAGACAATTGGAGCTCGGTTTTCGTTCTTGTTGTTAATACATCCATATAAAAATACAAATGAATAAGGAAAACATCATTTACTAGAGAAATGATGACAATTACATAGGAAAATCTATTTATATTCATGTTATCTATCCTTTGTGTTGTCGGTATTCGAGATTAACTATTGAAACACAATTTTAATGTTAATGGGAGTGTCATGAATGGAAAACACCTCTTCATCATGTAATTTTGTATCCGTTGATATGATTTCTATTTTGGGATGTTCACAAAAAATTCTATCAATCATTTCACTTTGACTGCATTCATTGATATGAACTAAATATCAAATTGTTATTCGAAAATTACCCTCATGTCAAAAATCTAGTCAAAATTGGACTATTGATGATATACATGAGTTATTTTAAACAATAGGCCAAGTGTAACTCATGATATAGTAAATATTGATTTAATTTATGAAACATGAAGATCAGTTTAAGAAAATTCATTAATATTTTAGAATATCAAGACATATTTTAAATAAAGGTTCTACAACGGTAGAAGAGAGTATTTTCTTTTTAGTTATGGTAATTATCTGAATGATGGTATCCAATTTATTTCCCAAATATTCCAAGTACAGACTATGTTGTTTTATTTTTATAGGTGTCATTGATACTGTCAATATTGAGTAATACTCTTTGAGATTGACAAAAGTTTCTCAAAAGTCATCTTCCCACCAATATGTGACTCACTTCTTCATGAGCTTATAATAGGTAGGAAATTTCTAGTAAGGTTCATTACGAATCATCTGATGTATATGAGGTATGCCTAGAGAAATATTAAATCATTTATATTTCTAGAAGTTCTCATATTAATTATTGCCTTTTTCTTTTTAGGGTCAACATCATTGTTCTGATGAGGTACCATAAACCATATAAATTTTTTAATTATTACCCAAAAATTACATTTCAATGGGTTCATATTCAAATATTGTTATTTGTGTTGATTGAAAAATATTTTGAGATTAATAAAATGATCACAATAGTAATATGATTTTACTATGACATTATGAAAATTTTATTCTATAATTTTCCCTAGAAATGGTTTTAAGACAGGGTTCATGGAATACTAATATGTTTTAAAAATAATCTTCAAGATAATGAGAATTATTTAAAAAATAATAATCTTTTTGGGGAACAATGAAAGTGGTTGAATCCTCATACTTTGTAAATATTTGGATATGGTTTGTTTTGGAGTATTTTTCATTGAAATGGTGTTCAGGTAAACTATAAGTCACATCAATCAAAATTTTATTGGTCCAAATTAGGATGAAATCCACTGAGAAATGATGGTTGAGGTTCCTGAAGTTGAGGAGAACAATGATCTTCTAATACACTTTCTTGATGGGGTTGGTGTTATTATGAAATTTTAGGCATTGAAACTCCTGAATGATTTTTATTTCATGATTTTTCAAAATATAGCACTGACATTGGTTTTATGAGTCATATTTATTATTATTGGTACCTCCATGTAGACATTATGACATATTGGTAAACTATAGTGATGTCTATACATATACGGATCATCTCTATGGATTTATGTTCATTTCTAGGTGATTAAATCACGATGCTTCTTCAATGAAGAGATATATTTCTATTTTTATTCAGAAGAAATGATAACATTGTGTGTGGTAGTTTATGGATATTCTTTTATACACATATTAACCTATCTAAGTACATCAATGGTGGTATAGACACTTTCCTCAAATGTTGAACTGTAACATCTGTGATCTTTTTCTTCTTCTGATACATCAATTTCATTTTTTATGGGCGATGAATGTATGATTTCAGAATTATGAGACATTATAAATGATTTTTTATCGCATTTTAATGAATAGAATGCATCTATAGTTCTTGAGAGTATTGATATATGAGTTTCCAGGTAATTGGAATTTCGGATAGGTCCTCTTCTCCTCATTTTACTTCACTTTTGATGAATGTAGTTGATAAATGGATAATCTTGGGGGTAGAAGATAGTATAATGGAATTTTTATCTACTTTGAATATTATAGAGGCATCTACAATCTCAGAATGTTATATTTCATGGTAATAATCATTAGGAACATTCTTTATATTATTTTATTATTTCATGCTCTCACTAGGTCTAGAAGAGGTGATGATATCTCAAGATTTTAGGGATGGTAGAAGTTTTTTCAATTATTTTTGATAATAGAGGGAAATTTTACAATTTATGTAGTGATACAAATATTTACATATATTCTAGGGATGATTAAGTATAATTTTCATCTATGAAATTATCATAATGTAAGGAAGAGAATCCTTCTTCTATGCTACTAGACTCAGATTATTCCACCAATATCATGAAAATTAATGCATAAATATTTAATATTAGAGTAATTACCTCAATTTTATTGATATAAAATACATAATCTTCAATAAATTACAAAAATTTGTTGAAAACGGCCATCTCCAAATCATTTTTTA
The DNA here is from genome assembly GCA_963277665.1 of Viscum album. Classification (NCBI taxonomy): domain Eukaryota; kingdom Viridiplantae; phylum Streptophyta; class Magnoliopsida; order Santalales; family Viscaceae; genus Viscum; species Viscum album. The sequence continues at coordinate 2,022,271,760 of OY728137.1, read as the reverse complement.
TAGTGATCGATAGGAAATCACCTCTTCCATGTTGTTTTTATTCTCTATAGTAAAATCTCACATCTATATACTAATATTAATAGTAATAAAAGTAGGGAACCATTAACATGGAGCACATTATCTTCCTCATTGAAATTCTACATGTGGTACTAGTTATTCAATGAGGGTGCTTCCATATAGTAATGGATTCTTAGTCTTCCTTGTAGGATATTTAAAAATATGTCCTGATGAATTATCTTGAACTCAAAATCTGTGATATGGTCAACAAAATAGTATCAAAGAATAATTAGGTTTAGAAAATATTAATTTTTTATTTACATACCCCTGAATCATTGGTCTAGAGGGTGAAAATTTAACTTCTCTATTCCCATATTTTTATAGTGTCTAGATATGTATGAGATAATTATTTAGGCATTATCAATGATAGAATGATGAACATCACTGTCATTCAACATAAAATAAATATACAGCGGTCAGATATGACTGTGTATGGAAATATATTTATCATTATCTATAATTTAAATTACCATGTCAAATTTAATAAGGTCAATTTATTTATGATATACTTCAGTGGAAGTGACATCGACTTTATACTCTTGAAGTCTTAAGAGTTCCTCAACAAGAATTTACCAAATATCCTTTAAAAGATGGTGGTAATAGAGAATTGAAATCTTATCTAGAAAAAATATATTATTATTTAAGATTTCATTCTTCTAATTCATAGGACTATGATTCCCTATAATATGATGATCTAGAGTCTGATGTGTGTGTGTTGAAGTTGTTTGAATAGGCATCTTCCTACCTTGATTAACAAAACAATGCATATTTTTCATCTTCGGGTTGTGCTAAGATGTCTTTCCCTTATTCTGATAGAGACTATACATATGTTGGTCTGAATATTGGTCCTCCAAAATAATTTTTCTTGAATTATACATGGGGGTGCAAAGAGTATATTGGATATCCTTATAAGACAACTAAAGTTCCTATCTCTATGTATCTACAACATATATGGTCTCAACAGGGAGGTGACCTGAATATCGGGGTCCATGTTGTCCTCATCTTCCTTGATCCCATCAACCTCAGAAGGCGCTTCCTATTTCTTAGTTTTTTTGACAGGGGAATTTATAATCATATGTACATTCATCATCATAGAGGGTTTCCACCAAATGAATAGTATTTACCAAGAAATATAGAAACTATTTATATGGAAAGGATCCTATTTGATTGATTAGTTCCCATTTAACCATATGTTTTTGTTACCTATCCTCCAAATTCTAGGGGCATATATTCTTAGAGTGTTTGCACTGGATTTTTCATCACTATAAACGAATCTCCAAGTGCCTTTCTCTTTTTACTCATATTACCTTAGTTCATATAATAACAGCCCTTAGATGGTTTTAGAGCTACCAAGGAAGTCCACTCAATCATAGTAGAAAGATGTGGGTTCAAAACTAGTTGATTCAGTTATTTATTGAGGATGGAATTTTCATAGTTTACCACCATCCTTGTCATCCAATTATAAAATTTACATGCACCACTCTTTGGAACTTCCTACTATTATCTGACTTCTAGTGAGGTTGTACAATCCTAAACCATTGGTGTTGTGGGAATATCCATCTTGACTTCCCCAAAATACACCATCTTTTAGATGATGTATTTAAATATTAAGTACTCCTAGATTGTATTCCCTAACATTTGGTGAAAGGAGAAATAATTATTGAAATCATTAAGGCTAACTTGATAAAAATATCTTACATTTGGTAGCTTCATTGCGATATTCTCCAAAGTTATGATAAAGTGAATTTAACAGCCCTAGTTTTCGTGAAATATTTTTTTCAAATATATTTAATTTTCCTTTATATCTTTTGGTACACACAACACTAAGTTTTAATGAAAACAAAACATACTATTAAAATATTATTATTTAATATGATAGTTATCACCAAATCATTGTAATGGATGGTAGAATATGATTAAATAAATATTGAAAATATAAATTTTAATCATGTATATATTGTGAATTATTTTGTGTCCAATTAATTATAAATTTAAATAAAAACCATTTTAAAAATAAAGAAAATATTAAAAAACTATTTTAATGCGTACAAAAATGTTTTATCTCAATAAAATAAATAAATAAATTTTAGTGAATGGTGTTTATGAAATATATATCTTTTATATTTAATAAATTTTTTTTTAATTAATCTTGTTTTTCTATATACATGAGATTAAAATAAATACAATTTTACACTCAAACCGTATTTTTCAATAAAATAGTTGTGTCATCATTTTATGTCATATTTAAAATTTAAATTTTTGAAAATTTTGAAAAAATTATCATTATTTTTTGAAATATACATTTACAAAATATCATGGAGAGAATTTTTATAATTTTTTTGAAAATATATATTTATCACTAAATAGTGAAAAATACTAGTTATTAAAAAACTGCATTTTAATTCAAATAAATTTCATGCTAAATATTATTTTAATATGTTTTTAAAAGTAAAATTAGTTAAAATATATAAATACTATTCAAATTTAGTTAACTTTAATAAATTTTATATTTAATTTTTACATAATTTTTCTACAAATTTCTAACATTTTCTCTCTGTAAAACTACCTTTTCAACACGTTAGTGGGATTAATTTAATAATATAATTTTCTAATTCTATAAATAGAATTTTGAAAAATGGATTATATATTTTAAATAAAATTAATTATGTTATATAATAAGGTTAAATTACATTTTTTTATAAATAATATTAAAATATTAAAAATTAATTTGTGGAGTTAAGGTTAAAACAAGTTTACAATGTGTTAATATAAAATATAAGGTGACAAATAACTCATAATAATTTCTAAAAAAAATTTAAAAAATATTATGACCTTGTAACCTCTATGGTTATATATTGACCCATTTTTAATCTATATTTATTTTGACAAATGTGCGTACACATTCGTCTTTTGAAAAATACTATTTTTGTCATCTCCCCCACTTATAAAATGGCACCCCCTCACATCCCATCTTCACACTTGAAAACCCATTTATATCATTCAATAACATACCAAATCCACTACTTACTTCCTTTAAATCATTCCATAGTACTTAATTTTGTTAGGATGTCCTCTTAAGAATGATTTAGGAGTAAACCTAAAGAATCTCTCAAAAGTAAAGGTAAAATTCTTAAACTTTTGTTGTTGTATTATTTCTGCTTATACATCTTTTAATATTATTCAACTATGATGATATAAATAATACAGTATCTCAAATATACTAAGATGTTATTACAAAAATGTAGTATCCAATATCCATCTCCACTTTCCCCAAATGGGAAATGAAGTTGTCGATCATGTGTACATTGAACTACCACCTCACGAACCAATATTATTCATTATCCATTAACCCCATTCACGACTAGATATAATGATAGATGTAATTTTTATATAAGATATACATGATATTATTATAATCATTGATTATAATTAGATAGCTGATGTCTTACCTTACAAACCATTGTCAAATAATAATGTCGCTCGTTTGTATGGCGGACAACCACCTCTCAAACCAATATAATGTGTTTTTCCATTTCCATTTTACTTGGATGGTAATAAAGATATATTTAAGGAATATATAAATATATATGATATTTTTAACATATTTATACCTTTTCAATAAATATATCACATATAAATTGTTTCTTTCCATTTTATGGGGGATACAATAACGTTGATCATGTGTACGGTAGAATACCACCTCGCAATGAGATGTGATATGTTTTTCACCAGTTGTTTTCATATAAGTTAATAAGGATAAATTTGATAAAAAATATGATATATTTGAAATCATAATTACAATTTAATTTTTAAATATTATTTACCTTTCTTTTGTTCCATACTTTTAAAAAATGGAAACCACATTCATGCATACATACGATCTACCCCCTCCTTGAACAGTGTATACCCTTTTCAATATTGAACTTTTATGGATTAATATAAACGAAAATATTATAAATATATATTATATTTATAACATGTTTAAATTTTTTTAATAATATGACCATGATTTATTTAAAAGTATTTAAAATACCAAATCAAGAAATATATCAAAAAGAGAGGAGTTATTACCAGTAACATGATTTTACAACAAATAGTTAATAAACATATAATAAAATGTCATAAATAAATCATATATAGTATTAAATATATAATTATGGTCTCTTAATTGATTTTAAATAATCCTATATTATTTATACAGTAGTTTCAAAAATTTATTAAATAATTCGACACTTATGGTAAGGTATTCTTGTCTCTCTTTTATTTTCTTTGAGAGACATGCCATATTTTCCATGTGTTTCATTTAATTGGATTATATACTGATGATTATTTTATTTTATGATTTTTATCCTCAAATTTATGGTAATTTACATATTCATTATATTATCTCTATTTTATGGGGTTTGTGGTTTAATTTTTTCCAAATTACTAATGGATTTTTGTCTCAATTTTCCTTCTTTGAGACATATGTTATGTTATGAACCTATCTTCTTTTAGGAGGCTTATATATATCCCATTTTACATGTAATATTATGAATTTATTTAGTTTCATGATATTTTTTATTTCATTTAATTTTATTCCTTAATTTGGATTATGATTCAAAGTTACCAAAGTGGTAAGGGTTTTGGGATACAATCTCATCATTTATCATGATTGTTTGTGCTTATGCTTCTAATGGTGAATTATTATGAACTAAATATCAATAAACTCTTGAATTGTATTCTCATATGGTTAATTATTAATAATAAATGTTTCTATTTAATTTTTTCTCTTTATTTACTTATTATTCCAAAATAATATTTTTAAATAAAACCAAATTCATTCCCTTCTTAGACTGAAAACCATTTTTTATCCATATCTATGTTTTCTAAAAATGACTTCAAAAATATTTTAATGTTCCTTGTGGATGTTTTTAATTTCATTTTTAATTTATAATTTTTCTATAAAAATATTAAAATTAATCATCATATTGTTTTCAAAACAAGGACTCTAAGTAGTTTACTAAAAATGTGAAAGGACTTCTTTGTTTTCATGTGTACAATAATTCATCTTAAGGATGTTAGTTATGTTATTACCAAATATGGGTGGGACCTATATATCTCAATAGTTAATTAGGTAATGATTAATGTTCTATGATATTAGATATCATATGGGAGGTTATCTTAAACCCAAAACGATGGTACTTATTAGGTAATCCTAATCCCTAAGTAGGTACATTCTCAGTTACCTCAAGCCTAACATGTAATGAATGTCTCCATGGGTATCCATGATATAAAGTTTTCATTGTTTATGTGTTTGAAACAAAACTATTTGTTAAGCAGATGTTATTCTATCATGTACTATGTTCTTTTATTCCTTTATTATTCATGTATTATGAACTGATCTGATTTATTACATTACTCAATTTTATGATCTATGATTTTGAGGGTATGGTTTTAATATGTTATTCTCATTTCTCTTACCCTTATTCCCATGATATGTTTATATACACCTTGTTTATTTTTACTAAGAATCTGAGATCACCATTTCTTATGTTTATATTCTCTATGTAATGATGAAAGTTATTATGAAAGATACTTCTAATAAGGGTTTTTGTTTTGAAGAATATGGTGGGAGATGATGTAGGTCACATATGAACCAGTTTTTATGTGTTCTATGATTCCAATGGCACTAAAAAAATGATTATGTAATGGATAATTATGTAATTGAAATAAAATTATTTTACTAAGATTTTATATTTATGTATGATAGTTTCATGTCTCTACAGAATTTATAAAAACAAGGTTTAGTTAAACCATTGGAAACTAGGATGATAAAACATTAATGAGATCCCTAGGGGTATGTATAAGGATAAGTATATTAATAATTATAATTACAATAAAATATCCTGTAAATTTTTTGAATGACAGAGAGATTGGTTTCCATGAAATTATATACATATCTAGACTCTACAAGTGGAAATAGTTCTAGAACTTTAGTACTTATGGGTAATAAATTCCAAAGAAGGAAAGTTATCCTTCACTCAATCATTACATGGTACATGACAATGAGCTACACTACACACCTGTTTTGACACTCCCAAGGGATATTATTTGTGAATTTGAAAACTCTTTACAAACGATCATGATGGATTTGAATAACAACCTATGTTAAACCTAATGTGTCATAGATTTAAAATAATTTGACAGGATTAATACATCATATAAATGATTTCTCAAGATTATATAGTTTCCCACAATGATTATTATTGTTCACAATATGATTTTTTGTTTTATCCAATGGGAGGAACAAGAAGGGACTATGATAACATTAAATATAATAGAAATTTTTTTGATGAGATACCAAGAAGGATGATATCTAGAATAAATGATATTGTGATTATTCATAATCATTTATCATGATATATGAATGAAAACATTACACTTAACCAATTATCAAAATCCAAAAAGAGAAGTAAATTGAAAATGATAAATCAGGTGGTGGATAAAATGGAACAAAGATCATTTAGTTTCATATGTGTCAAGAATGTGGGAATATTCATCAAAGTTTATGTCTTGTAGGAATGGTAATATGTTTTGAGTGTGGAAAGGAAGTTAAAAAACAAGTAATTTTAGTGTATAAATGAAAAGTTTAGATAAAAAAATGTATTAGAATAATAATATCCCTAATGTATCATCTATGGTTAAATGTTTAAAATTTGTAAAGTATAGGAATTATGAAAATTAATGTCCTAATGGGAAATCTAGTTAATATAATATGAATGGTAGTACAAGTAATGGTTATATTGATGATGATGAAGGGACTAAAAATTACATATTAATGGAAATATCTAATAAGGAAGAAGACAATTAATCCTAGTAAACGGTGTATGAATGATTTTTAATGATTTAAGTGTTTATGTATTGGGATTAAAATAATTATAATTTTATTAGTGATATTTCATTTATTATAATAATTAAACATCAATGAATTATTGCTAAAATGTTATTCATTATTTATTTTCAAGAGTATGTTGAATCCTACAGATGACATAGAAAATTTAATTAATGGAAATGATATATTTTATTGAAAACATATGATTATGTAAAGGTAACCCTTGATATGTTTTTAATATTGAGAAAACAATGTTTATTTTGGATAAAGAGATTATTAATATGGATAACATAAAATTAATATTATTGATTACCTTTGAACTAATTAATGGTTTCACAAAAATTTGTTTTATGTTAAGAATAATTGGGTTTTCAACATTTTGTAGATTTATGGAATATATTCAATAAACTGTGATTTTATTTATGTAATAAGGGAAGATTTTATTTTGGAAACCATGTACGATTTCATTCATGTTGTATGGTAATTCATGATATTACCACGTTTCAAGAGATTATGTGATAATTAAATTCTTGTATCTTATATGTGATATTTGACACTACATAATGATTTTTTGGGAGATTTATTATATGTTTAGTTTTTATATTTTTTTGACATTCTTTATACATTTTTGTACATTAATTTGTGCTAGACATGGAGGAGCCTTAAGGTTTTATATTCATGCAATGGTTTATGGTGAACATTGCATGTGGTTTTAGAGATTAATGTATTAATAAAACATATAAATATTAATACATATTAAATAACCTATGGAAACCATTTTATAATGATTATAACTACATATATAATGATTGAATTATCATTCTATTATGGATCATTTGATCTGTTAGTCCATTAGGCCTAACAAATTAATCTTCATTTCATACAGTAAGATATTAATAGAAGTTGATCAAAACACAACCAATGAATGAAATTATTAATACCATATAAAGTAAATATAATCCCTATTTATATTTATTCTTTTGAAATTATTGATTGTGTAGGGATATTAGCATATCGATTGGATATTTCACTAAACCTCTCTCAAGTCCATAATGTGGTTAATATAACACTCTTGAGGAAGTACATGCTTAAGCCTTCACGTGTAGTAAACATATATGTCATAATGCTAGAGAAAGATCATTATTATACATAATAATAATTGGATATTAAGGATCATATAGATAAAGTTCTACAAAACAATAAACTCTCACGGTCAATGTTTTGTGGTGAAACCACCATCCTGAGGAAGCTACGTGGGAACTTGAGGATGTAATAAGGCTTAAGCATTATATTTTTTTTTACCAAAGTGATGCATTTCAAGGGAGTTATTAATTTTATAGGGGGTATAATATAACATCCCTAGATTTTTTGAAATAAGTTTTTTAAATAAATTTAATTTTCTTTTATAGCATGTGTTTTGTGCAAAACTGAGTGTTAATGAAACCTGACATACTATTGAAATATATTTATTTAATATGATAGTTACTACCTAGACATTGGAATGTAATATATCAATAGTATTAAATAAATTTTGAAAATATATATTCTACACATGAATATTTTATTAATTATTTAGTGAGAAATTATTTATAAACGAAAAAAACCATTTGAAAATAAAGAAAATCATAATCTAAAAAATGGTTTTTATGCACAAAAATAGATTTTAGAATAATAAAGTAAATAAATAAATTTTGTTGAATGATATTAATGAAATTTATATTATTATATATTCAATAAAATGTTACACATTGAATTTATTTTTTTTAGTAGTGAGATAAGGATAATTTCAATTTTACTCTTAAAACTGCCTTTTCAACTTTTGTGCACCTATATTAAAATTTATTTTTCACACATAAAGAAAATATATTTTAGAAAATGAAATAAATTTTTTAAATCATAATTTACAAATTATCATTGAGTGAATATTTGATAATTTTCTGAAAGATTAATTTTTTAGTGAATAGTGAAGAATTCATGTTGTTATTAAATACAAAATTTTAATTCAAATAATTTACGAGCTAAATATTATTTTAATATGGTTTCAAAATTAAAATTAGTTCAATAATATATATATATATTATTCGAATTTTTTTCTTTGAAATTAATTTCATATTTAATTTTTATATAAGAACTTTTTATTGTTTTGAACCTTTCACTTTGGAAAACCGCTTTTTCATCGCATCTGTGGGACTCATTTTAAGTAAATATTTTCCACTTATATTAATGGAATTTTGTAAAATATATTCCATATTTAGAATAAAATTAATTTATATTATATAATTAGATCAATTTATTTTTTTTCCAAATTAATAGTAAAAAGAGTAAAAATTAATTACATCAGTTAATCTTACATCGAGTTTACGGGGGGCTAAACTAAACAGAGAAGGTGTAAATTGGAGTATAAACATGGTCAAATACAATTATATGGTAATATATGGACACTATAACCTATTATTTTCTTTTACAACCCATTTATTAGCCTTTTGGAATGTAGAAAATGTGGGCACACTTTATTCTTTTCAAAAATTCCATGTGTATCATCTCCCCCACTTATAAAAGGTTACTCTCTCTCCTCTACCCTTCACACTTCCAAAACATAGTGGCTTGATAAAGACCTAAAAAAATACATTACATAATTTTCTTACCTCGTCACAAATGTATCAGTTTGGTTAGGAGTCCCTCTGAAGAAGGGTTTTAGTTTAAACCTAAAGAGGCTCTCTAAAGATGAGTTAAAATTATTAAACTTTTGGTTTTATTCTTTCAGCCACCTAATTTAATCATATTAAAATATTATTATATAATAAAATATTATATGTTATTTTTTAGATGTTATTTTTTATCGTAATAACGTATATCTATATACACTTTCATTAAATGGTTGGTGAAACTGTTGATTGTTTATACTGTGGTCTACCATCTCACGAATAAATTTTATTCATTTTTAATCACCATATCTCACGTATAGATATAATTTTGGATTAATTTTTTTAAAAATAATATATAATTTTATTATTCATTTTGAATTTTATTATCACACATTCATTTTTACCTTCCAACCCATTGGAAAACAATAACGTTGCTCATGTGTAAGGTACTGCCTCACAAACTGATATTATGTGTTTTTCCATTACCTTTCACATTGATGGTAATAATGATATATTTAATTAATATAAATTATATTTGAAATATAATTTTACCTAATTAATTATGATATCACATATACCTTCCTACATTCCATTATTTGGGGGATATGATATCATCACTTATGTGTACAATGGACTACCATCTCGTAAAATGATGTGATTCATTTTTCACTATCATTTTAATGGAAGGAAATAAGGATTAAGTTAATAAATATATGTGATATATATTAAATAATAATTATAATATAAATGGGAATTATTATTTACCTTTCTTTTATTTCATCCATTAAAGAAAGAAACAATGTTCTTGTGTTTGTACGATGAATGTCTCCATGAACGGTGTATGTAATTCCTTATCTATAACTCTTATAGATTAATGTAAATACATATATACTACATATATATGTCATTAATATAATTTTTATATATCTGGATATTATGGATCAATGATTTATTTAAATGTATCTAAAATACCAAATTATTGGATACATGAAAGACAAAGAAGATAATACTCAAAATGTTATTTTAACGAAGACTTGTTAATAAAAAGTTAATGAAATGTCATAAGTAAATCATTTTTGGTATGATATATATGATTATTATTATATAATATATTTATAATAATCATATATTTTTTATATAGTATGTTTGAATGTGTATGATAGATTTCAATATTTATGGTATGGTATTTCTATCTCACCTTTATTTTCATGAGACACATTCCATATTGACAACATGTTTCTTTTATGTGGTTTTTATATTTACAATGAATTTATTTTATGATTATTATCCTAAAAATTATAGTTATTTACATATGTATTTTAGGATCTCTCTTTCAAAGGTTTTACAGTTCAAAATTTACCAAATCGGTAATGGATTTTTGTCACAATATTCCTTATTTGAGACTTATGTTACATTATGCACCTATTTTCTTATATTAGGGGCATATAAAACACGTTTAACATGTAATAACCTGAATATATTCATTCTTATTAAATTTTAGGTTTTATTAGTGATATTAATTCACTGGTTCTTATTGCATAATGTTTCTAAAGTGGTCATAGTTTTATGATACAATCTCATCATTTATCGATATTATGTATGTTTATTTTTCCAATGATGAAATATTTTAAAATACATTTTTATTGAATAATGAATTTTCTTCCCCTCTATTTATATCTTCGGAATATTTTTTATCCATAATTTTATTCTCTTTATGTACTTTGTATTCGAAATGATTGTTTTTCAATGAAAACTGATTTTATTTCTCACTTAGATTGGAAACCCTTTTTCTTCCATATCAATGTATTAAAAAATTGTCTTAAAAAGTGTTTTAGTGTTCCTATAGGATTTTTTAACTTCATTTTTAACATTTTTTATTTCTTGACAAATATTTTAAAATTAATCTACTTTTCATTTTCGAGAGTTAGCCATTTTTTATTTTATCAAAAATGTAAATGGAATCATTGTTCTAACATGTACGACATTTACCACTGTCAATGAATACCAAATTTTTTAAAGATTAATTTTCATGTTTCATATTTCATATTCAAAGGAAATAAATTAAAAAAGTGGTTTATTTTTTAAAAAGTGGTTTCACTTTGGAAGTGATATTTTTGTAGATCCCAACCCCATAAAGCCTGAAGCTGGTGTCTAATAAAATTATATTATTAGGATTATAGGGAATTCAATCCCAAAGGAATGAAGAGTTTAATAGTATTGTTAAAACAGATACATACACGAGTCTTATAATATAATTTAATAAACTAATTACAACATTTTTTTTATTTTTTGAGATAGTAACATTATTCTATATAGTATATCTGTGTATATATATCTTAGTAAACTTTACGGAATCCTATAGAAATGAAACTTAAATAGGGTGATCTAAAATTACTAGTTAGGGTAAAGTATAGAGGAAACGAAAATGAATCAAATAGAATATTAAATATGTAAAGGTAATAATGGAAGACACATTCCATTTAATCCATAAACTAAGAAGGAAGTGTGTAAACAATATTTAAAGGTAAATAAATGAACACACATTCCATGTAATCAATAAACTAATAATGAAAGTGCATCCATAGATAATGTTGATGTAATAACATCATCGATAATAAGAAATTAATCAAAATAAAGGAAATGATTAATTATTGAACATAATGTTTCCCAAGAACATGATACACTTATCATCATGACCTTTCAAAATAAAATTTAAATCTATGGGTAGAAACCCATCTATTCTTCTTGGAAACAAAATCCAAGGATTTTTTGCTAACTAGTTTTATCTCATGACACTATTGATGCATCGTGGGGATTAAATTAAATAACCCCTAACCAATAGGGCTATCATTAACTGATCCCCTACCCATAGGGCCTATATTAACTGGCCCTCATCCCATATAGTGCATGTCCAAATCATTCAAATAAACAAAGTGCCATATAAAGTATTTTTATTGATTCAAGGATACATATTTATCAATATTTCCCCATAAAACCAAAAAACTATCAAATCAAAAACCATATATAAAATTTATATACATTTTATGTAGTAAACATATCCCTGATAAATGATATAGAAAATTAAGGGAATTTCAATTTTCAATGATCATAGGAAATTCAATATTTCAAAGGGATTAACAAAGAAATCATGGAATTGAATTTCAATACTATCCTTTGTCAAGGGATTTATAAACAATCAAAAGGAATAATAAATATGGTATCAATATAACATATCCCAAGTGAAATAAAAAAAGGTTGTTATTATTGATGAATGAAAAAATTGTAAAAATATCTTTTAAAATCATTTTTGATGAAAATAACCTCTTTATTTGGGAAACATTTTGAAAATAATTTTCATTAAAAATTTATTTATTAAAAAATTTTATATAATTTATTCATTTAAAATTTAAAAAGATTCTTTGAAGAAGTGAGAGAGGGTAAATTCATACATTTCATATAGTATAAAAAGAACATTCCTTTTTCATGGTAAAAGGGTTAGAAAAATGCCTCATTCAGAAAGCAACAAGAATAATCCTTTAAAAAAATTTGACAAAGAAAAAAAGATTAAAAATTTCTTTAATAAATCACCTTGAAAATGATAAAAAAAATTAATCCTTCTCAGAAGCTAGGTTTTTTAGAAGAAAATAGGTACTCTGGCTAAAGAGGAAAAGGAAGTCGGGTTTTCTTAAAAACGTTTTTTAAAACATTTTGAGTACCAAATAGTTGGAAAATGGTACTAATACATGAATAGAGACATGAGTAATAATAGGAGAAGATAATTTAAGGTTTTATTAAAAATTATCATGTAATTTCCTCTAACGGAAGTTCAAGTGTATAGAATTACGATAAAAGATATATTATAAAGTAAACCATGAGAAGCCAATAGGATTTATGTGAGAATTAATAAATAAATATATTATTTTTGTGAAATGTTAAATACACATAAAATAATTTTAAATATAAAAATATATATTAAAATGAGATTACACACATAATAATATAATATTAACAACAATGAGAAAGTAATTTAACGCAATGAAAATGAATCGAGATTCGAAATTCTATACCACTTGGTAACTTTTAACTCAAATACCCTTAAGAGAAATAATTGAAATTAATAAAAAATATAACATAAACATAAAAACATTCAGGACATAATATATTAAAATTTTAAGTATATACACAACATTGGGGAAAAGAATAGGTGAGAGTGAAATTTATCTCACGGATGTAAAAATGTAAGATGAAAACACCTTACCTTGTGTTTCCTTTCAAGTGAACATCTTTTAGTTTCATGTATAAAAGGTTATAAAAAACTTAATAAATTATTTCCAAAACATATAAATATTAATGATATCATATATGATCTTATTATAATATCTTATTACTCTTTGTTAGTGATCTTCTATATATTTTCAATATTTGAGCTATTAATTTCCCGGTTTCTCAAGTATATTTTGACTTATTACTTGTTGTTCCTATTAAATACATCACGATGTCCACATATCTAGAATTTAAAACACTAGTTAACTTTATTACATATTCTGTGTATATTTATTTATAATAAAACATTACATTTGGAGATAAGAAATGAAATACACCGTTCAGGGAGACGGTAGGTCGTATTTACACATAAAGGCTACCTTCATATATTTTTAATATTAAAAAATGTAAATTAAATGATATATATGTATACTATATTTATAGTATCATATCAATGTCAAATATTTTTCTTAGTTTTAATAGAATCTCCTTTTATAAATTCCTTTTATAGTTTCAATGAATCACATCACTTTTAGGTGTGGTTTCCCACACTTTAAAAATGATGTTATCGTATTCACACAAAACGGAAAGCATAATAGTATGTGTTATATACAAATTAAATAACCACATATAACATATAAATATCATATATATCATATATAAATTGTGTTTCAATCATAAATCTCACCATAATAGGTGGTAAAGGAAGAATGAACAATCATTATTTCATGACGCGGTAGTTCGCCGTACACATAAAGGGTCGGATAGTCAACCATTAGAAGGAAGGTTGTGTAAGTGAAATTATAACCCTTATAATAAAAAAATATCATTATATTGATTATATATAGGTTATTATATAAGGTTTTAATAATAATATTTTATGGGGTGGATAATGTAAATAATATAAAAGAGCTTGAGGAAATGTTACATCTTCGTTGGGTAACTCTTTTTGGTTTTACCGAAAGGGCATACTTGGAATGATTTTTTCAAAAAGGGAGTATTCTTGGATTAGGGGATGGATTTTTAGAATGTATTTTGTTAGATCTTTTTTGATCCAAAGTGGCATTATAGGTGTTAGGAATTGGGTTGGTGAGTGTCTTTTTATAGTGGATGAGGAGTGGCATTGTAGTAAATTTTTGAAAAGGGAATTCCGCCCACGTTTTTCCAATGAACTCTTGATCAAATAATGAACCCAATTTGGGAAAATGGAGGATAGGGTAGAAATAAATGCATCTTATGTCTTTTGTATAATCCTACAGGTCATTTTGGCTCTCAAGTTTAAGGACTAGTCCCTTGTTAAACTACTTTTTCTCTCAATCATTGTAATTAATTTTAATCACTTTCATTAATATTTTTTGTGAAAAACTATGTTAACAATATTATAAGTTCATTTTTTTATTATTGAAAATATGTAATCCTTTTATCCAAATTATGATAATATAAGTGGTATGAATTAATTTAAATATAAACCCACAGATGGCACAACATTGTGGATTTTTGTAGTAAAAATGTTCAAAAGTTTGGTAAGCTTGGTATCTAATTTCAAAGTGAAATTGATTCCAATGAACTAAATTGGATTTATTTATGTACATGTGATATAATTTAAATTTAAAACTAATAGAAAAATAACTTATCCTTGTAATTAATTTATATGAAAATTCATTTGTTTACTTAATATTTACTGTTTTCATTATTCATAAAAAATGAAATCTCAAAGAAAAATACTAAAAATGACCCCTATGAAAATTTTATGTTCTCAGATAAAAAATTAATTTTATTTTAAAATATTTAATTTATATAATTTCCAAAAAATTAGTTTTTAAATAGGTCCTTCATTAAAAGGCGGTAAAATCTACTTTATAATAATATATATATTTATGCATAAAATTGGGTTTATTCTTATACTATGTCTGTAAAATATATTAGATTAATATAAAAAATATTAGATTTAATATTTAATATATATATATATATATATTATATTATTATAACTCATTAATTGAAATAAATTTGTTTTCTTAAATAAAATACCCTTGTGAGCATAAAAAATAGTTATGTATAAAAACATTCTCTTTGTATTCAATTGGTTCTTATATTCATTTCTAATTGAGAGGTAAGATATGAATTAATTTTCTATTTTTATAAACCATATATTTTCATAAGATTTTTAATACAGTTTATAACCAAAAATTTAAAAGTAAGGTTATATCTTATTATATTAAATAGTAATTTTTTATTAATAAATTCTTATTCCATAAAACTCGGTCTTGAATATAATTCAAGCTACGGAAGAAAATATTTGTTGCACGTAATGCAAGATAACTAATTATTTCATGAATTTAAATATATATTTTGGATTAATTTAATTTAAAATATTAAATATATTATAATATATAGAGATATTATATTCTTATATTCTCTTTGTGTTGTGTGTCATAGAAGAAATCATATATAATGTTATTATTTAAAATTTCAAGGCATTACATTCTCCAAACCTTAAATAAATTACATCCCCACAATTTAGACTCTCTCTTGGTAATAAATTTTTTGATATTTAAAATGTTGAAATCTCATTTCAAGAGAATGTTATGTAAAACATTCTCTAGAAAAGAGAAAATTGTATGTGCAAAGTTCACGTCGATTGACATATTACTAGGTATCTAAGTAGTATAACATTAGTTGAAAGAAAAGATACGTACATGGTGGAAAAGAATAAATATGTATAGGGAGTGATTAAGGAAATACATCAAAAACTAATGAATGATCAATGAAATGTTAGGGACCTCCAAGTTATAAATGATTTATAGTTTAATAGATGATCAGTTAAATAAAAAATATGGTATTAAGATGCCATTTTATGTTCATTTTTCTAATGTTGAGAAATTATTTTATTTCTCATGAATATAAGTAAATATACAGGCATAAAATATTTCTATAAATATAATTTTTATCCTTTTTAGGATTTGATAGATTCCAAATCCATCCGTTACATCATGAAATGGAAATCTAAAAGTTAACTTTGATGCATGGAGTACTAAAATAAACTTTTAAAGGATATTAAGGCCCATTAAAGTGTGAAAACTATATATGTTTACCTCTAAATATTCTCCAAATCTAAAATGGTTAATACATAAGTCTATAAACCTAAATATTTATAGCACTATTTCATCATTAATATTTATTCATTGAATGTTTCAACTAAAAACAATGACATATTAATAAGGAAATTGTGTTGGTAAGTGGTTATTGTAACAGCCAAAGATTTTATGAAAAATATTCTTTTTAATTTTATTAATGTCTTGTGTTGTACGCTACACCAAAAGGAGCTTGCACAACACACATCCTTGACTTTCCTTGCATTACACGCAATCGCGACCTTCCTCGATAGCGTGTGTAGTACGCAATACCGATTTTCACTAAACAACGATATGCTATTAAAATATTATTATAACTAGCCGTTATGAATAGTAATAACCACCTTTTAAAATTTTAGAAATTTTATCTCTCAAAATGGACTTCATTTTTGGATTCGTAGTATCAAATTTAGCCTAAGGTGAAATTTTGGTACTTTTCGGATAACATTCATATTTTGATGAATAGTGAAAATTACTAAATTTTAGTTAAAAACAACTTTTTCAATAGAAATAATTAATTGTGATAAATTATTAATTTGAGTGGTTTTAAAATATATTTAGAAAATATTATTACAATTTAATACAATTTTGGTCATTGGATGTAATTTCACATTTAAACCAGTCATAAACAAGTGTAAATCTTTTGATAGATATTGTTTCTTTAAAACACGCTATTTGTTTTAACAGCGGGATTTAATTATAAAACTAATTAATGCAACTTCTATGATATGAATTTGGTAAAATAGAATTCATTTTTGAATTCGTAATATGAAATATAGCTTAGGATGAAATTTTGGCATTGTTCTGAAAAACATCAATTTTTGATGAATAGTGAAACTACTAAGTGGTAGTTAAAAAACTGAACTTTTCATAAAACTTAATTTTACCGCTTCTGTGAATGGAATTTCAAAAATCCGAGAGACACGGTTGATGTCAGTAAGTAAAATGTGGTTCAATGAGATGAAAATAATTTTTGGTGAATAGTAACTTTTTACTTTTATTTACCACGGTTAAAAGTAAATAGGGTAATTAAGGGTAAGAATGATATTAATATTACCCTAACACATGTCCTAATTCTATTGGACAAGTGTATCTCGACCAAAAACAACCTTAAGTGTAAAATATTATCATTTAGGCAAACTTGGATTAGATTAGGACATTTATTATTATTTAATTCAAAGAAGAGTTAAAAGAGTTAAAATCAAAGTTTATTTACTAAAACATTTTTAATATGGGTTATACATAAGATAAATTCGACTATAAATATTCATTAGAAATTCAAAACGATTAACTACATAATTGTATTTTATTTGTAATTTTTAGACTTTAAATAATTTAATTTATTTATGACACAACAGTGATGCAGTAATAACCTTTTTAAGAAAAATTAACATAATTGATGTTATAAATGCCCAAATAAATGTAATTTGAGACTTTTTATGACTTAAAAGAATTTTCTAGGTTAATATGTCATGTTATTGTTGATTTAAGTAACTTGGTTCGAAGTTATCATTCTGTTAAGAATTTTATAAAAATCATGTACCAAATAGTGTCAAAATTGACATAAATTAGTTTTTAAAACAAATATTATATTATTAATTGTTATTGTATTCCTAAAAATCGAAGCATCGGCCAAATGACTTAGATAAAGTTATATATAATAATTATAAACATGTTGGGGTTCTTTTGGCTTCATATAGTAAGTTTATTAACCTTGTAGTATAAGAACACAAGAATACACGGTAAAAGTAAAATTATTTAACTTAATGTTAAATCTAAATGATAAGGTTAACATAGGAACCTAAACTTGTCTAAATTATATTCGATGAAAGGATTTAGACCCATTCCCACCTTAGCTTCTAAATAAATCAATTTGGAGCTATTTAAAACCGAATTTGGCTTTATAATAAAATAATATTTTTAGTTATTCCAAAGGTGCCCCTCTCCTCCCTTTTAAAAGGGCACCTCCTCCCTCTCCTCCTCTCACCAATTTGAGCATTAAAGCTCAGACAACCCCTGCCAAAATATCTTCTACACATCCCTAGTATCATCCTAGAGGTCCTGGTATTCTTAAAATACAAATTTTAGTTCCCTAAAAGGATGTCTCAAAGAAGCACTTCAAAGAAGAGTTAATATCCATTACCGATCCTTTCCAATTTCATTCTTCTTCAACTTCTTCTTCATTAGTTGTTTAATTATGAAGTAATAACATCAGTATCACTCATATAATGATATTTTATTATAATTATGAATCAACCCTATTTAACCATCTATCCATCCTACAGAAAATGAAATCATCGCGCGTGCGTACGTACAGAATACCGTCTCCACGCCGTGGTGTAATCTATTTTCCACCACCACCTTAATAGGATGTTTATAATGGTGTAATTAGTAACTATATATGATTATTATAAAGTGATATTGGTACTGAAATAGTATACATACACTTTAACACAATTCGACGACCATGGGAACGATAACATCGCTCGTGCGTACATACGGACTACCGTCTCCACGACGCGATGAGATTCATTATCCACATTAACCATTCATTAATGATTATAAAGTATATATAATAAGTACTAATGAAATATATGACATAATAATGATACTGGATTTATTTATATTTATATGTATGTCATCTACTTAATTCCATTCAATTCAATAAGGAAACGAAAACAGCGTTCATGTGTACGTACGGACTACCGTCTCCATGAACGGTGTATTTCATTCCATTTATCAATATATTATATATATGTATATTCTGAATATATATTATATATAAATCATGTTTTACATTATGGATATAAGTAATCATGATCCAAGTAATCATATTAATAATTACAAGTTAAAAACACGAACGACAAATGAGACGATTTTACCCAAAATGCTACTTTAACATGAATTTACAAAAGAACGGGTAATATAAAGTCATAAGTGGACCATATATGATATAATAACAATGAATAAGATTCTGTAATAAGTCAATAACATGATTTAAATCATTATACAGGAGGTTCGGACACATACGAAGCAAATCGGACCTAAGGTAAGGGATAAATTTTCAATCTCATTTTTATCCGAGATTGCTTATACGTAAGTATTTACTGGGGTTATGTTTATCATCCATGACCGTGTTTTCTAAAAATGTCTTTATAAAATGTTTACCATTCTTCCATGAATGTTTAATGTCATTTTTACCCATTATTTACTTTTTACCACATTGTATGAATGGAATCTTTCCTTTGGATTACCATATAAGGTACTTTTTGACTTTTCCGACAAAAGTAAGAGGAGCATGTTATTTTTAACTTATACGGCATGAACGGATTTTTACGGTTTCCTAACACCTCATTTTCAAGAAACTTAGTCTACAAGATTGCATGATTATTTTCAACAAAACCCTTATCTTTTAAAATTTAATGGAATTTTGTGAAAAGAAAATGATTTTAAAGAAGAAAGGATATTTTCCTCAAGAATTCATTTCAAGTGTTTTTCTCAAAACTATTTTCCATCTAAGATGGCATTATTTGATATGTATTTTTCAAGTAAAATTTCTCTATGATTTAAATGGTTTCAATTTTCTTATGATGAAATGATATCAATTTTTTATGGATTATGATGGCATGATGTTTAAGTATCCCATTTTATTACATGGGTTATGCAATGATGTATGATTTGTGATTTTGTGGCACACATAAGAATGGTATCATTATGAGATGGGTGGGACCTATATCTACCTCCAATGCATTGGGTAAAGATTTTATATCTCATGAGATAGACATGACTGGAATGGTAGGTTATACCGGTTCAGTGAAATAGGACTGAAACGAGGGTGACTCGGTTCAGAAAGGGACTTTGTCCACTAAGATAGTCTTGGCAATGAGCCCTGACTAACAAGAAATGATTCTGTATGATTATGTGTGTATGACACAAGGTTTCATGTTTTAAGTTATGATTATTGGGATTTCACTTCACTACTATGATTTATCCCATGTTATGAAATTATGCTCTCTTTTGAAGGTTAAGATTTCCAAAAGTTATGTTCTTATGAATATGATGTGATTTATTTTTTTTTGTTTACCCTTACGGAGCATTTGAGCTCACCGTTTTATGTTTTCTTTTCCACAGGATATAAAGAAAGGTTTTAGGTAAAAAAAAGGGAAGATCTTTATGGGAGATATTGAAGATCTTTCACCACGATTAGAAGATTACGTTCCGAGTTTCCAAAGACACTAAACTATTACAATCCTTGTGTGTGTGTTTTTGTTTTGTACTATTTATTCCGCAAAAATAATGTAATGTCCATGTACGTCAGGCTTCGGGTCTCTACAGTTGGTATCAGAGGAAAGGTTTAGTCAACCTTTGGAAACTAGGATGCGAAAACGTTAGTGAGATCCCTAGAGACACTTCTAAGGTATGTCTAGGGATGTCCCTAAGGATAAGTATACGTATAGGATATAGTCCTAGAACTATGGTAACGATATTAGATTAAACCTAAGATGTTAGATATTGAAGTTACTCCCCCTTTATTATGATTTTTTCCTCTAACACTATTCTTTTTGGGTTTTAGAAAATGGCTGAGAACAAGATAATTCACGATAATGGAGGATATTATGGACAATGGAATGATATTATTCATCAGAAACCAAATGAAATGGGATTTTGAAGTCCAACCATCATTATTATGCCGAATCGGCAATCTCATAATATGATCAATAAACTCAAATTTGGTAAGTTTCTTAACTTGGATAATAAGAGAAAGATGGAGTTTCATGATGATTATAGAGGAAGGAATGTTCAATTTCCCCTATCTAAATCATGTGGGAAGAGGCATCAAGGAGAATGTTTCAAGGGAACTGGAAGATACTTTGGGTGTGGAAAAGAAGGACACAAAGCAAGTAAGTGCAAAGGAAAAGGTTCAGTTAACAACATGGATGAGTATAATAGTATTGCTACGACATCAAAAATGGTTAAGTGTTTTAAATGTAGAATGTATGGGCATTATGAAAACCAATGTCCTAAGGGAAATCCTCATGAAGAGAATCAGTATGGTTGTATGGGTAGTATTTATGTGGATGATGATGAAGAGACTACAAATGATATGTAAGATGAAAGAATTGTTGAAGCTCAATTAATGGTTTAAGAATATAGTGGAATGATTACATGTTTGTCATGTGTAATGTTGTATAAGTAATCCCATGGTACTATGGAATAAAGAGACATATAAGTATTGTTACACTATTGTCTTTCCTTGAGTTTTGAAAGTGTATGATTAATGGTACCAGTACCCATGAAAGATTATTCAGATATTTTTGGAATGTAGATGATATGCACATAATGAAGTGATAAGGATAAAATTAAATGTTTGATAGTATTCATGGGCTCATGACTGATATGAGGAGAAGGTTATGTAATGGATTGAGTAT
Organism: Viscum album; assembly: GCA_963277665.1. NCBI lineage: Eukaryota > Viridiplantae > Streptophyta > Magnoliopsida > Santalales > Viscaceae > Viscum > Viscum album. Next base: position 2,022,249,358 of record OY728137.1, on the reverse strand, counting down.
ATAGAATTTTTGGATTTTGGTATGTGGAAAGTGTTAACTTTTAACTACACTCATGTTTTTACTAAGGTTCAATGGATATTCATTCTTCAAGAGAATACATGATTAAGGTATTAACATGTTTGTAATTTGACCAAAAAGATATATCTTATGATATATGGGGGATAAATGATGGTATTCACATTCTTGGTTGATGACATTTCAAGAAATCGTTTTCTTTATACTATGAGCTTGGACCAAAGTATTTTAGATAAGCCTAAAGATTAGAATGGATTATGTTGGACATAAGTTAGTATTGTTTAAGGATAGAAGTTTTTTCGATATTATTGATGGGATGTTATAGTAATATAGTTTTAGAAAAAGGACAACCTGCAAGACGGGAAACAGCCCATCGCATTGGACAAGGCTGTGGGAATCGAACCCACAAATGAAGTGCGACTAGCCTTTATCGCCTACCACTGGCCTACAAGAAGTCCTTGTTTAGTAGAAACTAGTTTTATTATATTAAGCACTATGATATATGAAGTATAAGTCCATTTTAGGAACCATATATGATTAATCTCACTATATAATGACTTATGTATATTTAATAACTTTTTCTAACCTTTTTTTGAGACAGATGGAATGACCCGTCATTCTATCACATGGTCTGCTAACACTTCATGAATAACAAATTCAACTTCATTTATTTAAGAGATGAAGTAGAAATTGTTCAAGGCACGAACAACAGTGAGATTGTACCAAAATAAAGTAAGTATTTATTCTAATTAAAATTCATCAACTTTAGGGAAACGATCTTGAAAACCAAAAATGTTGTCCTAGTGCTCTTATATCTGATTAATCAGATGGTACCTTAGATCGTCACAAATTTATGGATTTGTGATTGTTGGATTTTCTATAGCCATGTTCTCTACAACTCTCCATCAGAACATAATGGTTATATTTTTCTTCCATATCCATATTTTCACCTATGTCGAAACTCAGTGATTAGTTAATTTGGGTAACCGTTACGTTTCATACTTTTTTTAAAGATTGATTTTTGTATTCCTTTTTACGATGTGGGTTTCTATTAAAGAAACTTTCAAGTAGTATACCATTTATATCCCCGACGAATTTCGAGGGAAAAATTCATTTTAAGGGGGGTAGAATGTAACAGCCCGAGATTTTATGAAAAATATTCTTTTTAATTTTATTAATGTCTTGTGTTGTACGCTACACCAAAAGGAGCTTGCACAACACACATCCTTGACTTGCCTTGCATTACACGCAATCGCGACCTTCCTCGATAGTGTGTGTAATACACAATACCGAGTTTCACTAAACAACGATATATTATTAAAATATTATTATAACTAGCCGTTATGAATAGTAATAACCACATTTTAAAACTTTATAAATTTTAGCTCCCAAAATGGACATCATTTTTGGATTCGTAGTATCGAATTTAGCCTAAGGTGAAATTTTGGTGCTTTTCGGATAACTTTCATATTTTGATGAATAGTGAAAATTACTAAATTTTAGTTAAAAACAACTTTTTCAATCGAAATAATAAATAGTGATAATTTATTAATTTGAGTGCTTTTAAAGTATATTTAGAAAATATTTTTACAATTTAATACAATGTTGTTCATTGGATGTAATTTCACATTTAAACCAGACATAAACAGGTGTCAATCTTTTGATAGATATTGTTTCTTAAAAACACGCTATTTGTTTTAACAGCGGGATTTAATTATAAAATTAATTAATGCAACTTCTATGATATGAATTTGGTAAAATATACTTAATTTTTGAATTCGGAATATGAAATATAGCTTAGGATGAAATTTTGGCATTGTTCTAAAAAACATCAATTTTTGATGAATAGTGAAACTACTAAGTGGTAGTTAAAAAACTGAATTTTTCATAAAACTTAATTTTACTACTTTTGTGAATGGAATTTCAAAAATCCAAGAGACATGGTTGGTGTCAGTAAGTAAAATGTGGTTCAATGAGATGAAAATAATTTTTGGTGAATAGTAACTTTTTACTTTTATTTACCACGGTTAAAAGTAAATAGGGTAAGAATGATATTAATATTACCCTAACACATGTCCTAATTTTATTGTTTAAGTTTATCTCGACCATAAACAACCTTAAGTTTAAAATATTATCATTTAGGCCCACTTGGATTAGATTAGGACATTTATTATTATTTAATTCAAAGAAGAGTAAAAAGAGTTAAAATAAAATTTTATTTACTAAAACATTTTTAATATGGGTTATACATAAGATAAATTAGACTATAAATATTCATTAGAAAGCCAATACGATTTACTATATAATGGTATTTTATTTGTAATTTTTAGACTTTAAATTATTTAATTTATTTATGACACAACAATGATGCAGTAATAACCATTTTAAGAAAAATTAACATAATTGATGTTATAAATGCCCAAATAAATGTAATTTGAGACTTTTTATGACTTAAACGAATTTTATAGGTTAGTATGTCATGTTATTGTTGATTTAAGTAACTTGGTTCGAACTTATCATTCTGTTATGAATTTTATAAAAATCTTGTACAAAATAGTGTCAAATTTGACATAAATTAGTTTTTAAAACAAATATTATATTATTAATTGTTATTTTATTCTTAAAAATATAAGGTTAGGCCAAATGACTTATATAATGTTATATATATTAATAATAAACATTTTGGGGTTCGTTTGGCTTGATATAGTATGTTTATTATCCTTGTAGTATAAGAACACAAGAAGACACGGTAAAAGTAAAATTATTTTACTTAATGTTAAATCTAAATGATAAGGTTAACATAGGAACCTAAACTTGTCTAAATTCTATTGGATGAGAGGCTTTCGACCCATACCCAAGTTAGATTTTAAATAAATCAATTTGGAGCTATTTAATACCGAATTTGGCTTTATAATAAAATAATATTTTTAGTTATTCCAAAGGTGCCCCTCTCCTCCCTTATAAAAGGGCACCTCCTCCCTCTCCTCCTCACACCAATTTTAGCATTCAAGCTCGGCCAAACCCTGCCAAAATCTCTTCTCCACTTCCCTAGTATCATCCTAGAGGTCCTGGTATTCTTAAAAGACCAATTTTAGTTCCCTAAAAGGAGGTCTCAAAGAAGCACTTCAAAGAAGAGGTAATATCCATTACCGATCCATTCCAATTTCTTTCTTCTTGAACTTCTTCTTCTTTAGTTGTTTCATTATTAAGTAATAACATCAGTATCACTCATATACTGATATGTTATTATAAGTATGAAACAACCCTATTTAACCATCTATCCATCCTATGGAAAATGAAATCACCGCGCGTGCGTACGTACGGAATATCGTCTCCACGTCGTGGTGTAATCTATTTTCCACCACCACCTTAATAGGATGTGTATAATGGTGTAATGAGTAACTATATAAGATTATTATAAAGTGATATTGATACTGAAATATTATACATACACTTTAACACAATTCCACGACCATGGGAACGATATCATCGCTCGTGCGTACGTACGGACTACCGTCTCCACGACGCGATGAGATTCATTCTCCACATTAACCATTCATGAATGATTATAAAGTATATATAATAAGTACTAATGAAATATATGACATAATAATGATACTGGATTTATGTATATTTATATGTATGTCATCTACTTAATTCCATTCAATTCAATAAGTAAACGAAAATAGCGTTCATGCGTACGTACGGACTACCGTCTCCATGAACGGTGTATTTCATTCCATTTATCAATATATTATATATATGTATATTCTGAATTTATATTATATATAAATCATGTTTTACATTCTGGATATAAGTAATCATGATCCAAGTAATCATATTAATAATTACAAGTTAAAAACAAGAACGACAAATGAGACGATTTTACCCAAAACGCTACTTTAACATGAATTTACAAATGAACGGGAAATATAAAGTCATAAGTGGACCACATATGATATAATAACATTGAATATGATTCTGGAATAAGTCAATAACATTATTTAAATCATTATACAGGAGGTTAGGACATGTACTAAGAAAATCAGACCTAAGGTAAGGGATAAATTTTCAATCTCATTTTTATCCGAGATTGCTTATACGTAAGTATTTACTGGGGTTATGTTTATCATCCATGACCATGTTTTCTAAAAATGTCTTTATAAAATGTTTACCATTCTTCCATGAATGTTTAAAGTCATTTTTACCCTTTATTTACTTTTTACCACATTGTATGAATGGAATCTTTCCTTTGGATTACCATATAAGGTACTTTTTGACTTTTCCGACAAAAGTACGAGGAGAATGTTATTTTTAACTTATACGGCGTGAACGGATTTTTAATGTTTCATAACACCTCATTTTAAAGAAGCTTACTCTACATGATTGCATGATTATTTTCAACAAAACCCTTATCTTTTAAAATTGCATGGAATTTTGTGAAAAGAAAATGATTTTAAAGAAGAAAGGATATTTTCCTCAAGAATTCCTTTCAAGTGTTTTTCTCAAAACTATTTTCCATATAAGATGACATTATTTGATATGTATGTTTCAAGTAAAACGTCTCTATGATTTAAATGGTTTCAATTTTCTTATGATGAAATGATATCAATTGTTTATGGATTATGATGGCATGATGTTTAAGAATCCCATTATATTACATGGTTTATGCAATGATGTATGATTTATGATTTTGTGGCACACATAAGAATGGTATCATTATGAGATGGGTGGGACCTATATCTCCCTCCAATGCATTGGGTAAAGATTTTATAACTCATGAGATAGACATGACTGGAATGGTGGGTTATACCGGTTCAGTTAAACAGGACTGAAACGAGGGTGACTCGGTTCAGAAAGGGACTTTGTCCACTAAGATAGTCTTGGAAATGAGCCTTGACTAACAAGAAATGATTCTCTATGATTATGTGTGTATTCCACAAGGTTTCATGTTTTAAGTTATGATTATTGGGATTTCATTTCACTACTATGATATATCCCATGTTATGAAATTATGCTCTCTTTTGCAGGTTATGATTTCCAAAAGTTATGTTCTTATGAATATGATGTGATTGATTTTTTTACCCTTACTGAGCATTTGAGCTCACCCTTTTATGTTTTCTTTTCCACAGGATATAAAGAAAGGTTTTAGGTAAAAAAAGGGAAGATCTTTATGGGAGATATTGAAGATCTTTATGGGAGATATTGAAGATCTTTCACCATGATTAAAAGATTACATTCCGAGTCACTACTAGAAAAACAGGTATTTGCGACGGGGCATTTGCGACGGGATCCCATCGCAAATGGCTTTTTGCGACGGGGGCCCTTCGCAAAAATCTCGTTGCTGAAAACGGCGTCGCAACAACACTTATTTGCGACGGGCCCGTCGCTAAAGCCTTTTTTTGCGACGGTCATTCTCCCCATCTCAAATAGTACTCCGTATTTTTGTAAAAAAACTTTTAAAATAGTTTTTGCGATGGGACCCGTCGCAAATACCTTTTGCGATGGGTCCCATTGCAAAAACTATTTATTAAAAAAAATAAAAAACTATTAATAATACTAGTATTTGCGATGGGAATAGTATCTCGTCGCAAATACTAAAAAAAAATTAAAAAAAATAAATTATTAATAAATTATTTTAATTAATATAATAATAGAATTATAATTCACAAATAAAAATAATAAATTATTTTAATTAATATAATAATAGTTGAATTATAATTCAAAAATAAAAAATAATAGAATATTAATAAATGATTTAATTAATATAATAATATTAGAATTCTAATTCATAAATAAAAAAATATTAATAAGTTATTTTAATTAATATAAAAATAATTGAATTATTTTACATTCAAATATTAAAATAATTCAAGTATTACAAAAACTATAATTAAATTATAATATTATAAAATTTTAATATATATATAAAATTTAATATTATAAAATATAAATAATATTATTATTCATATTAATATTGTTATTTAAAAATATAATATTATTAATATTTTATAATGAGACAGAAACTACGAATAGAAAAAAATAATATTTTGATTTCAAAAATTTTATAACATAAATACAATCACTAATCTGAAGGAGGGGGGAGGTGGGGGATCTGCAGATGGTGGTGGAAGAAACTCCGTCCCTAAAGCATGAGTGAGTCGGTGCATGTACTCCATCTGCTCCTGATGCTGTTGCGGCCACCGACTCGCCTGCTCCTCGTACAGCTGCTGCTGGCGTCGACGCTCCTCCTCATGCTGCTGACGCATCTTCTCCTTCTCCTATCGGAGACTCTCTATTTGTGCAGTCTGAGATCGCAACTGATCCTCATACTGTGTACTAGAAGAAGATGCACGAGCTCCTCTCGAGCTGGACGCCGACATCGCAGCACTGCCATAATAGTCTCCGGGAGTCAGTCGAGAGCCGATACCAACTACCCGACCCTTCTCGAAGGCATACTGAGTGGCTTGCATCCATTCCGCTTCATCAAATTGACGGGCAGTGGTCTGATCTGATGACTCGGCCTGACTCTCAGGCCGGGCCTGTGACGCTGCGGCCTCATATGACTCCTATAGTTGCAATTTAAAATTAAAATTGTGAATATATTATATGTAGTTAATTTTTAAACTTGAAAACAAATAATACTGACCACGATGTGATGCTGATGATCACCTCTGAGCTCCCCAATAGCAGGATCACTATACATCCTCCGATATACGCCGTACTCTGTATTATCGGGGTGCTCGACAGCCTATAAGAATAAAAAATAAACTGTTAATATTTATAGTTATATAAAATATTTATAAATAATGTATGTACCAGATGTTGTCTATGAGTACTGAAAGAACGACTCACAGCTCGATGAGTCACCTCCTGTCTCCCCCGATTCTGCCTCCCCACCGATGATCTCCTCTGAAAGGCACCACTCAACCAGTGCGCACATAATCCATCCCATACATGGGATGAAATATACTCTGGTCGGTGTGCTCTACATGACTCGTCAAAATCTGACACTCCTGCTTTCTTCATCGCAGCTTTTCTTAAATTGTGAAAAAACTGACGAAGACGATCACACATGGCCAGCTCCCATGCCTCGTGGATGGCGTCACGCATGGTATCCTCGATCGGATACCATAAACCCTACAAATAAATCAAAATATCAAGTTATAAATGAAATAATTTTCAAAATAAAAATTATTTATTTACGTATGTACCAACCAATGGCCGAACATGGCCTGCTGCACATCAATGGGAATCTTCTCCCATGTGGTCCATGGCTGAGAGAAATAGTTGCGCAAAATAGCGCTGCCCTATCCGACTGCTATATACGGAAAACTGAAAAAATAATAAACATTTATTATGTGAATAGATTAATGAAATCTTAGTCAAATCCACAGGTTATCACACAGGTTATCACACCTCCGTGTGCGTGGATCAAACCCAAGACGTGGATGTCGCTCGGGGACAGGGTCAGGAATCATCAATCGTGCAAGATCGCGCCCCCTCCGCGTACTCCCTAGAGCGCCTGCAGGCTGAGGGTCATCTGTCAGCAACTCATCTGCATCGAAGGTCAGGTCAGCATCCGCCAACTCACGAAATGTAGCGTCATCCATCTGAAACAGAAAATGTTAATGTTAGAAAATAATTGATAATTACTATTATATATACATATATACATATTATGATTGTATATAAATACCATGGAATGCTATCAGTGTTCATCTTCATCATCATCTTCATATATGTCAATTTCATCTTCATATTCCTCCTCAACATCATCGATATCCATTCGAGTTAGAGTTGCTTCATCTATTACCATTTCAAATTCATATGTGACATCATTAACATCATCGTCATCACCGACTCTTAAATGTGGGTTGTCGTCATCGATACTCATGTCTCTTTGTAAAAAATATTGATTTTGAGTACTCTCTTGAAAAACATCAATTCTTTGCACATCAGTGAAAGCACATTCACTTTGACTAAACTGATTGTCTCGGATATTGATTTTTATTACACACCACCAATCAGTCAATTCTCTTGATGTTGCACAGTACATTGCGTAATAAACTTGATATGCCTGTTGAGCCAATAAGAATGGTTCATTTACTGTGAGAACACTTTCACATTTAATATCGATGATTCCATGAGTCGGATGAACACGCACTCCTCTCTCTGTATCCAACCACCGACATTTGAACATGGTTATGTAATGTTGTCCAAGATAACAGAGTTCAATGATTTTATCAAGTATGCCACAAAAGTCAACTTTATTTTCTCGATGATGAGATCCTCTCAAGCTAACTCCACTGTTCATTGTTTTTTTCGATTCCCCATATGCATGTGTGTGGAATCGAAATCCATTCACCACATATGCATTATAAGTTTTAACAAGTTTGGAAGGTGGGTTACTCAATACACACAGCCGTTTGTCAATTTTATCAGCATGTCGAGACACCTGAAAATTTGTGAAATAATTATAAATATAGTAAACTATACATTGAATTAGTTGCTAAAAGATAAAGAATTTATGTTACCAGTTTTTGAAACCACTGAGAGAAATTTTTCAGTCGACGTTCTTCGAGAGCAGCTACTGTAATTTGTGGAATTTGTTTCTTGATATGATTATCATACAACCTATAAAAACCAAAGTTATTTACGATAACATAAATGATTGAATAAGTGATATAAACACTTACAGTACAACTGATGTCATCTCGTCACAGTTGAGCAGAACATACGTATGAGCTCTCTGATGTTCATCATCTAAAAGCCAGCGTTCATAAACACCACCAAAACCAAGCTCTGACTGGTTGAAAATATATAATTGATTGTCGATTTCATCAATATTCCTCTTGTTCCGTCCCATTCGGTTGTGTTTTGAAGGATACTCAGATTCAAAATAAAGGGAGCAGAAAAAAGATATTTCCTCTTGCAAATAAGCTTCTGCAATAGATCCTTCAACAGATGCTTTGTTACGTACTTTTCTTTTCAATTTTTTCATGCATCTTTCAAATGGGTACATCCATCGAAACTGTACCGGACCTCCACATTTGGCTTCATATGGAAAATGTAACATCAAATGTTCCATTTAGTCGAAGAAAGATGGCGAAAATATTTTTTCCAGTTTACATATAATTACAACAACATCTTTTTCAAGTTTTCCTAGAGCATCATAATCTGCCGTAGCCGCACAAATTTCCCGAAATGTTCCATTGGTAAGTGTTATTAATTATTACTAATTATTGGTAATTATTGGTAATTATTACTAATTATTACTAATTATTGGTAATCATTACAAATTATTGGTAATTAATACTAATTATTGGTAATTAATACTAATTATTGGTAATTAATACTAATTATAGGTAATTATTACTAAATATAGGTAATTATTACTAATTATTGGTAATTAATATTAATTATTGGTAATTAATACTAATTATTGTTAATTATTACTAATTATTGGTACTTATTCCTAATTTTTCCTAATTATTGGTATTTATTAATAATTATTATTAATTATTGGTATTTATTACTAATTGTTACTAATTAATGGTAATTATTGGTAATTATTGGTAATTATTGGTAATTATTGGTAATTATTGGTAATTAATGGTAATTATTGGTAATTATTCCTAATTATTCCTAATTATTACTAATTTTTCCTAATTATTCCTAATTATTCCTAATTATTACTAATTATTACTAATTATTACTAATTATTACTAATTATTACTAATTATTACTAATTATTACTAATTATTACTAATTATTACTAATTATTACTAATTATTTCTAATTATTCCTAACAATTTCTAATTATTCCTAATTATTCCTAATTATTCTTAATTATTCCTAATTATTACTAATTATTCCTAATTATTACTAATTATTACTAATTATTACTAATTATTACTAATTATTGGTAATTATTGGTTATTATTGGTAATTATTACTAATTATTACTAATTATTGTTAATTATTGGTAATTATTCCAAATTATTGGTAAGTATTACTAATTATTGGTAAGTATTACAACTTACTGATAATTATTACTACTTATTGATAATTATTACTACTTATTGGTAATTATTACTAATTATTGGTAATTATTACTAATTATTGGTAATTATTACTAATTATTACTAATTATTGGTAATTATTACTAATTATTACTAATTATTGGTAATTATTACTAATTATTACTAATTATTCTTAATTATTGATAATTATTGATAATTGTTCCTAATTATTAGTAATTAAATGAATAATTATCAATAATTAGGAATAATTACCAATAATTACAAATAATAACATTATTAATATATTTTATTATTAATATTAAAATAATATAATTTTCTAATTTATATACAATTCTCCTTTCATCTGTGCGTTTTCTATCTCCACATACAAATAATACATGTGAAGACAGCAAACACACAGATGAAAAGAGAATTGTATATATATAAAAAATTATATTATTTTAATATTAATAATAAAATAGACTAATAATGTAATAATGTTATTATTCCTAATTATTGGTATTTATTACTAATTATTAATATTTATTCTTAATTATTAATAATTATTACTGATTATTCCTAATTACCATTAACTATGAACAATACTAATAATTTAAATTTATTAAGTAATAAAACAATGTAAACATAATTAAATTACAACTAATTAAGAATAATTGAAACTAATAAAAAATTAAAAATAAATATTAAATTAAAATGAACATAAATACCTTGAAAATTGATCTCTGATCGTTCTTCAAAGCTTTAATATCAGCTCCAGAGAAAAAAATTAAACTAGAGAAAAAATGAACTTTAGAAATACAACTTTGAGAGAAGAAGAAGATGGAGTTTGAGAATATTTTAAAAAAAACAGATGGGGGTATTTATAGGTTAGTTTATTTGCGACAGGTCCATTTGCGACGGGATTCCCGTCGCAAATAGTATTATTTGCGACGGTACCCGTCGCAAATACCATAGCAAACATTTATTACGGTCAATGGGTAAATAGTTATTTGCGACGGGACCCGTCGCAAATAACCACCTGCCGACATACTATTTGCGACGGGGGAATATTCCCGTCTCAAATACCTTTTACCGCCGCCGGTTATTTGCGACGGGAATATTCCCCCGTCGCAAATAAGTTTCCCGCGATTTGGCGTGCAAACCGCGCCAGCCCTTTTGCGACGGGGAAAGCTATCCCATCGCAAAAGGGTACTTATTTGCGACGGGAAAATAACCCCGTCGCAAATTCCCATTTTCCCGTAGTGAGTTTTCAAAGACACTAAACTATTACGCTCCTTGTGTGTGTGTTTTTGTTATGTACTAATTATTCCGCAAAAATAATGTAATGTCCATGTACGTCAGGCTTCGGGTCCCTACAGTTATCATTAAACCCTTGTCATATTTTGGTCATAGGTTTAATTCCTATATCCCTGCCATATTTGATGGGTTTTCACTTGGAATATAGGTTACCCTTTTAAAAAACCATATTTCCAAAATAATTATTATGAACATACATGAAAGAAGGTTAATCATTAAATATCCTTTTAACTAAGGTTTTCAATACACCCTCAACACATAAATACTTCATCAATTTTTTTCTATATAGGTCCTTCCGTAGTTTAGAGTTTATCCTTTAGAAGGGGGAATTTTCTAAAAAAACCATAGTGTGATAATAAATTATCTTATTTAAAAAAACAATATAATCATTTTTAAGATATATTAATATTGACAAATTATTTTCAATCTATGAAACTTAAGGATTCATCTAGGATATTATTTTTCATCATATATTTAAATCCTTTATAATGGGTTTTAATGTAAATGTGAATTATCCAAAGAAGATACCCAAGGAGTGTCAAACCAGGAGAAAACTATGGCATTTTTTCATGTACCATGTTATGTCGAGTCAATCCAAACACAGTTTTTCAGAGTTCTTACCCCTAGATGCACCTATTCCCAAATGAAATCCCCTTATATTATCTAGACATGGATGTATTTTTTGGAAGACCCACATAATATCTAAATCACAAAAATTATTTGATTTACTTCTATTCTTATCCTCTAAGTCAACAATAGGGATATGTTCTCGAAACTATGTTTTCCTAAATCTAGTTCCCAAGGTTGCTACTAAATATCCTATGATACCAACTATAGTGACCCAACCCTAGAATTCCCAGAGCCAGTGTCTACTACCATTACATTGATATGATTAAAAGCATTAAAATATGGGTGTAATGAAGAGATTAGTAGTATTATTAAGAACGATACATACATTAGTCTTGTAATATAAATGAATATAATAATTACAAGATATTTTACTCTTTATAGGATAATAACATTATTCCATTTATAATATCATTTCATATCTTTATTAGTACAATTTAAGAAATATTGGGGAAAGGAAACATGATAAGGGTGATCTAAAATGATCAGTAAGGGTCAACTATAGAAGAAGAAATAATTAATCAATGAGAATTGTCAATATGGAATGTTAATAACTAAAGACACAGGTCATTTAATAAATGAAATAAGACAAAAGGGTGTAAACAATATGGAAAGGTAAATAACTGAGCACAAATACCATGTAATCAATAAATTTATAATTAATGAGAATCTATATATAACGTTGACATAATAATCTCATGGATAATAATAACATAATCAAAATGAACGAAACTATTAATTATTGTACTTTATGTTTCCCAGGAACATGATACATTTAACTTCAAGGTATTTTAGAAGACAATTTAAATATATGGTTTAAAACTTATATATTCTTTTTAGAAACAATATAGTAGTGTTTATCGCCAACTAATTTCATCTCATGAGACTACTAATTCATCATGGGTCTTACATTAAATGGTCCCCTACCCATTGGGCTTTCATTAGTTGACCCCCAACCCACAGGTCTTGCATTAACTGGTCCCCAACCCATATAGTTCATGTCAAATTCATTTAAATAAACAAAGTACCTTATAAAAAATTAGTATTGATTAAATGATATAGATTTATAATTTTTTCCACAATGAATAAAATCACCTTTAATGTAAATGCCGCATGAAAATAGTGATATATGGTCAATGCAATAAACAAATCCATGATAAATTATATGGACAATTGGAGGAAATTCAATGTTCAATGACCATGGAAAATGGATTATTTCAAGGGTGATAAAAAATGAATCAAAGATGTTAAGTTCAATACAATCATTTTTCAATGGAATCATAAACCATCCAAATTAAAAATAAGGATGGTATCAATATGGCATATCCCAAGTAGAGTAAAATTAAATGGTTGTTGTTATGGAAGAATGGAAATATTATAAATAGATCTTTTAAAAACATTCTTCAATAAAGTATGTTTTTTAGTTAAATACAATTGAAATTACTTTTCTTTGTATATTGATTTCTTCTAAAATTAAAATTAAAATTTTTACCTTTTAAACTTTCACAGGAAACATTGAACAAGTGACAACATGTAAATCTTAACATGTTGTACAATATAAAAATAAAATTCATTTTTAATCATAAAAAGGGTATAAATATTCTTTGTTCAGAAGGAGAAAGGAATATTTCTTTGAAATCAGTTGAAAAAAGAAAAAAATGGTAAAATTAAAATTATTAAATCACACTGTATTGGTTAAAAAAATAGAAAAACTTATTATAAAAAATGGTTTCTTCAACTAAAGAGGGAAATGAATTTGGGATTTCTTAACAAAATATTCTAAAACATTTTTACTATGTAATAGTGGTAAAATGGTATTAATACCTAAAAAGATTCATGAATTTCTAGAGGACAAGATGATTAAGGTTTTTATTATAAAATGATCAAATAACTTCCTCTGATGGAAATTCTTGGTAAACAATCCTGAAAAAAATGAGACTATGATTTAAAACCTTGGATAGTCCATAACATTGATGTGACAATCAATCAATGGATATATTATGTGTTTCAAATGTAATTCCATGTAAAACAAATGGAAATAAAACAATATATAGTAAAAATTTATTAAAAAAATAATTTTACAATATTAATAACAACAAGAAATTAATATAAACCAATGAAAAGGAATCAGTTTATGAAATTCTTTACCACTTGTTAACCTTTAACTTAAGACCCATTAGAATAAATAATTAAAAATGAAACTAAAATACCATGAAATAAAACTATTCATGATATAATTTAACAAAATCTATAGTATATACAATATATTTAATAAATAAGTTGTTAAAATGACATTTATCTCATTGATGTTAAAAGTGAGATGAAAATATATTACCTTGTGTTTCTTTTTGGGTGAAATTCCATTTAATTAATGTAACACCAAGATGTTTTCAAGAATTATTTTCTTTAAATTATTTTAATTCTTAAATAACTTGAGTTTTACATAATCATTAGTTTAAGTGAACCATGTGTCACCCTTAGTATAAAATGTCAATTTTAACCTATCCCTTATGTTAGAAGAATAAATATAACTAACATATTAAAATTTATGGTGAAGTCCTTCTCTACATGTTATTTTTGAAAAATATAAATCAATTATATTTTTGTATTTTTTTATTAATAAATTGAGTTAACTAATATTAGTAAATGAAATTAATGAAATATATATGTTATATAATTAATAAAATATTTTTTATATTTATCTAATAGATATTTTTGTCGTATAGTTTGAATAAAACTTATTTGATGTAAAAAACCTAGATTTTTCAAAAGTGAAATTTTCCACATTTTAACGAAAAACAAATTTACATTAATATTTTAACTCATTAATAATTTTTATATAAAAAATAAATATTTTATTTTGAAATGGGTTGTATGAAATTTTAATATTTTTGCGATTACTTCAAAACTTTGATGAATAGTAAAAATACACTAAAATTTAATTAAAAACAATTTTCTCGTCGAAATAAGTTATATGGTTAAATTATATTTCTGAATGGTTTAAAATTATAAATTAAAAATATTTTTATCATTCAATATAATGTATGTCATTACCATTAATTTTATAATGAATTCAGATGTAAAAACATTTCAATCTTTTGCAATGTTGTAACTTTTAAAACTCATTCTCTCTTTTCGAAAACGAGATTAATTTTAAATTAATTATTGAAAAATATATATTTTGAATTTTGAATAATGGATTCCATATTTTTAATCATTATATTCAAATTTTTATAATAGAATAAATTTATTTTTGGGCAGTATGAATATTAAGTTTGGTAATTTTTTCATAATATGGTAAAATGGTAAATTGGGTAATTTAGGGTAACAATACTATGGTAAAATTACCCTAACATTTTTATTGATATCATTGGATGATTTCTTTCCACCTAAATCATCCTTGGGATGAAACGGTGTCCTATGGAAGCTACTTGGATGAGATTAAGACATTTAATTTATTATATTTAAAGAAAAGTTAAATATGCCTCACTCAAATTTTAATAACTAAATCATTTTTTATATAAGTATTTACATAATATAATTCCAATTTAAAATACTCATTTTAAATCTAATTTTTATTTATTTATCATGGTGATTTATTGGTAATTTTTAGAAATAAATAATTACCTTAAATACTTATAATTTGATGATGTAAAACGTATTTAATTTATGAGAAATCAATATAAAATATTAAAATAACAATAACAATAAAAATACAAAAACAAACATGACCAAATATTACCAGTAAAGTTTATATCTACCACAACCATCCAAGAGTTGATTTAGTGACCATTTAAAGCCTTATAGAAGATATTGTGACACTTGTATTATTTTATTTAATGTGATGTCACAGTTTTCGCATTCATAATTTAATAAGTATAACATTTTATATGTTGGATTTTAAAAAATATAAATTTGACAAAAATATTATTATGAAATATATTAGATTTTTCTTCATTTTAGTATTTTATTGTTAATTTCTATTCAACAGATATTTATATTAAATAATTACACAAATTGATATAGTTATTGTTTTATTAATAGAGATAAGAAATAATTGTGATTAAAAATTTTAAAATAAATATAGTTTTCTCTAATTAATATATCAAAACAATTTTATACATGACATTGTCCTATTTTATATTTATTAAAATATTTTTTTGACTTTAATGTGTTATATTAATACTTTTAAAAATCAATGAATTAAATAGTGTCTAAATTGACACTATTGATTGTTAATCAAAATATTGTTTTATTAAATTATTTAAAAATAAAAAACATTTTTTAAAAATATATAATAATTATTATTTGGTCTAAAATTTTCTATGTTATTTATTTATGGTATAAGTTACATCAAATAAGTAAATATTTCACCCATTTAATATTGAAATATTTGTCACCCTAGTTAAAATTCAAATAGAATATCTAGTGTTAATTAAAATGATAAGGTTTAAATTGATATAAAGACATGTCTAAAATATATTGTATAATGATATTAATACCCTATATCGTATCATATTATAAATTGGTATATTTTTTTGTTCTTTAATGGGGTTAGATTTTATTATAAATTAATATTTTTCAGGATTTCGAATGTGACCCTCACCCTAATCATAAAAGGGAACCTATCTCCTCACCTATTCACATCACATTGAGAATTTATTCTCATCCATCCCCTAAAATTTTACATTATAAACTACCCTTTTTACATTATATAGGTTCTGGTCTTCTTCAAAAACCAACTCCAGTTCTCTAAGGGGACATTTAGAGGAAACATATTAAAGAAGAAGTAAACTTCCCTATCGATTCTTTCAATGTTCTTTCTTCTTCTACTTTTTATTCATGATTTATTTCATTATAAAGTAATAACTCCAGTATAAATTATATACTGGTATGTTATTATGATCATTTAATTACAATATTACACTTTCTATCCATCCTATGAAAGATGAAATCACCACCTGTGCATACGTACGACTTACCGTATCCACATCGTGGTGTAATCTATTTTTCACCGCCACTTGACTTTGATGGATAAAATTTTAGAAATAATAACTATATATGATTTTTATAACATTATATTTATTATTTAATATTATACACTGTTCACTTCAATATCATTCTTCAATTATGGGAATTATATTGTCACTTGTGTGCACGTACAGTCTGTCATCTCCACGATGTGACGCGATTCATTCTTCATGATCTTCATTAAATCATGATTATATAAATGTACATAATTAATAAATATGATATATGTTTTGTTAATATAATTTATTAACGATTTGACTAGGACCTCTGAAGGATAACCATATCTTATTCGATAAAACATGCATAAGAAAATGAAGTAGTTAATACATGAATAATAAGTAATAATCAAATGTTATTAAAAATGGTTGATAATATGATCATATTTGATATAATAAAAATGAATATGATTCTAAAATAAGTTAATGAAATTATTTAAATCATTATACATGAGTTTTGGATATAGAGAAATGAAATTAGACCTAAAAGGTAAGGGATTATTTTGAATTTGATTGTTATATGAGATTGTTTATATGTATGTATTTTATGGGGTATATTTATCTTATATGTCCATGTTTCCTAATTATTTAATATTATTTATTTTATTCTACAATTTTTTATGTCAATTTTACCCATTGGTTAATTTTTATTAAATGGTATGAAAGGAATCTTTTGTCGTTATACAATACGAGTTACTTTTTATCTTTTTCGGAAAAAGTATAAGGAGAGTGTTTTTTTACATATATGGCATGATCATATTTTAATGTATTCATAATGAATTATTTCCATGAATCATACACTACACTATTTTGAATTTATTTTAAAATAAATTATTTTCTTTTAAAATTGAGTGTCATTTTGAGAAGAGAAATCATTTTTGAAGAAAAAATGATATTTTCCTCCAGAGTTGATTTCAAATTTATTCACAAAATTATTTTCCATATAATATTGAATCATTTAATAGGGTTATATTTAAATTATAATATCCTTAGTTCTTCCTATGATTTTATTGTGTCTATGATGGAATTATATTTATGAAATCTGTTTGTTTGACATGGATTATGTTATGGGGGAATGATGTTTAAAGAAACCCATTTTATTCCTTAGGATATGATGATTGATTTATGTTGTTGTAGAATAATTAAAAATGATTTCATCATGAGATCATTAGGAACTATATATCCCTCCAATTCATTGGTTAAATATTTAAATCTCATGAGATATACATGGCTGGAATGGTAAATGATCTCGGTTTAGTAATACAGGGCTAGAATGAGAAGTGAACTTAGTTCAGTATTGGACTTTGTCCTCTATGATGGTATTGGAAATGAGCCTTGACTAATATGAAATTATTTTCTATTATTATATTTATTTCACAAGACTTCATGTCTTATGTTATGACTTTTTGTATTACATTCATTGATTACTGTGAACATTCCTGATTTATCCCATGGTAAGACATCACGGTCATTCTTATGCAGGATAAGATTTTCAAATGATATGTTCTTATGTATTATGATTATGATATGATTGATATAACCTTTGTTTACCCTTATTGGGAATCTGAGATCACCTTTTTATATGTTTCTTTACCCCAGGTCCTGAAAAAGAATAATAAGTAAGATATGTCAAAAATTAGTCTAGTTATGATGGAATAAGTTGGAGACAATGAAGGTGTCTTATGAACTATTTGTTTATGTTTCCCAATTTCTAAAGATTCTGGACCTATAAAGTCCCATTGTGTCTTTGTTATATTTTTTAATTAATATTCTTCAAAATTGAATTAATGTCAATATATGTAAATTATGGGTCGTTATAGTTGGTATCAGAGGAAATGAATAGTTAACCTTTTAAAAATTCGTTGAGAAAACAGTAGTTAGGACCCAAAGGATATGTCTAAGTATAGGTTACAATCCTAGTGATTATGAAATGATCGTGAATAACCTATGATAAAACATAAATTTACCTAAATCGAAACATCATTCTTGATTATGTGATTTTCCCATTATGATTAGTATTTCTCACACTATGCTTCTTATTTTTAGTCAATTGATATAACCTAAAGAAATCATGTTAATCTTGAATACGATGGGTAATGAAATGATTTTATTCAAGATAAACCAATTTTTATTGGAATTTTAATGAAAAATCTTGTAGTTATTCTCACATAAATTTCTCAATCTATGAATCATGCAAGACTTACGAACGATCAAAACAGTGAACAACATTATATTGAGTGCTTCATGAGGTAGAGTCCACCCTTTTCAGCGGGACATGGAATCTAATATTGGTTGAAAAATGGACTAATACCATTGAAAATATATATTTATTTATCCAATGTTCACAACATGATAAATTAATCTTAGTAGTCTATAATTTGGAAGGTGAAGTTAATCAATGGTGAAACCTTATCATGAATATGAGGCAAAGAGATGAAATTGAATCCATGGAATGGGACAGGTTCAAGAACTTATTTTTCAATAATTAATTTCATCATATTCTTCAAATAAATATTGATAAGGAGTTTGTTGAACTTATGGGAAATGACAATGAATCCTTTGGTACCTATAAAATGTTTTTACAGAACATTCACGGTACACTTCTGGAATTATTTTCCATACTGAGATTAAAATTGTTCGATTCTTTAGTGGATTAAAACCTAGTATCTAAATGAGATTAGACATAAAGGACATTGAAATCTAAGAATAAATCTCTATATGTGTTCTCAAGTTTGAGATAGATATGGTGTAACCTATCAGTCATATGGGTTTGATAATAAGAGAAAAATGGAATTCACGGGAAAATCTAAAAACCACACTAAAAAGAAGATGATTTTACCTAATGATCAAAGTGTCGAAAGAAACATGGATGAAATTGTTTTTAAGGGTCTATTAAAAGTTTTATGTGTAGAAAATAAGGTCATCAGGCTGCTGAATACCGAAGTGATGGAAAAAAGATTTCGAATGATGAAAATAGAGAAAAGTATATAATGAATACACCTCTAACACATAAGTGTTAAAAGTGCATTGAAATGGGGAATTATTCCAATAAATTCCCAAATCCAAGGGTTATTGATGATGATCTACATCACTAAACCCTTATGTCCAAATACAAGGGCAAGTCACATGTGATCACCATCGGTGATGTGGAGTATTATAATGCAGTGCTGAAAGGTACATTTATCATCCTCTCTAATATAGAAAATATTTTATTTGATTCTAGATGTTCCAAATAATTTATTTATAATGAATTTTCTTATGTTATTGTTGTATTACCTCAACAATTAGATGTTGAGTTAGCTGTGAAAACTTCTAATGGAACAACAGTCACATAAAATGTTTATAATTCTTCTCTGGTTGAAGTCTATGGGAATGTTCTTCCTGAAAATCTTGTCATCCTCCCTTTAATGTAATTTTATGTTATTCTTGGCATGGATTTTATTTCTCTATATAAAGATCATATCAATTTTCAAGGTAGGGGAGACACATTTCATATTCCATATCAATCAATGATCATCAATCGATACAAGGATAAATATAACCTTCTAGTATAAATTTGTTCCATCTTAAGAGTCTTTATCCCTATAAATGAAGGTTAAATATCTAAAATGGTTAGGGATAAACTCACAATTAATAATACAATATTTGAATATGAGTTTGATGAAGTCATTTTAGAATAATTACCTAGTCATCCATCAAATCATGAAGTTTCTTTTGCAATAGAACTCATACCAGCTGTTATTCCTATTTCAAAGACACCTTATGGAGTGGAACCAATTGATTTACAAGAATTGAAGAAGAAACTCCTAGATAACCTTAAAAAGGGATTCATTCTCCCTATTACAACACCTTATAAAGAACCTATTATATTTTTTATGAAGAATGATAAATCAGTGAGACTCTACATTGATTACTAAGAACATAACAAGATCACTATCAAAAACAAATATCATCTTCCCTACATTCATGAAAAATTTTACCAACTATAAATATCATAATAGTTTTTTAATATTGATCTTCATTAATGATATAATAAATTAGGGGTTGAGAATGAGGATATACTAAATAAAACATTCTGTACAAGGTATGGACACTATGAATTTATTAGGATGCCTTTTCCTCTTACTAATTCCCCGTCAATCTTCATATATCTAATGAATAGAGTCTTTAGAGACAATCATGATCTGTTTACGGTAGTCATTATAGATGATATTATTGTATATTTGAAAAGAATGTAATATCAATAAGATCAATTGTTAATTGTTCTAAAGACCCTGAGAAAGGATAATATTTATAAAAAATTTACAATGTTTGAATTTTGGCTTAAAATTTTTTTATTTTTGGGTCACAAATTCTCAAGAGAGGACATATATTTGGATCTAGTAAAAATAGAAGTCATTGAATGTTTTCCAAGACCAACAATGGTAAATGAGATCTATTTTTTTCTTTGTGTGTCTAGGTATTGTCAGAATTTTGTGAAATATTTTTCATGATTATCTAATCCACTCACCAGGTTGACTCAGAAAAGAGTTAGTTTCATGTGCAAAGAGAATTTTGAGGAAACTTTCAAAGAGCTAAAATAAAGGGAAGCTAGGGTGCCTATGATCGCACTTCCATGTAGTAGAGAATGGTTTGTGGTCTATAGTGATACATTTGAGAAGGGTTTGGGTTGTGTTCTCATGAAAAATGATACGGTGATAATATATGCCTCATGAAAATTGAAAATCCATGATCTAAATTACCCAACTCGTGATTTTGAAGTATCTTTGGTAATCATTGCACTAATGGTATGAAGGCATTATCTTTATAGTGAGAGGTGTCATATTTATAGTGATCATAATAGTTTAAAGTATATTTTTATACAAATAGATCTAAATATGCACCACAGAAGATGTTAAAGTTGATTAAAGTGTACGACTGCTCAATACATTACCACCCTGAGAAAGTGAACAAGGTGGAATATTCTTTGAGTCAAAAGGACTATACTATCCTATCCATGATAAGGATCACAAAGGATTCAATATTTATGGATTTGAATGGATGGATCCTGAAATTTGAAAAGAAGTGGATAAATATTTTCTTTCTCAATTAAATTTCCATCGATCTATATAAGTAAAGAATATGGAGATGCATAATGAAGATTTATAACTACAAAATAAGGTGTTAAATGTTCCTAAATTCAACCTTGATTGTGATGGAATAATAATGATCAAGAACCGTGTTTGTATTCCTCCCATACCATAATTAAAGAAGTAGTTATTCTACGAGTCTCATATTTAATCATTATATGTTCATCTAGGAAGAAAAAATATGTTCAGGGACTTGAAAGTGTATTTTTGGTGGGATATAATTAAAATATATGTTGCCAAATATGTATCTCGGTTCTTGGTTTGTCAGCAAGTTATGGTTGACAGACAGAAGTCTAAGTAGATATTACAACCATTAACTATACCGAAATGGAAATGGGAAAACATCAATATGTAATTTTTTATAGGACGTCCCAAAATATCTAAAGTCCAGAATGATCTATGATTTATATTTTATCACCATACAATGTTAGAAAACTTCACTGCTATAGGAGATGACTTCTCTCTTGATCAAATTTCCAAGATATATGTAAAGGAAGTGGTAAAATTTCATGGAGTACCACTTTTCATTATATATAATCGGGATCCTAAATTTACCTCGATGTTTTGGAGAATCCTTCCACTTGATCTAGATACATATTTAAGTTTCCGTACTTTTTATCATCTTTAGATAGATAGTTAGTCTGAGAGGAAAATTCAAACTCTATAAGACATGTTGATATATTTCTCTATGGATTTCAATGATTGTTCAGGTCAACACCTACATTTGGTGTAATTATAATACAAAAGTAGCTTTCTCTCTAGTATTAATATGGATCCTTACGAATACCTCTATAGAAATTACTTTATAACTCCAACTTTATTGGATGCAGTTAGGGAAAATAGCAATTAGGAGCTGATCTTGTTGATTAAATGGAAGAAAAGGTCAGATCTATTCAATAACACATAAGATTATATCATAGTCAAAAAAATATTCTTATAAAAGAATAAAATAACTAGAGTTTTAAGTGGGTGAAAAAGTGTTTCTACGAATATCTCCCTATACGAGAGTAAAAAGATATAGAAAGAAAGGAAAATTATGCCCCAGTTATATCTGTCCTTATAAAATAGTAAAACATGATTGGAAGGGAGATTGGAAAATGGATCTTCCACCAAATTGATCTCAAGTTAGTTATATGTTTCATGTATCTCTCCTAAGAATGTACATACCTAATCCATCACATTTACTTAACTCAGAATCCATACCACTGGAAAAATATCATTCTTATAAAGAACAACCGATATAGATTCGGATTGAATCGAAAAAGTGTTTTCAAACAAGGCCACTCTCTTTATTAATGTTTTTTGTATGAAACACTAATTTTAAAAAGATATCTGGGAACATGTGGTTATTATGAGGTAGATATATACTAATCTTTCTATATCCATGTGATGAATTTTGAAGCCAAAACTCAGTTTAAGGGGGGTAAAACGTAATAGCAGGATGATTTTATGAAATGTCTTCTATAAATAATTTTAATTATTCAATATCTTTAATTGTAGGAAATCATGATTTTAAGATAACCATTAGAGAACCTTAGTGTAAAATTAATATTTTATCCATTCCATTAGGTTATTGGGGAAAAATATAACTTAACAAAATGTATGGAGATGTCATTTACTGCATATTATTTATGAAAAATATAAATAATATATATATTGGTATTTTTGTATTAATAAATATAGTGAATTACTATTATTAATTTAAAATAATGAAATAAATATGTTATATACTTAATAAAATATTTTTTTATTTAACAAATAGATATTTTTGTCTTAGGGTATGAATAAACCTTATTTGATGTATAGAAACATAAATTTCTCAAAATGGTAGTTTTCCTTCTTTTAATGGAGAGCCCATTTTAAATTAATATTTTGATACATTAATAATGTTTATAAGACAAAATAAACATTTTATTTAGAAGTGAGATATAAAAATTTACTTTAGACGAAATTTGAATATTTTTCTGATAACTTTCAAATTTTTATGAATTGTAAAAACACACTAAATTTTAATTAAAAAAAATTTTCATTGAAATAGTTTATATTGATAAATTAAAATATTTAATGGTTTTAATGTATAAATAGAATATATTAATATCATTAAATATTATTTATGTAATTATCATTAATTTTACATTAAATTGAGATGTGAAAACATTTCAATATTTTTTAATGTTTTAACATTTAATGTAACACCCGAATCATTCATGGTATGCTTCTCTTTGAATAATACATTAGCATGTGTTATATGCAACTTCGAGTTCTAACACACCACCACCAATCATACTAGCCGTTAAGAATTGTAATACCCACTTTTTGAAATTTTATACATTTTATCTTTCAAAATGAACTTCATTATTGGATTCGGAATATCAAAATTAGCTTTGGGTGAAATTTTGGTACTTTTCGTATAACTTTCATATTTTGATGAATCGTGAAAATTATTAAATTTTAATTAAAAACAAATTTTTTTAATTGAAATATTTAATAGTAATAAATTATTAATTTGATTGGTTTTAAATTATATTTAGAATATATTTTTACCATTTAATATAATGTTGGTCATTAGACATAATTTCACATTTAAACTGGACATAAGTAAGTGTCAATCTTTTGATAGTTATTATTTCTTAAAAACACACTATCTGTTTTGACAATGGGAATTAATTTAAATTAATTTATTCAACTTATATGTTTTGAATTTGGTAAAATAGAAATCATTTTTGAATTCATAATATCAAATATATCTTAGGTCGAATTTTTTTTATTTTTCTGAGAAACATCAATTTTTGATGAATAGTGAAAAACACTGAGTTATTGGTTAAAAAAGATTTTTTTTATTTAAATTATTATTAATTTTATTTAAATTAATTTATGTTAAAATTGATACATAATACTTATATAAGTTCATTGTAATTCATTGGAGTCATTTCATAATAATTTTAGAAATATAAAAATTTTATAGAACTTTTCACTGTCTTTTACCCACAACCTAGAAGAATTCGAAAATTCCCATAAAACATAATTTTACCACTTCTATGAGTTGAATTTTGAAAATCCGAGAGAAACGGTTATTATCAAGTAATAATATGCAGTTTAATAAGATAGAAATGATTTTTGTTGAATACTAAATTTTTACTTTTATTTACCGCGGTTAAAGGTAAATAAGGTAATTCAAGGTAAAAAGAATATTGTAATAATTCAAAATTAACTTAACACATGTCCTAACCTTATTTAATGAGTAATGGACGACCATGGGAATATTTGGGTCGATTTTGGGACCCCATGTAGCCACTTATGAATGGTAATGACATTTTAGATTAATTAATTTAATGTAAAGGCAAAATTGACAAAAACAAAAACCTTTTAGTAATTAATTTTTATAGGGTGTTATATAAGTAATAGTTTTTACTATAAATACTCATTATAAATAAAAAACTATTTCTTACATAATGGTATTTTATTTATAATTTATAGACATTAAATAATTTAATTTATTTATGAAACAATGATGATGCAGTAATTACTGTATTAATGAAATATTAAGATAATTGATATAATAAATACCCAAATATATATAATTTGAGACTTTTTATGAATTAAAATAATTTTCTAGGTTTATATTACATATTAGTATTTGTTATATGAATCGTTTTTGAAGTAACAATGTTATGAATTTATCAAAAACAAAATACCCAATAGTGCCAAAATTGAAATAAAAGTGTTTTTAAAACAAATATTATATTATTAATTGATATTATATTCCTAAAAATCTAAGGTTCGGAAAAAGGACATATATCAAGATATGTGTATCATTAATGGACCACTTTTGGGTCTCTTGGATGTATATAGAAAGTTTATTAACTATATAATATAAAAATAGAAAGTGACATGGTAAGTGTCAAACTAATTAACTAAGAGTTAAAACTAAATGATACGGTTAATAAAGTGACCCAAACCTGTCTAAAACCTATTATTTGAGTTTTTTTCAAACCCTCCCCCACCTTAGTCTTTAAATAATCCAGTTTTGGAGCCATTATAATCAGAATATTAATTTATTATAAAATAATACTTTAAGTTTTTCCTAAAGAGCACATCCTCATCCTTATAAAAGGACACAACCTATAACCAATTCCTCACACCTCTAAAGCCTTTTAGATCATCCATAATATTTACAATTAACCTTCATATATCCCTCTTCTCCTCATAGAATCCTTACCATAGGCATAAGGTACTTCAGAAGTCCTTTTTGGTTCAAACCAAAGGGGGTTACCCAAATTAAAGGTAACGTTTTATCTTAGCTTATTTTCTTTTATTTTACTTCTCCAACCCCTAAAATCTTCTTAATATTTTATTTTGTAACAAAAACAGTATCATAAATATATACTAGGATATTTTTATGAGAATTATTCTAACTACACTTACACACACCTCCATCTATGGGGTGAAGAACATAATGTTTCTGTGGATGGCAACCAAACGCCTCACAAAACGATGATTGTTCAATTATGTCCTACCACCTCTCATGGTGGAAATTATGATGGAAATATAATTAAATATTATATTAAGGATATTTATTTTATATATAAGCTTCTTTAATTCCATTTTATATCATACTATAATTCGTTTCATGTTGTATATATATACGATAATTTCATTTGAGGAAGTGCGGACTACCACCCCCTCAAAGTGATATGACTCGTCCATACCATACATGTCTAAAGGATGGTATTAATGAACATAAGTAACACATATAAGATATTATTTTATACTGGAATAATAATATGCCTATGTATCATTTGGTTTTGATTCCTTTTAAAATGAAAAATGAAATGGAAGTACTGTTCGTACGTACGTACAGACAACCGTCTCCACAGACGTGATGAGATTCATTCCACATCGTATCCATTAAAGTATAATTCTAATTTTATGATTAAAAATAATGTTTAAGGACTTGATATCATTAGGGATATGAATAATATACAACCTATACATAACAAACACGGCTTATGTATCAAAACATATAAAATAAAATGAGTAAGTTAAACACCCCAAATGACGACAATACTGAGATATTATTAACAAATAAATGTTAAAAGATCATATATGATATCAGATTAATGTATATTATTCTTGTATAATTTAATAACAATAATTTAACCTTTATACAGGAGGTTAACCTACCCTCTAAAAAAGAAAATTCTATGGTATGGGGTTTTCATCTCACTCCTTATTCCCATGAGATTCATGCCATATGGCCACTATTACATTTTGTGTGGTGTAAGTACTGCCCATAATTTATTCTTTGTGTAATACTCTTTAATTTATGTGTATTTACATATTCATTATATGATACCTCTTTCATTGTTTATACATTTTGTATGTTACGAAATTGGTAAGGGTTAATTTCACAATCTCTTTATTATCCGAGCTTGTTTTTACGTAAGTATCTACTAGGACATATTTATTATCCATGTCCGTGTTTTATGAAAGAGTTTTCAAAGGGATTATTTTGAGGGACTTTTTTTTACTAAAACATCATTTCAAATGTTTTAAATATTTATCCTTCCAAATCATTCTCATTAATGTACATGTCTTCAAAATGGTTTTTAAGGATTTATTTATATGGACATGAATGTTTTTGAAATGATAATTCCTTTCAAAAGTTTCAAAGTGGTATGGGACACTTTTGTTAAAAAATGTCTTTAAATGACTTCTTTTCTAAATTGTGTGAATTTTAAATGTTTTCATGAAAAAGGGGTATTTATCTCAAAGAGTTTTATAAATCATTTTAATCGATGTCAAAATTCTTTAATGGATTTTAAACTTGTTTTGAAGTTGATTTATCATGATAAAAGTATTACATATTGTGTTGAAGGTTTTGTGATATTTTTGATTGTGGATGTGTTAGTTTTATACCATCATGGTTTATGGGTAAAGTATTGACATTTCATATGCTAGTTTTAATACGAATGTTTATGTTATTTTTAGACCTTTTCATATGAGTAATGCATTGGACTTAATAAGTGACGAGTGGATCCCATTATAGAACCTCGATGCATCAGTAGGTCTCATGAGACAAACTAGTGTCTTGGCAAAAGTCCTTGAAAAAATAATATTTTTAGACTTGGCACAAGGCCTTCGCTACGTGGTTATGATAGTCTGGAATTATGCATTCCATTGTTATGGAAGTGGTTATTGATATTGAATGTGATTATTTTATTAGTAGAATATCCATGTGAATATGTAAATGAAATTATTTCATTTTATTTCTGCCATATTATGCTGAAGTTCAGGTTTAAATGGCTTTTGTTTTAGTTTTATACATTTCCTTAAATTTTTATTATTATTTTTGAAATTTTCCGCTATATTGCTTACCCTTACTGATCATTTGAGTTCACCCCATTCTATGTTTTTTCCCAAGATTACAAGATTTGTATTGTGATTGATATGTAGGGTTATGCCAAGGGAATAATGGAGTTCATAAATGATTATTTATGGTTTTTTGTATGTTATAAATTGTCATGTAATATTCATGTATGTAATATATTTTCCAAGACTGCTAAACTGATCGGTCCTTTGAGACTTGATTCCTTGTAATCTCGCCAATGTCTTACAATAATAAACCGACTTTGGGTAACTGGGGTCGGGGAGTTACAGCTGGTATCAGACGAGGTTTATCAATAACCTGGAAAACTAGATTTAGATAAACAATGATTAGAGCACATTACCCTAAGATAGACTTTGAGGATTATTATAAAAGAACTTCCTAGAATTTTAATAATGTAGAGATTTTGTGAGTTTTCCAAGAAAATACATCCCGGCCTCGATACGATCAGGTAGAGGTGGCTCTGGCATAGATGTGCCTAGGGGTAAAACCTGAAAACACAGCTTTAAGATAGACTCGAACGGGAACTGGTGCATGATAATAGGCCTTGCTGCACTTTTAGTTACAACACTCTTGAGGTATATGCTTTGGATAATTATCATTTTCATTACAAATCATTATGAAGTATTTATGAGTATATATCTCTTCAAAGAAAATATTTTTATGGATTACATCCTTAAACTGTTCAATTTATGTTAGTTATTTTAAATGTTTGGAATTATGAATTGAAATTCATGAACTGACCTAGTGTATTCCTTTATTTAGAAATGGCTCCTAGTAGAAGGAATGAGAACTCTAGTAATACATATGATCCAAAGAGTAAGACGGATCATGTCTTTCATAGTATTAATCCAAAATTTAGAAGGGAAATAGTCTCCCATGTATTCTCAACATATGAATAAATAGTATCTTGTGTTAATAAGACAAGTAAATAATTCTTTGAATCCTAAGGATTTGAAGGAAATCCAGAGAAGAAAAGGATGGCAAAAAGAAAGATGGATAAAGGGAATAAGGGAAAGAAGGATTTTCCAATATGTGATAAATATGGAATGAATCACCTTGGGAAATGCTTGAAGGGAATGAGAGTTTGTTATAAATGTGGATAAAAAGGACACTAAGTACGTGACTATAAGGGTAAAAAAAGGTTTCAAATGTACAATGCTTCATTTGCAAGGAGTTGGGACACTACACGAAAAAATGTCCAAATCATCAGAGTATGCCCCAAATGATGCTATTAAACAATAATCAAGTAATGATACTACCTTAGATGAAGAAGAATGACTAGTGTTTTATGTTTTTATTAAAAGATTATTTCATTTGAGTGTTGTATCAGCAATGTACTGGTTATAATAATTATGGAGTATATAACGATTGTACTGCAGAACTATTTTATTAAGGACTTGAGATTGTGTGGAACCATGAAAAGTGACTCAATAGCGGGTTAAGGTTTTGGAAAAAATATGGCTGAGAGAAAGACAAACCATAATATGGTTCTGATACTGAGGCAGTGATTTTGGAATAATACATGATTGATTTGGATAAATTATATTGGATATTCTTGACTACCTTGAAACTGATTAATGATTTTTCATCGTTGGAGTTTACAACATTTTTTGATAGAAGGAGTATATCCAGTATTCTATAAAGAATAAGGGAGCATTAATGTAATCAATAAGGTTTTATGGAAATTCAGAATGTTAGAATGTTTATAAATAATACATGACGAAGGTGTTCACATGTTATTACATGGAAAAAAGGATCTTCATTGTGTTTAACTTCCTTATAAATTTTGGATAGTGATTTTGGATAGTATTATTTTGGATAATTCTAAAGGTTGTAATGGATTATGTTTGACTGGTTATTTTTGGATTTTTTATAAAGGGACAACACACAGACCGTGTGACAACCCGTTGTGTCGGACAAAGCTGCGAGAATCAAACCCACAACCATAGTACGATTGGGATTTATCACCTACCACTGGACTACATGAAGTTACTGGATACTATAATGTAGTTTTTTTAAAGGGTATGATATGTGAATTATAAATTCATTATATTTGGAACCCTATATGATTAGGATAAATAGAGTATTTTTGAGTTGTATTATGTTTTTGGGTGAAAGATGAGTTTGTGGTAGAAATTTATTAATGGATAAAACTCTAATTATAAAGTAAGTATATCTCCTTATGATCTTAGCCAATCTCATAAGTAAATTCTTCAACATTATGAAAAGGAACTTAGAACAAAAATGTTGTCCTAGATGGTACCTTGGATCATCACAAATTTATGGCTTTGTGATTGTTGGACTTTTCATAGCCATGTTCTCTACCACTCTTCATCAGATATAGATGGTTAAATTTCTCTTCCATATCCATGTTTTCCTACATGGAACCCTAGTATGTGTTATTTTCGGTAATCTTCATACTTACCACTTTTTCGATGTGGAATTTCAAATATGATATTTTGAAATGTCAACCACAAGTTTACAATAGCGAGCATAAATTGCGAGGAATCAATTTATTGAAGTAGGGGAGAATGTAACACCCCAAGGTTTCACGATACGCTTCTCTTTGAATAATACAATAGCGTGTGTTATACGCAACTTCGAGTTCTAACACACCACAACCAATCATACTAGCCGTTAAGAACAGTAATACCCACTTTTTGAAATTTTATACGTTTTATCTTTCAAAATGAACTTCGTTTTTAGATTTGGAATATCGAAATTAGATTACGGTGAAATTTTGGTACTTTTCAGATAAATTTCATATTTTGACGAATAGTGAAAATTACTAAATTAAAATTAAAAACAACTTTTTTATTCAAAATAATTAATAGTGATAAATTATGAATTGGAGTGGTTTTAAAGTATATTTAGAATATATTTTTACCATTTAATTCAGTTTTGGTCATTGGACATAATTTCACATTTAAACTCCACATAAGTAAGTGTCAATCTTTTGATAGTTATTATTTTTTAAAAACACGCTATTTGTTTTGACAACGGGAATTAATTTAAATTAATTAATCAAAATTATATGTTTTTAATTTGGTAAAATAGACATAATTTTTGAATTCATAATATCAAATATAGCTTAGGCCGGATTTTTGGTATTTTTCTGAGAAACATCAATTTTTGATGAATAGTGAAAAACACTGAGTTATTGGTTAAAACCGATTTTTTATTTAAATAATTATTTATTTTATTTAAATTAATTTATGTCAAAATAGATAAATAACACTTATATAAGTTCATTGTAATTCATTGGAGTCAGTTTATAATAATTTTAGATATATAAAAAGTTTATTGAACTTTTCACCGTCTTTTACCCACCTCCTAGGAGAATTTGAAAATTCCATAAAACATAATTTTATCGCTTCTGTGAGTTGAATTTCGAAAATCTGAGAGAAACAGTTAATATCAAGGAGTAAAATATGGTTCAATAAGATAAAAATAGTTTTTTGTGAATACTAACTTTTTACTTTTATTTACCGCGGTTAAAGGTAAATAGGGTAATTCATGGTAAAAAAATATTGTAATAATTCAAAATTACCTTAACACATGTCCTAACCTTATTGGATGAGTAATGGCAGACCATGGGCATATTTGGGTCGATTTTGAGACCCCATGGAGCCACTTATGAATGATAATGATATTTTAGATTAATTAATTTAATGTAAATGAACAAATTGAGAAAAAAAAACTTTTAGTAATTAATTTTTATATGGTGTTATATAAGTAATATTTTTTACTATAAATAATCATTATAAATATAAAATTATTTCATAGATAATTGTATTTTTTTTATAATTTTTAGACATTAAATAATTTAACATATTTATAACACAATGATGATGCAGTAATTACCGTATTAATGATAGATTAAGATACATGATATTATAAATACCCAAATAAATGTAATTTAAGACTTTTTATAAATTAAAATAATTTTCTATTTTAATATGACATTTTAGTATTAGTTATATGAATTTTTTTCAAATTAATAATGCTGTTATGAATTTATCAAAAACAAAATACCCAGTAGTGCCAAAATTGACATAAAAGACTTTTTAAAACAAATATTATATTATTAATTGATATTATATTCCTAAAAATATAAGGATCTGTCAAATGACTTATATAATGATAGGTGTATTATTAATGGACCACTTGGTTGTATCATGAATGTATATAGTATGTTTATTAACTATATAATAGAAAAATGCAAAGTGAAATCGAAAGTGTCAAACTAATTAACTAAGAGTTAAAACTAAAAGATAAGGTTAATAAATTGACCCAAACCTATCTAAAACCTATTGGATGAGTTTTTTTAGACCCCTCCCCACCTTATACTTTAAATAATCCTGTTTGGAGCTTTTTTAAACCGAATATAAATTTATTATAAAATAATACTTTATGTTTTTTCTAAAGATCCCCTCCTCCCCCTTATAAAATGACACAACTTATAACCAATTCCTCATACCTCTCAAGCCTTTTGGCTCGTCCAACCTTTGCCCAATTAATCTCCCTATATCCCTCGTCTCGTCCTATAAGCCTTACCGTATGCATAAGTCACTTCAAGAGTCCTTTTTGGTTCAATCCAAAGGGGGTTACCCAAATTATAGGTAGCGTTTTCTCTTAGATTCTTTTCTTTTATTTTACTTCTCCAAACACTAAAATCCTCTTATTATTTTATTTTGTAACAAAACCAGTATCATAAATATACTAGGATATTGTTATGAGAAGTATTCGAACTACATATACACACACCACCATCTAATGGTAGAAGAACATAATGTATCTGTGGATGACAACCAAACACCTCACGAAATGATTATTGTTCAATTATCCCATACCACCTCTCATGGTGGACATTATGATGAAAAATTAATTAAATATGATATTAATGGTATTTATTTTATATATAATATTCTTTAATTCCATTTTATATCATACCAGCATTTGTTTCATGTTGTATATATATACGATAATTTCATTTTAGGAAGTGCGGACTACCGCCCCCTCAAAGTGATATGACTCGTTCAGACAATACATGGAACGTATAAAGGATGGAATTAATGAATTTCAGTAACACATGTAAGATATTATATTATACTATAATAATAATATACCTATCTATAATTCGGTTTTGATTTCTTTTTAAATTGAAAAATGAAATGGAAGTAGTATTCGTGCATACGTACGGACTACCGTCTCCATGAACGCAATGAGATTCACTCCCCATCGTATCCATTCAAGTATAATTCTCATTTTATGATTAAAAATAATGTTTAAGGACTTTATAAAGTTCTGGAGATGAACAAGATACAACCAATCCATAACAAACATGTCTTATGTAACAAAACATATAAAATAAAATGAGTAAGTTAAACACCCGAAACGACGATAACACTAAGATATTATTAACAAAGAAATGTTAAAAGATCATATATGATATCATATTAATGTACATTATTCTTGTATAATTAAATAAAATTAATTTAACCATTATACAGGAGGTTAACCTACCCTAAAAAAAGGAAAAGTACAAGGTAATGGGTTTTCATCTCACTCCTTATTCCAGTGAGATTCATGCCATATTTCCACTATTACCTTTTGTGTGGTGTATTCACTGCCCATAATTGTATTATTTCGGTAATAAACTTTAATTTATGTGTATTTACATATTCATTGTATGATACCTCTTTCATGGTTTGTATGTTTCGTATGTTACCAAATTGGCAAGGGTTAATTTCACAATCTCTTTATTATCTGAGGTTGTTTTTACGTAAGTATCTACTAGGACATATTTATTATCCATGTCTATGTTTTATGAAAGTGTTTTGAAAGGGATTATTATACGGTACTTTTATTACTAAAACATCATTTCAAATGTTTTAAATATTTATTTTTCTAAATCATTCTCATTAATGTCCATGTCTTCAAAATGGTTTTTAAGGATTTATTTATATGGACATGAATTTTTTTAAAATGTTAATTCCTTTCCAAAGATTAAAAGTGGTATGGGACACTTTGATTCAAAAGTATCTTTAAATGACTTCTTTTCTAAATTGTGCGACTTTAAAATGTTTTCATAAAAAAGGGGTATTTCTCTCAAATAGTATTACAAATCATTTTTATTTATGTCAAAATTATTTAATGGATTTTAAACTTGTTTTGAAGTTGATTTATAATGATACAAATCTAACATATTGTGTTGAAGGTTTTATGATATGTTTTACTATGGATTTGTTATATTTATACCATTCATGTTTTAGGGGTAAATTATTGACATTTCGTATGCTAGTTTTAATATGAATGTTTGTGTTATGTTTATACCTTTTCATATTAAAAATTCATTGGACTTAATAAGTGACAGGTGGAGCCCTCTATAGCTCCTCGATGCATCGGTAGGTGTCATGAGACAAACTAGTGTCTTGGCACGAGGCCTTGACAAAATCTTATTTGTAGTCTTGGAACGAGGCCTTGGTTATGTGGTTATGATAGTCTGGAATTATGCATTCCATCATTATGAAAGTGGTTATTGATATAGAATTTGATTATTCTATTAGTAGAATATCCATGTTAATAAGTAAATGGAATTATTTCATTTTATTTCTGCCATATTATTCTGAAGTTCAAATTTAAAAGGCTTTTGTTTTAGTTTTATACACTGCCTTAAATTTTTGTGCTTATTTTTGAATGTTTCTGTTGTATTGCTTACCCTTACTGAGCGTTTGAGCTCACCCCTTTCTATGTTTTATTTTCCCAAGATTCCAAGATGTGTATTTTGATTGATTTGCAGGGTTAAACCAAGGGAATAATGACGTTCATAAAGGATTATTTATATAGTTTTGTACATTATAAAGTGTATTGTAACATTCATTTATATAATCTATTTTCCAAGACTGGTAAACCGATCGGTCCTTTGGGAATTTATTCCTTGTAATCATGCCAATGTATTAAAATAATGCACCGACTCTGGGTAACTGGGGTCTGGGCGTTACATTTAAAACTAATTCTCTCTTTTGAAGTAGAGGATTAATTTTAAGTTAATAACTATAAAATATATTTTTTTATTTATTAGATATGGATTCCATATTTGGAATCATTAATTAAAAATTATTTAAATAGATTTATTTTATTTTTGGGTATTATGAATAGTAACTTCGGTATTTTGTTTATATAAATACGGTAAATGGGTAAACTAGTTTATTAAGGTTAATAATACTATTATAAAATTACCCTAAAACTTTTATTAACATAATTGGATTAGTGTTTTTTGACCTAAATCATATGTGGGTCTAAATGGTGTCCTTTGGAATCCACTTGTATAAGATTAATACATTTAATATATTTTATATAAAGAAAAGTTAAATATGTCTCACTCTAATTTTAATATTCAAATTATAATTTATATATGGTTATACATAAGATAAATTGTATTATAAATAATCATTTAAATTATAAAAAATTTCTATTTATCATGTTAATTTATATATAATTTTTAGGAAATAAATAATTACCTTAAAGACTTATACGTTGATGGTGAAAAAATTAATTAATTGATGACAAATCAATAGAACAATTTTTATTAAAATACTAATAACCATCAGAAGATAAAAACACATAAAAATCATATGGTTTTTCAATATCTCGACAATAACCATCTAAGGGACGATTTAGTGAGCATTAGGAGCTTTATAGAAGTGATTGTTACACATACAATATTTTATTAGATGTGATGTTAAAATTTCCATATTCATAATTTAATAAGTATACCATTTTAAATGATGTATTTTACAAAAGATAAATTCAAATAAAAATATTATTTTGAAATATAGTATATTTATCATCATCATAGTATATTATTTTTAATTTATATTTAATAAATTATTATATTATATAATTACCCAAAACCGATATGGTAATTATTTTCTTAATAGAGATAACAAATAAATGTTATTAAAAAATATTATAATAAATATAAATTGGGATTATCAATATGTATAATTAATTTTATAGATGACTGTGAACTATTAATAATATAATTAAATAGGTTTTTTTATGTTACCTTGTTATCGTAATATTTTTAAATTCAATGAATTGAGTGTTGTCAAAATTGACACTATTGATTTTTTATCAAAATAATATTTTATTAAATTATATAAAAATCATAAAATATTTTTTATAAATATTTAATAATTATTACATGGTATAAAAGTTTCTAAGGCATTTAATTATTGTGTAATTGATATCAAATAATTGAATATTCACCCTTTTAATATTGAAATATTTGTTACCCTAGTATAAAATAAAATTGAATAACTAAGTGTTAATTGAAATGATAAGGTTTAAATTGATAGAAAACATTATCTAAAATATATTGTTTGATGATATTACAACCCTATTTCATATCATATTCTAAATTGGGATATTTTTGAAGTATTTGGAGGGGTTTTTATTATATTATATATTAATATTTTTGGAGATCCAAAAAGTTCCCCTTGCCTCAATTATAAAAGGGAACTCCCTCCCTCACCTCTTAACTTCACCTAGATCCTTCAAGATCGTCCATCCACTTCACTTTTCCATTATTAACTTCTCTATTTGAATTATAGTGGTTCTGGACATCTTTAATGACCAACCCTAGTTCTCTAAAAGAATATTTAGAGGAAGCATGTCGAATAAGAAGAAATCTCCTCAACCTATTCTTTCAAACATATTTCTTCTTCTAATTTATATTCATGAGTTATTTCTCTATAAAGTAATAAATATAGTGTAAATTTTATATATATGTTATTATTATTATAGAACAAAAATATTCCACTTTCTATCCATCATATGAAAAACAAAATCACCATGCGTGAGTATATACGGCTTACCGCCTTCATGTCATAGTGTAATTTTTTTTCACCACTACATTACATGGATACCACAATACTTGGATGGGTGTAATGATTGAAATAATTACTATACATTATTTTTATAACATTACATTTATTTGGAAATATTATACATCATTCACTTCAATATCATTCAACAAATATTGGAATGATATCGTAGCTCGTGCGTTTATATGACCTACAGTCTCTATGATTTGATGTGATTCATTCTACATTACCTTTATTAAATAATGATTATATAAATGTATAGAATGAATAAATATTATATGTATAATATTAATGTAATTTTTCAATGATTTAATTATTACACATGATGTATAACCGTAACTTATTTGAAAAAAACATGCATAAAAAAATAAAGAAGTTAATACTCGAATAATAAGTATTAATGAAATTTTATTGACAAACGGATTATAATATTATCATATATGATATTATAAAAATGAATATGATTCTGAAATTATTCAATGACATTATTTAAATCATTATATAGGAGGGTTGAATATGTACAAATGAAATTGGATTTGAAAGGTAAGGGATAATTTCACAATCTCATTTTTATCCAAGATTGATTATATGTAAGTATTTACCAGGATATATTTATGATCCACGTCCATGTTCCCTAAATATGACAAATTATTTATATTCTAATAAAATTATTAAATTCAATTTTATACATTGGTGAATTTTTATTAAATTCTATGAAATGAATCTTTTTTCGTTATTCGATATGAGGTACTTTTTTATTTTTCAAGAAAATGTACAATGAGAATGTTTTTTAACTTATTCGTCATGGTCAGATGTTTATGTTTTCATACTACATTATTTTCATGATGCTTCCTATAAAAGATTTAAATTTTATTTTCAAATAAATTCTTTTCTATAAAATTTTCATGGAATTTTAGGAAAAGAAAATGTTTTTCTAGAATAAAGGATATTTTCCTAAAAAATTAATTTAAAGTTTTATATAAAATTTTTTTTTATCTATGGTGTATTTACTTAATAGGGTTATGCTTCATGTAAAATATCCTTATTTTTCCTATGATTGTATTGTTTTTATGGTAGAATTATATTTATGAAATCCATTTATTTTTCATGTATTATGTTGTGGTGGAATGATGTTTAAAGAAACCCATTTTATTCCTAAGGTTATGATGAATGATTAATGTTACTATAGAACATGTAATAATGATTTAATTATGAGATGGGTGAGACCTATATCTCCCTCCAAAGCATTTATTGATTTTTATATCATGATATAGAAATTACTAGAATGATAAATGACCTCGGTTCAGTAATACAAGGCTGTAATGAGTAGTGATCTTTATTCAGTAATGGACATTGTCCGATATGATAGTCCTAGAAATGAGCCTTTACTAATGTGAAATTATTTTCTTTTCATATGTTTAATCCATAAAACTTCAGGTATTATGTTTTGATTCATGGGATTACATTCATTGATTCTTTTGAACTTTTATGATTTATCCCACGACATGATATCAAAATCATTCTTATATAGGATAAGATTTTCTAATGATATGTTCTAATGTATTATGATTATGAAATTATTTATATCTCCCTTGTTTACCCTTACTAAGCATCTGAGCTTAAACATTCATATGTTTCCTTTTCCCCATGACATGAATAAGGGTATTAAGTATAATATGTCAAAAAGGGGTCTAGTTATGACAAAATAAGTGGGATATAATGAATTTATCTTATTAACTAATTTTTTGTGTTTCCCATTTTCTAAATACACTATACCTATATGGTCCTGTCATAGATATGTTATGTTTTGAAATTAAAATTCATCATAATTGAAGTAAATTCAATGTATGTAAATTATGGGTAGTTATAATTACTTTATACTGGTATTAAAAATTTTAATAAATTATTCTATAAACATATTAGAATTTATTATATCACATGTTCTTTTAAAATCTTATTACTCATTTGTTAGTAATCGATCATTATTTTCTCTATTTTGGGTGTTAATTCCCTAGCTTCTCATGTATGATTTCACTTGTACTTTTTCCCTATTACATAGATAACTATTTCATCTTCTCATGAATTTAAACCATGATGTAATTATCATATATATTCATTTTATATGTATTTATAATAATCCATTATGTTTGGAGATATAAAATTAATGCACTGTTAATGGAGGCGGTAGGTCGTATGTACGCATGAACACTACCTTCATTTTTTTCCTATTAAAATAATGAAAAGGAAATGATATATATTTATAATATAATTATATTATTATATATATATCTCACATACAAATCATATGTTTTACAAAAATATCCTTTATATGTTTCATGTATAGTGTGAATGGATCACATCGCTTTGAGGGGGCGGTAGTCCACACACCCACAAACGATGTTATCGTATTTAAAAAATGGATATCATACGGGTATGTGTTATCTAAAAATTATAGAATCATAAATTCATTTTAAATATCATATAAATCATATATAAATATATTTTGAATCACAATTCCCTTCATTAGAGGTTGTAAAGAAAGAATGAACAATCATCGTTTCGTGAGGCGATAGTTTGCCGTACACATAAATGGTAGGTTCGTCACCCGTTATATGGAAGTGTGTTTCAGTGAAGGTGTAAACCATAGAGTAAAAAAGTTTCAGTATACTGAGGATACATATTTTCTTATATAAGAATGTAATAAGAAGAGTTTAGGGGTTGATAATGAAAATAAAATGAAATATTGTGATGTTGGATCATACCTGTTTATTGGGTAACTCCTCTTGGATTTCCCCAAAGTCCTTACATGGATAGGTTTATGAAACAAGTATGGATTATTGGATTAGTTTAGGGATGTTTTGGAACTATTCATTTAGATATTTTTCAATCCAAAGTGGCTTGATATGCGTGAAAATTATGGAGGGGTGAGTTCCTTTTTATATTAGAGGTGGAGTGAAATTCTTGTAAATTTTTGAAAATTGAATTCCATCCAAATTTTTTCTATGAATATTGGATCCCATAATGAAAAGAATTATATCCAAGTGTATAGGGTCTAAATATGGCTATACAATGTAATTTGGACAAGTGTCTTGGTCATTTTCTCCTTTTATGTTTAATGTTTAATCCCTTGTTAAGCTAATTTATTTCTTAATCACTGTAATTATTTTATTCATTTTCATTAATCCTTTTTCTGAGAAACAAAGATGATATTATTATACTTTATAAATTAGTATTATTCAAAATATGTAATCTATTTTTCAAAATTTCAATCATAGAATTAGAATAAATCAATTTAAATATAATCTCAAATACTGGACGACAATGTGGGTTTCTTAAGTAAAAACTTTCAAATGTTTGATAAGTTTTTCTATCCAATATCTAATTGAAATTGATTACAATAAACTAAATGGGATTTATTTATGTAAAAATAATATAATTTAACTTTAAAACCCCTAATAACATAATTTCTCATTTTAAATAAATTATATAAAAATGCCGTTTTGAATTAAAATTCAATATTTTTCACTATTTATAAAAAACCTCAAATAAAAATAATAAAAATACACCAAAATATAAATTTT
The DNA here is from genome assembly GCA_963277665.1 of Viscum album. Lineage (NCBI taxonomy): Eukaryota > Viridiplantae > Streptophyta > Magnoliopsida > Santalales > Viscaceae > Viscum > Viscum album. The sequence goes on along the minus strand of OY728137.1, from coordinate 2,022,208,355 downwards.
ATATAAATATTTCAAAAATTAAGTTAGTTTTGACACATTAAATTTATAAAAGAGCTAAAAATTGGATTTAAAATAGGTTATCCATTAAAATGGGTAAAAAGTGCTGTTATAAAAAAATGTTTTTTATACATAAAATTGGATTTATTGTCATTTTATGTCATTAAAATCTATTTTATGAATGTAAAAAATATTTTATTTAATATTTAATTTATATATTAAATTAATATCACTTAGAAATTTTAGTTAATTTGATTTATTATATGTAACACCCTTGTGAGAACAAATATATTTTTCTATAAAAACATTCTCTTTGTATTCAATTGGTTCTTGTATTCATTTCTAAATAATTGTTAAAGTATAAATTCAATTTATATTTTTATAAACCATATATTTTTATAAGTTATGTAATACTATTCATAACCACTAATTTAATAGCTATTTTATATCTTATTATATTAAATAATAATGTTTTATTAATATACTATTGTTTAGTAAAACTATGTCTTACATGTAATTCAAGCTATTGAAGAAATACTTTGTTTCATGTAATACATGGGAAATCATCATTGAGTGAATTTCAAGCTATATTAGTGATAAATTTTATTTAAAATAGTAAATATATTATAAAGTATTGTGATATTGCATTCCCTAATGTGCTTCGTGTTGGGTGTCATACAGGCTATCGAATAAAATATTCTTACTTTATAATTTTGGGTCATTACAATCTCCCAACATTAAATAAATTAGGCCCACACAATTTAAATTAATCTTAGTAATTAATTGTTTGATATTTCAAATGTTGAAATCCCACATCGATAAAAGGGTTCATAAAAAATCATCTAGAAAAGAGATAATGGGAAGTATAAAGTCCACAAGGACTAACATATAAAAAATTCTCTAAGTATGAGAACATTAATGGAAATTAGACTTATATACATGGAGGAAAATCATAAATAATAATATGGAGTGAATGGGGTCATCAATCACAAACAATTGAATGATCAATGGAATGTTGATGGAATCAAATTCATAAATCTCTTAATGATTTATAAGTCCTTAAATTTAGCATAAACTAATGTATTTGGACAAAATTTTCCTTGATCATTTTCTTAATGTCGAGTAATTATTTTACTTCCTTTCAATAAAAGTAAATATACATACATAACATATTCCAATAAACACAATTTTAATCATTTTTCGGTTTTTTGATCAATTTTTATTTCATTCATTATTTCATGAAATGTATATCGAGAAATGAACTTTAATGTATGAAGTACTAAAATACACTTTTAATGGGTCTTATATCCCATAAAAGAGTGAAAAGTCTAACTAGTTTTCTATAAATATTATCCAAATAAAAAATGATTAAAAAATTAATCTCTAAACCTAAAAAGTGATACTACTAGTTCATCATAAATATTTATTCATAAAATTGTTCAACTAGAAACAATGACATATTAATAATGACATTGTGTAGATTAGTGTTTGATGTTAAACCCTTATTATATTTCGGTGATGGGTTGAAGTCCCACAAAATTTATGTATTTGATTGGTTTTCACTTGACATACATAATTTTCTTTTTAAAAACCATATTTCCAAAATAAATATTATGGAAATCATTTTAAAAATATTAATTATTAAATATCCTTTTATCTAGGGTTTTTAATACATCCTCAATACATAAATACTTCATCCATTTATTTCAACATAGGTCTTTACATAGTCTAGTGTTCAACCTTTAGAATATGGAATTTACTAAAACCAAAAACCATATTGTGAGAATAAATTATCATATTTGAAAAACCATATAATCATTTTTTGGATATCTATGTCATGAAATGTTATTTTCAATCTAAGAAACCTATGTTTTAACCTTGGCTATTCATTTTAATCATATATTCAAATCCTTCATGATGGTTTGTAGTGAAAATTTGAATTATCCTAAGAATATCCCCTAAGAGTGTCAATCAAGGTTCGCATTATGGCCCATTTTCATATATCCGGTTACGTTGAGTCAAGCCTAATATACCTTTCTGGAGCTGTTACTCCTAGGTACATTTGTTCCAGAACCACTTCGACTAGTAGTATCTAGACAGGGATGTGTTGCTGGGAATACCAACATAATATCTACCATACCAAAATTCTAGTATGTTCTTCTACACTTATCCATAAAGTATACCTTAGTGATATTTTCTCTAATATATGTTTTTATAAATCTAGTTCCCAAGGTTTCTAATAAACATCCTCTGATACCAAATATAGTGAACTGACCCTAGAATCCTCAGAGCTTATGTTTACTACCATTACATTGGAATGATTCAAAGGAATAAAATCCTAGAAGAATGAAGGAGTTTATTATTCTTCAAAAACCAGATACAAATAAGGGTCTTGTAATTCAAATTAATAAAAAAAATTACAAAATACTCTTTTTCTTTTCAGGATAGAAAATCTATTTCATCTATAATATCCTTGTATAACATTCTTTGAATACTTCATAGAATCTGGGGGAAATGAAAATAATAATGGTGAGCTCAAATGCTCAGTAATGTTAAAGTATTGTAGAATAAAAAATAAATCAATTATAATAGTAAATATGGGAAGGTAATAATGGAATAAATATTCCCTATAATCAATAAAATTACAAGTAAGGGTGTAAAAAATATGGAAAGAAAAATAACTAAACACATATACCATGTAATCAATAAAATGTGAATGAATGAGCATCCATAGATAATGTCTATACAATAATATCCTCAATAATAATAACTAAATCAAAGTGAAAGTAGTACATAATTATTGGAATTCATCTTTCCGGGGAACATGATACCATTACCATAAATACATTTCACAATACAGTTTAAATTTGTGGGTAGAAAACCATCTATTCTGCTTGGAAACAAGCACAAAGGTAATTTATCCACATCATTTCATCTAATGAGACTATTAATATATCATGGATATTTCATTAAATCGTCTCCAAACCATAAGGATTTCACTAACCAATCCCCAACTTGAAGGGATTGCATTAACTAGTTCCAAACCCATATAGTTCATGTCCAAAGCATTTAAATAAACAATGTACTATATCAAATATTTTTATTGAGTAAAGGATACAATTTTATCAAAATTTCATAAGTTAATAAAATAACTTTATAAGTAAACACTATATGTAAAAATGAAATATGGTTTAGGAAATAAATATATCCTTAATCAATGATATCAATAATTATGTGAAATTTAATTTTCAATGATCAAATGAAATTAAATATTTCTAGTGGACTAACAAAGGAATCACAGAAGTGAATATAATAATTATCCTGGTTCAATGGAATCATAAACCATATAAAGGAAAAAATAAGGATGGTACTAATACAACATATCCCAAGTGGAGTGAAAATAAAGGGTATTTGTCATTGATGAATGGAAATACGAGAAAAATATCTTTTAAAAATATTCTTGAGGAAAATATGTGTTTGATTTTGAAAATACATTTATTTGAAAATAGATTTATATAATATTTTATTAAAAAATATAATTTTAAACATTAAAAGGAAGATTCAAGGATGTTTTGGTGGGTAAATCTATACATGATGTACATTGTAAAAAGGGAATTCATTTTTCATTATAAAAAAGGTTCAAAAAATTCCTTTTATAGAAAGTGAAATGATTATTCATTTGAAAACATTTAAAAATGAAGAAAAATTTAAAGATTAATTTTATAAATCACTTTTTAAATGTTAAAAAAATAGAAAAAATTTTTAGAAAAAAAGTGTTTTTAGAATAAAACATGTTCTCTAACTAAATAGAGAAATGAAATTGGGTTTTCATAAAAACATTTTCTAAAATATTTTGTGTACCAAAGCATGTAAGAATGGTACTAATACTTGAAAATTGTCCCTAATAACATGATGATAATATAATTAAATGTTTCGTTATAAAATAATAAAATAATTTCCTCTAATGTAATTCTAGTATATACAATCCCAAACAAAATGAAATTTTGAAGTAAAGCCTTAAAAAGGGAATAATATTGATGTGAGAATTAGTCAATGAATAGATTATATTTTTCAAATATAATTCCATGTAAACAAGTTGAAATAAAATAATATATATTAAAATGTGATTAAACACATAATTTTATAATATTAATGACAATGAGAAATTAATATAACCCAATAACAAGGAATCGTGTTATAAAATTATTTACCACTTGGTAACTTTGAAATCAAATAAACATAGAAGAAATAATTAAAATTGAAACTAAAAATACCATGAATATAAAACAATTCATGATATTATATATCAAAATGAGAATTATATACACATTCATTATTTTAACTATTTTGGGATGTTAATTTCCTAGTTTCTCATGTTTGTTTTCAATTGTTACCTATTGTTCATATTAATTAGATCTTGATTTCATAATCTCAAAAATTTAAATAAATATTTATTTGTAAAATATATTCAATATATATATATTATTAATAATCCATTATGTTTGGAAATAAGAAAAGAAATTCATTGTTCAGGGAGACGGTATGTCGTGCATACACATGAATGCAACATTCCATTATTTATCATATTAAATGTATTAAAAGTAAATTATATGTATGTATATAAAATTTTAAGTATCATATATATTTTATATTTGTATATAATAGGTTTAATAATACCTTCCTTTATATATTCCATGTATAGTGTGAATGAATCACATTGCATTGAGGGGGAAGTGGTCCACACTTCCCCACACGATGTAATAGAATTTAAATAAAATGGAAAGAGTAAGAGTATGTGTTATGTAGAAATTTAAAGAATCATAAATACATTATAAATATCATATATATCATATATAAAAATAACTTCTATCATAATTACCATAATGAGAGGTGGTAAAGGAATAATGAACAGTCTACGCTTTTCTATGAGGTAGTTCTCCATACATATAAATGGTAAGTTCATCAACCATTAGATTCAACTGTGTGTATGTGTAGGTAAAAATATCAAAATTAAAACATATATGTATATTTTTTATACTGATTTTATTATATAATCATGAAATAATTATAGTTTAGGGGGTGGAGAAATAAAATAAAATAAAATATATTGAGGAAGAATGTTACCACTAATTTAGATAAATCCTTTTGGTTTGCACCAAAAAAGATTAATTTTTTGGATTTCACAAAAACTTGATTCTTATAAGATGATTTTAGGTATTTTTATGAGCTATTTGGGAAGATATTGATTGAGAAAATTTTTATTGAGAGGTGTGCGGAAGATGGAGGTGTGAGTGCCATTTTATAGTAGAGGAGGAGTGGCCTTCATGTAAATTATTGAAAAAGGAATTACACCATATTTTTACTAAATAACATGGCTATAATAATGAAACAAATCCTATAAAAGTTTTTATAAGATCAAAATATGTCCATACAATGTGTTTTGGACGATTTTCAAGGTCATTTTGACTCTTAAGATCATAGTTCAGTCCCCTATTCAGCTAATTTTTCTCTTCATCACAGTAATTAAATTTAATCAATTTCAGAAATATATAAAAAAACTAATTTGAAAGTATCAAATATTATAAATTATTATAATTCTAAATATTTAATCCATTTTTCATAATTCTAATCACATAACTAACACAAATTAATTTAAATATAATCACATAGATGGGACGACAATGCGGGTTTTTAACGTAAAAACGTTCAAAAGTTTTCTATGTTTTTATATCCAATTTCAATGTTGAATTGGTTACAGTTACCTAGATTGGATTAATTCATGTAATATTGATATAATTAAACTTTAAAACCAAAAAATTACATAATTTATATTTATGAATAAATTAGAGTAAAATTCAGTGTTGAATTAAAATTCACTAATTTTCTTTATTCATCAAAAAAGGAAACCTCATAGAAAAATACTAAAAATTTATCCTATAGAACAAATTATTTTAAAATTTTAAAAATTAGATTTATATTGACATATTAAATTTATAAAATATGAAAAACTTGGATTTAAAATAGGTTATCAATTAAAAGGTGGTAAAAGTGCCTTTATAAAAATATATGTTTTTTATGTGTCAAATTTTGTTTATTATCATCATATGCATGTAAAACATATTGGATGAATTTCCAAATTATTTGATTTAAAATTTAATATATATTAAATTAATATCACTCACTAAATTTTATTAATTTAATTTAATAAATAAAATACCCTTCTGAGTATAAAAAAATTATTTAAAAACATTATCTTTGTATACAGTTGGTTCCTATATTTATGTTTAATTAATGGGTAACCAATGAATTCATTTTATATTTTTTAAAAAATATATTTTCTTATGGTAGTTATATAATTCATAACCAATAATTTAATTTCTAAGTTATATTTTATTATATTATATAATAATTTTTTATTAATATATTGTTGAACGGTAAAACACGGTCTTGTGTATAACACAAGATATCAAAGAAAGAATTTATTGCATATAAATGAAGCTAAATCAGCATTGTGTGAATTTTAAAATAAATCATGGTTTAATTTTATTTAAAATATTAAATATATTATAACTTATCGGGATGTTATATTCCCTTAGGCACATGATGTTGGGTTTTATAAACTCTATACAATACAATGTTATAACTTTATAATTTCTTGCCATTATAATTTTCATCAAGAAATGTTTTAAATGTTTTTTTAAAACATCAATTATAAGTTTCCAATGTTTATTTTAAAAGAAAATTAAATCAAAAATGCTTTATGTTTTCATAAGTGTTTTTCAAAGTTTAAAGGATATATTACTTATGAAATTTTTTGATTGATTTTTAAATCATCATTATTATGTTTCTAAGGATATTTTCAATGAAAACTATTTTTAAATTTGTTTCTATTTTAAATTGTATTTTCTAAAGTATAAAAGAAATTTTACATAATATATTTTCCAAGAGATCATCAAAAATTATTTTCCATCTAAGATGAAAACCTTTCATATTATTATTTCATTACAAGTTATATGATCCAAGGATAAAATTATTATTATTTCAATTAATAAATTTTGTTTTTGATGAAGATTTTTTTATTAAACTCATTTGTTGTCCACTATTTATGATATGTTGAAATATTTCATGAAACCCATTTCTTTTCATAGGATTTGATGTGATTAATGATTTATGAAGACTATTTCTTTTTATGGGTTATAATATGATGAATGTTATATTATCTTATGGAAATCATAGGTATGGTTTTCATTATGTGATGGTGTTTACATTATAATTAAGTGTGGAGGTTACATTATAACCAAATATGTGTGGGACCTATATCTCCCTCCAATTCATTTGGTAATTATTAATGTTCTATAATATCAGAGGGTACATGGGAGGTTACACCAAGAATAAAATTGGGTACACCTAATGTTATACAAAGTCCAATGTAGGCACATTTATGGTTATCCCAACACTAACATATTATGAATTTCCTGGGGGGTATCCTTGTAATAAGGTTTTCATTACTTACATGTTTTCCAAAACTCTATGTCTTTTTCCAAAATTATTTTCTAATGGACTATGATCTTTGATTACATTAATATTCATGTCTTATGAACGGTTAAAATTTATTATATTACTCAATTTTGTAAACTATTATATGTATGGTATAGTTTTCAAATATTATTATCATCTTCTCATACCCTTATGTTCATGATATGTTGATATCTCTCTTGTTTCCCAATACTACGAATATGATATCACACTTTTTTCCTTTTCTCCATGTTATGATGAAAGTTATTATGTATGATATTTCTAAGAAGGGTGTTACTTATGAACAACATAGTGGGAGATGATGTATCTCACCTATGAACCGGTTTTTTATGTTTAAATTTTTTTCCAAAGGAACTATACCAAAATGATTTTAGAATTTGTGCCTATGTTATTTAATTAATATTCATCTATTAAGTTCTATTTTTTATGTATTAGAGGTTTGGATCTCTAAAGTTACTTGGTACATTCTCATTTCATAAAGAATAATGTTTATTTTCTCGATCATCATACACTCTACTCCTCCTCACTTTTCTTCCTTATTTAGGATAACATTAATGCTATTTATATCATACATGATGTGGTACCAAATGATATTGAGTTGGTTTGGGGGTCATAATATGTACTGAATCTATCTTAGGAATAAAATCTAGTGTTTCCACTAAACAAATCCTCTTTCCTAAAGCTATCATCATTTATTGAGGCTGTCTATTATTCGAAAAAATGGAATCTTCCAACCTCTATGAAAATTTGGAAACCTCATTAAATCCACCAAGTTATTTTACGAAAATGAGTGTAATTGATTAGCCATCCCAATGATTTCCTACACTCACTTACAACATCTCTTCCCCGGGGAGTTTAAAATTCATGGAATTTGTCAAAATCTTCCACATAGAGATAAAATATTAGAACCTTTTATTATCACATTATTTTTAAATTTAGAGGTCATGAAACATTTAATTTCTAAACATCGATTGGAATTGGTAGTGGAATTTTTGATGGGGTTTTTCACATCTAGTGACTTGTTTGGAAGGAAATTTTCTATATAAGGAAAATAGTGACATATCCACAGCTTATAAAAGGTATATGAGAATTGAAAGTTTTTACCTTTAGAGGGTTCTCCCATGGGACCACATCATGATTTATTGTGCATAAGATATTTCACTAAATCCCCAATTCAATTGAAGTCTTTGAAATTGGATTTATGAAAATGGGTGGAGGTGGAGTTAAATCCTTTTATTTATCATATAGATTTATCTCTGATTATAGTTGTTTATGTATCCCTTCCATCTCTTCCATTAGATCTATAATATATTTAATTGATTCAATGAGATGTATAGAAATTGTAATAGTATAATAACATTAGTGGAGGTGTCACATATATAATGACATGGTCATCATGCTGATTTCTATTGCTAATAATTGTAATGACCCAACCTAGGGTAGCATGCCTGACATGGTTATAGATACTACCCCAATCAAGGAAAAAACTAATTTTATCCAACTGTTGTCTCCAAGTAGATTGTCTATTTGAATCCTAGATTAGTCATATGGATAGGCTCTACTTTCATCGGTGGAGTATCTTACCTACATTGAAGGAGATTTCTTATGTAAAAACGTGATTCTATGCATGGGGGATAAACTTAGTGAGAATATTTTTCATGAGTAATTTTTAATTGATCTAATTTAACTCATTTATCTCTTATTTATATTGAGAAGTTGTATCTTCAACCGTGGGAGGATTAACCTCTCCAGAAAATGGATAGGATTTAACCACTTCCCTCTACTTTTCTTTTGTTTAATCCTGTTGAAGAGATAAGAACTAATTATTCAATGGATCCACAAAATTATTGGCTGACCACTATTAGTGAATTTAAAAACCTTTTTCAATTATTTCATTGTGGACTATTTAATGGGAAACTAATTCATCATCATGATCTTCTTCATTGGTATCGTGTTGAAAAAAATCTATGAAGATGCCACCAATGATGTTTAATAATTCATTATATGTCATCAGGATCATATGATCATTTTATGGATATGGATATTGTTTCCTGTCAGAATATAAATAAAAATTATAGTCACAAATCTCTTTTCCCTTTACATTCTAGGATTACTATTTCAGCTTACATCCTTAGTGAGGCTTTTTCTTATCCATCCAGTACTCTACTTGGACTTTCTTGTAAAGGGTTATCATTAGAAAATATAAAAATCCCCATACCGAGCATAACATCAAATAGAATAATGGGTCACATGATGGTAGAGAGTATGAATTCATTTCTTATCCATCTTCTCTCAATTTAGAGAAGAAATATTTCCATACAGTATTGGAATCTTGTGAGAAAAATTATCATGGATCTACAAACATATTTTGGTATGGTCCCGCTGGTGTTAAATCAGGAAACATTTACATATTTCATGGTCATTAGGGTGGCAGTGGTGGTAACCCCCCCCCCCCCCGCCGCCTAGAGTTCTGGGTTGTGTTTAATCCCATATGGTTGATGTTTTATCAATTGGTCCTTCTTTACCAATTTCATGGTCTTTTTTAGAATGGGATAGATACATTTCACCTTCTAAACACCAGTGGCGTGATGTTGGTGTTAGTTCTTCAGATAATTACATTGATTTTATCATAAAATAATCCAATTCATCCTTTTCATAGTCCTTTTTTAGAATCTTTTCAGTGGATCTCTTTCATTGATTTCACCATTTCTAGGATATGGACAATATTTCACCCAACTGAATAGAAAATATTACATGTGTAGATCTTAAGACTGAAACATATCATGAAGTGATGAAATTTAATAATGTTCCTACTAGAGGGATTTCATTACTAGGTAGTATGGATAAATCCAGGAATCCATGTTCAGAATATCCTATAATGTTCACAATAAAATGCTGTCATCAATCAATTGACATTGATTCCTTAAATCATTAAATTACGCAAACAATATATCTCCATATTTATTTTAAAAAAATTATGTTCATCCACAAAATGGGTACCTACATCATTTATATGGTTGTTCTCTCTTATCACCCTGATGTGATTCACATATTCCTTTTATAGGAGTTTTTTCTGTTATATAATCACAACACATCCAGTAATTTAGATGAAAATGGTGTTTATTGTCTTATATCACAATTTCAGAAGTTTCATAATGGGATGAGGGTTTGGGAATGTGGATTCTTGATATGTTTTATTTGGATAGTTATTTCACAATTATCATGAAATGATATTTATCTTCGATGAGATATTATTATTCCATATTTTCCCAGAGCAGTCATTTACCATTGGACTTATTGAGGGTGTTAGATTAGTTATAATTTTTCCTACTATATTAAAAGGTGATCGATCAGAGGTTGGAACAGATAATTCAAATTGTGTTAGCATATATTCAGGTTGGGATAGAATGTTTCCTTTTAGGGATAGTTCACTTAGTGTAATTGTACATAATCTCTCAAGTGAATTATAATATTATGTTTTTCTCATAGTTTCTTTAGCATGGGGGACCTTCCATTATAGATGATAAATCTTTATAATGAGGACCTTTACAGTGAATTCCATTATGGGGAGGACTACCATCATGGATAAATTTCTCGTTACATAAATGAATCCTATAACATATTACCTAGAAAAGACTAATAGGTTAGGTAATGACAATGGGAGGAACATTTTACCATTTTTTTCTGACCACAAGGATGATTTTTGTATCTCTCACCCAGTGAAGAATTTTTATGATCAATATTAAAGTATCAATGGGGAAGAATTTCATGGAGAGCGCTCTGGTAAATAACTCTTGAGCTTCTGGTGGAAATTTTATAGGGGGCCTTCACAAATATAACTACATACTCTACGTGATGATATGTCAGAGGGATATTTTTATGTTATTGATTGATATACCAATTCCTCATGAACATAAGAATTGAGTAGGGCATGAATATAATCGTGTTCATATATTTAGTCTACCCAAGGTAGGAATTATTCATAGATTATCTCCATTGGTTTGTCTAGGTCGTGTGTTGGGAACAACAACAATCATTTGAGAGAATATTTTTAGAGACTCTCATTTTTTCAAAGAAATATATCAATGGTGTTTTTTAGAATTTGTAAGAATGCGGGCCTTCCCCTGAGTGACTACAAGGATATATCGGTGAACTCTTATAGAATTTTAATGATTATTTTTCAACCCTAAAGTGGTAATATAAATGGGTTCATGGTCTCTTTATAAACCAAGAATATTTTTCTAATCCTTTTTTCCATTCCCCATTGGGATATTCCCTTGACCCTCTTGAATGAGAGTAGTAATATGTGTCTAAACATAAGTAAATCATGATGTGTGTTGTGGAGAAGATATAGTGGTGTGGGATGGAAAATTTTCCTTCACACTATTGGGAACTAGGATTTTCCAACACCAATAATAATGTTCCACATCAAGGATATGTTGATAATTTTTTATTACATAAGAACAAATATATTCCTACCCATGTATTGCCAACAAAACATGTTGATGAAATTATGTAGAGGGAACAAGAATATGTTCCCATTATTTGGTTTGAGCAGGGATATAAACATTATACTTACATCCATTTTCTATATAATTGTTTAAAGGGATTTTTGTTTATGGGAAGTAAGGTTTTACACACCCTATTTTCTGGAAGGATATACGAACATGCTTCCTCTGATGCTACCAATGCATGTCGGATGACTTACTAGCTACATATATGTATATTGACCACCACACTGGTTACAACCAGAGTATGTTGCAGGGATAATTAGGTGGAAGGATTAACATGGGATCTCTCAATGTAGTTGGAATCTCAATTACCTTACTGAGATATCTAAGGGACATGGATGAAGGTTAACAACAATTAGGATTGGCTGGGTGGTGCTCTAAATATATAGTTTAGGGATTGGTGTCACACAGTGATCATGCTTATTAGTGTTGAACTAATCCATTCTTGTGAATCTTAAACTAATGTGAATATATATTAAAACTATTTATAATACTCAATTTGATAATCATATTGTATATTGTTGTGCTCCAGGGAGAGTCTCCCAAGATCAGTTGAAATGGTGACAAGTGTTGCCTGTTTCTTTTCCACCACCCTATGTTGGAAGGATGGTTAGTGGGGATTCATGTTGATGAGGGATTTTTTCAAAAATACTGTAGTGGAAATTGTAAAGGCCAAAAAAATTTCATTGTAATTTTTTTAATTATTTGGTATTATTAACAGTCAATGAAATTTGACAGCGCATGATTCTGAGTCCCAGTTTTCCTGGAATGCATTTCTGAACATTTTTTCAGTACGTTCAATAATCGCGCATGTGGAATTTTATATAATTTAAACTAGTGCATGGAATTGAAATATGAGGGCACCATTGAAGTCATAGTGTCAGGATTATCTTAAGAGAATCTTCACTTCAATCGCAGTTGGTTGGGAGAAAAATATAATTTTTTGGACATTTCGAGAAAAAATAAAATAATAATTTCAAAATTTTATTTTATTCTTTTCTCTCTGTTGCGTGGCAGACTACGACACTACGGTGTAGTGAAAATTTGGCGACAGTCGAATTTAATGAATCACATGGATGACCTGTATTCTCCAACGTAACAAAGAGTTTAGTGGTGCAAAACAAAAATTTTGTTCCATAAATGAAATAGCATAACAATGCGACATTACGTCATTATGGAAATGTTGAAGCATTGTTCGGTGCAGTGAAAATTTGGCGACAGGAAAATTTAATGAATCACATGGATGACCTGTATTCTGCAATGTAACAAAGATTTTAATAGTGCAAAACAAAAATGTTGTTTCATAAATGAAATAGCATAACGATGCGACATTACTTCATTATGGAAACGTTGAAGCATTGTTCTAAAAATAGTTTGACGTGTTGGAAAAAATAGGGAGAAAGTATTTGGAGGATTCTCGGGTGAAGCTCTGACGCACTTCCACCCCAGTGAAGAACAACTAATGATAAAGAATGCCTTTTGAAGGTTGGAACCAGGAAGTGTTGTCGAAACCCTAAACCCTCAAGGAATAATGTGCGGAAATGAACACCATAAAAGGTATGGGGTTTGTGTTCTTTGATTTTACCTCTCTTCCCATTCTTGAAAAAAATAATGAACGTGGCCCAACTGACTAACGGGTTTATTTTTGTCTCGCCAAATAGTGCGGGTGGTTGTTGAGGGATCTTAAACTCAGGGATTGTTCTTATTTTTTTATTATTAATTTTTTCCAGATTTTTAAAATGATAACACGGAGGGCACGAGCCAAAAAGTACAAGGCGAAGACCCTCCTCTAAACTTTCCCTTGATGCATTCTTTGTGGTGGAACAACGAACGCATCGACAGGGTGTTTGAGGGCCATGAAATGATGGCGCGATTCCGGTGGCCTGCGGAAACAACTGTCGGCACGCCATGATAGCGATGGATAGAGGATACCCACGTCAACTAGTAGTGGGAGATGGAAGGAAAATTGCCATCGCGCGTCGTGGTTCCCATTAGTGGTCGGCGCTAGTCGGTCACGTGGGAGATGGGCGGTGCCCAAAGCCACAGTCGGTGGCAGTTGTCATGGCCAGCGGGCCCCGAAAGGAGTGGGCGGCGTGGACCCCACGCCATTCCACATCACGCCAGAGGAAAAGTCCCCGTATCCATAGAGCTAGCTAGGTGAAGCAGTCTGCCTAAAGGTAGACCGGGCCGGACCCTCTTAGTGGGAAAGGTCGGACCTACGGTCCAGTGCTGGTGGGCCTAGCCCCACCCGGCAGGCTGGGCCAATCGCGGCGCGGGCCTGTGAACCAGTCAGGCCAACCCCAATGGGCTGGACTTAGTGCACTGGCCGAACCCTTAATGGGTTGGACCTGGGCGGGGTTAGGTAGACCCTGAGACCCATTGCATTAGGCCAGCCTGACCGAGTCGGATTGAGCCCAGACCCAACTGACCCTCGAATAAAGAAACACATGTAACTAACAAACCAGGTGTCCGTTTGACACATCATAAGTGGTGTTGGTACCCCTTTTTGGAAGCGGCTCTATTGGCATATTCCGGCAGGCCTCACCATGTGGGGCTGGAGCGAGGTGTGGTCACCCCCGTTTCACGAAAAGGGATGTGACTAATAGATCAGGCGTCTAATGGACGTATCGTCTATGGCATAAGAACCCTTGTGACAAGGTGGTCCTTTCATAATACTCTAAGTGATTTTTTATGGAGTTTGACGTGTGACCTGGGTTGGATCAGACATGAATCCAATAAGCCCCTTTTTACAAAAGTGGACATATCTCACCGAATGGGCGTCCGATCAAGGAAACGTCTGTCATGTTGGGACCCCTATGATGGGGTGGTCCCTTTGGTATGATTTTTTAGGGACTTTGTATCGATTGAAATATGACTGATGGCTTGAGGATAAGGATCTTCCAGAGATCAGGTGTGTGATGTTCTGAAATACAGTGGCTGGCTGTGACATGAAGAAGAAGAGTGACCAATACAGGTCAACATCAGAAAATCCATAGTGGGGCGATCTAGCTATACGACTAATCATCTCTACCTTTGTACCAGTAACCAATAATGACAAGCACCAGTGACCAATATGGGTCAGCAACTGGGACCAAAACATGTCACTACTGGAAATTCGGGCTATAGCCACGGTTCTAAACCGTGGCTATAGGCCGTCAAACCGTGGCTATAGGTAATAGCCACGGTTTGGCGAACCGTGGCTAAGTTTGGCGTGGCTATAGGCCTAGACCTATAGCCACGGTTTGGAACCGTGGCTTTAACTCTATAGCCACGGTCCAAACCGTGGCTATACTAAAGGCCGGACAAAATCTATAGCCACGGTTTTAAACCGTGGCATTATGTATATAGCCACGGTTTAAAACCGTGGCAACCCCTCCCCCCTGCCTGGACACCCCTCCCCCCTGCTTGTCCCCCTTGCCACCCCTGCCAGTCCCCCCTGCCCCCTGACACCCCCCTGCTAGTCCCCCCTGCCCCTGCTAGTCCCCCCCTGCCACCCCCCCTGCTTGTCCCCCTTCCAGCCCCCCCTGCCCCTGCCAGCCCCCCCTGCCCCCTGCTTGCCCCCCTACCAGCCCCCCCCCCCCCCCTGCTTGTCCCCCTGCCAGCCCCCCTGCCACCCCCCCCTGCTTGTCCCCCTGCCAGCCAGCCCTGCTTGTCCTCCTGCCAGACCCCCCCCCCTGCCCCTGCCAGCCCCCCCTGCCCCCTGCTTGCCCCCTGCCAGTCCCCCCCCCTTCCCCCTGCTTGTCCCCCTGCTAGCCCCCCCTTCTTGTCCCCCTGCCACCCCCCCTGCTTGTCCCCCTGCCAGCCCCCCCTGCTTGTCACCCTGCCAGCCCCCCCTGCTTGTCCCCCCTGCCAGCCCCCCCTGCCCCTGCCAGCCCCCCTGCCCCCTGATTTCCCCCCTTCCACCCCCCCCCCCCCTGCCCCCTGCCAGCCCCCCCTACCCCCTGCTTGTCCCCCCTGCCAGCCCCCCCCCCCCCCTGCCCCTTGCTTGTCCCCCTGCCAGCCCCCCTGCTTGTCCCCCTGCCAGCCCCCGCCCCCCCTGCCCCTGCCAGCCCCCTGCCCCCTGCTTGCCCCCCTGCCAGCCCCCCCCCCCCCCTTCCCCCTGCTTGTCCCCCTGCCAGCCCCCCCCCCCCTTCCCCCTGCTTGTCCCCCTGCCAGCCCCCCCCCTTCTCCCTGCTTGTCCCCCTGCCAGCCCCCCCTGCCCTTGCCAGCCCCCCCCCCCTTCCCCCTGCTTGTCCCCCTGCCAGCCCCCCCCCCCTTCCCCCTGCTTGTCCCCGTGCCAGCCCCCCCCCCTTCCCCTGCTTGTCCCCCTTCCAGCCCCCCTGCCCCTGCCAGCCCCCCCTGCCCCTGCCAGCCCCTCATGCCCCTGCCAGCCCCCCCCCCCCCATGCCCCCTGATTGCCCCCCTGCCAGCCCCCCCTGCCCCCTGCTTGTCCCCCTGCCAGCCCCCCCCCCCCCCCCTGCCCCCTGCTTGCCCACCCCAGCCCCCCCTGCCCCCTGCCAGCCCCCCCTGCCATCCCCCCTGCCCCCTACTTGTCCCCCCCCCCCAGCCCCCACCTGCCCCCTGCCATCCCCCCCCCCTGCCCCCTGCTTGTCACCCTGCCAGCCCCCCCTGCCACCCCCATGCTTGTCCCCCTGCCAGCCCCCCCTGCTTGTCCCCCTTCCAGCCCCCCCTTCCCCCTGCTTGCCCCCTGCCAGTCCCCCCCCCCCTTCCCCCTGCTTGTCCCCCTGCCAGCCCCCCTGCTTGTCCCCCTGCCAGCCCCCCCCCCCTGCTTGTCCCCCTGCCAGCCCCCCCTGCCCCTGCCAGCCCCCCCTGCCCCTGCTTTCCCCCCTGCCACCCCCCCCCCCTTCCCCCTGCCAGCCCCCCCTGCCCCCTGCTTGTCCCCCTGCCAGCACCCCCCCCCCTGCCCCTTGCTTGTCCCCCTGCCATCCCCCCCTGCTTGTCCCACTGCCAGCCCCCGCCCCCCCTGCCCCTGCCAGCCCCCCCTGCCCCCTGCTTGCCCCCCTGCCAGCTCCCCCCCCCCTTCCCCCTGCTTGTCCCCCTGCCAGCCCCCCCCCCCTTCCCCCTGCTTGTCCCCCTGCCAGCCCCCCCCCCCCTCCCCCTGCTTGTCCCCCTGCCAGCCCCCCTTCCCTTGCCATCCCCCCCTTCCCCCTGCTTGTCCCCCTGCCAGCCCCCCCCCCCCCTTCCCCCTGCTTGTCCCTCTGCCAATCCCCCCCCCCCCTTCCCCCTACTTGTCCCCCTACCAGCCCCCCCTGCCCCTGCCAGCCCCCCCCCCCCCTTCCCCCTTCTTGTCCCCCTGCCAGCCCCCCCCCCTGCCCCTACCAGCCCCCCAAGCCCCTGCCAGCCCCCCTGCCCCAGCCAGCCCCCCCCCCCCCCTGCCCCCTGCTTGCCCCCCTGCCAGCCCCCCCTACCCCCTGCTTGTCCCCCGGCCAGCCCCCCCTGCCCCCTGCTTGGCCCCCCCAGCCCCCCTGCCCCCTGCCAGCCCCCCCTGCCCCCTGCCAGCCCCCCCTTCCCCCTACTTGTCCCCCCCCCCAGCCCCCACCTGCCCCCTGCCGGCCCCCCCTGCCCCCTGCTTGTCCCCCCCCCCAGCCCCCCCTGCCCCCTGCCAGCCCCCCCCCCCCACCCTGCCCCCCATGCCCCCTGCTTGTCCCCCTGCCAGCCCCCCCCCCCCCCCCTGCTTGTCCCCCTACCAGCACCCCCCCCCCCCCTGCCCCCTGCTAGGCCCCCTGTCAGCCCCCTGCTAGGCCCCCTGTCAGTCCCCTGCTAGTCCCCCTGCCCCCTGATCTGATAACCAAGTTTATCTGATCTGATAACCACAACATCTTCAGCACTGCCAGATTCAGGTTTAACAGGTACCAATTCACCAATTCTGACATGTTTAGCAGCATGAGATAAGACAGGAACAGACTGAACTACATCAGATTTACAGACCATGTTTAGCACCCCTCCCCCCTGCTGGACACCCCCCTACTGGACACCCCCTCATCCGCGACAGTTGCAGGCTACAAGCATTCAGTAGGGATTAATAGAAGAAATAAACATGAATACAACGACAAATATGTTCCTTTGAGGAACAGATTTCAGGGGCTACATGTAGAAAACTCATATGTTGAGAGTAATGTAAAAAAAATCCAAGACTTGTTCTAAAGCACAAAACTCCTGGAAAGACACAAAAAGGGCTTGGAAGCATGAGAAGAACTCACATGATCCCAAAACTAGAAGGATTCATGTGAAAGGGGTGCCCCAAGGCAAGGTATGTACTGAAAATGCTTGCAGGGACAGTCCAAGCAGCAAGGTGATTTGGAGAAAGAAAAATCAACCTATAGTGA
The DNA here is from genome assembly GCA_963277665.1 of Viscum album. NCBI lineage: Eukaryota > Viridiplantae > Streptophyta > Magnoliopsida > Santalales > Viscaceae > Viscum > Viscum album. Next base: position 2,022,189,985 of record OY728137.1, on the reverse strand, counting down.
AAAGAAAAATAGTTGGTGGTAAAGCTGTCCAAGGAAAACAGGTTTTTTTTTGGGTTGTGAAGAAGAGAACAAACCTAAAGAAGTGGAGACACAATCCATGGGGTAAGTGTGCTCACAAAGCATATATTTTAGAGCTGAAACAGATCTGGTTTAGAGCTATAAGTTGCATGCAGCAATGGTATCAATTCATGCTAAAAGTGGACACCCCAGGACAGACCCCCCCCCCAAACCCAGACCCCCCAGGACAGACCCCCCCCAGACCCTGGACACCCCAGGACAAACGCCCCCCCCCCCCCCTCACTGGACCCCCTAGACACCCCATGTACAGACCCCCCCCCCCAAACCCAAACCCACTCCCCACCCTTGACACCCCCCTGCACCCCCAGTACCACCTACACCCAGCCCCCCCCCCCCCCCCAGGATATTATTTTACATTACATCTACAATTGGCATTCCCATCAAAATGGATAGAGCAACTGAGGAGGCACATTATGGGTATTTTGCTAGAATAATGTGCATTTTTCTAGAGTTCTTCTAGAAGTGGACCTTAATTCCACCCTCATTGATCGGGTTGTGTTATCCACAAATGAAGATGACTTGTTTTTGAAAATTGAGTATGAACAACTACCTGCATTTTGTTCCAAGTGTCTGTCTATAGGGTAATCTAAAGAGAGAAGCAGAATGAAACTTGTCTGCTCTTTTTTCTTGCAGAAGGGACATGATTTTCAGACTTTCTGTAAGAAGAGAAAGAATGGTCCTGGAGCTGGGAATGGCTCTGGTCAGGCTGTTGCAGGAAATGGAAGTGTGGAACTTGGGAAGGGTCTTGCAGGAACAGGTTGTGATCAACCAGGGACTGGAGTCAGCAATATGAAGGGGAATGCTTCTGATATTTCAGGTGAAGGTTTTCAAGAGGAGGTGAATTTTGATGATCCAGATTTGCCACCTGGACTGGGGCTGGTGAGGTTCATGGCAGGGAAAACTAACAGTAGCAGGGGCTGTTAGTGGCCGGATTGAGGATGAAAATCAGAGGCCAGAAGCAGATAAGTCAAGGTCAGAGTTTGATGATGCCTCTCAGCAGCGGGGTCAAGGTCTGATCCCATCAGGTGTACAGGAGCAGGCAAATGTTGATGATCCAGGCTTGGAGCAACCTGGAATTGGGTCTGGAGAGGTTAATTTGTTCAAGGGTTGAAGAAACTCTCAGTAGCACGGGCTGATTGTGTCCAGTTTGTGGATGAAAATCAGCGGCCTGTTGACTTCCAGTCGCAAGGACCAGCAAGAGAAGGAACAGGAGATCCAGGCCCTGGGCCTAGGAGCCAGTAACCTAGGTCAGAAGCTGGGTGCTTCACTGGGGAAGCCTCAGTATGGGTCTGAGCAGCATGAACCAATGGTTCAACCTTCTCAGATCCAGGAAGAGATCAATCAGCAAATGGAGCTTAATAATATAGGGGGAAGTTGGGCCGGAATAGAAAATGATGATTATGCCCATAGAAGTGATCCATGTAAAGATATTTTAAGCAAGGGAATGTTTCCTTCAGTTGATAAAGAGGTATTTCAAATTGTCTATTCAAGGAAATCAAGGAAGAATAAAGACTGCTCTCAATGGAGAACAACGATGGTGACTAGGTCTCATAGCTCATCTACCTACAACTTGGAATGGGATGATGATGTCGGGGAGGGGGTTATGAAAACAAAATGCTTTATTATGAAGGAAGTTTTATCAATGTCTAGCCCCATCTCCTCTCTTATGTCATCTTTTGTTTTTAATAAAATGGCTTTAGAGCCTTTCGGCTCGAAGCTTCTTTCTGTTTCGATGGATTTGGGGAGTTTGAACATCTCACATAATCGTTTAATTTAAATGTTAAACGATTACTAATGGGATTGAGCCGTACGCTTCAAATGAGCTGAAACGTTTGGGACATTTGTGTAATGTACCATGAATAGGCTGAACATTTTGAGGTTCTCGAAGGCCTATATGAATTGGTTCAATTCCTATGCAAGTGGTTGCACTTGATGGATGAGATCATGTGATCGTTAGAACCCCTCAAAGCAGATTCTCTCTAGCTCTTGTTTCTCTCCCACCTTTAAACAAGGTTCTAACAGACTGTGGTGTTGAGAGAGACCCTACCTAAGCATCGGGTGATTCCCATGAACCTTGGATACCTCAGAAGGAGTCTTTTGGTGACTTCTCGGAGATCTCGATCAAACGCTTGTGAAAACTTCGACAACCAGGAAGGACTGGTATTGAGAGAGGTCCTACTATGTGTCGGGTGATTCCCATGATTTTTGGATACCTCTGAAGGAGTCTTTCAGCGACTTCTAAGTGATCACAATCAAACACTTGTGAAGATATTCGAAAGACTGGATCGAATGGTGTAAGGTACACCATTCTTATTCTTTGTTTAGATTGATTACAAACGTATAGATATATTTCGGCGTGACTGCGGCGTGACCGCGGACACCCATCCCCCCCTGCTGGACACCCCTCCCCCCTGCTGGATGTGGCTGGAGCAGGGCCACATCACGGCGTGACCGCGGCGTGACCGCGGCGTGACCGCGGCGTGACCGCAGCGTGTTGGCCCGATCCAGCGACCACAATAACCACAATAAGAAAATAACCAATGACCTTGTCAGGAAGATAAACAGTGACCACAACAACAGAAAACAACCCATGACAACCAGAACAAAAAATAACATCACATTATAAAAATTAAAAATAAGATTATCTAAACAGTGGCCACAAACTATTGAGAATGACACTACATTCAATTGACAATGAAACCTAACTCAAAATTCTATAATCTAGTAACACCAATTTCAATTTTGTAATCTAGTAACACTACTTTCAATTGAGATCCCATTGAAGGAACATAAATTAATCCTCTGAGGATAAATAATTATTGATAATGTCAATAGCATTTTCAAACTCCACAAGGAGAATAGATTCTATGGGTCTCTTTTCCTGGGAATGTTAACAACAACTATCATAATTGAAAAACAAGATTATTACAGTATAGAACAAGATAAATTAGAGGACCACGTGGTGGCATACCTTAATAAAATTTAGTATGATTATAGGATTTCCATATATCTGGTCTAGATTTTCAAAATGCAGCCTTGTTGATTTATAACGAAGGTCTTTCCATAATACTGGGAAACAAAAAACAAAACTTCAATAAGAAATGGAAACCGATCAAGAAATTAAAAAGCAGCATATTCATGGGAAAATGCCAAAAAAAATAATATCAGGTTCAATATTCCTTCATGATGACTCCTGAGATTAGAAAAGTTGAATTGAACACCGATTCTGGACAACAGAACTTATTTATAAATGGCAGCCTTCATATATATACTCCGGAGCAAATTGTTTTGTCACAACATAATTAACTACTTGAACCATTTCATTGACACCTCATTTTAATTATCTAGATGAACATAAATAAATGTATAGAAAGATTGGTGTAAAAATCAAACAGAACAGACAAGAGAAAGGAAAAATATGTCAAACACTGAATAATTGGGAACATCTGCCAGCAAAAATTACACATTCTAGAAGATGGGTTATAACAAAAAATTGATCTTCAAAAGAATCACAGTGTTTGATCTTATATAAGGTCGTATTCAGAACCCAAACCCATGTAGGAATGCACACATAAAAAAAATAAAACAACTAACATGTATCTATCCAACCTGGTGCCAGTAAAATGAAGTGACCGCCTAGCAATAAGGGTTAACTTGAAGTCCCTGCCACATATTGAGAGCTTCACCTGGATTCAAACAGCACAACCATTAATCTCATAGTGATTAATTATTGATTTTCACAAATAACTCAAATGATCCAGCATGATAGTTGGTAAGAAATATTTAGATGTGAATACACTTTTTGAAAGTCAATTTGGCATTCTGAATTTCATTGACACCTCATTTTATTTATCTCCGATTGACGTGCCGTCTGCGCATGCACGCCGCGAAGACTACCATGCTTTCTAATTCAGGCCAACTAGTGTGTACAGGTAAATAAAGAAGCCAATGATAAAGATTTTAGCACCCCTACAACTGAAAAAGCACATTCCAGTAGAGGGAATAAGGGTCCCTATAGGAGAAACTACAGTCTAGAAAGAAAAAACCACATCTAGTTGCTTATTATTGTCCAACGAGTGGTTTTTTTGATGAATACATACAAAATTAAATAAATACCCGCAAGTAAATACATACAAAATTAAATACAGAATTAAATACATACAAAATACATACCGAATACATACCTGCAACTAGAGAATCCATACATACCTACAACTAGACACTCTATACATATAGAATTGAATACATACAGAATACATACAGAATACATACAGAATACATACAAAATGCATACCTACAACTAGAGACTCCATACATAAAGAATACATACATACTTGCAACTAGAGACTGTATACATATAGAATACATACCTGCAAGTAAATACATACCTACAATTAGAGACTCCATTCCTCCCTAAATTAAAAATACCTACAGAATTAAATACATACATGAATTCAGAATACATATAGAATTGAATACATACCTACAAGTAAATACATACAGAATTCAGAATTAAATTCATACATGAAAGTATTATAACACATAATTCATACCTGTAAGTAAATACATACAAAATTCAGAATTGAATTCGGAATTCAGAATTGAATACATGCCTGCAAGTATTATAACAAATAATACATATCTGCAAGTAAATACATATAGATTTCAGAATTGAATTTAAAATTCAGAATTGAATACATACCTGCAATTACAACACATAAGTCATATCTTCAAGTAAATACATAAAAAATTTAGAATTTAATTCAAAATTCAATACCTGCAAGTATAAAACATAATTCAGAAGGTAATTAAATACATACATAATTGAATTTAGATTTTTCATTAACACAGGATGAAAAATTTGGTTGATGTTGAATTAATAAAACAAAACAGTGGAAAAGAAATTAAAATGATGCAACGCCGAACCAGATGTTTGAAAAAAATCATATTTGACTTAAAACCAGCATTCAACACAAAGACAATCTGGTACAATTCAATTAAATATGAACATTGAATAGAAACTGTTAAATAGAGATATTTAAATCGATGATGAACTGGTATTTTTAAGCCAAATCAATAGATTCAAAGAGAGTTGAACATCTACCAGTCAAGAAACAACTCAGAGGAAGGAATTTGGAGAAGAATACCTCACTCAAACCCCCATCGCGATTTAGACTTGGAGGGGAGTCCGTCGGCATCGGGGGAGGCGCTGTCTTCCGGGGAGGGGGGAGGCGCGGTCGTCCGGGGAGGGGAGTGCGTCGGGGGAGGGGAGTGAGTCGGGGAGGGTTCCGTAGGAGTGAGTCCGGGGAGGGGGGAGGCGCGGCGAGGAGGCGTTGGGGAGGAGGGGCGAGGAGGGCGTGGCGACGAGGAGGGCGCGGCGAGGAGGGCGCGGCGAGGAGGAGATGCCGTCGGGGAGGAGGGCTGTGGATCGGGGAGGAGGAGGAGCCTGATAAAAGATCGGGAGAATAAAAGGATGAAACACATTTAGCCACGGACAAAAATTTAACCGTGGCCTAATAAGGGCTATAGCCACGGACCTATAAAACCGTGGCTATAGGTCCGTGGCTATAGCCCCAATTTCTAGTAGTGTGTCAGCACCAGTGACCAATACGGGTTAGCACCCGTCACCAATACGGGTCAACATCTAGCAACCAATACGCGTCAGCATAGAGTGACCTATACAGTTCAGAATCTGGTAACCAATACGAGTCAGTATACAGTGAGGTATATGGGTCAGTAGTATTGTTACTACGGATAGGACGATTTGGCTTTATGACTAGTCATCTCTATCCCAGTAACCTTGATGTTATACCGTTAGAGTGAGATCACTCTTTTTCTTTGTGATTCCTGATATATATCGTGCTTGTGATATAACATTTGTGGTATTTCTTGTGATTTTTTCATTTTTTTTTATTACTGAGAGACCTGATGGGGTCTCAGGGTCCCCTACTGAGTTTTTATACTCACCCCTGCATGAGCTCCGCCCACACGTGTGTGTCTGGTGAAAACTATTGACGCTCCAAGGCAGACATGGGAGGTTCGGGACATAGAGAAGCTTGGTGAGATAGGAGCAGTGGAGATCCTCTTCTTCTACTTTAGACTTACTGCTACTACCCTCCAGGTAGAGCTCTAGGGTAGATGCGATAACTATTTACTTTTTTTCAGTTTCTAAGGCTTTTATTCCAGCCCATTGTTTTCAGTTTATAGTTGTAATTATGGTTGTACTTTACTCTTGTGGTTATACCTTACTTTTGTTGGTAGTTTACTTCAATTACCCCTTTTGAGTGTGTAATAATCTCTATGGAAATGCATTCCTAGTTCAGGAAAAGCCTTCAAGATTAAGTAAACTACTCATTGCCTATGGAAGGAGGGCTTAGGGAAGTCACTTCTAGGACCCGTGGGAAGGGTCATGACAAAGCGGTATCAGAGGGTGGTTGGTTCTACCAGAATAACTAAGAGTATACTTTTAATGAGGCAATGGTTTAAATTGTCTTGATTTTGGTTTTTAGTTCAGAGAGTCTAGTTTTGGTGCGGCAGCTGATGTATCCATACTGTAGGATCCTTAATTCTGTTTTCTGACTCGGTACATGAAAACACCAGTTTCTAGTGTTTTGAAAAGTTTTCTGGATCTTTCTTGATTCATCTCACCATGTATAACTTATTCACTGTGGAACATCTGTTTCTTACAGGATTCCTCCACAAAGACATCAAGTTAGGATTACAGTTATTGATCATGATAGTAGACTACCGAGTGATGAGGTATTAGTATAGGAACCACTAAAAGTGATGGAACCTTCAGGTGGTGTACCAGCAGCACCACCACCTGTTGAGAAGAAAATGCTACCAGGGGATCATGCATGCTAGTTGAGTGCATTGAATGAGTTCCAAAGATAGAGGCTTCCAAGGTTTTGAGGTGAGACGGACCCCCAGGCAGTAGAAGACTAGCTTGAGGGAGTTTCACGGGTCTTTCACCAAGTATAGACTCCGGCCAAGCCGATGGATATCTTGGCCACTGGCCTTCTTCAGGGCTCGATAGGACGATGGTGGAGCTCGATGCTCCAGGTGCATGAGGAGACAACCCTCACCTATCCGGACATTGAGAAACTTTTCAGGGCAGAGTTTGTTCCCAAAAAAGTACACTCTGTGCATATTGCGGAGTAGCTGCATCTGCAGCAGGGCACCCAGACTATGGCTCAGTACTTGGTGAGATTTGATGACCTCTCCTGATACTCCACCAACATGGTACATGACCCATACTTCAGGGCCCAGACCATTAAGCAGGGGATCTAATGAGATATCAGAGCTACGACTATTTCTCTCAGCATCCCGACATAGGCTGGGGTGTTAGAGCAAGATTAGCTGAGGGAGAGCTTCATTTCTGAGCAACCACCGACAGTGAGAGCCCCTACCGGATGACATGTACCAGAGTCATCTATAGCTAGCAGTAGATAGATGATGGAAAATCCCATGTGGGATAGACCTTCCAGAGGGCGACCCCAGGATGCAAGTTCAGAGGTGCGAGGATTGAGAGGCTGGGGGAGCCACCAGTGAGGCATGATCTGTTTTTCCTACGAGGGATAGGTTCACAGAGCTTGTGACTGTCTGACTAAATAGGTCGATGATCGACAGATAGTGTAGGGTCCATCGAGGCAGTGATAATAGTAAGAGAATGAGTTTTATCCATATAGAAGATGAGTTGGGGGGGGGGGCAGACGTGTAGAGGGAGGTGGTCGGGGTCACTAGGGACTACCACCACCACCCCAGGCAGTTTACCATGAGCTCATGCATCGGGTGGACGGGGACAGGCCCAACTACAGGTAGTAGAGGATCTGGATCCTGATATCCATGAGATGATACAAGGTACTATCTATATCTTCTCTACTTTATTTGTAGTTCTTATCGACACAGGTGTTATCCATTTTTTCCTTACTGTAGGCTTAGTTCCGGACTCTAAGATTCCGACTGAGATTTTAGCTCGACTGTTGCATTTGAATACTCCTATGTGGGGAGATTAAGCGGTCACACACTACTGAAGACAATGGGATATTACTCTCAGAGGAGAGTGTTTTAGATGGGATCTTCTAGTAGCAATGTTGAATACCTAGGATGTATTTCTAGGCATGGACTGGCTATTGGCAGTTCATGCACAGATTGACTGCTTGAGGCATACAGTGCGATGTATGCGCAGAGATGGAGTCTACTTTTTCCTTTGTTGGTGAGAAGAAAAAAAAGAAGCATGATACGGACCTGCGCTTAGGTGGGTATAGCCGATTACATATAAGCAGGCTAGCATGACCTTTGACATGGTGGATGAGGTAAGTCGACAATTTCCAATGGTGGTGGACGAGCATGAGGACGTATTTCTAGAAGATGTCCCAGGACTATCACCTCCTACAGAGGTAGACTTCCACATTTATTTGTACCCAGGAACAACACTGATGTCTACACCAGCATATTATATGGACCCTGTGAAGCTCTGGGAGATGAGGGTATAGTTGGAGGACTTACAGAGGAAGGTACTCATAAGGCTTGGTGTTTCTCCATAGTCATCCCCACTGTGGTTTCCCAAGAAGGAAGACAAAAGTTTGAGGTTATGCATGGAATTATGGAGCCTAAACCAGATGACCATGAAGAACAAGTATCCTATGTCGATGATCGATGATCTCTTTGACCATATAAAGGGAGATCATTGGTTTTCAAAGATAGACCTAAAATCAGGCTATCATCATCTCAGGGTACGGGATGAGGATGTACTGAAGATAGATATCAGATTTTGATATGGACATTATGAGTTCTTGGTGATGCCTTTCGGCGTTACAATCACTCCATTAGTGTTCATGGGGCTCATGAATAGAATATTTCATCCATACCTTGATTTCCTTATGGTGGTCTTCATCAGTGACCTCTTGGTGTACTCGGCGTCTGAGGAAGAGCACACTGTACACTTAAAGATAGTTATGGACACACTCTATGAGAATTAGTGATATGGGAAGCACTCAAAGTTTGAGTTTTGGATACTAATGGTTCACTTCTTGGGACACATCATCTCATAGGCTAGAGTTTCAGTGCATCCAGAGAAGATCGAGGTAGTACTTTCTTGGGAACCACCTACGAGTTTTAATGTGGTGCGGAGCTTCCTTGGATTAACATGATACTATAAGAGGTTCCTAACATATTTCTCTTGAGTACCAACACCTATGACTACCTTGATGAAGAAGGGGAAACCCTTCCTGGGGTCAGAGACATGCCAGACGAGCTTTCAATAGCTAAGCCAGGGCTTGACCAGCGTCCCCATCCTGAGGTTGCTAGAGTAGGGAACTGACTATGTGGTTTACTGTGATGCATCAGGGACTAGACTCGGTTTCTTTATAATGTGGGGTGATGCAGTGATTACTTATGACTCGTGATAGCTGATGCCTCATGAATAGAATTATGTTACTCATGACTTAGATTTGGCAGTAGTAGTCTTTGCACTAAAGATGTGGAGACACTACTTGATGGGCAAGCGGTCCAATGTTCACTCATACCACAAGAGTCTCAGATATATCTTCACACAGAAAGATCTGAATCTAAGACAATGATTTTGGCTAGATTTCCTCCATGACTATGACTTTGATATAGTCTATACCCCTCAGATGGGGAACATAGTGCAAGATGCACATAGTTGGAGATCCAGATCACAACTTCTGAACAAGGCTTTAGAGTAGTTAGCCTCGCTTCAGATATCCTACATGGATAGAGTTGAGACAATCTACATCCAGTAAATTATAGTTTCCCCTCCACTCCTTCAGCGAGTCAGGGAGGTGCAACTCACAGACAGAAGTTGCGAGACTACACGTGCTCAGATATTCTCAGGCCATGCACCTGAAGGATATTCTGAAGGTGGGGAGGACTCTATCCTTTTAAGAATACATATAGTTTTACTTGTGGCACAATGAGAGTAGGATCTGACGGAGTTCCATACATCCCCCTTGTAAGTACATCTAAGCATGATGAAGATGTATTAGGAACTCTGATGTCAGTACTGGTGTTTAGGGATGAAGAAAGTTATGGAGGATACTTTTTCTAGATTCCTCACTTTCCAGCAACTGAAGGCCAAACACCAAGTATCAATAGGCTTGACCCAACCCCTCGAGATACCACAGTGGAAGTGGAAAGGGATATTGATGGACTTCGTGAAGGGGTTACCATGTATGTCTAGAGGCCATGATACCATATGGGTGATTGTTGGTCAACTCACCATGTTAGTCCACTTTCATACTATTCGCGAGATGGGTTTGGTAGATAGATTGTGACATCTCTATGTTTAGGAGATCGTGCGACCTAGTGGGGTGCCTTTGACGATAGTCTCAGAACGTGACACACGCTTCATATCCCAGTTGTGAAAAGGATTGTAGGAGGCTTTCAGGAATGATCTTCTCTTGATCATATCTTTTCACCCATATACAGATGGTCAGACATAGTGGACCATTCAAACTAGGGAGGACATGATTTGTGCATGTCTCTTACATTTTGGTCGACATTGGGAAGAACACATACCCGTGGTGGAGTTCACATACAACAACAAATATCACTCCACAATTGGTATGGAACCTTTTGAGGCGTTTTACAGACAATCATGCAGATAAGCCTTGTGATGGATGGATCCAGGAGAGCCAGCACTCGTTGGCCCAAAGATGGTACGAACTACCATTGAGAAGGTGTAGGTCATCCGAGAGTGGATGAGGACTACACAAAGTCGGAAAAATTCCAATGCTGATAGGAGACAGAGAACACTAGAGTTCCAGGAGGGGGACCACGTATTCTTTCTAGTCTCCCCACAATGGGGACTACAGAGATTTGGATGAGGCGGAAAACTGTCACTGAGGTTTATTGGACCATTTTTTATACTTCCGAGCATTGGTATGGTGGCATACCATTTGGCACTTCCACCACAGTTGGAGATGGTGCACGACGTCTTCCACGTATCCGAGCTAACTAGTTACGTGTATGCACCATCTCACATCATCGACCATGGAGAGATGAGGATTGACGATAGAGAGACTTTTGTGGAGTACCCAATGGAGATAGAGGACCGATTGGAGAGGATCCTTCGTGGGTGGTCGATACCTCTAGTGTGAGTTATCTGGAAGCACGTGAATCTCTAGGATAGCAAATGAGAGCGAGAGACTCATATGTATGCCCAGTACCCCTCATTGTTTGTGTATCCTTGGTCAGGAGAAAATATGATTTTTTTGGACTTTTCGAGAAAAAAATAAAATAATTATTTAAAATAATTATTTTATTCTTTTCCCTCTATTGCGTGGAGAATGAAGATGTTGTGGGGCATCAATGAGGTAACGACAAGGCAGTGACGAGGCCCTTTAATGAAACACATGGATAACCCATATTCTGCAACATAACATTGAGTTTAATGATTCAAAATAGCAATGTTGTTTCATAAATGAACCATCATAATGACGTGACATCACGTCATTCTGGAAACAATGTAGTGTGGTTCTATAAGTACTTTATCCTATAGGATAAATAAGGAGAAAGGATTTGGAGGATTCTTGGGAGAAGCTCTGACGCACTTCCACCCCAGCAATGAACGACGAATGACGAAGAACACCTTTCGATGGTCGGAACCAGGAAGCATCATCGACCCAGTAAAAACCTCAAGGACGAACGTGCGGCAAATAACGTCATAAATGTTATGGGGTTTATGTGCTTTGATGTTACATCTCTTATCATTCTTCAAAAATATAATGAACGTGGACCAACCGACTAACGGGTTGATTTGCATCTCACCAAATCATGTGGGTGGTTGTTACAGGATCTTAAACTCGGGGATTATTATTCCTTTTGTTATTATTAATTTTTTTACTCATGTTTAAAATGCTAACGCGTAGGGAGCGGGCCAAAACCAACAAGGATGAGACCCTCCACTAAACTTGTAGTTGGTGCATTCTTCGGGGCGGAACAATGAATGCAGCAACAAGGCATTTGAGGGACGGGAAATGAGGATGGCTTTCCGGTGGCCAGCAGAAACAACCTCCAGTGTGCCATGCCTGCGGTTGTCGGAGGAGACCCACAGTAACCAGCTGCGGGCAGTGGATGGCGGCGCGCCGTGGTAGCCATAGGTGGCAAGCTCGAACTGGATGTGTAGGAGATGGGCGGTGCCCATAGGCGTCCTCGGCGGTAGTAGTTGCAGCTAGCGGGCCGCAGTAGGAGGGGGCGACACAGACCCTGTGTCGCGGCGCTTCTTACCAGCCAAACGTGACGGACCCGCCCAGCGGGCCTGACCTAACTACCAGGTAAGACCCGTGGCCCATTGGGCCAGCGCGGGTGGGCCGAGCCCCACCCGGCGGGCTGGTCCAACCACCACCTGGGCCCTCAAACCAGCCGGGTGGGACACCTACGGGCCAGAACCAGTGAACCAGGAAAACCCTTAACATGTCAATCCTAGGAGGGAACAGGTATACCCTGGGACCCATTGTATTGGGCCAGTTTGACCGAGTCGTATCAGGCTCAGACCCAACCGGCCCCCAAATAATGAAACTATCGTAACTTAAAAACCAGGTGTCCGTTTGACACGTCGTCAGTGGAGTAGGGACCCCTTTTGGGAAGCGGTCACCTTGGCATGTTCCGGCGGCCACGAACCAGCCGGGATAGACTAAGGTGTGGTCACCCCTGTTTCACGGAATGGGGTGTAACTAACAGACTTGGCATCGGATCGACGCACCGTCAATGGATTAGGACTCTTGTGAAAAGGAAGTCCTTTGGAGATACTCTATGTGAGTTTCGAGGGAGTTTGACGTGCGTCCTGGGTTGGATCAAACTTGATCCAACTGATCCCTTTTTCAAAAGTGCCCATATCTCACAGACCGAGCATCTGATCGATGCTCTGTCTCTCACATTGGGACCCCTATGATGGGGTGGTCTCTTTGGTATTCTCTTTGCTGGACTTCTTAATGGTTGGAATATGACTTATGGATTGAGTAGTAGAATATTTTGTAGATCATGCATGCTATGTGCGGGAATCCAATGGTTGGTTGTGACATGAAGAAGAAGAGAGACCAATAAGGGTCAACATCAGAAACTCTCTAGTGGGATGATCTAGTAGTACGACTAATCATACCTCCCTCTATACCAGAAACTAATACGGGTCAGCACCAATAACCAATATGGGTTAGCACTAGTGACCAATAAGGGTCAGCACCAGGGACCAATACTGGTCAGAACCCGCGACAAATATGGGTTAGCATCTAGCGACCAATACGGGTCAGTATATAGTTACCTATACGGGTCAGCACCTAGCGACCTATACGGGTCACCATATTGTAACCTATATGAGTCATCAGTAGAGTTACTATGGATAGAATAATCTAGCTTTACGACTAGTCATCCCTATCACAGAAACCTTGAAGTTATACCATTAGATTGAGCTGTCTATTTTTCTTTATGCTACATGATTTTGATCATGATTTTGATTTTAACTTTGTCGTATTTCTTGTTATTTTTTCCATTGTGGATTACTGAGTCACCTTTGGGGGTCTCGGGGTCCCCTATAGTGTTGTTATACTCACTGATGCACGAGCTCTACCTGCACGTGTGTGTCTGGTGTAGACTAATGACACTCTGAGGCGGACTTTAAATGTTCGGGACTTGGTGGAGCTTGGTGAGATGAGATAAATAGAGATCCTTTACTATGAAATCAGACTTATAGCTACTACCCTCCAGGTAGAGCTTAATGGAAGATGTGATATCTATTTACATTATTTTCGGTTTCTAGGGCTTCTATTATGGCTCACTATTTTTAGTTTACTGTTTTAATTCTGGTTGTACTTTACTCTCGTGGTTATAACTTATGATTGTTATTTTTTTACTTCAATTTCTCTTTTTGAGTGTGTACAGATATCTAAGGCAACTGCTTCCCTATTCATTAAAAGCCTTCAGGTGCTAGCCACCAGCCTTTGGCCTATGGAAGGCAGGCATTGGGTAGTCACATACGATCCTCGTGGGATGTGTTGTGATAGGAATGGTAACATTAAGATATTATTACCTAAAAAATATATTTATAACCAACTATTTAAGATGATTTGTTGGTGATATCACATTATAATTCAATGATTCCCTAGATTTGGAACAAACTGAGGCATATTTTTATGGTTGTGGTTATTGAATTAATTTAGATAAAATGGATTTCCAGTTATTATATTAAAATATCAATAAAAACAAAAAATAAAATCCTTTAATTCAACATCAATTATAAAAATACATGTTGAGCAAATCACTTTTGTAATTAAAGGATTCACATCGAGTTCACCTCTTTGGATTTTATAAAGTTGTAATGTGAAGATGTTCTTGGATCTAGAAACAAACAATGAAATCCACATTCATGAGGTTCAACATGAACATCACTAAATTCATTTTTTCTAAATACATATAAAATCAAGGTGCTTTTTCTAGTTATTCATCAGATTGAGCATTGGCTGAGACTATGGAAGGTTAGGCAAAGCGCACCTTCTATGAGGGGATTATTTCTTACTCTAGGATTCTCATATATATTTAAGTCATTTTCACGAATCCATACCGTATGAAAGAACACAACCCATTACTCGTGTTCATTAATTTGGTCATTAACATTGATTGATGTGAACATACATATGTATCATATGTTCTATATCAATGAAAACATGTATATGTATAGAAGTTTTGGCATTTCTAGTACCATCAATATGTATTAGAGATTTTCCATTGATGGTGTCATCAATATGTATCAAACATTCTCTATCTTGTTTTATTATAACATGGGAATTCTTAATTTTAAGGTGTTTTGGTTTAATGTTTTATAGTTGGGGACTATAAAGATTATCGCCACCCTAGAAGGTTGTTGGTGTTCTTTGTGTTGGGAATACTCCCAGAATAAGGGCTTCATACTTATACATGTAAAACAAATCAAAACCTGAATAGTTTTATTTCACATGTGGTGCAAGTCATACCTATTATGGTTATTTGAAAAGAACCTATACTTCATGTGTATGGTCATGATGTAAGGAAATGTTGGAAAAAATTTACTTGTAATTATTAGTGTGGGTCCAATGAATGAGATACCCCCTCTGGTTGACCATAATGAAGATAAGAAATAATGTTATTATGTTAGTCTCATAAGGAATATAGACTTGTGAAGATACGTCTCACCTAGAATAAGGCCTAAAGATAGTAATGTGAAACTTCTATTAGGGAATATGGTCTACCAGGTGTGGGATTGATTTTTACAAGAATAAAACATAGTAGATAGATAATATATTATAAATATGGCCCTATTTATGATGAATGAGATTTTAGATGGAATATGCCACAACAAGTTAGAAATTATAGGATCATGGGAAAAAAATTTGTGGGAGAGATTTAGATAGTTTGGATATTTGTTTTGAACCTCATAGAAGCATCTAACATATCCCATTGAATATGAATCAAATACAACATAGTTTGGTATGTATATTTTGAAGTCATGTGGTAGGTTTATTACATGTATTTTATATGTATGCATTATGTTCATTGTCATACGGTTTTACATAATATGACAATGTAATTTTCGACACGGTTTAATGTCATCATGTAGGGATATTTATGTATTGAATGGTTTGAAAAAAGAGGATTAAATGAGGATTATGCATCCAAGGATTCCATGAGATGCCTAAAAATGAGGTATCGTATGTCAATAAAAGGATAGTGAGGGATTACACTGTGTAGAAGGCCACCAATTATTTAATTTTCATTTTTCTAATGGAATGATCAAATGAGATATCCAGTCTAACATGAAACATGATTATTTTGATAAACAAGAGATAATAAAAGATCAATCACACTATGAGAGGGTGAATACTTAAAATTTAATGGGACTTTTGAAGATAGGATTCCATTATGGGTACCCCTCTCTCAAAAACAATTTGAGGTGATTAAATAATTAATGGGAACCATCATTAGTCTTATACATAAATAAAAATCACATCCTATTATATTCATTCCTTTTAATTGGTCAAGGAGTGGTTTTGAGGTAAGAGGGGTATGAAATCCAATAGGATAGATTAGGGTTATATTCATAAAGGGAATCACTATATAACAAGTCTCATTGAATAAAGAATAAATACATCAATGAGGAAGGATATTTCACTAGAGTGACATCCTGATAGAGACCATCGTTAGCAAGGGAATCCACATTAATGATTCCCTTATGGGTTATACATATATAGGATGTCAAACTGAATTCTAATTTTATTAGGGAGTCAATAATAGAAGGGTTTCACATGACTTTTCATGCCATGATCATGTTAATCTAGTGGTCTCATAAGAGGTATGGATTTAGATTTTTGAGGTTTTGTCCATAGAATAAGGAATTCATAATTGTGTTTTAGATTATTGAGATAAAATGATAATATGAGGAGGTACAAGTTATCAATGAGTACCCCTAGTTTGGGGGAAAACATATCACATGGAGGGAGGATACTATGTAAGGTGTCTGCAGTAGGAATCCATGTGACATGTGACCACATAATACTGCATCCACACAACCATATGATGTTGAAATCAAAAGACCACGTGAAATAGTTGTCATGAGACTACTTTAGAAATCTTCATTATATCCATCAATGTATCTTATAATTCACAACCGTGTAAGGAATATTTTGGTGAGATCAAATGAATTTTTCATATGGGATTCTATCATGGATATGTCTCTTACATGATTATATCACATAGACGTCCCTTATAGAATTTTATGTTATTAGAGTTATTTTTTAAACTGGATTTACCTAAAATGTTTCCAAATATAGGAGAATCCAAGAACTAATTATCCTTTAATTATTTTATATTTCCTTCTATATTGCCATTCTAAGGAGTGGATGGGGTATATTTAGGAAATCTGTGATAGGGATTAACTAATTCATAACAAACTATAGAGGCCACATGGACTGCATGAGTTCCCAACGTAACTGGTTGTAGATGCATGATATCACCACCTACGACATGTATGAGATGGATACATGATACTGATATGTAATAGTTCTTTATACAAGATGTGTAAGAGGTATGTATCATGATGTTTCATAGTCATTCCATCATCCTTTAGTGAATCATTATAGTCTTACACAGTCAACATGTTCTCTCCAAGAATAAATCATCATTTCTTATGGGACATATAACAGTTTCCTGAAAATATTCAAGATCAATAAAGGGTATTTTACAACATAAATTTATATATTATTTTTGTCGAAAGGGTTATATAATCTCATGTCCTAACCAATTTATTTTTCTCACATTATGTAATAAGTCCAACTAATATTATTTCCCTTTAGACCCATGAAATCCTCTCGGGTCTATATCCCTATGTTATGTATATTTCCTAAATATCAGTATCGATACCACTCTATCTTGAATCCCCCCTTGGTCACGCATCCTAGTCCACTAATGAAAATGGGGATAACCCTGAAATATAGTCTCTAATAGGCCATAGGTTTGAAACTTTCCTCGAGTGTATAGAATGCATTCCAATTGGAGGAATTACCCCCAGTAATTAATCCATGATGGGAGATAGGATACCATAATAACTTTATATCATAAATAATGGATAAAAATTATTAATACATAAATATAAAGTCACAAAAATATGAAAAAACAAAAACAATATTGAGAATAATTCCTCAGAAGTAAGAAAAATTAGAATATCTCTAAAACAACAACCCACATCTACACACACGAAGCTCGATCACAAACCACCTCATATGGATCTGAAAATTGTATATATATATATATATATATATATATATATAGTGAGAATAATATTATACTATGTAAAATACTTCCAAATACCACTAATGAAAATGAGAGAGAAAAATCTTAAATCCTAGTGAATAAACAAATTAAAAAACTCATTACTTAAGTAGGTAAAACTATATGATATCCTCACCAACACCTCCTCACCAATTAATGCCTAAAAGTAAGAAAATCTATATCGAAATAATATACATAAGAAAATTACATAAAAAATTTCTATATTTTTATCTCATTCATTTCTTGATTATAGATATTTAGGGATTCAATATCTTCTATAAGACGTCCATTCCATCTAGGATACCATATCACAACCATGTAATTAACTCATATGTTTCCATGTGAATTTATATCTACATTGTATCTCATAACCATGTAACAAGTCTAAAATCCATCACATCTCATGTATCATTAATTTGACATCAATCTATACTAACACATGAATGTATATATGTGTTAACCTATGTAATTACAGTTTAAAAACATGTATCTACTATAATCTCACATTTTTAATGCATGGAAACATATGTCTGGTGAAACTTAGAGCCATCAAATCATGTATGAAAACATACCCTATACCTAAATACATCGTATCCTAGATATTATCACATAATATGCTATATGGAAGTGGAGATATGTATATATGAAGTATTTATCCCTCTATTCCCTCATTAACAGAGATTTTTTGGGAAAAAATATGGATCCTAAAAATATTTATAGGTCAATATCCTTTCAGATTCAGTTGGGGAAGCATATGAAATCATAAATCATAATGAATATTATACAATACATCAAAAATATAGGAAAATATAAGACCTTAAACTCAAATTATATATATCATCCATCATGGAAAATAGATACCACCATTAATGTCTATAAACCTAGATATCATACATACACATAAGCTTCAATGCCTAGATTAAACAAAATTGATTCAGTAATTAGATAATTACCAATCATTTATTTACCCCATCATCATGTTTGGATTGATCATTTCAAATCATTAAAGGCATATTTTTTTATAATTAATCATTTCAATTATATATTCACAATCCATACACATATAAAATTTATGCCGACTTGTTTTGAAGATTCAAATTTAAATTTTTAATCATAATATTCAACATCAACTCCCATTAATTTTTTCCCTTATTGAATTTTCCATTATATAAACTGAATATTATAGGATACAAAATTAAATACCACAAATAAAATGAACTCATAGTGAACAATATAGATAAAATAGGCATTTGTAAATCGCAAAAAAAAATCAAAAAGAAAAAAATAAACTCATTCAACATTATAAAACAACAAGAGAAGTCAAATATCATAAAATGTACAAACCAAAGCAATCAACAACCCCAAAAAACCATCAAACAATAGGAATTACTTATTTTAAACCAGTTATATCTAACTTTTCATACACCAAATGACACTAAATAACTATAATAATCTTGGAAAACCAGCCCATCACTTTATAAAAATCCCCACTATACTAGGATCAGAACAAAACCATAAATGAGATCTTCCATTTTATGCGGTATAAAATTGTAGAATAATATGTACATAGAAATACTATTTTCATTGTGAGATAATGCTATCACACCAATACCACAAGATTAGAAAATAATTATTTTCTTATAACATAACCAAACACATTTATTTTGATAATCACCATTACCCATTATCATCTTGAATTGATTTATTATTTACGAGAAGGTTTTGTCAATAAGAAAACTAATAAGAAATATATTATAGTTTATATAGGTAAACACATAGACATTCTTCAATAATCACTTAGAGGTTCATTAGTTTTCAAGAAATAATGTAAATTAAATTAACATTACTTATCCATCATTCACATTATCTTACCATCATTATGTTATTAGAAACATTTAATCATATCAATCATGATAAGGAACAACAGTTACAACAATAATAATATTCCACAATATATAGAAAATAAAATGAGGCAACCACCATTATAAACATATAAACATATATGATCACTCTAACCCTTTCATTTTTCATCCTTTACTAATTTTGTATTATTATCTTCAGTAGGTAAATTCTTGTCCTTACACAATGTTGTTGAAGCATGTTAATCTAAAACTTTTACAAAACAAGATATTATTCTTAAATACCATGCCTTGATTTAAAGCATTAATCATTATATAAAATAATAAAACCATCAAAATAGATATTCAATCACCTCTCATATGAGATGGTCACATTCCCTAAGTATATCAACCAACCATGAATTATTATTCAATCAATAATACAAAAAAACACAAAAATAATGGAAATAAAACTTTCATATTATATCATCAGATAATGGGAGAGATGAAAAAAATGAGTATAACATAAAATAATATTTGATCACACATAAATCTATATAGATGTTGTGTCATAATTCGAAAGAAAAGGGGCTTAAGATTATCTGAAATAGACCATCTATTCATCAAGGTCTCTTAGGGAGATAGGGGAAATAAGGTCATCTAAAAAGAGATTCCAAATTTATTTAGGAAACATTAAAAATAAAAACATGATGTAACTCCCATGGATTCATCACAATGGTCATGATTTTAAAAAAACCCACAGTGCAAAATGGGTATCCACACAAAAATCGGTTTGAGTCAAACTTTTCATTCAAAGACACAATGAAAATCCCTCGAATATCACCTTTCAAAAACACCTAAAATACCCAGAAATTAAAAACCTCAGGTGAAACCATAGGGAATATCAAAAACCATGTCATTGTGTTCCCATATTAGCAGAATTAGGGGACCAAAATTTAGGAACTCCATAGCATAACACATTAATCGTGCCACAAACGACCTCTAGAAAGAAGAGATAATAAATATAACCCCATGAGAACCATAGTGTAGTCCAATGAACAAAAATGAAAAGGACATCAAAATGTAAAACCACTAAACCATCCACCTAAGGATCCATGAAAAAACCTAACCAATATTTCATAGCCTCTCCTAGAACAACAGATCCACCAAAACTAGCCATTTAGAGATCCACAGTGCATGGACAATGACAGTTTACAAGTCCATCCATAGAAGAATATAGAAAAACAAAACCTATATAACCATACTGTAATGACCCTCCTCACACAAAAATTGTATCTCAACTACACATATACCCTTACATATTCTACCTGATACCTCTAATAACCAGAAAATATAATGGAATAACTCATGTAGAATTGGTCCATTTGTCTACTAGTGTCCCACATGTCCCTCAAGCATAAAAACTATAACATTTACCTTATTATATTATAGTGAATCAGATTCCTTAAATATCATATAGTTTCCTTCTAGGTGATTGCCTCTGTAATGTGTCCTTGAATATTCATTTAAAAAGTATAATGTTCTGATTGAAACTACCCAATGAAATAATACTTCATTACTACATGAATGAACAAAAGAATACATTGAAAAACAGTTTTCTCAACTAGTATATCGGGTTCTCAAAGGGAATAATATTCATAAAATCTCCATATATACCTTTCGTAATATAACCCTTTCTCTAATTCATTGAATTGAGGCCCAATGGATTCTTTAATTTGTTCCGTGACTCTAAAAAAATTTACACACAAATTAGTAACAAATAAAAAATAATTCTTTAAATAGACACCCTATAAATTAATTAATTTATATTTCCACAACATAAATCATCAATCACAGTAATTAAACAACATAAAGGAATATATAAAATTGATTTTAAATCACTAATTTAAAATTAAATATAAATTTATGAAAATTTTGATATTTTTTACAATAATTAAATCATTTAACTAAAAGAATACAACTATTCAGATAAATTATTTTCTACACCCACATATTTCATTACCCTATTATTCAAAATAATGCCTGGATAACTATATTTTCACAATTTGTTTGATTGGTTATCATACCAAATAATCTAATTAAAAAATTAGATAAATCTATAACTACACTCTTTATGAAATATATACTTACAATGTGGTATTTTAAGAAATGAAAACAAAAAATATGTTCAATTACAAGTCACGACCCTACCCCCCTTAAAATATTTTTCCAAATATAAAAAAACTATGAAAAAATTAATTTAATATCATTTTTTAAATTTCTAATCCCACTATAAATGTGCCACCATGGTTAAGCACAACAAAGACAAATGTATGTTACCCTAATACTAGAGTACGGTGACTATTGTTTTAGTTCTATAAGTATCAGTTGGGTAGTTATTTACTAACTAATGGTGCATCATGATAAATAATAAAAAGGAATAAATCAATAACTAAAATGAACATAAATTGTAAATACTACAAAAAATTTATTACATAATAGTATCTCATAAATTTAAATTAAATAATTCATCCAAAGAGGATAATAATAATTTCATAAGGGTGATGTTTATAAACAGTAAAAATGTAATATTGAGAGTGAAAAAGAAATATAAAACCCCTCCAAATTACTCACGGATTAAAATTAATTATTCCAAAAAATTAGTATCTTGTTCTAACTTTAAAATATTAAAATCAAACAATCCCATTATCAATTAAAGTCTATGTTAAACTCATGGCTTCCATCACATCATATAATGGCATAGCATTACCATAGAGTTCCTATATCTTTTTCAAAATCCATGTCATAGAACAAATAATATAATCATCATTCCACATAAAAAATAAAAATTTAAAATTAATTACAACAATACATTATTTTTTCCACTTTATATCCTACTCAAATAGTACAATTATTTAAATAATTGACAGGAAAATGTATAAATATCATTAAACTTATTTTCAAATTAATTCTAAATAATGCAATGAGAAATATTCTAAAAATAACTTTTAAAATCCATAGTCTAACAATTACCATACTTTTTAATGAAAATAATGAATCAACCGTGGATTTAACTATATATATATTAAAATTTTATTTTAATAAATTATAAAATTTTATAAAACATAATGATTCATTAAAAAATAATATTATCTAAAAACCTTTTATTGTAAATCATATATATACTGAATCAGCCATAAAAAATACACAATCTAGTAAATTACATAATAATTCACTTATTTACACTCCAAAATATATTTTTTATTTCAAGTTGTAAAACATTAGGATATAATTATTACATATAAACACATAATTATAAAAAATGGGTACTACTAAAATAGTATCCATTTCTTCCATAATACAAAAAGGTTTTAATAAAAACAAAAGGTATTTTCAGGAAAATTCTTCACAACATTCATCTTGAAAAATATTTTCCTCTTACCCATCCTTAAACCCTAGGAAAATAATTTTAAAACATGTTATGAGCACAAAATATTAGTAAGCGACATAAAAATCGATAGATAAACTATTAGTATAGGAATAGTAATTAATATATGAAATCATTTTCTCAATGATATACTTCTCATCCAATAAGTATCATATATTTTTTTTTTTGAAAACATGAAATTTACATAAAACATATTAATAATAAATAATACAAAAAAGATAACTTCGGGAATTAATTACTTAATATTGTAACCCTCATGTATACCACATGATTTGTAACCCTCGTGGATACCTTACAATGTAACCAACATGACTACCTTATGGTGTAACCATCACAGTTATACTTGGAGTAAACATATGGCCAACCTCCAAAATAAAAATTACCAGTGAATTAGAGGGAGATATAGGTTACACCTTTCATTGTAAATAATTCCCAATAACTAGAACATATCATAAGACAAGATTACTTGCATCATAAAAAACATTACATTTGAATTTTGTAAAAATTTAAATAAGGATTTTAAAGAAAGGTCCCATAAAAATATCACATAATTTAAGAGAGAATTGATAAAAAGAATGGAATATCTGTATAAACTATAAATACAAATAATAAAAAATAATTTTATCAAAATTAAATTCTCAATAATCTTAGTACCTCATAATCAATGAAGTAGAAGGTTAACCTAGAGAATAGAAATTCGGTTATAAATTCCCTTACCTCAGGTTCATATTACATAAAACGTGTTCAAGATACCTTTATAATGGTTTAAAATTATTATTAATATACTAAAAAACCATATTAATATTTATAATTACTTATATGATATTCTTATAACATCTTTCCACGCATTTATTAGTAATATTTTGTTTTCTCATTATTTTGGGTGTATTTATGTAATGGTTTCCATGGCTAGTTCATTATAGATTTTCTTGTTGAATTGATTAAAAATTACATAAGTGGAATTAAATGGTTTTAATATGATTCCATAATTTCAAATGATAACATTACCATTTTTTCTGATATAAGGAAAAATCCTTAGACAAAACATTAATGGAAATGATTTAATATATTCTGGTGATTTTTTATGATCAACACGCACTAATATCATTTCATTCAACATAATGAATATATATTGGTTTCACAACATAAAATAACTTATAATATTTAAAATAAACTTATATGTAACCACAATTATTGTTTTATAACAAGACTTGGAGGGGTTAAAAAACTGAATGTGTATCGTTCATGATGGCATTAAATCGACTCATCACGGATGATGTTCTCATTTTTAGAAAACAAAGGACATAAGAACAAGTTTAATGATGAATTTTTCCATAAATAAGATTACATTACAGTATATATAAGATATTTTCATTTTCATGCCACTTGGATAATGGGAGGGGAAGATAGTATAAGAAAAGAAGAAGAATTGACAGGAAAATGAAAAAGAATTTACCTCTTAAATTATTCTCCATGAGAACCAATTTAAGGCCATTGGTTTTTTTCTTTTTGTGAGACCAAAATGTATTAGACGTGTTGAATAGGCATGGGAAGGGAATTGAGTCGAAACTAAATAACGTAAAATGCTTTGAGGTGTGAGGATAATAGGTGGCGATGGATGGTATTTATAGTGGAGGAGAGGGTGTTTTCATATTATTATATTCATTAATTTATTATTTTGGTTCTAGACTATGAATAGTTAGGCAATAATCACTAAATATATTAAAATAATGAACTAGATTTAGATATTTTGGGCTTACATGAGCCATAAATCATCTATTACTCAACAATTTATCAATTTGTTAAATACCGTAAATTACAATATTTCATAATTCACGACAAATTCATGTATTTTAGAAAGATCCCAAAAAATCACCCAATCCATTTTTCAATGTTTATAATTTCAAAATAAACACCATTTTTTTAAAATAATTTTCTAAATATGGTAAATTAAATTTTTAATTAAAACCATAATTTATTCTTAAAATTCCAAATTTTGCACTATAACTAATTTTACAACACATTTAAATATTTAATATGGTTTCATAAAATTACCATATAATCATAAGAAAAAAATATTTTTTATGAATCTATTTAATTATAATATATATTTTTAAAAATTATTAAATTAATTAAAATATTTTAATAAAATATTTATGACTTACAAAAATACCAACACTATATCTATAATTATTGAAAAAATATTTACTTGCTCAATGATATAAATATATCATATTTTCACTTATAATATGGATAAAATTTTTTTATACTTTATTAGGTTATGTTAATATTCTATAGGACATATTACTATTACTAAGGGTCATGTTACTATTCATAATGTCAAGTTATTATTCCATTTGTTTAAATTCCATGAATTATATAAATACATTAATAATGAATTTAAATTGTTAATTCTAGAATGAAAAAAATTATTTTTTAAATACCTATGTCATTAAATTCTCCCCACCTTCTGTAAATTGCATCCTCGAAATTTTTTATTAACTTAATTAACAAGTGATGACACTTTTTAATCATAGAATTTTCATACTCCTAGGTTGCTTCTTCAACCATGTGTTTTCTCCAAAATACATTAACCTATTTAATTACATTATTTTGTATCCCTTGCTCTCTATGATCAAGAATTTGAAAAAGTTTCTCTATATAAGAAAGGTTCTCTTTTAGATAAACTACTTCTGGGTTCAAAACATGAGATGTATCTAGAATATAATTTATTTACATCAAAAAATTAAAACATTGTGTACCTAAGATAAACTCTAATGAAAAGTTACTCAGTTGGGGACTTGTCCAGCATTATCTTGGATTTCATAACGTCCAATGAACCATGGACTTAGTTTTCCTTTATTACCAAAAGGCATAACAATTTTCCTTAGTGAGATTCTAAGAAAAACATGATCAACTACCTCAAAAGAAAATTATTTACTCCCGAAGTTTTTTATGAGTCTTAGTAAAACCATGTTGAACTAAAAATAGAGAACTATGAGATTCAAAAAAAAATTTCTTTCTTCAGTTGGTAATCACAATGCGGACATAATCTATTCCCAAATCTTAAAATCGAAAATTTATCAATGATAAATTCTGGAAACATACCCCTTTTATCGAATTGTACCTTTTTCTATAATTCATGTTCATAATTCTACAATTTCGTAATTCTGTCTAATAGATATGACAACATTGACACCTGAAACAAAGCCATGGAATTTCCTACACAAACAACTTCCAATTCAAAATTCATTAAATCATTAATCAAGGGGTCATGTTCTAAACATAACATTGTTAATGTAGTATGATTTTTTCAACTTAAGGCATATTCCTAATTGATTTATTTTCTAGGATGGTAATTGATCATGAAATAATAATACTTTATTAGTTAAATCCATCTTCTCTTACTCATGTTCAATTCCTTCTGAGTAAATATATACATCAAATTTTTATGGTCAGTATATATTTCACATTTTCCTCTGTATAAATGATGCCTATAAATTTTAAAAGAGATAAAAACGTATTCTAATTCAAAATAATGTGTGAGATAATTAAATTTATTATATTTCTGTTGTATTAAAGTATAAGAAATTACCTGTTCATTTTTCAAGATAACACAACCAAGTCACTTTTAAGAAGCTTCATTGTAGGTGAAAATTTAACTTTTTTTAAGGTAGGGCCAAAACTGGATCATTCACCAATATCTTATTCAGTTCCTAAAAACAAACATAACATTCTTATTTCCAAATAAATTTAACCCCTTTTCATGTTAACATAGTTATTGGGATAGATAACCATGCAATGTTTATTAAAAAAACTGCCACTAATAGTATGTTAATCCATGAAAACAATGAATCTCTATAATATTTTTAGGTCTTCAACATTCATTAACCACTTTTTTAGAAGGGATAAACTATTAATCTATCCTTATTTAAAATGTTCCCAAGAAAAGAAATACATTTCCATAAAAAACCCATTTTCTAAATTTTTTATATAAATTTTTCTTTGAGAGTTTCAAATAAAATCTATAAATTTATTCATGATACTCATAAATTTCTGAAAATTCCAAAATTTCAGGAACAAAAACAAAAAAACATATCCAAATATTAAATGAATAATCTATTCATAATATCCATGAATACAGAAGAGTAATTTTTCAAACTAACAGGAATAACAAAAAACTCATAATGGCCATATCTAGTATGAAAATTAGTTTTCAAAATGTCATCCACCTTCACCTTCATCTAATTGTACATAGATCTCAAGTCTATCATGGAAAATTACTAAGCTCCCTAGATCTGATCAAACAAATCATCATTATGAGGCAATAAATACTAATTCATAATAATAATGTTATTCAAATTTCTATAATCAATGCAAAGCCTCAAGGAACACTATTTTTTTAACAAATAAAACAGGTGCATCCCATGATGAAGAGATATGATGAATGAAGCCATTGCATAAGGGGTTTTTAATTGTATTAGCATAAGGAAATATTTTAATAATAAATTCAAATTACTGATCTAGTATAACACCATAAACTCATCAGGAAAAAATTATTGTATTCTTTTTATACTAGAACATCTTTTATCTTACCAGCATCTTTTTTTGAAAAAATATGAGAAAGTTAACATTCATTTCCATCATTTAATATTTTCTCATATTACTGATATTTTAATAATGTAATGGGCCAATTCTTGTAGGCAAACTGAAAGACATTCTAAAAAACAAATTCTTTAGCTCTATAATTAGTATTAGTATAGTAAATAGTAATCCAATCCATACCCAAAATAAAATCATACTGTACTAAGTGAAAAATTACTAGGTTTTCAGGTAGTTTCCTTACATAGAAAAAAATAGAAATATTCTTATATTTCTTTTTCATGAAATATTTCTCCTATTGTTTTAACTATGAGTTCCAGTCTCATTTCTTGTGGAGAAATTTTCAATTAACCAAAAAAATTATCAGAAATAAAAGAATGTGTAGACACTATATCAAACAAGAAATTAGAAAAATCTATGTAAAAAAAAGTACATGATACCACTTCATTGGATGGCAAGATATCTACTAACATAATTAGAAAGCATCACATTACTCCTTTCTACTTAGAATCTGGTGTCTTTCCATCATTTATATCTTTCTTTGGGATGGTATTAGCATAATGACCCATCTTGTAACACCCTGATATTTTATTAGAAGTATATTTTTTTATTTTATATGCAACATCAAAGGAATCTTTCACTACACACAACACTAGCTTGGTTTTCATTACATGCAATTGCGACCTTCCTCGATAGCGTGTATAGTACGCAATACCGGGTTTCACTAGACAATGATATATTGTTATAATATTATTATAGACTAGCCGTTAGGAATAGTATTAACTAAATTTTTAATTTCATAACAATATTATTCATCTTACATATTTTCAAGATCATGGTATGAGAACAAAATAAAATTTTCAGGTAAAATAAGTATTTTTCAAAAAATACAGTTTTTCCGCCTTTTGATGGCGCAACCATTTTAAAGCTAGCTTTTTATATGTTTATAATTTCAATTTTACAAAATAAAATTCTTACTTGGAATCAGGATATATAAATTTAATTTGGATAAATTTTTTCATATTATTATGATAACTTTCATATTTTAATGAATAGTAAAAACACGCTATATTTTAATTAAAAATAATTTTTTTTCATCGCAATAATTTAGATGGTTAGATTATCTTTCTAATTGGTTTTAAAGTTTATTTATAATATATTTTTATCACTTAATCCAATGTTGGTCATTGGAATAAATTTTACTTTGAAATTAGACATAAACATGTGTCGATTTTATGATAGTTATTGTTTCTTAAAAACACGATATTTGTTTTGAAAACGAGAATTACTTTTAAAATTAATTAATGCCACTTATATGTTTTGAATTTGGAAAAATAGACAACATTTTTGAATTCAGAATATCAAATATAGCATAGGATGAATTTTTGGTATTTTTCTGAAAAACTAATATTATTTATGAATAGTGAAACCACTTAGTGGTTGTTAAAAAACTGAATCATTCATTTAAATGAAGTTTTACCACTTTTGTGAATTGAATTTCAAAAATACGACATACATGGTTGTTATTAACAGGTAAAATGTGGTTCAATAAGATGAAAATAATTTTTGGTGAATAGTATCTTTTGACTTTTATTTACTATTGTTAAAGGTAAATAGGGTAATTCAAGATTAAAAAAATATTATAATAATTCAAAATTACCTTAAAACATGTCCTAACCTTGTTGGATGAGTATTGGCTGACCATGGGAATCCTTGGGTCGTTTTTCAAACCCTATTGAGCCACATGGTAGTGATAATGACAATTTGGATTAATTAATTTAATGTAAAGAAAAAATTGACATTAACAAAAATCTTTTAGTAATTAATTTTTATAAATAGTTATATAAATTTTTTTTTGACTATAAATATTAATTTTAAAGCTAAAAATATTTCATACATGGTGGTTTTTTTATAATTTTTAGAATCAAATAAATTAAATTATTTATGTCACATTAATGATGCAGTATTTACCTCATTAATAAATGATTTAAAGAAATAAGATTATAATGATTAACATATTATCAAAAACATGTCCAATTCTGATTGTATGATTTTATTTCTACCATGAGTCAGATTATCTTCATCTGTAATTATTTTTGGACCATTTAAAAATGAAGATAAGTTTATAATAAAATAATATTTTCACACTTTCCAAAGGTGCCCGTGTACTCCATTATAAAAGGGCACCTCCTCCCTCTCCTATTTAAATAAATTTGAGCATTCAAGATCGGCCAACCCCTTCCCATTACTCTTATCAACACCCCTAGTAATATTCTAGAGGTCCTGGTATTCTTCAAATACCCACATTAGTGCCCTAAGAGGAGGTTTCCAAGAGGCATGTCGAAGAAGAGGTAATATATGTTACCTATTCATTCAAATTTAGTTCTTCTTCTACATCCTCTTATTTAGTTGTTTCATTATGAAGTAATAACATCAGTATCACTCATATACTGATATTTTATTATAAATTTGAAACAACCCTATTTCACCTTCTATCCATCCTATGGAAAATGAAATTACTATGCGTGCGTACGTACGGAATACCGTCTCCACGCCGTGGTGTAATCTGTTTTCCACCACGAACTTACATGGATGTGTATAATGTTGTAAATAATAAATATATATGATTATAGTAAAGTGATATTGATTCTTAAATAGTATAAATACACTTCAATAAAATTACACTATCGTGGGAACGATATCATCGCGCGTGCGTACGTGTGGCCTACCGTCTCCACAATGTGATGCGACTCATTCTACATGATCTTCATTGAATAATGATTATATAAATGAATTGAATTAATAAATATGATATATATATATAAAACTAATAAAATTCAATAAATGAGGTATCTATAACCTATAAATAAGAATAAGAATTTATTCAACAAAACATGCATAAGAACATAAAGCAATAAACACGCAAATAACAAGTAGCAATGAAATATTACTAATAAGAAGATAAAAATATGACCATATAAGATATCATAACAATGAATATTATTATTTAATAAGTCAATGACATTATTTAAATCATTATGCAGGAGGTTCGGATACGTACGAAGGAAATCAGACCTAAGGTAAGGGGAAATCTCGCAAATCTCATTTTTATCTAAGATTGTTTAAACTTCAGAATTTACTGAGGAATATTTATCATCTACATCCATGTTTCCTCAATATGTACTATTATTTCTATCCTCTTACAATTGTCTAAATCCAATTTTACCCTTTGGTAAGTAAAAGATATGAAAGGAGTCTTTTTTCGTTTTAGTACGAGGTACTTTTTGACTTTTCCAGCCAAAGTATGAGAAGAATCATTTTTTAACTTATACGACATGAATGGATTTTTTAGATTTCATAGGCCATTATTTCCATGAAGCTTAATTTAAAAGTTTTCAAGTTTATTTTTTAATCAACTTGTTTTATTTTAAAATTGCATTACATGATAAGAAATGTAAAATGATTTTGAAGTAGAAAGGATATTTTTTTCAAGAATGGAGTTCATGTGTTTTATCAAAATTATTTTCCATCTAAGATAACATAGGGTTCTATTTCTATCCATATTTTTATAGTGATTTGATTATGTTATGATGGAATTAATTTTATGATGTCCATTTATCTTATATGGATTATGTTATGATGGAATGATGTTTAAGAATCCCATTTTTATTACATGGGTTATGATATGATTTATGATTTTGTGGAACACATAAGAATGGTTTCATTATGAGATGGTTGGGACCTATATCTCCCTCCAATGCATTGGGTGAATATTTATATCTCATGAGATAGACATGGCTGGAACGAAAATTTAATCCAATTCAGTGATACCGGACTGGAACGAGGAGTGAACTCAGTTCAGTAATGGACTTTGTCCGCTATGATGGTCTTAGAAAAGATCCTTGACTAATATGAAATTATTATCTATCATTATGTGTGTATTCCACAAAGTTTCATGTTTTAAGTTATGATTATTGGGATTTCATTTCACTTCATTTATTTCTCCCATATTATGATATTATGATCTATTTTGCAGTTCAGGATTTTCAAAATTTTATGTTCTTTTGAATATGATATGATTGATATTTCTTTTGTTTACCCTTACTGAGCATTTGATCTCACCCTTTTGTATCATTTATTTTCCCCAGGTCAGAAAGAAGGGTATTAAATAGGATATTCCAAAAGGTACTCTAGATTTGGTGAAATTAATGGGAGACAATGTAGATGATTTATGAACCAGTTGTTTATGTTTCCAGTTTCTAAAGACACTATACCTATATGGTACTATCGTGGTTTTGTTATAAGTTGTAATAAGTATACTTCAATTCTGAAGTAATAACCATGTATGTAAAGTTTGGGTCATTATAGTTGGTATCAGAGGAAAGGTATAGTCAACCTTTGGAAACTAGGATGTGAAAGCCTTAGTAGGAAATCTAAGGATATGTATAAACATAGAATACAATATTAGTGTTTTATAAATGGCCATGAACAACCTATGATAAGACATAATGTGTGAAATTTAATTCTTTATTATGTGGATTTCCTATTATGATTAGTGTTTCTCACACTATGCTTCTTGGTTTTAGTCAATGGCTGGAACCCGAAGGAACCGTGTTAATACTGAATATGACGGGAAATGTAATGATTTTCCTCCTAAGCAGACAAAAATTATGGGAGCTAGAATACAAAATCCTATAGCCATGCTCACACAACTTTCTCAATCTATGAATCATACAGGACTTCCAAATGAGCAAAGGAAGTAGAAACATTCTGTTGAATCCTTCACTAGGCAAGGTCCACCTTCATTCAGTGGGTCTTCTGATCTATTAGTGGCTGAACAATGGATTAGTACCACTGAAAAGATATTTTCAGTCTTGCAATGTTCTGAACATGATAAAGTCATCTTAGCAGTATATCATTTTGGAGGTGAAACTGATCAATGGTGGAATCTTATTAAGAATATGAGTCAAAGGTTTGAAATTGAGTCCATGGAATGGGACTAGTTCATGAACTTATTTTTCAATAAGTACTTCCCTCGTATTCTTTGAACAAATATGGAGAAGGAGTTTCTCGAACTAAAGAAAAAGGATGATGAATCGGTTGGTACCTACGAAGAAAATTTTACAAGAATTGCAAGGTACACTTCTGGAATTATTATCCAACCTGAGAGTAAGATCGGTTAATTCTTTAGTGTCTTAAAACCAAGTCATTGAAGGGTTTTATCCATAAGGGACTTCAATAGATATGAGGAAATTGTTCGATGTGCTCTCCAGGTTGAGATGGAGATTGGAGTAAGCCATCAGTCACATGGGTTTGATAAGAAGAGGAAAATGGAAATCTAAAGACAACAATGATAATAAGATGAGTTTTCCCTTATACTCAAAGTGTGGAATGAAACATGGAGGGAATTGTCTTAAAGGGACAAGTAGAGGTTTTAAGTTTGGAAAAGAAGGTAATTGGGCAGTTGAATATCGAATTAATGGGAACAATATGGCTAATGATGGGAACAGAGAAAGGGATAAACAGAATGCACCTCCTGCAATTCAATATATCAAGTGCAAGGAAATGGGTAATTATGCCAATCAATTCCCAAATCCAAGGGTTGTTGATGATGATCGACGTCAACAAACTATTAAGGCAAATGCCAAAGGAAAGTCACATGCAATTCCTATTGGCAATGTGGAGTATGATAACTAAGTGGAGAAAGTTGCAATTACCATCCACTCTAAAGTATCAAATGTTTTTATTTGATTCTAGATCCACCCACACTTTTATTTCGGAAGAATTTTCTAAGGGTATCGTTGTACTACCTCACCAATTAGATGTTGAGTTAGCTATGACAGCTCTTAATGGCACACCAGTTTCATCAAAAGTTTATAATTCTTCTCTAATTGAAGTTTGTGGTAAAGTGCTTCCTGTAAATCTTCGAATCCTTCCTATATTGGAATTTTAAATGATTCTTGGCATGGATTGGATTTCCTTATACAGAGCTCATATCAATTGCCAAATAAGGGATATCACACTTAATATTCCCGATCAATCTACTATCATCTATCGATCCAAGGATGAATATAACTTTCAAGTGGAAGTTTCTTCCATCTTATGGGTATTGATTCCAATAAATGAAGGTTATTTACCTCAAATGTTTGGAGAGAAACTCACAATTATGAATATTCCTATTGTACAGGAGTTTGATGATGTCTTTACGGAGGAATTTCTAGGTCTTCCACCAAATCGTGAAGTTGAGTTTTCAATAGAACTCATACTGGTTGCTATGCCCATTTCAGATACACCTTATAAAATAACCCCAATTGAGTTGAAGGAATTGAAGAAGCAACTCCAAGAGAATCTTGATAAGGGATTCATACGCCCTATTGCATCACCTTGGGGAGAACATGTTCTGCTAATTATGAAAAAAGATAGATCAATGAGACTTTGCATTGATTATCAAGAACTTAACAAGATCACTATCAAGAACAAATATCCTCTCCCGTGCATTTATGACTTGTTTGACCAACTACGTGGAGCTCAATACTTTTCCAAGATTGATCTTCATTCAGGGTATCAACAATTAAGGGTCAAAAAGGTGGATATACCAAAGACGGCTTTCCGTACAAGGTATGGACACTATGAATTTATAGTGATTCCATTTGGTCTTACTAATTCCCCCGATATCTTTATGGATCTAAAGAATAGAGTCTTTAGAAACTATCTTTATCAGTTTGTGGTAGTATTTATAGATGATATTCTTGTCTATTCAAAGAGAAAGGAAGAACATGAAGATCACATGAGAATTGTATTAAGTACCCTAAAAAAGGAGAAGCTTTATTCCAAATTTACCAAGTGTGAATTTTGGCTTTAAAAAGTTTCATTTTTGGGTCACATAATCTCAAGAGAGGGGATATCAGTGGATCTAGAAAAAACAGAGGGTATCGGAAGATGGTCGAGACCAAAAATAGTAACTGAGATCCGAAGTTTTCTTGGTCTAGCTGGATATTATCAGAGTTTTGTGAAAGATTTTTCAAGGTTATCTAATCCACTCACCAGGTTGACTTGAAAATGAGTTATTTTCATTTAGACGGAGGAGTGTGAAGAGAATTTCAAAGAGTTAAAACGAAGGTTATCCATTGCACATGTTCTCACACTTCCGTGTAGTAGAGAAAGGTATGTGATATACAGTGATGCATCCAAGAAGGGACCATGGTGTGTTCTCGTGAAAATTGATATGGTGATAGATTATGCCTCACGACAGTTGAAAATCTATGAGAAAAATTACCCAACTCATGATTTGGAGTTATCTGCGGTAATCTTTGAATTAAAAATATTGAGGCATTATCTTTATGGTGAAACATTTGATATTTATACTAATCAAAAAATTTAAAGTATATTTTCACACAAATGGAGCTGAATATGTGCCAAAGAAGATGGTTGGAGGTGATTAAGGATTATGACTTCTCAATTCATTATCACCCTGGGAAAGAAAAAAGGCGGCAGATGCATTAAGTCGACAAGACCATACAAACTTATCCATGATGAGCATCACAAAAGATCCAATATTTAGGGATTTACAAAGGATGGATCGTGGGATTTTAATGGAAGGGAAAAAATATTATCTTTTCAAAAGAATGTTCAACCATCTATACATGTGAAGATCAAAGAGGCCCAAGAATATGATGTAGAGTTACAAAAGAAGTTGCAAAATGTTCCTGAATTCAACCGTGATTGTGATGGGATAATAAGGTTCAAAAATCGGGTTTGTGTTCCTCCCATCCAAGAATTAATGAAGGAAATACTGGGTGAGGCTCATAGTTCTTCATTATCTATTCATCCTAGAAGCACGAAGATGTATAGGGACCTGAAAGAGTACTTATGGTGGGATGGAATGAAAAGAGATGCTGTTGAATATGTCTCTCGATTCTTGGTTTGTCATCAAGTTAATGCTATGAGACAGAAGTCTAAAAGGATGTTACAACCATTAACCATACCCGAATTGAAATGAGAAAACATCACTATGGACCTTTTCATCGGATATTCTAAAACATCCAAAGGCAATAATGCTATCTGGGTCATAGTTGATCGTCTTACGAAGTCGCCACACTTCATTGCTATAAGAGAATATTTCTCTCCGGATCAGCTTGCCATGATATATGTAAAGGAAGTGGTAATATTTCATAGAGTACCACTTTCCATTATATCTGATCGGGATCTGAGGTTTACCTTGATGTTTTGGTGAAGCCTTCAGCATACTCTAGATACAGAGTTGAGTTTCAGCACTGCTTATCATCCTTAGATAGACGGTCAGTCTGGGAGGACAATTAAAACTCTAGAAGACATGTTGAGATCTTGATCTATGGATTTGAAATTTTTTTGGGATCAACACCTACTTTGGTGGAATTTTTTTATAATAATAGCTTTCACTCCAGTATTTAGATGGCTCCTTATGATCACTATATGGAAAGAAATGCAGACCTCCAACTTGCTGGGATGAAGTTGGGGAAAGAAAGCTATTAGGTCCCTATCTTATTGATGAGATGGAAAAAAAGGTCAGATCTATTCAACAACACATAAGAGCAGCTCAGAGTCAAAAAAAAAGTTATGTCGACAACCGAAGAAAATACCTAGAGTTTGAAGTTAGTGATAAAGTGTTCTTAGAAATATCTCCTTGGAAGAGAGTAATGAGATTTGAAAAGAAGGGAAAGCTGAACCCTAGGTATATCGGTCATTTTGAAATACTGGATCGTATTGGTAAGGTGGCTTACCGATTGGCGCTTCCACCGAATCTCTCTCAAGTTCATGATGTGTTCTGTTTATCTCTCCTGAGAAAGTACAGACCCAATCTATTACATGTACTAAGCTCAGAAGTTGTACCGCTGGAGCAAGATATTTCTTATGAAGAATAGCCGATAGAGATTCTGGATCATAGCGAAAAGTTATAAAATAAAATACCACTTTCTTTGTGAAATTTTTATGTAGGAACCACCAATTATAAGAAGCTACATGGGAGTTTGAGGATATGATGAGGGAGAGGTATCCTCATCTGTTTGTTACGAAGTGACGAATTTCGAGGGAGAAATTCATTTTAAGGGGGGTAGAATGTAATACCCTGGTATTTTATGAGATGTATATTTTTTTATGTTATATACAACATCAACGAAATCTTTCACTGCACACAACACTTTCTTGGCTTGTGTTACATGCAATCGCGACCTTCCTCGACAGCGTGTGTAGAACGCAATACCTGATTTCACTAAACAACGATATATTGTTATAATATTATTATGGAATAGCCGTTATGAATAGTATTTAATACATTTTTCATTTTATATCATTATTATTCATCATAAATATTTTCCAGAACTGGTTATGAGAACAAAATAATTTTTTCGGGTAAAATAAGTAATTTTTTTAAAAATGCAGTTTTGCCGCCTTTTGATGGGGCACCAATTTTAAATCTAGTTTTTGACATTTTTATAAGTTCAATTTGACAAAATAAAATTCTTCCTTTGAATCAAGATTTAAAAATTTAATTAGGATAAATTTTTCATATTATTCTGATAACTTTCATATTTTAATGAATAGTAAAAACACATTATATTCTAACTAAAAACAATTTTTTTCATCGTAACAATTTATATTGTTATATTATCTTTATAATCGGTTTTAAAGTGTAATTATAATATATTTTTACCATTTAATCAAATTTTAGTCATTTGAATTAATTTCACTTTGAAATTGGACATAAACAAGTGTTGATCTCTTGATAGTTACTATTTCTTAAAAACACACTATTTGTTTTGACAACGAGAATTACTTTTAAAATTAATTAATTCCACTTCTATGTTTTGAATTTGAAAATATAGAAATATTTTTTGAATTCGGAATATCAAATATAGCTTAGGCTGAATTTTTGGTATTTTTCAGAAAAACTTCAATTTTTGATGAATAGTGAAACCACATAGTGGTAGTTACAAAACCGACTCTTTCATTTAAATGAAATTTTACCACTTTTGTGAATTGAATTCGAAAAATCCAACATACATGGTTGTTATCAAAAAGTAAAATGTGGTTTAATAAGATGAAAATAATTCTTGGTGAATAGTAACTTTTGACTTTTATTTACTACAGTTAAAGGTAAATACGGTAATTCAAGGTTAAAAGAAAATTATAATAATTCAGAATTACCTTAACACTTTCCCTTACCTTATTGGATGAGTATTGGCCGACCATGGGCATCCTTGGGTCGATTTTGGGACCCCATTGAGCTATTTGGTAGTGATAATGACAATTTGGATTAATTAATTTAATGTAAAGACAAAATTGACATTAACAACAATATTTTAGTAAATAATTTTATAAGGAGTTATATAAATTATCTTTTCAACTATAAATATTTATTGGAAAGCTAAAAATATTTCCTACATGGTGGTTTTTTTATAATTTTTAGACATCAAATAAATTAAATTATTTATGACACAAAAATGATGCAGTATTTACCTCGTTAATAAATGATTTAAATAAATAAGATTATAATGATTAAAATATTATCCAAAACATGTCAAATTCTGATTGGATGATTTTATTTCGACCATGAGTCATCCTATCTTCATCTTTAATTATTTTTGGACCTTTTGTAACTAATGATAAGTTTATAATAAAATAATATTTTCACACTTTCCAAAGGTGCCCCTCTCCTCCCTTATAAAAGGGCACCTCCTCCCTCTCCACTTTACACAACTTTGAGCCTTCAAGCTCGTCCATACCCTGCCTATTAATCTTCTCAACACCCCTAGTAATATTCTAGAGGTCCTGGTATTCTTCAAAGACCAATATTAGTGTCTTATGAGGAGGTTTCAAAGAGACACGTCAAAGAAGAGGTAATATCCGTTACCGATTCTTTCAAATATATTTCTTCTTCTACTTCCTCTTATTTAGTTGTTTCATTATGAAGTAATAAAATTAGTATCACTCATATACATATATGTTATTATAAATATGAAACAACCCTATTTCACCTTATATCCATCCTACGGAAAATGAAATCACCGCACGTGCGTACGTACGGAATACCGTCTCCACGTCGTGGTGTAATCTGTTTTCCACCACCACCTTACTTGGATGGGTATAATGGTGTAAATAATGACTATATATAATTATTGTAAAGTGATATTGATTCTGAAATAGTATACATACACTTCAATACAATTCCACGATCATGGGAACGATATCATCGCGCGTGCGTACGTACGGCCTGCCGTCTCCACGATCTGATGCGACTCATTCTACATGATCTTCAATGAATAGTGATTATATAAATGAATTTAATTAATAAATATGATATATATTACACTAATAATATTCTGTAAATGTGGTATCTATAACCTTAAAATAAGAATAATAATTTATTCGAAAAAACAAGCCTAAGATTATAAAGCAATGAACACCCGAATAACAAGTAGCAATGAAATATTACTAATAAGAAGATAAGAATATGACCGTATATGATATCATAACAATGAATATGATTCCTTAATAAGTCAATGACATTATTTAAATCATTATACAGGAGGTTCAGATAAGTACGAAGCAAATCAGACCTAAGGTAATGGAAAATCTCGCAAATTTCATTTTTATCCGAGATTGTTTATACTTCAGAATTTACTGGGGAATATTTATCATCCACATCAATGTTTCCTCAATATGTAATATTATTTCTATCCTCATAAAAATGTTTAAATCCACTTTTACCCTTCGGTGAGTAAAAGATATTAAATGAATCTTTTGTCATTTTTAATATGAGGTACTTTTTGACTTTTCCAGTGAAAGTATGAGATGAATCTTTTTTTAACTTATAAGGCATGAATGGATTTTTATGATTTCATAGAAAATTATTTCCATGAATCTTCCTTTAAATGTTTTCAAGTTTATTTTTAATCTACATCTTTTAGTTTAAAATTGTATGACATGATAAGAAAGGTAAAAAAAATTTGAAGTAGAAATGATATTTTCTTCTAGAATGGAGTTCAAGTGTTTTATCAAAATTATTTTCCATCTAAGATAATATTGGGTGCTATTTATATCGCTATTTTTATAGTTATTTGATTATGTTATGATCGAATTAATTTTATGATTTCCTTTTATCTTATATAGCTTATGTTATGATTGCATAATATTTAAGAATTCCATTTTTATTACATGGGTTATGCTATGATTTATGATTTTTTGGAACACATAAGAATGGATTAATTATGAGATTGGTGGGACCTATATCTTCCTCCAATGCATTGGGTAATGATTTATATCTCATGATATAGACATGGATCGAATGATAATTTAATCTGGTTCAGTGATATAGGACTGGAATGAGGAGTGAACTCGGTTCAGTAATGGACTTTGTCTACTATGATTGTCTTGGAAAATAGCCTTGACTAATATGAAATTATTTTCTATGATTATGTGTGTATGCCACAAAGTTTCATGTTTTATGTTATGATTATTGGGATTTCATTTCACTACTATGATTTATCCCATGTTATGATATTATAATCTCTTTTGCAGTTTAATATTTTTGAAATGTTAAGTTCTTATGAATATGATATGATTGATATTTCTTTTGTTTACCCTTGCTGAGAATTTGAGCTCACCCTTTTGTATGTTTTCTTTTTCCCAGGTCAGGAAGAAGGGTATAAATTTGGATATGCCAAAAGGGAATCTAGATACGATGAAATAAACGGGAGAAAATGTAGATGATTTATAAACCGGTTGTTTATGTTTCCCAGTTTCTAAACACACTATACCTATATGGTCTTATAATGTTTTTGTTATATGTTGTAATAATTATGCTTCAATTCTGAATTAATAACCATGTATGTAAATTATGGGTCATTATACATCTCACCACATTTAAAACACGTTATGGTTTTCTTATTATAATTAATATTACTGTCATTGAATTTTTTTTCATTATAATATCGATCTGTTTTTCCAAAAATACTATATCCAAAACACATCCCAAATTTGTTAAGACATTCCCTGGGATTATTTTCACCAAACATCCCATAAACTGGAAACTGAATTTTCATACCTTCATATTTATTTAATTGATTGTTAACCCTCACATTCTATCTATACCTCTTCTTCTTGTTGTTTTCAAAGTACACACGATCATCATAAAACTACATTTCTGCCTTTCCAACACATCAAACAATTTTTTCATAAATTTTGAATTCACAGGATTCCATATCCCTTCAGTATCATGCCATTAATCCTGGGTAAAAAACAATTGATTTTACTATAATATCTTGAATGGGATTTGGAGAAAACCTCAACAATCGGGTGAAGTTTAATTCAAAAATCCTCACTGAGACTTCCTCTATTTGTTGGAATTTAATAAATTGGTTTTCCATCCTATGTAAACCCACCTTAGGAAAGTAATTAAGCAAATGATTTTTAAATTCTTCCCATTCTAAAGAATCAATATCCTCACTATCCCTGATATTATTGACCATTTACCACCACTGGTCAGCTTCACATTCAAAAAGATAAATAGAAATACTGAACTTTTGATTATTTGAACA
Source organism: Viscum album (assembly GCA_963277665.1). Classification (NCBI taxonomy): domain Eukaryota; kingdom Viridiplantae; phylum Streptophyta; class Magnoliopsida; order Santalales; family Viscaceae; genus Viscum; species Viscum album. Next base: position 2,022,148,631 of record OY728137.1, on the reverse strand, counting down.
CACCATGATGTTGAGTTTCTTTCCAAAGTTTTTAATCCATCCTTTAGTAGCTACTACTTCAGTAGCTCCCTTGAAAGTAGGAGGTAGTTCCCTTATAAAATGGTCCACTATCTTCATGTTCATTTATGGTAGTTTTGGATGTTCTATTTCATGGATTCCACTGCCATTTATATCCTATATCAGATGTTCTATTACAGTGAAAAACATCATGGTTCCAATCAACACCATTCCAGGTGGTGGATTTGGAAAGATATCATCCCCACAGTTACTTCATACATATGCTTCCCTATTTATTATATGGAAACCCATTATAGAAAAATATTAGATTAATAAACATATAAATCAACACATTAGATATCATTTAAAATTAAAAAAGTGTTAAAAATCATTTACAGTTTTCTATTAACCTCATCTTAACCCCTAAGGTTATATAAACTGTTCTCTGATACTAACTATAAGGACTTGCTAATAAAAATTACATAATCTAGTAAATTCATATGAATTCATTTATTTACATTCCCAAAGATCTTTCCTGTTTATAGTTTCAAAAAATAAGGACATAATTCATTCATATTAACCAAAACTCATACAATATGGGTACTACTAAAATATTATCAAATCCTTCCATAATAGATTAGTTTTTAATATAAACATGGAATCCTTTAATGAAATGTCTTCACAAAATTCATCATGGGTTCTACTTTTCCCTTAACCATCCACAAACCCTATAAAAAAAATTAAAACATGGTATTTTCAAAAAAAAAATGATAATTAAAGGTCATAAAAAGGACAAAACCCAATCATATATGAATACTTATAAGCCTATGAAATCATTTTAACAAATACATACTTCTCACCCAAATAAGTATCATAAAGTTACATTGTAAAAATAAGAGATTTATATAAAACATAAATAATACTGTAAATATAAATTGGTGAATAACATAGTTCAGATTATAACCCTCATGGATATCATATGATTTGTAACACTCATGTCTACCTAACAATGTACCCTCGCAGCTAACTTTTGGTGTAACTGTCAGAGTTATAATTGGAGTAACCATAGAGTCGATGTCTAACATAAACATACCCAATAAATCGAAGAGATATATAGGTCCCACACTTCATTGTAATCAATTACAAATATCTGGAATATATCATAAATCAAGAATTCATGCATCATAAAAAACAATATTTTTAAATTTTGTACAACATTAAAAGAGGATTTTAAAGAAAAGTCTCGTACAAATATCATATAATTGAAGTGAGAATTGATAAAAAAAATTCATATGTGTATAAACTATAAATACCCATAATAAAACATAATATAATAGAAATTCATTTCACATACAATCTCAGTACCACATAATCAATGAAGTAGAATATTAACCCAAGGAATGGAAATTGGATTAAGAATTCCCTTAACTTTGGTTCATCTTAATTCAATCATGTTAAAAAGTAAAGTATTATGGTTTAAAGAGTGTTATTAATATATTACAAGTTCATATTAATATTTATAATTACTAATATGATATTCCTATAACATATTTTCACCCATTTGTTAATAATATTATGTTATTTTCATTGTATGAGTAGTATTAATTTCATGGTTTCTATGGTTGGATTATTAAGGATTTTCTTATCGAATGGAAGAAAAACTATATAAGTTGAATGGAATGGGGTTAATATGTTTAAAAATTTTAAATTATTCCATCAATCATTTTTTTCTGATACGAGGATGAATCATTAGATAATACATTAATGAAAATGATTTAATTAATTTTGGATTTTTTTTACGATCATCAAAAAATTATATCATTTTATTCAATATCAAGTTTTTATATTGGTTTCGGAACATAAAATAACTTATAATATGTATAATAAAATATTATTTAACCATAATAATGGTATTATGATCATACATGATGGTGTTAAAGAAAAATGAAAGTGTATCATCCATGATGGTGGTAAATTGACACATCGTAAATGATGTTCTCATTTCTATAATGAAAGGTATCAGAGAATAAGTTTTATGATTACTTTTTTCCATCAACATGATGTAATTATATTATATATAAGATAATGATGTTTTTATTTAACTTGGATAAGGGTAGGTGAATAGAGTATAATAAAATAATTGAAATTAAAATAAAAGAAAAAGAAAGAAGATTGTACCTCTTGAATTATCCTCATTGAGAACCTTCTTAAGGCCCTTGGGGGTGAGACCATGAGTTCTTGGACATGGTAAAGAGTCATGGAAATTTAATTGGATATAAATTATATACGATAAAAGGCTTTTATGTTTGAATAGAATAGGTGGTTAGGTTTGGGATTTATAGTAGAGGATATGTGTGTTTTCTAATTATTATATTCATTAGTTTACTAATTTGCCTCAAGAGTATTAATAGTTTGAGAATTATCACATAGTATATTAAAATAATGAAGTAGAGTTCAATATTTTGATCTTACATTATCCTCACATCATGCATGACTTAATAATTCATGAATTTGATAAATAACATTAATTATTGTATTTCATTATTCACTAAAAATTCAACTAATTTAGAAAGATCCCAAAAAATCACCCTAACAATTCTTCAATATGTAGAATTAAAAGAAGAACTCCATCTTTTGAAAAATAATTTTTGATATAAGATAATTTTAATTATCAATTAAAATCATAATTTTTTCTAAAAATACCAATTTTGAAACTATACCTGATTATATAACACTTTGAAGAATTAAATAAGTTCTTATAAAATTATATTACAACCAAAAAACAAAAATATATTTATTTATTTATGAATATATTTTGGGAAAATATAGTTTCCTTTATAACATTAAATTAATAATAAAATTTTAATTGAATATTTATTAATTACAAAAATACCAACACTTAATTTATAATTTTCAAAAAAAAGTATTTACAAGTTCAAGGATATAAATATATCACATTTTTTCTTATAATATATATAAATTTTATTTTAAATTTATTTAGTGAAGTTACTATTCTATTCGCTGGTTTAATATTCCTAATGTTCATGTAACAATTCCTAATGTTGGGTTACTATTTCATTAGTTTAAATTCCATAATTTATATAAATTCATTTATAATGAATTAAACAACTAAATACTATAATGAAAACAAATTATTTTATAAATACCCGGGTCACTAAATTCTCCCTACCATCTATAAATTGTGTCCGCTCAATTTTAATTTACATCATAAATAAAAGAGGATACCTTTTCCTCATAACATTTTTAGATTTATGTGTTTCTTCATCAATGTTGTGGTTTCTCAAATAAAAACAGAACCTGGTGAACTAACTTATTCTGACACACATTCTCTCTAGGATCCAGAATCTGAATAGGATTATCTACATAGGAAATTTTCTTTATTAACTGAACTAATTCTTTGCTCCAAACATGAGATGAATCTGTAACATAATTTATTAACATTATAATATGAAAAAAATTGCATAGCTAAGATAAACTCATAGGTGAAGCTACTTGTTAGGTTCCTAGACCAACTTTATCGAGGATTTCATAAGGTCCAATGAACTATGGAATTATCTTTCCTTTATTACCAAAATGCTTAATAGTTTTCCTAGGTAAAATTATAAGAGAAACTTGATCACAAACCTCAAAAGAAAATTATGTATTCTTATTATCTGCATAACTTTCCAGTCTTCTTTGAGTTGTCCTCATGTGTTTCTGGATCATCTTCACTTCCTCAGCCACTTCCACTACTAATTCTAGTCCCATCAAATTTCATTACATGACTTCATCCTAAATAGAAAGAGTTTGACCCTGATTTCTATATAATGCCTCAAAATGTTTCATATGTATACTATAATTAAATATTTCATTATATGAAAACTCAAATAAAGAAAAAATGTTGACCCAAACTTCAATGGTATTCTGTTGAACAAGCTTGAATCATATCCTCCAATGTCTGAATTTTTTGCTCAATTTGTTCATCTGAGTTAATATAAAAATAAGTACAAAAATATAATTTTTTTTGCAATGAATTATAAAGTCCCTTTAAATAGTTATAACTGAACATGGGATCTAGGTCAATTACAATGGATAGATGAACTCCATGTTATCAGAAAATACATTTACAGTATAGTCATTAAATCTGATCTAAAGAAATAATATCTTGAATATGAGGTAATTGTGATGATTTATTTAGTATTTTAACAATAACCCAAATTGAATTGTTACCTCTAGTAGTCTTATATAGTCCAACCATGAAGTCTATGGATATATTTTCCAATTTTTACTCTAGCCCTAGAAAAGTCAAAAGCATCCCCTTTGGTATTTGTCTCCCTTATTTGACATGTTGAGAAGTAAAATATTAGATTGTAAAATATGAAATATCTATTTTCATCCAATTACAATAGTAATACTCTGAAAGGTCTCTATACATATTAGTACTTGTAGAATGAAATAAAAATAGAGATTTATGAGATTCACATAGCGATTATTTCTTCAGCTGGGAATCATAATGCAAACGCAATCTCTTTCGAAATCATGATACAAAATATTTATCAATTTTAAATTAAGGAAACTTACCCATTTTAACAAATTCAATATTTTTTTGTAACTCATTTTCATCCTTCCATGATTTCTTAATTCTATATTATAAAGATTCATGTCGTAATAGCTGAAATAAAACAAAAGAATTTCTTACACCAACAACATCCACACCAAAATTCCTTAAATCATTAATATTGGGGTCATGTTCCAAATATAACATGGTTAATATAGCATGATTTTTTCTAATAAAGGAATCCACCACTTTGGTTTCTTTTCCAGGATAGTAATAGATTGTGCGATCATAATCCTTTATCAGTTCATGTTATCTTCTCTACATCATGTTTAATTCCGTCTGAGTAAATATATACTCAAAATTTTTATGATTATTATATATTTCACATTTGGATTCATATAAATGATTCCACTCATGTATATTGATTTTTTCATGTATTTTAATAATTTTATAACTTAGTCTTAATTAATTAGTTTAATAATTTTTTATATTTTTAGTTTATTTTTGTTGTTGTGTAGTAATTTAGATATTTTTATAATTTTTAGTTAATTTCTATACTTATATTAGTAATTTATTATTTTTATTCATTATATTAATTTTTTATATTATATTTAAAATATATTATTATTACTAGTTTCACTAATTATTGTTTAGTTTATTTTATTAATTTTTGTTATTATGTATATATTTTAATTCTCTATTTGTATTTTATTTTATTTCATTATTTTTATAGTATTAAAAACAAAGTATCCTTTTATTAGTTTACTATTTTTATATTTAATATTATAGTATCTATTTACATGAGCATTATTTTTTAGTTCTAATTTTATTATAATTATTTTTATTATTTTTATCTAACATTAAATATTTAGATAATTGTTTTCTTTCAATTTTAATTTGAAATGTAGTTTCACTTTGATATTATTTTTTTATTATTTATTTATTATTGTTATTATTTTTCTCTCTCCACCACTTCCCCTAACTACCCACGCACCACCCAACTTTCCCTCTAACTACCCACGTCACCCCTCCCCATTTTTCTCCATTTTTCTCTCTCCAATCCCCCCAATCCCTTACCCTTACCTCTCTCCAATCCTCTCCCCCACTCACACCCAAAAGATCCCCCTATTTCCACTACATGCCTCCCCTTTACCCGCTCCCATTCCCTCACACCCAAAAATAATCCATCTCTATCAAATTACCTCTCATCCATATCCCGACTACCCGCCTACCCACTGCCCCAATGTTTTTTCCCCACTTATCCTCCATCGGCCACCCCCCGACTGCTTCCCCAGCTCCACGCACGTCGCACCACCTTACCCCCGCTTCTCTCCCTGCCGCTGCCCCTCCTAACCCGCTGCCACCCCACTCTCCACTCACCCAGCACCCCTATCCCCTAAACCCAGCTGCCCCTCTCCTCACCCGACACTCTCTCCACTCGGCCCACCCTTCTAACCCCTACCTAGCCATCGTTCCCCCGATATATAGGTGCGAAACAGGACACCACCATCACCGGAATCCTCGGATTCTCATCACAACAGTCAGCGACTAGGCCTTCTCCATTACAGAAGGGTGGTTCAAGCACATTATCGACGTATACAGAGGTTTACATTGTTTGTCGGAGATTGACGTCGCACAACGAGAGCGAGCGGAGATCAGATCATATTTTTAGCAGCGCGGTGGTTTGATTCGGGTGTGACATCATCGAATGCATGGAGCAGACCAATGGTTATTATTTTAAGATCATTGATGGCGTCTCACAGTGACCATAACAATGACACAGGCACGATGATATCTTCTATTTATTAGTTTATGTGTAGTTTCATCATTATGGCGGGCTAATTAATTGGTGTCAGAGTTGTGATAAATGTGATGGTGAATGCATGTCTTTAATTTATTCTTATGTTTGATTTCCTTTTAAATTAATTTTAATTGGATGTTTATTTAATTGATTATACTTGCGTTGAAATTAATTTTCATTTGGGCACTGCACACATGCTTTGGTACCCGTTCGTTTGATACCTAATATGAAATCACAAAGGAGAGTTCATCAATGAATTTATTTATTCAGAATTCGATCAAGTGCACGGGAGAATTCTGAATAAATAAATATATTAATTGAAAAATTAATATTTTGTGTGTGCTCTTCTCCATACTTGTGTGAGTGATACTGAATATGTGATATCATGTGAGCGAACCCGAAGCAGGTAGATAAATTGACTTTGTGAGAAACGGATTTTCGTATTTCACCAAGTGATTCAGTGCTATAATGATGCACAAATTATTCTTCAGGACAGAGAACGAAATGAAGGGTAATTTGTGTAAACATTAGAATATTGTCCAACATTAGAGAATGAGACCAGATTGTATTTTGATTAAATTTTGAATCGTTGATAATTGAATAAATAAATATTCAAATGTGGGAATTAAATAATTGACATTTCATGCACTTTAACAGATGTCACGACTCTGAAACATCCATCCCTGCTATTTTCTTTCATAACATAGTTCACTTAGATAGTTTTAGTTAATTTAAATAGTCATTTTTAAAATAGTCATTTAGTTTTTAGAACATAGTTGTTAATCACACAATTAAAGCCCATATGCTTTAACATTCCTCCAAAAGGACATTTCTAGTGTCTACTCACATTCTCTCTATGGTTCGACCCTGCTTGCCACTTCTACAGTAGTTAGTAGGTAAATTAATATTGCAGGTTTACACTCATTGCGATGCACGTTCCAAATTTCTTGTGCTGTTTCAGGGGAGAATATAGCATTAGGAGTTCCTTTAAAAGAGTGATTTAGGTAAAAAAAACTAAAAAAACAGTTCACTACTCTAGGAATTTCTTATTATAGAGATTTTCAAGACAGCCAGAATTTCAAAATGACGTGGCCCGCACCATACAATTACAACCAGTATCCGCCCTCTGCAGCCCCGACTCAAGGTATGGCGTATAATGATTCACCACACATGAGATATCCAGGCAATACCGTTTATTTCAATGATATTTATTCAAGTCCATGCTATGATACATATGAGAATAATTATACATTATATGAAACATGTCCTTATACTTCTGTTGATCATTTTCAAAGTCAACGCATTCCTGAAAATTTAGAACTTGAAAATTCATTTCAAACAAATGATTAAATAATTGATCACATGTTGTATTGTTCTATAACTGAGACAAATAAGAGGTTTGAACATCAAGATGTACATAATGCAAAAGTGATTTTCTCAAAAAAGGATCTAGAAAATAAATTAAAGAATTTAATAAATCAAATGAATCATATTTCTGAACAATCTATGTCATTACCCCTTGATGTTCTAATTCAAAACAATTCTTTTGAGGATAGTGCAATAGAGGTTCCATTTGAACAACATCCATGTACTGAGTCTGATAGTGAGATTGATCTTCCTTCTTGTCATAAAATTGATGACTCCCCTCCATCACAAAATAATTCTTCCAATCCAATCACATTTGAAGAATATGAGAGTTTGTTCTTCCACCCTATTGAACATAATGGACCCTTGGAAAATGTGATTTCATGTCCTTCTTCTATGAATTCACAACACAGTCATCCCAAAGTGAAAAATAACACATTAAATGTCTATCAAATTGCACATTTTGATGATGAAGAGGACATTGAACTAGGACCATTATTTACCATGATAGATTCAAAATTGAACCAAGAGATAATAGAATTCCACATTGAACAGGACATCACTTTAAATGTTATTGAATCACCTCTTTCTGAAAATCTTTGTGAGTCTGAAAATTTTTCTAAAATGGAGACATCTGAATATTTTTTGGAGTTGGAGAATCAATCAGCATTGGTGGTAGAGAACACTCATAATTTTCTAGAAACAATGGGAGAATGGGACTACATGGAGGATCCTGAGTTTTTGGTGAAACATGTACCAACAGAGAAATATGATGAGGGCGATATAGAAGAAAATACGGAAAAAGATTTCATTCTTGAAACAATGGAGTCATCTTCTCCAACAAATCCTGCGCCACTTGCTCCATGCGTCGAGGTTAAAAACACTTCACTTGAAATACCCACATATGCTAACAATATTTTTTACCTTGGAACAATCAATAAAACCATCAAGCATGAATTGAGTTGGAAACCAGTTGATTTCCCTCTGCTAGTGGTTGTGTGTGAAAATGAATTTGGATAAATCATCAACTCAGATACTAAATTCAATGATGTGATTTATATAAGTCTACCACTGAAGGTGTCTCGTAAAGGTAACTTTTCACCTGTGCACATTCATAGAGGTAATCTTATTAATCTTTCGGTTGATGACTTTTTTCACAAAATTCAATTATTCGAGGAGTCTTTATTCAAGTGAGGTATATTCGTTCCCTTGTGAGTTTTCATATTTTCGTTTCATTCCGCACATCTATTTTTATAACATGATCCATTGATATATTGTGCATCTTGGAGGGTAAAATCATATTCAATGAATGGATTCCACAATCCTACTGAAAAAGAAGCAGATGCATGGTTTACATTTCTGTTCGATCCTGGTGGAGTTTCAACAATGTCTGGCTGAAGATGATGTAAACATAGCGCTCAATGGGAGGCAACCCATCATTTTTTTGTTTTCTTTTCATATCATTTAATCTCATATCATTTAGTTTTTTTAAAGATAAAATAAAATTAAAAGGCATCCATTTACCAAAATCTGTTTTCTCATGGAACTACAGTGGATTTAAATTCAACATAAATATTTTTATCATCCACATTCTTTTGATTATTGTGTGACATCATTGATATGATGCGAGTTTGTGCTGTCAATGTGTAGGTTTTATAGGTATACCATTTTTGGATCTTCATCGGATATAAACAGCCTCTCCACGTCAATCTGCACTTACACAGGGATGTGTTTTATCCTTTGCATATTTTATACTTCCAAAAAAAACAATGTAAATTAACAAAAAAAGAAAATTTTGGACAAAAAACAAACATACCTGTCATTGATGAAGACACATGAAATATACTCTATTTTTGTTGCAACACAGTCGGGAACATACCGCTTGTGTCCCTAGGAAGTTTTTGAACCTGATTCTTGTTTGGAATTCTTTGATATTTGATCTCATGACTTACATTATAGCTGATATTATTTCATGCTTCAAAAATGTTTTTCAAAAAACATGTGTTTTGTTTGAGACACTTATTTCACTCATGCTCATCTGTGTTGTCTAACATTACATTTCCATACCCGTGAGGACTCTGAGCCATTTTACAATCATCTCTTATTTCTCTTTTTCTTGAGGGAATATCAACCATGTTTTTTCTGCTGGAACTTGCCATGTTTTTACATCAAAGTGATAGGAATTTTTGAAAGTTGCACTAAAATGATCGAGGAATTTGTTTGATTATTCATGACCATTGACCCACTGAGCCACCGATACATTTTCTCCATCGTATAGCCCTTAGAATCCATGAAGGATCCTTTTAGGATAAGCCCAAGTCGATACCCTTCCCTACAAACACCTTGAAATTTTCATGATAATTTTCAATCTAATTGTGGGGGAGAGATTTACTCATAGAGAGGGTTCTTCAAGGGGTAGTGAGTCATTTGATGTACATGGATCGACATTCTCTCATCCTGATAAGATGTGTTATATTTCACAGTAGCCACATTCATTGCATGTGTTTTAATATAGGAATATAGAATCCTTTTGGTTCCAACAATGAGTACATTGGTGGTCATTGCGCGGTAACCCTTGACTTTGGGGACACCTATAAAAGTGATGATCCATTACTCTTAGAACTAGAGAGTTTTCTATATGACCTACCTTCATTGAGCTGTTACGGCATATAGGATACTTGTGTACCATTGTTTGGGATTATTGTCTGACATTTATTTCATTGGGTTTTTGAGTTGATACTCACCGGTTTTTCCTGACCATATTATTTGAGTGAGTTGTGTTTAAAAGAGAGAAAGAGAGAGAGAGAGAGAGAGAGAGAGAGCACAACATTGTATTATCATATGCTTGGGGACAAGAAATGTTTTAACTGTGGGGGAGCGAGAGTTTGAGGGAGACATTTGGATTGACTTATCATGCATTTATTTCAAGATTCAACCCTCCTTTTTACCAAAAAGATGTCAATTTTTTTAACCCACCGTCCCACAACTTCAGAAACATTTGAACCTCATGTAATGCCTTTGATGATTGGTGAATTCTTTTGATTTCCACTAGTGGAGATGTGAAATTCATGGCAAGCCTATGGTAAGCATGCATGTGTACTAGAAGTGAGCATGACTTTGATCAAATATTTTCTAAGAGATGAGATTGATGGAGAGGTAGGTCACATAATACATGAGTGCACATACTTGTTTTGAAAAGAATGCCAGTGAAGGAAAAATTGATTTTGAAAATTTAAGTATTAAATGAAGCAAGATATTTTATGAGGAAAGAGAATGAAAATTTTTGAACTTGTAATTGTGATGTTTGGATTTGTCTACGGGATAACTTGTGTTTTATTTTGGATTGTTTTTCCCAGGAGTGAAAAATTTTAAGTGTGGGGGAGTTTATGTATATGGATTTTTCCAAGTATTTTAATAATTTTCAAACTTAGTTTTCATTAATTAGATTAATCATTTTTTTTATTTTTAGTTTATTTTTTGTATTTTTGTAGTAATTTAGATTTTTTTATAATTTTTAGTTAATTTATATACTTATATTAGTAATTTATTATTTTTATTAGTTATATTAATTTTATATATTATATTTAAATTATATTATTATTATTATTTTCACTAATTATAGTTTAGTTTATTTTATTAATATTTATTAGTATATATATATTTTAATTCTCTATTTTTATTTTATTTTATTCCATTATTTTTATAGTAATAATAACATTGTATCTTTTCATTAGTTTACTATTTTTATATTTAATAGTATAATATCTAATTACATGTGCATTAATTTTTAGTTATAATTTTATTATTATTATTATTATCTAACATTAAATATTTAGATAAATGTTTTCTTTTAATTTGAATTTGAAATTTAGATTTCACCTTGATTTTATTTTTTTATTATTTATTTATTGTTGTTTTTATTTTTCTCTCTCCACCACTTCCCCTAACTACCCACGCACCACCCCACTTTCCCTCTAACTACCCACGTCACCCCACCCCATTTTCTCCATTTTTCTCTCTCCAATCCCCCCAATCCATCATCCCCTACCTCTCTACAATCCCCCCAATCCTTTACCCCTACCTCTCTCCAATCATCTCCCCCACTCATGCCCAAAAGATCCTCCTATTTCCCTTACTCGCCTCCCCTTTACCCGCTCCCATTCCCTCATGCACCAAAATATTCCCTCTCTCTCTAATTACCTCCCCTCCCCATCCTGCCTACCCGCCTACCCACTGCCCCATTGTTTTTCTTTTTTTTTCAACTTATCTTCCATCGGCCACCCCACGGACGTTTCCCCAGCTCCACGCACACCGCACGCCGCACCCCCTTACCCCCGCTCCTCTCCCCGCTGCTGCCCCTCCAAACCCGCTGCCACCCCACTCTCCACTCACCTAGCACCCCTATCCCATGAACCCAGTCACCCCTCTCCTCACCAGACCCTCTCTCCACTCAGCCCACCCTTCTAACCCATGCCTAACCTTCCTTCCCCCACTACGTAGGTGTGAAACAGGACACCATCAACATCGGCATCCTCGGCTTCGCATCACAGCAGTCAGCGACCACGACTTCTCCATTCCAGAAGGGTCGTTCGGGCACATTGTCGATGTACGCATAGGTTCTCTTTGGTTGCTGGAGATTGACGTTGCACGGCGAGAGAGAGCGGATATCAGATCATATTTTCAGTGGCGTGGTGGTTTGATTCGAGTGTGACGTCATCGAATGCATGGAGCAGAGTGATGGTTATTATTTTGCGATCATTGACGGCATCCCGCAGTGACCATAACAACGACACAAGCTTGATGATATCTTCTATTTATTATTTTATGGGTCGTGTCATCATGATGGTGGGCTAATTCATTGGTGTCGGAGTTGTGATAAAAGTGATGGTGAATTCATTTCTTTAATTTATTCCTTTGTTTGATTGCCTTTTAAATTAATTTTAATTGGATTTCTATTTAATTAATTATATATTCTTTGAAATTAATTGTCATTTGGGATCTGCACACATGATTTGGTACCCGTTCATGTGATACCTAATAAGTAATCCTGAACGAGAGTTCATTAATGAATTTATTTATTCGGAATTCGATCATGCACTCGGGCGAATTCTGAATAAATAAATATATTAATTGAAAAATTAATATTTTGTGTGTCTTCTTTTTCAAACTTGTGTGAGTGATATTGAATAAGTTATATAATGTGAGAAAACTCGACGCAGGTATATACTTCGACATTGTGAGAAACGGGTCATTGTATTTCACCAAGTGATTCAGTTCTATAATGACGTGCAAATTATTCTTCAGGACAGAGAATGAAATGAAGGGTAATTTGTGTAAACATTAGAATATTGTCTAACATTAGAGAATGAGACCAGATAGTATTTTGATTAAATTGTGAATCGGTGATAATTTAATAAATAAATATTCAAATGTGGGAATTAAATAACTGACATTGCATGCACTAGAATAGACATCATGACTCTGACACTTCCATCTCTACCAGTTTCTTTCATAACTTAGTTCACTTAGATAGTTTTAGTTAATTTAAATAGTAATTTTTAAAATATTCATTTTGTTTTTAGAACATAGTTGTTAATCACACAATTAAATCTCATCTTCCTGAACATTCCTCCAAAAGGTCATTTCTATTGTCTACTCACATTCTCTATGTGGTTCGACCCTGCTCGCCACTTCTATAGTAGTTAGTATGTAAATAAATATTGCAAATTTGCATGCATTGCGACACGCATTCCAGCCACCAAATTTTCAAAGAAAAAACCACATATTCTAATTCCAAATCATGTGTCAGATAATTTAATTCATAATATTTTATTTTTCATGAAGCATAAGTAATTACCTGATCATTATGCATCAAAACACAACCAAGTCCCATTCATGGAGAATCCTTGTAGATGAAAAGGTCTCCTTTTCTAGAAGGCTGGTCCAGAACTAGATTTTTTACCAATCTCTTCTTCAGTGACTGAAAACAAACATCACATTCTTTTTTACAAATAAATTTAACCTCTTTTCATGTTAACTTAGTTAGTGGAATAGATAACCATGAAAAGTTTTTAACAACCCGTTTGTGATGTCCTTTTAATAAATGAAAACTATGATTCTCTATAACATTTGTAGTTCATGTACATTCATCAACCACTTTTTCTTTTAAATGATCAACTTCTATTCCATCCTTATTTACAATGTTCCCATGAAAAAATATATGTTTCAACCAATAATCACATTTTATAAATTTTCCATATATCTTATTTTCATTAAGAGTATGTAATACAATCCTTAAATGTTTATCATGATTCTCATATCTTTTCGAAAAGACCAAAATATAATCATTAAAAAAATCAAATCAAAGTATTCATAGAATATTCTTTTCATAAGATCCTTGAATACAAAACTGGAATTTATCACACCAAAGGGCATACAAAACTCATAATTCCCATATCTTCTATGAAAATAAATTTTCAAGATTTCATCGTCCTTCACCTTCATCTAATGGTACTCAGATCTCAAGTCAAAATTAGAAAAATTTTGAGCTCCCTGGGGATGCTAAAAAAATCCATCGATATGAGGAAATGAATACATATTCTTAATAAGTCAAATCTCTGTAATCAAAGATAATCCTCATGGAACCATCTTTATTTTTAACAAATAACATAGGGCACCCCATGCTGAAGTTCTAAGTTGAATTATTCCTTTATCAAGAAAATACAGAAAATTCTTTTTCAAGTCTATAAGTTAAACTTGATCCATTCAATAAAGAGGTTTTGAAACTATCTTAGCATCAAGAAATATTTCTGTAGTAAATTGAACATTCTGATCAGGTATAATGATAGATAATTGATCAGAAAAACATTATGTTATTCATTCACTACCAGAACATAATTTATCTGATTAGTTCCCTTGTTTTCAAAAATATGATAAAGATTACATTAATTTATATATTTTAATAGTTTCTCAAGTTCATGATATTTTATCAATGGTAGGGGTTCATTATTTTACAAAAAATGAATCTCTTCTTGAAAAACAACCTATTTATCTCTACAAAGAATATTAGCATGATTAATTGAAATCCAATATATATTTAGAATAACATCATCCTCTACTATAGAAAAACAAAAATGTGTTTAGGTAATGTCTTTCCAGAGACAGTGACAACAATATTCCAATAATTCCTTTTCACTGCAATATTTCACCCTGGTGTTTTAACCATAAGATTCATTCTAATTTCTTAAGGAGAAACATTCAATTTAATAGAAAATTTCATAGAAATAAAGGAATATGTTGGACTTGTATCAAATAAGGAATTAGAAAAATATGATTAAGCAAAGTAAGTACCTAATATGACATCATTAGATTTCCTGGCATCTACTAACATAATCAAAAAGGATCTTACTACACCTTTCTTCTTATAATCTGTCTTCCTTCAATCATTAGAATCTTTATTTAGGAAGGTATTTTTATAATTACTCATCTCACCACATTTAAAACACTTCGTAGTTTTCTTATCAGAATTCATCTTACCATCACTAAGATATTTTTCATTACAATATCAAGCCACATGTCTAAACATACACCATCCAAAGCAATTCGCATATTTTTTTATGCATTCCCTAGTGTTATTTTTACCACACTCCCCACAAACTAGAAACTAAAAATTCTTACCTTTGTATTTATTTGATCTATTGTTAAACATTTCTTCCCATCTATAACTCTTCTTATACGTGTTTTCAAACTACACATGATCATTAAAAATCTTCATTTCTACCTTCTCAGCACATCAGAAATGTTTCTCATATCAATTGAATTCCTAGGAGGCCAAATCACTTAACTATCTTGGCTTCAATCCTCAATAAAAATTATTTATTTTATTTTTAATATTTTGAATAATATTTGGATAATAACATGACAATCAGGTTGATTATTCTTCATACATGGCCACTGAGTCTTTAACCTTTTTATTCAATTCAAATAATTGATTTTTCATGCTTATTGAACCCACCTTAGAGGAAAAGATTCAAGGAAAATATTTTTGAATTCATCCCATTCCAAGGAATCAATCTCTTTACTATACCTAATATTAATTGAAATTGAACACCACTAGTAGGATTCACCTTCAAAAAAATAAATATAAAGATTAACATTTTGATTATCTAAAAACCCCATGACATAGAATTTATTTTAAATGGATTTATTCAAAACATTAATGGCCACTAGTTTATAATATTCCTTGAATGTTGGAGGTTTTTTCCACATAAAATGTTCCACTATCATCATGTTTCTTTTTTGGTGGCTTTAATTGTTCTCTTTCATAGATTCCTCAATCATTTCTAGCCTACGTCAGCTAATCCATTACAATAAAAAACTACTCAGTTTCAATCCCCACCAATCCATGTTTTGGATTTGGAATGATATCTTCCTCTCAGTGACATAAAACTTTAACTTTTCTATTTCTTATTTCAAAAACCAGTATGAACAGAAAGATCATAGATGAAGAATCATTATAATATTCAAATGATAAAGAATTTAAAACTAACCGTGAGTTAAAAATAATTTATGGTATTCTATTAACATCGTCCTAACTCCTCATGTTATCTAGAAAATTCTATGATGCCAACTATAAGGACCCAACCATTAAATTGCATAATATATTAAATTACTTTAGAATTACATGATTTAAATTCCAAAAGATCTGTTCAGTTTAGAGTTTTATAAAATTTTTACCAAATTCATATATATCAACCTACAAGAATACAAATTAGTTAATACTAAAATAGTATCCATTTCTTCTATAATACAAAAGGTTTAATAAAAACATGAAATATCTTCATGAAAATTCTTCACAAAATTTATCTTGGATTCTCATTTTCTCTTACAAATTCATAAACCCTATAGAAAAATTTTCAAAAACGTGGGATTATACTATAAGTTCAATTAGGTATATACAAAAAAGAGAAACCGTTAGTACAGGAACACTTATTAACACATGAAATCATTTTCAGTAAGATATACTTCTCACCCAATAAGTATAATATAGTTAATTTTTTAAAACATGATATTTCTATGAAACATAGTGAAAATAAATAATACCATAATGGTATGTTGGGTATATAATTACGTAATATTGTAACCATCGTTTCTGCCATATGATTTGTAACCCTCATGAGTACCTTGTGGTGTAACCATCAGAGTTACACTTAGAGTAACCATATGATCCAACTTCAAAATAAACACACCCAATGAATTGAATGGAGATATAAATCCCACACTTCATCATAAAAAATGACGAAGAAATATAACATATCATAGAACAAAAATAATTTCATCATAAAAAATCATTCCTTATGAATTTTTTAAAAAATTAATAGAGTATTTTTAATCCAAATTCCTTAAAAAATATCATATAATTGAAGTTATAATTGATAAAAAGAATTAAATATTTTTATACACTATAAATCCACATAATAAAGAATAATATAAAAAAAATTATTTTCAATAAGGCCCTAGGTTTTATCTATTTGGTGAGGCCATCATGTATTTGACTTATGGAAGAGGATTGGGAATGTAATTGGTAACAAATTAAATAATTTAAAATTATGTGAAGGGAAAGGAGAAGAGGTTTTGAGGGGTGGTATTTATAGGGGAGGGGAGGGTTGTCTTCTAATTATTGTATTCAATAGTTTTTTAATTTGGATCAGTACTATGAATATATTGAGATTTATCACTAAATATATTAAAATAATTATGTATTGTTTTATATTTAGGTCTCATATCATGCTTAAATCACTTGTAACTAAATAATTCTTGAATTTGTTAAATATGATAAATTACTATATGTAACCGTTCAAAAAATTCAAATAGTTTAGAAAGATCTAAAAAAATCACCCTAACCATTTTTTTAACTTGTAGAATTAAAAAATGTACTCAATTTTTTGAAAAGAATTTTCTAAATATGATATATTTAATTTTTAATTTAATTCATAATTTATTCTAAAATACCAAATTCGAAACTATAACTGATTTTGTAACACTCTGAAAAATTAAATAAGCTATTATAAAATTATTCTATAATCATAAGAAAAAAATTATTTATGAATATATTTTATGAAAATATATTTTATTCTAAATAAATAATTTAATTACAAAATTTTAATTAAATATCTATGCCTTACAAAAAAGCTAACACTTAATTTATAACTTTCAAAAAACAATTTACATGTTCAATGGTATAAATATATCACATTTTCCCTTATAAGATAGATAAATTGAATTTATACATTCCTAGGTGAGGTAAATACTCTATTAGGTATATTACTATTCCCAATGGTCATGTTACACTTCCTAATGTTAAATTACTATTCCAGCAGTTTAAATTCCATAATTTCCATAAATAAAACTATAGTAAATTTTACTTTTTAATTCCATAATTTAAATAAATTATTTAATTAATACGTGGATTATTAAAATATAGTTTACATTTATCCCCATATAATTTATATTTATATGTAAAAAATAGACATTCAAGGAAATAAAAAACCTATAAAAATTTAACTTCCATGCAATTTTTCTTTAATAAAAAATAAATGTCATAAAAAAAGGTGAAATTTTTAACAAAAGGCAACACATCTTATCCACATTCAATATAAGAACATTAATTTTGAGAATAAAAATATCATAATTAACTTAATTAGAATTTATAATAAAAAAATATAAATATATTCATTGGACGTCTAAAAATATATATATTTTTTAAAATTAAATTTTCATTTTTTTCATGATTAATATAAAAAAAATATTATATGACATGAAAATTCATCAAAAATCATTCTCATTATGTGGATCTTAATTTTCTTTAAAAAAATTTCATACACACCATTAAAATAAAATATCCACCCTTAGTTTTTATATAAACTCATAATTAAACTCATAGAAATAATGGAAATCACATATATCTTATTTGATAAAAATTAATATGGGGAAAAGCTATAATTCCATCGCATAAATGAGAAATTTATTAGGTCCAAAAATTCTAATGAGATGATTGAATTAAAATATAACAGTATAAAACCCTTATTTCCATTGAAAAATATGATAGGGATTTTGAATATATAATCATTAAAAATCCAATTTAATAAACTTTAAAATATTCCTCTTATAATCAAAAGAGAAATCCTTGAAGATAGTTAGAGAATGTAATAGATCATAAATGAATATCAACCTATAATAATGGATTTTGGAATGTATAAAAAAATTATTTTCTAAATCATAAGATAAAATAATATTTATAATGACCATAAATTTATTGACACTAGAAACTAAATTGCTACCAAGTACATAGACACCAATAGCTAAGTGTAGGCTAGGTAGCTACCCGATGGGTGGTCCTTTAGATTCCTACCTATCTACCACTTATAATGGGAACTTTTTACATCACCAACATGTACTCAATAGTATTAGATGAGGTAGTTAACTAATTAATAATTTTATTCTCTAAATTTCCTGTCCTCTTATGAAAACACTTTAATTCATATACAAATTTCGATATTTAGACATATATCAAATCATCTCTGAAAACATGAACACAACTAGGGACCAGGAACTGTTACCTAGAGTATTATGGGGTGTAGTGAAGAAGTTTATATAACTATAATAAACAATTATATTTCAATGAAATTCATCTCATTTTTTTATAAATACCAACCCTTCACATCTTTTTGTTAAAGAAGAATCTCATGTTCTCTATTGATTCCTCTCCCAAAGAGTCTCAGCCATAAACATATATTTATTTTAAAATATTTTTTAGGGTTTTATGGTTTAGTTCAAATATAAAAAGCTTAAGTGATGTTAGAGTTCCTACCATATCCCTATCTTCAATTTCAATTTTATGTTACTATGAGGTAATCTATTTCATATACAATTTATGATTCTTTTGTTAATTTACAAACATTTTATTACTATAAATTTGAGTAATTAAAAAAAATTTCTATAAATTCACATTCCAGACACCATATTTATTTGTAAATCCTTGTTTTATTTGAATCATTATGTCTATTTATGAAATAATGTTAGTGAATGGGTCCAAAAATGAAATTTTCAGTTAGTGAGTAGTTCATCATCCATTAAGAGTTTCCATGGAATTATCACATATCATAGGAATTCTCCTTAAATCCTTCTTTTACTGTAGATTCCATAGATTACACTTCTATATTTTTTAATTCAATTATCACCAATATAATCATTTCATTTGAAACATTTGGGAAGAAATCATAATTTTTAACTTAACTTTTACACTACATTTTGAATATTATGTGCCACTTTATTTTAGATGATGGGTATACATATAAATAAAAATATCATACATTGATTTGGGATTTAATACCTTTAAAAGAACATTTTTATTAATGGTATTCCCCCAATTTAATAGAGTAAAAAAATATCATATGTTATTTTATCAGAATTATATTACATTGATTAAATTTCATGTCCTGATAAGGGTGGTGTTATAATTTTATAGCCCCCTAATGACTTGGGTGATGATATATCTCTCGAGATACATGGTTTATTTCATTATTATGATATAGTTTCATTGTTTTTTTGTAACTATGTAACCCATATCACCTGATCTGAGTACAATAATCATGTAACCTAATTTTATCCTCAGTATATGAAAGTGGTTTCTGAAAAGTGGAAAGGGATTATGTTTTTCAGTAGAGTGACTATTCCATCAATACTAAGTAACAATAAAACAAAAATAATTAATAACATAAATTATGAAATAGGAATAGACATAGTGAAATCCAAATTATTTTTATATAAAATGAAATATGAAAAAGAAATATAACCACTTGTATAAATATTTCAAAATTGATTCCCACATGTGGTGCGTCAATATATAAAATACACATAAGTAAAAAATAGATGAAAAATAAAAAAAGAACCAAGATTTTGGACCAAAATCTCCCCTATTTACAATAATATCTATATAGTTAGTATCTTGACATAGGGCCCTTTCCCTTGGTTGAATCCTTGTTAACAGAATCATTTTATAGGTTGGTGTTCTGATGAAGTGTGTGAGTAATAAAAACCAACAAACAATTGTCGATTCCTATTTAACATAAGTTCATTATAAGTATAAATGTGTAGGCACTAAAAAAAGTAAATAAATAAATATACATGTCCCTTCAGGTTATCATTCACTAACTAAGACATTATGAGCCCTTGTCATACTTGTAACATCTCCATTTTATAATTAATTTTCATGTGGAAGCTTTTATACTATCTATATAATAGTCAGTTCATTCTCACTCAAGGAATAAACTCACATAAAGAACCTAACCTCACTATTTTTACACAATGGAGGTCACCATCATATCTCAGCCCATCATCTCACTCATGGTTTGTCTCACCATGAATCACTTTCCATGAATTCACACTCAAGGCTAATATCACATACTATCTCAATCTATACTGTATCACTCATGGTTGGATCATAGATTACATCCTTGACCATTCCTTCTCACTTAAGTTGGCTTAAAAAAATATTAATGAAAACCCTATCACTCATTTGTGACCTTGATATCATAACAATAACTAGTATCCATCATAAAATAGAATAATTACCTAAGAAAAACATACTACCCCTCATGATTTTCTCAAGTAAACCTCTCATGGATTACCAAACATTGACCTTGACAAATCAAACACCATACCGAGGGTGAGTCTCAATACAGGTATCCAAATAATACTATTCCAGGTCCCGTTTCTATATTGTAGACCAAAAATCTATCTCTTGTCCTAATCAATGTTGATATAAGACTCCACCGCTTATTAATAATCAAGGTAGGATTTTTTAATATTCTGTATTTCGATATTATAAAAAAACTATCTTTATTATTAAATCCAGAGTATTTTTTTTATTGAAATGTAAACATTAAAAAATAAATTAATAAATTATTCAAAGTATTTTCATAAGGATAATATTCCTCTTAAATCCTTAAATATTATATGAAACATTTTTTGAGTTAGGCTCTATGTTATCATGGGATTTTAGATCTCATAGAGCCTCAAAATTTAAAGAATAAAAATATTAAATATATCATATCACATCAGCATGTTTTTAAAAAAATAATCCAATATATCTAAATGGTGTATATGATGGTAAATATGATATTTTCCTTAGGTCAAGAATGATTGATTTAACCTAGGTGTTATATAACATTTGTGTACATTAGGTGTTTGGTCAAATCACACATTAAGGTAATTTTTTTAATATTTGTGACATAATTTCATATGAAATAAATTATGTATCTTTAGAATAGTGTCTCACATGATAAATTTAAGACCTCTATTAGGTCAAAATTTTGGATTTTACCCTAGGCATAAAATAGCCTTTGTACGCGTCAGGTGTTTAGTGACATCACACGTTAGGGTAATTTGTTTTACCCATTGAATAATAATATAATTAATATAATTAATTATTTTTCATTTCCCATATTCTTCTCCATGAATACCCTCCTTAAAATAATAATACTCTCATGTATTCTCATCCTAAAACTTTTAAAATCATAAATTTTTACTAGTATTAATTTTGAAATTCAATAATGTGCTAAATTAATACACTTCAAGTTGATGTTTCAGATTAAAAAAAATTAAAACGATGTTAATAATTTTGAGGACCAAACATATGATAAATGGTTTTGAAATATCTAAATGGTCCTTCTTTATTTTATTATGGGTCCTAATGAGTCCATGTAACACTAAAACCCTCCTTGCAAGAAACAAGGTGAAGATTCCAATGATTCAAGGCGCTTTTTACACTCCATTATTATATATTTGGTTTTCTTATCTTCTTATTCAAGCACTAAAAAGGAGTTCTAGGTTTATGTTTTTTTAGTTTCTTCCATTTTTATTCCAATATCAATTGTAGAAAAATGGAAGAAATTAAATAGAAATATAAAACCAATATTATCAAGGATAATTTATAGAATAAATTATCAAATAATAATTATGTAATATTTAAAATGATAATTTATAAAAAAAAATTATAAAATAATAATATGTGAAATTATCAAACCAAAATTGTAAAGAATAATTAAATTATAATTTTCTGGATTTATCAAGGATAATTTATCAATATTATGATCTGATAAATTTTTAAATTATAAAAGGATAATTCATAAAAAATTATCAAAAATTAATTATGAAATTTATGATAGGATAATTTTTTACCTTTATCAAAGTGTTAATATTAAAAGACTATAATACATGATGTCAAATTAATCTATAGAGATAAATTTATTATAAACATTTTTTTATAATTATTTTTTTGGATAGTATTTTGAGCTTATTAATTGACATAAAATGATAATTTAGATTTTCTTTAGGAGAGAAAACATATCATCGCTTTGAATATTTTATTTATTCTTAAAATTAAATAGATGGTTTTTATTATAAGATCATTTAAAAATATGAAGCATTGAATTGTAGGAAACTATGATAATAAGGCCTATGAAGATGTTTTCTTGAGTGTTTAATTTTCCAATCTAGATTTTGAACTAGATAGGTAAATTTATACTTGTTGTTAACATTGTTAACATTGACATAAGAAGTTCCTTAGCATCTTCGGATCTTGTTTACACATGTTTCGATTATATAATTTTTGTGTTAGAAAAGACGATGATTGTTCTTGATTTTTATTTGATGTGATTTTGTGTGCAAACTATGAGACCTGCTATGATATTTTATTCCATTAGTATTCCTAGCATTTTTTATTTCCATGTTTGATCATGATCACATATTGCTATGTATTACTAATTTATTTCTCATTATAATATATTATTCATGTTGGAGTTTTTTCCTTATAATGAACTTCTTCATACTTTATGATTACATATATTTAATGTTTTTAATATCAATAAACTCTTTATCACATCATGGCTATACTTCTGTGTAACATACCATATAAAATGTCCTAAGAGTAGTTTCCACACTAAAAAGTTAAAGATGTTCCCCACTATGATGAGAACCCATAACTAACACAAAAAATTTCCTAAATATGCTCTCTACAGCCAGATGAAGTATTTTGAGGTGTAGAATTGATACATGCTATTAGGGGTGGATAATAATAGGACATTTAGTCGCCATATCGTTGTGTATTCCATTGTCAATTTCCTATGTATGGGATTCTGTGGATGAGACCCCCAAGTAAGAAATCCACATTTATATGTTTCATTGGATGTTACTATCTATACACATGTGTATTGATCCATTGATTTTAATTTTATTATTACTGATTGTTATGAGTTTCATAATTTGATCTATTAATAAAAACGGTGATGACTTATTTTTGATATGATGTAGAATACGTTGGGTGTGTTATGATTAGTATTTATATAACAAATAATGAGAAATAAAATTCACTTATATTTTTTAATGGAAGTTTATATCTCATACCCTTTTATAGAAATTATAAAACCTTAATAAATCTCTGTATATGGTGTTTTTTCGAAAAATTCAATTTCCAGAAATTCAAAGAAAATACATCGAGCACATGGGTTGTGGTGCCAGCATAAAACCTGCATTTTTATAGATGTCATGATAAATGGATTATTTTAAAAGGTAAGAATTGGTATGAGGTTTTATATTCTTATAACATTAACTACTTTGTCTATGGGTTCCTTAGTGTGTTGTTATATTCCAACCTTGGAATTTACGCTGTTTCACCTAATGCAACATAGAAATAGGCCTGGGTGTCACACAATAAGTGTGTACATAACTTCAGGTAAATAATATTGTTATTTATTATTTAAGAAGTCAAATAAATATTATTCCCACATTTTATTTAATAGATACTTATGTTCTCTTTATCACATATATTATTCACCAGTTATTCGATAGAATATATTGTGATAAAAAAATTCAAATAATATATATTTTTCACTTTATCAATATAATTTTTATTTATTTATTGCATAATATTTTAGTGATATTTATTTAGTTATAAATATTCCTTATTCAATATATGATAAATATTTTGGAAGAATGGATAACTGATTTTAATAGTTCTCTGAGAAATAAAATTAATTGAATATTTTTTGAATAAATATTATTTATTTAATTTTGGATATTAGAACATGTTAATAAATAATAATAACATTTTTATTATATATATGATGCTCTGAAAGAATTAAGGAAAAAATAAGGGATCATGTGAAATTACTATTTTCTAATCCCATCAATTTATAAACCCAATGTTATTATTATTTTTCTAGTTTTTATTTTAATTGGTTATCCACAATAACATCCATAAAAAATATTTCAATTCCCTAGACTTCTTCAATTTCCATGTACTATCGCAATAATGGATTTCAATCCTACTCCTCCACTAATCTTGAGTATAAGGAGATAAAAGATATTTCTTCTTTAAGCAATTATCAAGGATATCAAATAAAAGCCACCCAAGCATCAGGATCTACCACAATAGAACCTGGATATTCATACGGTGATGTTTGGTGGTTAGTAGAGTATATTTGTTTCAATAATGGATTTAATCTACACTTTATTACAATAATAAAATGATGGTATGAAATAGGGATATTTTCAAATCCATCAACTAAGAAAGAATTCATAGTAAGGTTATAACGACACTGTTCTTCTTATATTATTATTACAACATTATAATAATAAATTTTATAAAAGAATTAAATGACCAAGATACAACGTTTTAGTGTTTTGGTAAAATTGTGACCATTGATAAATTTTGAAAAATAAAAAATAAAAATTTATTTAATTCCATCTTCTATAGCTTCTTATAGACCCTTGAATTCTCCTTAGTACAAGTAGTCGTATGAGGATATACATCATAGAAATGGGTGATCTAAAAAACATGTAAGAGGATAAATTAGAACATGAATCAATATAACATGGGTGATAATAATTATAACATTATCATAATAATAATTACAGGAATAAATATATATATTCATGGAATGTGTCGATGCATGAAAATTAAACATCGTGTCTTATTGGTCAACTACCACGCATAGTTGTGAACAAAGCTTGTATCATGTTCAAGAATATTTCAATTTTCTCATTAGATAAATCAAATTACCCAATTAATTAATGTTATATATAATTCTAGTAACACACATCAAATCATAACATTTACATTGTGCTATATAATTATATGTTCACCCATCAGATCATAACATTTACATTACCATGCATGCCACATAAAACGTTTATCAAACATGGAAATAAAATAACACATGGAAAGGAATTGTTTTCATTTAATAAATAATAATTCATAGCATGGGTTCCTAAATTAAATAGGGAATAACATACTTTTTATAATAATCATTAACCTCGAGTGAAGAAGGAACAATCTCAAGAAGTAAAATGTGTGTTTTCTTTTAAAGAACTGTTCTTTTGGAAAACATTGTCTTTTTATAAACTCAAGTAGAAAATAGTGGTATCCCAAAAAAGGTAATATAATTATGAATATATTATATTTAAGGTATATCCATATGGAAAAAGGGTGAAATAAGGAAACACCCTAAGAAAGAGGGTTGGGTTTGAGAATTCCCCTTTCCTTATATCTGAATGAATTATTCACATTAATGTCATGTATAATCACATTTTATTCATCAATTATCAAATCCAGAACCTTGTATACATTAATTGGATTAATTATGGTTTCATTAATTTCATTTATGGGCTTTTTTATGAGTTTTGGACTGTAATTTCATCATTCAAGAGCATTTATTTTCATGATTTTCACGATTGGTTTTCTTGAATACATGAATAAGAGTTTTTATAAAATGTGGATAAATATTCATAATTGCTATGATATGTTATTAATGATCATCCATAATCTTAAATGGTTCTATAAAGAATTTTGTAATATATTGTGAGGATTAATCACTATATAAATAATAATGATGATTGTTTTAGGTTAATTTTGGAGGTTTTTCAATCACAATGAACTCGTTTTGTTTTAACATTTAGTATTATGTATATATGTTAGTTCTAGAACATAAAATAGATTTAAACCACGTTTTAAAATATTTTTCTACAATTATAATGGTTTTATTATCATTATTTAAGGCCTTAAAGTAAAATTAAAGTGCATTTCCCACGATATCAGTAAATTGACACATCACGGGTGATGATTTTTTTAGAATAAAAGAGAGAGAAGAAGGAGTTGTAATGATGGATCATCCATTAAAATGATATCATAACATTATATCAGACATTATTGAGATACAATTCATTATGGATAAGATAATTTTGGGATAAGTGAATAAAATACATAAACATCAAAAGAAATTAAAAGAGAAAGGAAAGAGGGCTTTACCTCTTGGATTTATCCTCCTTAAGAACCTCTATAGAGAAATGGTTCTAGTATTTTGATGATACCAAGATATCCTAGACATGATTAAGGTTCTATATAAGATTATTTTACATAATTTGGGAACAGATAAAATATTGGAAGTTGTGAGGAGAAGAGGGGTTGACGGTGGTATTTATAGTGAAGGAGAGGGGTGTTTTCTAATTATTATGTTCATTAGTTTATTATTTTAGCTCAAGAATTTGAATAGTTTGAGAATTATCAATTAATATATTAAAATAAGTGAAGGATATTTTGATATTTTGGTCTTACATCAGCCTTAAATTATCTATGAATCCATTATTCATGTATTACGTTTTTATTGTAAATTATCGTATTTTACTATTCATAAAAATTTGAGTATTTTAGAAAAACCCCAAAATTTCACCCTAACAAATTTTCAAGGTTTAAAATTAAAAAATTAACTCAATTTTATGAGATTTATTTTTGAAAAATTAATAATTTAATTCTTAATTAAAATCATCATTTACCTGGAAAATATAGATTTTAAAACTATAACTTATTTTATAACTCCTTGAAAATTTACTTATGGTCTTATAAAATTGTTTTAAAATTATAATACATCAAAATATTAATTTATTAATAAATTTTATGAAAATATGTTTTTTAAAAAATTATTAAATTAATCATAAAATTGAAATTATTTATTTATGACTTACAAAAATTCCAACACGTAATTAATAACTGTTAAAACATTTATTTACTTAGACTATGATATAATTATACCATACTTTCATTAATAACATTCCAAAATTATCTATATACTTTAATGGGTGAGGTTACTATTCATTTGGCCAGTTTACCATTCATAAGGGCCATATTACTATTCCTAAGGTAAAGTTACTATTTCATCACTATTAGTTCCATAACTTCTATAAATACTTCTTTTTTCATTAATTATTCATTTATAAAGATTTTATTGTGTTATATAAGTGATTTTATGAGATTTATACTATATAAAATTATTATGAGAAGGAAGAAACTCCATGGATACAAGTTTTTTTTGTTATAAATTTATATCTATAATTTTTTTAATTACTTAAAAATAATATGTGATAATCCTACACTTGTTTCTGATTAGAACTAGTCAATTAATCTTTGATTAAATTTTGTTTTCCACGCTGTTTATCATCATTTTAAATATCATATTAATAATTTTTTATTATGTAAATACACGTTTGGAATTCCCCCATATGAAACATCCAATATGCTCACATCCTTCAAGTGGTATCAGAGGTCTCGCATTACTATTTATAATTAATTGAACATCATTTATTGATTTATTCACTTATCATCAATTTCCAATTCTAGTTTAATTGATCTTTAATTTGAATCCAGATATACTCTCTTCTTCCTCTTCAATATTGTAAATATAATAAAATTTATTAATTTTATAAATGAAATATATTTAAATAACTCCTTTGGAGGTATAGAGGGCTCTGGACAGTTAACACAAAAATACATGTCATGTAGCTCGTTTGTACATTTTGTGAAACAATATTCAATGAACCATGAATTAATTTTTATTAATTAAATCCTTGTTAAATTATAACTTTTTTGTGTATTTAAATACACCACATGTTGATCATGCCAGAATAGAACATGATCATCCAGATTACATGGTGTTTAACATCAAAAAACAATGTGTATTCTATTATCCAAAGACGGTCTATGTATTCTCTTATGTGACTTACTTGAATTTTGATAGTGTAAATCGGAGACCACACAACATATAGATTGTTTATATGTCTTGAAAATCATTATTTTCAAGGAAATATTACACATCGAGTCCCTAGGTGTGTGTTACAGATAGAGTGTGAGAAATATTCACGCCATGTAAATGGATTTTACAAATTCTGTCTAATATAAAATGTTATATAATTTAAAATTAATTTATTATACTACATAAACTGTATCAAAAAGTTTCTGCCTTTTCATTATTTTTATATTACACTAATCTAATGGGTTTTATATATATATATATATAATGTTTAATTACTTCTCTTTAATGGTTGAAACTAAATATCTTGAATATGTTCTAATACATTCATCACTCTATGTGAATTAAAAAATATAATGGTATATAAATACCATGTGTTCTGTGTTGTCATTATGTTGATAGTAAAATCCAAGAAATTATATGTAAATTCGTGTATGCCTCATATCACATGGGTAAAATGTATAGAAATATAATACATGTTTTATAGTTTGGATGGGTACTCATCGTGTCATATCAAAGGTAAATTTTTCTAAAGAGCATATTTTCAATAAATTTATTTAATATTTTTAGAATTAAAATGGATGAGAATATTAAAAATAGTTCGTATGAGAGATAGGATAAAATAATTTCCAAACTAAAGAAGATAATTAATTGATTCCAGTATGATTTATCTAAAATTACAAAAATTGAAATTAAATTTTATTTTCTTTAATGTGTAGTTTTTTTATTTTACGTGGATATTTGAGAGAATAGACTATACCTTCTTATGTGATTGGTTTCCCTATTAATTTATTGTTAAATTAAATTTATAGAATGTCTGTCATCCCTGTTATCATTATGTAAGGTCTTGCAAGACCATAGATACATTTATATAAACACTTTAACCAATCCATTGGTTCCCCTCACCTGTGTGTTAGTAAAAGATTATGGATGGATCTCTAAAGCTGGCGGATGTGGATTAAGTTTGGAGATAAGAAAAAACCATTCAAATAGGTACATGGGTGGATAGATGTAAAGCTTCAACATGAACCATTTCATTATTGATGGTGTTTTCCCCTATAGAGATTGTTAATTTATCACTCACTAGATAAACTAACCATTAGTAAAATCTCATGATCATACCATATTATTATTTTATTTCAATGAAGTTAATTTTAAATTTCCTTATATATATTTTCCTGAGATCACAAAAATTAATGAATTAACAAGAAATCATGATGGAACTAAAATAAATTTTATTAAACATAAATTTTATCTATGATGTGGTTATTCACTTGTGTAAATACAAATAATATTAATAATAATGTAATAAATATTAACTAGGAAACATTAAAATAGGGATAAATTTTCTAAAAAAATATATCTTTTGTCATTATATCATTCAAATACTTAATTAAAAATCAAACCATTGTTCAATGTTCTTGGACAACGAATTTCTGGGTGCTTTCAATTATTATGAAATTATAAATTTATAATTTGTGTTGTAATAACTTAGTTTATATCAATTATTGACTTCCAAATTTTTACAATGCGTAAATAACAGGAATTGTTTTTTAGAAATCATGTTAATGTATTTTAGGATTAGGGAGTCCACTAAACTTATCAAGTATAAATGATTTAATAGAGTTTTAATTTGGAATTCCAACCTAAAAACCATAAAATTTATTGATCATCCATTATCTAAGAAATAATAATGGTATTATGGATCATTTCTACTATAATTTAAATGAAAAAAGATATTCTAATTCCATTGGTGAGAGAGATTGGGTTTTGATAAAAATTGTTGGAGATTAAAAAATATAATATAATATATATTTATCTACCTTTTTTCAAGAAAAGTACTAAATATATTCTCATCATATTTTTAGAAACAAAAATAAACGTGACTTCAAAAATATCACTATCATCCATACTTGAGAAGGATAAACTTCTCACCAGCACAAATTTCAATGAGTGGTAAAGGTTCTTATTAATTATCATGTTCTATGAAAGGTAATTGTATGTGCTTTAAGAAACTAATCATGATATTCCATGTAATGTGGCTATTGAGGAAGAATTGTCTCTTTATGGGAAATATTTGAAATATTCCAATGATGTTAAATGATTCATTCTATCATCCCTGACCAATGAGATTATAAAACAAAAAGTGGGCATGAATGTGTATATCATGATGTCTTACCTTCAACATATCTCTCTAGAGGAGGTGAAACAAGAGAGGTATGAGATCTCAATTTCACTATTTACAACTAATCTTGGAGATTTAGTTCCAATTGGGTCTTGTGTGTTCAATGATATTGCCTATATTTGATGATTATATATCTTAGGGATTAAATTCCCAGTTTAGTGGCACATAGATCTCAAATATTCCTCTCAACCCAAGTCCTTATCCAGTTTTATTTTTAATTATATATTTAGAAATAATGAGATTAGTATTATAAAACCGATTATTCTAATTATCCAAGTATAAAAATACATTTAGTGTGACAACCCCGAAGTCCATATGGTGAATAAGAAAATGAATAATATGGAAAAGGGACCCACGTCTCAAAATAATTCAAAAGCTCCCAAGCATTATCCTTATAATATGATGGTGATCTAGTGGAAATGAAAGTAAAATTATTAAGTATGTTTTCATGTGTCAATAAAGGTCACTGAAACATGAAATATACCTAGAAAATAGGGAAGATGTAGGTTATTTTTTCATAATGTGAAATCTTTTAATATCTACACATTGGTTAATAGATAAAGATTTTGGTTCTTGTATCTTTATCCAAATATAGGAACCAAGTAGATTCCAAATTATTTCCAGAGGAGAGGTGGATTTACGAACTAAAAATTTTATAAGGTTGGCGGATCTAGCCATTAGAGACTACCACCTTTCCATGCCGACAAGAATGATATTATATTATGATATTATTATTATGCACTCATAGTTACCAAAAAAAATTTCAATATCCTTCCTATATACAGTGGGTTTTATTTTCATACATGGATATAAAAGTTTTTTCTTTTATATATACAATGATTTTTTTCATAAAACATTTAAATAATTTTCTTTGTATAATAAATTATGAAAACAAACTATTTTAGACTAATAATGAATCATTTATTCATGAATAATATAACACCTTGCTATGGCATCACATTATTAGTCATGTAAATGAGTAGAATTTAACAAATATCTAATAGGATGGTTATTTGGACTCGTTTGAACTAAAACCACTTGAAATATGTTATGCCTATTTATAAAGAAAAATGACCAAACCACAATTTGTTGGGTATAGTGAAATGGACACAAAGATTCTTGGATTAGTACTGATTGAGTTATTTGGAAGATAGAGGTGGGTATTCTTACTAAATACCTTTTACTAATGACTATAGTATATACGGATATGTCTATTTGATGAGGTATAAGTATGATCCCTTTGATATATTCAAATAATTATAGAATGAAGTATATAATTGACTTAGAAAAAAATAAAGAATATTTAATATAATTGTGGTGGTAAATTTATTGGGAAAGATTTTAGAATCATTCTACATGAGTTTGGGATTCTATCTTAGTTCACCTCACATTACAAACCACAGTGGAATGTTTTTAGTATAATTAAGAACTATACCTTTTTATAAATGGTATTTTTGATGATGAGTCATACAGATCTTCCATATACTTTTAAGGATATTCAAATATATGTTGGCATACACACTAAAATGATTACTAACTAATGTGGAAAATTGAATTACATCTATTGGATAGACTAGAAAGTACCCTATTTTTCACATATACATGTATTGTGTTGTAAAGAATTTGTTAATACATTCATTGAAAATAAACATTCACCCCATGCCAAAAAGTGTATCTTTATAGGGTATCCTACGGAATCAAAGGGACATTTCCTAAACAATCCCTCAGAAAAAAGGTTATTGTCACTAAAAAATAGGTTTTTCCTCATAGGGATCACTCAATTGATAAGGATAGTGGGAGAGATATTGACATAGATTTAGTTGATTCAAAATATACACAAGAGTTTGTGTAGGAATAGATTCCACAGGTCCCCATGTATATTTTTTTTTTATAAAACAGAACTACTGCATATGATCACCAGATAGGTAAGAGAACTAGAGAGATATGGTTTTCTAGTAACCGATAGTGGTGAATAGTTATTGGTTTATAGTAATGAAACTCCATCCTATAGTGAGTTAGTAGAGAGATCATATGTTGTGAGATGGAAAGATGCCACATATTCTGAAATAGATTCCATATATCAAAACCAAGTATCAATTTTGGTCAATCAACTAGTTTTTGTAAATACTTTAGGGTGAAAATGGTTATTCGAGATAAAACTAGACTAGAAAGTTAATGTAAGTACCTATAATGAAAGGATAGTTTCTAACAGGTTTAAACTATATCATGGAAATTACTATGATGAATCTTATCACTGATTTCCATTTTTAAATCCCTCAAAATTCAACTTGTTTTAACTGCTTACATTAACTACAAAATTTATCATATGGTTTTTAAAAAATATTTACTTAATGGTATCCTTCTAAAAGATGTATATATGACACACCCAAAGGGTTTTATGGATCGATATGATGCTAAAAGGATATGCTAGCTGGATATATCCAATAATAGATTAAGGTAAGAATCAATGTCATGGAATATTTGATTTTATGAAGTTATAAAAGATATTGATTTCATTAAAAATGAACTTCATCCTTGATTTTTCAGGAATTTTAGTGGGAATTTGATCATCATGTTAGTAGTATTTGTGGATGAAATATTAATTTTTGTAAATGACATACCAGTATTTCAATTTCTTAAGGGTTAGTGAAAAAAGTGTTTCTCTAAAAAGGATATAGGTGAAGAAACTTACATTATAGTGATTAAGGTTATTCATGATATATCTGAGAGGTTGTTTGGACTATATCAAGGTACATACATTTACTATTTACATTATAAATTTTTTATCAACCAACCAAAGAGAGGATTGGTTCCAGTGTCACTTGGTATACATCTTTCTAGGAATATGTGTCCTTAGAAACAATATGAGAAAAAAGTTAATGTGTAAGATCCCATATTCTTTGGTGATATTGTCAATATTGTATGCCATGATATTTACTACACTTTCCCATATAATGGGAATGGCAGACATATATCAAGAAAATCTGGGTAAACTTCATTGTTCTACTATTGAGGATATCCTTATATATCTCGGAAGAACCAAGGATAAGTTCCTAATGTTTGGAGGAGACAAGGACATAGTCATAGGGGTTTTACTGATCATAGTCAAATAAATCAAAATGATATAATGTCAAATATATGATATGTTTCTAGTCTCAAAAGTGGATTTTTGTGCTGGAAAAGTTTAAACAAGCTAGTTTCCACTAATTATGTTGATGATCCTGAATATATATTAGCATCTCATACATCCAAAGAATCCACCTGGATACAAAACACTATCAGTGATCTTGATGTGGTACTAGTTGGTAAAGACACTATCACATTTTATTGTTATCATACTATAATGGTGACTCTTGTAAATGATACACGATCACACCAACAGTCAAAGAACATACTATGGAAGTATCACCTATTGAGTGACATTTCTTAGAGATGTGAATTTATAGTAAGAACTATCTATATGTAGAAAAATTAAGTGGACCCTTTTGATAAATCATTACCTATGTATAAGTATGAGTATCATGTGAATGTTGGTGAAATGATGGTTGTTAGTAGTTTCCTATAGTGTATGTTGGATTTTTTTGAGTTTGTACCCTAGAATGAACTTCTTTATACAATATGATAACCTATATTCTTTAATTCAATAATTAATAAACTCGTTTTCACGACAATATTATTCTTCTGTATGACATAACATGTTATAATGTCTTAACTGTTGAAATTGAACTCAAATGTCTCAGTAGTTCCTATATATGATATGAATCCAGAAGTGTCATAATGTAATTCTTAAATTTAAGGTCTATAGTTGAATTAAATAATTAGAGGGACACAAATGATAAAGGCTATTAGGGGTGGAGACTCATAGGACCTTGAGGAAAATTCTCATGGTGTACACCCTTAATAATTTCCATGGTTTGATATTATGATAATGAGACCTTCCAGTTTGAAATAAACATTTATATGTTTCCATGTAAGTTCCAATATATGGATTTATGTATTGATCATAATAATTTATGATAATTATTAATGATTATTATGATTTTTCAATATTGATGTATTGATGAAAACCATTATGAAACATGTTTACTGAGAAGTATGATATGTTGGGTGTGTTAGAGTAATGTTTCCTTGATGAATAATTTGAGAAAGTATTTTTCCCTTATTTTATTTTTTGGAAGTTAATATCTTTGTCCTTTTAATCCAAGTTATAGAGCCTAAATAAATCCATGTCCATGGTGTTCTATAGGCTATTTTGGTTTATGAAAAATCAAATATTGAGACATCGAGCACATAGGTGGATGGTACTTGCATACTACCTAGTTGATTATGGATATTTTCATAATGGAATTATATATCATGCTAATAATTCATATGAGATTTTATTTCATTATTAAAATAACTTCATTCTCTATGGTATCCCTAGAATGTTTCTATACTCTACCCTTGTACATTGTAATGCTTTGCCTAATTCCACTAGTAATGTGGTCTAGAGGGTCACACACTAAGTGTATCCATGTCATGACCTATCCCCCAGTGCTCGTTCCGTGACTACCTCAAGCCCACATTCCATAGGCCAGGTGTTGGTGACTAGAACCGGAAAGGAATATCCCTATAATGGGAAGGAATTGCCTTTAAAAATTTAAATGAACACAATCCAAAAACACAACAAGAAGAAACCAAAAAGTAAACTAATGTAGTAAAAAAGTGTACTGAAAGTAACTGGGCCGAAATATAATCCCAACTAAAAAGTACAAGTACAACTAAATGTAGAAAACAACTCCTGGATTTCCCACCGAGGATCCTACTGGATAGGTAGGTATAGCTCACGATCAGTAGTTGCTACATATTGTCACATCAAATTGTTAACTTTTGAGCATCGTCCCGTCCTGGCTCCCTCAACCTCGATGAAAGTTGTCCATCATCTGCACAAGACACAGAAAGGTGTGGGCATAGCCTGTGTAGGGGTGAGTATAACAATACTCAATAGGGACCTCAAGACCTTTGAAGGTCTCCCAGAGTTCCACAAAGGAAGTAACCACCAAGAAAGACCTCAATCAGAAAGCATGAATGAGTAATCATCAACTATACTTAGGTATATACCCATAAAAACACTGAATTTATCAAAATATACTAATCTCAGACATGAGGAAACATAAGACTCCAACTTTTAATCCATTTTCACAAATGATACATGAAGGAAGAATACCACAAAAGTAACACCAGAAAGGTAACACCACAAAGGTAACACCACGAAGGTAACAACACCTAAGTAACACCACAATGGTAACACCACAAAGGTAAAAGTACCAAAAAGGTTACACCATGAAGGTTAAATTACCAAAAAGGTAAAGACTCATCTCAAACCAGGTATATAACTTAAGTAAAGATGTACAGATGATTAGTCGTAAATCTAGATCATCTTATTATATCAAGAGGCTTGCCATATTACCATATAGAGTTTGATCCACACATGATTGATAAATAATAACCCCTACTAACCCACACAGGATCTGACCCACAAAAGATCAGTATGCACTGACCCACATAGGATCATTGAGCGCTGACCCACACAAGATCTTACCCACACAAGATCAGTGCTGATTAACATAGGATCACTAAGTACTAACTTCCGTATGATCTCTCTCCAACCTCTGCATCACTGTCATCCACTAGATTCTCACACGAAGCACACTTCATTACAGAATGATACCATCCTCAAGCCATCGGTCATACCACAACCTCCAAAATTTTCCATGAATAAGTATCCCAAAGTAGTGACATATCGTAAGGGGTCCAACTTGTTAGACAGCCCATCAATCGG
This sequence comes from Viscum album, assembly GCA_963277665.1. NCBI lineage: Eukaryota > Viridiplantae > Streptophyta > Magnoliopsida > Santalales > Viscaceae > Viscum > Viscum album. The sequence continues at coordinate 2,022,111,764 of OY728137.1, read as the reverse complement.
ACTCCCAATCTGTGACATATAAACGTTTTAGTACTGAGTGCCTAGTTGGATTCGAGTTGGATCCAACTCGGATATACTCCAAAATTATCCCAAACATATGTGGAGTATACCAAAAGGACCGTCTCGATCCAAGGGTCCCTGTTCCCCAGACGGTTTGTCAAACAAACACCCGGATTTCATTTCATGGCTCTTTTAACAAAACTGGGCCTAGAAGGGGTCTAGGTCCGGCCTGACATGGTCTAGACCGACCCAACCCAGTCCAGGTCCAACTCGGTCTAGGTCCGACCTATCTGAGCTAGGTCACGGGGGGCTCAGCCCGCTGGGCCGCGACCAGGCCCAACCTTCCTAGGCGGCGCGGCCCGCTGGGCTGGCGCGGGCCGACCCAAAGAGGGGCGCGACCCACTAGAGGTGTGACCTGTTGTGGATCGTGTGGACCATTCTGCGGAGGGGCATGGCCTACTGGAGGCGCGGACCACAGGGGCTCGTGCTCTCTATCACTAGGGGAGGGTTACGCTTCCCCCTTACTCACGAATTACTAAGACGTTCGGCTAACGGAGTGGCGGTGCCACGTGGTACTGCCTGGTTTCTGTGGGACCATACGGGCGGGTCCCCCTTCCATTGTCATGGCTTCGTACCGCAACCATCTCCAGTGGCATGCGTCGGCATGCTGCTCCACCTCCGCCTTCCCCAAACTACCCGAAGTAGTCTTCATCTTCACCCTCCACGGCTACGGCCATAGCCTTCTTCGACGATGGCGTGTGATGGAGTGTCGACATCCCTTCTGCGGTTGGCCATTGATGTCCTCCACCATCCTCCGGTAGTGCCGGGCAGCAGTTTTGTTATGTCTGTGTCACACCGGCATTCTTCGCCGTGTCACTGGGTGAGCTCTGACGGCCCGTTTTTCTGTCCGTAAGTACTAATGGCCTCCCCGGGATTCCCTCTTCGTTTCTCGACCCTCTATTCTGGGTTCTTTTCAATCTGAATAAAATGGACTATGAAGAACGCATAGATTTAAAAGTAGGGGAGGTTCTAGGCCTTATTCATTTAGCATGTTCCCTCTGCATTAGTGTCTTAACATGGGGGAAATGATACATTATTCTACAATCTCTTGAAATTATAAAAAGATATATCCCTACCTCATGATCATTGGAGAATGTCCGCTCTTTAGGAGGAGCCAATGTTCGTTATTTCATGATTCGGTGGCATTCGTCACCATTCGCTAAAACCAGTCACATCTTCCAAGGGGTTCGTGTCACTATAAGTTTTCAGAGCTTCATCACTTGGTGAATCCATGCCAAAACACCTCCCTGAGCTCCATATAAATATGAGAGGGGCATGATGAGTGACGCGCATGGAATTAATGAAGTTCAATTAATTAAGTATCCTTTCTAATTCCAACTATTTTGTTACGAGAATTGAGGAGTCAAGCCATTTAATGTCTTGAAACATCGTTGGTCCTGCCACCACTTCTTGTCCAATGGAGGAAAATAAATGTGAGATATAAAATAACATTGTTATTTTATTGTTCTTTTAAAAGTTCAAAAATCTATCTTTTTCTCCAGACATACATTAGTTGAAGTGAAGCCTTCCTTATGTGAATCTCGGTGCTTCGGATTCAACGATGCCCTCATTTTTTTAATTTGATCACTAGTTCAAAAGATAGAAAATGTATCCCCGCACGTTTACTAAAAGAACCTTAAAAAAGATCAGAAATTCATTCTAGGCACACCACGCCTCAGAATCACGTGCCATCAATTTTTTAAGACTCATAATAATTCCATATAATTAAAACAAATTACATGGAAAATATAAATCTTTACAATAAAAAACATTAGTTAATTAATAATGTTTTTTATTATTTAAAAATTTTACTAAATTTTATTCCCAAATTTACAATTATAATTATTCATGTTTTCTTGATCACATATATTCCATCACCAGTTATTTAAGAGAATATATTTTTTAAATAATATTTAATAAATATTTATTTTTAATTTAGTGAATATATTAATAATTTATTTATTGTAGAATAATGAAATAAAATTTATTTAGCATATAAATAATCATTAATCATGTTCCAATAAATATTGTAGAGGAATGGAGAAGAAATATTAATTTTTCAGGGAGAAATAATTAATGTTAAATATTATTTTAATAAAAAAATTATTTCGTGGGTTTAAAACATGGTAACAATTAATAAATATAGGGATTTAAAGGGATTAGGGGAATAATAAGGGTGTATGTTCAATTATTATTTTCTAAACCTAGTAGTATATAAACTTAATTATATTATTTCTTTTGGGGATTCCATTTTCATGTGTTGTGCAGAACAACAACGAGTGAAAATCTATCATTTCCCTAGAGAGATCTCTTTTCCATGAATACTCTCAAGAACAGAGAGAGATCCTCCTCTGATTTCACTCTCGATTCTAGAGAGATTAAAGATAATCCTTCTTCCATAGATTCTCGAGCCAATCAAATGACAATGATGTTATCATCACGATCTATTGCACTAGCAGCTGGGGATCCCAACAACTATGTTCACAGGTTCACGGAGCATATGTGTATCAGCATTGGATATAATATACACTTCATTCCTATAATGAAATAAAGGTATTAAATATATTAATTTTTATATCCATCAACAAATAAAGATTTCATTGGATGGTAATTATTTAATTATTTAACTTAATTATAAATTATATGCAACGATCATGTTCCTAGTTCCGTCATTCAATAGTAAATTAATCTTTGATTCGATTACACTGATAAATATGTTTATAATTGATATAAATATAGGATTATTCATCATTTTTTATATAAATTTAAGTTAGACATTACCCATTTAGTGCTTCCACTATGAATGGAACCTTCAATGCTTATATTGTATGCATACCCTGTGATGTGTGATTCCATTTATTTTCATGTTTTGTTAGGTAAAATAGATAGGCTTATTGTTTTTTGATATGAATCCCTAATATGGGGAGTTTCCATAGCTTTTGATGATGACTAGGATGGACCTAAGAAAATGGTATAGGTAATAATGAACTAGGTGACTAACCCAAGGTGGTGTGTTAGGGTGGTGATAACCTATGGGACTGAAACAAGGGTTATAACAACCATAGGTCTAGACCTGTGATGGATTAGGTACAACAATTACTTGGGTATTTAACCCAACATGATGTCTTGTGAATGCTTAGATGTGTATTTTAGGTTTATTATTAGTCTTTTCTCTTTATGACGTACCATGACTATCCATATAGCATATAACTAAAGCAGTTGCATCTGGGGTCTGTGGAATCTAGGTTTGAGCACAACCAATCAGTTTTGGATAGTTTTTATATTGGTAACACATTTATTATCATTATAGAATAAAATTTCTATAATATAGAACATCATGTTACGAACACACTGGTGGTATCCTACTGAGTCTTGTACTCACAGTCTACTCAAACATTTCAATGCACTTCTAGATTTCATGAGGGATATAGTTATAGAAAAGGGACCTATGATGGAAAACTGATAATTGGAGAACGAATCATGTGGTGAAACCGGATAGACTCTTGAGGACCCCCACACTACCTTTTATTTATTTACATTCTTCTCGTTATTACACTTGATAGGATTTCCACATTGGGAGTTATTTTACTTATATGATATATATGTCATTTATTTAATTTCCACATGTTTACTCTAATAATTTATTATATATTTTATTTTTTATTATTAATAACATGACATGATAAAGAAGGTATAGTCTCCCCACTAATGGAATTAGTCCCTCATTGCTTGTCAGTTGACTCTTGTATATGTGGAGGCACACATGAGGATATTGACCATCCGGGTCAGACCTATTGGTTCATGTCAGGATGTTACAAAATTGTATCAGAGGCACCATGACTCAATAACTTATTTATTCTATTTTTCTTGATTTGGGACATTTTTTACATGTGATAAGATGGTTGGGACATGGAATGCGAGTTATGATAGTGTCTGTATAGCACTGTATATTAGACATTGAGTTTCCATAATGTGGGGAAAATTATGATTTACTATTACCACTAATTAAATTCATCGTGGGTGATGTACATGATGCTAGTATATGTTTTATGAGATTTTAGGTTTTTCTGTTCATTTTTGAACATCACATAGGTTCACATTCAATATATATATATCTATTGTTGTGTTATATAGTAGTTCATTAACTAAATTCCTTTATTTGTGTTATCTTAATGGTATAGTTTCAATTTTTTGATATATATTTGTTTCCAAGACGTTGTGATATAAATTCATAGGGATATATTGACTTAACTGATAATGTTGATGTATTAGTATACATATGACGATTTTCACTAACATCCAAGGTAGGGGACTAGGTTTAGTCTAGGGAGGGTACACCTTTGTTTATGGGTGTACTCCTAGAAGACACTTCTATGATCACATATGATTGATATGATTGGTTTATTTTTATAATGTTACTTATTGTTATAGAATAAGTCACCTTGTAGACATTTGGTGGGGGTGCTAATCAAGCACCAGGGTTCTTCTAAGCCCATTCTCACAACTTCCCAATGGTGTTGGAAGTGATCCCATACCAACCGCTATATATATCCATGATAGAAAATGCCAGGGATTTTCTATTTTTTCATTCTAGGGAACCATCAGACCACAAGATGTTTATTATTAAGTGGAAATCGTTGAGGTTATCATCAATCTATTAAAGATTCCAATATACTAGAAGGATAAAATGGAATCACTTATGCTATTGGGATGCACAAGGAATTTTTGTGGACATATGGGATAGAATGTATGATATTAGGGTTTCACATGGGAGGCTTTCAAGGACTGGGTTTTCAAAGAGTTTTTTCCAATAATAAGAATATAAATCAAATATAGAATTTCATAGAGATGTACTAATTTTCCCTAACAGTTTGATCATACTCCACATGATTGCACAATATCTTATGTTTCTCATATATTATTGCCAGTGATGAGGCCCAAATGGCTAGTAGGTTTGAAATCAAACTCTGAACTAGCCTTAGACTATAGTTTTAGAGCTTTGACCAAGCTTCATATCTGATTGTTCTAAGGAATGTTCAGAACATTGATAAGATTTTGTATGATAGATGAGCTATTGGTATCTTTATTCCCTGCACTACCTAGGTGGGTGGACTACCTATTTGTGTCATGCGTACTTCTTTAGATGGAAGTAAGTGGATCTATTGAGAAATGAAACATATTGGTGGAATCTATGTCCATAAGGGTTTAGTTTCATTATTTATATCTAGAGGTTACCCACAAAGCTTCAACTACGGGATGTTTGGAAACTATATTCGAGTATGTTGATAACCCAAGATAAAGTGAATATAGTGTGGAAATACAAACCATATCTAGTCATTTTCAATATAGATTTGAGTGAAGGTCTCAGTATAGGTGAAGAAAGGGCATAATCTTCAACCTAGGGATCTAACTGTTGTTCACAATAGAGAATGATAACTTCTCAGATGACATGTACTTAAGGAAAAAGTGATATGGTTTACAAAATATATGTTTATGAAATGGATTAGACCCTAAATGATGATATAGAGTGTCCATATATAGGTTGACTTATGATCATGATGATATCCTCATTTTATAATACATAGTTTGTTACTGATTCTTCACACTCCTTTATATCTTCCCAAATAGTAGCAGGACTTGACCTACCAGACAAGATATATTTTGAGATATTCTCCTTTCATAAACCATTGCGAATGAAGGTGGTGTTTTTCTAGTTATGTACTAACTATTGTATAGTTGTTGTTTTTTATAGACACCAATTTCAATTTATGATCCTTGAGATGATAAACTTTGATGTGATTCGTTCCATGGACTGAATGAAAATTTTCCAATATCAGCTATACTACTATCATTTATGTGGGGCATTCACTTCACAAATGGGACATAATTTCTTGATGACTGCAGAGTGGGAACAAGGAGCTGACAAAGTGGGTCGGACTTGAGTCTTCTCTGCATGATCGCATCAAAAATGGGATGCTTATGTCTTTTTAGAAGATCATTTGAATCCAAATAATCATTTTCTATGTTAATGTGTCTCTGTAAGGATGTATTTATTGATGAATTCATGTTACTCCCTTGAGATAGAGAAGTACAATTTGAGTTAGATCTCGTACCTGGTGCCAAAACTAATTTTGATACCCCTGTATCGTGTTGCACCAACCGAGTTGGAGGAGCTCAAAGTGAATATAGATGACATGGAGTGGAATGGATTTATGAGACCTAATAATTCACCATGGGGGGATTTTATTTTATTTGTAAAGGTGAATAGTAGTATTTTTCTCTATATCAATTACTATAACCTAAAACATGTGACGTTGATGGAATTATATCCACTTCTAAGGATAAAAAACAATTGTTATCCATTACGGGGAGCATGATGGTTCTCCAAGATTGATCTATATTCAGGAAGGCAAACATGCAAACAATTTTCATGGATCTCATGGAAAATATCTTTCACACCTACCAAGACTCATTTATTATATTGTTCATTTACTACAACCTCTTCTACTCACCAACATTTGAGTAGCATGCTAGGCACCTAGAGAAAGTATTGAGCACACTTTCAGCACATCATCTTTGTGAAACGTTGTGTACGTGTGACTTCTTGATTCAATGGATGAGGTTATGAGGAAATGTGATGACTAAGAGAGATATATCTGTAGACCATGTGGGTTTTTAAGAAGTAATGTACTAAAGCTACCATATCCTAGGATTCTTTATGCGGTGTAATGTGATACATATAGAGTTTGTCTTGTTGTGATACTAATGAATAGAGAGAACGCAGTGGCCTATTAGGTCTCATCAGCTATGACCCATAAGGGAAACAACTCTACACATGATATTTAACATGCAGAAGTGATCCACGGTCTGATGTGTTAGTGAAATAGTCTCATTTGATAGAGGTTTATTATTAATATGGGCCATAAGATACATCACTATATATTCACAGAGAGTGAACTAAACATGAGACATAGGCACAATGTTTAAAATCTATAGATTTTTGACTTTGAGTTGTTATTTACATCTAGTAAGGGGAAGGTTATTATGGATTATATTATCCATAAGATGTATGCTAAGAAGTAGGTTGGTGAAAGACCTTTAGCGAAGCAATGACTCTTGATGGTCTTATTTATTGAATGTAGAGTGGATGATTTATAGGATCAAGGATCTATGACTTTTTTTCCTTTTTTAATCACATTCTCACTAGTTTACTAGGTGAATAATGATTAGAAGTTAGACATATAGTGTGTTGTAATGAGGGAATAGATATATAGAGGTGATTTGAAAAACTGGTTGTCTTTTAGTAGTAATGATGTGATCATTTTACATTGGACATTTGTCATGCATTCTTACATTTGAGAGGAGATAATGATAAATTTACATACCCTTAGGTGGTACATATATCTTATTCATACCCAGATGTATTGTAACTTTAGAAGTTATTTTTGGTTTCTCGGGATAAAGAGGAACATTACTATTTTTCCCTCATGGAGACATACCATTTAGAGGGTAAAATCTAAGAATCATAGACCTGGTAATTTTCTTTAACAACCCATTATACCCATATAGAAGGGGGAGGAAATAAAAATTCACATTTTGATAGGTCTACCCATGAATCTGATGAGTCGGGACATTGTTCAGGTGATTATTTATTGGTTATAGAATACTGATCACTTCTTACCAATAAAATAGACTCACTCAGTGGAGGAGTGAGGAAAGATATGTTTATAAGATATTTTACACCTACATGGAGTTTCCTGGAGAATCGAGTCAGATATAGATAACATTTTTCATAATTCTTTTGGATGATCTTGTAGAAATCCATAGGCACTCAACTGATATTGATAATGGGGGACTATCCTTAGATAGACGGATAGTTCATGTGAACTATACCCATATTATAGTATATTCTTCAAGCCTGTATCATGGACTTCAGTGGAGTGTGGGATGGTCACCTAGCCTTGGTTGAGTTTTTAGAAGAAAAAATACTAGGATTCTATTTTGATGACACTATACTAGGATATATATGGGAGGTCATGTCACTCAATAATTTGCTAGAATGAGAAGGGTGAGGCAGAAGTATCAATCACCAACATGGTCCAGGAGACCTCTAAGAGAGTGTAGTTGATTTATAGGTGGTTGATCACTACTCAGAGAATGAAAATACCTCATGATAACTATTGGAGGTGATATTTGGAGTTCAATATGTGTGACCATGTTTTCTTGAGAGTGAATCATCAGTTAGGGAACCCACATCTGAGGAAGGTAGAGTAACCAGACATATCATTTCGTGGGGAACTTTCAGATTATTAGGATGATAAGTAAAGTTTCATTCCATCTATGTATCCATTATCACTATCATGGAATACATGAATAGTTTCATCTGTCATAGATCTGGTGATGGAATATGAATCCTGTACTTATTATTGACTATGAGGTTGTGGAGTTAGAGCCTGATGTATCATATGAGTGAAATCAAATATGGATTATGGTTTGGATTGAGAATTTTCTAGGAGAGAATATAGAACCAATTTTCCATATTGTGTGGTATCATGGATCAATCCCCGAGAAGAATATGGGAGCATGAGTTTGATATCTGAGCTCATATGCCTGAGTTGTTTGATAAATTTAGCCATAGTTACATCTCATGGATGAAAAGTCAATGGAGGGGTAGAAATGTAATTTACTCAAAATTTTAATGATAATAAAACCCTCTTTGTTAATAAATTATTAGTATTCTTATGTGGAAATTTAATTTTTAAATAATAATAAATTAATAAATTATTTAAACACTTTATATAAGGGTAAAAATCATGTTATCGCTTTCAAATATTCTATATAACATTTAAAGAGTGGGGAACTGGTCTAGAATGTGATTCCAAGTATCATAGATATTTTACACTAAAACAATATAAATATTAAATATATTATAGCCTTCATGCGTGATTTTCCTTAAATAAAACAATATATCCCAAATGGTGTCTTGGACCAGAAATTTGAGACCACTTTTATGTATGGAAAATTTTATTTATCCTAGGTATGACATAACATTTTTGAACATCAGGTGTTTGGTTAAATCGCATGTGAGGTTTGTTTATTTAGTATTTTCATTATAACTTCAATCAAAAAATTAGGTATCACTCGAAAGATATCTCTTATTTGAAATATGAGACCTCGATTTGGTTTTCAATGTGGGTTTTACCCTAGGCACGACATAACCATTTCATGTGTCTGGTGTTTAGTAACATCCCATGTGAGGGTAATTTATTTTACAATTTTTATTATATTATTATTATTTAAATTAATTATTTTTCATTTCTCGTATTCTTCTCCACACATATCCTATGAAAAACATCATTATCATGCAGCTTCCCATCCTATAACATGGAAAATCATGTTTTTTAACCAGTTTTAATTTTTAAAATAATTAATGTGGTTAATTTAAACACTCGTCAAAGTTTATAGTTATACACTAATTGAAATGTTGTTGTTAATATCATTGATAAATTATGCGGGGAATGGTTTTGAAATATCCAAATAGTTAGGCTTTCTTAAGAGGTGGATCCTATGGAGTTTGAGTGGCACCAGAATACTCCTTAAACATGATCAGGTAAATATTATGATGATTCAAGAATATCTCTAAACTCTATTACAAGGAATGTGGTTCCTCACTATTTTTTATAAGCGATGGGCACAAGGGTTCCTGGATTTTATATTTTTTATTTAATTACATCCATTTCTAATCCACACTCAATTATTAAAAAATTGTTAAAATTAATTAAAAGGATAAAAAATATTTTATCAGGGATAATTTATAAAAAAAATTATAAAATGATAATAGCGGGTTATTTACATGGATAATTAATAAAAAAACTATCAAATGATAATTTTGGGAAAAATCCAGGGAATAATTTTTAATATTCATTAAATAATAATTACATGGATTTATCAAAGGATAATTTATCTAAATTATCAAAAGATAAAATAACAAATTATCAAAGGATAATTCAAAAAAATATCAAAGGATAATTATAAATTTGGTCATAGGATAATTTCTTTACATTTATCAAAGAATAATTATAAATGGACTACCATGTATAATATCAGATTAATTAGGAGAGGTAAAAAGTTCATAAAATGTGGTTTTATAATAAATTCAAACGATAATATTAAAATTACATGTGTTGGCCTAAAATGATAATTCAAAAATTATTTAGGAGAGAGAAAGTATCATAGCATGTATTATTTTATTTCCTCTTGAAATAAAAGATCTTGTTTTAGATCAAGGAAAAATTGATGAAACTTGAGTAATAATGGGTCAAAACCTATAATAAAAGGCTCATGAGAAGGGGTCCTGAACTGTTGAGGTTTTCAATCATGGTTTTTGACAACAAAGGGTGGCTGATAAGTGATGTTCACATTGACCACATTGCTTTAGAAAGGTCCTTACACTCTTTGTATCTTCTTTACACAAGTTTTAATTATATAATTATTGTTTTTTTCATACATGATAGTCATTCTTGATTTTAATCCTATTTGGATGAGTGTGTAAATCATGATACCTACTATGATATTTGATTCCATGAGTATTTCAATAGTAGCTTGTTTCCATGTTGGATTCGGATCACATGTTGTGATGTATTACTACTTAATTTCACATGATGATATATTATCCATTCCTTTTATACATACCCTTTGATGTGTGATATCATTTACATAGAGGTTGTGTTTGGTTCTTGTGAAAGGTGTACCATTGTGTGATAAGAATACCTTACAGGGGGAGTGTGATGAAATTTTCATGATGACAAAAATAGACCTAAGCATCGGGTACAGTGAATTATAGCCTTGCGGGCTGTCCTAAGGCAGTACATTAGGGGTATAATGGAATGAGGTTCTAAACTAAGTGGTGTGATAGACTTTGGTCATGGGATAAGGCATTGAAGGGGTGTGCCAATACATGGGAATGGTCCATGGAGTATAACATCCTTGGGGATTTCTAGTGACCCAAGATTGACTTCTGTTGATATTATATCTCTTTTGTGAAATACCTAATACATTAAAAAAATAGATTCCCAAAGACCTTATAAGTTTAATTCCATTGGGAACATGGAAAAATAAAAAATGGTTTATAATACTTCTACATCTTATCATGCATTTTTATTCGTATCAAGACCCATTTTTTACATATCATATGTGTTACCTTTCTTCAGATCCTAGGGAAAACAAACATAAGAAAGGGTGAGCTTAGATTCTCATTAAGGGTAAAAAGGGAGATATGTACTCATAATTATGAGACTAAGGGTATGAGTACATGATCCTGAAAATAAGGGATAAAATGCTACATATCAATGATATTAAACATGAATTATGGTATAAATATTAGAAATTCATAAGATATGAATCACAAGGAAATAAAAAACATAATCCATGAAATAATAATAATAGAGAATGAAATGGAATTATGGTATATACATAAACATGTAATACCATTCCCTATAAGTCAAGATGCATTGCAAGAACTTATAGGGGTACTTGGGGACTACTCCTATTGGTCGGGACACACCACAATCCCCATTCATAGTCCATTACTTGTAAGGGATCTATTTTCCCCTATTACCATAATGGATTAGGTTTCCCCATCTTCAAATAGTTGATAGGGTATTCCCATCTTCCCATAGTGGATTAGTTTTCCCCATCTTCCCATACTGGATCAAGCCTATTGACCTGATTCCCATCATTATCTCATGAGACATAAATCATTAACTAATTCATTGGAGGGAGATATAGGTCCCACCAATATCATTATGAAATAATACATAAATCTTTCATCAGATCATACAAAATCATATCATAACCAATTAAAGGAAATGGGTGTCGAAACAAGTAATCATATCACAACATGTGGAAAAGATTTAGGTTTCATAATCATTTCATTTTTGCATAACCCGTGAAAAAAGGTGAGTTTCTTAAACCAAGTTCCATCAAAACATAATCCATTTAGAGATAAAATATGAATGTTATTCTTGAAATATAACAAAGTATGTCATCATATATGGGGAAGGATTATTAAAGATCACTTGGAACCTGACATTTTCTTATAAATCACTTTTTATAAAATAAAACATTTTCAAAACCCTTTTCATTGAAACAACTTTGAAAACATATAAATGAATCATGAGAAATCAATTATGAAATTTTTTCAAGAAAATATCCTTTATTATATGAAAAATATTTTTAAAACATAAAACATTTTTAAAACAAATTTCATTGAAAATATACATGAAAACATGTAATGAAATATTGAAAACATTTTTATAAAATCTCTCCTAGAAAACATGTAATTGAATATTGAAAAACAAATTAAATATTATATCCATTAAAAATGATTGAAAATTTATAAATGAAGCCTCAAAAAAACATTAAAAGAAAAAACATTTCCATAAAAACATTTTCCTTGAAAATGATCTAGTAGGATATTTTAAAAAACAAATCTTTAGAAAAATAATCATTGCACATTTCAAAGTGTCTCGTACAACTTTAGAAACTTTGAATAATAATCCACATGAAATAAAACATTATAAGAATCTTATAATATAATTATAATAAGGATATTCCTCATATAAAATATCAAATGTCACTATATAAACCTTTTAAAAGAATATAGATTCAAAATAGAACATGTGTCTCAAAGAAGGCAAGTTGAGACAAAACTACCTTACTCATTTGGTAACATTTGAATAGTAAATCCCCATAAAACATAGATTATAAAATGAATATGTAAATACCCATAAATTAAATTTTAAAAAAAATATATATATAATATATTCATGGGAATTATGTACAACACAAAAAAGAAATGATTGGTGAATAAGGCATATATCTCACAGAAATAAAAAGTGAGATGAAATTTCATTACAACTTTGTAATGAGTAGAATGTTATGACCCATGAATGAAAGAAAATTATATGGATATTAAAATAATATATTTTTATGGTTAAGGATAATAAAATACATTCATGGGAAGTACATAAACCACATAGATCAAATAAGTAGTGTATGAAGATTATGTCTCCCAGAAGTGAACATGAGAAATGAATCTCATACCTTAGGTTTGATTCCCTCCAAATGTGTCTGAAACTATTGTATAGTGGTTTTAATCAAATTATTAACTTATATAAAAATAAAATAATATTTATTATATCAAATATGATTCAATTATGACATTATATTACCATTTTATTAATAATTCCATGTTAAATCAACATTTCAGGTAATAGCTGCTTTATTTATCATGCATGTTTTGACTTCTTATTATTCATCCTATTACTTAGATAATGATTTAATTACTTAAATAATTTAAAACAAGATTTACATATAATATATATTTATTATATAAATATATATATATATATAATATATATATATATATATATATATAATGTAATACACCGTTCATGGAGATGGTAAGCTGTGCGTACGCATATACATTTTCTCTATTTTGTTATTGTACTAAATCGAAGAAAGTAAATGAAATAAATGAACATATATATATAATTAAATTATAATTATCATTTTATATATTTCATATATATTCATTATATAAACTTTTTATAATAATTATTGAAATGTTTATCGTGGAAGATGAATCCCATCGTGTCGTGGAGACGATAGGATGTACGTATGCACAAGCGATGATATAATTCCCTTGATTATGAAAATTTATGTAATTTGATGGTATATATTTTGTTCCATAATCAATATAATGTTTAATTTATTATTTATATTCAATATATCTACCATTATACCCATCTGAATAAAGTAATAATGAAAAATAGATTAGACCACAATGTGGAGACGGTAAGTCGTACATACGCATGTGTGGTGCTTTCTTTTTTCATAGGATGAATAAAATATTTAATATGTTTTTTCAATAATCATAATAAAATCATATAATATTAGTGATAATAGATTTATTACATCATAATTTAATGAACACGTGAATAGGAAGTAGAATAATAAACATTTTTGAAAGAGTCGGTATAGAGATTACATCATCTTCAATAATATCCCTCTAGATATCCACTTAGAGAAACTAGAGTTGATCTTTGGAGAAGACCAGAACCTATAGAAAATGAAAATGGATGTTTATAAGATAAATTTTCAGGGTATGGGTAAAATTGAAGGATCAACGGGAGGTGAAAAAGTGTGGGAGGAGGTGCCCTTCTATAATTGAGGTCGGGGAACTTTTGGAAATCCACAAAATGATAAAATATAATAAGATTATTATAGATCTAAATACTTACTAACGAACCATAAATGAAAATTTGAATAATTTTTAAACCATTTGATATCCCCTTATGATTTGTTAATGTTTTTTGATTTTTAAAAAATTTAACAATAAATTAATTCAATAAGATATCATTATTATCAAATTTAATACTATTTATTTAATTTGCCATAAAATACATCAATAAAAAGTGGGAATTTTAGTCTAATGATTTCTCATATATATAATGTATCTTATAGATCTATTAACTTTTTTATACACAATAAGTAAACCAAAATATATCAAAAATAATATTATTAAAAATAATTATTCTATTTTTTTGTTAATTATGTTAATATTGTTTTAGCATTGAAGAAGATTTTAAGGTAATTATATATCTTCTAAAAATTAAAAAGCAATTTCTATAATGAAAATAATTTCATTAATATCAAAAAATTCATTTATAATAATTAATGACATGATTTTTTTTCTATGTGGATACATAAAAGATAATAAATAAAAGGGAGTGATACTTTGTACCTATATTTGATTTAAATACTATATAATTTATTTTTATTTATAAGTTTCCATTAAAATACTCAAAATTGATCATAATATTGTGACGGCCAAATTTTCTTTATAAAATTTTTTTTGAAATTTTTTTTCTTTATTTTAAGCCTTATCATTTTGATTTATCTTTAATTAATATATAGTAATTTTAATTGTGGTAAAAGAATTTAAATATTAAGATGTTACAAATTATTACTTCTAAATTTTCAATTGTCCATAAATGGAGCATTTATGATTTTTTGATATTATGATAATTTATTTTTATTTTTAAATGATTTTTATTATTTTTAATTAATTTAAAAACAATTATTCTTATAAAATATCATTTGTGTTAAATTTGAAACTATTCACAACATTATAATTATATAAAATCCAAAAATAAAATTAATTTCAAAAAAAGCAATTCCAAATACCCCAAATATGTCATAATCAGCAATAAAATTCATAGTGAACCTTAATTAATTCAAATAATATTTATTTTAATATTTTTAATATCATTTATTTGATATTTCCATAAATTAAACAAACCTTAAATCATTATCATGTAAGCCTTAAGGCAATTATTCATTTCCTAAAAATTAAAAATAAATTAAAATTTTGAATATAATCATTTCAGATTAATAATTAATATTTATAGTCGAATTTATCTTTGGAATAAACATATATTAAAAATGGTATATTTATTTAAATTATGTGTATGACATTTTAAACATATCTTTAAATAAAATATAATAAATGTCATATTCTCACCCAAGTAGATTAAAATGTTATAATTTTAAAAAAAATATTGAATTCAGTGAAAAGAAACTCATCCAATGAAATTACGAAAAGTGTTAGGGTAATTGTATCATATTATAATATTATTTTGATCCTTAATTACCTGATATATGCTTAACAGTGGTAAAAAAGTTCTAAAATTAAAATTCACAAAAAAAATTGATCCTATTAGAATAAAAATATAATATTTATTACAACCTTGTATGTCCATTTTTCAAAATTTAATTCACATATGTGAAAAAAAAATTATGTTTAACGCTAGTCCCACAAATTTAGCAAGAAGACGATAAAAAAGAATGTTCAAAAGATCAATAAGTTTTTATATATAATTTTAATATTAAAATTATTCCATTTACCTAAATTTAATTAATAAATTCTTAATTGATATATTATGATTGTAAAATCAATTTAAAATATTTTTATTATTTAAACTCAAAATAAAGTTTTAACTATAATGGGGTATTTTTTATTATTCATCAAAAAATGAATCTTCTCAAAAAATACTAAAAATTAAACCTATTTTGATTTTGAAATTATGAATTAAAAAAATTATTTTAAGAAATTCATTTTCTAAGAGTGTATAAAATTAATTTTATTATTGTTCACAAAAGGACATAAAAATAAGTTACGTTAAGAAAGTAGTATTTATACACGTATAAAGATTTTACCAAAAAATCATACATTTCATTATAAATATGTTTTATTTCAGTGAAAAAATTTATAAATCAGTTATTTTTATTCATATAACTATTTTTAATGGTTAGATTATAACTATCTCATTTAAATGACTATAATAGAGAAGTGTTGTTTCGTAGAGGCTCAGTATTGCATGTAATGCAAGCCAAGTCAGTGTTGCATATAATGGAATCATAACTTAGTGTTACGTATAACCTAATAAATATTATATGTGAAGTGAAGTGAAAATTAACAAAAATATTAAATTAATTTTAAAAAATAATAATTCACAAAATCTCATGGTGTTACATTCTACCACCCATAAAATGAATTTCTCCCATTAAATTCATTAGGGTTATCATTGGTTTAATAATAAAAATTTTCTTTCCTAGGAACCCACTTCGTAAAATTTATACTAAAACTTCCTTTAAAATTATTTTTGGAAATATAAAGGTTACCCAAAGAAACACGTAACTAGGTTAACATATAAAAGTAAATAGGTGGGAAGTTAAAACATGGACATGTATGATAAATCCAAAAATCATGTTCTGATGGAGACTGATTGAGAAAAAGGTTAGGAGAAAGTTAACAATCCCAAACCCATAAATCTGTGATGATTTATGGGGACATTTGATTCATCAGAAAAGAAGGTACTATGATAACCTTTTCAGTTTCAAGATATTTTCCCTATTGTTAAATACTTTTCATGAGAATATATACATACTTGATTCAGTACAATCTCACCCATTTTTGTGCCCTGATTACATTACACCTCACCTCTTCCTCCCAAAAAAAGTGAAATTTTCATTCCTGTAGAACTAACAGATCATGATATCTATGATAATTCATCCCATCTATCATTAGTTTCCATCAACACAAAGTTGTTATAATATGTTATCCAATATGCATAAATCGTCATATGGTTAGATAATACTTTAATAACCCAAAAATTAATTCAATCTTTCAATAAATGGTTAAACATATAACCCTTCTAGAAGATGAAAATCCAAAACATTAGAAAGAGGGCCACTAAATCGGCTTAACATAAATCTCTTATAAATCATATGGTGGCTCTTGGTTTCCCCATTCTAAAAATGTGAATTCTATCATCATATATTCTCTTGAAATATTTAAATAGCCATATTTTCCTATATCCTTATTGAAAACAATCATTTTTCCTTATTCTAGAGTTTAAGGGATATATTACATAAGACCCAAAAAGATGTAAACATCGCCCATGATAGCATACCCAACTTTTCAATCCAATCCTTAAATAACCAGTACCATTAAATTTTATATTTTCATATCCAACATATATTTATCCAAAAATCATTATCATAACATAAGGAATATATTAAGGGTTATATAAAAATATCAACTTTCCATTAAACCATATTTTTCTTTCATCAACACCCATTAATATATCCTTTCAAATCCACAATGAAAATCGTATACTTCATTCATCCAAATTTATTCTTAAACCATTACTCTGGTCTCATCATCTTATTCCTTAATACAACTTTCCTATAATATGAATTATGAATTATGTATTAAGGTACCTGAACATCAATATAATCATTCCTATTACATATAATATAAGAAATATAGTTAGAAAGTCCCATAACATTCACATGTCGCTTGTGATCTCTTTATCTTCAACCATAAAACCAATACTGGTACAACCTATTTGATTCTCTTACAAATATTAACAATAATGAAATATATTTTCATAATTTTCATACATTCAACATATGAAGAATTCAATGTTAAAATTTTTTTATTCTTGTTCCCTCTATTTAATAAAACCATGAAGAATAGTGTAAGAAACACTAATCATAATGGAAATCATATAATCATGAAACATTCTTATATGATGTCTAAATCATGATTCATACTTATTTAATATAAAGAAACATAGTTTTATACTAGGTAATTCATATCCAAGTTAAATTTAAATCCTTCATGGTGGTTTATAAATATTGTGTGAATTCCCAAAGCATATCCCCATAGAGTTTCAAACCAGGAGTGCAGTAAGGCACATTGTCATGTACCAAGTTATGCGGAGTCAGGACCAATGCACATTGTCTGGGTTATAACCCTTATCTACATCTATTCCAGAGCCCCATCGACTTGTAATATCTAGACAGGGATGTAATACTAGGAAATCACTCTCTCTATCATTTACCAAAATTCTAGGTCATTTTCGTATAGCTTTCATCATACATAAACTTATCTTTAGAGACATCCCTAAATGTATCCTAGATATATTACTAGGGATCTCACTAAAGTTTTCTCATCCTAGTTTCAAAATCATGACAAAACCTTTGATCTGATAATATATATAGTGGCACTAGATAAATGTACCAGGACTTTACATCACTTTTTAGGAATAATTAAGACATTACATAAATATATTCCCAAATACCATATAAGTTTATTTCCTTTTCAAACATTGAAACATAAACAATTAGTTCATTATAATTCTACCTCTTCTTCTGCCTATTTCTTCATATTTATACCCCTTTTGAACATATCAAACTTATTACCTTTCTTTTTATCTTGTAAAACAAAGTATGGAAGGGTGAACTCAGATACTCCATAATGGAAAATAATGGATATATGTAAGCATAATCATGATCATAATGGTATGAGGACATGATCATGAAAATATAGGATCATTCCCTGAATATGAAAGATTATAAACATGAATCATGGAGTAAAGATTGTAAGTTCATAAGAAATGAATCATAATGAAATCAAGAACACAATATAAGAATTAATAAAAAAAGTAGTAAGACATGTAATTGTGGCATACAAATAAACATGTAATATTATTACCTATATTCCATGATTCATTTCATCAACCTATCAGGGTATTTCATGGGGACTACACCATCTGGGTGGACACCCCTCCAACACCAGTCATATCAATTCCTTTTAAGGGATCGAGTTTCCCCACTATCGATAGTGGATTGGTTTTCCCCATCTTCTAATAGTGGATTTAGTTTTCCCATATTCCCATATTGGATTGGGTTTCCCCATATTCTCATATTGTATCAAGACCATCAACTTAATTCTCATCATTATCTCATGAGGCATAAATACTTACATAATTCATTGGGGGAGATATCAGTCCCAACCATCTCATAATAAAATCATAAATACATATTCCACAAGATCATAAACAATCATAACATAACCAATGAAATTAAATGGGTGTCATAAACATGTAATCATATCATAAGTTTTGGAAAAGTTATAGGTTTCATAATAATCTCATCGAAGCGTGATACCTAAAATGAAACGGGTCTCTTAAACAACATGCCATTTGGAAATAAATTATTTGGAGAAATAATTTTAAAGGTATTCTTGAAATCTATCAAATTATGTCATCTTATAATGGAATGTATTTTTAATGATCACTTGGAATATTACATTTTCATAAAAATTGATTTCTAAAATATTAAAACATTATAAAATCATTTTCTTTGAAACCACTCTTAAAACATATACATGAATTTTCAAAAAAAAATTACCTCATTTCTAGAGGAAAATATATTTTTATCTCTGATAAATAATTTTTGAAACATCAAAGCTTCTAAAAACCCATTTCTTTTAAAATATACATGAAAAATTGTAAATAATTATTGAATACTTTTTGAAAAACTTTTTCCTAGAAAACATATGAAGGAATATTAAAGAAAAAAATTTTTCCTTAAAATTGTCATTGATAAATTATAAATAATTCCATTAAAACACATTAAAACATACATAATTTCCTTAAAATAATTTTCCTTGAGAATGATCTTATAAGATCTATTAAAAACATTTCTTGAGGAAAATAATCATTAATCATTTCAATGTGTCCCATACCATATTGAAACATTTGAATAACAATCCCCATGAAATAATAACATTCCAATAGATAAAACTATCATGAATATAAGGATATTCCTAATATAACATATCAAATGACAGTATGTACACCTTGTAAAAGAACATAGGTCTATAGAAAAACATGTGTCTCAAGGAATGAAAATTTATACAAAACTACCATACTCATTTGGAATATTTTGAACCATAAAACCTCATGAAATAGAGATAACAAAATTGATATGTAAATTACTATAAATTAAAGAATAAAAATTATAGAATACATTAATAGGTAGTATGTACACTATACAAAATAAATGAGAGGTTAATAAGGCATGTATCTCATAGAAATAAAAAGTGAGATGAAATTCCATTACAACTTTATAATCAGTTAAATCACATTCCCCATGAAAGAAATAAAATTATATGGATACTAATATAACATAATATTATGGTTGAGACTCATTAAATAAATTCATGTTCAGTACATACACCATGTAGAATAAATAAGTAGTGTATAAGGTATGTGTCTCACAGAAGTAAATTTGAGAAAAAAATACCTTACCTTAGGTATGATTCCTTCCATTTGTGTCTGAAACTCTTATATAGTTGTTTTAAACATATTATAAACTTATTAAAAAATCAAAATAATATTTATTATATCATATATGATTCATTTATTACCATATATTACCCGTTTGTTAAAAATTCCATGTTAATACAATGTTTCGGGTAATAACCTCTTTATTTATCGTACTTGTTTTGTTTTTTATTCCCAATCCTCTTACTTAGAAAATTATTTAATTAATAACATTCTTTAAAACAATATTTATATCTCTCATATATTTATTATATATAAATATATATAATATATATAAATATATTAAATTGAATACACCATTCATAGAGAAGGTAATCCGTATATATGCATGAATAGTGTTTCCATTTTATTATCATATTGAATTGAAGATGGTAAATAGAATATATTTATATATATTATTCCATTATAATTATTATTTCTTATATTTCATATTTATTTATTATATAAATTTTTTATAATCATTCTTAAAAAGGTTAATGTGAAGATAAATCCCATCACATCATGGAGATGGTAGGTTGTACAAACGCATGAGTTTCGCTATCATTCCCTTAATTTGGAAAAAGTAAAGTTGTTATTGGAATATAATTTTTCCCAAAATAAATATAATTTTATATTTATTATTTATATCAATTATATTAATCATTATACCTATCCAAATAAGGTATTAATGAAAAAAAATATTACATAGTGGCGTGGAGACGGTATGTCGTATGTAAGCACGTGTGGTACTTTAATTTTTCATAGGATGAATAAAAGATGGAACATGTTTGTTATATAATCATAATAAAATTCCATAATATATTTGATACTTAATTTATTACTTTATAATGGAATCCACACATTAAGGGGGAGTATAAGAAGATATATTTTTTGAAGAGTCAGTATGGAGATTACCTCTTCTTCGACAATATCCCTCTAGATCTTCTCTTAGAGACATTAGAGTTCTTATTTTGAGAACATCGAAACCTATAGAATGTAAATAGGGATGTTTATAAGGGAAATTTATAGGGTATGTATGAGCTTGAAGGCTCAATGTGAGGTGAATAAGTGAGGGAGTATGTGCCTTTTTATAATTGAGGTGAGGGGCACTTTTGAAAATCAAAAAAATGTTAAAATATAATAAGATTATTATACTTATAAATACATATAAAATGAACCATAAATGAAAATTAGATGAAATTTTAGATAGTATATTATCCCTATGTTATTATTTAACAGTTTTTTTGATTTTTTTAATAATTTAATAATAAATTAATTCAATAAGATATCATTATTGTAAAATTTAATACTATTCATTTAATTTGACTTCAAATACAACAAGACAAACTATAAATTAGAATAAAATGATTTAACACATCTATAATATATCTTATAGATCTATTAAATTAGTTATACATAATAACAAATAAAAAATATATAAAAAATATTATTGTTAAAATCTATTATTCTATTACTCTTTTAACTAAATAAATATTGTTTTAGAATTAAAGAAGTTTTTAAGGTAATTATAGAACTTCTAAAAATTAAAAATAAATTTCAATAATGAAAACCATTTAATTTATATAAAAATAAGCATTTATATTTTTTCATATCATCCTTTTAACCCATGTGGACACATAAATGATATTACATACAAGAGAGTGATACCTTGTCTCTATCTTTGATTTAAATAATATATAATTTATTTTCATGGAAAATTTCCCAGTAAACAGCTAAAAATCGATCATAATTAGATAAGGGTCAAATTCTCTTCACCCAATAGTTTTTTGGAATGTTTGTTTTATCTTGAACCTTATCATTTTGGTGTACACTTAATTAATTTATCGTAATTTTAATTATGGTAAAATATTTTCAATGTTAAGTTGTTAAAAATTATTAATCATATAGGTTCAATTGTTTATAACTGAAAAATTTATGAAATTTACTACCTCATAATAATCTACTTTTTTTAAATATTGGTAAGATTTTAAATTAATTTAATAAAGTATTATTCTTATAAAATATCATTAGTATTAGTTTTTACACTATTCACAACTTTGTTTTTAAATAAAATCCAAGAAGCATTATAATTTCGAAAAAAACCATTTCAGATACTCCCAACATGTCATATTCACCTTTAAAATTCATGTGGATCTTTAATTAATTCAAATAATATTTATATTAATATTTTTATATATTTTATTTAATATTTCTCTTAGTATAACAGACACCGAATCATCATCGTGTAATCCATTAATGTAATTATTTATCACCTAAAAATTAAAAATAAATTATTATGATGAATATAATAATTTTATATTTAAAATAAATATTTATATATGAATTTATATTGTGTATAAACCCATATTAAAAATGGTATATTTATAAAAATATGAGTATGACATTTTTAACTTATCTTTCAATAAAATATAATAAATTTTATTTTCTCACCCAGGCTTCATAAAAAAGTTAAAATGTCAGCATAAGGTATATTTTTATTTAAACTCTCTCATACAATGAAATTAAAATAATTTTTAGTTAAATTTTATCATATTATAATATTATTTATACCATTAATTTCCTGATTTACCCTTAAGCATGTTAAAAAATACTAAAGTTACTATTCACCAAAATTTAATTTGATCTTATTTGACTATAAATAAAATATTGATTGAAAAAGTGTTTGTCAAATTTTTGAAATTCAATTCCCATTAGTTACAAAACTATGTTTAACATTAATTGCGCAAACGTAGAAAGAAGACTTTAAAACAATGTTCACAAGTTCGATAAGTTATTATATCTCATTTAATAATAATTTTTTTTTTAAATTACCTAAATTGGATTAATATATGTATAATTCAACTTGTGTGACGTTAAAATAAATTTAAAATTTTATAATTATTTAAATGAAAACACAATTTTGTACTATAATGTAGTATTTTTCACTATTTATCAAAAAATGAATCCTCCCAAAAAAGTACTTAAAATCAACCCAATGTTAATTTTGAAATTATAAATTCGAAAATTAATTTTTATTTTTCAGAATTCAATTTCAAAGAGTTTATAAATTTAATTTTCTTATTTTTCTCAAACAGACTTAAAAAATAAGTTCTTTTAAGAAAATATTATTTCTTAATATATAATGATTTTACCAAAAATTTTACATTTCATTATAAATATGTTTTATTTCTAAGAAAAATTTTAATATTTTGTTATTAATATTCATATTCCTTTGTTTAATGGACTAGTTATAACTATCTCATTTAAATAATTATAATAACAATGTGTTGTTTTATAGAGATTTAGTGTTGTGTGTAACACGAGACAGGTCGGTGTGGCATATAGCGCAAGCTCAACTTTGTTTTTCATATAAAATAATCCATTTTCAGTTTTATGTGAATAGAAAAATATCAAAAAGAATAAATTAATTTCAAAAATAATAATTCACAAAATCATAGGGTGTTATATTTGACCCATAATATAGTCTAGATGTGACGGCCTTTGGGCCTGATCTGACTCAACACCTTATGAATGTCAATAGGTGGATTTCAATCATTGAGTTAGGGATTTCTTTTTATGACATACCATGACAGTTCATCCAACAAAGATCTGATGTAGGTATAGTCTGGGCTCTATGTCAATTTGGTTAGTGAAAAACCACTCAATTTTTTATTATATATTTATGTTGATATCATATTTATTATGATTGTGAAATACACTTTTAAAAATATAGAGAATCAGGTTAAGGATGAATTTTTTGATTCTTACTGAGTCTTTTACTCACACCCTCCACTGAAATTTCAATGCACTTGAATATTTCATGAGGGGTACATCTAAGGCTAAGGGCCCTATGGTGAATAGTTGAGAAGTGGAGCACATGTGAAGTGAAAGACTGTGATAGACTCTAGAAGACCCCTAATTTAGTTTTTATTTATTTATTTCAGACTTTTTATTATGGTGTAAAACCTTTCCACATTGGGAGATACTTTATTTGTATGATATGTATGTCATTTATTTAGTTCCCATATTTTTACTTTTTCCATTTATTATATAAGTTATTGTTTAATATTGATATTATTTTATGATACATAGGGTATAGTCTTTCCACTGAGAGACCTAGACACTCACTACTAGTTGGTAGCCTATTTTGTATGGTGAGGTGCGCATGAGGCCATGTGACCTTCCAGCTTGGACCTAGTGGTTTCATTCAGGATGTTACATAATCCAACTATTATAAGCCATTTTCAATGTAACTATACCTCTACGGATCGACTACACTAACTTGAACCTACCTGATAAATTTTCTCCCTAAATTTATATTCTAATAGGTTGAAACACACAGAAACATTGAAATAAATCCATAAAAATTCAAAAACAAAATCATAACACAGTTCATACTTCCAAACACAACCTCATTAGTGTTTACACACAAAGACACACTCATCCATTTATTCCCGAAACAAATAAATCATGAATTCATCACAAAATCATTAAATTTAGGTATTACACATTGAAAATTATTAAATGAAATAAGTATAATAAATACAATGATTCATACTAATAGATACTATGTGCGGTGAACATCACATCAAATGAATAAGAGGAAAGGATGAAAGAGGTCAAAAACCAAACAGAATGTTCCCGCACTCATTCAAGTTGTGTGGATCTCTATGGATAATGGGTGGAAATATTTAAATGATCTAAGGTAAAAATCACAAACATATCATTTAAAAAAAAGTTTTATTAAGATACTAATTGTAGGATAAAGAGCTTCTTTGTGTGACACACACCACCTCTAACATTGTCACTACAAGTCCCCTCAGGTTCACATCCCAACTTCACCAAGATAGAGGACTTGAAATTTTATAAAATTATTATAAGTGTGCCTATCACATCCATTGGGCCCTAATACTTTTCCACTCAATACATGAGACCACAACATCCTTCTGACACACTGCGACTACCTACCAACGGTAGAATTTCAGTTGTATTCCCTAAAATAATTTACAAATCCCTCGCTTAAACCATCACAAATTACCAAAAAAACTAGGATTCATAAATATTAATTAAAATAAATCAAAATTTAATACATAATTAACCTTCAAATTTGGGGGAAATTAGAAAATTCACCTGAAAGGACGTCCCTACTAATTTTCTCAATGGCCTTCAGTGAAGTTCTATAACCAGTAAACCCACACATCAGATTCTCACTTAAATTTAATCTCATAAATGAGATTGTATTTTAATAAAACTCATTAAATGGGAACGATCTTACTGAAAACACCTTATCACTATTATCCATAACTCATACCGAGCACTCCCAAAATGAAACATCTACCACCAAATCATCATTGTCACTATCAATCACATGTGTGTGTTCTAATTCGTACCTCCAGAGCTGTGACATAGGAAACACATCAAGATTACCCTCATGTAGTGGATTAAAATCGAAATGATAATCCATTAATTCAAATTTCTCAAAAAAACCAATGGACAAAAAATTTAATGTGTTCGATTTTCAGGTCTCCTCAAACATTGACTCCCCAACTGTGGTGATATTTTCAAAATCACTTAATATCCTATTGAAAACATAAAGGGTAACTGGATCCAATAATTATATTAATTATACCTTCTCGAAATGGAAAACAATGTATTTTTTATTAACTAATCCCACTTAGGGTTATCTCATTTTATGCATGACCTAATATCCACCGACTCACTAGCCTCTAACCAATACAGTGGAGGGACACAAACTTTTCTATAAAGATACTCTATGGGTTCCATTTAATATACTCTTGAAAGTAGATGTTATATGAAAAATTGTATAAGTCTGTATGGTCATCCCATGCTCCACTAAAATAATTACTCATCCCGAGAGCATATCCTCCTGTATTTGGATCATCCTCTCATTATTCCAATATGTCTATTGGGGGTATGATATAATTAAATGTAGATAATACCACCTTGTGAAGCACCACATACCCACACACATAAATGGTGTTAAAAAACAATACATATATGATTGGATTATATGAGAGAGGTATTTATCAAAACACACAAATATGGTATACTATTTTCATAATTTAAACATTACATCTCATAAATAATCACACTATAAAATATCCCAAAGGAATAGTTTCATTATAGATTAGACATATGATATTATTATGTCATAAAGAGTCTTTAAAGTTTCTCATAACAGTCTCCAATATAAAATCCTTCTATATATTTCATATTGAATTCTCATTTACATTTTCAAGGTAATGGAAACATAATAATATGGTGAGGTTAGATGCTCATTTGGGGTATTCATAAGAGATAACAACTAAAGATCAAATTTTTCATAAGTCAAACAAATTAGTATGAGAATATAAATAAGGTGAATGTACCTGACATAAGAGAATCATAACTAATAAAAAATTTATAATGAATCCTAAATCATGAAACATATTGTTATTCCTAATGTAAGACAAGAATTATAGGAATGAAAAAAATATTACATATTCACGAAATCATATAATTATTGTAAGAATATGGAAAATATATAGAAATAACAAATCATAAAATTATGATAAGTACTATTTTAAATCATTTCCATTAACATCACATGGAACAATGATATCCAAAATCATGTTCTTGGAAAATCATGTTGAAAAATATATCCAAAATCATGTTTATACACAATCATGTGAAAAAAATCAATTTGAAATATTTTCCACAAACAATATTGTGATCAAATGTATCCATAATCATGTCCGTGGGTACTCATGTGAATAAAGATATCCATAATAATTTCCAGAAAAAAACATGAGAAAAAATATATCCTCAATCTTTTCCATACGAAATCTTTTGAACAATGCTACTCACAATCTTGTGCATACAAAAAGATTGTGAACAAAAATACTCATAATTTTGTACAAAAAACATCATTATATCATAAGATATTAAACTTTTCCAAATTCTATGGATTTATATATCAAAACCACCTATCATAGAATGATAAACCACACTAATATGTTCCATATAATTTTATTCTTAAATTTCATCTTGAAAAAATTTGGAATGATAATGGGTTACAAACCATTTTCTAATGATTTTACTTAAGATTATATCATGGATTAAATAAGTTGATAATAAAAATATGATCTGTCATAAAATGTATATCATAAGATAATTTATAGAGTGATAATGAACATTACCAATAATCTATATTTATTTCATAGATATATAGTAAAATGAAAGAAAAAACTAAAAAAATAGATTCCATAAAACATTTTTATCCGTATCATAAAAATATGATGTTACAAGTCACATTGAAAATTATTTTTGGGGAAGTGAAAAAAAGACATTTTAAATAAATTATTTTTAAAAAATCTCCATTAGAATAAAATTGATAGAAAAAAATTATATTTATGAAATTTGGAGTGGAAGATATAAAATAGATGAAAGTGAAATAAAATCACTTTGAATGATTTTGGGTCATTTTAGGGAGAAAATCCACATCAATTAAAAATACATAAGAATTATCTTTGAAAACATTTAATATAAATATGGATATTAAATAAGAATACAAACATTTATATTTAAAAATAATAAGAGAAATAATTATTGCAGTGAAGCAATATGAATATAAAGGTGAATAATATATAAACAAAATGAATAGATAAGGTTGATTTTTCATACTAGAATCAATTTGAGTAAATTGTGAACTAAATAAAGGTAAAATGGTGATAATACATTTAATCCCCATGAATAAATAGAGGATAAGAAATTCTATGTGTTTTAGAATGAAGAATAAATCATTTCATTAGATGTAAATTCAAATATAAATAATCTCTAATTCAAGATGATATTTGTGAAAAAACCGTTACCATTACTCTAAATATCCACAACAACACTTTGGTCTCCTGTATTGATAAAATCAAACCTCATGAGGAAATTATTTATATTGAATGTATTTAGACCCCTTTATGGGACTAGGTGATTCCAAACATGGGAAAGGACTCTAGGATATATAAAACAGGATTAGTTCAAAGGGGTATTCAAAGGAGAAGAGTGGTTTGGAAGCCATATTAGGTAGCTCCTTTTATAGGGTAAAATAAGTGGAAATTCTATTGAAAATTAATTTAGTTAAAGGGTAAAGATGGAATCATAATAGAGATATATATATTAGGTGGATAAATTCGGGTGAAACATTTATATATATCTCCAAAACTGAGAATATGACTTTTGTAATTCATAAATGTAATATTAATTAAACAAATCTTCTTCCATGATAATTTAACACTTTTACCCCCTTTTAGCATATTTCAATTTTTTAAAATGGTATTTATTATATTTAAATAAAATATTAGATGATCCCACTTAACCAATTTCTATTTTTTGATTCAAAATTTTTACTCCATTTAGTATAATTTTTTTATAAATATGAAAATTTTATCTTTTAAATAAAAAATATAAAATTTAGAGATTAATGTTTTTTCGAAAAATGGCTTTTAAAACATTAAGTATTATTTTTTCATTTAAATTAATAATTAAATTAGTTTTAACACATTTTTAAATATATATAAATTAAAATATATAAATCATCTGAAAGAGATCAATTAAATTTTTCTAAAAATTACAAAATTTTTATCAAAACAATTTTTTAAAAATAAAAATTCTACCCAAAAGTTTACCTTAATAAATTATTTATATAATTTACACATAATCTTGAATAAATATAATTTTTAAAAATATTAAATCCATATTATTTTATTTAATATCTAACTGTAATAAAAAAACTAATATAAAAATGATTATAAATTTAAATAAAATGCATTTTTAAGCACAATAATAATATACTCTAATTCCATTCAAAATAAAATTATTTAGATTCAAATTACATTATTTTTTATATATCTAATCAATATATTTAATTAATTTAATCATTAAATAGTGATATTTTTTATTAACATAAAAAAAGTGTAATTCATTGAAAAATTTCTTTTTATCATTAAATTATATTATTTTGAATTCAATATGATTGATTAATTATTTAATAAGAATTAATTAAATTTTGAAAATAAATTTGTATTAAATAAACCCTTTAATATTATATTAAATTGTTTCATTAATTATATATTTTATGGAAATGAAAAATCTGTAAAATGGAAATAATTTTTTTTAATAATTACATGTTTATATCATCATAACATCTACTTATAAAAAACTATCAATAAATGAGTATAAAACATAGATATTACTATGAAAATGGTGTCACTGTTGGTCAGTAATATAGATAGAATTGAGCTCACAGTTATTTAATCAAGCATGATCCTATCTAACATATTTTTTCACCCAAGTTATACTTCTTGATGTTCATCTTTGGATCGGTCTTGATCCATCCGCAGTAATGCTACAACATGACATGATCTGGAAAATGAGCCTCATAAAAAATAATTCTACTACCTTATGAAAACTCTTCTACTCTATATATATATATTTTTTATTTAGTGACTTTTATTATATTATTATATTCAATGGTTATTCTATTATTATCATATTTTAATTTTCCTTATTAATCAAATAAATATTAATTTTTATTTAGTGATACATGTGAAACAATTTATAAATATTATTGAATTTTCATTGAGTAAAATATGTACTAAAATAATGGAGAGTTACATTATTTCCCTTAAATAAATTATGTCTTCTCAATTTTAGTTATCTGACTCTAATGAAAATAGTAAACTGTGTCCCCAATATGGAGATGACGGAAAATATAATGTCTAATGAGATATTAACCATACTATCATATATAACACTAGGAAATTTATATTTCCTTCATAATAGGCATATACCAATATTTTATTTTCTCACTAGAAATTTTATCTAAATATCACCTATGATTGGGTATTAAGACCCATATAATCAAATTAATTCTCATAAACAGTTCATAGTAAAAGTTTCATTGATAGATGAAAATGGGTTTACTTGGGGTGTAAAATGTGACATACCTATCATGAAAATTAATATGGAATCTATGTGAATAGAGTCAATATTTTACTAATACAACAAAAATTTCATTTAATGGTGAATAAAATAGTTTAATTTTGTAAATTTTTAAAAATATCAATTTGTGGAGAGTTTAAGACAAGTGATGGAAGCATAAAACTACTAATAATTTCTAATGATAAGGAAATATATAATCAAAGGGTAGACAATTTATTCAATTTGAAATAATTCTAGGTATAATATATATTCCAGTACTAGAATAAAATAGAAAATATGTACTTATTGAGGTGATGATAATTTTACCTTACACTACATTATTTTCATGGCCCAGTTCAATAGTTTCAAATCTATATGACTTCCCTTATTCCCTTGACAAGGGATCTTTACGATGTCTATTATCATCATAATCACTTCTATTTTTTAATTTAATCATTATTTTTTGGGTGGTGAATTAGTTTGTACCTTCATTACCTCTATTGAATTGGCCAACCTCTTTTTGTCACTTCGAATATCATGAGCTTTATTACAATCCTTCAACACATGAAACATTTTCCCATTACTTTCTATCAATATATCGTCTAAATCTTTCCATATTTGAGGCATGTGGGTGACTGAATTTACTTTAACTCATGTAACTTATTATTAGAGGTTTCATGAAACAACATTTTAATTATTTTATAAAAAAAATATATTGTAAATGATATTTCGTGGTTTCCATTTCCACATTTACTACACTCACAAATATTTTCTCCAAATCTACTAAATTACCTTATGGTGAATGACATTTAAATATATTTTTATGCCACTACTTAAATTATTAATATTTAATTAATGGTAAATAATAAAACTGGTTGTATACCATGTGATATTTATAATTTTTTATTCATGTGAGATAATTGATTTGTCATTGTTTATTCATAATTTATGAAATTACCACTCCTCTTTAACATGATGATTGAAAGAATATTATTTTTTGAAAAATATTTTCTTGAACTCCTCACATTCCATGGAGTCATATTATTCCATTAGACTCTTAATTTTAATTGGGTTCTAACATTGATCCTCCTCACTATCCAAATGGTAAACATCTAAAAACCCATTTCATTATTTGAACACTAAATAAAAAATATTTCTTTTTTATTGTGTTGATCCACTAGTTAAAAATTATTGGAATTGAAGATTCAATAATGGAGGGTGGATATTGATGTAAGAAGGACTCAATATAGTGTTTAAACTTCATTAGTGTGTTCAAGAGATCAACATGATTATTTTTATTATTCATGGTTCACTATAAAATATCCATAATAGTTTAAAATCCTCATTATACCATATTTGGTTTCTAATTAAGTAATTCTTCATATTATCAGTCAAACTTTTATTTTACCTTATTCCTCTAGGTTCCAACTATTGACTACAAAAACAATTGGTGTGGGTATTATAAAATAATAATCAGAGCAAGAAGACATGAGATAAGGGAATTATATCCTCAGACCTCCTTAATCATGAATCTTTCATTTTAGCGAATGATAATTTTGGTTACACCTAGGACTAATTATATTTGGTTTTCATAAACATCTTACCATAATCTCTAAAAACTAAACCCTACCCTGATATAAATTAAATTACCCCATACACGCACTCCCAGGTCTGTTGTTAAATAAATATACTTAATATATATTCATTGATACTAAGGGTGACTAGTCTAACATAACATATATATATATTAAATATTTTTAATAATATAAAAATGAAATATTAAGAATAAACACACAACCCCAGAAAACAAATGTTTAATATCTATGGGATTATCTATATCATCTTATTATTTTATAATAAGTCATCAAAATTTCTAATTATATCCAACGAACAATATATTATTATAGAAATTTCATATCTAATAATCATATTAATTTATTCCATAATTGAAACAAATAAAGTGTTGGCTTAGATATTGAGTATGGTTAAGAATAGTAAAAATAGCCGAAGATCATAAGTGGGAATAATTCAAACATGTGTGTATGAGAACATAACCATGATGCATAAAAATATCATAATATATTCAAACCTAATGACAAATATATAATAAATCAAGATTAATGGAATATGAATTTTGTAATAATATAATACATGAATTATAAGAGTAAAAATATGTTTATGTAATAATGAAAACATAAGATATATATAATAGTTGTCCATATCCATAAGTATAAGAAATCATAAAATTGGAAACAAGTATATTGAAAATTATTTCCACACACAATCATGTGAACAAATCTATCTATAAACAAGTCCAAACATAATTTTGTGATAAAATGCTCGGGGATCATTTCTACACAAAATCATTTGAATAAAGATATTTTCAATCTTGCATAGACCCAATCTTATGAGAGATATTTTATAAAATCTTGTCGATGAAAAATATTGTGAACTTGGAATCCTATAATCTTATTCACACAAAAAAAATTGTGAACAAATATATCTAAAATCATTTCCACACACAATATTGTGTACAATGACACTGAGAATCATATTAACGCAACATACTAGTGAATAAAGCTTACCATAATCAAGTCAACACAAAACAATAATTATCTCATTATAAACCCTATACATCAGATGGATATTTGCACCTACCAATCATATAATGATATAAATAACATAAATGTTCTGTATAATACAATCTCTCATTATGACAAATAATAGAAAATTAATGTATTCATAAAATCTTCAAATACTTTTTCATGAGCTGGTGTCCATAATTAGATCGATTTGTACCAAAAAATTCTCTTCTAATATATTTATATCATAATAGTATTTTGAGAGTAATCATGAAAATCTAAAATATAAAATTGAACTTTTTGAAGTGGAGAAGAAAATATATCTGAAATCATAGAAGAATTTTTCACAATATTCTGTTACCATTTTCATATTATTGAAAAGTTAAAAGTTACATTAAAAAATAATTTTTTATAAGGTGGAAAGATTACTTTTTGAAAAAAAATTAATTAAACACTAGAAATGTAACCTTGAAATGAAATAAAGGTATAGTTCAGCAATATTTTGTGAAAGATACTATATAGATGAATGAAAATTGAAATGACTTTTTAATATCCATTGGTATCTTAAGATAAAATACTTTATTTATGAAAAAGTCATAATATATCATTTTGAAAATCATTGAAGTGAAATATTGAGATGAAACACTGTAATACATATTCATCTTTCAAAAAATATGGTAAAATATTTTTCGTAAGGGAATAATATCGACACTATGGTGAAATATTCCCAACTAAAATGAATATATAGGGTCATTTTTACATACTATCATCACTTCAGGAAAATTATGATCAATTGAAATGGAAAATTGTAAGAATACATTTAAAACCCATGAAAAACTAGAGGAGAAGAAAATGGATTCTTTTTTAGTGATGGAAAAATAATTTCCCCATATAGATGTTAAAATATAAACATTATTTAAATTAATATGATATTGGTGATGAAATTATTTCCTTTAATAACAAATATTATAAATTTACTATAATATTTTATATTGGAATAATTACTCCCTCTCATGATGACTTACCTTGGAATGTAGGTATTAGGATATTTCAAGTCGACAAGTGAATCCAAATAAGGGAGAGGATTCTATTAGAGGAAAATTTGGTAGATATTCATGATAAATTTGAATGTGAAGAGTTATTTGGAAGTGATGGATGAAATCTTCTTTTCATGGTGAAAATGAGGGGAATTTCATTGAAAAATTAAGTTAGGTAAAGGGTAAATATTGAATAAAATTAGGGTTTGCTAATTTTTGAATGGAAATATTCATGTGATAATTATATATTACTCCCATACCTAAAAAATGACATATAAAATTCATAAATATTATATTAATTTAATAAATTTGATCCATGATAAAATTTACCTCTTTTACCACCTTCATAAAATGTTTAATTATACACCATGATATTTATTTAGTTTAGAAATGTATAATATTACCCCTATTACCCAAATTTGATATACGGATTAATTTTTTTAATGAATTACATCTATTTCAATTTCTAAATATGATAAAATTTACTTTTCAATGAAAATATAAAATACATTGAAATTTTTTTAGAAAAAATAATCTTAAATCATTAATTAATCTTTTTACTATCGACAAATTATTTCTAATATATTTCTTTTTTATATATAAGAATTATAGTAGTTTCATCATTATAATGATATAAAGCTTATTAATGTAAAAATTACATAATATTTTTAAATACAATTATATGGATATAACCATTTTACTCTAATATTAACCTAAGTAACATGTTTTATGCATAAAAATGAAATTTGTAAAATTACCCAGTTCTAATATACTAATTAAAAAAATATGAAATCCATTTTATTTAATTAAAACCCTAAAAGTTATAAAAAATAATTTTTATATAATATGGAAAACAATTTCATGAAAATGAATTTTTAAAAAATAAAAAAGTATATTTTCTTATTCCCTACAAATTAAAATAATTAGATTTATATTCACATTTTTTTAGGTATATTATCCATTAATTTAAATAACGTAATTATTCAATAGTTGTTAATATGGTTTCTTATTGTAAAGAAATTATAAAACCTTATAAACAAATCTTTTTCTCATTAAATGATTTTATTCCTACTTCTTTATGACTTATTTTGTGTTTACCACTTATTTTTAAAAAAATAAATAAATTATTATTAAATAAAACCTTTATTATTCAATAAATTTTTTATTATATAAATTTACTATTTTAATTTAATTTTTTTTGAATTTAAACATGTATAAAATAAACATAATAATGAAAATATTAATATATGCATGTTTATATAATCTAATCATGACTTTAAAAATTCACCAAGTCCCCCTCCCAATACCTAAAGTTGAAATAATAAACGGTGGAAGTCATAGTTGGTGATTCATCTAGCATGGATATTTTAGGAATTTATATGAGCTTTGACTTCTCCCAGAGATGATTTATCTCAACTCATTCTTGTTGAAGTTTAGCTTGGGATTAATCTTCAAAAACCCAAGTGATCATACCTCTTTTCCATTATTGAGGAAATGACCCCATTTAAGAACAATTTTACTATTTGTTTCCATTTATTCTACTCTATATATGTATTACACAATGTGGTTACCTATACTTATATCTTATAATTTGATGACTTTGTTAAAATGGTCATATATTAATCAATATCATTAATTATGTCATGGTTGTTTTTCATTCAATATATCCTGTTAAAAAATATATCAATAAAATAGATTTAATTCCAATGTAAATATATTCTAAAATCACTAGGTGTTACACATGATATTCTATTTAAACTTCTTGAATCTTAGCATGAAAAAATATTATTGGTCTAATATTATGATCATTAGTAAACTGAGCTACCATACTATCTATGATATAAATAACCTACCTAACACATCAATAGCCTGAATCTCTAAAAATAAAAATAACCATAAAATTTTCATCAACTAGTCAACTACCACCCAAACTGCATCACAACCACTCGGGTTCAACTAATCAATATGGTCATTCATGCTACTCATTTAACCCCTATACATGAGAGATAGTGATTGAAAAACCTTGAAATAGTATTCCTCAAACCCAAAAACCATAAGTTCCTCTACATATCATAGAAAATGTTGATCAATCCTTGTTGTACCACCCATCTTGAGGCATGGGATTCACTGTTCAAATATTCCGTAATGGAAATAGTAACCACCATAATTCCATGGAAATAAAATATTTCATCTTCATCCTGATACCATTCTAGGATTATATCTTCTCCCATGAGCCATTGTCACATCACCTGATAATCTTACTCAGGTTCCTTGATAACTTTTACTCAGTATACCAATGAGGAGTTCATAACCAATATAACATATGTCATAACCTCTAAATCTAGTGAAACATCCATATAAAAATTGGATATCAAACTCTTCATCACCTACTCTTCATCAGAGTCCTGTAATCCTTTATCTTAGGTATTTCTACTAAGAGTATATGTGATGAAATTTCCCTTTTTTCAAGGTATATTTCATATCAAAATAATCATTCATCAGGTAATTTCCCTAATGAAACTATAACATCTTCAACTCTCACTAGGAGAAAATATATTGAAATCTCTTCAAGACTGTGTAGATGAAATATCTATCACAAATGATATAATGATTTATACACATTAATCACGACACTACAACAAATAAATAAAAATAAAGGGTACTTTAGTCTCTGAAACACCTCTAGTTTAACAAAATTTACACTCTTATTAAATATTTTGATGTTATGTAATACTTGGGTTTATTTTTTAGATTTTAGAGATGGTTTTAGGAGGATTAGAAGGTGTTTGGAGGGAACATTGTTTGAACATGGGTAGTGGAAAATGTGCACATTCTCCAGAAAACCATGATAGTAGATTTGGGAGTCACTGGTTAGGCACATGGTTGGTACATGATTTTTATAAAATTTTTGGCTTCCCATGTGAAATCATGTGTAATGATTGCTTTTGGATAGTATCATGCGCATGGTTTTCCAAATATTATTTCATAACCGTGCAGCTCCTTGGGAAATTTCCAGTCTTGTTTTGATGGATTATTCTTGGTTTTATAAACCTTACATTATAACCATGAATATCCTTATATGATTTATAGTAGAATGCACATGGTTGGAATATGGTCTATTAAACAATGTGGCCTAACCATGTGATGTAAACATAATACTCCAAAAAATAGAGTTTAACTCAGATTAAGGCCCCAAAACATTCATTTTTCTTCTCTTACCATAGGCTCTTGAACTATTCTTCTTTTTTAAGTACTCTTGGTGATTCATTTTGATTGAAAATCATGTTTTGAGGAATATATCTATCTCAAACCTTCAAAATCAATGATATATCATTATTACATTTTGTTCTCTATTGATCTATTTATATTCTCACTCAAAGAACTTTAGTTATAATATTTTATTATTAATTATATGCTATGTTAAGTATATTTTAAAGAGTTATTGTGGGATCTATTTACATTAAGGACTTATTATCTTGGATCCCAATATTTCGTAGTGGTGTTTTTCATTATCACAACCTTTCCATAGGTAGGTGGCTTCCCTCCCACTCTATATATTCTATAAAATGATGGATTAGTTTTATTTAAATTATTTATATGTAATTTCAATGGAAATGTGGGATTATTTCTTGAATGACAATATTTTTGTTTTGGGAATATTTTAATTTGGTTGGATTTTGGGTGACCCCTTATTTTATAATTTTAAATTTACGAGTTAAAATATTTTTTAATAAGTTCTTTTATAAAATATTTTAAATGTATAAATTTTTAGGTGTAATTAACTGGTATGGAATTTAGAATATTTTTGTAGGTTTGTATTTATTTGGTGAAACATGGTCTTGTATTAACACCTTAAATTTAGGAAATAATGTTCATAAAGAACAGTTGTCAATGTGGGTCACAAATTGATGACTTGGAGATAGGATTAATCATTAATTATGATTATATGAAGTTTTATAACATGTATGTGTGTGTGAGAGAGATATATAGGGGAAGAAATTTCATGATATGATTATGCCTAGTATTAAGAAATGGTATTAAAATAGATTTTTGTTTTCTTACCTATAAATTGTTTATGTCTTTGTATAAAATATTTATCTATGCCTAAACTATTTTATATAAAATGTAATAGCCTACTCTTATCCTAGTGTAATGTGTTTTTTATTATCTGGCGATTACCTACTAAGGGTTATAATCACCCTATGAGTGGGGACTTTTTTGGGTTTGCCGATGTTGTTTATTGGGGAATAGTGAAGGAAAAGGTGTCACACTTCTCTAGTGATGCATCTTTATACTATTTTTTGGCATGTGGAGTTGGACCTTAGAACAAATTCAGTTGTTTCTTAGGATGATTCCACTTTGGTTTCATGGAGTTATTTTCTCTTATAGTTGTTTTTGGTTGATTTATATGGTTTCTATAATTACTCTGATATTATTTTCTATATGTTTTACCTTGGTG
Source organism: Viscum album (assembly GCA_963277665.1). Classification (NCBI taxonomy): domain Eukaryota; kingdom Viridiplantae; phylum Streptophyta; class Magnoliopsida; order Santalales; family Viscaceae; genus Viscum; species Viscum album. The sequence continues at coordinate 2,022,072,913 of OY728137.1, read as the reverse complement.
TTTTATTTTTATACTATTAAATCTTGTAGATGGTTTGGTTGATTATATTTTTCCTTGATAGGTTTTTTATTTCAAAAGGGGAAATCATCCCCCAGTGTTCTCTTAATCATGTGTCCTTTATTTCTAGCCTTTGGTGTCTTGGGTATGTAACCTATGGTTAGTATCACCTCCACCACTTCCAAATACAATGGGTGTGGGGAAAGGTGTTACAAAAGGTATGGGTCTTGTTCTATCAAATAGTAATCCTGGAATGGTATAAAGAAGGTAATAATTATAAAATATGAATTTTTTAGTATATAAATATGTATATTACCTTTTTTATGTTGTACTTTAATTTACCTGGGTGATCTAGGAATAAAAACTATTTTATGACACTTATATGTGTGTGTTATCTCCTCATCATGTGTTTGTCTGATGATTATAGGATATCTTACATTATTACTAATAATTATCATTAGGATTGAAATCCTCATAATATATTTGAGGAATTATATAAAATGGTTATAATGATTTTTGTATTTAATGATTCTTGTACACTTGTTATGATTATTATTTCGTTTTGATTACTTGAAATATTCAAACCCTTCAGATAATACTTTGTGAGGAATAAATATTGTATTATTTATTTATAGATAAAATGTAAATGGTTAGATGACATAGTGTTATTCAAGAAGAAGACATGGAAAATATGGTTTCACCAGTGCCATAGGTGAACCAATAACTTTCCCAGATCATTGTGAAAGCCTTCATAGATGATGATACGGGAAATTGAAATGACGAAACTCAAAGAGTGGATAATTATGTACAGTTTCAGAAATAGAATCCACCAAAAAAAATTCAAGGATTTTGAACGTGAAATAGTGGTAGTGTGGCTCAATATAATTTATTTAATTTTTTATTTACAAGGTATATTGACTAAGAAAAAGTTATATTTAGTGATTTATATGATAGAGTATATTGCATGATAATGGTGGTATTTATCTATCTAATCTAATGTAAACCAAAGACTTATATGGGAGATCCCTGAATATTTTTCAGAAAAAAAATCTATCCTAAATTATTCATAATATCATAAATGAGGGATTTGTTCATTATAAAGTAGTAAAATTTATTATTGATAGAGTATACTTCCAGGTTTATGAACTAAGTTTATTTTTCTCTAAAAGTATCTACTAGAGCGTCCTTGAAGGAACACATTTTTGAGTATGGTTTAGGACAAGATATCACTCTAAGATATAATTACATTGTATAACTAATTATATGAAGTTTTTTAATAACTGGAATAATCCAGAAAGGTACATCTCTTGAAATCCTACAGGAGGGAGTATGTTTGTCTCCTTATAACATATGGGACCTCTAATGCTAGGAACAAGTTTAATAGGGACACCTACTTCCAAGGTGGTGGAGCATCTCAGGATCAGACCTTGGGATTAGTTAACATTCATCCATGACCCAAAATTAATCTTGAATATTTCTAGTGGGGTTCACCTAAGTGTAATAATTGATATTTTATGAAACCAAAAAATATAAAGTCATAAATATAATTAAATGCTATAAATTTAGAATTATTGTTATGGTGATACATTTTCAGTTTCTAGGAATCCATTTCATGTATCTTTGACATTTCTTGCTCTAACTACAATATATTGTCAAAACAATTCTATCCCTCAGAATTGAGTGAGTTAGGGTTATTCTAGGAACACCCCGACTCCCTAGACAATTCATTCATAGCATATAACAAAAGAAAAAGTGGTTTGAGTAAGCATTTATATAGTGATGATAAAATTATCCTAGAATATAAATTAGGTTCTTTTTTCACATGAGGTTCCATTCGTCTTAGATTAATACTTATAAAATATATTTTTGAAACTAGTCAATCCCACTATTTTCATAATTCATGTGTTATAGATCATATATTGTTTCATATTGAGATGATTCCAAGAATGATGAGACTCTATAAACCTCTTGGGATATGAAACTATAGGGTATTTAAATGTGAAGATTGGGATATAAAAATTAGTGGATACTAGTTAAATTGGGAATTTTCTATTTTCATACATGTATTTATTTTAATTGAACTTGGGAACGGATTAGACTATTTCTTTAAAGGCCCATGTATATTATTATACATGAAAAGTAAATTTTATATCTCCTAATGGGTATGTGCATCACTATAAAGGATTTTTTTTTGAATTCAAGGATAGAAAAGAGGGAATTTTATAACCAATAGTGGGAAGTATTTCTAATAAATTATTTACAGTCCCATTTTTAGAAGAATGATATAATTGATAACATAATTTTTCTTCTGTTTTGGATTAATATCTAAACAAGTTTCCATCAATTTTTCATAGTTAACAACTGAAAAGGAAGTGGATTTTTTTTAATATCTTTTCAAGTAAAATCCCATTTCACATCCATAATATATAATAGGACCCATGGAGTTTAAGGATTTGAAGTTACAATTGGACGAATTTGAATTTAAAGGTTGTATAAGATTTGGTACATCAACATGGGCTACCATAGTTATTATTTTCAATAAGTCAGATGGTTTGTTAAAACTTAGTATTGATTATCAAAAGCTGAATCTAGTTATGATAGTGAATATATATCCTATACCTTTTATTAATTACCATTTTTATCAATTTAATGGATCCCAATGGTTCTCCAAAATTGATCTATTCTTCGGTTGTCACCAGCAATAGTTTAGGAGATAATATATACCAATAATAGATTTTTGGAGTCATTTTATTCATTATTAATATGTGGTTATTCCCCTTGGTCTATGGAATTCACTAACAGTGTTTATAGAATTGGTAAATTGAATATTGTGGGGTATCCTGACTCCATTTTCATGGTATACTTCAATGAAATTATATTTTATTCTAGGACTAAGGCTGGTCATGGATAAAACATGGCCATTGTTTTTAGTAACTTATGGGAAAAACAACTTTTATAATGACTTTAAAGTTTGATGTGTGGATATATGAAGTATATTTTTATATCCATTTTATTTCTAAAAGAGGGGTCTTCATAGATCCTAAAAAGGTAGAAGCTATTATCTCTTCGAAACCACATAAGACTATCTTTAATATACACAGTTACCTCATCTTATTAGAGTATTAAGGATGCTTTTTTTCATGAATTTTCATGACTTAACTGTCTGATAGTACATTCTACAAGGACTGCAATCTAGTTCCAATGGATAAACTAGTTCATGACATATTTTCAGGATATTAAGTATTGAATTACATCAGAACCCAATCATACATTACTAGAATCAAGACATTGATATGTGGTCTATTATGAAGTGTATGGATATGAGTTAGGACATGTTCTCATTCCTGGAGATCATGTTGTATATTATAGATTAGGAAATTTATAGGTGAATAAGAATAATTACACAACACATTATTAAGAATTATCTAAATTAGTTCATGCCTTGAAAACATAGTATCATTATATCTTTAGTGAGATGTTCATGGTGTTCATGGATGATAAAATTTTGAAAAAAAAATTCTATTAGATATATATGAATATATGGAAATTAATATGGATGGAATACCTTTATATGTTTGACATTGAATTGATTTCAACAAAAAGAAACTTTGTATTCATTGGTTTATTATTTTAGGGATAATTTATATAGTTAGATCGCTGAAGGGGCTTCAGATCAGTGGTAGCTAATGATGATTATAACTAATATTCACCTAAATTATACAGAGCAAGGTGATTTTATAGTTTTCTTTCTTGTTTCTCTATTTCCTAATCTGATTGAGAATGTTTGTGATACTCATTTATCTAATCCTGAAACTACATCCAAAAGGTTGAAACTCAATGGTGGGGAGACCATTGAGGTATGGATGAGAGAAGGGGGATATGGGGTTATTTTTAGGAATTTAATTTTAATTCCTTCAATATATCTGTAATAACTGTATTCTATTTACCACGATTCAATATTTTCTATACATATTGGATCTCAAAATATGTATATTGTGATGAGAATTCATTTTTCATGGGATGACATTAAAATGACAGTGGAAGAGTATAACTAGACATGCCTCACCTATCAAAAGGTCAATGTAGAGAACCAATAGCTAGCATGTATGTTGATATTGTTACCTATACCCATCGCAAATGGGAGAAGATAACTATTTATTTCATCATGGGTTTACCAGGAATGGTTCATAAACATGATTCCATATGGGTGATTATAGACTAACTAACAATGTAATTTCACTTAATCTATATTCTTATATTCAATATAGTGAAGGATTTGTTAATACACTATATTCTAGAAGTTGAAAAGATGCATAGTGTCCTAGTTTCAATAATTTTGGATTGGGAACTTAGGATTACATCTTGATTTTGAAAATACTTCTAGAAATCCCTCAAAAAACCATTTAACATGATCAATACTTATCATCCTTAAATGGATATCAAAACCAAATGGATGATAAGGTCATTGAAAAACATGATTATATCTTGTGTTATGGATTTTGGAGGCTTGTGGTAGGATATTATACCTTTAATGGAGTTTAAATATAATAAGAGGTATCAGACCTCAATAAATATGTTCTGATTAAAATATTTGTATGGTCTTCCTTATCATTCTCTATTTATTTGGGTGGAAATTTGTGAGACTTCAAAAATCAAACAAAGAATTAAATTCCAAATGATAGAAAGAATTAAAATGATTATAATGTTGATAGTGATACCTCAGAGTGGTAAAATATCATATGTGGATCATTATTTTCAGTAATCATCATTTAATGTGGGTGATATTTTCATCTTGATAATTACTCCAAGGATAGGGAAAAGTCATTTTTATAGGAATGGAAAATTTTATTCTCAATATATTATGCCTTTTTGGATACATTAATAAATTAGTTATATGGATTTTAATTTCACTTTTCTTCTATGATTTAGTTTTTTGATTAATATCTTTCATGTATCTCAATTGAAGAAGTGAAATCTTGATCCTGACTATGTGATACTATGGGACCATGTAGATATTGATCTTTATTCGCCATTGATTTATGTACTGATAAGGATTATCGATTGAAAAGAGAAACTCCTTCATGAGAAAAGTATCTGTTTGGTATGATTCTTATGGAAGTATGATCTGATTCATGAAGAGACATGGTAATAGGAGAAGAATATATTGGAATAATGGATTGAGCTCTTCCAATGAAATTATAGTCTCCAAATTTATAAGGATGAAAATACCAATGGAAGAGAGAATGTAATTCCATTTTTTTAATGAATATTACCTTTTTTATGTATTTTTAAATTATAAAATAATATGTATTTTTTGGGAGTTTTTGGATAGTTTTGGGAGGATTTTTAGAAATTGTTTGGAAGGGACATGGTCTGATCATGGTTTGGGGGATCTATGTAATTTTTCTAGGAAACTGATTAAGAGGTTTTGAGAGTAACTAGGTAGGCACATAGTAGGTTCATGGTTAGTTCAATCCATGATGTTTCCCAAGTAACACCATTGGATAAGGGGGGAAGATAATTTCATGAACAAAGATTTCGTAATATTTTCCAAACCAAATATTATATTTATAAATCTTCTTTAGTAATGTCCATTAGCATTTGAACAGTTTTTCAAAACATGCATAATTACCTTTCGAATCCTAGCTAGATTTCAAGTATCATGTACATGGTTGGTTCATGAATTTCAAAACATTGAAGACTAACTATGTTTCATATAATAAATACTTACAAAATGTGATATTAACTTTAATTAAGTCCCCAAAACTATAATTTTTATTCTCCTCCCTTAGGATTGTGAACAACACTCCATCCCTAAGTGTTCTTAGTGATTAAGTTTGGTCAGGAAGATTTTTTTTCAAATCAACATTTGTTATATCTCTAAAATCAGTGGTCTTTTCTTGTTCTTTATTTTTGTCTCTAAATTTACTAATATTACCTCTCAAAGAACCATAGTTATAATCTGTTATTGATGGATCTATATTCTATGGCATATATTCTTATGAGTAATTATTTCATCAGATGAATAGAATCTGTTCTAAGAAAGAATCTATAGATTTTATAGTGTTGTTCTCTATTGTTTTCATCAATTGAGATATAGGGGTATCCTCCCCCACTCTATTTATTTTAGAGTTTATAGGATTGATTATATTTAAATTTTTTACTTGGATTACTAATGGAAACATATAATAATGTTTTAAAGGAAACCATTGGGTTTATTTTTTGGGAATATGGAATTTGGGTTGGTTTCTTAAAACATTGTTTTATAATTTCAGATTACGGTATTTAAATTATGGTTTTTTATTGAAAATAAAATGTTCAACAAAACATCTAAAAGGGGAAGGTATTTTTATGTATATTGAAGTGGTATGGAATTAGGCATGCTTGTTTTGGTGTGTGTTAATTGGGATGGATCATGGTCTTTAAATACCACCTTCAATGTGGGGTATAACATCATCATAAAGGACAACTATCAATATGGGGTCACCAAATAATGGCTTGGTGAGAGGTTGACTCACCACTCATGAGTATAGGGAGTTCCATGACTTCTGTGTGTGTGAACATGATCTAGTTATTCAAAGTGTTAAGACATAGTAATAATCTTATTTGGTTCCTACATGGAACTCTTTTATGGATTTTTTTAATCTCGTTATATTTTTATATACTTTTTTATATAAAATCTTCAAACATGTTCTTGTCCAAGTGGTGTGTGTTTGGAAATATATTGGGATTACCTATTAAGTGTTATGATAAACCAATACATGGGAAATTTTGTGAATTTAAAGATATATTTTTCTAGGTATTATGGAATGGAAAGGCATCACCCGTCTCTAGTGATGCATCTTGATAATGTAGAGGAGGCATGTGGAGCAGAATCTTATAGCTAGTTTTGGATATTCTTGAGATGATGCCACTTTTTGGTTAGATAGTTATGTCATCTTCGTTTATTTATTGGTTCATGTATCTTTTTTATATAGTTACTACTATATTGTTATTCTAATAGATTAAACTTTTACTTGTGTTTTTTATAATCATGAATCTTATATATGGTTTGGTTGTTTATATTTTTTCTTTATGGGTTGTTTGTTTCTAAAGGGAATGTTTTCCCTCAATGTTCACATAATCCCTTGGAATTTATTTCTATACTTAAATTCCATGAGGATGTCACCTATGTTTAGTATAACCTTTAACACTTTCAAATCTTATGGGTGGGGTAGTATATTATATTTCCTCTTATGGGGTCATGGAAAATCTATTCCATAAGTGACTATATGATCACCCCGCATTACCAAAACTCCTTATACAAATCCCAGGGAATGTAAATATTCATTAAAACTAATCCCTTGGTCTAGAATAATCATGATAACAAAGATTTCAACCACTTACTCAGTACTTGGATGGCCTCCTCACCCTAACTATTCCACTTAAAATTCATCCCTTTCTTAGTCATCCCCATCATACGAATTTCTAGGTGATAGAAGACATGATTGAACCATCTATAATACCCATCCAATCCATGAATTCTCAAAATCTCAAGCATAATCTCAATTCCATCCCAAGAAGTCACTCCATCCACTTTCTTTTATTAAAAATATCCAAAACATATATATAAATTTATTGTGGAAATGGGCCTCTAAATACCAAAAGTTACATTACTTGTACTTTTCATAAAGAGGGTCTACTTGAAACATTCCCAATATAATAACCAGTTTCATAGAATCCATATCCTTAGTCTATGAATACAGAAATATGACATCCATTAACACCATAATGAAGGATTCTAGTTAATTATAGAAAATTCATTTCTTGAAAGATATGAACACTTATTTTAAATTCATTATACAAAATTTCATCACAAGACAATCATATAACCCATATATACTTATAAATTCCATCTTCAATAATTCCACCCCCCCCCCCCCTAACCTATAATTGATGTTACCTAGAGAACAAGTCGATCTAGTGTAGCATGAGTATCCCATAAACTGATCAGACGTGTCATTAATCCTTGAAAACTGATGACATTTTTTAATCATGTCCATGTTCAAATTCATATAATCCATACACAATCTAAGGATTCCATCATACTTATAATAGAATTTAACTATATTAACCTAATGAGTGGAACATGGTAAAATGAAACCCTTCACCTCATGGTGATTGAGTTATGTATTCCACACTCATAGAATGTCTTGTTTCATATTATAAAAATTATTTGATATGAGATCTATACCTTTGATAAGATCAATCAAGAACTAAATTCTCCCCTTAAGAGGGAGTCATGAAAAATCACTTGTAAACTCATCTTGGAACCAGTTCACCATTAGAGGATTATTGTATGGACCCATCACCAGGTCCAATATAAGAACCATACCCTCTACCAACACTATAAGAAATCCCAACATAATGAATTTAGGTCTTGATGAAACTACTTCCACATCCCACTCACCCCAAAGAACATACTCCTCTCCCCTAGAGGTAGTAAATGACACTCTCCACCAATAGGAATCAATGTGATCCCGAGATCATGTAAATCTATCCATATAAAAGATCATATAAAGTACTTAAAAAATAACATAATGAAATCTCCAAAATTCTTGTATCCCCAAACCACTAAAACACAATATGTGAACCTGTAAAAATAGTCAAACATATATCTTAAAGGTCTATAAAGCACCAATACCCTAGAAATACCCTACATGGAAAAAACCAAAAATAGAAAAAAAAACAAGGATGAAATAATGAAATGGTATACCCCCATATCAAAAAAAACATACAGTGTCAAATAAATCAAAATGGTACCTTTTATAGTTGAATGATTGTACAATACATATATTAGGGCTTAGTTTAAAACATATACACTACCTGACTCCAATCTATATACCTATCCTTTTGGTTCCTAAGTATCCTATAGAACTGACCCCTAAGGAATATGTGGTAGCCTCTGTAACTATGACCCAATATCATCTTTATGGACTTTCCATCTATACATAACCCTATTGTATTTTTGAGTTCCTTCAGAGGAATCCATTGAGGCTTGCATCATCCCTACACCTCTTCTAGTACTTCACTGATAAATAAACATTCAAAACCACTAAATATTCCCTATCACTTCACATTTTTTAAATTTTCCTAGTTGAATTGTAGATGACCTATGGAAATTCCAATTATGTATTCCATGAAAACACTCAAGGAAATCTCCTCGCACAAAAGGGTTATAAGAACCCTTTCACTATCTGGACTAAAACTCACCTACCTGGTGAAACTCATCTAAAATACTCTTCTTACCATTAGTAGAGTCACCCAAAATTCCACTAATAAGGGATCCTCATATACCATTTATGTTTGGAAGGAAACTTACAATACAATCTTCTCCCAATACCTTCTTAAAAATGTGGGTTTTACATAACATAGTAGATTATGTAGTTAGATAAATCACCCTGAACTAATACCTCAACTATGGAAGGAATACTATATCTACCCACATGTTTTTCTAGGCCTAGATTACATCCAATAATAGAGAAAATCATATAAACTACCCAAATAAAGTAGCATAGAGCTTCATGGACATCTCCCCCTACAGAATCTCTTTAAACATAGTAGCTGATTTTAACTTCAGAATATCAGTTAAAGAATCCTAACAAATTGATTAATGAAAACCTACAATTATGGACCTTCATACCTCTAGTTTTAAATCATCAACCTATTCAATATTATAGTATTCCAATAATGATTTTATGTCTTGATCTTTATCATACATCCTTTGGTTGTCTCTAAAATCTCAAAAGACCCTCAATAATCTCAATATATTTATGTTCATTATACGGACCACGTATACACTTCTATTCATGTGGATGTTGTATATGGAATCAATTTTGAAAAATACATAATTTATGGTCTTCCCTAATAATTATCTCTACCACACAATAGTAATAACCATAAAACCAATAACTAATATTGATCCACATCCTTTCCCAATTGAAAAGACACTAAATAATTCTAAGACACACCCTCTTAAATATCATAATAAATAATAAGAGCATTAATTTCCTCAAAAAAGCCACATCTAAGCCCCTTGGTGGAACCATGTGACGTGATTAAGGAGAAAAATCTCAAAAATCCCAAAATATAAAATCATAAATACTATTAACATCTCAAATAATAATATAATTTAAGTTATTAATATGTGAACACGTAGACGAACAACCAAGGAAGTATCCCCTTTTGTATTACCCATAAAAAATATCATTTCACTGTCCATACCATTAGTGTATCCATGTAAATATAATCATAACAACTTAATTTTAACTTTATTAGGTTAAATTAATTAATTTTAACCAATAATTTATTTTATAAAACATAGAATATTTTTCTTTTTGAATTTAATTAATATAAACCTATATACACCTCATAAAACATTAACATAACATGAGATCGTAGATGCCTATTCAGGTTTAACTAACTCAACAACTCTCACCACCTGAAAAAATAGAATAATAAAAAAACCATAACAACATGATAGTATTTTAATAATGGAATGAGACTATGAAATAAAAACCAATAAAAGTAATCTCACAGCCCAAGTAACTAAGATGTCTATGATACATGTTATGGTCAGGAACAATCATAGCTTCCCACTCATGTCCCTATAATTATATATCCATTCTAGTAATTTCAAAGTAAAAACAAATAAATAGGGCTCTAATGAAATTATTGATTTCCTATCATGTATCACCTTCTCTAATTGGGAGAGTTAGGTTACATTATGCATGCCTCAACAAATGGTAGAGGTCGCAAACTTGTAGTGAGGTCCAGTCTCAAGCAATGTGGAGACTATTCCTTCATTATCAAGTAACCATCCAATGATAATAAATCAAAATAAATAATTAATTATGACTAGAAGGATTGATCATAGTGGATTCTAACAGAAAATAATGTAAAAATAATATATCAAAAATGAATATAACCACATGTACATCCATGTAAAAGAGGATCCAAAAATTTTTAGGATAAATATATATAATAAATAAATAAATAAAAGAGTTAAGAAATAAAAAAATCTCCATGAGTATTTATGAACATCACTTTAATCACCAAAAAACTCATCATGTTTAGTAGCTTGACATAGATCCCTTCCCTTCACAAGATACCTATCAACAGTCATCATGCACACTATGGTGTCCTTATTGGATGATATAATAAATCCCAATTATACACCACCAATTTTTCTTTAGTAAAAGTGAAATAGTAATATATATGTTTATACAGTAACATAAGTAAATAAATAAACATACAATTCCCTCCAGGTCATCGTGTGTTAAATAATCCCCAATGAACCCTCATAATACCTTCTTCACCTCCATGCACAAAATTTTTGTCATCTGAAACATTGATAAATATCATGATTATAGAAATTCCATTATCCCTAAGGGATGACCACAAATCAAGAACCTGATCACACCCTTCTCAAGCAAGGTATGTCACTATCACAGCTTAGACCAACTTCTAACTTATGTTTAGCCTCACCCTGCATCTCTTACCATGCCTTCTCACTCGTGTATGGTCTCGCATCCCATCTTAAGGCACACTATATCACTCATGGTTGGACCAAACATCCAAAATAATATTATTCCTTCTCACACAAGGAGGGTTACACAATACCTCTCAATTACCCTAAATCACTCATGGTTAACCAAGACTACAAGACATTAACTAGTATCAATAATATAATTGAGTAATTAATCAATAAACAACCAGAATCTTGATAAAATATCCTATGAGAAAAACATAGGGATTATAAATAATTAACCTTCACACACCCAACACCATCTCATGAAAGGGAATCAACATCAGTACCAAAATATAACTCTTCCTAATCTCTCCATCATTATCCAATCCTTGACAACTTTACCTCTTCACAAACAACCCTAGGAGATATCCCTATATATTTCTATGATTCAGGGAGGTATTCCACCACTCCCAATATATTTCCTTGTAACTCTTCCTCTAATTTCTCAACTATACCAACAAAGACCTTACTGGTAACTTTGATACCCAAATAATTGTTATATAGGGTTACACACACACTTTCATGAACTTTAATCCCTAAAACTTCAAAAAAAATCATAACATGGTAAATACTTGCATCATCAAGATAAAAAAAATGTACATTACATACCAAGTGTGTTGATTCCATCTCAAACAGTTAGGACCCTAAATTAATTCCAAAAATCTAAATGTTTTGGGATTAGACATGAAAAACTATCACATATAGGAATAAGGATACATCATGGTATCAAATGGGATTTGAAGTACCTAGAGAGTACATTTACAATGAATTACACAATAAACAATCAATATGAGAGGATAAAATATATCCAAACTACAAAGTAAATCTAAAACATTTTTAAAATTTTTATGGAACTCGTGAGATAGAACGAGGGGGAATAATTAATGTATCTATGTTGAATACCCCATTAATTAAATTAATAACTACATAGAGAATATTCAATTATTTAACTTAGAGGATCAAGTTGTGATAACCCCCAAATAAAGGGAATAAGCCTCTAAAAATGATCTACATTTTGAATTTATTCACATCCATGCAATGAGTTTCTCTACTACATGCATCATGCAATGATTCCCATTCACCACATTCCAACCAATTAACATAGGAAAACAGGACTTTGGTGGGTTTAATTGTCATAGAAATCCATTGGACTAAATATTTATGATGTTCTAGTTGTCATTAATTTCATATATATCATGTATTTAACATATAACATTATCTAACCATGTTTTATGATTATAATGTATTTTATATCTTATTATATAGTGTTATCTTCCATAACATGCCATAATAATTATTCCTAATAAAACTGGGAAAACATTTGTCACACCATTATTTTCATGTAAATACTAATGAATGAAACAATTATATGGAGTATTTATGGATTGATGTGAATATCTAGATTAAATTATAAATACTTATTGCTATATTGTTTTTCATTTTTTATTATTAGTTCTCAAAGACCCTAAAATAATAAATTTTGAGAGTATGGGAATGTGGAATTGATATTTTAGATAGTATAAGATGATTTTTTTATTGAGAAATTGATTTTCAATATTCTTTAAAAAATTTGAGTTATTGTTTCTGAATTTAACATAAACATGTCATTAATATGGAGTAAAAATATAGGGTATCAAGTGATAAAAAAAATAATAAATCATATTGGGTGTAAATAGTTATTTATTCATCTTTTATAATATCTACAAAGCCTAGATATTTTTATTTTTAATTAAAATGGTTAATAATTGAAGAATTAAGGTAGTGACCCTTTAATTCTTTATTCAACTAATTCAATATTTGATAATATACAATATTTAGTTATTCATGTACAATAAAATATGACTTACTATACAACTTGTAATGGTGTTTCCATGCTGGAAAGTATAATAAGTAATGACTTTTATTTATAACCATGATTTTAATTTACATCATTATTCTTTTTATATGATATATTATAATCATTCATTTTAACAACTGACCATAATCAAAAAAAATATTTTGTTAAATATTAATAAATATAAATTGTTACATACCCCAACTCACATCCTCTAAGGTTGGATAATGTAATTGTGTGTCATTGGTTCAAATATGTTAAATAATATCAAAAATATTATTTATTTTATCATCTATTAGAAAATTCCCTATCATTTATTATATTCATATAATATCTAATATATCACTATTTAATTTTGTATGAATGTAAAATTTATTGTGGTTTCTATTTATTAAATGTATCAAATATGGAATAATTATTTACCATCATATCATAAATCACTGTGTATAAAAGTGAATATGATTATTTTTCCTGGAATTAAAATAATTAATGTAATGTGACAAAAAAATTAATATTGATAAGATATATGGTGTTGAAAATGGAAAATAAAATAAATGAATTTATTGGAGTCTTTTCTAACATTAAGATAACAATATCATGATGTATAAATCTTATAAAAATTATAGGGAAATTTAGGAAAAATTTATGAAGTATATTGAAATGTAATATATAAATATATATTAGTCATAAAAAATGTTAAAATTTCATATGATGATAACATTTGGGAATTTAATTGAATAGTAATAATGAAATTATAATTTATTTTAATATTCGTAGAAAATTGGAGAAATTTTCAAAAATGTTGAAAATTTAGATAATATTATTAGGATAATTCAAGAAAATTTTAGTGAAAATTTATCAATTCATAATGACAAAAAAATCTACAACATAATTTCGAATTATTTTTAATGTATAACGGTGGAATATTAACTTTGTGTTGAATTTTATTAACCTTTAATACACAATTAAAAAGATATTAATTTCAAGGATATTGATAATTTGTAATTAGATAAAGTTAATGAATATATATGAGACGGGATTATGCCACTAATTTTTATTTATTTTGTATATAAAAATTTAATATCAAATAGAATCGTACTATTGATATTATAAAATATAGAACAATTTACTGTATTGTTGGAAGATTTCCTAGAGTACATGAGGATGATGTTAAAGAAAATATTTTTAATTCATAAATTCAAATATATCATTCCATTAAAACCAATCAAAAAAATTATATCAATAATCAGTTTAAATGAAAATATCAATTAAGGATCACAATGAGGAAGTAAGATTAGTTTATGAAACTTATATTAAGAACTAAATATTTAGCTTATGGATAATTTGGGTTAGATATTTTATTCAATTATTTAATCAATAAAAATATCAAAAATATTAAATCAACAAAAAAAATTAAATCAACAAAAAACAATAATTAAATAGTCATTAACATCAAAGTGGAACTAAATAACACTTTGATTGAATTTATAATAAGTGAAATATTGTAAATAAAATAATTATAATTAAAAGTGAACCAAATGAATAAAACTCATAGAGAAAATATAATATTATGATAAATAAATATGTTTGGGACATAAATAGTTTAGTTCGGGTGAATTATTAAAATGTTCCCATTCGTGATGAAGCCTGATCTGGCCTACTTCAATCCTACTGAGGTCTTTCATGGTCTTCTAAAGAGGGATGTTAAATCTCAATAATATGTGATGTGTTTATCTATTAAGGAACTAGATAAAGTCCATTTTTATCTCCTCTATAACATTATGTCAT
Source organism: Viscum album (assembly GCA_963277665.1). Taxonomy (NCBI): domain Eukaryota; kingdom Viridiplantae; phylum Streptophyta; class Magnoliopsida; order Santalales; family Viscaceae; genus Viscum; species Viscum album. The sequence continues at coordinate 2,022,057,725 of OY728137.1, read as the reverse complement.
GTTTTTATTTTCTGCACAACATAATTACATTAATTAAAACATTATCCATTATAAAGGTCAACCCCAAATTCCTTGAAAAGAGGCTCGAGAAATAAAACAATTCAATTTCTAAATGCTCAATATTACATGAAAATAAGATTCCCAAAAATTTTTAAGGATAATAAAAATTACTCTTAAAACATTAGGGAATTGGAGGCTCACACATTGCTTCAATTTTTAATGGATTTTTCTATATCATTTACCCTTTCTAATGAACTCAAACAAAAAACTTTGATTCTCAGCCTCTAACATCCCAACATGAGAGCCACTGAAATGGTTCCTTGATTTGGTAATAAACATGACCTCAAGCGTGCCAACCCTTATAATATAGATTGTCTACTTGTATAAAGGGTCTAATGGAGGAACACTGGGGAGACATTACCCTTTTGATCTATAATAAATATAATAGAGGAAATAATAATTTAAGGAATCATGGTTAAAAGTATATTCCAACAATAGAAAAGAATAATCAATCATTAATATGATATATTATATAGTAAAAAATATACATCATGTATAAATAAAAAATATGCAAAGAAAATAAAAAATCTTCAATGGATGTATCTATGAATATCCTGAGAACTAGATCAATCATGTACTCCTAACCACCCACATACAAGAATGACATCACAACTGTGAACTATGAACCTGAACCAGCAACCATGAGGTCTATTCGGGTACCCTAGTGTAATGGTAACCCAAACAGGGTGTGTGATATAATCAGTAAGCCACCACCAAAGGTGTTTGAATCTATATAGCCTATGAATATAAAATAATTAGTGTGCGTCTATATCAAAATAAAGTGCTAAATAAAAAAAATAACATTTCGGGCTCATGTTCCATAAATACACCTAGTAGAACATACCTACTTTTACTAGATTTGTAATTTTTTTACACACCTTCTATCATGTATATATATTGATATTTATCCCAATAATTTTCAAGGATATACATGCATGAGTGTGGACTCGAGGTTTAGTTCCCAAGGTATCCACATTGGGATAATATCTTCAGTTTCACATTTATAATTAGTGGCAAAATTTATAAAGTATGATTATATGATATGTAAATATGGTGATGATAAGGAGGGATCAATGTCTTAAATAATTAATTATTGACCCCATAGAGTAAAGTTAAATACTAGTAATAACTCATGTTGTGTGGCCATAGGGTTTGGAGTGTAATCTATCGAATAAATCCTTATAATTCCACTATAAAATGTTCTTACAAAATCCAGGGGGTCACGTCCCATTTAATATTGGGCTAATAATGATTTGGATTCTAATAAGGTAACTCTTTCATCATGTGACTAGGGTCATCAAGATGATTCCAAATAGTGTATATGAGGTATTATAATATCCAAAAATAGAGATATCCATTTAATCATTGGAACCATTCTAAGGCATTCATTTATAATACACTTACCAAGTTTCATGGTAGGTATATCCCTCGGAAACTGGCCCAATTTATTAGGTTGCATCCTTTGAGTAATAAAGGAATTCTATTAGGAATCAAAGGTCATAAAAGTTTAAAAACTCTTAAAATTGAAAAAATCCAACAATAATAATAGTAGGAACCTTGTATTGTATAAATACTATTGGATGTTTAATAATCATTCCAAAATATCACTTCAATTTATTTAAACAATTCCCCTTTCATTAATAAGTGAAAATTGTCAGTATTCAATGTCATGCTAATTAATCATATCAATTCATTCACTTAACTTAATTAAAAACTATAAACTTTCAATAAATAATGGAAAAGGAATGTATAATGCCTCATAATATTTATCAGCTTATTCCAATTTAATTCAATCCATTTCCATAAATTTATATATGTCAACTTTCAAAGGATGTGTTATACCTTTAATCGTTATATTATAGTCTCATTTAAATTCAAAGGTAAATTCCATGAGAAGAACTCATGCCTTAATATCTATTAAATTATTTTTAGATACTTAATTAATTTAATTTATAAGATAGTTTGTCACATATGGATTTTTGATTCCATGCTTTGTTTCAAATCCCCATTTTGGTTCTCAGCTTTCTCTTGGGTTATGGGTTTTTTCGGACATAATTTTTGGTGCCTCTGGTGTTTTTGATCTATTAACATAGTCTTAGGGGTCTTGTATCGTACTTTAACTCCTATTTTTTCAATGTTAATGTATGTGGTTGTTGTGGTTATGATTTGATTTTATGACACTCTTAGTGGCACCCCTTGTGGGTTATGTTTTTTGGGTGGTTCATACCTTTGTGATGGGTGAATATTTGGGTGGAAAGGTGGTTTTTTTAGATATTATTTCCAAACGCATTGGCCTATATTTCCCCTTTGTTTACCCCTTAAACCCCCTTGTAATTGGATTCAAAACAAAAAAAAATTGGGTGCCCAGGATAGGCCGTAGGGTTTGGCCACACGGTTTACTAAATCGTGCCGCCAAACGGTGCTGGGTGTTCAGATCATTAAAAATACTTTTGAAATTTAAAGTTTTCCGTCAGGGTATTTATCCAAAATGGCCCCTTTCTTCCCCCATTCTACCATTTCATCCATGGATTCCTCCCAAGCTCCCCAAACCTCCCTTGGAACTCATTTTTGAATGGGTTTTTGATGGGGAAACTTCAGGTTCTCTTCAAGTAAGTGCTTCTATCCTTGATTTCTTTCTATTATTTTGGGGCTATTCCTATATTACTGAAGTTCCTTGTGTCCAATTGGTAGGGTTTTGAACCTAGGTTTTGATCCTAGGTTTCTTGGTCTTCTCTTCAGGTTTTAGGCTTGATCTAAGTCCCATGTGGTGCAGCCGTGGTGCGGTTGGATTTTCGCACAATGATTCCCGGGTTTTAACAATTTTTGTAGGTGATTCCATGTGTATGCAATCCTCGTGACTTATATTGTTGTGCTTATAATATTTTCATGTTTATATTATTTGATTATTGGTGTAAAAATTGGTTTTAGTGGTATCTGTAAATCAAATGATGTTTAAGTGCCATTCTCATGTAAAATTGGGGGTTTTTCATAGAAATCTATTATTGGTTCATTTGGGGCAGCCCTATAACTACTTAGTTGATTTTATTGAAATTCATTAGGGAAGAAAATAATTTTTTTTATGTTTATATACTTTGGTTATTTCTATGGAAGTTTTCTTGAATGGTTTTTGTGATGAATATGAATTTCAAGTTCCATGTTTGTGTGAAACTAAGGTTTTTCAAAGAGACCATGTCTTGGTCAATATGGGGCTTCCCTATAACTTATTTTTTGGTTTCATTGAAATTAATTTGGATGAATGTTTTTTCTAGGTGACTTATATGTTTTATCAAATTGTTCAAAGTGGTATTTTAAATGGATTTTGAAAATTTGGTACCAATTTTGTGTTAAATTGGCCGTTTTACATGTCTATTTTATGTTATGTCAATGGGGTTGTTTTATAAATCATGTAATGGGTTTATAGAAATTATTTTAATACATAAAATTATGTTTTAATAAATATGGGTATGCACATGGTGTTCAAAGTGGGGGCGTAAAGGGATTATGTGTGCAAAACATTTTTATATTTTGTGAAGTTATTTTATTGAAATCGAAATCATCTATTCGGTGGTGTAAGTGGTACAAAAAATGTGTATCTTCTGTTTTCAGTTGATTATGAATAGAACTAATGTTTTTATGTGATACCGGTATTTGGTATCAAGAAATAATGGCATGATCACAAAGGGGAAATCTCAGGTACTTAGGAGGGCTGATATGTACTGGAACGCTGGTGATCTGGATGGGTTTTGTCTATGTTTCACTGAGAAAATTGGATAAAGACAACACTAAAAAACTATATTTATGGTGATTGGGGACCACTGGGTTATGGGTATGTTCCCTTCTAGATTCTTGTGTATGATAATGGATTTTTTTATGGTTACTTTACACCGAGGTATGAGGTACATGGGGCCCGAGACTACCTAGTGTCTAGGGGTGTTTCCAGTTTTGGTGATCTTTATATTTGTGGTATTTACCCTTGTCTTATGGTGTGTTTAGATTTTAATTACAGTATAAAACTTTTTTTTATAAAAAAATAACTTTCTTAAAGTTTTTTTTTGAAAATTGTTTTCAATTGAAAGTTTCATTTCTTGGAATTTATCACCGTTTTTTCATACATATTAATATTGTCTGCTTTGTCACCTTGTATTGCATACTCATTGTAATATTTTGGTGTTACCCTATTGTTCTTATGATCACACGCTACTTACACCCCTTGGGTGTAATTATACTTGGTCATGCTTGACACAAGTAATGGAAACGCTTTGGGTGATGACAGTTCGGGGTGTTTGTTCCCATCCATGGTGAAGCATTATAGAGATGGCTTGTGGGTGGTGACCCCCTATCATGTGGATTCATTGAGGATGTTTTTCTTCTATATATTTGTTTATTTTGACCTCTTGTAATATGTTTGAACTTATTTATTTAATTATGTATTTTTTATAAACCTCATTTGGTATGAGTTTTTCAGATTCCATTTATCAATTTATTTTGATGTTTTATACCACCAATTTGGGTAAATCATTCCCAAAAAAAATATATGATACCCTAGAACTTGTGGTAGACCTTGGGGATTGGTAATTCCCTTTTTTTCTTGTCACGGGACAGTTTTGGTGCTGGTTTTCATGGATACTAGATTCAGTTAGAGACAAAATGGTATCAGAGGGAGGTTCAGGTTAACTCGTTGCGTCATGTTAATTGGGGAACAGTTGCGATAGACTGGAGTTAGTATTTTTAGGACATGACATTCCTATTATTGGTAGTGTGGCTAGCTAGAACACCTCATGATAAGAATCAAGTCTCTTGGGAAATTTGGTATTTATCTAAGTCCTCTGGTTTTCTTGGTTTGATGATGATTAGGGGAAATGAAAGGAGAGTTGGGCGAATAGTCTCAGTGAGCTCGCAGGGCCTGGTAAGCCATGTGGAGTCAGGGATATTTCCATAGAACACTCTATGTGATGGTGAAGTTATTTGAGTAAGGATTCCAACCATATTACCAAGTCACCCACCAAAACTAGTTTCCTCTAACATTATCTTGTGTCTCTTTATTTTGGAATCTTGGAAACCTGGTTTTTATAGAAAAAAAGGCTTGATTTTAAGGAGTCTGAATTTTTTTGAAGTGATTTTCTAGTAAAGATAAAATTGTTATATTTCTGAAAGTATAGAAATGAAATTTTAGAATTATTTATAAATGGTGAATTATGTGTTTACACCTCTTTTGAGAGTATGAATTATGTTAAAGGTAGTTTTTGAAAATGTGGCTCCAGTGGAATTTACTAAAACATGGAAAAGTGTTTTCAATTGAACTAAGTGGTCTAAAATTTATGTTTGGGGGTTAAAGATGTATTTTTATTTGGAAACTACTGAGAATTAGAATAGTTTTATGAAATTTTAGAACCTTGTTTTTGAAATGAGAAGAGTTGAGTTCTTAATTAAAATGAGATTTAGAAAATTGTGTTTATCATGAAATTAGAAGTGTTTTGAAATGGATTGAAATGGTTGTAAAAGGAATGAATGTGATCTTTTATTTAATTATGGGTGATTTTCTAAACTTTTTTGTACGATTTAAATTGGGTTTTGATTTTATGGTTAGTAGTTTTGAGAAAGGGGAAGTGTGGTTAAAAAGGTTTTGATTTTTAAAAGAGGAAAGGTTTTGTTTTGGTATTTGGTGTTCTCAAGGGTGACCAAATTCATGGGTTTATAGGGTAATATGGATGAATATTATGTGGTTTACTGGTGTGGCATGAAAACACTCATGTTTGGGGCACATGAGATACCATTGGTAAATGCACAACCCATCAAAACTTTTTTTAAGAATGATTTTGAAAGAAAGTGTTGTGTTTTGATAATGTGTGTTTGGGAGGTGTGTATTATGTATTTTCGGGATTTTTATTGTGTTATGTTTCTAGTTTAAGAAACCCTCTTGTTTAAATGATGTTTTGGGTGGGTGTTTCGTTGATAAGTTGGAATGAAGCATTAGTCCGTGGTCGCTTTTGAGGAAAAGTTTGGGAGGCTGATATAGTGGATCCCGTCATGTGTTTGGTTCAAGTTTTTGGTATGTTGTGACCAAATTCCTAGATTGGTTGTGTCCTGGGGGTTTCTTGTTATCTAGGATATGCCCCCATAAAGAGTTAATGCATGATTCATGTGTGGCTCAAGGTGATTCACCGTGGTATGATCCTCCAGTTGATAAAAATAAGGGCTTTCTTAATAATATTGGGAGATAAATTTTACCCTTCCTCTGTTTCGGTTATGTGGATCCCCTTGTATAGGGAGAGTGGTTGTGGGAGGTTGAAATAGACCTTAGGTTCTTAAGTTTCCAGATTCGTTGATGGTGAATGAATTTCAGGGTTGTCGGTATAGAATGATGTATTAAAGGGACTTAGGGTCTTTTGTCAGTCTCATCGAAGAAAGAGTTCATGTTTGGCCACTAGTGTGGTAAATCTGGCCAAGAGTGGCTATTATGGTCGCTTGCTCAAATCGTGTGATGTTTTGGACTCAGTATAAGGTTCATATCCTTGTGTTTTCTTTTATCCACAATGGACATGTTTGGTGATGCCTTTTAATGTTGTGTGTTCATTTGACTATAAGGGTCATGTTGGTGAAATATTATGAGAGTCTCTATTTTATAGGATGTGTTTCTCCTTCTAGGGAACTCTTAAATCCTATGTTCTATGGGAAGGTGTTTATATGTGTCATTTCATTCTGATGTTTCCCATCCAAAGAAGCAAGGGGTGACGTGCATGCATCCTTTGAGCCCTTGTTTTGGTAAAGTTGTGGGTTGGGGTAAAGTGTGATTGAATTGTGTCATGTCTCATTGATACCCTCTGATATCACATTGTAATTGTTTGTGGCACTGGAAGAAGAAGTTCCATTTAGGGGTTTCTAAAGCCTAACTGTGAGGTTGAAAATGCTTCAATAATTTGAGCTCCATCAATAGGTATCGAATTGAAGCTGGCATGTAGTCAGGGTAAATCCTAGGGTCGTTCAAACCCATTTACAATGTCCTATACTCGGTAGAAATTATAGGGATTTTTAAACCTTTGGTTTCGTCATATCGCTTTTTTTTCGTTCGATGGAAAGAGGTGGGAGGACCTTGTGTCCATTCTATCACCCAATTTCATTCCTTAACCCATTGATTTACATTGGGTTTTTGAAGAACGTTTTGAGATTTGTCTAGATAGGTTGAGCACACAGTTGGTGCACGATTGGTAGTGACTGTGTTCCAGGAATCCATGCGGACAGAATGATCTGTGCGGTTAGCGCATGACTTTTCTAAACTATGTGGACTAACCGTGTTGTCATTCCAACTCTTTAAGATTTGGGGTCTTTTCATGTCGCCCCATGATGGTCAGTTAATATGGTTGGTTCTTATGGTAGGGAGACATATCATGGTTCTCACATAAGTTTTCTTGGAAAATTTTATATTGTTATTTTACCCCTTATGCTGGGGGAGACCATTCGGGCCTTCTCCAATTGGTGTCCTGATTTTGTATCAGAAATTAAGTTGTCCTTTCTAGTTAGAAGTCTATTTGGGTCACCCCATGTCAGTGACTCAGTTCTATCCTTGGTGTTTCCTTTGTTGGACTTTTTCTTGTTCGAGGCTATCTAGCCACTAATTTATTTCTTGGGTAAATGTGGGATTGGAGCATGCACAATGGTTTTGTTTAAGTATGGTTGTGGTAGCATTATTCTGGTTTGTTGTTCATTTCAGGTGGATTTCTTGAGCATCATCTAGTAGTGTTTGAGGTGTTTTGATTTTGGAATTAGTTTGAATTTTTTTGATCATTTCAGTTGAGTGGGGTATGTTTTGGTTGGTGATATTATTCTCTTCTTTTTTTTGATCAACTAGGGGTGTTTAGCCTTCTAGAGGTGAGTGAAAACGTGGAAAGGGAGTCCATCTTGGTTTATCATTTGGGATTTTTTTACATCTGGTGTTGTTGTGGATTTTTGGGGGTGGAAAGCATTATGGTGGGGAGAATTTTTACACCCAGATTTTTGATTCCAAGATTTGTTTCAAATCCACTTTTGGTTCAAATCCACTTTTGGTTCTTATCCTTCTCTTGGGTTTCAGGTGTTCTGAGTTTGAATTTTTGGTGCCGCTTATGTTTCTGATTTATGACCTTAGTATTCGGGGTATTTTATGGTAATTGGACACCTATTTTGTCAAAGGGAAGGTATGTGGTTGTGGTGGTTTGGAGTTTCTTTTGTGACAGTCTTAGTTCCACCCCATGTGGGGTAAGTTGTTGGGGTGGTACATACCCTTGAGTTGGGTGAGTCTTGGGGTGAGAAGTTGGTTTTATTTTGGGAATTATTTCCCTATATCCTTGTCCTATATTTTCCCCTTAGTTTCCCCCTTGGACCCCCTTGGAATTAGAGGAAATACAACACTTTTTGGGTGGCTAGGATAGGCTTCACAGTTTGGCCTCACAGTTTATTAAACCATGCCGCCAAACCATGCATGGTGTCCAAGTCATTAAAAATACTTTTGAAATTCCAAGTCATCCCTCCTGGGATTTTTCCAAACTCACCCCTTTCTTCCCCCATTCGACCATTTCAGCCATGGAAGCCTCTCAATCTCACAAATCCTCCCTTGGAACTCTTTTTTTAATGGGTTTTCTATGGGTAAACATTATGTTCTCTTCATGTAAGTGAATCTATCATTTATTTTTCTCCATTGTTTCATGTTCATACCTTATTCTTGAATTTCCTTCTGTCTAGAATGTAGGGTTTAAAACCTAGGGTTTGATTCATGGATTCTTTGTCTTCTATTCTGGTTTTAGTCTTGATCTAAGTCCCTCGTGGTGTGGCGGAGGTGCGGTTGGATTTTCGTATGAAGATTACAGGGTTTTAACAATTTTGGTATGTGATTCCATGTGTATGAAATACTTCTGACTTAGCTTGCTGTGTTTAAATTATTTTAATGTTTATCTCATTTTATTATTGATGAAAAAATTGGTTTTAGTGGTATTTTTAATGCAAATGAAGTTTAAGTGATGTTTTCATGTGAAATTGGGGGGTTTTTCATAGAAATATTTTATTGGTTCATTTGGTTCTTCTATATAACTACTTAGATTATTTTATTGAAATGTATTAGGGCTGAACATAATTTTTTTTATGTTTATCACCTTTGTTTTTTTCTTCTAGAATTTTATTTAATGGTTTTTTTGAAGCAAATGAATTTTAAGTGCCTTGTTTGTGTGAAAAAAGAGGTTTTACAAAGATACCACTTCATGGTTAATATTGGGTTTCCCTATAACTGATTTTTTGTTTTAATTGAAATTTATTGTGAATAAATTTTTTTTTGGGTGACTTATATGTGTGATCATAGTGATAAAAGTGGAATTTTAACGGGATTCTAGTAAATTGGGAAACAATTTTGTGTTAAATTGGGTGTTTTACATGTCTATTTTATGTTATTCCAATGGGGTTGTTTTATAAATCATGTAATCAGTTTATTGAAATCATTTGAATTCTGAGCATTCTATTTTGATAAATATGGGTATGCACATGGTGTTCAAAGTGGGGGTTTTAAGTGATTTTTTGAGAAAAACATTGTTTTGTTCTGTGAGGTTATTTTATTGAAATCCTATAGGGTCTGTTGGGTGGTGTAAGTGGTGAAAAGCATGTGTAGATACTGTTTTGAGTTGATTATGACAAGATCTGTTGTTCTTATGTGATAATGGAATTTTTATCATGAGATAATGGTATGAGCACAAAGGGGGAAGCTCGGGTACTTAGGAGGGAGGATATGTACTAGTACGCTAGTGATCTTGATGGATTTTTTCCCTATTTAACTGAGAAAAATGGATAAATGAAATACTAGAAAAAACTATATTGATGGTGATTGGGGACAACTATTTGGTGGGTATGTTCCCTACTAGTTACGCGTTCACGAGAATGGATTTTTCTATGGTTACTTTACACTGATGTACGAGGTACGTGGGGCCCGATACTGGCAAGTGCCTAGGGGTGTTCCCGGTTTTGGTGATGAATGGATTTGTGGAATTTACCCTTTTATTAAGGTGTGTTTGGTTTTACATTAAAGTAGATAACATTTCTTATGAAATTTGTTTAGCATTCTGAAAGTTTTATTTTGAATACTGTTTACAACTAAAAGTTTCATTTCATGGAATTCATCGTCGTTTTCCCTTACATATTAAAACTTTGTGCTTTTTCACCTTGTAGTGCATACTATTTGGAATATTTGGGTGTTACCTATTGGGATTAGGCTCACACCCTACTTATACCTCTTCTGTTTATGTATACTTGGTCATGTTTGACATAGGTAAAGGAAAGGCTTTGGGTGATGACGGTTCATGATGTTAGTTCCCTTCCATGGTGCGGCGTTGTGGAGACAACTTGTTGGTGATGACCCCTTGTTTTGTGGAGTCCTTGGGGGTGTTTTTCAACTATTTCATTATTTATTTGAACCTCTATTATTATGTTTGAACTTATGTATTCAATTCTAGATTTTTCATAAACCTCATTTGGTATGAATTTTACAAATTCATTTTATCAATTGATTTTGATGTTTTATGCCTCCATATTCTGTTAAATCATTCCCAAAACAAAATATATGACACCCAGACACTTTTTCTAGATAATGGGGATATGTAACACCCTTTTGGACTTATCACAGGCTAGTTTTAGCACCGGTTTTGATAGAGACCAGATTCGGTTCATGACAGAGTGCACTTAAAAGGTTGTTTTATAATAAAAAAATTAGTTATCACACCAATTTATTAAATCAAGAATAGTCATCTTCTTCATGTATAACAACTCATTGAATCATAATGGATATTTAGGGATCCCACCCAAATATGAAATAATCACCATGTAAGGGAAATATAATGTACATGAAAAGAACACACCATTGGAGGTGGTTTGGGTTGATATATTCGGCCCCCAGACACATACAGATTTCATACCATGTCTAAATATTGTGAATGTAAATTAATTTGTGGAATTTAATCATTTATTAGAACTGTGCAGAAATTATGAAATGTGGTATAATTAAAATCACATAAAAATTAATAAGACGTTAGGGAAAATCAACTAGACCAACTAACTCATACTTAGGATGGTCTACACGTCCAAAAATAAGATTTTATTTGAATTCGTTTGAGAGAAATATAAGAAATGGATAGAAGTTCTGAAAATAGGGTGGATTAGATAGAAAAAATAGAGTTCCAAAGATGTAAAGGCAAAATAAAAAAAAGAAATGGGAAGGAAGTGCTTAAAGGTAACCATTTAACGATTCATATTACAAGAGATTTTGACACGGGGTGGAGGGGAGGAATCAAAGCCAAGGTGAGGGAGGAGAGCAGCTCAATAGTAGGGAGAGAGGTGTTGCACATGTCACGACCTGACCTAGTGGGGCCCACTCCGTGACTACCCAAGCCCACATCCAATAGGCTCGGGGCTGGTGACTAGAACCGAGTAGGCATATTACTAACATGGGAGGCATTTCATAATTACCTGTACACACACACACATCTCCAAGTCCACAAAAGCTGAAATGTAAAACACTAAGTAACAAAAAATTCATGCATACAACTAAACCCCAACCAAAAAAGTACGATGAAAGGTAGAGTACTAAAAAGTAAACTGGCCCAAAATACAAGCCCACCAAAAAAACAAACAAGAGTCTGAAAACTATAATGTCTAACCTGTAAGAACAAAAGGTACTGGGACTGCTTATCGTAGACGTAGGAACACCTCGGCCTGTAGGGAACTCAGAAAGATCATTCCTGTCTTGGTCCACCCTGGACTCTGTCAAAAGGGTGCTTGTCCGCACAAGACACCAAACGTGCGGGGAAAGCCCATGCAGGGGTGAGTATAACAATACTCAGTAGAGGACCCCGAAAAACCACAAAGCAGTACACAAAGTAAAGGTACAGTCATCTATGCAGAGTATATGTCTTAAGAACATATAGAACAAACCAGATATACTCGAAACCCAGACCCATGGTCTAGAGACAAGTCACAAAACCTCATACCCTCGTTAGGGATTTTGTTCAAAGATTTCGTGATACACTCATTCCGAGAGAACACACTTCACGAGTATTATAGCTCTGATGATGTCCGTCTGAGAAGTGTTGTTCATCAGGAACTGTCATGAGAGGTAGCTGCACTCATTACGGGAGACACACATCTGAGTGGGAAGGTTATGGTAGATAGAAGCACTCATTATTGGAGACAAACTCCTGAGTGGGAAAGATCATGATACACAGATGAGGATCACTTCCAGGGCCATGGCAGATATCGCGACTCATCCGGATTCACCAGTTAGGTGATACACCAGTTAGGTAGAGGATCAACACCCGATAAGGTTGGTCACGTCGATGCCTGACTCTACATAGGGTCTGTAATGGATAAAGGATCCTGATCTGGGCCTCTCAAATAGATGCCTGACTCTATCACAGAAGGACCTACTGATGGGATCATAATCCTACGTGAGGGAATGATGCCTGACCTTTAGGGAAACAAGAAGAAGGGTCACTAACCCAAATGAAATATTTCCAAAACACGGTGAACAAAAGGACCATGTTGTTTTCAGAAAATTACACAGCGTGTAGAAAGGTTACACGCCTTGTTGTCTGACCCCGGGTACTGCCCGTTTACAACGGCCCATGTTGTGAGGATGGTCGTGTAGGAAAAAATAATTACACAGCATGTAGTACGGTGTACACACTATGTCTGGGAAACTGGGGTTGGCTCCGTGTACTCTGGCCCTGTGCCCGTACATGGCCATCAACCCATGTACACCAACCTGTGTAATCTCCACATGGGTTGACCCACATTACTGGCCTCGTCTGGCCTTGTGACGGAGTACATGGTCGTTTACTCCATCTCGTACCCGTGTATCCCCGAGATACACACTGAGATCCACATAGCTGCCTCTACCAAGCTGTACATGCCATGTTGCCTGAAGCCGTGTATATTGTCCTGTGTCTGGGTACTACCCAAAGTACACGCTGAGCTTCGGGGAAAGTCCAACACGTCGTGTGACCTAATTCATATGTCGTGTTATTCCTATCTAACCCCGAAACCCTAGCCACTACCACCATCACTACATGGCGTGTTCTTCGGATGTGCACGCTGTGTATTCTGGAAATTTCCAGAAACACGGACCTCTACTATCGCGCCGCCGGTGATGATCCGTTCGTCGATCCGGCCACCCGATCGCCACGAAACCTTCAGGTTTTGGTCGCCCCATCACCACAAAGCCGCTTCCGGTGTTTTCAAACCTCGGATCGGCTCTGAAAACATGTTTTAATATTCCCGCATGAAGAACACTCGAATAACTCCCTTTCCCGATTCGATCCGATTTGTCATCTCTCATCATCTCCGCCCCTGCACAAGTTCGGTGCGATGTCGAACCTTCGATTTGGGAACATTGCATCGCAGAACGGATGCGCAATGATCTGTTGTTCGTCGCCCCGCGAAGAACATGAAGAACGGGCAAGAAAATAATTGGGGAGGAAATCCAATAACAATTCGAAGAACGAACCTTCTCCTTCATTCGTCATGGTGTTGATCCGCTCCTGTTAATTGGTTTAAATGGAGCAGAGATCACCATAAATAAGATCATGGATTATTTCCCCAAAATCATCTCAAATAAAATCCACCCGCAAGAACGTACGAATCCGCGGATCAACTTGTTCGTGGCTGATCCACGTTCATCGTTTAAACTCAAAAACGGGGAAAATAAATTGAAATAAGAAACCCCTAACTCAAACAGGTTGAAGAGCGATCTTCATGACGTGTCCGCCAAAGGGATTCGTCAAAATCCAAGGGTCATCGATTGCTCACTTCGTCGTTGTCCATCAATGCGTCCTCCTCTTCCCAAGATCCAAGAGAAATATATCTCTCTCTCTCTCAACTTGCATGGTAATGAGGCTAACCCTGCGAATTTTCCATAAGCATGTATTTATAGGGGAGTATTAGGTTGCTACTCAAAAAAAGGAAAAGTATTAAAATAATAAAATAAATCATTAATTTATTTTATTCCTTCTAAAGTGCTTCCCTTTTTAAAATTCCCAAAATTAAACTTCACAACCGACTTGCACCCGTCGAGGTTTGAACCATTCTTAGGTAAAGTCGTCATCCCAGACGCAAAGGTGCCCTCATATTTTTAATCCAAGAACTCATTTGGGAACAGCCACAACCGTGCGCGAGTGCCAACTCACTTAACAAAAAAAATTTCAAACCACCATTCTGGGATCACTGGACCCCGGAATGATGTTTTGTGTCTACGCCCGGTCTCTAAATAATTCCATATAATATCTAAAATAATAAATGGAAAAATTCGAGACATTACATTCTCCCCACATTGGGGCTTTACATCCCCGAAAAGAAAAAACAAGGGCTACTGAAAAATATGTGGGTACTGGGCACAAATCTGGGCCTCCCGCTCCCACGTTCTCTCCTGAAGATTCTCGTGCTGCCACCAGACACACACCAAAGGAATCGATCACCCATGAAGGATCCACTTCTACCAATCCTCGATCTCCACCGGGTACACACCAAAGGTCACTCCATCTTCAATGTCTAGCTCCCCCCAGTCGATGGCATGTGATGGGTCATGCACGTACCTCCTCAGATGCGACACGTGGAAGACAACATGTACCCGATGCAACTGAGGCGGTAGGTCTAGGTGGTACGCCACCTCTCCAACTCTGCAAAGAATTTGTAAAGGTCCGATGAACCTTGGAGATAGCTTGCCGCCCTGGCCAAATCTCTACAACCCTCATCGAGGTGAGACCTGAAGAAAGACGTGGTCTCCTTCTTAGAACTCCAGAGGTCTCCATCATCTGTTAGTATAAGACTTTTATCGACTATGTGCAGTCTTCATCCGCTCTCAGATGATCTGCATCATCTTTATGGTGGGTCGCACTAACTCTGTACCCATGAGTGCCGACACTCCAGGGTCGGTCCAGCAAAGTGGTGACCGACAGGGTCTCCCATACAAGGCCTCAAACGGTGCCATACCGATGGTGGAGTGTTAGCTGTTGTTGTTCGCAAACTCCACCAGTGGTATGTGGTCCTCCCAGCTACGACCAAAGTCCAAGACAGAGGCTCGTCACATATCCTCCAAAACCTGAATGGTCCTCTCCATCTGACCATCAGTCTGGGGATAAAACATTGTCCTCAAGCATAGCTAAGTCCCAAAAGCCTCCTACAATCCCTTCCACAACCAGGATGTGAAAAGGGCGTCTCGGTATAAGACTATAGTCGAGGGGAATCCATGAAGATGAACTATCTCCTGCACGTAAAGGAGTCCCAATCACTCTATGGAACTCTGCTTCCTGATATCTTTGAAGTGGGCCTACTTGGTGAGTCGTTCAATGATCACCCAGATGGAATCATGCCCCTTGGACATCTGTGGTAATCCTATCACGAAGTCCATCGATATTCCATCCCACTTCTACTCTGGGACTTCCAGGGGTGAGCTAATCCCGCTGGAACCTGGTGCTCAGCCTTCACCTACTGTCATGTGAGGCATCGAGAAATGAACTATGCTACCGCCTTCTTCATGCCTGACCACCAGAACTATCATCAGAGATCCTGGAAAATCTTTTCCCCTCCAGGATGTACCGTCAATGGAGATGTATGAAACTCCCTTAGGACCCC
Organism: Viscum album; assembly: GCA_963277665.1. Taxonomy (NCBI): domain Eukaryota; kingdom Viridiplantae; phylum Streptophyta; class Magnoliopsida; order Santalales; family Viscaceae; genus Viscum; species Viscum album. Next base: position 2,022,042,032 of record OY728137.1, on the reverse strand, counting down.
CTCCTGGAATTCCACTGGTACAATAGTGCATCCTCGGAAAATAATTATTTTCTCCCCACCTTGTGAATATCCATCAAGAGCATGTCCTGTGGATAACTGAGCATGTAAAGCCACATAGTCGGCATCCCCAAGTTGTGCCTCCCTAACTAACTGTAAGAGTGGAGGGGTGAAAACCATCAACTGTAGGTAAGCAGTATCCTCTCCATCCACGAAGGATAATTGTAACGCGGATAACAGTTGTGTCACCTCACTCAAAAGTGGTGAGCTCGACCTTCTGCTAGGAGCATCTTCCACCTTGTTCCCCTTTCCAAGAGTATAGATGATCTCAAAATCATAGTCCTAGAGGAACTCTATCCAACGCCTCTACCTCATATTCAGATCCATATGTGGGAAGATGAACTGGAGGCTCTTATGGTCAGAGTAGACAATTAACAACTAACCCATAAGGTAGTGTCACCACACCTTCAATGAGAAGACTACCACTGCCAACTAGAGATCATGGGTCGCATAGTTCTTCTCATGTGTCCTAAGCTGGCGCGAACCATAAAATAACTACATTTCACCGCATCAGGACACAGCCAAACCTAGTCCCTGATGCGTCGTATAAAACTACGTACTCGACACCCTCCTCTAGAAATCTCAAGACTGGGGTGCTCGTCAAACTCTGTCCCAACTTCTCGAAATCCTGCTATCACTTTTCTGTCCACACGAAGGGCTTCCCCTTCCTGTTCAAGGATTTCATCGGTTATGATATCCAGGAGACGTCAGGAATGAATCTTCGGTAATAACCTGCCAACCCAAGGAAGCTTACCACCACTATTACGCTCTGTGGTGTCTCCCATGCTAACATAGCCTCCACCTTGGCTGGGTCCACAGCCACTCCATCTGTTGAGATGACATGTCCCAGAAAGTGGATGTATTGAATCCAGAACTGACACTATGAGAACATCCCATAAAGCTGGTGCTCCTGGAGTATGTTCAGAACCATCCGAAGTTGTCTCGCGTGTGCCTCCTCTACCATTGAGTACATGAGGATGTCGTTGATGAAGACCACTATGAACCGGTCCAAGTACGACTGGAAGATCCAGTTCATTAGTCCCATGAACACAACAGTGGTGTTCGTCATGCCGAAAGGCATTACCAAGTACTCATAGTGATTGTAGTGGCATCTGAAATCAGTCTTTGGTGTATCCTCATCTGGTACCCGTAACTGGTGATATCCTGATCGAATTTCAACCTTCGAGAACCATTGTGCCCCTCTTAGTTGATCGAATAGGTCATCGATCCTTGGTAGTGGATACTTGTTCTTCACTGTCACCTGGTTCAGGCGTTGGTAATCCATGCACAATCTCATACTCATGTCTACCTTTTTGGCAAACAAGACTAGGGCCACCTAGGGTGAGACGCTGGGTCTTACGAAACCCTTACTCTACAAATCCTCCAACTACACCCTCAGCTCGCGAAGCTCAACGATAGCCATCCGATAAGACGATGAGGAAATCAGTGTTTTCCCAGGGTGTAAGTCGATGCAGAAGTCAATTTCCCAGTGGGGAGGTAATCCTGGAACATCTTTGGGAAACACATCCTCATACTCTGCCACCACTGCGAGGAATTGAGATCTCAAATCATCTACTGCTCCGAGGTTAAGTCTAGACAACTCATGAGTGATTGGTTGCACCCTCATATGCATGAGACCATTTTTTGTTGCTTGGGATTCCTTTTCTCCAAAAAAGGAAAACCTCATTCCATCACGGCGGACACACCACACCCTTTGCCTAAAACAGTCAATCTGGGCATGGACTGAAGATAACCAATCCATACCGAGAATGACATCGTAAGGGCTTGATGCTTCCACCGAGAGGTTCTAACTAAAACTTTCACCTCCAAGGGAAAGATCACATTTTCTGCAGTGGTGTGTGATCTTCGAGTCTCCTCCCGTACGTGTCTCCAAGCATAAGAATCAATCTAATGGTTCTACTGGAAACTCGAGGTTTTGTACAAGGCATGTGGCTATAGGGGAGCGATTGTAACCTATGTCTATGAGTACGACAGGAAAGGTAGAAAAGACACAGATCTGAACTCAAATCATCCTTGGATCCCCTGGGTCATATGCCTTGACAACATGCAGCTGTCCCCCCCTGTCCCCCAGGTCCCTGATTCTGGTGAAGACCTCCTAGGGGTGGTGGTGGAAGTAAGTCAATGTGTCTTCCACCACCAGCAGATCTGCCCGCCCCTCTACCACGTCTGCCGATTGGAGGGTCTGCCTGTTCTATTCTCTGCCTCTGCCAAGATGGTCCATCCACCACTTCCCTATAAGAAGCTCGATGGGTCAAGCAATCTATAGCGAGATTTCCCCTATTGTCTCATGCATAACATCACTTCTCCCTAGGCTGACTGGATCCAGCCTGAGAGCCCTGGACTGTCGATCCCCTATCCTGGGTCCTCCTATGACGTTTCCAACATCTAGATCCCTATGCCAGACATCGGCTCCCTACTGCCGGGGTCTCCGCACCTGTCTGCCTACTGCAGAATGTCGTCGGCTTCCTCTACTCCTCCAAGAAACTCTCGATCACCGAGGCACGCTCGAGCACTCTAGCATAAGTTGATATGCATAGTGGCCCAACACTAGCATGGATTTCTCGTCGTATACCTCAGTCAAAGGTCTGAGATCTAAAGTACTGATCCCTGACCATATCCTTCGAGTACCTGGCGAGGTTGGTGAACCTTGATGAATAGTCATCTATGGTCACACTGTCGTGCTGGAGCTGAAGAATCTCCTGGATGCGCACAGCTCTTAACGTAACCGGAGATAACTCCTCCCTGAAGAGTCACTCAAACTCCGTCCATGAAAGAGTCTCCTTGTCGTTAGTCTGCATGGTTATACTCTACCATTATCCCGCCGAACCCTGAAGATGGATCACTCCTAGGACCACCATCTGGTCTGCTGGTGTCCTTACTAGACAGAAAACTCTAGTCACTGCCTCAAGCCACTCCTCAGCCACCTGAGGGTCAGGCACGCCTCAGAACCTGAGGGGTCTCTGTCTCTGGAACTCGTGGAATGCGCTGACCCTGCGCTCCTCGTCAGTCGGTACCGTGGGTACCACTGGCTGCTCCACTGGTGGGGGTATAGCAGGGGCACCACCTGGTGACAACGCCTAGAGAGCTGGTCCCTGTATCGAAGCCTCATCACTGTGGGGGTCATCCTCGTGATCGTGCTGCTGAATCCTAGTGGGTATGCATCATGGAGGCATCCTGTAAACAAACAAGATGTACTATGGTCAATGAGTATATCTGTATAGCTGACATAAAGGACTTGGAAAACCCATCCCATTCGTATATAATGCATGTACCTTTTATTTCCCCGCAACTAGTGTTTTCGTGCACCGAGTTGAAAAGCAGGTTATCAGAGTCTTGGTGTATGGATACGTCGGTCGTTGCACCAACACTGGGGTCACTGGCCTGAAGCCGAAACAGAAAAACTCAACACTGTTGACCCGAACCAAACCTAAAGACTCTTGGTCCTAAGGTAGAACTGACCACCTCTGATACCACTCTATCACGACCCGTCCCAGTGGGGCCCACGTCGTGACTCCCCAAGCCTACTTCCAATAGGCCAGGGGCGGGTGACTAGAATCGAGTATGCATATTACTAACATGGGAGGCATTCCCTATGTACCTGTACACACGCACACATCTCTAAGCCCACAAATGCTGAAATGTAAAACACTAAGGAACCAAAAATGCATGAATACAACTAAACCCCAACCAACAGAGTCCGATTAAATGTAGAGTAATAAAAAGTAAACTGGGCCAGAATAAAATCCCACAAAAAACAAACAAACATGAGTCTAAAAACTAAAAATTCCATCCTGTAAGCACAAAAGGTACTAGGACAGCTGCTCGTAGCCGTAGGAACACCTCGGCCTGTAGGGAACTCAGAAAGCTCAGTCCTATCTTGGTCAACCCTAGACTCTATCTAAAGGCTTCTCGTCTGCATAAGACACCATACGTCTGGGAAAAGCCCATACAGAGTTGAGTATAACAATACTTAGTAGAGGACCCCAAAAAACCACAAAGTAGTACACAAAGAAAAGGTACAGTCAGTTATGCACATTATAGGTCTACAGAACATATAGAACAAACCAGATATACTCGAAACCCGGAACCGTGTTCTAGAGACAAGTCACACAACCGCATACCCCCGTTAGGGATTCGGTTCAAAGATTCTGTGATGCACTCGTTCTGAGAGAACACAATCCATGAGTCTTATACCTCTGATGACGTCTTTCCAAGAAGTGTTGCTCATCAGGAAATGTCATGAGAGGTAGCTGCACTCATTATGGGAGACACACTTCTGAGTGGGAAGGTTATGGTAGATAGAGGCACTCATTACGGGAGACACACTCCTGAGGAGGAATGATCACGATACATAGATGAGGATCACTTCCAGGGCCATGGCGGATACCGCGACTCATTTGGATTCATCAGTTCGCTGATACACCAGCTAGGTAGAGGATCAATGCCCTGTAAGGTTGGTCTCATCAATTCCAGACTCTACCTAGGGTCAGGAATGGACAGATGATCTCGATCTGGGCCTCTCGGATGGATGTCTGACTCTATCACAGAAAGTCCTGCTGAAGGGATCATAATCTTACATGAGCAAATGATTCTTGACCTTCAGGGAAACAATAATAAGGGGCACTGACCCAAATAAAATATGTCCAAAAAATGGTGAACAAAAGGACCATGCTGTTTTCTGAAAAGTACACGACATGTAGAAAGGTTACACACCGTGTTGTCTGACCCCAGGTACTACCTGTGTACAACGGCCCGTGTTGTGAGGTTGGTCATGTAAGAAAAACTAAGTACACAGCATGTAGTATGGTGTACACGCTGTGTCTGACTAATAGGGGTTGGCTCTGTGTACTCTGTCCATGTGCCCGTACATGGTCATCATCCCGTGTACACAAACCCATGCAATCGCCACACGGGTTGACCTGTGTAACTAGCCCCATCTGGCCGTGTGATGGAGTACAAGTTCGTGTACTCCATCGCATGCCCGTGTATCCCCAAGATACACACCGAGCTCCGCGTAGCTGCCTCTGCCGTGTTGTACACACCGTGTCTCTTGAAGCCGTGTAGATCGTCCTGTGTCCGTGTACTACCCAAAGTACACGCTGAGCTTCAGGGAAAGTCCAACATGTCGTGTGACCTGTGTCACACGCCGTGTTATTCCTCTCTGACCCTGAAACCCTAGCCGCCGCCGGCAGCACTACACAGTGTGTTCTTCGAAAGTACACGTCGTGTATTCTTGAAATTTCCAGAAATGCAGACCTCCGCCGCCGCGCCTCTGGTGATGATCTGTTCGTCAATATGGTCACCTGATCGTCACAAAACCTTCATGTATTGGTCTCCCTATCACCACGAAGCCGCTTACGGTGTTTTCAGACCTCCGATCGGCTCTGAAAACGTGTTTTGATCTTCCCACACAAAGAACGCTCGAAGAACGCCCTTTCTCGATCCGGTCTGATTCATCGTCTGCCATCATCACCACCCCTCCACATGGTCATTGCGGTGTCGATCCTTCGATTTGGGATTGTTGCATCGTGGAACGGATGCGCAATGATCTATTGTTCGTTGCCCTGCAAAAAATGTGAAGAACGCGCGAGAAAAGAATGGGGAGGAAATCCAATAACAAGTCAAGGAACGAACCTCCATCGTCATTCTTCTCGACGTTGATCCACTCCCGTTAATAGGATTAAACAGAGCAGAGATCAACATAAATAACATCATGGATTATTTCCCCAAATTCATCCCAAAGAAAACCCTCCCGCAAGAACGTACGAATCCATGGATCAAATTATTAGTTGTTGATCTGCGTTCATTGTTTAAACTCAAAAAGGGGGGAAATAAATTGAAATAACAAACCCCTACCTCAAACCAGTTGAAGAGCGATCGTCGTGATGCATCTTCCAAAGGGTTTCGTCAAAATCTGAGGGGCATCGATTTCTCACATCGTCATCGTCTGCCAACGCGTCCTCCTCCGCCCAAGCTCCAAGAGAAATCTCTCTCTCTCTCTCAACTCGTAGGGTTATGAGGCTAACCCTACGAATTTTCTATAAGAATGTATTTATAGGGGAGTATTAGGTCACTGCTCAAAAAAAAAGAAACATTTTAAGATAATAAAATAAATCATTAATTTATTTTATTACTTCTAAAGTGCTCCCCTTTTTAAAACACCAAAAATTAAACTTCGCATCCGACCTACGCTAGTCGAGGTTAGAACCATTATTAGGTAAATTCATCATCCCGGATGCGACGGTGGCCTCAGATTTTTAATCTGGGAACCCGTTTGGGAACTTCCACAATGGCGCGTGAGTGCCGACTCACTTAACAAAAAAAGTTCAAACCACCATTCCGGGCATACTGGACCCCGTAATGATGTTCCATCTTTGCGCCCGGTCTCAAAAAAATACGTATAATATTTAAAATAATAAACGGAAAAATTTGAGACACTATAGCACACGTGGGAGAAGAGAGGAGGAGGAAGGAAAAAAATAAAGAAGGGTGAAAACCATAAATTCACCCTCATTAATGAGCAATAAAGATTGGACTCATAGTTAACCAAAAAAATTGAAAACCATGATCCAAATGCTATCTATGGATAGTACAATAGCACAATTGTGCACCTCCCCTCATAGAATTATCCTATATTGTGTGTTACCACCATATCCCTTATCTAGGTCACACGATTTCTATCCAGGGATGAACAATTTTGTCACGTCGTTCCCCTATAGAAAATCACCCACATTGTTACTCCTAGAGGGATATATATTTTCATAAATCTATTTCACCTCTAATAGATCATTTTGAATTTTTTTTTCAGAGCCCAATTTTCCCCAAAAAATATGGAGAAACCGAGACACATCTCTTCCCTTAAAACAAGTCAAAAAACATAAAAAATTAAGTGTTCTTAATCTCTCAATTATGTTATGAGCATTGTTTTAAAATTCAGTCTAGGCACCGAACTGAAAATCTTAAATTACCTTGTAATTTTAACATAGTCCTAAAACAAGGGACTTTTTTGTCTTCAAAACATAAAAAATCTCATCCTCACGAAGCCATGGGGAAAACAACACATATCCTACTTAGTTCGACAACATTCCGATAAATGTTCACAATGTATTTACAACCACCTAATGCGCCTTCAGGAGATATATAAAAAAACAGTACCTATGTCTTGAAACATGATCCAACTCTCTCATCCATAGGTTAAACATCATGACGATGGTTTTCTGATCCCATATAACCTGATACACTATCACCTCATCATCTCTTTCATTTAAAATCCAACATCACTTACCATCATGGGATATATAATTTAATGTTCAATTCTGATTCATGGTAATTTCCACCATTATGATTACCTAACAATCATTCCCTATGAATTATAATGACACTCTTGGGATAATTTTCTCAACATGGAAAATTGTGATTACATTTGAGGACCTAGAATAGTTCTCATATGATTAAACAATCAAATTCCAATCGACTATATTTAAACTGGTAAAACGAGATTTCCCGGAAAGGCTCTACCAAAATTTACATTGCAAACATATTAAATTTATTGTTCTCCTAAAATGGTTCTTACCTAACCACATTCAATTAATGAAAAAAGAAAAAAATTGAGCCACTTCTAGATGACTATTCTAAAAAATGACCATCTTTTATGGTCTTCGTATCGCAACATAAAATACGTTCCTGATACTAAGAATCCTTTCTTTCACTTCCATCATGTCCACCAAATTACATAACCAACTTACAATGAAATCTGATGGCCGAATAATTTTCTATTCAACTCTATTATGGTCCCTCAGAATGAACACCTAAACATTAATGATCCAGAACATTTAGATTGGTTCCCTTTAATTACATCAATTGATCCCATTGAAAAGTTTGTGGTAACATCAAACTCTACTAATATATTCTAAATATTTCATCCAATATAGTCTATATTTCGATTTTTAAAAGAAATATTACATTAAACAGTCAAAAATTCTACATATCAAGAACATTGATTAAGCCCAATGTGACATCTTCCTAGTTGTCTATTGAAAGGTAAATGGATAGTTCCCATGATTCTTCCCAAGGTATTCTAACACATAAATCTAGTATCACTTAGTAAAACCACTCCCTTTAAAATTACCATGATATTGAATCATAACTCCCATGATTTATATATATCAATCCCAATATAATTTATATTTAACACAATGTAGAGTAGATTCTCTCTCAATGAGCCTCAAGTGACGTCTGGATATAGTACATAATCATATCATAACCATGGGTACACTAAGAGGATTCCATATATTCTAATATAACCTAAGAAAATTATATCATATCAAAGACAAAGTAGTTGGAATGGTTTCAAATGAACTATAACCAACTATGTAAGGAAAGTACATTAAAACCACCTCTCATAAACTTCTTTAAAATAGCTCAGCTACTCCCACCAACACATCATCATTATCTAATCACAATTAACTCACTATTGAGTCATTCTATGTTTACTCAAGAATAATCACTATATTTACCTCTAGTACAATGGTATTTTCAACGGTTTCATACATAGTCATTCATTTCATCCATGTGCTTCCTCGCAAGCACCGATATGTTTTCCAAACTCCCCAACACTGTGAAATCCAAAAGAAAATCCAAAAATTTACCAATGTTTTATTAATTTTTGTGCTCCCCCTACATGGAAGGAAATGATAAAAACTATTTTTATGTTATTATCCGGACCATAAGAGTGTTGTAGTCATCATTTATTGAAAATTGAAACTCCTCCCATGGAACACACTCTGTCGACCACTAACTTTGAGTCCTGAATGTGGCCAGTTCTCTATTACCATGTTTCAAAATGAAAAGGATAGAATAAAGATACACATTAAAGTGAACTATATTAATCTTCACATTATAGGCATGTTTGAATCTCATTGGATCCATGATCATTTAAGTAATTAGAAGTTTTCATAAAATCTATGACTAGATGGACCATTGTGTCAAAACACCCAATCCTATTTATAACATCTTCTTGAGGATTGGGATGAGTTTCGTTTCACATAAATACCAAGTCTCTCTACCTCAAATATGAATACTGATCAAAATTTAGCATCTCAAGACTCAAATGGCTATCATTTAACTAATGTGGTTTGTTCTACCCATTAATAAACCTTATGGTTATGATGTGCATCGATTCATACTACCCCAATATTCATCATCGAAATGGATCATCCTTGATACTATCCATAGGCTTATCAGCGCAATGAATTACAGTATCCAATGGCCCATAAAAAGAAGTAGCAGAAATTCTTATTATCCCTCATAACTGTAAATCTAGTTGAATAACTCTCATATCTTCCATCACTAAATAATAAGAAGGGTCTCATGACCCATTAAGAGGTTGACCAAATCCTAGGCATGTATAACCCATTGAAACTAAGAATTTAATGATTCTTGCATCCCTGCAAGGGTCAAATTACTGAACAACAACATTTCCATCCCTAGTTTTGTTTTAGAACTAATAATTCTACTAGGGATAAATGGAACTGGAATGGCACCTGATGTCAAAAAATCGCCAAAATAATCCAATGAGGTTTTAATTCCTAAAGGAACTAACTACATTGGGTAATCCACATACTCAAATATAATGTGATGATATTATAAGTATGTCGCACTAGGAAGATTCACTAGGCACTACCACATGTCTGTTTCATTAAATGAAACTTATGATAATTAAACAATGATCCATGGGAATGCCCACATTCTAGTCCCAAATGTTCAAAATGGAACAAGGTAAGTCTAACCCTTGCATGGGGTTCCAATCTATTAATACCTCAGTAGGTTCTATTTAAGCCTATAAATTCATTCACATTCAGATTTAATAAATTATACAATGAAAAAAAGGCAAGTCGCATCTAACTATATTTCATTGATTAATTTATAGGTGACATCATTTCATATTAAGGTAGTTCATCTTATAAACTACATTTTAATCATCATTTATTCATTAAAAATCCTTCATAATGGTCTTAGTTAAGGAAAATGTTAATTCCAATCTATAGAGGAAAATTACCTTTAGGTTCTAATTGTAATTTTAATTAACTAACTACCCATATAAGTTTACCTCAAAAGTAGATAATTGTTATTTTGTAAATTAAATAGGGGTCTAGTCAAGTAATATTGAAAAATATTTCTATATGTGAATCCATATATGTGCCTATATAAAAATTAAATAACCTTATGTATATGACATAACCATACTGCCATGGGGTTAAGTACTAAGGCATATAAAAATTATGGTGACCTAATAGGGTCCCATTAATCAATAATGGTTAATCTAAATGAAACCTAAATTATTTTAAATCATAATAATTATGAAACACAATTATAGGGTTTGTCTATTAAGAATTTAGAACCATGACCAACCTACTTGAGTTGAGTCATGACTATCCATACCCATAAATATTCAAGACCAAACTACTTGGGTCGAGCCATGTAACTGAACCATAAGAAACAAAAAACATTTATTGTAAATATTTAATATCTTTTACATTTACAAAATGGTCTTGTGATGCATCAAATTCATATACATTGGTTCGATCATAGCTTTTACCATTTACCAATTTATATATCACACATACACTTTATTAATTGTAAGTTGGATCCCATTTATTTCTAACCATTTTGTTTAAGACCATGCAACAAATGTCCCATGGCTCCAACATGTCATGATTGGTTAGTTAAGGTTCTACCATCAATTTATATGGTAAAATTCCATTTATGATGATGCAGAATCTTTAATAACCAATTTTATATCAAAATTATAACTACTCTTGATTTAACAAGTAGTAAATCCATGGAACATGGAAATTAATTACCTAATCATGGAAAAAATATAGTCATGATATATATTCCTGAAGCATGGAATAATAATCATAGAAACATGTTACATAAGAAATCATTCCAATTAATTTATAGAATCCTAAAATAACAATCAAAGAATATTTCACTATATCAGTTTGTCTAAGAATGAAACCTACATGTCATGGAATATATATGGATTTTGAATATATATGTGTCAATAATGATACATGTTCTGATACTTCTGTACCATAATGGGTTAAGGTAAAAATTCTATAAATCCCATAAATCAGTAATAGTGGAAATTAGATCATTCATTAGAGTTTAAATCATAACTAATAATCACAATGAATGGCATGAACAACAATCCCATACATGGAAACTTCGAATTTTACCTGTGAATGGGTTGATCACTTCCAAACATAGAAATTTTCAATGTGATGAAAAATTCATAGCCTCCTATCTACCAGCTCAAAATAGCAATAAAAGTTAAAATAAAACAATTTGATGAAAATTTATAACGTCCTGACCTGATAGCCTCAAAAACGATGTAACAAAAATGTGGGAAACATAAACTCAAGTGTGCCTCCTTGTATGTTGGAGGCTTCTGACTTGTAGTGAGGGTCTAATGGAGGTACAATGGGGATATTATACCCTCTAGATCAATAATTAATATAGTGTGATCAATAATAATTAATCGTAATGGGATAAAAAATATATCAATAACTAAATAATATTAATCATGAATGGATATGCTATAACGTATAGAAAGATATTTATAGTAGGTAAAAATAAATAATATAAAAGGAAAGAAAAAGTCCATAAGGGCCTTGTCTATATGAATCCGAAGATTTAGATCAGTACTATGGTGTTAAGCTCCCATGTACAAGAAGAAAAAACAAGCATGAACTATTAATGTGAACCTACAACAAAATGGTATGTTTAGGTACCCCAGTGTAATGGAAAAACAAACTGGTTATGATATATATTTAGTAAGACACAACCAATGGTTTCTAATTCTTTCAAGTTCATGAAGATAAAATAATCTATGTGTAGTTATATAAAAAAAGTTGTTAAATGATAAATACTAACATGTTAGGCATAGGTTCCTAGAAGATACTTGGTCGACAATACCTTCTTCTTCTGAAGATGTAATATATAATGTATATATATGAATATGTAAGATAGTCATTTTCACATATATAAATGCACCAGTGTGGACCCAAGGTTTAGATCCTAAGGAATTCACATAGGGATAATATCAGGAGTTTTACATTTAAAATTACGGGGAAATTTAAATGAGAATAATGTATAATAAGTGAATATGTTATATGTAAAGATGATGAAAAGGAGGGATCCAAGGTGTAACCAAGGCATCCTTGACCCAATAGGGTCAATACAAATCATAGTAATAACATACGTGGTCTGGTCATTGGGGCATGAGTGTAATCTACAGGAGAAATCATTATAATTCAACTGTAAAAGGTATAACCATGTCTGGGATTTTTGTCTAATTCAGCCTTGGGATAAGCATGATTTTGATCCCATGGAGGAAATCCTTGGTGTATGTGACTAAGGTCATCAAGATGAATCCAAGGAGTGTATCTAAGTCATTATAATATCTGTAAATAGATAGAGATAATGATTTTTTAGAAACACCCCAATGAAACCTTATATAATACATTGACAAAGTTCCAAGGTGGGTATCAACATTGTAAACCATCCAAATGAATTGGGTGTAATCCTTTTAGTTCTCAAGGAACTCCCTTTGGAATCCAAGTTTAGCTAACATCTGAAAACTTCATAAAATGATAAATATCCATAATAATAATAGTATGCACCTACTCTTGGACATGTAATAATCCTTCCAACGTATCATTTCTCTTTATTGACACCTTACCCTTTCATCAACAAGTGACAAGGGTCAAAATTTTATGTCATTTCAATTAATTAAATCAATTACTTCACATTATTTAGTTCAATCTTGTACCTTTTCATGCAGTCTAATTATGTTTACATAGTATCATAATTTAATAGTAAAAAACATTTAGAAAAAACCACTATAAATTTTTTGAATCACTAATAAAATATAAAAAACATTTATACCTGGGATATATAAAAATAATAGGTTTTGATATTGAGGAAATAATTACTCGAATAAAGTGATTTGACAACATTAGGTTGTTTGCATATGCTAAATTTTAATTTTAAAATAAATAAATAGTACATATCATCACATCATTATCCATTATATATATTAATAGAAATATGTACATTGAAAAAATAATACTTTTTGGTAGATAATGATTATAAAATTACATGTATATTGAGAAATACTACTTACACAGTAAAAGAATATCTAAAATCATTTTGTTAAGGTTTTATTTCTATTTATAGAAATGTGAATTCAAGAGAGGTTTCATTTGTAATAATAACATTGAAAAAATATCTTATGATAAAAAATTTATTGTTACCTTAAAAAAATGGAAAAAATATTAATATTAGGAGAAAATTCAAATCTTGGGATAAAACTGCACAATTAGTTAGGATATAGTATAATGTTTTAAGGATTGGTAATCATAAAAACATTCATTGGTTGAATCTATCTCAAAAAGGTAAATAAAAATATGTTTCCTAATTTAAATAAGTTATATGATTCAATAAAATAGTTGTAGGAATGATATTAATCTTGATTTGTTATTAATATTTTTTGATAACAATTATGTAAAGTTATAATGATAATTATTTTTGGTGAAAAAAATAATAATAAATAATTACAATATTTATATAATTTAAAATGACTCATCTTTATGTTGAATATTATATATGTTTCTATAAAAATTTTCAATTTGAATCTATATAGGGACTCCTCGTAGTTAAAAGGATAATGGTCATTTTCAATCGCATAATACATAGTGCATTTTTGTATAACATATTAAAGGTATACATGTAAATGGATTGTTGTGATTCTTGTTTTCCTAGGGAGGTTATTGAAAATAAATCAATAGGTGATATATAATTTCTATATATATTTACATGTATAATAGATATATTGGGACAACAATAATACCTTAAAAAAATTATTGATACTAAATTAATCAACAAAGAAATTATTATACCGAGTAGATTTAAATAATACAATTGTTGGAACATATTTGACATATAATAAACCTACACATGATAAATATATATACAAATATTAGTGATATAAGTCTCATTAAAAATATAATGAAATAATATTAAATAAATAATTATGAAATTTAACACCAAATTATCAATTAAAAAGTGGAATAATAAATATTCTTTGTAAATATGATTGAGACAAATGATTCAATGTAAGAAATTTTAAAAAATAAATTATTTTACCCCATTAAAGAATAAATAGTGTAAACTTAAAGTTTAACCTCTTAATGTTTCATGAATATGATCAAATTTTATTCCTGTAATCCCTTATAATTATTAATGAATTAATTATTTTGTAATTTTACATAAAAATGAAATATTTATGGTTATTAGAAAGGTAATGGAAAATTTAAGATATTATTGATAAAAATATACCGAAATCAATGATTAATGGGAGGATATGTATATCGGGGGACTTTTAAATTAATTGTAACATATTTGAGTCAATGAAGTTAAAGGTAGTTTGCGACTTGGTGGGTGGTAAAAAATTTGTTTGTTAGGCCTGACATAATCATTTTTTTACAGTCTCTATAATGAATATTATTTCATACATTAATCATTACATAAATTTTTATATAGGGGATACATTAAATATATATTATTCTTTATGATTTGAAATTACACAATTAATTGAAATATTTCTAATATGGTTGATATGTGAGATTATAGATCCTATATTTGGTATATATTATATTTCTTGTTTTTTTTAAAAAAATATATTGATGGAATGAAGTTGTAATGAAATGAAATTTTTTATAATGTGATTACATTTTATTTTAAGTTACTTATAGCTAATTAGATAAAAATACATATTTTGGTTAGAAGAAAATATTTGGTTCTAAGAGTCTATCTCCATGGTTTAATTCCAAGGATAGGTAGTTATATGGGACCTTAATATAGTAAAATGTCACACTATGATTTAATACATTTACTATGAAATTAATGTTAAAATGTGGATTATTCTATATATTTTTTCAATTTTTCATCTTAATATGTTCAATAATTAAAACATCATTGTTATCCTTGATTCACTAGGGAGGGTTTAGTAATCATAATTAAACCCATGAAAACTACTTATGGTTTAGGTATGATGTTATTCATTAAAACTCACTCCATTAATTCCATTTATATTATTTTTTATCTCAGAATTAATAATTTTGACTCCATGATTTTCTCTCATTTAGGTGTTTGGTATGTAATTTATAATTGGTAGGATATATTCAATCCATACATTGCATACTAAAAAGAATTTATTTATAATCCTCATCATGGAAGGGTAGAAACATTATTCTTACTACGATGATCAACCAAATTAATTACAACACTTGGATTAAAATGCATTGAGTAGTCACAGTCCTTGATTTACTCCAAACACTTTTATTTTTGAATGTTACCAGTCATTGTAATTGTATCCCTGGGAGGGGAGTTGGTAAATCATTGATGCTTTTTATTTTTTGTTTCTTACCAAATGAAACAACCTTCACATCATATAAAAGATTCAATTATTTTCTAAAAACAACATACACACACATCCATATGAACACATGTATTTACATGTTTCAATATTAAATAATAATATTTACCTCTATGGTATTGTATGGAAATGATCCAATACCACATAATCCACTAGAAAACAATCCTTATATTTCAAAAAGTATGATATTCCCTTTCACTCTTGCAACACTATGTAAAACATTCTAATAATGTGTGTGCACCCTCTGATCACAATTAAGGTAAAAAAATATTTGTGTTACAATGAATGTTACTTGTTCATCTTTTTAAATTAAAAAATGTAATTATTTTAAAACAATTATTTAATTTATTACCCAAAAGTTGGTAAGAACTTCCTGGATGTTGTTATGGAAAACCCAATCCAATTTTCCTAGTAGGATTGTCCTTTGTACGATTCTTCTAAGTACGATTCTCCCTAGTATAAAAATGTATGGGTTTGTTAGAAAACAATAATCATGAATCTGCAATACATATATTCTAACTATGAACAACTCAGTACGATTATTTCCAACATAATTTCTCAGTACAATAGATATAGTTTTGGAAAAATACGATTGAGTTGGTTTAGAAATCCTTCTTCCTCCATCCAGAAATCCCAATATGGAAATCCCAATCTAATTATTCAGCCCGATATGATGATCAGCTGAATATGATAGACAAGAAAAATATGGTAATCAATTGAACATGATAATACGTGAATATGTTGATCAGATGAATGAAAACATTGTAACCTTGTCTCTTCTCCTTTCACTTCTTTCATTGATACTTCCTCAACAATGGCCCAGTTTAAACTTCACTTCTTCTCTTTATTCTGTGGTGAACAATACAATAGTCAGAAAAAAATTACAAAGTATACTCGCCTTTTATAGGTGACTCATAAGAGATTTTGACGTGAATCCAAAAATCTTTACCAATCAAAAAAATCACCCAAATCTCAATTCCCCCTGAATTATGTGTGCATTTATGACTTCATCAACTCTTCTCAAAACTTCGTGAAACATCTTTAAACATCATCTCTTCCTCATATTGTGATTTTTTAAATTCCAATCTGAATTCAATTCTAGAGTCCAATTTTCTTCATTGAAATGCTCTATACTAATTGAATAAAACAAAACACTCTTTGAATTTTGATCTCCCCCTCAATAATGTATCCAACTCTTTTCTTCATCAATTCTATTGGTTTATTTGAAATACAATTCAATCATGGGATGATGGATTTTGACCCCCGTGAAAACTAAACAATGTAATCCAACCCATTTTAAATGTTTGAATATATTTTTGGTCGGTATTTATCATTACTATTTTCATCGACTTCAGATCAATTCCTTTTCCATTAGTATTTATGAAAATAATTTTACCTATGTATGATGATATGCCAAATATGAAGGACTGGTGTCAATAACTTCATCTTCAACAACATTATTCATTCCAAAACTTGTGCTTGTATCCTTACTTCCAACATAACTTTGAATCTGTTTGATAATAGATTCAGCATCATCATATTTACATTGGAAAGTATCATAACATTCCATTTTTTCAAAATGAACCTATGTATGATTGCATAGAATACAAATGACCTGAATATGATATATGTGATTAAGGTAAGTATTATTACAATCTGTCTGAGTACGATCTCAATCACCCTTTTCTCTTTCTATCTGGATCAGTTCAATCTAAATACAATCATCTTGATTATGATCCTTATGAGTACGATTGGCCTCCTCTCTTTCACACCCCCTTTTCTTTCATTAAACATGCATCATATTCTCTCCAATATAACTATGATTTATGTGAAAATATTCCTTGAAAATAAAAGGAAAAACATGAAAAAAAAATTCCTTCCTTATCAGCTTGGTCTTAAAAATCTCCCCCATTGGATTTTTTTCATCCATGTTTCATAAATCACTAACCTTTTTATCCTCAAGAAATGGATTTAATGTCCACAATTATAATCCTATGTGATCTAACTCATTATATG
The DNA here is from genome assembly GCA_963277665.1 of Viscum album. Taxonomy (NCBI): domain Eukaryota; kingdom Viridiplantae; phylum Streptophyta; class Magnoliopsida; order Santalales; family Viscaceae; genus Viscum; species Viscum album. The sequence continues at coordinate 2,022,024,436 of OY728137.1, read as the reverse complement.
AAACAAGAATAATTGATAGAAAAACAATGTTGTATATAAGAATTGATTATGAAAACATCTTCAACATCTTTATTCCTCACCTCTTCAACCATGCTAGAATAAAAATAAATTCTTACCTATAACCATTCCAAAAAATATTTTGAATAGTTTACACACAATACAATTCTAAATTCATAGCATACCCCCAAATCACCCTTTTAACATGCCTTTTAAGGATATATTGATAAAACAATTCAACTCTCCCCCTTGACAACACTATTCAAAGGTAAGATAAGACAGGGGGTATAAACAAATACCTCAACCTTGCTGAGAAAGAGGTTGGACACCCATGTTTAACCTAAATTTAGAAAATTATTCTTTTAGTATTTTTTTTAATATGTCAAATACATGTTTCGATGTCAGAACATACTCCAAATTCAACTCATTTTTTTTTGAAATTCTCTTTTATGAAATGATATTTTTTATCAATATGGTTTGAAAGAGAGTGTTGAATTAGATTCCTAGTGAGATTGATTGTAATTTTATTGTCACATCCTAAGAGCGAGGGTACTTTCACTTCAAAAAGTAAGTCTTATATTTGATTTTTCATCCATATAAGTTGATTAGTGGATTTAGTGGTAGAAACATAGTTAGCTTCATCCATACTGAGAGTTACTGAATCATATTTCTTTGTATACAAACTAACACAATTCTTTCCCCGAAATAATACCCCACTAGATGTTGATCTTCTATCACCGACATGTTCTACCCAATCATCATATGAATAACCAAACAAATCAATATAATCTAATATTTCATACATGATTCCAAAATTTCTTATGATTTTAATGTATATGTGAGTTTGTTTTCTAGTAAATAAATGAGATTCTTTTGGAGAACTCTGAAATCTTACACATGAAGAAACAACATAAACAATTTCAAGTCTAGAAAAATACAAATCAAACAAACTTCCAATCATCTTTTGAAATTCTTTCTGGTCATCTTATTTTCCTTCTCTATATTTTGTCAAAAAAATTCCCATTTAAATTTTTGTGGATACAGGATTTTATTTTTCCACGTCGGACCTCTTCAGAAGTTCCTTAGCATATTTATCTTGGGAAAGAAAGATATGTTTCTTATTTTGTAAAATTTTATCCCATGAATGTATTTAATTTACCCCATCATGAACATTTTAGATACCTTTTTCATCTCTTTAGAAAAACTTTAATAACTTATTTCATCATTCCCAGAAAATATAATATCATAAAAATAAACAATTATGATGAGAGAATACTCATAACTTTAACTCATGTAAATATTGTTATCAATTCTTCATTTCATGAAATTCATATTACTTAAGTATATATAAAATTTTGAATATCATTCCCTCAAATCTTGTTTTAGACCATTCAATCCCTTATTCAATATCGACACACAACTTTCTTCTTTCCCGAAAACAAATCCATAAGGTTGTTCAATATAAAATTCCTCATCAAGATCACTATTCAAGAACATAGATTTCACATCCATTTAAAAAATAATGCAACCTTGTTGTGTGGTAATATCAAGAAATATTATGATTATTTATAATCATTACACTGGAGAAAAGGTTTATCAAAATCAATACCTTCAATTTCTGAATACCCTTTTCAAACCAATTTTGATTTATTTCTTATCACTTCACCTTTTTCATTCAGATTGTTCTAGAAAACAAATTTTTGTACTAATGATTTTTTTTGTTTTCTTTATTGGGTACGAGTTCCCATGAATCATTATTTTATATCTAATCCAATTATCCATACATTGATTAAAGCCACTCTGGATAATCAAAACATTCTTTTAGATCATTTGTCTCCACTTTTTAATACAAAGAAGTATGTGTAATATCATTTTATGTTCATATTATTTGAACCTTTTGATGTTGATCACACATAATATTCCGCGCTTCCACTTATTTCCAAATCCTGTGATGAGTTTTTTAGTATATTTCTCATCACTAGAAATAGATGAGTTTTATTCTTCTTCTTGAGTTGGATTAAAAAAATGTGTATCCTTATCAGAAGTGTTTTCAAAACATTCCTTATATTGATCGACTTCTTTATCTTCTTGAGTATGATTATCTTCCTCTACCTTTTCAATTTCATTCACCTCAACTGAATAAAAAATTCTTCATGTTACATTGTTTAAGCATTTATAAGCTATTACTTCTTTATAATAGATAAAAAAAGATTCCATATTCAACTTTCTTCTCAAACATTCCATAGTTTCTACCTTTCTTATTTATAATAAATGGACTCTTGAAAACTCTAAGGTTTTTCAAACATGGATTTTTTCAATATAAAATTAATATGGATTCATATTTTAATGAGTAATAATGAAAAAATGTTTCTAAATATAAACAGAATTACCCATGTATTGCCTCTAAAAGTAATGAGAAAGACCACGTTCACATAACATAGTTCATCCCATTTCTACCAAAATTATATTCATTCTTTCAGATACCCCATTTTATTTTTGAGTGAATAGAGAACTATAATCATGACTAATTTTATTCTTCTCAAGATAACATCCAAATAATTCACTTCTATATTCACAACCATTGCCTATTATTAACTTCTTCAGTGAATACTCACATTCTTTTTCACCATTCCTTCTAAAACTTTTTAATCATTTTCAAAGAATGTGACCTATGTTTTATATACACAACACATGTAACTAGAGTAAAATCATCAATGAATGTGATGAAGTAATTATCTCCATTTTTTATTTTTTTCTCATCTTCCCAAAAATATAAAAATGATTCAACTCTAAGGGGTTGTCTTGAACAAATATAAAATTTCATATGCCCTAAGTTTGTAATCTTTACTTTTAAAAAATTAGTGAAACACCAATATCTTCTTCTTGGAAAATCAGAAATGTCTCAAACACTATATCCTTTAGATAATTTCCTCATGTTTCTTTGAAACATGTATCCCATAATTTTATTTCATAATTTATTCTCTTCCACCATACTCATGTAATAAGAGTTTTGTATTTCACGAATCTGAAAATAATTTCCTTTTTTAAATTGGCCTCTTGTAACTACCATTCCATCTTATTCACTTTTCAGAAAAAAAAACCCATATTTTCTAGAGACAACATTATTACCCTCATCAAAAAAATTTGAAACACTTATAAAATTGTGTTTCAGTTCATCAAAATACAATGTTTTCTTGGATTTCATCTTTTATTTTCCACTGAGGGTTGATCTTACAGCTCAAATTTTCAATGATTCATCATTTCAAAATTTCAATGTTCCTTCTTTAAAATAATTCACATTATTCAAAAATTTAAAATCTTGTATCATGTGAGAAGATCACGCACTATATATTGGGACCACTTTGTGTTTGAAGATTGTATTTGTTGTTGACGGTTATCAATACTAGTCAAAATGAAAAAGGAGATGATGAAGAACCAAAAAGTTAATGGAGATTGGCTGAAGTGATGTTTCCTGGAGAATTTTTATGGAATCATAGCATTGTATGTCATAGTTGAGAAATTCTCTAAGAAGGTCAATTCAGAAAATTGGTGAACTAATCTTAAGTTCAAAAAACATGTGTCAAAGGTGAAACATTTTTTACTACAATGAACAATGGACAAGTATCATCCATTTAAGGATGATTATAGAAGAAAAGTTAAGTATCATCAATCTGAAGATGATTGAGGAAGAATGATGAACTGAAGATGAATGATGGTTGAAGAAGAAGAAAGAGTGTGGAAGGGCTTGTCATTCTTAGATTGAAATGCACTACATATTTCCATGAAATCATATGACTGATGCACTGTTCTTAATCTTCCAAATACATATATCAAAGGTGATACATTGTCTCCAACATTGAAGGTATTTGAAGAAGCCTCAAGCCTCCAATTTTGGATGAAGAGGGATGATTAGAGTTCATTGTAATTAACAAAACAAAAGGAATTGAGGATTTGAAGTGAGGATGAAGAAGTACTTTGGAATTCATATTACAAAGAGTATAAGAAGAAAGAAGGATGATTTTTGAAGATGAAGAGAAGACATGAAGTAGTCCATGGGCTTGGCAATATGAGAATGGACAAAACTATGATGATGATTTACTAATTTGTATTTCACAATTATCATATGTTTGGAGAACTTGTAATGCAATCCTTATGAAGGATAGCTGGAGTAAAGAAGTTTTTTTGGAAAATAAAAGAGAGTGGCGCGCAAGTATATGTGGAAAGAAAGTGTATGTTGAGTGAAAGTCATATTTCAAGATCATCACATCAAAATATGACAAAGGAGATAAAGTGGTGCGCATGTTAAGAATGGGCGCGCAAGTCAAAATGTGGTGTGAAAGTATAAGCGGTGCACAAGTGTATGTTGCACACAAGTCATATGTCAACATCAGCTTATCAAAATATGACAATGGAAAGAAAGTGGCACAGAAGTGATGGAGCGGCGTGGAAGTGAGAGATTGGTGTGCAAGTGATGGAGTGACAAGAAAGTGATGGAGCGGTGTGCAAGTAGGAATGGCACATAAGTGTATGTAGATCACAAGTCACCCAAATTCCTATAAATAGACAGCTACCCTCCTCATTTTTCTATGCTCAACACTTAAGAAAAAAAATTGAGATCTGATCGTGCATGTAGTAGAAAGTGGTGTGCAAGTTGAAGTGGTATGCAAGTTTATGTTTTTTTATAATTCATACAAGTAGGGAGGTGCGCAAGCATAGTGGCATGCATGTAGGGTGTCAAGAAAGAAGAAGTGGCGCACAATTTGTATGAGGCACAGAAGCAGGGAGTTATGTGAAACAAGTGTGTTGTGTCGAACTCATAAGTGGAACGAAATTTGTTAGTTGTGCACAATTGTGGCATCCAAGTAGTTGGTGGTGCGCAAGTAGGGAGGCGTGGAGGCAGGGTGGCACGTAAGTAGGGTTTGGCACACAAGCTATAAGTTGTGCTAGAAGTTATTACTAGCTTCTGATCAGCTGTGATGATGCTAACTTGAGATGAACTTAATTTTTTTAACAATCACAAAGGGAAATTGTGATTATAGCAAGAAAAATTAGAAGAAGAGTTTAGTGCAGCTGGTTTTTCACTGAAAGAGAAAGTATGAAGAAGAGCAGGTTTTAGTGTAGCTAGTTTTTCATTGAAGAAATAAAAGAAGAAAAAGAGTGTGCAGTCAACAAGTTTGCTACAGGAAAAGAAGATGTTGGTTAGTTTCAAGCTTCTAAGAAAGTAACAACAAGAAGGATAAGGTTGTGGAAGAACAAATTAGAATTGTAGCATCCAACAGGTCTTAATAGGTGGAAGATTATTTTGGTGTTGAAAACTCTTTGAACAAATAGAAGATTGTCTTCATAGGTAGTATACAGAACTAGCTAGAGGCTGCAAGATACTATCTACACTGGTAGTATAAATAACTAGTGAGTGTAAGGGTATATCATAATCGATGCAAGTTGGAAGTGGATTGTTTCCCTTCCCTCCTCTGAGTGTATCAAGAAATACTAAGAAGTGATTATTTTCTTCCCTCCTTCAAGTGTAGGAAGTTGCACTGACTAGAAGATTGATTTCCTAGTCAGCCACTATAACAGTTACTACATTATAGTGGAGAATTCATGAAATGGTCAATACCATACACGCCAAGGACATAGTTTCTCTTATTGAGTGGTGAACCTTGTAAAAATATAGTGTGTGTCTTTTAACTGCTTTCATATTATTGAATGCGATAGGGAAAATATAATAAGGGAATGAAGATCATAACTATTCATGAGGTATCGGGATAAAAATAAGAAATTGGTCCAAAAAGGTCCCCAACACTGACTCACCACCACTATCAATGTTAGGCATATCCCAAAATGGTCCTCTCAATTGCTATCAAAGGGACAAGTTCACCTCTATTGGATTATCTACATTGAATATATTCTCTTTTGATGACTTGAGATTCTTTCCAAAGATAACAATGAAGTGCAGTTTCGAGGAAGATTCAATTATCTCTAAGAATAATTTAATATCTACCAAAACCATGATGAACATGGAAAATAAAAAGAAGAGAAAATTGAAGAAGAAGTCCCTTTTATCTACAGAATATGAAGCATCTTGTTCTCCATATCTTAATAACATTGAATACATAGCAGACTTGTAATGTAATGAGAAGGTCGCTCAAGTTCCCACCAAGAATATGGACAACCATCCTACCTCAACTGATTAAGAGGTATGTGTTACTACATTTGGAAATTATTCTCATGATGAAAATGTGAGAACAAGTGGTGATGATCAATATACAACATCTCAAGAAATATTAGTTGATAGATTAAGAATGATTCTTCATGGTATTCTTGAAGAAATCACATCCCTCGTTTGTGGAGTATTTTAATGCATGCATGAAAAATAACACTCAACTGGAATAAGAAACTGATGTTTTTGGAAAAATGATTACAAGCTAAAATTGTTGAATCTTTTAAGCTCTCTAGACAAGTTGGATCCTTTGAAGCAATAAAGAGGTGTTTTGAAGTAAGTTCTTCAAATTGTCTCAAAGATGTTGAAGAAAAGTAGGGAGTCAACAAGACTCCAAAAAATAATATCCATGCACTTGAAGATGAGTTGAAAAAGAGAACTGATGTCAAGAAGGTATATTTGGAAGAAGACTCTAAGAAGATCAAAGAACTTGACTCTTTGTTACAAAACAAAGTATGGATGAATGAAGAGGAAGTGGGAGGATTAAGTAAGGCTTGTGAAGATAAAATGACTAACATTTAAGATGAAAAGGTCATCCTCAATATTAGATGTCTAGAGTTGGAAGCTCAATTGAACAATCTTGAAAAGGCACATATTGAGTCTCCACAAAAGAAGGAAACAGTTACTGCAAGTACTAAATGCTCACTGGAGGATTATACTATCAAAAGGCCTCAAACATGTGATAAAAAGATCATGGATTCACTCATTGATCTATCAAAACGAGATAAGAAAGTGAAGGTACCATCCATTCTAACTCTTACCAATGTTTCTAAAGCTGTTTCTATAAATAAATATAGGTTATAAGAAAAACTCTAAACAAGTATAGATGAAGAAAAGTGATGAAATGCCTACCACAATGGATATGGTGGATAATAAGAAGAATATGGAATATGGTTCATTAGATAGAACACAACACATCAAGAAGAAGTCTCAACAATCAAATATGGAATATATCAAGAAGTCAATGTTTGTGGGTCAGTCCTGGTGTTCAAACAGATTTGGTCATTGTTCACTGGATTTTTGGTACAATCCCTTAAATGTAAAATCATAGATAAATCCCATATCGTTGGAGAGAAAGATAGAAAGGAAGAAGAAACATCCACAGATCTAGAAGCATATGTATACTGCAAACAGATTTGGAATGTTGGACCACATCTATGACATATGAAATGGGAGTGTCCACAAGAATGGTGCATAATTATCTCAAATTTATTCAAAGCTAATAAGAAAAGAATACCATAGAAGCTAGAGAAGAATTAAGAAGCTATCTTGGGAAGTAATCATAAGTATGTTGCAAAAGAAAATTCTCCCATGAAGAATACAAGGAGGAAATTTGAGAAGTCCTTGGATTCTAAATCCCAGAATTTGATGGGTAGTTCATTCAAAAGAACAATCAAGAAGGATGACACTCTTAAGAATCCATGTGGAAATTACAAACATGCTTCCATAATTCCTGAAGACATATTGGTTATCTGGCCCAAATATATGTAATGAACGAGAAAATAGGAAGATTCACAGGATGAGGTTAGTAAAAAAATAAGAAGAAGATTCCACATGATGAAGAAAAGGTTAATAAGAGGTTAAAAAAGAGAAACTCTCATGTTCAAGAAGTTTGGTGTGTGAGGGGCAATAAGGATCATCACACTGTTAAAAATTGCATTTGAAATTATTCCAGCCCAAGAAGAATTTATAAAAAGGATGAAAATTTCACTATGAGATTATAATGATTGGAAATATCTTGAAGAAATAAGATTCACACACAGAAAAGAATTATTGAGATCCACACAACCACAGTCAGAATTGAAGATTATATGTGCAAGTGTAAGGAGTGGAGAAAATAGAGCATCTTGGTTGATAAAATCATCCCAACCTTCCTTATCACATTGAAGAAGCAATAAGGATCCACCTTATTCCCTTAAATATTTTTGTATTATATTCGTTCTAATAATACATGGAATTGAAGGTGACGTAAGATCTCAGGGGGAGAACCTGAGAAGCAGTGATTACTATCAACTCTTGATAGTAAAGCTGAAGAAGTTTTCATTTATGGTAGATTTTTTAATTGATATTAAAATATTAATATGACGAGGGATCACCATTGATGAAGATGATGAGGAGTGTTCCCTTAAGAGGGAGACATATGAAGAAGCTTCCAGAGTTATTAATTAAATCAGTATCAACTTTAGAAGGTATCAAATTCAACTAATATTAAGATTACTTGAATATCATGTCATTGGAAAATGTTTTTCGTTTCATAATCTCCCATCCTTGGTAACTAAAAATAATTATATTTTTAGAAAGGGGGAGTAACTAGGTCAATTATTGACATAATCAGAATAAAAGTTCCCCAAGGCCACTTATCCTAGAAATTTCAATTGAATGTTTTTGATCCATTTGTTGAAGTGAGTGTTGGAATTTCAGGTTCGTTATTTTCTATCACATTCAATATATTCGGCCTTGAATGAAAGTGGAAAAAACATGAAGACAATTGTATGAGTTCCCATCTCATAAGGTATCATGATCAGTAGATAATGGACAGATTTGTTGTCTAGATCAAATCCTCTTGTTTTCTACATTGTGCTTTGCTCATGTAGACTTAGGGTGAAATGATTGGTGTCACACTGCTTAATTAAGGATTGATACCCTATCTACCATGTACTTTGTTTTTTTGTCAATAAGGGGGAGAGAAATTGAAATGAAAGTTTGAAATGTTAGGGGGAGAGAAAGAAGTAAAGGGGAGAGAGAATATTGTCATTTTGACATTTAAACATTCATTTTAGGATACATTAAGGAATTAACAACAAAATACAAAGGGAGAGATTTTTGGGACCACTTTGGGTATGAAGATTGTATTTGTTATCAACAGTTGTCAATACTGGTCAAAATGAAAAATGGGATGAAGAAGGACTAAAACGTTGTTGGAGATTGGCTGAAGTGAGGTTTCCTAGAGAATTTTTATGGAATCATTGCATTGGATATCATACTTGAGAAATTCTCTAAGAAGATCAATTCAGAAAATTGTGAACTAATCCTAAGTTCAAAGAACTTGTTTCAAAGGTGACACATTTTTTAAAATAAATAAGAATGGAGAAGTATCATCCATTTGAGGATGATTATAGTATAATGGTGAAGTGTCATCAATTTAAAGATTATTTAAGAATAATTATGAATTGAAGAAGAATTATGGTTGAAGAAGAAGTGATATTGTGTAAGGGCTTGGAATTATAAGATGGACATGCATTACACATTTCCTTGAAATCAGACGATTGATGCACTATTCATAAAGATCCAAATACATGTATCAAAGGTGATACATTATCTCCAACATTGAAGGTATTTCAAGAATCCTCAATCCTCCACTTTTGGATGAAGAGATATTATTTGATTTATTTGGAATTAACACCCCAAAAGGAATTGGGGATTTGAAGTAACGATGATGAAGTACTTTGGAATTCATATTCCAAAGAGTATTAGAAGAAGGAATGATGATTGTTGAAGGTGAAGAGAATACAGGAAGTGGTGCATGGTCTTGGAACTATGTGAATGGCCAAAACTATGAAGATGCTTTGCTGATTTTTATTTCACAAATATCATATGTTTGAAGAACTTGTGATGCAAGCCTTATTAAGGATAGAGAGAGTAAATGAGTATTTTTGGAAAAGGAAAGAAATTGGTGTGCAATTCAAAAGTGGAGCGCAAGTATATGTGGCGCACAAGTGTATGTTTTATGCAAGTCATATTTCAAGATCATCACATCAAAATATGACAAAGGAAATAAAGTGTCACGCAAGTTAAATATAGTCGTGCATGTCAAAAAGTGGTGCGCAAGTATAAGCGGTGTGCATGTGTATGTTGCATGAAAGTAATATTTCAACATTAGCTTATCAAAATACAAAATATAAAGAAACGTGGTGCACTAGTGATGGATTAGTGCGCAAGTGATCGAGCGGTGCACAAGTGATGGAGTGACGTGCAAGTCACGGAGCGGCGCACATGTAGGAATGGTACGTAGTTGTATGTGGTGCACAAGTCAACCAAATTCTAATAAATAGAAGGCTAAACTTTTCATTTTTCTATGCTCAATATATATGAAAAAATTTGAGCTCTGATCGCGCAAGTAGTAGAAAGTGGCATGCAAGCTGAAGTGGAACTCAAGTTGAGGGTTATTTATAAGGAATACATATGGAGTGTCATTCAAGTAAAGCGGAGCGCAAGCAGAGTGGCACACAAGATGAAGTGGCACGCAAGTTGTAAGAGGCTCTCAAGTAGGGAGTCGTGTGAAACAAGTGTGTTGTGTCTAACCCAGATGTCGCGTGCAAGTTGTGTGGTGTGCACAATTGTTCCATGCATGTAGTTGGTGGCACGCAAGAAGGGAGGCGAGATAGCAGGGTGCCGCAAAAGTAGGGTTTCACACGCAAGATATGAGTTTTACTAAAAGTTCATACCATCTTTTGATCAATTTTGATGATTCTATGTTGAGATGAACTTCATTATTTTAACAATCACAAATATAACATGTGATTTTAGCACGAAAAATAATAATAAGAGTTTAGTTCAGTTGGTTTTTCACTGAAAGAGAAAGTGTGAAGGAGAGAAGGTTTCAGTGCAGCTGGTTTTTCATTGATGAAACAAAATACGAAGAACAGCGTGCAGACTACAAGTTTGATGTAGACAAATAAGAGGTTGGTCACTTGCAAGATTCTAAGAAAGTAAGAAGAAGAATAAGAAGGTTGTGGAAGAAAAAAGTGGCACTGTAGTATCCAACTGGTCTCAACAGGCGGAAGATTCATTTGGTGTTGCAAAATCATTAAAGAGAGAGAAGAATGTCTTCAAAGGTAGTATAAAGAACCAACTAGAGGCTTCAAGAGACTGTCTACACTGGAAGTATAAAGAACCATCGAGTGTAAGGGTATATCCTACTTGCTGCAAGTTGGAAAAGGATTGGTTCCCTTCCCCCCTCCGATTGTAGCGCGAAACACTAGGAAGTGATTATTTCATTCCCTCCTCCAAGTGTAAGGAGACTCACTGACTATCGGATTGATTTCCTAGTCAATCTCTATAACAGTTACTACATTATAGTGGACAATTAATGCACTTTTCATTATCATACACGGAATGGACATAGCTGCTCTTATTGAGTGGTGAACCTTGTACAAATATCATGTGAATATTTTTGCTTCTTTCATATTATTTCATTCGATATGGAAAATAGAATAAGAGAATCAAGATCCTAACAGGTCAAGAAGTATCAGGATAAAAAAAGAAATTAGTTCAAAAAGTTCCCCAACACTGATTCACACCACTATTAGTGTTCATTATATCCCAAACTACTCCTCTCAATTGGTATCAAAGGGATATGTTTACCTCAGTTGGATTCTCTACATTGAAGATATTCACTTTTGAAGACAAGAGATTATTTCCTAAGTTAACAGTGAAGTTCAGTTTTGATGAAGTGTCATTTATCTATCAGCAGAATTCTATATCTATCAAAACCATGATGAACAGGAAAAAGAAGGAGAAGAGAAATCTGAAGATAAATTCCCTCTTATCTAAAGAAGAGGAAGTATTTTATTCTCCATATCTAGATGAAATTGAAGACACACTAAACCTGGAATGTAATGGGAATGTGGATGAAGTTTCCACCAAGAAGATGGATAACCTTCCTACCTCAACTCATCAATAGGCATGTGTTAGTACATTTGGAAGTTATTCTCTTGATGAAAATGCAAGAACAAGTGGTGATGATCAATATACAACATCTCAAGAAATATCAGTTGATTGATTAAGAATTATTCTACATGGTATTATTGAAGATAGTGAATCTCTATTTTGTGGGGTATTTCAATTTATGCAGGAAAATATCACTCAGCTAGAATAAGAAATTAATGTTTAGAGAGGATTACAATAAAATATTGTGGAGAGTTTAAAGCTCTCTAGACAGGTTGGATCCTTTGAGGAAACAAAGAGGATATTTGAAGTAAGTTATTTAAAGTGTCTCAATGATGTTGATGAAAAGGATGGAGTAAACAAGACTCTAGAAAAGAAGATCTATGCACTTGAATATGAGATGAAAAATAGCACTAAAGTAAAGAAGGTATATTTGGAAGAAGACTCCAAGAAGATCAAAGGACATGAATCTTTGTTACAAAACATAGTAAGGATGCGTGAAGATGAATTTTATAGATTAAATAAGGCTTGTGAAGATAAGATGACTATTATTGAAGACCAAAAAGCCATCCTCAATATAATATGTCTAGAGTTGGAAGCTGAGTTAACCAATCTTGAGAAGAGACATATTGAGTCTCTACAAAAGAAGGAAAGAGTTGCTGGTAATGCTCACTGGAGGATTCTAATGTCAAAAGACCTCAAATATGTGATAAGAATATTATGGCTTCACTCATTGATCTATTAAAATAAGATGAGAAAGTGAATGTACCATCCATGCCAACTCATGCCAATGTTTCTAAAACTGTTTCTATAAAAAGTATTTGTTGGAAGAAAACTCTAAACAAGTATGGATGAGGAAAGGAGATGAGATACCTACCACCATGTATAGGGTGTATAAGAAGAAGAATATGTAATATGGTTCCTAATATAGAGCACAACACATCAAGAATAAGTCTCAACAATCTAATACAGAAGATATGAAGAATTCAATATTTGTGGGTCAATGCTGGTGTTGCAATAGATTTGGGCATTGTGCCCTGGATTGTTGGTACAATCCCTTAAATGTAAAATCATAGATAAAGCCCATCTCAAGAGAGTAAAAGATAGAAAAGAAGAAGAAACATCAACAGATCCAGAATCATTTGTATACTGCAAACAGATTTGGAATGATGGAAAACATCTGTGATGTATGCAATAAGAGTGGTCACAAGAATGGTGCATGATTATCTTATAATTTATTCAAAGATAATAAGAACAGAAGACCACATAAGCTGGTGAAGAATAAACAAGATATATTGGGAAGTAATCATAAGTATGTTGCAAAATAAAATGCTCCCATGAATATTATAATGAGGAAAACAAAGAAGTCCTTGGATTCTAAATCCAAGAAGTTTACAGGTAGTGCATCCCGAAGAACAGTCAAGAAAGATGACACTCTGAAGAAGCCATGCAGAAATTACAAACATACTTCCACAATTTCTAAAAAATATTTTTTATCTAGCCTAAAGATTTTGAAGGAATGAGAAAAGAGGAAGATGCATAGGATAATTCTTGTACAAAAAGTAAAAAATAAGATTCCATGTGATGAAGAAAAGGTGAATAAGAGGTGACAAACAAAAGTCAACCCTCATGTTTGTGATGTTTTGTGTGTGTGGTGCAATAAGGAAGGTCACACTGTTAAAAATTGCATTGAAACTATTCTATCCCAAGAATAATTTATCAAAAGTATCAAAATTTCACCAGGAGATTCTAATTATTGGAAAGATCTTGAAGAAAGAATATTCACACACACAAAAATGGAAGAAGTATTTATATCCACACAACCACATTCAGAATTGAAGATTATATGTGCAAGTGTGAGGAGTGGAGAAAATAGAGAATCTGGGTTGAGAAAATCACCCCATCCTTCCTACTCACATTGAAGAAGTAATAAGGATCCACCTTCTTCCCTTAAATTATTTTATATTGTATTTTTTAGATAATACAGGGAATTGAAGGTAAAGAAAGCTCTTAGGGGGAGAACCTGAGAAGCAGTGATTACTATCAACTCTTGATAACAAAGATAGAGAAGTTGTCATCTGTGGAAGATTAGACAATTGATATTCAAATATCAATATGATGAGGGATCACCATTGATGAAGATGATGAGGAGTGTTACCTTAAGAGGGAGAAATATAAAGAAGCTTCCAGAGTTATTATTTCTATCAGTATCAACTTTAGTAGGTATCCAATTCAATTACTCTGGAAATTACTTCAATAGCATGTCATTGGAAAAGCTATGTCGTATCTTAATCTCTCATCCTTGGTTACTAAAAATAAATATATTTTTAGAAAGGGGGGTAACTAGGTAAATCAGTTACATAAGAAGAATGAAAGTTCCCTAAGGCCACTTATCCTCCCAATTGTATTTGAATGTTTATGATCCATTTGTTGAAGTGAGTGTAGGAATTTTAGGTTTATTATTTCCTATCACATTCAATATCTTTGGCCTGTAATGAAAATAGAAAACCCTTTAAGACAAGTGAATGAGATCTCATCTCATGAGGTATCATGATCAGTGAATAATGGACATCTTTATTGTCTAAATCAAATCCTCTTGTTTTCTACATCGAGTTTTCTCAAGTAGTCTTAGAGTGATATGATTGATGACACACTTCTTAAGTATGGATTGATACCCTCTCTACCATGAAATTTGTATTTCTTGTCAATAAGTGGGAGATAAAGTTAAATAAAAGTTTAAAATGTAAGGGGTAGAGAAAGAAGTAAAGGGGAGAGAGAATAGTCTCATTTTGATATTGACACATTCATTTGTTGGGACTTTATGGTATTGACAACAAAATAAAAAGGGGGAGATTTTTGGGACCACTTTATGTATGAATATTGTATTTGTTTTCAATAGTTTTCAATACAGGTCAAAATAAAAAAAGAGATGAAGAACGACTAAAACGTTAATGAAGATTGTCTGAAGTCAGGTTTCCTGGAAAAATTTTATGGAATCATAGCATTGGATATCATACTTGAGAAATTCTCTAAGAAGATCAATTTTGACGATTGTTGAACTGATCCTATGTTCAAAGAACTTGTATCAAAGGTGAAACATTATTTACAACAATGAATAATGGAAAAGTATCATTCATTTAATCATGATTAGAGCAGGATGGTGAAGTATCATCTATCTGAAGATGATTGAAGAAGAATGAGGAATTGAAGAATAATGATGGTTGAAGTAGAACAAAGTGTGTGGGATGGCTTGGTATTATAATATGGACATGCAATACACTTTTCCATGAAATCAAATGATTGATGCACTATTCTTAAAGTTCCAAATACATGTATCAAATGTGATACATTATCTCCAACATTGAACTTGTTTGAAGAAGCCTCAAGCCTCTACTTTTGGATGAATAGAGATGATTGGAGTTATTTGGAATTAACACTCCCAAAGGAATTACTGATTTGAAGTGAGTATGAATAAGTACTTTGGAATTCATATTACAAAGAGTATAAGAAGATATGAGGATGATTGTAGAAGATGATGAGAAGACAAGAAGTAGTGCATGAGCTTCGCACTATGAGAATGGCCAAAACTATGACGATGCTTTACTGATTTGTATTTCAAAAATATCATAAGTTTAGAGAACTTTTTATGAAATAATTATGAAGGATAGGGGGAGTAAAGAAGTGTTTTTCGAAAATTAAAGAATGTGGCGCATAAGTCAAAAGTGGCGTGCAAGTGTAGCATGCAAGTATATGTGGTGCGCATGTTTATGTTGTGTGCAAGTCATATTTATAATCATCACATCTAAATATGAAAAAGTAAATAAAGTGGAATGAAAGTTAAACATGGGCGTGAAAGTAAAAAAGTGGCGTGCAAGTATAATTGGTGTGTAAGTGTATATTGTGCACAAGTCATATTTCAACATCATCTTATCAAAATATGAAAAAGGAAATAAAGTGGTGCGCTAGTAATAGAGCAGTGCGCAAGTGATGGAGCAACACACTAGTGATGGAGCGGTGCAGAAGTGATGAAGTGATGTGCAAGTGATGGAGTGGCCCACAAGTAGGAATAGTGCACAAGTTTATGTGGTGCGCAAGTCACCCAAATGCCTATAAATAGAGAGATACCCTCTTCATTTTTATATACTCAACACTTAAGAGAAAAGTTTATCTCTGATCACACAAGTAGTAGAAAGAGGCGCTCTAGATGAAGTGGTGTGAATGTTGAGGGTTATTTATAAGGTGTGCATGTAAGGAGTCGTGCAAGCCAAGTGGTGCACAAGTAGAGTGGTGTGCAAGAAGATTGGCACACAAGACGAAGTGGTGCACAAGTTGTAACAGGCATGAAAGTAGAGAGTTATGTGCAACAAGTGTGTTGTGTCTAACCCGGAAGTGGAGTGAAAGTTATGAGTTGTACACAATTGTGGAATGCAAGTAGTTGGTGGTGCACAAGCAGGGAGGAGGGCATGTAGGGTGGCGTGCATGTAGGGGTTGTCACACAAGTTGTGAGTTGTGCAAGAAGTTCTTACCAGCTTCTGATCAACTGTGATGATGCTAAGTTGAGCTGAACTTCATTATTTTAACAATAAGAAAGATAACTTGTGATTATAGAAAGAAAAAGAAGAAGAATAGTTTAGTGTAGTTGGTTTTGCACGGAAAGAGAAAGGTTGAAGAAGAGAAGGTTTCAATGCAGCTAGTTTTGCATTGAAGAAACAGAAGAAGAAGAAGAAGAAGAGTGTGCAGCCTACAAGTTTGTTGCAGAAAAAGAACAGTCTGGTTACTTGCATGAGACTAAGAAAGTAACAAGAAGGCTAAGATAAAGGTTGTGGAAGAACAAAGTAGAATTGTAGAGTCCAACAGGTCTCAATAGGTGGAATATTATTTTGGTGTTGCAAACTCTTTGAACAAAGAGAAGACTGTCTTCAGAGGAAGTATAAAGAACCAACTAGAGGTTTCAAGAGACTGTCTATACTAGCAGCATAAATAACTAGAAAGTGTATGGGTATATCCAACTCGCAATAAGTTTGAAGAGGATTGTTTCCCTTCCTCCATCTGAGTGTATGGAGAAACACTACGAATTGATTATTTCCTCCCCTCCTCTAAGTATAGGAAGCCACACTGACTAGCGGATTGATTTCCTAGAAACCACTGTAATAGTTACTACATTATATTAGATAATCTATGCACAGGTCATTACCATACACGGATAGAATGTAGCTGCTCTTATTTAGTGGTGAACCCTGTAAAAATATCATGTGCATATTTTTATTTTTTCATATTATTTCATGCGGCAGGGAAAAGAGAACAAGAGAATCATGTTTCTAACAGGTCAAGAGGTATCGGGATAAAAAGAAGAAATTGGTTTAAAAGGTTCCCCAACAAGGATTCACCCCCCTCTCAGTGTTAGGAATATCCCAAAATGGTCCTCTCACTATAAATAATCCATAGTCATTCTCCTTTTGTATCTTTCAAAGTGGTTTCAACAATAATAAATTTTTCTTCATCCCTTAAATATTTCATCTTCAGCTTTTGAGAATTTTTAGGAAACTTTTGTTGTATCGGTAACAAAATAAGACATTCTTTGGCAAGGTTTCTAGGCTATTCATATCATTCACAAATAATTTCCATGGGATGGAACCTATTTTCAATAATTAATCCAACCTTTTCAGGTTTTATTAAATTGACCTTCTGAGAATTATTTCTTTGAGGAGATTAAATATCACTAAAATATATCCTTCCATGGCCTATGGGGTAATTCAAATGATATTGGTTGAACCAAAATATATTTTTTGTGTTTCCAAATCGACCACAATACCAGCAATATCCATAGAAATATTTTTTTCCAATGAAACTTCTATACTGATCAGAATTGTGAATATATTTCTCATCAATCTTATTGTCTTCCTTTTCTATGACACCAACTTTTCTATTATCAATAAAATTATTCTTCTTTTTTTTAGCCTTATTAGAATTAGATGTATTTGAAAAAAAATTGGATTCATATTGTTTCAAAACACTTTCAAACTCAGAGTTTTTTAAGACTTCTAATTTCTCGATTTTTTGGTCTTGGCCACATACATAACATTACCATCTTTCTTCATTTAAAAAACAATTTAATCTTTATTTTCAACATTTTAAGGTAAATGTATTTAAATATCATCATTTTTCTCATTTTGATAACTTTCACCAACATCAGTGATAGATTTTTTGAAACTGGTACTTATATTTTCAACATTATAAAGTTAATGTTTGACAAGTTCCAACTCGTTTTCTTTTGCATTCATCTAACCTCTATAAGCTCATTATGATTCTTTTCTTCTTCATGATATCTCATAAAATCATCAATATCTTTAACCATCTTTATATTTCTCATCAAAAAAAATTATTGATTTATTTTTATGGAACATTAATCTCCCAACATATTTTAAGACTCTTAATCTTTCATAGACATTCTTTAAACTCTTATTTCAAATGATGTTTAGTTTTAGATTCTTCTTATTTAGAACTAATGATTCTGAATTCTTCATCATTTACTATGGTAATAAAAGTATTTTCTATACCATACTTAATTGATATTCTAGATTCAGCATCACTACCTTATTTTTCTTCATATTTAGATAATAAACTTCTTCTTTTGGATTTTAAGAACTTTATTTCTTACCCTATGGATTTTGATTTTTCTTTGACTACTTGTTTCTTCCATGAAATTCTTGTATTTATTTCTTCTTCCTTGTTATCCTCTTCTTTCTTTCTTCAAGGATAATTAGGCGCAAAGTGGCCAATGATTCCACATTCAAAAAAATTAAAGATAAGTTTACCTTTGTATTTCCCTATAACTACTCTAACATTTTTTTAAAAACATGGATAAAATTTCATAATGATTTGTATATACCTCATTTTTGGAGTTTGAATTACTGGATCAATATTTAATAAGAATATTTTTTTCCTTTCTTATAATCCTTGAAATAAATTTCTCTATCAAATTTTGTTTTTTTCATAGCTTTCTCTCTTCGCGTTTCATAAGTGATGAGAGTGTTATAAAAATCATAAAGAGGTAATGTTTCAAGATCTATGTCATCCAATGAAGAAACTTTTTCATAAAACTTATCGATAATTATTTTAAAGAACTTTTCAACAACTGTAGAATCATATAAATTTTAACCAAAACATAATATAGTGATGACAATGTCATTTACCCCAGTAAATAAACCCTGAAAAGATTCATGCTCACCCATATTCAAATCATCATACTTCAATCTCCGGATTTGTAACATTTCCTTCTTTAATTTTATTATTTCATTTATATATGTTTATCAATTTTTCACATATACCTTTGGTTATGGAAACACCTTTCACTCTCAAGAATACAATTTCAGAGATTGATGGTAATATAGAATTCTCTTCCCTTCCATTATTCTCAATATTATTCTTATCAATAGCTCTAAGATATTATTCATAATGAATAGGAGGAAACCCATATGTTGCAGCTTCAAGAACATCATATGAAATAGGCATAAGATAAAGCAACATTCTATCTTTATAGATATGATAATTCATTCCATCAAAATATGAAATACCTTTACTATTCACACAATTCAAACTCTCCACCAACTTTTCTACAATGATTTAAAAAAAATATGAAAAGGGAACCTTTAGCACTGATAGAACGTAAAAGTTCCCATTTAGTTTAATTATATCCCTAATAGGGGGAGGGTTTGAACTAGTGATACTTTTTATTTTGTGTTTCCTTCCAAATTAAACAACCTTCACCTCCTATAAAAGATTCAATTCTCTACTAAAATTAACTCACACACACATCCACAAGAACATAAGTATTTACATGGTTCACAATTAAATAAGAATATATACATCCTTGGTATGGTTTTTAAATGATCCAATACCACACAATAAACTATAAAACAATCCTTGGATTATAACAAGTAGGATATTCCCTTTCACTCCTGTAGAAATATGTAAACAATTTCAATAGTGTGTTTTCACCCTCTTATCACAAATAGGGTAAAACAATATTTGGGTAGTAATGCATATTAACTTTTCTTATTTTCAACTTACCAAATGTATTTCTTTTAAAAAATTCTTCAATTTCTTTCCTAGAATATGGTGGGAACTTCCAATACATTTTTAAGGAAAACCCGGTCTGATTTTTCCTATACAATTCTCATCAGCAGGATTCTTCCTAGTATGATTCTACCCAATATGATAAATATATGACTTTTTTGGAATATAATAGTGATGAAGTTTCACCACTTCTATTCTTGGTACGAAAAACTCAGTATGATTCTTCCAAGTATTATTTCCCCGTAGATAGATATAGATCTGGAAAAATATGATTAACTCAATATGTAAATCCTTCTTACTTAGTCAGGAAATACCAATACGAAAATAATAACCCGGTTATCTAGCCCGATATCATGATTAGGTAAATTTGTTTGAGAAGACAAATAAAATAATCTACTAAATTTTATAATCACTTAATATGATGATCATATGAATACAATGTCATGATCTTGTCTTTTTTCCTATCACTTCCTTCACCAAAACTTCTTCAAAAAAGGCTCAATATGAAAACTACTTTATCTACCTTAAACTTTAGATCTTGTCTATCTTATTCAGTGAACGGTATATTAGTCTGTCAAAAATTGCAAAGTAAACTCACCTTTTATAGGTGAACCATTAGATATTTAGGATGGATTCCCAAAATCATTCATGCTCGAACAAATTCACATAAATATCAATTTACCTTGAATTAAGGATGCATTTTTTATTTCTTTAACTCTTATTGAAACTTCTTCAAACATTATCTCTTATTAATAATATTATTTTTTTAACTTTGAATCAGTTTTCAATCCATGGGATTTATTTTCTTCAAAAAATGTTCTTTACAAATTTATTAAAACAAAACACTCTTCAAATTTCATGCTCCCCCTCGACAATGCATCCAACTCTTTTCTTCATCAATTATATTAGTTCATTTGGAATACAATTCAATTATAGGATGATGTATTTTAACCAACATGAAAAAATAAAAAACATAATTAAACCTTGTTTAAATGGTTGACTACTTTATTGATCATTCTCTAACATTACGATTTTCATCGACTTCATATCAATTCATT
This sequence comes from Viscum album, assembly GCA_963277665.1. NCBI lineage: Eukaryota > Viridiplantae > Streptophyta > Magnoliopsida > Santalales > Viscaceae > Viscum > Viscum album. The sequence goes on along the minus strand of OY728137.1, from coordinate 2,022,003,418 downwards.
TTCTGTCAGTCTTGTTGAAAAAAATTGAACCAAAGTATGATGGTATGTCAAATATGACGGGTTAATGTAAAAATCTTTAGCTTTAGAAACATTGTTCATTCCAAAACATTTTATTTTATCATGACTTCCTCCATGACATTGAATCCATTTTAGATCATCGTCCCCCTCATTAGATTTACATTGTAAAGTATCGTAACTTTCTATTAGTTCCAACTATAACTAAGTACGATTGTCTATAGTACAACTATCCTAAGTAGGATATATTTGGTAATAATAATTATTATTAAAATAATTCTGATTATGATATTCATTCCCATTTTCTATTTCCATTCAGATTCGATCAATCTGAATATGATCATCCTGATTATGATCTTTCTAGGTATCATTGGTCTCATATATTTCACACCGAATTTTCTCCCATGAGGCTAGCATCATAAGTTCTACAATCTACATATGATTTATGTGAAATAAAAATCATAAAATCATCATTACATTTGATTAATCATAGTCGTATAGACATCAAATTTCTTATTATGATTACATCTTCCATACCAAATTTAGATTGAATAAGTTACCCATTTACTTCCAATAAGATACATTCCAAATACAATAGATAATTTCTTTATAGAATCAGTGTGAATCCAATTACAATCAAAATCATTCCTAATTTCAATAGTTTTTAATACCTGACCCATGTTGAGTCCGATCAGAACCTTTTCTTCAAAACAGCTTCTCATAGAAATGATGGACTTTCTTGAACAAAGTGTGTCATGTTTTTCAGAAAAAATTTGTGAGTATGATTATTTTGAATGTGATAATCAGTCCCAAGTTCATAAAAAATACAAATTGATGTGATTTAACATTTCATCTCAACCATACATGAAAATAATAAAAAAAACTTGAAAACAAATAACTTCCTCACCAGCGTGGTCCAAAAAATTTTATGATATGAAACTTATTCTATCTGAAAATATTTATTAACAATTTATTTTCATTTTACATATCATGATTGTGTTCATATTGGTAATGAATCAAAATATTTAACACATATATTGTAGGTTAAAATTGTATACCATTCATCATGTGAAATATATAACACATATTTAGTTTCTATTAAAACATAGTTAATATTTTTACTATTTTTCATAACAATGAAACCTAAATGATTTTTTAATGAATTTTTTATAGAAAAAAATCCTTCACCACTTTATGGAAGTATGAGAATAATCATAGTCACCATATTATTCATAAAATTAATTAATATTTCATAAAAATCATGTTTCAAAATATACAATACTACATTTTCTATTAATATATCCAAGTTGTATAAATATAATGTAAACTTTTTCTGAAACCATCGCAATACCAAACTCTTTTAAGAATACTACAGTTCTCCATTATACTGATTTTTTTGTCCCATTATCAAAATATTTTTACATTGATTGATAATCTAAATAATAATCTACTAATCACATATCCCAATATTATTAGTCTCTAAATCCTAAATCAACCCTCGCTGATTTTTTGTTAATATTTTCCCACATTCAATAGACTTTATCAAAATTAATTAAAGTTATTTTTCCTATTGGATTTTAGATTACATAAGAATATTATAATTAAATATTACAATTAAATAATCATGGTTATTTCTTCAAACCAATATTCAATATAAATAACACAAAAAAATCATCATGGTAATATCTTATGAGATGTAATATTTTGAAATTAAAAAATTAAGATCTAATATTTTTAATTATTAATCACCAAGAAAATGATCAAAGAAATTTTCAAATTTTTTACATTATAATATTATTTTTTAGTGTTCATTTATTAATATATATATATATATATATAATATTGAAAGTCACACCAACTCTTCATTTTTCCTAAAAATGAGCTCTGGTGTACCTTAATGTTATATAATGGTATAAATAAACCCTTTATCTAAATTTAATTATAAATATTTCATTGATTGTTCTACTTATATTTGAAATATTATTTTAGAGATATTTTATGCTAGTTAATCTACTTGAATAAAATACCTTTTTAACCATACCTCATGATCTATAGATGAATTAAAAATAAATAAATTAATGACTATGTAAGTTCCCTCTTGATAGAAATTTCATTAATATTGAACTTTAAATGGACTTATAATTTTAATAATTAATTTATTCTTCATTGGGTATCAGAACTTATAATTTAGAAAAATATTCTAAAAAAATTATAAATCAATAAACTTGTATATAGTATTAAAGTATGGTTTGGATATGTCATTATATATATTTTTCTAATTAGTTGATATGTTCTATATATAATTAGGTCCAATGCATTTCCAATTTACAATAAAATTTTTCCAAAGGAAAAATAATATAATTTTATAATATAAAATTTTGACAATTTTTTATTTAGATTAGACTAAAAAATCTAGAAAATAAAATGTTGCACCTCTAGGAGTGATGTCAAGGAGCGGATTCTATATTTGAAGTAAACATGGAAGATATGAATTAATTTTTTTTCTAGAGTCAAATAATAAATGTTCCATTATTTAGTGGATTATTTTTGTACATGTTACAAATTCATTTTTCTAATGTAAAATAGTTATAGTTTTATCATTAAATGTTAGGTTATTTATCAACATAAAGTTCTTATTAATTGATTAATGTCCCTTATATATGGATTGATTAACTAGCATACACATTTATAAAGCTCGTTAATATTGAAGGCTAGGATAAACAAAAATTTTTTTATGTAGGTCATCCTTTCATCAATCACATTAACTGAACATTTAATGACAATTTAATAATCTTAGGATGTATGTTTTCATACTCTACACTGAAAGCCTATGAAGATTCCCTTTTCAATAATCTCCTATTTCTTTATTATATTTATTTTATTTATTGGATGTTATATTTTCATTACACTTTTTCTCTTCTCATTTCATCCTCCAATGGGATTCTATATTCTTTAAATCTTATATCTAGGTCCATGAGACCATTATAAAAATAGAAAAACTATTTATGCATTAGAAGAACATATGGCCCTAATAACTCCAAATGTTATGAATTTATAGATATTTTTAGAGATATTATTTTAATAAACTATGGAAAATATTTATTTCCTCTATCATAGTTAACAAAAACTTGTGGAATACATTGAAATCGTATTATAATTCAGTTTATATGTTACCAAAAAGTCATTTCCATTTTTTATGACCATAAGAAATTTTTTCTTTCTTTTGATATGATTTGTACAACTAAAATAGTTTTTATGAAATAATTTTTCATAATAATTCCACTATATGTAATAATCAACATTGTTCATCATGGTTTGTTTTTTTAATCTTCATCATTTATCTTATTTTCTATCTATATGGTATCTATTCATTGTAAAATTTTATTAATAAGAATAGTAAAAAATAAAAAATATATTCTCTTTTATATTGGACCACTATTAAACCATAAGTGTATTTTATGATCCACTAAATTAATGTGGTTATTTTTTAATGAGGAATTTTTTTTAAAAATTTATATGTCTTTATTATCGGTCATTTATATATGTGGTTCATGTTTTTATTTATTATTTATCATATCTAATAAACATTTTGATAATGATTTTAAATCATATTTAATAATAATTAAAAATAATTTGTTAATTCACTTCATTTTTTATCATTTTTGGTTATTAGACCAGTTACTCTAAGACTAAACCATTATCAATATTAAAAATGGATTATAATAAAAACACATGTCATTGAAAAATAGACTAAAATCATATATTTCTGGATGAAATAATACTTCTGTCTAATGTATGTCAAATAATGAATCCCTTTTGTTCAACCATGGTTTTCCTTACTATACACCTATATTAATAATTAGCTAAACCTTTCTCCCAAACCAATTAAAATAAATAATATATATTTGTATAATTTTGAGTTAAAAATAAATAATAATACATATACCAAAATAGTAGGTTTACTTTTAGTAAAACGTTTCCTTAAAAAACAAACACATCATATATATAACCTCATTATTTATAAAAATTAAATTCTATATACCTTCTATAGATTATTAATAGAAATTTTTTATATACAATCACCTGGGTACATACATCAAATCAATTGAAAAAAAACAAGGTGAAATGTTTTTAAATATGAAACAATATATGGTAATAAAAGATCAAAATAATCATTATAAAAACATGATAATAATATAAACATAGATAATCATATAATATTGTGCAATATAAATAAATAATAAAATTAAAAAAATATAGTAAAAAATTTTTATGGCTTAATAACAAGGAAAAATAGAATATTTAGGATTTCCAGAATGTAAATTCCACATAGATTATACCTCATAAGATATAAGTGGGACCCAATGCATTGGATGGATGTATAATTCCTGGATGACACATAATATAATAATATATCAATACTTTTTATAACTTATAGAAATAATATTGTAAAATGAAACATATATAAACCAACAAGAATAACATAGGAAATTAAAGATAAAAGTGAAATCATTACAGGGATAACTAAAGATAAAATAGAAATAAGTTTCACAGGAAAATCATAAAATATAGAATTTCCAAAATCAAGGAGTAACATGACTGTGTTTTCTCCCAGGACCTCTCTCTAATTGTGTTTTAGTTATGGTATTTTATAATATCACTTCTAGTAGTTTTAGTGAGTACCAATGTGTCAATGTAATTTTGGTTTCCTCAAGATTTGATATTATTCTTCATCCACACTTCCTTTTTTTTGGATATTTTTTATTTAGGGATATCATGTTCTCCGAGTTTCAACCAATGGAATTCATTATAATTAGTACATCAGTCAGATCAAATATTACTCAAGGTTGTAAAGTGTTTCTATTCATTTTATCAGTGCTTATATCATGCTAAAATACTATATTCTGACTCTTTATGTCTCTTTTATTTCTTAAAAAATATTTATTATCTTCTTTCATCCTATTAAAATTGTGGATTCAAAGATTTTGGGTGGTTTCATATTTACTCCTAGAGAATTATAGTCTCACATATTATGTTATTAATGTCTATACCTACTCTTGTTGTTTTTACTTTCCCAATATTGTGTAGTCCTAGGATGGTTCTTCAGTATTGATTCAGTAATATAGTTCCACTACTCTATATCAATTTTGATTCATTCCTTTATGAATACATTGATATAATGTGTTCCAACTATAACACTACCCATTTATTTTGGTTTTTTTGTTATTATTTAGGATTTAGTGGTGATTATATAGTGATGTTTATATTTTTTTACTTATTATGTTCACTCCCCAAAGTGTATTAATGTTATTATTTTACAAAATCAATTGTTTAACATATTTATAGTTTTATATGATGTATTTTTTTAAACCATTTGTTACATATAGAGGGCTTTAAATCCTTATGTTGGGTTTGGGATAGACCTTATTAAATGTGTGGGTATGCCTTATCACATGACTTTTAAAATTAATTAATTAGGTGTATTATAGTTTTTTTTCTTTAGGTAGGCCTTATATGTGATCCTATTATTCATTTATATCAAGAAAATTACTACCATAAAATATGACCTTTTTAAAATAAAAAACAAATCACTGTTGAAAAAGTAAAAAAAGAGGGAAGGAATGGATGATATTTTTAAGGAGAGCATATGTACATTCATAATTTATATATAAAGTAATTAATCTATAGATAAAAGGTTGTGACTCAATGAGAGGCTAAATGGAAATATATGTGGGGAATTATGATGAGGTTATCCTAAAAAATTGCAACATATAATGTTCAATATAGAAGAGTAATATGATATGTAAATTACTAATGAAAAAAATATAATTGAAAATGATAAGATATATTTAAAATTACACTTATTTTTTAAATATGATGGATAAAGTGAGAGAATTTTAAATCAATATGATAAAAGTTTACATAAAATATAGGAATCATTCAAAATAAGATAGTGAAAAATAATTCAAACCACATTTAAAATAATGGAAAAAATAATATTAAAAATAAATAGAAATAAATATATTAAACATGAAGGATAATAATGGAATAATATATAATAAAACCCTAAAGAGATTTAATTTTGAGAGATTACCCTAACCTCATGTCCCTAGTTTCTTTAATGATATCTAACTCAATATATAAACAATATATTTTGACAAAAAAATTCATAAAAAATATTTAATTGTTTAATTCAATTTGGTAATATTGTTTTGATCAACTAAAAATTATTATTTAGAGTTTAAATATTCATAGATGTAATGAGGTGGGATTTTTTGGAAGAATTACATGGTTTCATCAGTGTTACAATTCTAATTTCATTCAATTTCATTTAGTTTCATGTTTATATAAATGAAATGTAAATAGGCACATGGTTTTTTTATAATTATTATTTGAAATATTTAATAAAACATTTTGATTGATTCAATTTATGTGTCCTTTCCTCAAAGTGCATTAGTTATAAAATTTATAATAGATCATAATGTAATTATTTAAATGAAATTAGGTAAACAACTTTTAATTATATAATATAAAAATGTTATAGTAGTCTATTTTGTTCTCTATTTCATTTGTTTCCAATTTTTCAGTATATGTATGTAGATAAAGTTGAGAGAAGATATTACCAGAGTTGTGTAAGAAACATTCCTTATGTAGGTTTAGATGGTTTCTCTCTAAGGTATAAGAAACACTCCTTTTGGAGTATATAAATATTCCTTTCTATGTTAGATGATATCGTGTTGTTATTTAAGTTTCTAACATCATGAAGTTTATAATGATCTAAGATGAGTTTTTACACACTAGTAGAATGGTATATGTACAAAGTTAGATTAGTTTATGATAAATAGGTAGTACAAAGTTCATGTTGGAGTAATCAGATAGACTTTTTGTATGATGATGAATAATTTTATTGGATAGGTGATCCTATGATAATGCACCGATATGATTTTCTAAGAATTAATTATCAGATAGATGCTTTCTGAGTCATCAGTCATAGGTTTCATAGGAAGATCATTGTCCAAAGAGAAGTATGAAGATCCATTGAAAATGGATTTTAGGTTTCCTCGAACAGACATATTATTAGTAAATCAGACAAAGGTTTCCCAATAATTGGAAACTGAATGAAGGTCCATCAAATTTGGAATGAATCTAAGCCCATTGGATAGAGGACTCTATAGTTATATCATCATATAAATTAGTTATATGGATCTTATAATTACCTATGTCAACTCCTTAATAATGAATATACTAAGGTGATTATTCAACATTTTTTACCTTACATAGTCTAAAAAAGTTTTTTGAAGTTCCTTAGAACTATGTTTTACAGAAGTTGAAAGGAAGGGAGTGCTTATAATAAACCTTTAATGTGTTTGAGAATGTTCTAAAGGAGTCGAGAATCTTCCTATAAAATTCAATTGTGCGAGAAGTCAAAAATATGAGTTTCAAAGGATCCAAAAAATACATTTACTTCCAAGAAATTCAATTTAGAAGAAAAAATATATAAATGGGTAAAAATTAGTGATAAATGTCTAATTCACTTATTATTAATGTTGTTGAGTTTAAATGCTTAAGGTTTTGCACCCTGACTTTCCAACAAAGTTCCTACATGGTTAAAGAAGAAGCATCAGACTGAGGAGCTCCAATCCAAATATCATTAGACTGAGTTTCATCAGTTGAATAGTAATTACATCCAATCAAGTTTCTATATGATTGAATAAATGCATCAGAGTGATATCTATTAGTTGAATAATAATCACATAGAGAGTTACCAATTGAGTAATTACTCAGTTGAAGAATATTCGTTGCGATGAGTTTCATCAGAAAAACAAGGATGCACACCTGACCAAACACACTTCATCATAAAGTGACTCGTTGAATGGAGTCATTTCATGGAGATTCTTTGAAAAGATAATGTAAGATTGAAGCATATAGAGTTGAGGATTATTAGATGAATACCCATCAGATAGAGACCTATCATATGTAGGGTATACCAAATAGAGTCATTCAAACAGACACTTCTAAATAAGTATTCTCTAATAGTTTTGGAAAAGACATCACGATCATATCCATGAATTTATAAGATCGAGGATAAGTTTCAAGGGAAAAAGACTCTTAATATATTTTTTGAAGATCTTGAAGACCGTACATAGGTAAAGGTGATAAAACATGATTTTTGAGAAATATAATACCTTTCTACTAGGAATTATAAATGAGGAAGGAAATATCTGGTTTTTGGGGGCATTATAACCAATCAGATAAAAGGATTTTTGTTGGGTGGTGTAACCATATATGAATTAAGTGGGTACAATTAGGATACTTGAGGGGTATAACCAACTATGAATGAAGATTATATTATTATTTCATAGAACCATGGTTAGCATAATGAATAATTACTAGGGTATATAACCAGTTTATTATTATTCCATTGAAATATTGAAAGAAGTTAGTAAAATAATCGATGATGGGGGAAATAAAAAACATAGAAAGGAGTGGTTATTTATATCAAACATTGTAAATAATTTTTTCTAATAACTTTTTATATTTTTTCATATGAAAGGTTAGTTTGAGATTTATATTTGAGTACGTCATAGTTCTAACAAGTTTTACTGGTTAGGAAAAGTCTCTTTATTATGTTAATAAAGTTTCTTATCAAATAAAAGTGATCAATGATTCACCAAATCCCCCTATTGGTGGTCCTATAATGATCCATAGACCAAAAATTAGTATCCAAGAATAGGTTCCCTCTCAAATATCCAACTACTTTGGATGAATATTTTGAATTTAGTGGATAGAATATGTGTTCCTATATTTTATGGCAGAAACTATCCCAGTTGGAAGAATACGATGTTACCATATCATCTATCACATAGACTTGAAGTTATAGTTTCTAAAACCTCATAATTTCATCCCATTGTTGAATGTTCCATGAAAGTAATGGATAACATAAATTTGTAATTTTATGGAAGAGATCATGATTCCTTATTTATAGATCTCATAGAGAAAATTTATACAATGATTATGTTGTATCTAATGGATAAATAAATTATTGATATGTTGAGAAGAATATATAAAGGAAATGAGAGAGTTAAATAATCTAAAATACATATATTAATAAGAATATTTGAATATATTAAGATTATTAATGAATAAATTTTTGATGAACACTTTATAAGATTAAATGAGATTTCGGAAAATATCATAAACTTAAGTGAGATTTTATAATATTATTCTATTGCTAATAAACTAATGAAAAACATTTGTCATAGATTTGAGATCATGAAGATTTATCTTAGGATGAACTTAAAAAAATTCTTCTGGAATATGATACGAGGAAAGAGACAATCATTTATAAGAAAGCTAAGGAAGAAATGTATATTGAAGATTTTATAAAAAGGATGCTTAGAGATAAAGAAGAATAAGAAAAATCAACTAATTTAAAGGTAGAGTAAGAAGAAGAGAACATGAATGAGAATAAAATTTTGATAAGTAGAATAGAGAAGGATGATTCTATATCCATAAATGGATATAATTATCATGTCAACTTCTTATCTCATGTAAAAAATGTTATATTATTTATCAAATATTTATGATGTTGGTGATGATAGAATTTAACATGAATGGATTCTTAAAGAAAATTTGGAATATTCTCTAAATAAATTTACATAACTCAAGAGTTAAATGAATATCTTGAAAAATAAATATAAAGAGATATCTTTTTATAATGGTTAGTGAATAAAAAAGTAGGAGACAAACATTAAAGTGATTATAATCAAGAAAATAATAGCTGGTGAGCTTGAGAGAAAATAAAAAGTTATGAGGAAACATCAGATCGAGAGAAGAATCTTTACAAGGTAGAAACATAATTTTTGAGGAATTTCTGTAGAAGATAATAAAGTTATATGAATTTAAGAAGATGGAAAATGTTCATAAATAAATTTTATCTTATGAAGTAAAATAGTTTTCAAAACAAAATCATTTTTTTCTGAAAACACAAAGTGACTTAATATATATAAGAGAATACATCACCAATGTAGTTGAGGTTAAAGGTGAATATTATCAAGATAGTGGAAAAAAGGTCCAAAAATTGGTTTTTTCTACTCCCAAATAAACTCAATGTATATATTTCTCTAGTAATAAGGAATGTTAAGAAGTTATGATTTTTTTGAAATCATATTCCACTAATAAATAGTGGAATTTATCAAGAAATTATCTCCCATAACAAAGGAATTAAATAGTGTATAATTATTTTCCAAGTTCAAATTTCAATGTATAGAAAGATGGAGGAAGTGGAAAAATATTCGAAAGAAAAAGTGATGAAAAATATTTTTGAAGATGAGACATTTTTTATCAATTATTATTAATAGTAATAAATGTAAATATTCGTAGGAAATTCATTAATTTGGATAGATATGGGCATTTTACAAAAAAAATTGCAAGACTATCATAACATCCCAAGAACAAAGAATGAAAAAGATGATACAAAATCATGGTAAAAGAGATCATATAGTTGATAAAAAAATATGAAACTTTCATCTATAGATTCTAAATATAAGAAGAAATAATGTACATCCCATGAAATATCTAAGAAAAATAATCGGAATTTGATTCTGAGATAGGATTCGTATACAAAACGCTAGTTCTAAAGAATATTATGGTTCCACCTACTTCCCAATACATTTTTATTTGTACTAACCTATAGGTAAATAAAGTATATAAATTAATAAAGTTGTTTGGGTAAAAATATATTTTACAATAAAATTGATAAATCCATCATGGAACATTTTTACCACCATGATGAACAAATTTGTGTAACCATTAAGGGGGAGAAAAGAAAAAAAAGACATACGGGTATCCGAATTTTTCTAAAAAAATGAATTTATATATGAAAATAAAGACGTATTTTAGGGGAATTTTATTTATACACTTGATCTATAGTATTATGTTTTTTAATATATATGTATGTTTTACCGTAACAAAATTTATCAAATTTCCCTCAATATAAACAAGTTGTACAATATTTAAAAATGAAAAACATGAAGGAAATTTTTTGGAAAACATTAATCATCTCAGTTATACATTCGTTTTTTCTGTACTAGGTTCTCCCATGTGGAATTACTGTTTTTAGTTTGAAAATATTTGTTATGAAACTCTTGTTATTAATGTTTTTTCTTGGAGAAATTTTCCAAAATTATGAGTAAAAAAGAAGATGTTATATGAATTTCATTATGATACCTTTTTATTTGATTTTCAATAAGGTAGAGAAGTAACATTGTTGTAGATGTAAACATTGTGATAAAATCCATGGAAACACATATTGAATTATAATATTTTAAGAGTTTTTTTGAGAATATTAATAACAAACACAAAGTGGGATATTATTATTCTAAAGTGTGCTTGGTTTATTTAATTTTTAGTAGGTCAATATGTGTTTATAGAGAATAATGAGAGAAGATTTTTATGGTGTTATGTAGACAACTTTGCATATAGTGGTTAAGTAATTTTCCTTATGATCTATATGAAACAATCATTATGAAGTGTAATAAATCTTCCTTAATAAGTCAAATGATGATGTATTATTCTTCATGTTCATTGAATTGTGATGCTTATCATGATCAATGTTGAGTTTGTAGACAATGGTACAATGGAATAAGTACAATGTGAGATAATTCCATGATCTAGTGGAAGTAAAAATTTTAATCTCTAGTTATTATACAAACTATTTGTATATAGTTCAACAATTCCATTGGATAGATGATCCTATGATGATGTAATAGCTAGAATTTTTATGTTAAAATGATCACAAAAAATCTTTTTGAGTCATCAGTAAAAGGTTTCATATGATGATAAATATTCAAAGATTAGTATGAAGATCCACTAGATGGAGATATGAGACATCATTGGACAAACATATGATGATTATATCATATGAATGTTTCCTAATAAAGGGAAACTGAACATAGGTCCTTCAGATGATGATATTATCCATGTTCTTTGTATGGATGATGAGGGAGTTGTTTCAGCACTCATAGGAGTTATAAAAAGATTTACATAAACTACATAATGTCCTTAAAAATTATTATATTGAGATAATCATTAAATATTATTTATCCTTATGAAATTAATGGAGTTTTTCGATGTTCCTTATCACAAATTTTGAAGAAGTTTAAATAAATGGAATGATTTTAAGAAACTTCATCTGTTTTATAGAATATTATAGAATATTTTAGAAGTTTCTATGAATTTCAATTTACTGGGAAGTCTAAAATTAGTGTTTATATGTTAAAGGAAAATAAATTTATGTTCTCCTCTATTCACATGAGAGTACCACTTATATAAAGGGGTAAAATGGTACAGAGAAATGAATAGAAAAATTTCCATACTTTTGGATGAGTTAATGTGCTAAAGATTTTGTTCCAGGAGTATCCAACAGAGGTTACACATGGTTAAAGAAGAAGTATCTAACTAGGTAGTTTAAATCAAAATATCACCATACTGAGTTTCATTAGTTGAATAGTACGTGTAACTGATCAATATTATACTTGATTGAAGAAGGTTCATCAGACCAAGTTCCACCAATTTAAGAAGAATCCCATAGATATTTACCAATTTATTTCCTACTTAGTAGAAGAAGATTTATCGGTACATGTTTCATCAGATGAAGAAGGAGGTGGACCATACAAAACATATGTCATTGGATATAAAAGAATAAAACAGATTTATCATATAGATCTTCTTTGAATATCGCATGATATAATTAGTCTTATGGAGTTAAATATAATTATACAAAGACCCATTAGATAGAGACCAATCAGATGGAGGGTATACTAGAAAGAGTTGGTAAAAATTTTATTTTACAGTAGATTTCTATAAAAGTTAAAGAAAAGTTTGGGTTCCTCATATCCAGGTCTTCCTATGATGAGGAGAAACTTTTAATCCCAAAAAAAATTAATAGTGTTCTTGAAGATCAATAATATTTTACATAGGATAATTTGATACAACATTGTTATAGATAAATAGTATACAATAATAATATGGGTCAAAAAAGAAGAAGGAATGATCATATATATGGGGGTATAACTAGTTACTAAAAAGGCTTGTGGATGGAGGTATGACCATCTATGAAGAAAGTGGGTACAATTATGAATGTTGGGAGGTATAACCAATTGTGGAAGAAGTGTGGATTTCTAGGGGTAGAACTTGGGTTAGTTTGAGAAATTATTACTAAGGGTTATAACTAGTTACTACCTATACCTTCAAAATCCTAAAAGAAGGTATTAAAATAATCCATATTGGGGAGAATAACCAACATTGAAAGGTGTATGTCTTTCTATCTAACCTTGTAAATATCACGTGTCGATATCTCTTCAAATCTGCTACATGTGAATAGTGAATATAAGATTCATATTTGAGTTGATCGTAACTCTAACAAGTTTAAGAGGTGAAGAAAAGTTTCCTTTCAAAGTAAAGAAAATTTATTATAAAATAAAAGTTATAACTAATTCATCACCTCCCCCTCTAAGTGATCCTGTATTGTTCTAGGGTATATTGGTAATAAATTAAGTTTCTATAGATTATTTTTATTATCCTAACAATTCATAAAGGAGATGATATGTAAAGAAAACACAATATCACTATATTTTGTAAAATCAACCATGAAAAGGATTTATTTATAGTTTAGAGGAATATGATATATTAAAAATTTATAACTTTTATTAATTTTATAAAAACATTATTTTTTGTTATTTTAATATTCTGTTTTATTATATAAGGAAGAATTTTCGTTAAATATAATGAAAAAAAGTAAAAACAATGATAAGGTAGATGTTTTTATTCAAACAAGGATCAAATACTATAAGGTGTTTAGTAGTTTGAATATTTTGGGTGTGCTAAAGACTTGTATTCTAATAAAATATGAAATATGATTTAAATACGTAATATGGTTTCATTTTAGAAAATGAGTTCAATTTTATGTGTGATTTTTATGTGGGATTGATATAAGTATATTAAATGTTTTAAATAAGGGTATATTAAATTAAAATAAGTAATATTTTATGGCTAATAAATGAAATATTGATTTAAATTTACATAAGGAATACAATTCTGTTATATTTTATTAATCACTCTACATGATTATATATGAGTTGATGATTTTGATTGATGAATTGATTTTTACATCATTTTGTTCATTTTATAATCATTTATTTACCTTTACAAAAATTAACCAAAAAATATTTAACATTTTTATTCAATATATATAATTTATTTTTTAAAAGTCATTTTAATATTTTTATAAATTTAATTATTGAAGACATAATTCATTGATGAACCATTTTTTAATGGAAATGGGTGATCCTTAAATTTAAATATTATTATTTATATTTAATTAATTTTTTTATAAATTTTTCCTATTAAAGGATTAAATTTTTTTTCAAAGGAATTGTTAATAAATATTTTAATTATTTTAAATATTTTATTTTAATATTTAAAAATAATTTATACATTATTATATATTTATTTCAATATATACTTATGGTGGAAACATTACAATTATAATAGTTGTGTTACCCTACCGGTGTTCATATTTACAATTACATTCTAACACATTATGATAGTCATATTGCCTATTAAAACCATATATATAAACCATTATTCCATGACCTTTAATTCACTTAATTTTATATGATGGTTTCCTATATTTATTTTATATAATTAATATTTTATTTTTAATGTTATGATTTTATTTTAAAATGATTCTCAAAACTATGGTTTTTCTAAGAGGAAATGCGCCATTGAAAGTCCCACTCCCACACATGCAATTTAATTATATTTTTTATCAACATTTAATTTAATTTAATTTAGGGAATTAATATTACCTAATCTTGTAATATTATATTATGAGATTATAAAATAACGGTTATTTTATCACATGATATATATTAATTATTTATAGGATATATTATTTTCAGGTTATATAACCTAAAAATAATAAAAATACAATTAATTTTGATATACATTTACATTTATGTGTGAAACATTCATAGTAAAAAGTTTAGTAAGATGCGTGGAATAAATAAATAAGATTTTCATTGTACACAAGTCTTTTTAGAGACTATATAGAAATGGGAAATAAGAAAAAAAAAATTAATTTAATATGCCTATGAAAATTACATTGTTCCATAAGTGTATCATGGTAACAAAATTATAGAACCACATTAATAAATGAAGAAAGATCTCAATGGATTCAAAATTGTTTAAAAATAATATAATTTTTATAATTATATAATATTTTCATTTAAAGTATTATTACCAAGACATCATGATTTATAGAATATTAGATAGTTCACTATTAAATTTTAATAGGTAAAAATCTAAATTTTATCATTATATGATTCATAGATCTAAGGTCTATTGTTGATTTATTGATTAAAAATATTTTTCGTGGAGTAACACATAAACAACACATCCACGCCATTCTAATTGTGTCATAAATATGATTGCACCTCAATTTGAATGATGTTTCCTATGATGATATGGTGATATTAATAAATTTATATTTCAATACATCACTTTATATAAATAATAATTGAACCCTTTATAATATCATGTTATATTACATATTATGAGGCCATTTTTGGGTTTATATCAAAAAATATTTTTATATAAAGTAATTATATATGTTTTACTTATTTTTTATAAATATTTTGGTATAAAAATCTGCAATCATTTCCCTATAGAAACCCCAGCATTGAACATTATGATGTCACTATCACAACCAAATTGATCACACTATCATAACCCCTCAACCTTCATTTAAAGAATAAAAAAAATCAAACATGAGCATAAATCTAGTGAGTATGATTATTAAATATCTTCATTTAAGTGGAATTAAGTTACCTCTATCAACATTAATTCCCTAGTTCCATGCTAACAAAATCGATAACCAAAAAACATCAATGCCACCTTAATTTAAAAACATTCCTTATCCTCACTATTTCACCTTAAAAAACTGCAATATATTAACCCTCAAAGATAATCCTATAGAAAAGAGAACTAATAAAGGATATACTCCCATAGAATGATGATAAATAAAAGGTATGGATTTAAGTATAATTGCTACTCAATTCTATATAAAATAATATCCCTAGTTTCTATAAATTCACCAATAAATATGTAACCATCTTGATATCTATTTAAAACAATTTTTAATTTTTCCTCCATTAATGGATATATTTATTCAAATGGAATTCCTTAACAAAACGATTGTATATAATCTTATTTAAATCAAAAAAGTTTTCATACTTATATGATGAGGTCACTTCCTATACCACCATTGGTTCTGAAGATATTTCCTTCCTCTTAACAATAAATATCCCTATATATCTAATAATAGTTGTTCTTTTAAAGATATAGTACTAATTACTCATGTCATCATTGTTTATGGAGTAATGAAGCCATCTGAGTCCACTATAGGCTTCACTTCTTCTTTGCTTCAAAATAATTGTAATATTATATATTCATATGAAATTTTCCCTTCGAAAATTTAATGGACTCTATAGATTCACTATAGGACACACCATACTCATATTGTTCAAGGTGATGAACTCCCAAAGTATTCAAAATATAAGTCAAATAAAAATACCAATTAGATTGAATCTAACTAGTATCCATTGAGAATACCTTACACAATTTATCATTCGAAAGATGATAATTTCTAATAAACACCATAAAATCATATAATTTGAATAAAATTAACATAATTTTATTCTTAAGTCACGGTGGTTTGAATATTATTTTTAATTATTGAATCCTTTATGGGACTAAAGTCAAAAGGTCCATATAAGTCCTCAGACTATAGATTAATTATTTTCAACCAACGGGGATTTCTTCAAAATAGTTTCTTAACCCTTTTATATATGTCATGATCTCACCTTTCAAAAATACATAGTGTAGTGACCAAATTCGAAAGAGATCCTATAATATTTTAGGTTAATTTTATAAAAAATATTCTTCCACATCCCACAGTCTCCATTTTATATTTAAAACATATAATCCAATGCCTCGGATTGACAAAACAATGTAAAGATCCTAGATACAGTGTGACTATATAACTTATAGGTGACTAGATAAATTTTAATCAACACACCAACTATTATTGAAATAAAAAATAATGACTTTTAAGAATATATTTACTTTAAGACCATAAAATATTAAATGTAAAAGGACAATAAGAGGTTGAATGGGTAATTAAAACTCAATAGACCATTTTAGAACCGTTATAGAGTAGCCCAAAAAATTACATAATCATTGAGACCAAAAAAATAGTACTAGCCTTTATAATAGTAGATAAGTAGCACATTCATAGAGTCAGGGAGACCAATTTTAAATTGAGGGAAACCTTTTATTTCAATCATACACCTAACATATTTTGGAAAATGAATATGAGAAATTAGATTGCCAAGAAGAATAAACCAATGATCTATAGAAAGAATAACCAAAATCATATAGTAAAATTTATTCTCATGAAATCTTTCAAGATTAATATAAAAAATGTGATACACAAGTAGTATTGTATGTGACATATTTATTTGATATTCTTTGCATAATAGTATTAATGAACATTTGATTAGATTTTTCATATAAATCACTCATGTGTTTAAAATTAAGAAGCGCTCCCATGAGTAAAAGTAAATAAATATGATATATTCTAACTCATACATTATTAATTATTAATTTCGACTAAAAAAGAGATGAAAAAGTATAATTTCATTCATTCAAGCAGAAATTCATGTCAAATTTCTCTTAGATAAACTATATTTTTAATTTTATTATATTTTTTAATCAAGAGAAAATATGATATTACTATCATAATATGGGGAAATACAATTTTAGATTAGAAAATCCCTCTATATGATTACCATTATACCTAACAATCAACTAGTTAGATAATTTACATGAATAGTATTTGCTGACTATTAGTGTATTATGACTCATGTATAGGGATTCATGTTAATATAATGTTAATAAGATTCAAATGCATCATTGACCCTATGTATTCTAATATAATATATACACTGCAGTATATATTTCATACTCAATGATGATTTATATATTTAATATATCATGAATTAATTAATTCAATGATTCCGTAATCATTTGTGATTTTACTATATAGTTCCCAAATCTTTATTTTCACAATATATCATTATAATCGAATATATTAAATCATGGAGATTTGTTTTGGTTTATTTATTGTGTTAACTCCATATAGTTAAACAACCTATAATATGAAATGATAAAATTTCATAAAACTAATGTAAAATACAATTTATATTATTTCAATAAGAGTAAACCATTATAAAAATTGTTCATCTAAGATTTAAATTACAGTATTATTGTAATTATTCCTTTATTTACAAAACTAAATATGTTATTTCCATGGACCAAGAATACAATACATAAGTATATTACATGTAAGTCAAGTTTTAGCTACACGAAAATCCTTTTTAAACAATCCACTAAATAATCATCTATAGAAAATCGAAAAATCATTTAATAAAAATCAGAATACTTTATACAATGATATAGATTTTTTGATAGATATATTTGGTTATTTTATTCAACTAGTATTACTTATTTGGATCATAAACTGTATTATTATCAAAACTAATTTTTTATGGTTTTCAATGTTATGAGAAACACTTATTTCATTAGAATATTTCATTCTCTAAAAAATATTTTAATATGTCCAATAATATGATGTGTTCTATTTTTCTTTCTTAATAGACACAAACTATCTCCATAGAATTATTTTTTACTAATACTCTACTATTTAGGAATATGACATGAACTTTCTAGTATCATGAATAATTTTTTTTAGTTTTAATGGGACACTTAGTATAACCCTAAAAAATTATCTTATAATAAATTCCAAAGACTAAGAATTGAACAATAGGTATTCTAAAATACATTAACATTTCCTAAATATAGTTTTGTGAACCACATTGATCTATGAGTAATAATTATTATATTTTACTAATGAATATTAGATATTATATATTGTATAAAATAGGAGATAGATGATATATCATATCATCAAATCGCAAGGAATCTCAATGACATGTCCTACATCTGTATTTATAGAGGGATATTGAACCTCTTCTAGGTTATTTTCATGTAACACTTATAAATTTCCACTATTTTTATATAAAATTATGATACCTTTTATCAGTTTACCAATATAGGTTTTTATATTAAAAGTGAAACATTTTTATCTCTAAATATTGAAATGTATAAAATATATGTAGCCACTTGATAATTTAATTTTATCGAGGTTAATTTAGATATATATTATTTTATAAGCACTGATGTTTGGATTCCATTTCTAGTGAAGGAATGTCATTTATATAAAACACACAGATAATGAATTTTCCATGACTAACTTTATTATAAATATAATTTCCATCCCAATTTTTTAGGAAATAAAATTTTATTATATTACCCACCATTGAATTTCCAAAAAAACACATGGAAATAAACTAGGATCTCTATATAATCATACAATGTAATAAATTCATAAAAAATAGCCACCCTTAGGCCTGAATTAGTTCACCATGTGACTAGAAGAGTGCCTATCGATATACTAGAGGCTATGAAATAATGTTGAGAGTATGATTAAACCATATTGGAGGACTATAACCTTGGTATGATAAAAAAATATCAACCAATAACATTAAGATCCATAACATAACTATAAAAATAAATTATAATAAATAGATGTAAACCTGAAGGTCTACCATTATAACCAACATCACTAATAAAATATATAATAACCAAACCATTTGATAATAAAATATATTAATATAAGCTCCCATGTGGGGATAATAATATTGTGTATATGAATAAAACATACAGGAAGGATACACAATTCATTATTATGTCCTTTTTAGTAAATCTCTCAAAATCCTTATTGAACTCCTCCATTTTACTCACCTATAAAAAGACTCATAATCGAATTGTCATGTTAACTATAACGATTTTCTATCTAATGAGGTCCATGTGAAAGGTGTAGAGACCCAAAGCTTGACGTACATGGACATTACATTACTTTTGCGGAATACTTAATACATAACAAAAACAGAAACATAAGGACCGTAATAGTTTAGTGTCTTTGGAAACTTGGAACGTAATCTTCTAATCATGGTGAAATATCCTCAACATCTCCCATAAAAATCTTCCCCATTTTTTTCCTACCTAAAACCTTTCTTTATATCCTGGGGAAAAGAAAACGTAAAAAGGGTGAGCTCAAATGCTCAGTAAGGGTAATCATGGATAAAATAAAACATACCATATACATTTGAACTTAAAAACATGAACATAATGTTTAAACATCAAAAGCATGAGAAATGACATAAAACATGGAAGTACGTAAGGCATAGATCATAAAGAAACATTAACCATGATAAAATAGCATGGGAATAATACATTTAATTGTAGAAACCATTAATAACATGATATTATTTCCATATTATCCAAGGCATTGCTGCCAAGATCATCTTAGGGGACAAAGTCCCTTTCTAAAATGAGTTCACTCCTTGTTCCAGTTTTGTATTACTGAACTGGTTTAACTTTCTGTTCCAGCCATGTCTATCTCATGAGATATAAAACTTTAGCCAATGCATTAGAGGGAGATATAGGTCCCACCCATCTCATAATGATACCATTCTTATGTTTTCCACAAAATCATAAACCATACATCATAGCATAACCCATGTAATAAAAATGGGAATCTTAAACATCATGACATCATAAAAAAATTCATATAAGATAAAGTAATTTATAAAAATATTTCCATCCCAACATAATCAAATCAATGTAATAATAGGGATAGAAACAGAACCCTATATTATCTTAGATGGAAAATAATTTTGTTAAAACACATGAACTCCATTCTTGAGGAAAATATCATTTCTACTTCAAAAACATTTTTCCTTTCTTAATATGTCATACAATTTTAAACTAAAATAAGTTGATTAAAAATAAACTTGAAAACTTGTAGAGGAAGATTCTTGTAAATAATGTTTTAAAAATACATTCATGTCATATAAGTTAAAAAAACATTCTTCTTGTACTTTTACCGGAAAAGTCAAAAAGTACATCATAACGTAAAAAATGAAATAATCCTTACATACCGTGTAGTAAAGTCAAAATGTGTAAAAAAGGAAATTAAACATACACAAAAAACACTTTTAGAAAACATGGACATGGATGATAACAATAACCCCAGTAAATACTTACGTATAAGCTATCTCGGATAAAAAAATGAGATTTGCAAAATTGTCCCTTACCTTAGGTCTGATATGCTTCGTATGTGTCCAAACCCCATGTATAATGATTTAAATAATTTTATTGACTTATTACAGAATCATATTCATTGTTACGATATCATATAAGGTTCACTTATGACTTTATATTACCCATTCTTTTGTAAATTCCATGTTAAAGAGCGTTTTGGGTCAAATCTTTTCATTTGTCGTTCGTGTTTTGACTTGTAATTATTCATATGATTACATAGGTCATGGTTATGTAATTTCATAAATTAAAACATTATTTATATATAATATATATTCATAATACACATATATATAATAGATCAATAAATGGAAAGAAATACACCGTTCATGGAGACGGTAGGTCGTATGTACGCATGAACGCTATTTTCGTTTCCTTATTGAGTTGAATGGAATTAAGTAGATGACATACATATACATAAATAAAGTATATTTATAATTTCATATATTTCATTATTATTTCTTATATATACTTTATAATCATTCTTAAATGGTTAACATGTAGAATGAATCTCATCGCGTCGTGGAGACGGTAGTCCGTACGTACGCACGAGCGATGATATCGTTTCCATAATTATTGAATTGAATTGGAGTGGATGATACAATATATAATAATCAGTATGATATTATAATAACTATGCATATTTATTCTTTACACCATTATACCCATCCAAGTAAGGTGGCGTTGGAAAAACAGATTACACCACGGCGTGGAGATGGTATTTCGTACGTACGCACGCGCGGTGATTCCATTTTTCATAGGATGGATAGATGGTGAAATAGGGTTGTTTCATACATATAATAACATATCAGTATATTAGTGATACTGATGTTATTACTTCATAATGAAACAACTAAATAAGAATAAGTAGAAGAATAAATAAAGTTGAAAGAATCGGTAACGGACATTACCTCTTCTTTAAAGCTCATTTTTGAGACCACCACTTACGGAAATAAAATTGGTCTTTGAAGAATACCAGGACCTCTAGGATGTTTCTAGGGAAGTGGAGAAGATAAGTTTTCATGGTTTTTCTAAGCATGAAGGCTCAAATTGATGTGAGTAAGAGAGCGAGGAGGTTCCCCTTTATAAAGGAGGGGAGGGGCACCTTTCGAAATCTTAAAAATATTAATTTATAATAAATCTAACCCCACTTAAAAAACTCCAAAAATGACTCATATTATAATATTATATTATATATGGTTGTAATATCATCAAAAAATAAAATTTATACATGTTATGAAATTATTTTAAACATTATCAACTTGATTTATCCTTACTTAATCAATTTAATTTTATTTGTGGTAATAACATTCTAAATTTTAAATTATAAAAAATAATTACTTATTTGTTGTGAATTATCTATAATTGGATCTTTTATAACATTTTAGACCATATAAAGTTAAATTTATAATTTTTATATATTTTTGGGATTTTTAAACAATTTTATAATATGTTATTTTTATAAAATAGCAATAGTGTCAATTTTGACACTATTCATTTATTTGAATTTAAATAAAATATATACAAACGATATGTTCGAACTAAAAGCTCTAATTGATTCATAAAAGGTCATATGTATCTAAAAAATTATTGTATAACATTAAATAGTTCATATAATATTTATTTCATTATTTTTAAAACCATTTATTTGGTTTATCTCTTAATAAAATAATTACTACAACATTTTTATATAATTATTTAATATACTTATTTGTTGCATAAAAATTAAAAACAATATCCTGTAATGAAGATAAATCTATTAAATTTCACAATAATACTTTTATTTGAATTTATCATCTTAAAATCACAATATTTAAATTGTTATATTTATTAAATTATGAAGGTGACAACTTTGGCATCATTTATAATAAAATAATATAACTGTCATAATCACTATTATAAGACTCCAAACGGTTATATATTAGGTCATTGGATGATTATGGTGTATCTATACACTACAAATAAGTTTTTGTCAGGTCTCTGGGCCTTTTAATGGGTATTATTATTCCAATAAAAACTATATTACTGATTATTTCACTTACTAAATAATTTTTGCATCATTAATGTATCACCATTAATGACAATTATTTAATCCCTAAAAATTATAAATAAATTATCATGATGTAGATAATTTTATTATATTTCTGGAGACTATTCATGTTCGAAGTTTTATGATGTTTATCACTAAATTAAAATTATTATACTTATAAGATTTAAGAGAGTGACATGTTGTCACTTTCTTTGGTTTTAATAATAATTAAATTATTTTCATGGTCAAAAGTCCATAAAATGAATATAATCAGACCCTTAGGTGATATCGGTCGACTGTTAGTCATCCAATAGAATTTTGGCATGTGTTAGGGTAATTTTATAATATTATATTCACCCTTAATTACCCGATTTACCTTTAACTATGGTAAATAAAATTTACCATAGTTACTATTCATAATTCCCAAAAATAAAAAGTAGTATATTAACATAATTTGGACCAAATGATTCCAAATATGGAATCCATTTTTTCAAATTCAATACACAGAAGTTGCATAAATTAAATTTAAATTAATCTCGTTATCGAATGAAAATAGGTTTTTGATTAAAACATTGCAAAAGATTGAATTGATTTAACCTACGAATTCAATGTAAAATCAATGCTAATGACATACATTATATTAAATCATAAAAATATATTCTATTTATACTTTAAAACCATTAAATATTATAATTTATCCACATTAGTTATTACGATGAAAAAAGTTCTTTTGAACTAAAATATAGCGTGTTTTTACTATTCATTAAAATATGAAAGTTATCAGAATAATATGAAAATTTTATCCAAGGTAAAATTTTATATACTGATTCCAAATAATAATTTTATTTTGTAAAATTGAACTTATAAACTTGTCAAAAACTAGATTTAAGGTGGGTGCGCCATCAAAAGGCGGCAAAATTGAATTTTTTTTAAAATACTCATTTTACCCGAAAAATTTATTTTGTTCTTATACCATGTTCTAGAAAATGAGTAAGATGAATAATAATGTTTTAAAATTCCAAATTTAGTTAATACTATTCATAACGGCTTGTTCATAATAATATTATAATAATATATCATTGTTTAGTAAAACTCGGTATTGCATACAACACACGTTATCAAGGAAGGTCACGATTGCATGTAATGCAAGACAAGTCAGGGTTGGGTGTAGTGCACGACTCCTTTGTTGCTGAGTATAAAAAAATAAATTGAATATATATATATATATACTCAATGTTTTGTAGAATAACTACTATCAAACAAACATGAAATTGTGTGTAACACAATCGAGGATTAGGGTTGTGTATACTGTAAGCTAGTACGGTGTTGCGTATAGCGCAAGATAATCTTGGTGTATCATACAAAAGAAGATATGAAAGAAATTAAAAAGAATATATATTATAAAATCTCGGGTTTTTACATTCTACCCCCCTTAAAATGAATTTCGCCCTCGAAATTCGTCGGGGTTATAAATTGTTTTCTACTTGAAAGTTTCTTTAATTGAAACCGACATCGTAAAAAGGAATACCAAAACTTATCTTTATAAAATAAAGTATGAAACGTAATAGTTACCTAAATAAAATAATCACTGGGTTTCCACATAGGATAACATTGTTGAAAATATGTATATGGAAGAGAAATCTAACCATCATGTTCTGATAGAGAGTGGTAGAGAACATGGCTATGAAAAATCCAACGATCAAAAATCCATAGATTTGCGATGATCTAAGGTACCATCTGATTCATCGGTTATAAGGTCACTACGACAAAAAAAATTCAAGATCATTTCCCTAATGTTGATGAATTAAATGAAATACTTACATGATTTTTGTACAATCTAGCTGTTGTTCTTGAATTGAACAATTTCCACTTCATCCCTTAATGAAATAAAGTTGAATTTGTTATTCGTGATGTGTTAGAAAATCATGTGATAGAATGATGGGTCATTCCATCTGTTTTAAACAAAAGGTTAAAAAAAAGTTATAAGTCCATCATATGGTTAGATTAATCGTATATGGTTACAAAAATGAACTTATACTTCATATATTATACTGCTTAATAAGATAAAACTAGTTTCTACTAAACAGGGACGTCCTGTAGGCCAGTGGTAGGTGATAAAGGCCAGTCGCACTTCGGTTGTGGGTTCGATTCCCATAGCCTTGTCCGATGTGATTAGCTGTCACACGTCCTGCAGGTTGTCCTTTATCTAAAACTACATTACTATAACATCCCATCAATAATATCGATAAAAAAGTTATATCCTTAATCAATACTAACTTATGTCCAACATAATCCATTCCAATCTCTAGGCTTATCTAAAATACTTCGGTCCAAGCTCATAGTATAAAGAAAATGATTGCTTGAAATATCACATAACAATCACGTGAATTCCATCATTTATCGCCAATATATCATAAGATATATCTTGTTGGTCAAATTACAAACATGTGAATACATTAATCATGTATTCTCTTGAAGAATGAATTCCCCTTGAACCTTAGTGAAAACATGAATGCTGTCAAAAGTTAACTCTTTCCACATACCAAAATCCCAAAATTTCTATATAATCAAACCATAATATCACTTAGTCCTTATATCAGTCATGAGCTCATGAATACAATCAAACATCTCATTATCTTCTTATCCCTTCATTATGCGCATATCATCTACTTTCTGAAAATATATGAATAACCTTCCATGGATACCAGTACCATTCAACATATACTTTCATATACTTTAGGAAAAACAATAGTGTAACAATCCTTATATGATTATTTATTCCATAGTACCATACATTATTCTTTATAAACATAAAATCATTCCACTGACTTCTTAAACAACTAGCTAATCTTCATCATTTATTTCATCTCATATTTCATTTGTAGTCTCTTCATCATCATCCACATAAATACTACCCGTATGACAATGCTTATTATCTTCATGGGATTTTCCCTTAGGGCATTGGTTTCCATAATGCCCATACATTGCACATTTGAAACATCTAATCATTATTGATGTCGTAGCAATACCATTATCCTTGTATATGGTGTTAACTGAACATTTTCCTTTGCACTTACTGGCTTTGTGTACTTATTTTCTACACCCAAAGCATCTTCCAGTTCCTTTGAAGCAGTCTCCCTGATGCCTCTTCCCACATGATTTATATGAGGGAAATTGATTTTTCTTTCCTCTATGATCATCATGAAACTCCATCTTTCTCTTATTTTCTGAGTCGGGAAACTTACCAAAGTTGATATTATTGATCATATTATGAGATTTCTGATTAGGCATAATAATGATGTTTGGACTTCCAAATACTATTTCATTTGGTTTCTCATTAAAAATATCATTCCATTGTCTATCATATCCTCCATTATCGTGAATATTCCTGTTTCCAGCCATTTTCTAAAACCCAAAAAGAATAGTGTGAGCGGAAAAAATCATGTTAGGAAAAACAACATAGTAAAGGGGGAGTACCCTCAATATATAACATATTAGGTTAAATTCTAGGATCGTTAGCGCAATTCTAGGACTATAACCTATACGTATACTTAACCTTAGGGACATCCTTAGATATACCTTAGACATATCTCTAGGGATCTCACTAAAGTTCTTGCATCCTAGTTTCCAAAGGTTGACTAAACCTTTCCTCTGATACCAACTCAAGAGACCCAAAGCTTGACGTACATGGACAATACATAACTTTTGCGGAATACTTAATAAATAACAAAAACATACACACAAGGACCGTAATAGTTTAGTGTCTTTGGAAACTTGGAACGTAATCTTCTAATCGTGGTGAAAGATCCTCAACATCTCCCATAAAGATCTTCCCCTTTTTTTCTTACCTAAAACCTTTCTTTATATCCCGGGGAAAAGAAAACATAAAAAGGGTGAGCTCAAATTCTCATTAAGGGTAAGCATGGATAAAATAAAACATACCATATACATTTGAACTTAAAAACATGAACATAATTTTTAAACATCAAAAGCTTGAGCAATGACATAAAACATGGAAGTACGTAAGGCATAGATCATAAAGAAACATTAATCATGATAAAATAGCATGAGAATAAAACATGTAATTGTGGCAACCATTAAGCACATGATATGATTTCCATATTAGCCAAGGCATTGCTGCCAAGACCATCTTAGTGGACAAAGTCCCTTTCTAAATCGAGTTCACTCCTCGTTCCAGTCCGATATTACTGAACCAGTTTAACTTGCCATTACAGCCATGTCTATATGATGAGATATAAATCTTTACCCAATGCATTGAAGGTAGATATAGGTCCCACCCATCTCATAATGATACCATTCTTATGTGTGCCACAAAATCATTAACCATACATCATAGCATTACCCATGTAATAAAAATGGGAATCTTAAACATCATGACATCATAAAACAATTAATATAAGATAAAGGAATTCATGAAAATATTTCCATCACAACATAGTCAAATAAATGTAATAATAGGGATAAAAACAGAACCCTATATAATCTTAGATGGAAAATAATTTTGATAAAACACTTGAACTCCATTATTGAGGAAAATATCCTTTCTACTTCAAAAATAATTTTCCTTTCTTAACATGTCATACAATTTTAAACTAAAAGAATTTGATTAAAAATAAAATAGAAATCTTGTAAAGGATTATTCTTGGGAATAATGTTTTAAAAATCCATTCATGCCATATAAGTTAAAAAAACATTCTTCTCGTACTTTTACCAGAAAAGTAAAAAAGTACCTCGTAACGTAAAAAAAAGAATGATTCCTTACATACCATGTAGTAAAAGTCAAAATGGGTAAATAGGAAATTGAACATACATAAAAAAAACTTTTAGAAAACATGGACATGGATGATAACAATAACCCCAGTAAATATTTACGTATAAGAAATCTCGGATAAAAAAATGAGATTTGCAAAATTATCCTTTACCGTAGGTCCGATATTCTTCGTACATATCCAAAACCCCTGTATAATGATTTAAATAATGTTATTGACTTATTATAGAATCATATTAATTGTTACTATGTCATATATGGTTCACTTATGTCATTATATTACATGTTCTTTTGTAAATTCCATGTTAAAGAGCGTTTTGGGTAAAATCGTTTCATTTGTCGTCCGTGTTTTGACTTGTAATTATTCATATGATTACATAGATCATGGTTACTTAATTTCAGAATATAAAACATGATTTATATATAATATATATTCAGAATACACATATATATAATAGATCGATAAATGGAAAGAAATACACCGTTCATGGAGACGGTAGGCCGTATGTACGCATGAACGCTATTTTCGATTCCTTATTTAGTTGAATGGAATTACGTAGATGACATAAATATACATAAATAAAGTAGATTTATAATTTCATATATTTCATTATTATTGCTTATATATACTTTATAATCATTCTTAAATGGTTAACATGGATAATGAATCTCATCGCGTTGTGGAGATGGTAGTCCGTACGTACGCACTAGCGATGATATCGTTTCAATAATTATTGAATTGAATTAGAGTGGATGATACAATATATCAGAATCAGTATGATGTTATAATAACTACTTATTGTTATTATTTACACCATTATACCCATCCAAGTAAGGTGGTGTTGGAAAAACAGATTACACCACGGCGTGGAGATGGTATTCCGTACGTACGCGCGCAGGGTGATTTCGTTTTCCATAGGATGAATAGATGGTGAAATAGGGTTGTTTCATACATATAATAACATATCAGTATATGAGTGATACTGATTTTATTACTTAATAATGTAACAACTAAAGAAGAATAAGTAGAAGAACAAATATAGTTGAAAGAATCGGTAATGGACATTACCTCTTCTTTGAAGCGCCTCTTTCAGACCTCCTCTTAGGGCACTAAACTCGGTCTTTGAAGAAAACCAGGACCTCTAGTATGTTTATAGGGAAGTGTAGAAGAGAATTTGTCATGGTTTGGCTGAGATTGAAGGCTCAAATTGGTGTGAGGAAGAGAGGGAGGAGGTGCCCTTTTATAAGGGTGGGGAGGGGAACCTTTGGAAATCTTAAAAATATTAATTTATAATAAATCTAACCCCACATAAAAACCGCCAAAAATGACTCATATTATAATATTAGATGATATAGGGTTGTAATCTAATCAACCAATAAAATTTATACATGTTAGGAAATTATTTTTAACATTATCAACTTGATTTATCCTTACTTAATCAATTAAATTTTATTTGTGGTAATAACATTATAAATTTTAAATTATAACAAATAATTACTTATTTGTTGTGAATTATCTATAATTGGATACTTTATAACCTTTTAGACCATATAAATTTAAATTTATAATTTTTATATATTTTTGTGATTTTTAAACAATTTTATAATATGTTATTTTTATAAAATAACAATAGTGTCAATTTTGACACTATTCATTTATTTGAATTTAAATAAAATATATAGAGAAGATATGTTCGAAATAAAAGCATTAATAGATTCATAAAAGGTAACATGTATCTATAAAATTATTATATAACATTAAATAGTTTATATAATATTTATTTTATTATTTTTAAAATCATTTATTTGGTTAATCTCTTAATAAAATAATTAATACAACATTTTTGAATAATTATTTAATATACATATTTGTTGCATAAAAATTACAAATAAAATCCTATAATGAAGATAAATATATTACCTTTCTCAATAATACTTTTACATGAATTTATCATCTTAAAATCACAAAATTAAACTTTTTATATTTATTAAATTTTGAAGGTGACAACTTTGGCATCATTTAAAATAATATAATATAAGTGTCATAAGCACTTTTATATGACTCCAAACGGTTATATATTAGGTAGGTGGATGATTAAGGTGTATATGTACACTAAAAATAATTTTTGGTCAGGTTTTTGGACCTTTAAATTGGTATTATTATTTCAATAAAAACTATATTACTGCTTTTTTAAATTAATAAATATATTCTGCATCATTAATGTATCACCATTAATGACAATTATTTAATCCCAAAAAATTCTAAATAAATTATAATGATGTAGATAAATTTATTATATTTCTAGAGACTATTCAGGTTTGAAGTTTTATGACGTTTATCACTAAATTAAAATTATTATACTTATAAGATTTAAGAGAGTGACATGTTGTCACTTTCTTTGGTTTTAATAATAATTAAATTATTTTCATGGTCAAAAGTCCATAAAATGAATCTAATACGACCCTATGATGATATGGGTCGACTTTTAGTCATCCAATAGAATTTTGGAATGTGTTAGGTTAATTTTATAATATTATATTCCCCCTTAATTACCTGATTTACCTTTAACTATGAAAAATAAAATTTACCGTAGTTACTATTAATAATTACCAAAAATAAAAAGTAGCCTATTAACATAATTTGGACCCAATGATTCCAAATATAGAATCCATTTTTTCAAATTCAATACACAGAAGTTTCAGAAATTAAATTAAAATTAATCCTGTTGTCGAATGAAAACGGGTTTTTGATTAAAACATTGCAAAAGATTGAATTGATTTAACCTACAAATTCAATGTAAGATCAATGCTAATGACATAAATTATATTAAATGGTAAAAATATATTCTATTTATACTTTAAAACCATTCAATATTATAATTTATCCACATAAGTTATTACGATGAAAAAAGTTGTTTTTAACTAAAATATAGTGTGTTTTTACTATTCATTAAAATATGAAAGTTATCAGAATAATATGAAAAATTTATCCAAGGTAAAATTTTATATCCTGATTCCAAAGAATAATTTTATTTTGTAAAATTGAACTTATAAAAATTTCAAAAACTATATTTAAAGTGGGTGCACCATCAAAAGCTGGAAAAACTGCATTTTTTTAAAAATACTTATTTTACCCGAAAAATTTATTTTGTTCTTATACCATGTTCTAGAAAATTTTTAAGATGAATAATAATGTTATAAAATTCAAAATTTAGTTAATACTATTCATAAAATCTAGTTCATAATAATTTATCGTTGTTTAGTAAAACTCGGTATTGCGTACAACACACACTATCGAGGAAGGTCGTGATTGCGTGTAATGCAAGCCAAGTCCGGGTTGCATGTAGTGCACGACTCCTTTGTGGCTGCATATAACAAAATACATTTAATATATATATATATATACTCAATGTTTCGTAGAATAACTACTATCAAACAAACATGAAATTGTGTGTAACACAATCCTGGATTAGTGTTGCATATACTGCAAGCTAATACGGTGTTGCGTATAGTGCAAGATAACCTTGGTGTATAGTACAACAGAAGATATGAAAGAAATTAAAAAGAATATATCTTATTAAATCTCAGGTTATTACAAAATGTGTGATCATAAAACTAAATAGGCAACCCCCAACAGTGCTCCAGATAAAAATAATTTTATTTGTTCATGTTTATATGTAATGAAATGAAGGTCATAAAGTAACACCTAAATATAAAATTCATAAAATTGGGTGTAAAATAATCTTCCAAGATGTTCTGTTGTTTCCTAATTTAGTTAGTGATAGAAATTGGAAAATCACCCCAAATTATCTGATCATAAAAATAGGTATGAATGATGTGTCACCTATTAATAACTAAGGTTGTATGATGTATAGTAACATAATAAATAGATTTAAATATTTTTAAAATGTATTATAGACATGGTGAATAACTTATCCCCATTATCTTAATCATGGAAAACTAGAAATCATCATATTGAAAATTATATGAAGGAAATATCATCTATAGTGAGCAAGGTGCCACCAACAAATAAATATTGAATGAATTATAATTAATAACCTTCATATATTAAGGTATCACTAATAAACAAATGATTATTGTGGAATTAATAATAATCAAATAGTGATTTTGGAATCACAAACATTCCAACGGTGAATAAGGTATCACCGTCAACCAAATGGGGAATGTGGTATCACTATAATTCCATGGTAAACAATGTATCACCAAAATTCCAATGGTGAAAAAATTAGTATCATGAAACTAAAGTAAAAGGATGTATTTTAAATAATAAATTAGATGAATTAGTAATACAAAATGAGTAATTAATTTAATGGGATTTCACCTCTTATGAATGGGGAAATATCGACAGTCAAATCTGTTTTTTGTAAACGTTATCACCAATACTTAAGATAATGGTGAAAATGTCATCCCCACTATTGATTAAATAATGGTGAATGGTTTTTACTATCCATCACTATATTAGGTTATCAAAATTTCATAGCCATATTCATTCTTTTGATAAATTTTGTTTGAAAACACTCTTGTATCATTTGATAACATCCTCATACTAATGATAACCTATATATATCAAAACCTCTAGAAACATAGAAATAATAGGCATTCCCTCAATCTATCTCTCAGGTTTTTCATCATATAAAACTTAAAAAATGGTCCGGATAACTACATTCAATTAAATAGGAAATATACTTCCCGAATTTTATTGGATAATTATATTTCATCACACCTCATGGGCAAAAACTCCTTATATAAGAGAGTCATATCCACAAAAAAATCCCTCTAACCACAATATATGTTTCAAATGGATCAATATATTCAAAATGTATTGGGCATCCCTAGCTCAAATTTTTATTATTATCCACAAATCCTAGCCCATTATAAAAAGCTATGCTTATAGTGATGTTGTCGACACATCATGTGAAAACACAAGATACTCATCCCTTGGTATGTCAACAATCATAGTACCAAAATTATAACAAAGGTCTAAACCATTGGATAAACCCCATATACAAATCCCCAGTCACCCAATAGCATAGAAAAATAATTCCCACCACTATCCCCAAATGTAATCTATCCCCACCGTATATCGGTCAACGACGATCAACTTACTAGGTTACCAAAAATGGGATTCCTTATATAATCCATATATTCCACTAAATACAATTAAAGATAGAAACTAAGAAAACCCATATGTTACCCCTCATTATATAACCCACAACCGATACAGTTTCTATAAAAAAATCAGATGTATCACCCATATCTCAACACATTATGTGGACATGACATTTTAAAATATAGGACTCTCTATCCATGATATTGTAATATATCAAAATAATTAGTTTTTAATGATTGTATAAATAATAGGGTTGTAATTAGGCCTTATTGAATAATAATTTAAGGGATAGGATATTAATTATAAATAAGATAAATACAATTAAAAAAGAGTATGGTTTTAACAATAATTTAAAAAAACAATGTAACTTTAATCTAGAACAGTGGCCTGAAAATTAAATTTTATTATGAAATAAATGTGGGTAAAACATCATTTGTACATTTTCATACCACTTATAATGTTTTTTTTCTTATATATTTATTAGGGTTATTATTATTCTTTCATTAAGGGTTACTAAGACCATATTTATCCTAAAAGCCGAAAAAACAATGCACATAAATACAAAACATGAAATATTATTCATGTAGTCAAGGTCCAAACATAATAAACTATAAATAATATTACAAATAACATTAAAATCCCATGAATTAAATTTATTAATTTATTTTATAATTTGAACAACAGAAATCACATGATCAAAAAATCAAAACCATCAATTAAGAAATAAAAGATAATTATATTATATCATCACAAATTGAAGATATGAAATAAAAACTATGTGAATATTAAATTTATTAAAATGGTATTAGTCTCAAAATATACTAAATAAGTAGAAAATAAGTGTATCTAGACACCCATTCCATATATTTTTCTCCCTCACAATGATCCCTCGATTTTTAGCTCACCATTATGTGGTATAAGATGCTTGGGTGAATCCTCATCTTTTATAGTGATGATAATTAACCTTATAATATATAAAAAGATGGTTTATCCAAATTTATAAATATATAAAAATGAAATTCCTAATGTGAAAATTTATGGGCTATGTGGAATGATATTTATGGCATTAATTTTTTCAAAAAATAACATGGATCATTGTATTGTGTGAAAAAATCTATTTAAAACAACTTTTTTATCTTCCAAAAACATTTCATTAAAATTAGATATCAAGAATTTTAGATATATAAAAACTATTAATGTGACCTCTTGACTATGAACAAGAATGATACCCACCATTGATTCAATCTATTAGGCTGTTAAATTTATGAATTGGGATTACATAACATTTTCATATTTTACACCACTTATTTTGTATTTTACCAAAATAATTTATAAAAATTAAATAGTTAAATTATGGTTAATATTGGTTTTAGTCCACATGTGTTCTTGGGTTTTTCCAAATTTTTGATTATTTCAATTAAATTTCATCATGGTCTCTCTAAATAATATTCACCTATAATGATATCATCAAATAAAGTAAAATTTCCATTTTTAGTAGTATTTTATATTTATTAGTAAATACATTTGATAAGTCATATTGAACATTATATTGAAAATTTATACCTGAAATTATTTAAAATCATCCCTATATGTGTTGAATCAAATAGTATACCCCAATATAATTGCATCACCTAATATAAAATTTTTCACTCTTATGAAAACAGACATTTAATACATTTATAATAACGACTTAAATATATACATGAAAATATTCCAAAATACATGATGATATGAAATCAAATGTATATTAAAATCATAGAGTAATATGATCAAGAAAAACAATTACACCACGGAGTCTATCTTAGTTTACATTGAAATAAGTGAC
Source organism: Viscum album (assembly GCA_963277665.1). NCBI lineage: Eukaryota > Viridiplantae > Streptophyta > Magnoliopsida > Santalales > Viscaceae > Viscum > Viscum album. The sequence continues at coordinate 2,021,968,284 of OY728137.1, read as the reverse complement.
ATTAATTTTATCAGAACAAAATTCATTGAGGTTCTTGATAATAATCATACTAATATAATTAATTAGTCAACTATACCATTAAATCATTATGTGTATGTAATAACCATGAAATTATCTCATTTCCCCAATCCATTTATTAAATATATTTCAATTTCAATTATTTTATCTTATGCAATTCGTTTCCATTGATCATGTTCTAACCCATTTGTAATAAAATTTCAATAACCACTTACATAAAAATTTGATTAAGTTATTTTTTTTTGGTTTAATCTTATATGAAATGTTGTATTGTTTTTAATATATATATTTTTATATTGTTTATTTTTTAAAATGGATTTCTTAAACAATAACATTTGTTATTAACTATAGGTTAATCCCATTTGAGTATAAAATTGATCGGATAAGAAGTGAACACATGAAAAAACCCATTATTGTAAGGTAAATAAGTAAATATGACTTTAAATTATCATATATTATATACTAAAGTTTAAAATCTAATGATTATGTGTAGTTAGGTGGGGGTATATTTAATGGTAAAATTTAACTATGAAAACACATCGATCGTATAAACAAATAATTGGATTCATGAAGATTCAACTAAATATGTCATTGAAAAATTACTAATTTTTAAAAGTCACCCATTAATATAAAATCCATTATAATACTCACATTCCATAAGTGAAATAAATTTTACTTAAATGTTATGATATTATAAAATTATAAAAAAATTAGAAATTTTTAATAACTTATGTGATGATATTGATGTTTACTATGGGTATTCTATCATAAATATGACAAAAAATGGTGAGTTAGAAAAATAAAATAAATCCAAAAGTAACATTTATAAAGTCAAAAACAGATAAAAATAATGAAATCATAAATCATAAAATTACAATTGAAAAATTCAAAATATAATATAATTGAAGAATGTATAAAGAAAGAAGAAAATATACAATAAAATGATTATTAACTCGCGAGTGAATCCACCCCCACACATAGAATATAAAGAGACCCAATTATTATGAAAATTAATAAACATATGATAATGAAGGATATAACTAAGTGGGTTTCATAGATATAGGGTTTCTGGCCACTATAGTTCATCTAATGGGACCCTATAAGGGATTCATGGAAGAAATTTAGTTGTTTCTTATTGATGGTTAATTTATAGTGGGTTTCATCATTTTTATCGCATACCAATAAAAATAGATAATTTTAAATGACTTTGTAAGATCCAAACCAACCAGAATGAATCTTACCAAATAGTAAATTAAGAATTTCATTTTGTAATGGTACTTTCTCCCCAATGTTGATCTGATGATTATGAATGATGAATTTTTTATTATTTTTTGTTCATTCCATATCAATTCATGTTTCTCCATATTCCTATCATCGTATTTTCTCTAACACTATAATCTATAATTTTCCATGAAAACCTCTATATTAAATACTATAATTACTTAGTTTTATAGAAATATAGGATCGGTTCTCTATCTCAGTGGGTAAGTGATAAGTCTGTACAAAGACACTAATAAGGTGACTTGATAATTTATGTTTTTAATAATTAATGATAGACCCAAAAATCATCAATATGTATAGAACTCCAAGTTTATCTATTGTGTTTCACTATTTATTCAAGGAATTATTTTACGTAGATTTTAGAAACTATGTATTTCACACTATATTAGGGATCATAATATATAAAAACTCATTTTTGGTTCGCTTAAAAAAATTAACCCATTTTTTAAGGTAATTAGTGTATTTGGTGCTAAGGATAATCCTAATACATCCAAACCTACTAATGAAATGGGTTCAAAAAAACACTACAAATACATTACATTGATCAGTACTTATTGCCTATGTTTTTTTCCATTTTTCTATATAATACACCCTATATAGAATGTATGTTTCATCAAATTAATTAATCAATGATCCCATAATGTTTGTACCTAAATATAAAATATGTCATAAGGTGTGATAATTAATCAATTTCAAGTATTTATTAGGGAAATATATATATATATGAATGGATATATATATATATATATATTATCCCATTGATTTCTTGTATTACACAATACATCCATATATGTGGGGAATTTATAAGTTTTCCCCATTTAAGGAGTCCAAATGTGTTATGGAATTCAAATTTGTCCCATGAAATGGGATTTATACATATCTCTATAAAGGGAATAAAACCCCATATAGTTCAGCATAATATATTATGGAACTTCATATTCTTTAATTTCATTTTACAAGGAAAAATGTCAATCATTTTATGGTTAGGTTACCATAACCAAGTGGGTTCATTTTTAGTTCATATAACCTTATAAAAGTTTCCTTATAGTGTATGATCATATGGTGAGGATCTATTCTAATATTTTAAAGTCGTGAAAAATTAATTAATAGGAAAATTATTTTAGAAATGGTTTGTTTTGTGAAAATTCATGAGAGGCCCTTCCATGTTTACTCCTGATAAAGAACATGTTCAATTCACAAATAGGGGCTTGTACAATCAAAAAAAGTCATTTTTTATTCACTCCTAATTTATTATTATCTATATGAGGGGATGGATAACTGAAAACATGGAGGATGGGAAGTAGTGGTATAAATTTTATTGGTAGAATATATTGGAATATAGTTTATATTTTATTCTCATTAATTATATACAAGGATTTTGATTGAGTGTATGGGAGATATAAATACAAGTTTAAAGCATCCATGATAACTGTCTTGATTTAAGAAAGGATCCATTGGTTACCAATAAAAGGGTTTCATCATTATCAATGGAAGATATGGATAACTATATTTCAAGGATCCTACCCATTAGGGATTACAAAAAACATATATTATCCAAATCAATAACATACATAATCGGAATTAGGAATATGAGTATGCAAAAAAGACACATTCATGTATATCGAGAGGGCATGGAGGTGGTTTTTATAGGGGATTTGAAATGATTTTCACAGAATGAACCAATGTATGCAAGTTTATATAAGGCATTATTTTCATGATAGAGGCTTGGATACCCATTGAAGGTATTTTAATGAAATTGGTTGTCCTTAGTTGAATATTTGGTGAAGATAAACGATTCTGAAATGTGAACCACATAATTTGAGATTCCTTTAATTTTTATAATATTGAGCTTAGGTTATTAGATATACATCACAAAAGGTTTGGTATTTTTATATGTGTACCTTCCTAATTTTTAAATGTTAGTGGTTTTTGTAGAATTTGAACCATATTTAATATGTTCTATACTATCCTATAATGATCTTACACATAGATGATATGTTTTTGAAAATATTATATAGAGGGTTCATTTGATTATTTTACATGGATTTTCAGAGTACCCATATGAGTTCATCATCAAAGGATATATTTTAAAAATCTAGTCACATAATAATTTATTTAATCACCAATAAATTATCTGAGTTTGAACCCAAAAAAATTATAATTGTCATGTCTCCTTAAGGGACCAGAAATAATTTATAATTTATTGAATACAATAACACATTGACTGTATAATTCAAATGCAGCTATATGGAGTATCCCATTCTATATTATACATATTTTGATCCACCATATATAAAATAAGTGGAAATTAAATCTCATTCTAAAGACTCAATATTCAATTAACCATATAAAATCATTGTAATTGTATAAGATCTTACAGTCTTCATCTTGGTATACTATTATATTGAAAAATGATTTTTCAATATAGAACATTTTTACATCCCTTTAATTTCGTTGAATTTTTTTTATTCATTTAGTATAAACTGAAATAATTTTCCTAAATCCAATCCAATATTTTTCTTCAAATAAAGTAATAATTATTAGTTAATTTTTCAAGTGTAAAAAAACTCCCCATAATAATTGGATTTGTTTATAAACAAATGATCCAATCCGGGGGAAAGAATAGGTTTTTTTATATAACATTATTACTTCATTCATAATTGGAATATAAAAGTTCATAAATTCAGCAATATAATGTAAAAAAAGTAAGTCCAAAACTGTATCCATAATTCCCCAATAATCTAAACAAAATATGGATAGGGTTCTATATGACCTCAGGCAGACCTTCTCAGCCCTGGAGGCTGGTAAAAATTCTAGGGGTTAAATAAAATACATTTTGTAGTAAATTGCTTCATATAAAAAATAATAAAGAGCATAAAAATTTTATTGATAATATATATTGTCTTATGGGGTAAATAAATGAATATACTAATGGTGAGTTTCCAATATTGGACTACCTTCCCATCGAACTATAGGAATATTAAAAGTTAAAAGGTCTATTAAAAATAATTATCACATAAAATACTGGTATAGTCATTTTAAAATAAAAAAATTTCACTGAAGATAAAAAACCCCATTATTATTAAAAAAATAAAACCCAAACATAATATAAGGATTCATGGTGAGAGTTCCTATTTTTGGATGATCCTTTGAATGAGCTATGTATTTCCCTAACATTTCTGATTTGCACATCCCCTGAGGACTATGTGAGACTCCAACCATGACCTAAACATTAGTTATATCCGTGGAAAATAGTGCAAGAAATGTTTTTCAACTAATGGGTTACCCTAAATGAAGTTTATGAGATACATATCCATCATAGGATTCATGAAGGGTACCAGTGTATAAAAAATCAGTAAGTACCTAAAATTAGTAGTGAATAAATGGGTATATGCCTATATAGAACTTTTATTCTTCATAATTACATGGAAAAAATATATTATCATATCATAAACAAAAAATGATTGTCAAAGATAATATACATCTGGAAAATGTAGAAACAAATGTATATAGTAAGGAACTATTTATATTAGGTGGGCCCATACCTAAACTCACATACTTCCCAAATTCTTAGTATTGATGTTAGTCCAGAGATTTGTGTATATTAAAACCTATCATATCCAGTATTTGTTTCACACCCTATTAAGAATATTCTTTTATATATACCCTTTTTTTATTTTATTTTTTATTTTGGGTCACACATAAGTTGGGATAAGGTTTTCAGGACGTTTATGGAAGTAGGAGGACACTAGATATTCGATGCTTCCTGGAGGAAAACCTGTATATATTTATGATTCCTTTGATAGACATTATAGGTCCTTTAGGTTTTTTATTATATATGTAACATCTCTAAAAGATAAATTGTTAAAATTATAAATGTTACTACCTATTTCTACATGGTGCAACTTCCTTTTTAGGAGTATTCCTGATTAGAATTCCATAGTTAAGTGTTCTTTTCCTGTAGTAGTGGTCAGGATGGGTGACCTCATGATCATACTCATGTGTTGTGTTTGAGTGGGGTTAAATAAAAATATAAAGAAAATATGTTGTTTATTTGGGATATTCATTAGTCTAAGGATCTATTCTGGAATGTGTATGGGCATGAGGTAAGGCAAAACGTGTATTTGGGTAAACTGGTAGTGTCTGGTGTTCAAGGACTCAACATAAATGTTAAGGTGGGATGTTTGTGATATTAGTGGTACCTAGTTTTTACAGTTTTATTAGTGGGGTACCCATCCAAATGTGTAGTGGAATTTCCTGGTTTAAACTATAGGGTCCATAATGGGAATGTTGTTCTCTAAACTGGGAGGGTGTTTATACCCCCCCCCCCTGAGAAAGATATGGCATTAAAATTAAAAATGTTACTAAGCATGTAAACAAGGTGTACCATTATCTATAGGAAGATGTCTTATTGGAACTCTGTTGTTAACCTTGATTGGAATAGATTAATGATAAATATGGGTGACCTACTGGGAATTTTTCCATGGTGTGTGTGAGTAAGGAGAAAGCACACATGAAAGATCATGTGTTGGCCTATGGGGACAGTCATTAGTCTGGTGATTCATTTAGTTATGTGGGTGGTCTAGAGGTAGGGGACCATGTGTCTATGGGGAAACTGTTGTTTCTTGAAGGGCCAAGGCCTGACATCCATGTTAAGGTGGGGTGTCTGTTCTATTATTTGGGACCTCTTTTTACATAAAAATATGCATAATTTATTAACAAATATGGTTTTTATTATCATTAAAAAATTAACATAATACGAGTATCCCACTATAATGAATTCTCTTCCCCTAGAAGTATCTATAGAATACTTATTCAATAAACTCATGACACTGAGATCAAACATCAGACTCATGAACCCACATCTCTGAGGCATCGTCTCCCAAGAAAACTATAGGCACAATGAAATTTCCATTTTTGGTGTGAGTAGAAGACTCGATGTGACATCACCAATAGATCTTACCATCAGTTCATAAAATTTTCAAGTACATGAAATTGACATAAGTAGTGTGTATATATATATATATACTATATATCACACAAGTAGAAAATACATGTTGAGACCTTAGGGACCGGTTTAACAAGCTTCAGTACCATATAGGGAGAAACAAACCTACTTTGACACCATGCATATAGAAACCTCAATATCAAGACTAACACATCCTCTTAGTGGAATAGCTCCAAAACATGTTTGACATATTCCCTCTAGTTGGGTTATCCTAAGTACATATTTACCACTATTTAAACACATCACACTCAGAGGATATACCAAAATTATTTGACACATCCCACCGGCTGGAAAAGCCCGAGTACTTACTGACCAGTGTCTAACACATTCCACTCAAGTGAATACTCCTAAACATAATTAAGTCTCATATATCATCCAACATGTGTCACATCACACATGTCATAAAATTATGACCAAACATGTTTCACACCTCACATGTCATCCAATTTCAACCAAAACATGTTTGACATATCACATGTCAACTATATAGGTCAATCTTAGATGATTAATTGCAGGAAAAAAATTAATAGCATATACAATACTAATACACTTGACTAAAAAATATCATGTCCATGTAATAGTCACATAATCATTACATTCCATATGAAAGCCACACAATCACAAGTTAAGATAATACACACACACCTCATGTGATCAAGAATAAAACATTAGTCTCACAGGATATGCGTGCATGCTGAACAATCATGAAAATAATACTTATGAAACATGAAAATAAGTTAAATACTTTTGTCTTTGGGTACAATGGTGATTGATGACCTGGGTTGACATCTCAATTTAAATACACCACTTAATCATCACTACCTTTGGAAAAAATATATTTAAAATTATACTCATTGATAAGAACCCAACAGCATTAAAGACGCATCAATCCAATCAATAACAAATGAGATATATAAAAGATATGTTTGTAAAAATAATAAAACAAATTAAAAATTAAAACAAATAATAGAGAGAGGGAGGAGATAGATAGGGTGGAGAGAGAGAGAGAGGCATGATAGAATTCTCATGTACATTTTTCCTTAGGCGCTTACCCATTTCCACCATTATATATTTTTAAGAAAAATCCTAAATTAATATTTATCTCAATACTTAGGCTTTAAACTCATGGCACTTTAAGTTCCCACAAACTAATTTTCACAATAATACTTTTATTTGAATTTATCATCTTAAAATCACAATATTTAAATTGTTATATTTATTAAATTATGAAGGTGGCAACTTTGGCATCATTTAAAATAAAATAATATAAGTGTCATAATCACTATTATAAGACTCCAAACGGTTATATATTAGGTCATTGGATGATTAAGGTGTGGATATACATTAAAAATAAGTTTTGGTCAGGTCTGTGGGCCTTTTAATGGGTATTATTATTTCAATAATAACTATATTACTGAGTTTTTCACTTAATAAATAATTTCGGCATCATTAATGTATCACCATTAATGACAATCATTTAATCCCTAAAAATTATAAATAAATTATAATAATGTAGATAATTTTATTATCTTTCTGGAGACTATTCATGTTCGAAGTTTTATGATGTTTATCACTAAATTAAAATTATTATACTTATAAGATTTAAGAGAGTGACTTGTTGTCACTTTCTTTGGTTTTAATAATAATTAAATTATTTTCATGGTCAAAAGTCCATAAAATGAATCTAATCCGACCCTTAGGTGATATGGATCGACCTTTAGTCATCTAATGGAATTTTGGAATGTGTTAGGGTAATTTTATAATATTATATTTACCCTTAATTACCTGATTTACCTTTAACTATGGTAAATAAAATTTACCGTAGTTACTATTCATAATTCCCAAAAATAAAAAGTAGCCTATTAACATAATTTGGACCCAATGATTCCAAATATGGAATAAATTTTTTCAAATTCAATACATAGAAGTTGTAGAAATTAAATTAAAATTAATCCTGTTGTCGAATGAAAACGTGTTTTTGATTAAAACATTGCAAAAGACTGAATTGATTTAACCTACGAATTCAATATAAAATCAATGCTAATTACATACATTATATTAAATCATAAAAATATATTCTATTTATAATTTAAAACCCTTAAATATTATAAATATCCACATAAGTTATTACGATGAAAAAATTTCTTTTTAACTAAAATATAGCGTGTTTTTACTATTCATTAAAATATGAAAGTTATCAGAATAATATGAAAAATTTATCCAAGGTAAAATTTTATATCCTGATTCCAAATAATAATTTTATTTTGTAAAATTTAAATTATAAACTTGTCAAAAACTATATTTAAAGTGGGTGCGCCCTCAAAAGGTGTTAAAACTGTATTTTTTTAAAAATACTCATTTTACCTGAAATATTTATTTTGTTCTTATACCATGTTCTAGAAAATGAGTAAGAAGGATAATAATTTTATAAAATTCAAAATTTAGTTAATACTATTCATAACGTCTAGTTCATAATAATATTATAATAATATATCACTGTTTAGTAAAACTCGGTATTGCATACAACACACCCTATCGAGGAAGGTCGTGATTGCATGTAATGCAAGCCAAGTCAGGGTAACGTGTAGTGCACGACTCCTTTGTTACTGAGTATAAAAAAATACATTGAAAAAATATATATATACTCAATGTTTTGTAGAATAACTACTATCAAACAAACATGAAATTGTGTGTAACACAATCGAGGATTAGTGTTGTGTATACTGCAAGCTAGTACGGTGTTGCGTATAGTGCAAGATAATCTTGGTGTATCATACAACAGAAGATATGAAAGAAATTAAAAATAATATATCTTATAAAATATCGGGTTATTACATTCTACCCCCCTTAAAATGAATTTCGCCCTCGAAATTCGTCGGGGTTATAAATGGTTTTCTACTTGAAAGTTTCTTTAATTGAAACCCACATCGTAAAATGGAATACCAAAACATATCTTTAGAAACTAAAGTATGAAACGTAACAGTTACCCAAATAATCTAATCACTGGGTTTCCACATAAGACAACATAGGTGAAAATATGGATATGGAAGAGAAATATATACATCATGTTCTGATAGAGAGTGGTAGAGAACATGGCTATGAAAAATCCAACAATCACAAATCCATAGATTTGCGATGATCTAAGGTACCATCTGATTCGTCAGTTATAAGGTCACTAAGACAAAAAAAAATTCAAGATCAATTCCCTAAAGTTGATGAATTAAATGAAATACTTACATGATTTTGGTACAATCTAACTGTTGTTCGTGAATTGAACAATTTCCACTTCATCCCTTAATGAAATGAAGTTGAATTTTTTATTCGTGATGTGTTAGCAGATCATGTGATAGAATGATGGGTCATTCCATCTGTTTCAAACAAAAGGTTAGAAACAGTTATAAGTCCATCATATGGTTATATTAATCATATATGGTTACAAAAATGAACTTATACTTCATATATTATACTGCTTAATAAGATAAAACTAGTTTCTACTAACCAGGGATGTCATGTAGGCTAGTGGTAGGCGATAAAGGCCAGTCGAACTTCGGTTGTGGGTTCGATTCCCATAGCCTTGTCCGACGCGATTAGTTGTCGCCCGTCCTGCAGGTTGTCCATTTTCTAAAACTACATTCCTATAACATCCCATCAATAATATCGAAAAAAAGTTTTATCCTTAATCAATACTAACTTATGTCCAACATAATCCATTTCAATATTTAGGCTTATCTAAAATACTTCGGTCCAAGCTCATAGTATAAAAAAAATGATTGGTTGAAATATCACATAACAATCACGTGAATTCCATCATTTATCCCCAATATATCATAAGATATATCTTGTTGGTAAAATTACAAACATGTGAATACATTAATCATGTATTCTCTTGAAGAACGAATACCCATTGAACCGTAGTGAAAACATGAATGTTGTCAAAAGATAACTCTTTCCACATACCAAAATCCCAAAATTTCTATATAATCAAACCATAATATCACTTAGTCCTTATATCAGTCATGAGCTCATTAATACAATCAAACATCTCATTATCTTATTATCACTTCATTATGCGCATATCGTCTACTTTCTGAAAATATATAAATAACCTTCCATGGTTACCAGTACCATTCAACATATACTTTCATATAATTTAGAAAAAACAATAGTGTAACAATCCTTAGATAATTATTTATTCCATAGTACCATACATTATTCTTTATAAACATACAATCATTCCACTAACTTCTTAAACCACTAGCTGAGCTTCATCATTTATTTCATCTCATATTTCATTTGTAGACTCTTCATCATCATCCAAATGAATAATACCCATATAACCATGCTTATTCTCTTCATGAGATTTTCCCTTAGGGAATTGGTTTGCATAATGCCCATACATTGCACATTTTATTGATGTCGTAGCAATACCATTATACTTGTCCATGGTGTTAACTGAACCTTTTCCTTTTCACTTACTGGCTTTGTGTACTTCTTTTCCACACCCAAAGCATCTTCCAGTTCCTTTGAAACAGTCTCCCTGATGCCTCTTCCCACATGATTTACATGAGGGAAATTGAACTTTCTTTCCTCTATGATCATCATGAAACTCTATCTTTTCTTATTATCTGAGTCGGGAAACTTACCAAAGTTGATATTATTGATCATATTATGAGATTTCTGATTAGGAATAATAATGATGATTGGACTTCCAAATCCTGTTTCATTTGGTTGGTTCTTATGAATATCATTCCATTGTCTGTCATATCCTCCATTATCATGAATCTTCCTATTTCCTGCCATTTTCTAAAACCCAAAAAGAATAGTGTGAGAGGAAAAAATCATGTTAGGAAAAACAACATAGTAAAGGGGGAGTACCCTCAACATCTATCAGCTTAGGTTAAATTCTAAGATCGTTAGCGCAATTCTAGAACTATAACCCTAACGTATACTTAACCTTAGGGAAATCCTTAGATATACCTTAGACATATCTCTAGGGATCTCACTAAAGTTCTTGCATCCTAGTTTCCAAAGGTTGACTGAACCTTTCCTCTGATACCAACTGTAGAGACCCAAATCTTGATGTAAATGGATAATACATTTCTTTTGCGGAATACTTAATACATAACAGAAACATACACACAAGGACCCTAATAGTTTAGTGTCTTTGGAAACTTGGAACGTTATCTTATAATAGTGGTGAAAGATCCTCAACATCTCCCTTAAAGATCTTCACCTTTTTTTCTTACCTAAAACCTTTCTTTATATCTTGGGGAAAAGAAAACATAAAAAAGGGTGAGCTCAAATTCTCATTAAGGGTAATCATGGATAAAATAAAACATACCATATACATTTGAACTTAAAAACATGAACATAATTTTTAAACATCAAATGCTTGAGCAATGACATAAAACATGGAAGTACGTAAGGCATAGATCATAAAGAAACATTAAGCATGATAAAATAGAGTGGGAATAAAACATGTAATTGTGGAAACCATTAAGTTCATGATATGATTTTCATATTAGCCAAGGCATTGCTTCCAAGACCATCTTAGTGGACAAAGTCCCTTTCTGAATCGAGTTCACTCCTGGTTCCAGTCCTATATTACTGAACTAGTTTAACTTGCCGTTACAGCCATGTCTATCTCATGAGATATAAATCTTTACCCAATGCATTGAAGGTAGATATAGGTCCTACCCATCTCATAATGATACCATTCTTATGTGTTCCACAAAATCATTAACCATACATCATAGCATAACCAATGTAATAAAAATGGGAATCTTAAACATCATGATATCATAATACAATTAATATAAGATAAAGGAATTCATGAAAATAATTCCATCACAACATAGTCAAATCAATGTAATAATAGGGATAGAAACAGAACCCAATATTATCTTAGATGGAAAATAATTTTGATAAAACACTTGAACTCCATTATTGAGTAAAATATCCTTTCTACTTCAAAAACAATTTTCCTTTCTTAACATGTCATAGAATTTTAAACTAAAATAATTTGATTAAAAATAAACTTGTAAAGGATAATTCTGGGGAATAATGTTTTAAAAATACATTCATGCCGTATAAGTTAAAAAAACATTCTTCTCGTACTTTTACCAGAAAAGTCAAAATGTACCTCGTAATGTAAAAAAAGAATGATTCCTTACATACCATGTATTAAAGGTCAAAATGGGTAAATAAGACATTAAACATACATAAAAACCACTTTTATAAAACATGGACATGGATGATAACAATAACCCCAGTAAATATTTACGTATAAGAAATCTCGGATAAAAAATGAGATTTGCAAAATTATCCTTTACCTTAGGTCCGATATGCTTCGTATGTATCCAAAGCCCCTGTATAATGATTTAAATAATGTTATTGACTTATTATATAATCATATTCATTGTTACTATGTCATATACGGTTCACTTATGACTTTATATTACCTGTTCTTTTGTAATTTCCAGGTTAAAGAGCGTTTTGGGTAAAATCGTTTCATTTGTCGTCTGTGTTTTGACTTGTAATTATTCATATGAAGACATAGATCATGGTTACATAATTTCAGAATATAAAACATGATATATATATATAATATATATTCATAATACACATATTAATATAATAGATCGATAAATGGAATGAAATACACCGTTCATGGAGAAGGTAGGCCGTATGTACGCATGAACGCTATTTTAGTTTCCTTATTTAGTTGAATGGAATTAAGTAGATGAAATAAATATACATAAATACAGTAGCTTTATAATGTCATATATTTCATTATTATTGCCTATATATACTTTATAATCATTCTTAAATGGTTAACATGGATAATGAATCTCATCGCGTCGTGGAGAGGGTAGTCCGTACGTACGCACGAGCGATGATATCATTTCCATAATTATTGAATTGAATTGGAGTGGATGATACAATATATCAGAATCAGTATAATTTTATAATAACTATGTATAGTTATTCTTTACACCATTATACAAATCCAAGTAAGGTGGTGTTGGAAAAACAGATTACACCACGGCGTGGAGACGGTATTCCGTACGTACGCGCGCACGGTGATTTCGTTTTCCATAGGATGGATAGATGGTGAAATAGGGTTGTTTCATACTTATAATAAAATATCAGTATATGAGTGATACTGATGTTATTACTTCATAATGTAACAACTAAATAAGAAGAAGTAGAAGAACAAATATATATGAAAGAATTGGTAATGGACATTACCTCTTCTTTGAAGTGCCTCTTTGAGACCGCCTTTTAGGGCACTAAACTCGGTCTTTGAAGAATACCAGGACCTCTGGTATGTTCATAGGGAAGTGTAGAAGAAAATTTGTTAGGGGTTGGCCGAGATTGAAGGCTCAAATTGGTGTGAGGAAGAGAGGGAGGGGGTGCCCTTTTATAAGGGAGGGGAGGGGAACCTTTGGAAATCTTATAAATATTAATTTATAATAAATCTAACCCCACTTAAAAACCTCCAAAAATGACTCATATTTGAATATTAGATGATATAGGGTTGTAATATAATCAACCAATAAAATTTATACATGTTAGGAAATTATTTTAAACATTATCACCTTGATTTATCCTTACTTAATCAATTTAATTTTATTTGTGGTAATAACATTCTAAATTTTAAATTATAACAAATAATTACTTATTTGTTGTGAGTTATCTATAATTTAATACTTTATAACATTTTAGACCATATAAATTTAAATTTATAATTTTTATATATCTTTGTGATTTTTAAACTATTTTATAATATGTTATTTTTATAAAATAACAATAGTGAAAATTTTGACACTATTCATTTATTTGAATTTAAATAAAATATATACAGAAAATATGTTCGAAATAAAAGCTTTAATAGATTCATAAAAGGAAATATGTATCTATAAAATTATTTTAGAACATTAAATAGTTTATATAATATTTATTTTATTATTTTTAAAATCATTTATTTGGTTTATCTCTTAATAAAATAATTACTACAAAATTTTTGAATAATTATTTTATATAATTATTTGTTGCATAAAAATTACAAATAAAATCATATAATGAAGATAAATATATTACCTTTCACAATAATAATTTTACATGAATTTATCATCTTAAAATCACAAAAGTTAAATTTTTATATTTATTAAATTATGACGGTGACAACTTTGGGATCATTTAAAATAAAATAATATAAGTGTCATAAGCACTTTTATAAGACTCCAAACGGTTATTTATTAGGTAGGTGGATGCTTAAGGTGTATATGTACACTACCAATAATTTTTGATCAGGTTAGTGGGCCTTTTAATGGGTATTATTATTTCAATAAAAACTATATTACTGATTATTTCAATTAATAAATAATTTATGCATCATTAATGTATCACCATTAATGACAATTATTTAATCCCTAAAAATTCTAAATAAATTATCATGATGTATATCATTTTGTTATATTTCTGGAGACTATTCATGTTTGAAGTTTTATGGTGTTTATCACTAAATTAAAATTATTATACTTATAAGATTTAAGAGAGTGACATGTTGCCACTTTCTTTGGTTTTAATAATAATTAAATTATTTTCATGGTCAAAAGACCATAAAATGAATCTAATCCGACCCCTAGGTTATATGGTTCTACTTTTAGTCATCCAATAGAATTTTGGAATGTGTTAGGGTAATTTTATAATATTATATTCACCCTTAATTACCTGATTTACCTTTATCTATGAAAAATAAAATTTACCGTAGTTACTATTTATAATTCACAAAAATAAAAAGTACCCTATTAACATAATTTGGACCCAATGATTCAAAATATAGAATCCATTTTTTCAAATTCAACACACAGAAGTTTCAGAAATTAAATTAAAATTAATCTCGTTGTCGAATGAAAACAGGTTTTTGATTAAAACATTGCAAAAGATTGAATTGATTTAACCCACGAATTCAATGTAAAATCAATGCTAATGACATAAATTATATTAAACGGTAAAAATATATTCTATTTATAATTTAAAACCATTCAATATTATAATTTATCCACATAAGTTATTACGATGAAAAAAGTTGTTTTTAACTAAAATATAGCGTGTTTTTACTATTCATTAAAATATGAAAGTTATCAGAATAATATGAAAATTTTATCCAACGTAAAATTTTATATCCTGATTCCAAATAATAATTTTATTTTGTAAAATTGAACTTATAAAAATGTCAAAAACTATATTTAATGTGGGTGCACCATCAAAAGGCGGCAAAACTGCATTTTTTAAAAAATACTTATTTTACCCGAAAAAATTATTTTGTTCTTATACCATGTTTTAGAAAATGTGTAAGATGAATAATAATGTTATAAAATTCAAAATTTAGTTAATAATATTCATAACGTCTAGTTCATAATAATATATCATTGTTTAGTAAAACTCAGTATTGTGTACAACACACACTATCGAGGAAGGTCGCGATTGGGTGTAATGCAAGCCAAGTCAGGTTTGCATGTAGTGCACGACTCCTTTGTGGATGCGTATAAAAAAATACATTTAATATATATATATATATATATATATATACTCAATGTTTCGTAGAATAACTACTATCAAACAAACATGAAATTGTGTGTAACACAATCCTGGATTAGTGTTGCATATACTGCAAGCTAATACGGTGTTGCGTATAGCGCAAGATAATCTTGGTGTATCATACAGTAGAATATATGAAAGAAATTAAAACGAATATATCTTATAAAATCTAGGGTTATTACAAAATGTGTGATCATAAAACTAAATAGGCAACCCCCAACAGTGCTCCATATAAAAATAATTGTATTTCTACATATATATATGTAATGAAATGAAGGTCATAAAGTAACACCTAAATATAAAATTCATAAAATTGGGTGTAAAATAATCTTCCAAGAAGTTCTGTTGTTTCCTATTTTAGTTAGTGATAGAAATTGGAAAATCACCCGAAATTATCTGATCATAAAAATAGGTATGAATGATGTGTCACCTATTAATAACTAAGGTTGTATGATGTATAGTAACATAATAAATAGATTTAAATATTTTTAAAAAGTAATATAGACATGGTGAATAACTTATCCCCATTATCTTAATCATGTAAAACTAGACATCATCATATTCAAAATTATATGAATGAAATATCATCTATAGTGAACAAGGTGCCACCAACAAATAAATAGTGAATGATTAATTATTAATTACCCTTCATATATTAAGGTATAACTAATAAACAAATTATTATTGTGGAATTAATAATAATAAAATAGTGATTTTGGTATCACAAACATTCCAACGTTGAATAAGGTATAACCGTCAACCAAATGGGGAATGTGGTATCACTATAATTCCATGGTAAACAATGTATCACCAAAAATACAATGGTGAAAAAATTAGTATCATTAAACTAAAGTAAAATTATGTATTTTAATTATAAAATTAGATTAATGAGTAATACAAAATGAGTAATTAATTTAATGAGATTTCACCTCTTATGAATGGGGAAATATCGACAGTCAAATCTGTTTTTTGTAAACGTTGTCACCAATACTTAAGATAATGATGAAAATGTCATCCCCACTATCGATTAAATAATGGTGAATGGTTTTTACTATCCATCACTATATTAGGTTATCAAAATTTCATAGCCATATTCATTCTATTGATAAATTTTGTTTAAAAACACTCTTGTATCATTTGATAACATCCTCATACTGATGATAACCTATATATTTTAGAACCTCTAAAAACATAGAAATAATAGGAATTCCCTCAATATATCTCTCAGGTTTTTCATCATATAAAACTTAAAAAATGGTCTGGATAACTACATTCAATTAAATAGGAAATATACTTCATGAATTTTATTGGATAATTATATTTCATCACACCTCATGGGAAGAAACTCCTTATATAAGAGAGTCATATCCACAAAAAAATCCCTCTAACCACAATATATGTTCCAAATGGATCAATATACTCAAAATTTATTGGGCATCCCTAGCTCAACTTTTTATTATTATCCACAAAACCTAGCCCATTCTAAAAAGCTATGCTTATAGTGATGTTGTCGACACGTCATGTGAAAACACAAGATACACTTCCCTTGGTATGTCAACAATCATAGTACCAAAATTATAACAATGGTCTAAACCATTGGATCAACCCCATATACAAATCCCCAGTCACCCAATATCATAGAAAAATAATTCCCACCACTATCCCCAAACGTAATCTATCCCCACCGCATATCGGTCAACGACGATCAACTTACTAGGTTACCAAAAATGGGATTCCTTATGTAATCCATATATTCCACTAAATACAATTAAAGATAGAAACTAATAAAACCCATATGTTACCCCTCATTATAAAACCCACAACCGATATGGTTTCTATGAATAAAATTAGATGTATCACCCATATCGCAACACCTTATGTGGACATGCCATTTTAAAATATAGGACACTCTATCCATGATATTGTAATATATCAAAATAATTAGTTTTTATTGATTGTATAAATAATAGGGTTGTAATTAGGCCTTATTGAATAATAATTTAAGGGATAGGATATTATTTATAAATAAGATAAATACAGTTAAAAAACAGTATGGTTTTAACAATAATTTAAAAAAACAATGTAACTTGAATCTAGAATAGTGGCCTGAAAATTAAATTTTATTACGAAATAAATGTGGGTAAAATATCATCTGTACATTTTCATACCACTTATAATGTTTTTTTTCTTATATATTTATTAGGGTTATTATTATTCTTTCATTAAGGGTTACTAAGACCATATTTATCCTAAAAGCCTAAAAAACAATGCACATAAATACGAAACATGAAATATTATTCATGTAGTCAAGGTCCAAAAATAATTAACTATAAATAATATTACAAATAACATTAAAATCCCATGAATAAAAGTTATTAATTTGTTTTACAATTTGAACGACAGAAATCACAAGATCAAAAAATCAAAACCATCAATTAAAGATAATTATATTATATCATCACAAATTGAAGATATAAAATAAAAACTATATGAATATTAAATTTTTTAAAATTGTATTAGTCTCAAAATATACTAAACAAGTAGAAAATTAGTGTATCTAGACACGCATTCCATATATTTTTCTCCCTCACAATGATCCCCCTATTTTTAGCTCACCATTATGTGGTATAAGATGCTTGGGTGAATCCTCATCTTTTATAGTGATGATAATTAACCTTATAATATCTAAAAAGATAGTTTATCCAAATTTCAAAATATATAAAAATGAAATACCTAATGTGGAAATTTATGGGATATGTGGAATGATATTTATGGAATTATGTTTTTCAAAAAATAACATGGATCATTGTATTGTGTGAAAAAATCTATTTAAAACATCTTTTTTATCTTCCAAAAACATTTTATTAAAATTAGATATCAAGAATTTTAGATATATAAAAACTATTAAGGTGACCTCTTGACTATGAACAAGAATGATACCCACCATTTATTCAATCTATTAGGCTGTTAAATTTAGGAATTGGGATTAAATAACATTTTCATATTTTACACCACTTATTTTTTATTTTACCAAAATAATTTATAAAAATTAAATAGATAAATTATGTTTAATATTGGTTTTAGTCCACATGTGTTCTTTTGTTTTTCCAAAGTTTAGATTATTTCAATTAAATTTCATCATGGGCTCCCCAAATAATATTCACCTATAATGATATCATCAAATAAAGTAAAATTTCCATTTTTAGTAGTATTTTATATTTATTAGTAAATACATTTGATAAGTCATATTGAACATTATATTGAAAATTTATACCTGAAATTCTTTAAAATCATCCCTATATGTGTTGAATCAAATAGTGTACCCCAATATAATAGCATCACCTAATATAAAATTTTTCACTCTTATGAAAACACACATTTAATTAATTAATAATAACGACTTAAATATATAAATGAAAATATTCCAAAATACATGATGATGTGAAATAAAATGTATATTAAATTCATAGAGTAATATGATCAATAAAAACAATTACTCCGTGGATTCCATCTTAGTTTACATTGAAATAAGTGACATTAATTTTATCAGAAAAAAATTCATTGAGGTTCTTGATAATAATCATACTAATATAATTAATTAGTCAACTATACCATTAAATCATTATGTGTATGTAATAACCATGAAATTCTCTCATTTCCCCAATCCATTTATTAAATATATTTCAATTTCAATTATTTTATCTTATGCAATTCGTTTCCATTGATCATGTTCTAACCCATTTGTAATAAAATTTCAATAACCACTTACATAAAAATTTGATTAAGTTATTTTTTTTGGTTTAATCTTATATGAAATGTTGTATTGTTTTTAATATATATATTTTTATATTGTTTATTTTTTTAAATGGTTTTCTTAAACAATAACATTTGTTATTAACTATAGTTTAATCCCATTTGAGTATAAAATTGATCGGATAAGAAGTGAACACATGAAAAAACCCATTATTGTAAGGAAAATAAGTAAATATGACTTTAAATTATCATATATTATATATTAAAGTTTAAAATTTAATGATTATGTGTAGTTATGTGGGGGTATATTTAATGGTAAAATTTAACTATGAAAACACATCGATCGTATAAACAAATAATTGGATTCATGAAGATTCAACTAAATATGTCATTCAAAAATTACTAATTTTTAAAAGTCACCCATTAATATAAAATCCATTATAATACTCACATTCTATAAGTGAAATAAATTTTACTTAAATGTTATGATATTATAAAATTATATAAAAATTAGGAATTTTTAATATCTTATGTGATGATATTAATGTTTACTATGGGTATTCTATAATAAATATGCGAAAAAATGGTGAATTAGAAAAATAAAAGAAATCCAAAAGTAACATTTATAAATTCAAAAACAGATAAAAATAATGAAATCATAAATCACAAAATTACAATTGAAAAATTCAAAAAATAATATAATTGATGAATGTGGAAAGAAAGAAGAAATTATACAATAAAATTATTATTAACTCGCGAGTGAATCCACCCCCACACATAGAATATAAAGAGACCCAATTATTATGAAAATTAATAAACATATGATAATGAAGGATATAACTAAGTGGGTTTCATAGATATAGGGTTTCTAGCCACAATAGTTCGTCTAATGGGGACCCTATAAGGGATTCATGGAAGAAATTTAGTTGTTTCTTATTGATGGTTAATTTATAGTGGGTTTCATCATTTTTATCGCATACCAACAAAAATAGATAATTTTAAATGACTTTGTAAGATCCAAACCAACCAGAATGAATCTTACCAAATATTAAATTAAGCATTTCATTTTATAATGGTACTTTCTCCCCAATGTTGATCTGATGATTATGCATGAGGAATTTTTTATTATTTTTTGTTCATTCCATATCAATTCATGTGTCTCCATATTCCTATCATCGTATTTTCTCTAACACTATAATCTATAATTTTCCATGAAAACCTCCATATTAAATACTATAATTACTTAGTTATATAGAAATATAGGACTGGTTCTCTATCTCAATGGGTAAGTGATAAGTCTTTACAAAAACACTAATAAGGTGACTTGATAATTTAGGTTTTTAATGATTCATGATAGACCCAAAAATCATCAATATGTATAGAACTCCAAGTTTATCTATTGTGTTTCACTATTTATTCAAGGAATTATTTTACGTAGATTTTAGAAACTAGGTATTTCACACTATATTAGGGATCATAATATATAAAAACTTGTTTGTGGTTCGCTTAAAAAAATTAACCCATTTTTAAGGTAATTAGTGTATTTGGTGCTAAGGATAATCCTAATACATCCAAACCTACTAATGAAATGGGTTCAAAAAAATACCACAAATACATTACATTGATCAGTACTTATTGCCTATGTTTTTTTCCATTTTTCTATATAATACGCCATATATAGAATGTATGTTTCATCAAATTAATTAATCAATGATCCCATAATGTTTGTACCTAAATATAAAATATGTCATAAGGTGTGATAATTAATCAATTTCAAGTATTTATTAGGGAAATATATATATATATGAATGGATATATATAGATATAAATATATCTATCCCATTTATTTCTTGTATTACACAATACATCCATATATGTGGGGAATTTATAATTTTTCCCCATTTAAGGAGTCCAAATGTGTTATGGAATTCAAATTTGTCCCACGAAATGGGATTTATACATATTTCTATAAAGGGAATAAAACCCCATATAGTTCAGCATAATATATTATGGAACTTCATATTCTTTAATTTCATTTTACAAGGAAAAATGTCAATCATTTTATGGTTAGGTTACCATAACCAAGTGGGTTCATTTTTAGTTCATGTAACCTTATAAAAGTTTCCTTATAGTGTATGATCATATGGTAAGGATCTATTCTAATATTTTAAAGTCATGAAAAATTAATTAATAGGAAAATTATTTTAGAAATGGTTTGTTTTGTGAAAATTCATGACAGGCCCTTCCATGTTTACTCCTGAAAAAGAACATGTTCAATTCACAAATAGGGGCTTGTACAATCAAAAAAAGTCATTTTTTATTCACTCCTAATTTATTATTATCTATATGTGGGGATGGATAACTGAAAACTTGGAGGATGGGAAGTAGTGGTATAAATTTTATTAGAAGAATATATTGTAATATAGTTTATATTTTATTCTCATTAATTATATACAAGGATGTTGATTGAGTGTATGGGAGATATAAATTCAAGTTTAAAGCATCCATGATAACTGTCTTGATTTAAGAAAGGATCCATTGGTTACCCATAAAAGGGTTTCATCATTATCAATGGAAGATATGGATAACTATATTTCAAGGATCCTACCCATCAGGGATTACAAAAAACATATATTATCCTAATCAATAACATACATAATCGGAATTTGGAATATTAGTATGCAAAATGACACATTCCTATATATCGAGAGGGCATGGGGGAGGTTTTTATAGGGGATTTGAAATGATTTTCACAGAATGAACCAATGTATGCAAGTTTATATAAGGCATTATTTTCATGATAGAGGCTTGGATACCCATTGAAGGTATTTTTATGAAATTGGTTGTCCTTAGTTGAATATTTGGTGAAGATAAACTATTCTGAAATGTGAACCACATAATTTGATATTCCGTTAATTTTTATAATATTGAGCTTAGGTTATTAGATATACATCACAAAAGGTTTGGTATTTTTATATGAGTACCTTCTTAATTTTTAAATGTTATTGGTTTTTGTAGAATTTGATCCATATTTAATATGTTCTATACAATCCTATAATGATCTTACACATAGATGATAAGTTTTTGAAAATATTACATAGAGGGTCCATTTGATTATTTTAAATGGATTTTTAGAGTACCCATATGAGTTCATCATCAAAGACTATATTTTAAAAATCTAGTCTCATAATAATTTATTTAATCACCCATAAATTATCTGAGTTTGAACTGAAAAAAAAAATTGTCATGTGTCCTTAAGGGACCATAAATAATTTATAATTTATTGAATACAATAACACATTGACTGTATAATTCAAATGCAGCTATATGGAGTATCCCATTCTATATTATCCATATTTTGATCCACCATATATAAAATAAGTGGAAATTAAATCACATTCTAAAGCCTCAATATTCAATTAATCATATAAAATAATTGTAATTGTATAAGATCTCACAATCTTCATCTTGGTATACTATTATATTGAAAAATTATTTTTCAATATATAACATTTTCATATCCCTTTAATTTCATTGAATTTTTTATTATTCATTTAGTATAAACTTAAATCATTTTCCTAAATCCAATCCAATATTTTTCTTCAAATCAAGTTATAATTATTAGTTAATTTTTCAAGTGTAAAAAAACTCCCCATCATAATTGGATTTGTTTATAAACAAATGATCCAATCTAGGGGAAAGAATAGGTTTTTTTATATAACTTTATTACTTCATTCATAATTGGAATATAAAAGTTCATAAATTCATCAATATAACGTAAAAAAAGTAAGACCAAAATTGTATCCATAATTCCCCAATCATCTAAACAAAATCTGCCTAGGGTTCTATATGACCTCAGGCAGACCTTCTCAGCCCTGGAGGCTGGTAAAAATTATAGGGGTTAAATAAAATACATTTGGTAGTATATTTTTTCATATTAATATATAATAAAGAGCATAAAAATTTTATTGATAATATATATTGTCTTATGGGGTAAATAAATGAATATACCAATGGTGAGTTTCCCATATTGGACTACCTTCCCATCGAACTATAGGAATATTAAAAGTTGAAAGGTCTATTAAAAATAATTATCACATAAAATACTGGTATAGTCTTTTTAAAAAAAAAATTGACTGAATATAAAAACCCCCATTATTATTAAAAAAATAAAACCCAAACATAATCTAAGGATGCATGGTGAGAGTTCCTATTTTTGGATGATCCTTTGAATGAGCTATGTATTTCCCCAACATTTTTGATTTGCACATCCCCTGAGGACTATGTGAGACTCCAACCATGACCTAAACATTAGTTATATCTGTTGAAAATAGTGCAAGAAATGTTTTTCAACTAATGTGTTACCCTAAATGAAGTAGATGAGATACATATCCATCATAGGATTCATGAAGGGTACGAGTGTATAAAAAATCAGTAAGTACCTAAAATTAGTAGTGAATAAATTGGTATATGCCTATATAGAACTTTTAATCTTCATAATTACATGGAAAAAATATATTATCATATCATAAACAAAAAATGATTTTCAAAGATAATATACATGTGGAAAATGTAGAAACAAATGTATATAGTAAGAAACTATTTATATTAGGTGGGCCCATACCTAAACTCACATACTTTGCAAATTCTTAGTATTGATGTTAGTCCAGAGATATGTGTATATTAAAACCTATCATATCCAGTATTTGTTTCACACCCTATTAAGAATAATCTTTTATATATACCCTTTTTTTATTTTTTTTTTATTTTGGGTCACACATAAGTTGGGAGAAGGTTTTTAGGACGTTTATGGAAGTAGGAGGACACTAGATAGTCGATGCTTCCTGGAGGAATACCTGTATTTATTTATGATTCCTTTGATAGACATTATAGGTCCTTTAGGTTTTTTATTATATATATAACATCTCTAAAAGATAAATTGTTAAAATCATAAATGTTACTACCTATTTCTACATAGTGCAACTTCCTTTTTGGGAGTATTCCTGATTAGAATTCCATAGTTAAGTGTTCTTTTCCTGTAGTAGTGGTTAGGATGGGTGACCTCGTGATCAGACTCATGTGTTGTGTTTGAGTGGGGTTAAATAACAATATGAAGAAAATATGTTGTTTATTTGGGATATTCATTAGTCTAAGGATCTATTTTGGAATGTGTATGGGCATGAGGTAAGGAAAAACGTGTATGTGGGTAAACTGGTAGTGTTTGGTGTTCAAGGAATCAACATAAATGTTAATGTGGGATGTTTTTGATATTAGTGGTTCCCAGTTTTTACAGTTGTATTAGAGGGTTACCCATCCAAAAGTGTTGTGGAATTGCCTGGGTTAAACTATAGGGTTTACAATGGGAATGTTGTTCTCTAAACTGGGATGGTGTTTATACCCCCCCAGAAAGATATGGCGTTAAAATTATAAATGTTACTAACCATGTAAACAAGGTGTACCATTATCTATAGGAAGATATCTTATTGGAACTCCGTTGTTAACCTTGATTGGAATAGATTACTGATAAATATGGGTGACCTCCTGGGAATTTTTCCATGGTGTGTGTGAGTAAGGAGAAAGCACACATGAAAGATCATGTGTTGGCCTATGGGGACAGTCATTAGTCTGGTGATTCATTTGGCTATGTGTGTAGTCTGCAGGTAGGGGACCATGTGTCTATGGGGAAACTGTTGTTTCTTGGAGGGCCAAGGCCTGACATCCATGTTAAGGTGGGGTGTCTGTTCTATTAGTTGGGACCTATTTTTACATAAAAATATGCATAATTTATTAACAAATAGGGTTTTTATTATCATTAAAAATTTAACATAATACGAGTATCCCACTATAATGAATTCTCTTACCCTAGAAGTATCTATAGAATACTTATTCAATAAACTCAGGACACTGAGATCAGACATCAGACTCATGAACCCACATCTCTGAGGCATCGTCTCCCAAGAAAACTATAGGCACAATGAAATTTCCATTTTTGGTGTGAGTAGAAGACTCAGTATGACATCACCAATAGATCTTAACATCAGTTCAGATATTTTTCAAGTATATGAAATTGACATAAGTAGTATGTATATATATATATATATACTATATATCACACAAGTACAAAATACATGTTGAGACCTTAGGGACAGGTTTAACAAGCTTCAGTACCATATAGGGAGAAACAAACCTGCTTTGACACCATGCATATAGAAACATCAACAACAAGACTAACACATCCTCTTAGTGGAATAGCTCCAAAACATGTTTGACATATTCCCTCTAGTTGGGTTATCCTAAGTACATATTTACCACTATTTAAACACATTACACTCAGAGGATATCCCAAAATTATTTGACACATCCCACCGGATGGAATAGCCCAAGTACTTACTGACCAGTGTCTAACACATTCCACTCAAGTGAATACTCCTAAACATAATTAAGTCTCATATATCATCCAACATGTGTCACATAACACATGTCATACAATGATGAAAAAACATGTTTCACACCTCACATGTCATCCAATTTCAACCAAAACATATATCACATGTCAACTATATAGGTCAATCTTATATGATTAGTTGCAAGAGAAAAATTAATAGCATATACAATACTAATACACTTGAATGAAAAATATCATGTCCATGTAATAGTACCATAATCATTACATTCCATATGAAAGCCACACAATCACAAGTTAAGATCATACACACACACCTCATGTGATCAAGAATAAAACATTAGTCTCATAGGATATGCGTGCATGCTGAACAATCATGAAAATAATACTTATGAAACATGAAAATAAGTTAAATACTTTTGTCTTTGGGTACAATGGTTATTGATGACCTGGGTTGACATCTCAATTTTAATACACCACTGAATCCTCACTACCTTTAGAAAAAATATATTTAAAATTATACTCATTGATAAGAACCCAACAGCATTAAAGACACATCAATCCAATCAATAAAAAATGAGATATATAAAAGATATGTCTTTAAAAATAATAAAACAAATTAAAAATTAAAACAAATAATAGAGAGAGGGAGGAGAGAGATAGGGTGGAGAGAGAGAGAGAGGCATGATAGAATTCTCATGTACATTTTTCCTTAGGCGCCTCCCCATTTCCACCATTAAATATTTTTAAGAAAAATCCTAAATTTATATTTATCTCAATCCTTAGGCCTTACACTCATGGCACTTTAAGTTCCCGCAAACACATTTTCACAATAATAATTTTATTTGAATTTATCATCTTAAAATCACAATATTTAAATTCTTATATTTATTAAATTATGAAGGTGACAACTTTGGCATCATTTAAAATAAAATAATATAAGTGTCATAATCACTATTATAAGACTCCAAACGGTTATATATTAGGTCATTGGATGATTAAGGTGTAGATATACACTAAAAATAAGTTTTGGTCAGGTCTGTGGGCCTTTTAATGGGTATTATTATTTCAATAAAAACTATATTACTGATTTTTTCACTTAATAAATAATTTCTGCATCATTAATGTATCACCATTAATTACAATTATTTAATCCCGAAAAATTATAAATAAATTATCATGATGTAGATAATTTTATTATCTTTCTGTAGACTATTCATGTTCTAAGTTTTATGATGTTTATCACTAAATTAAAATTATTATACTTATAAGATTTAAGAGAGTGACATGTTGTCACTTTCTTTGGTTTTAATAATAATTAAATTATTTTCATGGTCAAAAGTCCATAAAATGAATCTAATCCGACCCTTAGGTGATATGGGTCGACTTTTAGTCATCCAATAGAATTTTGGTATTTGTTAGGGTAATTTTATAATATTATATTCACCCTTAATTACCCGATTTACCTTTAACTATGGTAAATAAAATTTACCGTAGTTACTATTCATAATTCCCAAAAATAAAAAGTAGCCTATTAATATAATTTGGACCCAATGATTCCAAATATGGAATCCATTTTTTCAAATTCAATATACAGAAGTTGCAGAAATTAAATTAAAATTAATCATGTTGCCGAATGAAAACGGGTTTTTGATTAAAACATTGCAAAAGATTGAATTGATTTAACCTACGAATTCAATGTAAAATCAATGCTAATGACATATATTATATTAAATTGTAAAAATATATTATATTTATACTTTAAAACCATTAAATATTATAATTTATCCACATAAGTTATTACGATGAAAAAAGTTCTTTTTAACTAAAATATAGCGTGTTTTTACTATTCATTAAAATATGAAAGTTATCAGAATAATATGAAAAATTTATCCAAGGTAAAATTTTATATCCTGATTCCAAAGAACAATTTTATTTTGTAAAATTGTACTTATAAACTTGTCAAAAACTAGATTTAAATTGGGTGCGCAATCAAAAGGCGGTGAAACTGCATTTTCTGAAAAATACTCATTTTACAGGAAAAATATATTTTGTTCTTATACCATGTTCTAGAAAATGAGTAAGATGAATAATAATGTTATAAAATCCAAATTTTAGTTAATACTATTCATAACGGCTAGTTCATAATAATATTATAATAATATATCATTGTTTATTAAAACTCGGTATTGTATACAACACACGCTATCGAGGAAGGTCGCGATTGCATGTAATGCAAGCCAAGTCAGGGTTGCGTGTAGTGCACGACTCCTTTGTTGCTGAGTATAAAAAAATTCATTGAATATATATATATATATATATACTCAATGTTTCGTAGAATAACTACTATCAAACAAACATGAAATTGTGTGTAACACAATCGAGGATTAGTGTTGTGTATACTGCAAGCTAGTACGGTGTTGCGTATAGCGTAAGATAATCTTGGTGTATCGTACAATAGAAGATATGAAAGAAATTAAAAAGAATATATCTTATAAAATATCAGGTTATTAAATTCTACCCCCCTTAAAATGAATTTCTCCCTCGAAATTCATCGAGGTTATAAATGGTTTTCTACTTGAAAGTTTCTTTAATTGAAACCCACATCGTAAAAAGGAATACCAAAACTTATCTTTATAAACTAAAGTATGAAACGTAAAAGTTACCCAAATAAACTAATCACTAGGTTTCCACATAGGATGACATAGGTGAAAATTTGGATATGGAAGAGAAATCTAACCATCATGTTCTGATAGAGAGTGGTAGAGAACATGGCTATGAAAAATCCAACAATCACAAATCCATAGATTTGTGATGATCTAAGGTACCATTTGATTCATCGGTTATAAGGTCACTAAGACAAAAAAAATCAAAATCATTTCCCTAAAGTTGATGAATTAAATGAAATACTTACATGATTTTTGTACAATCTAACTGTTGTTCGTGAATTGAACAATTTCCACTTCATCCCTTAATGAAATGAAGTTGAATTTGTTATTAGTGATGTGTTAGCAGATCATGTGATAGAATGATGGGTTATTCCATCTGTTTCAAGCAAAAGGTTAGAAAAAGTTATGATTCCATCATATGGTTAGATTAATCGTATATGGTTACAAAAATGAACTTATACTTCATATATTATACTGCTTAATAAGATAAAACTAGTTTCTACTAACCAGGGACGTCCTGTAGGCCAGTGGTAGGCGATAAAGGCCAGTCGCACTTCGGTTGTGGGTTCGATTCCCACAGCCTTGTCCGACGCAATTAGTTGTCGCCCGTCCTGTAGGTTGTCCTTTTTCTAAAACTACATTACTATAACATCCCATCAATAATATCGAAAAAAAGTTCTATCCTTAATCAATACTAACTTATGTCCAACATAATCTATTTTAATCTTTAGGCTTATCTAAAATACTTCGGTCCAAGCTCATAGTATAAAAAAATGATTTCTTGAAATATCACATAACAATCACGTGAATTCCATCATTTATCCCCAATAAATCATAATATATATCTTGTTGGTCAAATTACAAACATGTGAATACATTAATCATGTATTCTCTTAAAGAATGAATACCCATTGAACCTTAGTGAAAACATGAATACTGTCAAAAGTTAACTCTTTCCACATACCAAAATCCCAAAATTTCTATATAATCAAACCATAATATCACTTAGTCCTTATATCAGTCATGAGCTCATGAATACAATCAAACATCTCATTATCTTCTTATCCCTTAATTATGTGCATATCATCTACTTTCTGAAAATATAAGAATAAACTTCCATGGATTATGGTACCATTCAACATATTCTTTCATATACTTTAGGAAAAATAATAGTGTAACAATCCTTAGATGATTATTTATTCCATAGTAGCATACATTATTCTTTATAAACATACAATCATTCCACTAACTTCTTAAACCACTAGCTGAGATTCATCATTTATTTCATCTCATATTTCATTTGTAGTCTCTTCATCATCATCCAAATAAATACTACCCTTATGACCATGCTTATTCTTTTCATGATATTTTCCCTTAGGGAATTGGTTTCATAATGCACATACATTGCACATTTGAAATATCTAATCATTGTTGATGTCGTAGAAATACCATTATCCTTGTCCATGGTCTTAACTGAACCTTTTTCTTTGCACTTATTGTCTTTGTGTACTTATTTTCAACACCCAAAGAATCTTCCAGTTCCTTTGAAACAGTCTCCCTGATGCCTCTACCCACATGATTTACATGAGGGAAATTGAACTTTCTTTCCTCTATGATCATCATGAAACTCCATCTTTCTCTTATTATCTGACTCGGGAAACTTACCAAAGTTGAGATTATTGATCATATTATGATATTTCTTATTAGGCATAATAATTATGTTTGGACTTCCAAATCCTATTTCATTTGGTTGCTCATTGTGAATATCATTCCATTGTCTATCATATCCTCCATTATCGTGAATCTTCCTGTTTTCAGCCATTTTCTAAAACCCAAAAAGAATAGTGTGAGAGGAAAAAATCATGTTAGTAAAAACAACATAGTAAAGGTGGAGTACCCTCAATATATAACATCTTAGGTTAAATTCTAAGATCATTAGCACAATTCTAGGACTATAACCTATACATATACTTAACCTTAGGGACATCCTTAGATATACCTTAGACATATCTCTAGGGATCTCACTAAAGTTCTAGCATCCTAGTTTCCAAAGGTTGACTAAACCTTTCCTCTGATACCAACTGTAGAGACCCAAAGCTTGACGTACATGGACAGTACATTACTTTTTCGGAATACTTAATACATAACAAAAACATACACACAAGGACCGTAATAGTTTAGTGTCTTTGGAAACTTGGAACGTAATCTTCTAATCATGGTGAAAGATCCTCAACATCTCCCATAAAGATCTTCCCCTTTTTTTCTTACCTAAAACCATTCTTTATATCCTGGGGAAAAGAAAACATAAAAAGGGTGAGCTCAAATTCTCATTAAGGGTAAGCATGTATAAAATAAAACATACCATATACATTTGAACTTAAAAACATGAACATAATGTTTAAACATCAAAAGCTTGAGCAATGACATAAAACATGGAATTACGTAAGGCATAGATCATAAAGAAACATTAAGCATGATAAAATAGAATGGGAATAAAACATGTAATTTTGGAAAACATTGAGCACAAGATATAATTTCTATATTAGCCAAGGCATTTCTGCCAAGACCATCTTAGTGGACAAAGTCCCTTTCTGAATCGAGTTCAATCCTCGTTCCAGTCCTATATTACTGAACCAGTTTAACTTGCCATTACAACCATGTCTATCTCATGAGATATAAATCTTTACCCAATGCATTGAAAGTAGATATAGGTCCCACCCATCTCATAATGATACCATTCTTATGTGTGCCACAAAATCATTAACCATACATCATAGCATAACCCATGTAATAAAAATGGGAATCTTAAACATCATGACATCATAAAACAATTAATATAAGATAAAGGAATTCATGAAAATATTTCCATCACAACATAGTCAAATCAATGTAATAATAGGGATAGAAACAGAACCCTATATTATCTTAGATGGAAAATAATTTTGATAAAACACTTGAACTCCATTATTGAGGAAAATATCCTTTCTACTTCAAAAACAATTTTCCATTCTTAACATGTCATACAATTTTAAACTAAAAGAATTTGATTAAAAATAAACTTAAAAACTTGTAAAGGATGATTCTCGGGAATAATGTTTTAAAAATCCATTCATGCCGTACAAGTTAAAAAACATTCTTCCAGAACTTTTTCCAGAAAAGTCAAAAAGTACCTCATAACGTAAAAAAAGAATGATTCCTTACATACCATGTAGTAAAATTCAAAATGGGTAAATATGACATTAAAAATACATAAAAAGCACTTTTAGAAAACATGGACATGGATGATAACAATAACCCCAATAAATATTTACGTATAAGAAATCTCGGATAAAAAAATGAGATTTGAAAAATTATCCTTTACCTTAGGTCCGATATGCTTCGTACGTATCAAAAACCCCTGTATAATGATTTAAATAATGTTATTGACTTATTATAGAATCATATTCATTGTTACTATGTCATATATGGTTCACTTATGACTTTATATTACTTGTTCTTTTGTAAATTCCATGTTAAAGAGCATTTTGGGTAAAATAGTTTTATTTGTCGTCCGTGTTTTGACTTGTAATTATTCATATGATTACTTAGATCATGGTTACTTAATTTCAGAATATAAAACACGATTTATATATAATATATATTCATAATACACATATATATAATAGATCGATAAATGGAAAGAAATACACTGCTCATGGAGACAGTAGGTCGTATGTACGCGTGAACGCTATTTTCGTTTCCTTATTTAGTTGAATGGAATTAAGTAGAAGACATAAATATACATAAATACAGTAGATTTATAATTTCATATATTTCATTATTATTGCTTATATATACTTTATAATCATTCTTAAATGGTTAACATGGATAATGAATCCCATCGTGTCGTGGAGACGGTAGTCCGTACCTACGCACGAGCGATGATATCGTTTCCATAATTATTGAATTGAATTGGAGTAGTTGATACAATATATCAGAATCAGTATGATGTTATAATAACTATGTATAGTTATTCTTTACACCATTATACCCATCCAAGTAAGGTGGTGCAGGAAAAACAGATTACACCACGGCGTGGAGACGGTATTCCGTACGTACGCGCGCACGGTGATTTCGTTTACCATAGGACGGATAGATTGTGAAATAGGGTTGTTTCATACTTATAATAACATATCAGTATATGAGTGATACTTATGTTATTACTTAATAATGTAACAACTAAAGAAGAAGAAGTATAAGAACAAATATAGTTGAAAGAATCGGTAATGGACATTACCTCTTCTTTGAAGCGCCTCTTTGAGACCTCCTATTAGGGCACTAAACACAGTCTTTGAAGAAGACCAGGACCTCTAGTATGTTTCTAGAGAAGTGTAGAAGAGAATATGGCAGGGTTTGGCCGAGGTTGAAGGCTCCAATTGGTGTGAGGAAGAGAGGGAGGAGGTGCCCTTTTATAAGGGAGGGGAGGGGAACCTTTGGAAATCTTAAATATATTAATTTATAATAAATCTAACCCCACTTAAAAACCTCCAAAAATGACTCATATTAGAATATTAGATGATATAGGGTTGTAATCTAATCAACCAATAAAATTTATACATGTTAGGAAATTATTTTAAACATTATCAACATGATTTATCCTTACTTAATCAATTTAATTTTATTTGTGGTAATAACATTATAAATTTTAAATTATAACAAATAATTACTTATTTGTTGTGAATTATCTATAATTGGATACACTATAATCTTTTAGACCATATAAATTTAAATTTATAATTTTTATATATTTTTGTGATTTTTAAACAATTTTATAAGATGTTATTTTTATAAAATAACAATAGTGTCAATTTTGACACTATTCATTTATTTGAATTTAAATAAAATATATACAGAATATATGTTCGAAATAAAAGCTTTAATAGATTCATAAAAGGTAATATGTATCTAGAAAAATATTGGAGAACCTTAAATAGTTTATATAATATTTATTTTATTATTTTTAAAATCATTTATTTGGTTTATCTCTTAATAAAATAATTACTACAACATTTTTGAATAATTATTTAATATGCTTATTTGTTGCATAAAAATTACAAATAAAATCCTATAATAAATATAAATATATTACCTTTCACAATAATACTTTTACTCGAATTTATCATCTTAAAATCACAAAATTTAAATTTTTATATTTATTAAATTATGAAGGTGACAACTTTGGCATCATTTAAAATAAAATAATATAAGTGTCATAAGCACTTTTATAAGACTCCAAACGGTTATATATTAGGTAGGTGGATGATTAGGGTGTATATGTACAGTAACAATAAGTTTTGGTCAGGTTCGTGGGCCTTTTAATGGGTATTATGATTTCAATAAAAACTATATTACTGATTTTTTCAATTAGTAAATAATTTCTGCATCATTAATGTATCACCATTAATGACAATTATTTAATCCCAAAAAATAATAAATAAATTATCATGATGTAGATAATTTTATTATATTTCTGGAGACTATTCATGTTTGAAGTTTTATGATGTTTATCACTAAATTAAAATTATTGTACTTATAAGATTTAAGAGAGTGACATGTTGTCACTTTCTTTGGTTTTAATAATAATTAAATTATTTTCACGATCAAAAGTCCATAAAATGAATCTAATCTGACCCTTAGGTGATATGTGTCGACTTTTAGTCATCCAATAGAATTTTGGAATGTGTTAGGGTAATTTTATAATATTATATTCACCCTTAATTACCTGATTTACATTTAACTATGAAAAATAAAATTTACCGTAGTTACTATTCATAATTCCCAAAAATAAAAATTAGCCTATTAACATAATTTGGACCCAATGATTCCAAATATAGAATCCATTTTTTAAAATTCAATACACAGAAGTTTCAGAAATTAAATTAAAATTAATCCCATTGTCGAATGAAAACGGGTTTTTGATTAAAACATTGCAAAAGATTGAATTGATTTAACCTACGAATTCAATGTAAAATCAATGCTAATGACATAAATTATATTAAACGGTAAAAATATATTCTATTTATACTTTAAAACCATTCAATATTATAATTTATCCACATAAGTTATTACGAAGAAAAAAGTTGTTTTTAACTAAAATATAGCGTGTTTTTACTATTCATTAAAATATGAAAGTTATCAGAATAATAAGAAAAATTTGTCCAAGGTAAAATTTTATATCCTGATTCTAAAGAATAATTTTATTTTGTAAAATTGAACTTATAAACATGTCAAAAACTAGATTTAAAGTGGGTGCACCATCAAAAGGCGTCAAAACTTCATTTTTTTAAAAATACTTATTTTACCCAAAAAAATTTTTTTGTTCTTATACCATGTTCTAGAAAATGTGTAAGATGAATAATAATGTTATAAAATTCAAAATTTAGGTAATACTATTCATAACGTCTAGTTCATAATAATATATCGTTGTTTAGTAAAACTCGGTATTGCGTACAACACACACTATCGAGGAAGGTCGTGATTGCATGTAATGCAAGCCAAGTCCGGGTTGCATGTAGTGCACGACTCCTTTGTGGCTGCGTATAAAAAAACATTTAAAAAATATATATATATATATATACTCAATGTTTCGTAGAATAACTACTATCAAACAAACATGAAATTGTGTGTAACACAATCCTGGATTAGTGTTGCATATACTGCAAGCTAATACGGTGTTGCATATAGTGCAAGATAATCATGGTGTATCGTACAACAGAAGATATGAAAGAAATTAAAAAGAATATATCTTATAAAATCTCGGGTTATTACAAAATGTGTGACCATAAAACTAAATAGGCAACCCCCAACAGTTCTCCAGATAAAAATAATTGTATTTGTTCATGTATATATGTAATGAAATGAAGGTGATAAAGTAACACCAAAATATAAAATTCATAAAATTGGGTGTAAAATAATCTTCCAATATGTTATGTTGTTTCCTAATTTAGTTAGTGATAGAAATTGGAAAATCACCCCAAATTATCTGATCATAAAAATAGGTATGAATGATGTGTCACCAATTAATAACTAAGGTTATATGATGTATAGTAACATAATAAATAGATTTAAATATTTTTAAAAAGTAATATAGACATGGTGAATAACTTATCCCCATTATCTTAATCATGGAAAACTAGACATCATCATATTCAAAATTATATGAATGAAATATCATCTATAGTGAACAAGGTGCCACTAACAAATAAATAGTGAATGATTTATTATTAATAACCCTTCATATATTAAGGTATCACTAATAAATAAATGATTATTGTGGCATTAATAATAATCAAATAGTGATTTTGGTATCACAAACATTCCAACGTTGAATAAGGTATCACCGTCAACCAAATAGGGAATGTGGTATCACTATAATTCCATGGTAAACAATGTATCACCAAAAATCCAATGGTGAAAAAATTAGTATCATGATACTAAAGTAAAATGATGTATTTTAAATAATAAATTAGATGAATGAGTAATACAATTTGAGTAATTAATTTAATGAGATTTCACATCTTATAAATGGGGAAATATCAATAGTCAAATCTGTTTTTTGTAAACGTTATCACCAATTCTTAAGATAATGATGAAAATGTCATCCCCACTATCGATTAAATAATGGTGAATGGTTTTTACTATCCATAACTATATTAGGTTATCAAAATTTCATAGCCATATTCATTCTTTTGATAAATTTTGTTTGAAAACACTCTTGTATCATTTGATAACATCCTCATACTGATGATAACCTATATATATCAGAACCCATAGAAACATAGAAATAATAGGCATTCCCTCAATCTATCTCTCAGGTTTTTCATCATATAAAACATAAAAAATGGTCCGGATAACTACATTCAATTAAATAGGAAATATACTTCCCGAATTTTATTGGATAATTATATTTCATCACACCTCATGGGAAAAAACTCCTTATATAAGAGAGTCATATCCACAAAAAAATCCCTCTAACCACAATATATGTTCCAAATAGCTCAATATACTCAAAATGGATTGGGAATCCCTAGCTCAAATTTTTATTATTATCCACAAAACCTAGCCCATTTTAAAAAGTTATTCTTATTGTTATGTTGTCGACACATCATGTGAAAACACAAGATACACTTCCCTTGGTATGTCAACAATCATAATACCAAAATTATAAAAAAAGGTCTAAACCATTGGATCAACCCCATATACAAATCCCCAGTCACCCAATAGCATAGAAAAATAATTCCCACCACTATCCCCAAACGTAATCTATCCCCACCGCATATCGGTCAACGACGATCAACTTACAAGGTTACCAAAAATGGGATTCCTTATATAATCCATATATCCCACTAAATACAATTAAATATAGAAACTAAGAAAACCCATATGTTACCCTTCATTATATAACCCACAACCGATATCGTTTCTATAAAAAATCAGATGTATCACCCATATCGCAACACCTTATGTGGACATGCCATTTTAGAATATAGGACTCTCTATCCATGATATTGTAATATATCAAAATAATTAGTTTATAATGATTTTATAAATTATAGGGTTGTAATTAGGCCTTATTGAATAATAATTTAATGGATAGGATATTAATTATAAATAAGATAAATACAACTAAAAAAGAGTATGGTTTTAACAATAATTTAAAAAAAATGTAACTTAAATCTAGAACAGTGGCCTAAAATTAAATTTTATTACGAAATAAATGTGGGTAAAATATCATCTGTACATTTTCATACCACTTATAATGTTTTTTTTCTTATATATTTATTAGGGTTATTATTATTCTTTCATTAAGGGTTACTAAGACCATATTTATCCTAAAAGCCTAAAAAACAATGCACATAAATACGAAACATGAAATATTATTCATGTAGTCAAGGTCCAAACATAATTAACTATAAATAATATTACAAATAAAATTAAAAT
Organism: Viscum album; assembly: GCA_963277665.1. NCBI lineage: Eukaryota > Viridiplantae > Streptophyta > Magnoliopsida > Santalales > Viscaceae > Viscum > Viscum album. The sequence continues at coordinate 2,021,930,567 of OY728137.1, read as the reverse complement.
CCCATGAATAAAAGTTATTAATTTGTTTTATAATTTGAACAATAGAAATCACATGATCAAAAAATCAAAACCATCAATTAAGAAATAAAAGATAATTATATTATATCATCACAAATTGAAGATATAAAATAAAAACTATGTGAATATTAAATTTACTAAAATGGTATTAGTCTCAAAATATACTAAACAAGTAGAAAATTAGTGTATCTAGACACCCATTCCATATATTTTTCTCCCTCACAATAATCCCCCGATTTTTAGCTCACCCTTATGTGGTATAAGATGCTTGGGTGAATCCTCAGCTTTTATAGTGATGATAATTAACCTTATAATATCTAAAAATATAGTTTATCCAAATTTCTAAATATATAAAAATGAAATTCCTAATGTGGAAATTTATGGGCTATGTGGAATGATATTTATGGCATTAATTTCTTCAAAAAATAACATGGATCATTGTATTGTGTGAAAAAATCTATTTAAAACATATTTTTTATCTTCCAAAAACATTTTATTAAAATTAGATATCAAGAATTTTAGATACATAAAAACTATTAAGGCGACCTCTTGACTATGAACAAGAATGATACCCACGATTGATTCAATCTATTAGGCTGTCAAATTTAGGAATTGGGATTAAATATCATTTTCATATTTTACACCACTTATTTTTTATTTTACCAAAATAATTTATAAAAAATAAATAGTTAAATTATGTTTAATATTGGTTTTAGTCCACATGTGTTCTTGGATTTTTCCAAAGTTTAGATTATTTCAATTAAATTTCATCATGGGCTCCCTAAATAATATTCACCTATAATGATATCATCAAATAAAGTAAAATTTCCATTTTTAGTAGTATTTTATATTTATTATTAAATACATTTGATAAGTCATATTGAACATTATATTGAAAATTTGTACCTAAAATTATTTAAAACCATCCCTATATGTGTTGAATCAAATAGTGTACCCCAATATAATAGCATCACCTAATATAAAATTTTTCACTCTTATGAAAACACATATTTAATTAATTAATAATAACGACTTAAATATATACATGAAAATATTCCAAAATACATGATGATATGAAATCAAATGTATATTAAATTCATATAGTAATATGATCAAGAAGAACAATTACACCACAGAGTCCATCTTAGTTTACATTGAAATAAGTGACATTAATTTTATCAGAACAAAATTCATTGAGGTTCTTGATAATAATCATACTAATATAATTAATTAGTCAACTATACCATTAAATAATTATGTGTATGTAATAACCATGAAATTCTCTCATTTCCCCAATCCATTTATTAAATATATTTCAATTTCAATTATTTTATCTTATGCAATTCGTTTCCATTGATCATGTTCTAACCCATTTGTAATAAAATTTCAATAACCACTTACATAAAAATTTTATTAAGTTATTTTTTTTATTTTAATCTTATATGAAATGTTGTATTGTTTTTAATATATATATTTTTATATTGTTTATTTTTTAAAATGGTTTTCTTAAACAATAACATTTGTTATTAACTATAGGTTAATCCAATTTGAGTATAAAATTGATCGGATAAGAAGTGAACACACGAAAAAACCCATTATTCTAAGGCAAATAAGTAAATATGACTTTAAATTATCATATATTATATATTAAAGTTTAAATTCTAATGATTACGTGTAGTTATGTGGGGTATATTTAATGGTAAAATTTAAGTATGAAAACACATCGATCGTATAAACAAATAATTGGATTCATGAAGATTCAACTAAATATGTCATTGAAAAATTACTAATTTTTAAAAGTCACCCATTAATAAAAAATCCATTATAATAGTCACATTCCATAAATGAAATAAATTTTACTTAAATGTTATGATATTATAAAATTATAAAAAAATTAGGAATTTTTAATAACTTATGTGATGATATTGATGTTTACTATGGGTATTCTATCATAAATATGACAAAAAATGGCGAGTTAGAAAAATAAAAGAAATCCAAAAGTAACATTTATAAATTCAAAAACAGATAAAAATAATGAAATCATAAATCATAAAATTACAATTGAAAAATTCAAAAAATAATATAATTGAAGAATGCGGAAAGAAAGAAGAAAATATACAATAAAATGATTATTAACTCGCGAGTGAATCCACCCCCACACATAGAATATAAAGAGACCCAATTATTATGAAAATTAATAAACATATGATAATGAAGGATATAACTAAGTGGGATTCATAGATATAGGGTTTCTAGCCACTATAGTTCGTCTAATGGGGACCCTATAAGGGATTCATGGAAGAAATTTAGTTGTTTCTTATTGATGGTTAATTTATAGTGGGTTTCATCATTTTTATTGCATACCAACAAAAATAGATAATTTTAAATGACTTTGTAAGATCCAAACCAACCAGAATGAATCTTACCAAATAGTAAATTAAGCATTTCATTTTATAATGGTACTTTCTCCCCAATGTTGATCTGATGATTATGCATGAGGAATTTTTTATTATTTTTTGTTCATTCCATATCAATTCATGTGTCTCCATATTCCTATCATCGTATTTTCTCTAACACTATAATCTATAATTTTCCATGAAAACCTCTATATTAAATACTATAATAACTTAGTTTTATAGAAATATAGGACCCGTTCTCTATCTCAATGGATTAGTGATAAGTCTGTACAAAAACACTAATAAGGTTACTTGATAATTTATGTTTTTAATGATTCATGATGGACCCAAAAATCATCAATATGTATAGAACTCCAAGTTTACTTATTGTGTTTCACTATTTATTCAAGGAATTATTTTACATAGATTTTAGAAACTAGGTATTTCACACTATATTAGGGATCATAATATATAAAAACTCTTTTTTGGTCCCCTTAAAAAAAATTAACCCATTTTTTTAAGGTAATTAGTGTATTTGGTGCTAAGGATAATCATAATACATCCAAACCTACTAATGAAATGGGTTCAAAAAAATACCACAAATACATTACATTGATCAGTACTTATTGCCTATGTTTTTTTCCATTTTTCTATATAATACGCCCTATATAGAATGTATGTTTCATCAAATTAATTAATCAATGATCCCATAATGTTTGTACCTAAATATAAAATATGTCATGAGGTGTGATAATTAATCAATTTCATGTAATTATTAGGGAAATATATATATATATATATGAATGGATATATATATATATAAATATATTTATCTCATTGATTTCTTGGATTACACAATACATTTATATATGTGGGGAATTTATAATTTTTCCCCATTTAAGGAGTCCAAATGTGTTATGGAATTCAAATTTGTCCCATGAAATGGGATTTATACATATCTCTATAAAGGGAATAAGACCCCATATAGTTCAGCATAATATATTATGGAACATCACATTATTTAATTTCATTTTACAAGGAAAAATGTCAATCATTTTATGGTTAGGTTACCATAACCAAGTGGGTTCATTTTTAGTTCATGTAACCTTATAAAAGTTTCCTTATAGTGTATGATCATATGGTAAGGATCTATTCTATATATTTTAAAGTCATGAAAAATTAATTAATAGGAAAATTATTTTAGAAATGGTTTGTTTTGTGAAAATTCATGAGAGGCCCTTCCATGTTTACTCCTGATAAAGAACATGTTCAATTCACAAATAGGGGCTTGTACAATCAAAAAAGTCATTTTTTATTCACTCCTAATTTATTATTATCTATATTAGGGGATGGATAACTGAAAACTTAGAGGATGGGAAGTAGTGGTATAAATTTTATTGGTAGAATATATTGGAATATAGTTTATATTTTATGCTCATTAATTATATAAAAGGATGTTGATTGAGTGTATGGGAGATATAAATACAAGTTTAAAGCATCCACGATAACTATCTTGATTTAAGAAAGGATCCATTGGTTACCCATAAAAGGGTTTCATCATTGTCAATGGAAGATATGGATAACTATATTTCAAGGATCCTACCCCTCAGGGATTACAAAAAACATATATTATCCTAATCAATAACATATATAATCGTAATTTGGAATATGAGTATGCAAAATGACTCATTCATGTATATCGAGAGGGCAGGGAGGAGATTTTTTTAGGGGATTTGAAATGATTTTCATAGAATGAACCAATGTATGCAAGTTTATATAAGGCATTATTTTCATGATAGAGGCTTGGATACCCATTGAAGGTATTTTTATGAAATTGGTTTTCCTTAGTTGAATATTTGGTGAAGATAAACTATTCTGAAATGTGAACCACATAATTTGAGATTCATTTAATTTTTATAATATTGAGCTTAGGTTATTAGATATACATCACAAAAGGTTTGTTATTTTTATATGAGTACATTTTTAATTTTTAAATGTTTGTGGTTTTTGTAGAATTTGAACCATATTTAATATGTTCTATATTATCCTATAATGATCTTACATATAGATGATATGTTTTTGAAAATATTATATAGAGGGTCCATTTGATTATTTTACATGGATTTTTAGAGTACCCATATGATTTCATCATCAAAGACTATATTTTAAAAATCTAGTCACATAATAATTTATTTAATCACCCATAAATTATCTGAGTTTGAACCGAAAAAAATTATAATTGTCATGTGTCCTTAAGGGGATAGAAATAATTTATAATTTATTGAATACAATAACACATTGACTGTATAATTCAAATGCAGCTATATGGAGTATCCCATTCTATATTATCCATATTTTGATCCACCATATATAAAATAAGTGGAAATTAAATCTCATTCTAAAGCCTCAATATTCAATTAACCATATAAAATCATTGTAATTGTATAAGATCTCACAGTCTTCATCTTCGTATACTATTATATTGAAAAATGATTTTTCAATATAGAACATTTTCACATCCCTTTAATTTCATTGAATTTTTTATTATTCATTTAGTATAAACTGAAATCATTTTCATAAATCCAATCCAATATTTTTCTTCAAATCAAGTAATAATTATTAGTTAATTTTTCAGGTGTAAATAAACTCCCCATCATAATTGGATTTTTTTTTATAAACAAATGATCCAATCTGGGGGAAAGAATATGTTTTTTTATATAACTTTATTACTTCATTCATAATTGGAATATAAAAGTTCATAAATTCAGAAATATAATGTAAAAAAAGTAAGACCAAAATTGTATCCATAATTCCCCAATCATCTAAAAAAAATCTGGCAAGGGTTCTATATGACCTCAGGCAGACCTTCTCAGCCCTGGAGGCTGGTAAAAATTCTAGGGGTTAAATAAAATACATTTGGTAGTATATTTTTTCATATAAAAAAAATAATAAAGAGCTTAAAAATTTTATTGATAATATATCTTGTCTTATGGGGTAAATAAATGAATATACCAATGGTGAGTTTCCAATATTGGACTACCTTCCCATCGAACTATAGGAATATTAAAAGTTGAAAGGTCTATTAAAAATAATTATCACATAAAATACTGGTATAGTCTTTTTAAAATAAAAAAAATTGACTGATGATAAAAAACCCCATTATTATTAAAACAATAAAACCCAAACATAATCTAAGGACGCATGGTGAGAGTTCCAATTTTTGGATGATCCTTTGAATGAGCTATGTATTTCCCTAACATTTTTTTTTCACATCCCCTGAGGACTATGTGAGACTCCAACCATGACCTAAACATTACTTATATCTGTGGAAAATAGTGCAAGAAATGTTTTTCAACTAATGGGTTACCCTAAATGATTTATATGAGATACATATCCATCATAGGATTCATGAAGGGTACGAGTGTATAAAAAATCAGTAAGTACCTAAAATTAGTAGTGAATAAATGCGTATATGCCTATATAGACCTTTTAATCTTCATAATTACATGGAAAAAATATATTATCATATCATAAACAAAAAATTATTTTCAAAGATAATATACATGTGGAAAATGTAGAAACAAATGTATATAGTAAGAAACTCTTTATATTAGGTGGGCCCATACCTAAACTCACATACATCCCAAATTCTTAGTATTGATGTTAGTCTAGAGATATGTGTATATTAAAACCTATCATATCCAGTATTTGTTTCACACCCTATTAAGAATAATCTTTTATATATACCCTTTTTTTATTTTTTTATTTTGGGTCACACATAATTTGGGAGAAGGTTTTTAGAACGTTTATGGAAGTAGGAGGACACTAGATAGTCAATGCTTCCTGGAGGAATACCTGTATTTATTTATGATTACTTTGATAGACATTATTGGTCCTTTAGGTTTTTTATTTTATATGTAACATCTCTAAAAGATAAATTGTTAAAATTATAAATTTTACTACCTATTTCTACATGGTGCAACTTATTTTTTGGGAGTATTCCTGATTAGAATTCCATAGTTAAGTGTTCTTTTCCTGTAGTAGTGGTCAGGATGGGTGACCTCATGATCAGACTCATGTGTTGTGTTTGAGTGGGGTTAAAGAACAATATAAAGAAAATATGTTGTTTATTTGGGATATTCATTAGTCTAAGGATCTATTCTGGAATGTGTATGGGCTTGAGGTAAGGCAAAACGTGTATGTGGGTAAACTGGTAGTGTCTGGTGTTCAAGGACTCAACATAAATGTTAAGGTGGGATGTTTGTGATATTAGTGGTACCTAGTATTTACAGTTGTATTAGAGGGGTACCCATCCAAAACTGTAGTGGAATTTCCTGGGTTAAACTATAGGGTCCACAATGGGAATGTTGTTCTCTAAACTGGGAGGGTGTTTATACCCCCCCAGAAAGATATGGCGTTAAAATTATAAATGTTACTAACCATGTAAACAGGGTGTACCATTATCTATAGGAAGACGTCTTATTGTAACTCCATTGTTAACCATGATTGGCATAGATTACTGATAAATATTGGTGAACTCCTAGGAATTTCTCCATGGTGTGTGTGATTAAGGAGAAAGGACACATGAAAGATCATGTGTTGGCCTATGGGGACAGTCATTAGTCTGGTGATTCATTTGGTTATGTGGGTGGTCTGGAGGTAGGGGACCATGTGTCTATGGAGAAACTGTTGTTTCTTGGAGGGCCAAGGCCTGGCATCCATGTTAAGGTGGGGTGTCTGTTCTATTAGTTGGGACCTCTTTTTACATAAAAATATGCATAATTTATTAACAAATAGGTTTTTTATTATCATTAAAAATTTAACATAATACGAGTATCCCACTATAATGAATTCTCTTCCCCTAAAAGTATCTATAGAATACTTATTCAATAAACTCAAGACACTGAGAACAAAAAACAGACTCATAAACCCACATCTCTGAGGCATCGTCTCCCAAGAAAACTATAGGCACAATGAAATTTCAATTTTTGGTGTGAGTAGAAGACTTAGTATGACATCACCAATAGATCTTAACATCAGTTCATATAATTTTCAAGTACATGAAATTGACATAAGTAGTGTGTGTATATATATATATACTATATATCACACAAGTACAAAATACATGTTCAGACCTTAGGGACCAGTTTAACAAGCTTCAGTACCATATAGTGAGAAACAAACCTACTTTGACACCATGCATATAGAAAACTCAATAACAAGACTAACACATCCTCTTAGTGGAATAGCTCCAAAACATGTTTGACATATTCCCTCTAGTTGGGTTATCCTAAGTACATATTTACCACTATTTAAACACATCACACTCAGAGGATATACCAAAATTATTTGACACATTCCACCGGCTGGAATAGCCCAAGTACTTACTGACCAGTGTCTAACAGATTCCACTCAAGTGAATACTCCTAAACATAATTAAGTCTCATATATCATCCATCATGTGTCACATCACACATGTCATACAATTATGACCAAACATGTTTCACACCTCACATGTCATCCAATTTCAACCAAAAAATGTTTGACATATCACATGTCAACTATATAGGTCAATCTTAGATGATTAGTTGCAAGAGAAAAATTAATAGCATATACAATACTAATACACTTGACTGAAAAATATCATGTCCATGTAATAGTAACATAATCATTACATTCCATATGAAATCCACACAATCACAAGTTAAGATCATACACACACACCTCATGTGATCAAGAATAAAACATTAGTCTCATAGGATGTGCGTGCATGCTGAACAATCATGAAAAATAATACTTATGAAACATGAAAATAAGTTAAATACTTTTGTATTTGGGTACAATGGTGATTGATGACCTGGGTTGACATCTCAATTTGAATACACCACTGAATCCTCACTACCTTTGGAAAAAAATATATTTAAAATTATACTCATTGATAAGAACCCAAAAGCATTGAAGACGCATCAATCCAATCAATAACAAATGAGATATATAAAATATATGTTTGTAAAAATAATAAAACAAATTAAAAAGTAAAACAAATAATAGAGAGAGGGAGGAGAGAGATAGGGTGGAGAGAGAGAGAGAGGCATGATAGAATTCTCATGTACATTTTTCCTTAGGCGCCTCCCCATTTCAACCATTATATATTTTTAAGAAAAATCCTAAATAAATATTTATCTCAATCCTTAAGCCTTACACTCATGGCACTTAAAGTTACCATAAACTCGTTTATGCCACACCCCAAACCCTTCTATCCCATAAATTATTATTTATTTCATGTATTGTTTTACATTTATATCATTTATTATTTCGTTTCATTTTTTATATATATTCCCCTCTTAATATCAATGTTCCATTAGATATATATATATAATAAGAATAATTCATATATATATACATGTTATATATATACACACACCCATATACACACACGCACACATATATATTTATTTATTTTAGTTATGTATATATATATATACTTACACTTGTGAATATACATATATACATATATATATATTTATGCATTATACATAAACACATTATATATATACATACCAATATTATTTTCCGAATTTAATTATAATAAAAATAACAAAAATTATTATTATTATTAAATATCTCTCATCATTTACACTATTTACATTTCAAATATAACTTCCCTTAAAATTTGATAATAATAAATAACTTTTATAAATCAAATACAATTACATTTATTTATCTTAACCAATAATATCATCATTATTACAAGGTCTCCAATAAGAATATCCACACCTGGAGAAATGTAGCTCATTAATTAAGAAGATTCAAAATTACTTAGTTACACTTGTAAATTTTGATCTTTTTTTGCACAAATAATAATAGTACTAAAATTTTTATAATTATTTTCAACTACCCAATAAATATTTATATACCAATTTTTATTAACCTTGTGTATGATCTTACCAAACACCCAAATCACATAATTATTACGTCACATCTAGGTTAAAACTCATATTCTAGATTTAATGGTGTTCTCAGATTTCCCATCTGAGTCACCATTAAATAGATATTACATTATTTTGAAAAAAATGCATATACATGATATATTATATTTAGTATTTTTTATTATATCAATACATAGACACTATGGACCTTGAATGCACAACATATTTTTATTACTTTTGTGATATATTATTTTTTATATTTATACCCATTGTATGTTAATAGAGTTCATTTTTATATTTTATGCACTGATATTAAGGATCGTGGGTGGTTTCCTACTAAGTCATGTAAAAAATTCCTACTTAAGAATTTTTGTGCACCTATAGATTTCACGAGAGATGACGCCTTAGATATGTGGGGGTAGGAGTTTAATTTTCAAGATCAGTGGTTTGAGTTGAACGAAAATACCCATAAATATATTTCTTTTGGACTATAATTCATTAAAGGGTAATAGTTAATTTTTTTAAATTTTGATGATAATAAAAACTCTCTTTTTTAATAAAGTATGGGTATTGTTGGGAAACAAATTGTCCACACTGATAGCACATACACCCCACCTTACTGGATTTAACTATCAGACAATTAAAAACCTATGTTGATTACTCCATGCCTTATGCTCATAGGGTGAGTACTGGACATATGCACCCCTCATGTTTGTTTTCTAAAAAGGATCATTCTTAGTTATTATGGGGATAGAAATGGTGATCTTAGGGTTGGGTATGATGGGAATTAATTAATTTTAAAACACCAAAAAGTTAAATGGTTTAAAATCTAAATTTTAGAACCCATGTCAACAAGGTGCACCTTTTTTGGGATCCTAACTGGTTAGAACTCCATAGTAAAGTGTGCTTGGCCTTGAGTAGTGATTTGGATTGGTGACCTCCTAAGATATTTCACAATGTGTGTGTGGGTGAGGTAAATTATAACAGAATGAACATGTGTTGGACTATGGGTACATTAATTAATCTAATGATCGTTTTAGGCATGTGGTTGACCTGAGGTAGGGGACCACATGTCTACGGGGAAACTAGTGGTGCCTGGCGGTTTAGGACCTGATATCCATGTTAATTCGAGCTATCTATGATATCAATAGAGTCCATTTTTTACATTGGTATTAGCGATATAATAATCCATAAGTGTAGTGGAACTACATGGGTTGAAATATATTATCCAAAATAGGGATTTTTTACTCTAAAGGAGTGCGATTGTGAAACCCTGAAAACATAAAGGGTTAAAAGACTAAATGTAACTTCCCATGTCAATAAGTTTAACCTTTGTTTTTTAAGGCCTTCCTGATTAGAACTCCCCAATTAAACATGTTTATTATAATGTAGTTATTGGGATGGGTGACCTCGAATAGGTTTCCCCATGTGTTTTTTAGTGAATAAAAAACACACTATAAAGAACATGTGTCAGCCTGTGAGGACAACCATTAGTCTGATGATCTTTTCTGGCATGTGGGTGGGCCTGAGGTAGGGCACCATTTTTCAATGGGGAAAATATTGGTGCCTGACAGGTCATCACATGATGTTAATGTTAAGGAGGGTTGTTTATACTGTTATAATGGCCCATGTGTTACACTACCACCAACCATCATCCATCCAATGAGGCTCAGTGGCTAACCAATGATGTTGTTGGTCAAGTATTTTTCTAAGGGGATAAAATTCCATTCATCCATAAATTATGTTCATTCTCCCAAAATCCAACCCTTTCATCCATAATTTTGTTTTTTCTTAGTTTAGAGGATCCTTGGTGAATCTACTATCTCTCTCCTTCTCCTAGGTGGAGAATATTAGTATCGGTTGGAATCTTGGATCTCCATTAGGTGTATTAAAAAATGTGGATCATTTCCAAACCATTATCTTCTCTTCTTATCAATGAATTTTATTTCTTATGATACTAGATTTATAAATATATCATGAACATATAAAATTTATTTTTTCCATCAGATATAAGTTATTTAGAATTTGATCACTTCCTCTCTCATAATTGTTCTTGAACATGACATTGTTTTCATCATTCTTGAGGTAGGTGTCTCAAACATATTTTCTATCCCTTAGAGATCATGGAGTTATTGGGATTCATTCCTTTTTTATGAGTGTTTAATTTTTTATTATAATTGGAATAATCATTGGTGGAAATTGAAAGTGGTTTTCAAAATGGTTTTTCTTTGAAAAATAATTCTAAGTACATTTTGGTTTCACAAAATGCCCTAAAATGGTTTTGAAAGGGATATGGTTTTTAAAGAAATATAGGGGTGTGGTATTACCATAAAATATATTTATTAAGTATGGGAATGGATTTGAAATGGATTTTCCCTTGTAAAAGTTTTTGTGAAACATGTTTTCATTTAACTTTAACATAATGATGAAATAAATCATATTGAACTACCTTGGGGTATGGGGAATAACTAAATAAGGATGTGACCTAGTTGAAAAATATATCAATAGGGTATGTTACCTTGATTCCATGTATTCTAGGGGTATCCTTTCTGAGGGACCAAGGTTCCCATGAATTAGGAGTCACATACAGAGGCTAATGTTCCTTTGTGTGTCTTAATTGTTTAGTTGTGTACACCCTTGCATCATGGATTCCCCTATTTGGAGTTGCTAAGATTATATTATGTTCACGGATACTTGATTAAACTATTTTCCCACCTGACCATGTCTTGATATTCAAGATTAAAAACTATTTTATTACTATTTTAACCATTCAATATGTGATATATCATATTACTCAGTTTATTTGTATATTCCATGAATTTTAATGGAATGGTATGTTTTTTTAAACAAAAAAAGATATTTTTTATATGGTAAATGTTTTATTTAAATGTGCTTTAGAAATAAATTTTTAATAAAATCTAATCGATTCATGTGGATAGATGTTGCATAGATTCTTTGTTGGTATCCAACTAAGCTATAGTTCTCACACCCAAACTTTTCCTTTGGTCATTTGTAGGATTGATTTTGTAGGATACATGTAAAATAAAGATAATCATATAGAGGGTGGCTCACATGGATCTTGTTTCCTTTCTTATGGGCTAGGATGGTGGTGATATACGGTCACATAGATATAGTACCAAGAGTTGTTTCATGATCCATGTTATTAATTTTAATTCATTTGTTCTTTGATACCCTATTATCTAAATATTGAATATTTAATTTTTTGCTTTTTATTTTTACATATGATATATTCTAGTTATCTGATGTGAAAATCTATTTATATATATCTTATTATGTTTCTATTTAGGGGGAAATAATCTTCATATTCACTTTGTATGATACCCAGGATCTAATTTCCAACTCCTGGTGATCAGGAACATGATTTGGGCCTTATGGAAGGATAATTTAGGTGATGTTATGGGTTTACCCGTGATGGTGTATTATAAATTTATATTAGAGGCCGGGGTTGTGTTAAAGCCTATGTTCATGATTTTTATCACCATATTTTTCTTGGGGTTGTTGATAGAGGGATATAGGACTATAAAAACTTAACAAGTAGTGCGGGAGTGTGCTTTCCCACCTTGTATTCATGGTGAACTTCAATTTACCTTAGGAATTCTTGGGTTTTACAGTGTTCTTGTTTTTTATTTTATCCCTTTGGCTTCAGTTATTAAAATAAATTTATGATAAAGAATTTTAATTTTGTTTGAGTTGGTTATTGTCCTATTATTTTATAATTTATCACCCTTTATGGAAAAAAACCCTAAATTCTAGAGAGGTGGGTGTAAATAAATTGCCACTACAAAATCCTCTAGTTGACCTAGTTTTGGTGGAAATAATCATTGAAATGATATAGTCTATGGGACAGGTATCCAATGTTGATCTAGAATGAAATGTGGTCCATGATTCATAATCCACTAAACATTATTCACTTATATTTCATGGTGGTTGGTGTCAAAAGTATATAAATGAATAGATCCAGAGGATTTAGGGGATTTTTTAATTTCTAAAAACTCTAGAATACTCCAATGTTAGCTTCTCCACATATATTATTAAAGGATCAACAAGGATGTGGTGAGAATTAATTATTAATGAAATGTTTCAGAAAAATCTAACCTGGATTGCCATCATGAATTATTTCTACAAATAGTTATATCATGGGAGTAGATAATGTAACACCCTGAGATTTTTATAAGATAAATTTTTTTAATTTCATGGATGTCCTTTGTTGTACGCTACACCAAGATAAGATTGTTCTGCATGAAACATTAGATTACCTTATATCTTTGTAATTTTAAAGCAGGTGTGAACATTATTATCTGAATTATGAAAATATTCTTAATTATTTGGTGAGAAATTAATTATAAATGAAAATAAATCATATTTAAATAATAGAAAATTTTAATTTAAAAAACTAATTAAAAGAAAATTGATATGTTTATTAAATAATAAAATCACTCTTTATGAATTTTATTAATGAAATATATATGTAATATATTCAATAAAATTTTTAAAATTCATCTTATATTTATTATATACATGATAAAAGAAAAAATCCATTTTCAGATAAAAGAATTGTTTTTCAAAAAATGTATTTCTTCTTCCTTTTGACGACGCACCCATTTCAAATCTAATTCTTAAAACTTTTTTGTATTATATTAGAAAAAATAAATTTATTCTTCAGAATAGAGATTCAAATTTACTTTGGATGAATTTTTAATATTATACTGATAAATTCAATGTTTAGATGATTAATAAAGATATAGTACATTTTGATTGCAAAGATATTTTACAACAAAATAATTAATATGATTAAATAATTTTACTGAATTTTTTTCAAGTTTAAATATTTTATATGTTTATAATTTAATTTAATTTTGGTCATTTTCATTAATTTTACCATGAATTTATATGTAAAACATTTCAATCTTTTTCAATGTTTTAACTTTTAAAACCTATTTTTTATGACAACATGATTAATTATAAATTAATTATTGAAACTTCTGCGTTTTTAATTATTAGAAATGGATTCCATATATAGAATCAGTTTCTCAAAATTATGTAAATAGATTTTATTAAAAAAATATGCATTATGAATAGAAACTTCATTAATTTTTTTATTAAGACATGAAAAAGGAAAATCATTAATTATGGGTAAATATAATATTATAAAATTACTAGAAAACTTTTACTAATATAATATAATGTCTAATATTTTACATAAATCATCCTTGGGTCGAAATGGTATCCTTTAGAAGCCACATGGATGATTTTAGGACATTTAATATATTTATTTAATGAAAAGTTAAATATGTCTTACCCAAATTTTAATAACATTATCATTTTAAAAATAAGATTATAGAGAAGTTAAATTTCACTATAAACAATAATTTTAAAGATAAAATGTTTTTATTTTTCATGGTAATTTTTTTTAATTTTTAATAAATAAATAATTTCTTTAAATGCTTATACGTTGATGATTCAGAAATTATTCAATTGATGAAAATTCAATAAAATAATTTTTAATTAAAATGAAAAGAACTATTAAAATCCCAAAACACTTGAAAAATTATTATTGGAAGAGTATATATAGACCATAATCATCCAAGGGTATATCTATTAATCATTTGGAGTCTTATGGAAAAGATTATGAAACTTATAATATTTTATTTAAAGTGATGCTAAAGTTTTCAAAATTAAGTTCTATTAAATATAAAATTTTTTATGTTGTATTTTCCAAAAGATATATTCAAATTTTAGTATTATTATGAAATATATAATAATTATCTTTATTATGGAATTTCATTTTTAATATTAACACAAGAAATAAGTATATTAATTAACAATAAAATACTGATGTAGTAATAATTTTATTAATGAAAATATCAAATTAATCTTAATAAAAATATTAAAATAAACATTATTTTGAATAATTAATATATAAAACTAATTTTCAATATTAAATTAAACATTTATTAATATTATAAATTAAATTTTTCATGTAAAACATATTATCGTTCTATTTTTAAAAATCCATGATTTGAATAGTGTCAAAATTGTCAATATTGAAATTTTTTCAAAATAATTTTTTATTAAATTTTTTTAAAAACATAAAATATTTTAAAAATAATAATTTAATTATAATATGGGTGAAAATATGCTAAAATATTCATTTATGGACTAATTTATATAACATTTTTAAAAACTATACTCTTTTACTATTGAAACATTTGTTACCATCATTAAAATTAAAATAGAATAACAAAGGGCAGATTAAAATGATAAGTCCTAAATTGATAGAAAAAATTGCATAAAATTTATTTTTTGATGAGTTAAAACTATATATCATATTATATTTTAAAATATTAAATTTCTTAGGTTTTTGTATGGGATTTTATTTTATTATAAATTATTATTTTTTGAGATTCCAAAGGTTCCCCTTAGCTCACTTATAAAAAGGAACCCCCTACCTCATTTATTTACATCACTATGAACCTTCAAGATTGGAAATACCCTACCAATTTCCCATATAAACTTCCCTATTCACATTATATAGCTTCTAGTATTCTCAAAAGGCCAACTATAGTTCAATTATGAGAAGATATAGAGGGAGATCGTCGAAGAAGAGGTAATCTCCTTTACCGACTAACTCAAGATCATTTCTTCTTATACTTCCTATTCCTTTGTTATTTCCATTATAAAGTAATAACTCTAATATCACCTATATAATAAGATGTTATTATTATTATATAACAACCATATTCCACCTTTTATCCATAATATAATAAATGAAATCACCACACGTGTGTACGTACGACTTACCGTCTCCACACTGTAGTGTTGACTATTTTTCACCACCACATTACTTGTATGGGTATAATAATGTAAATAATAACTATATATGATTATTTTAATGTGATATGGATTATAAAACAAAATATATACCATACACTTCCTTACCATTTGATAAATAAGGGAATGATATCATCACTCATGCGTATGTATAGATAACCTTCTCTATGATGTGATGTGATTCATTATACATGATATTCATTAAATAATGATCATATAAATGAATATAATGAAAAAATATGATATATATTTTATTAATATAATTTTGGAAATGATATAACTATAATCTAAGAATAGTAACAAGAACTTATTAATCAAAACATGTGTAAGAAAATAAAATAGTTAATACCTGAAAGATGAGTAATAATGTTATTAATAAATGGGTAATAATATGATCACATATTGATATCATAAAAATGTATATGATTCTGGAAAAAGTTAATGAAATTATTTAAACCCTTATATATGATGTTCGGACATGTATGAAAGAACCCAGACCTAAGGTAAGGGGTTTTTTTCTTACGTTTATTTTTGTGGGACATATGCCTTATACGCCACCTATTTCTTTTATGTGGTGTTTATGATACCCATGACTGTTTTTATGATTATTATTATTCAGGTTGTCATATTTAAATATGCATATAATTTTATTTATTTTATGAGTTCTATTATTTTACTTATTATAAATTGGTAAGGGATAATTTTTCAATCTCATTATTTTCCAAGATTGTTTTCACATAAGGATTTTCTTAGGTGTATTTATCATCCATAACTTTGTTTCCTAAATATGTATTCCAAAATATTATTTCTATTATTATAAAATTTTTTAAATTTAATTTTTAGAAACCATTAATTTTTTATTAAATGGTTTTAAAGGAATCTTTTTCATTCTCGATATGAGGTAATTTTTGAATTTTCCTGCAAAATAATGAGAAGATCATTTTGTTAACTTATACAGCATGAAAAGATCTTTATTCTATCATAACACCTTATTTTTCATGGAGATTACCCTAAAAGATTTCAATGTTATTTTCAAGTAAATTCCCTTCTTTTAAAATTTAAATGTATTTTAATAAAAGAAAACATTTTCAAAATAGAGAGGATGTTTTCCTCAAGAATTCTTTTCAAGTGATATCTCACCAGTATTTTATATTGATATCATTTTATGTTACTTATGTTTTAATAAATATATTTTTCAATTATGATATCCATACTACTCCTATGGTTTAATTTGGTATATGGAGGAATTATTTTTTATGAAATCAATTTTTTTACATGGATTATGTTGTGATGGAATGATTTTTATGAAACCCATTTTATTCCATGGGTTATGCTATGATGAATGACTACTGTTTTTGTGGAACATGTAAGAATGATTTAATAATGAGATAGGTGGGGCCTATATCTCCCTCTAATTAGTTAGGTAAATATTTATATCTCAAGAGATATATTGGACTGGAATGGGAAATGATCTCGGTTTAGTAATACAGGTTTGGAATGGTAAATGATCTATGTTCAATAATACAAGGCTCGAATGATAACTAAACCTGTTTCAGTAATGAAAGGCTGGAATGAGGACTGAACTCAGTTCTGTAAAGGAATTTTTCCACTATGATGGTATTGTAAATGAGCCTTGGATAATATGGAAATGATTTTATATTCTTATTTGTTTACCACAATTCTATATTTTATGCATGTGTTTTTTCTAATGTCTCATGTTCATGTATGAATTATGCCTTATGAAATGCCAAGATTTATTACATGAATCAAGATATTGATATATTTTATAGATGGTATTATTTTCAAAAGTTATTCTCATATTATTAAATTCTTATGTTCATGTTTTGTTTGATATTTTCCCTTTTTACCCTTACTGAGAATTTGATCTCACCTTTTTAATATATACTGTAAGCTTGGGTTTTTACAGTTGGTATCAAAGTGATGGTTTACTCATCGTTTGGAATCTAGTATCAAAAATATTTAGTGAGATTCATATAGGTATTTCTAAGGATATTTCTATGTATTTCCTAAAGATAACTCTAAGTATAGTTTACAATCCATTGTTTTTTCATAATCATGAATAACCTAGGAATAAACCTAAAGATATATTAGATTGAAATATTATAAGCAATTTACATTACTTATGTGGTTTTAATATCTGATATTTATTTCTCACATAATGATTTTTGGTCTTATTCAATATCCAGAACTATAGAGAACATAGTTAACCATGAATTTTTCAGATGTGGAAAGAATGGGATTTATGAAAATCAATTTCATAAGTGAAAATATCATAAAGATAATCATGAAGGTGGTATGATTATTTTTTATAATTCTAATGATAAAAAAGATTGTAAATGACATGTGAAAGGTATGGGATGTTCTAGAATTATTATTTATATTAAAATTAAGAATATTGGTTAGATTTAGTTTGGGGAACCTTAAGACATGATTCATATTTTAGGGCACATAAGCCTTTGGCAGGTTGGTAAGGACTCTGTAAGTGCATCCAGGTGACCTGAGATCAAATCCAGGCAGAGGAATAATTTCCAAGTATAGTAACAGTACAGTAGCAGGTAATGTAGTAGTATTGTAGTAGGCACTGTAGTGGGACTGTGCAGCACTGTAGCAAGTAATGTAGCGGGAACTATAGCGGGAATTGTTTGGTACTGTAGAATTTGGTAATATGGCCCTGTTTGGGCCTTCGAGCCACTTATTTGGTCCCCGAGTCCTTTAAGGACGTCGAGCCACCCATGCCTTTGGGTCAGTAAAGCCTTCAGGCCAACTTAAGTTCCGATGGAAACCAAACAACCTATAAGCAAAAAGCTCTACAAGGAGGATAAGCAAGGAGATTTCACCACAATAGAAGCTAATCAGATTTCAAGAATGAGAGGGTATGGCACATGCCATCAGGATAAGCCTGTGGATGCATGGAAGTTCCTAGCTGAAAAAGCATGCGAAGGTGGGGAGCTAATTTCATGATGATGATGATGCTGGCCAGGAGAAGTTCTAATTAGCTAGTCTGGGTTGTATGTAATATTTGAAGCCTATGGGCAATGAAATCCTCTAAGTCCTACGGGCCATGTAATACTTACACTTATGGGCCTTGTAGAGGTTCCACCTCACCCCTTTAAAGGTGGATTATAAAATTCAATAATAAATAATGGCCTTGAGGCCATTGGATGGATGATTCATAGTTTAGGAAAGATTAAAATTATGGATCCTGAGTAATGGTTTAAAAATAAAGTTGGATAATTGAGGTTTATATGTTTTAGAATTCAAATATTATACAAATAATAATATATATAAGTTTTTTAATTCTATTTTTCATTAAATATTGGAAAGGATGTGTTGAATAGTTATTAATACCTAGTAAATTTATTTAAGGGTAAGATGATATATTTGGAGAATGCATGATTAAGTTAAATATAATCCTTAATATATACCTTATGTTAAGATAATGATGTTTGTATAGAGATATGTTGCGTAAGAATAATTAAATTGGGTGATACTAGTTTCTTGGGAACTAATTATAGATTTTTTTCAGGAGGGTTATTCTATAATGGATAAAGCATTCAACTTTTTGGGACTTAAGGAATATATCTAATAATTTTTGTAATAAGGAAAAATGCATGTTTTCAAAAATGATATATGTTAATTCAGGTTTTTACCCTGACTCAAGAGAATACATGATAAAGGTTTACACATGATTGGAATGTGACCAATAAGAGATACCTTATGATATATGGAGGATAAGTATTAATCTGAGTTAGTGAACCTCTTTATAATGTTTTTGATTTTCTACTTTCACAAGGATTTTAATGTTATAAATTAATGGAAATTTTAAGTTAAACTTTGGATGAATTTTTATAGAATAAATAATTATCTCACCATATCCAGACTTATGCATATTTGATAACTTGTGCTGACAATTTTTTGTGATAAAGATAGATGGAATCAAATATAATTATATATATGGATCTCATTATCTTATAATTATTTAGGAAAAAAATTAAACTTTAATTATTTTAATAAGAGATGAAGTGGAAAATTTTTCAAGGAACGACCAATAGTGGGATTGTACTGAAATCCAGTAACTATATCTTCTCATAAAAATTATTCAACATTAGGAAAAGATAAAGTGGTGTAAAAGGGTGTCTTATTATCATCATTTTTTATGATATTAATGAACTCTTTAACACTTCATTAGTTTATGGTTTTTTTATTGTTAATTTTCTTTGGATCACCCATTTTACTGTGATCATTTCTCTTTATCAATCTCTTTGATTATTTATGATTTTCCTCTATGCCCATATCTTCACCTATATTATCCTACATAGAGACCTAGTTATGATTTACTTTGGTTAACTATTTTTTTAACTATTAATATTTTAAAGTATGTTTTAGTCTTTGTTTTTATGATGTGGGTTTCTATGTAATAAACTTTCATGTATTAATCTTTTTATAACCCAAACGAATTTTGAGGGTGAAATTCATTTTAAGGGGGTATAATGTAACACCATGAGATTTTTATGAGATATATTTTTTTAATTTAATTGATTTATTTTGTTTTATACTACACTAAGATAATCATTCACTACATGAAACATTGTCTTAGCTTGCAGTTTACGCAACACTATGCTCAAATTGTGTTATACACAATTTTATGTTTTTTTATAAAATCAATTTCATGCAAGACCATGTTTAATAGAAAAACTAAATATTATTATGTTACCTTATAAACTAGTTATTATAATAGTGGGTATGAATAATATTGACATAATTATTAAAATAATATTAATTAGTTAGTGAGAAATTAATTATAAATGAAAATAAAACCTTTTTCAAATAAAAGGAAAAGTTTATCTGAAAATCTATTTGAGTTAAAATTAGTGAGTTTGTAAAATAATAAAATAACACTTCATAGATTTAATTAATTAAATATATATTTAATATATCCAATTTACTAGTTAAAATTCATCTTATATGTCTTCTAAAAATGATAAAAGAACAAATTCAATTTTTCTTATAAAAGAAGTATTTTAAAAAAATGCAGTTTTGTAACCTTTTGATGGTGTACCCATTTTCAATATAGTTTTTATTACCTCTTTACATTATATTTGAAAAAATAAAATTATTACTTATATTATTGATATAAAAATTTACTTTGGATTAATTTTTTTATATTTTTCTAATATGTTTCGAGTTTTAATGAATAGTAAAAATATGTTAAATTCTAATTGAAAACAACTTTTTTCATCATAATAATTTATATAGTTAAATTTAATTATTTAATGGTTTTAATGTATAAATAGATTATATTTTTATTATTTAATATAATTCTTGACATTGTCATTAATTTTAACTTTAATTCAGATGTAAAACCATTTCAATCATTTGAAATGTTTTAACTTTTAAAACCCATTTTTTCGATAATGGGGTTATTTTTAATTTAATTAATGAAAATTAATAGTACTGAATTTTGAAAAATAGATTCCATATTTTGAATATGTGGGTCCAAATTATTTAAATATCTTTCTTTTATTTTTTTTCATTATAAATAGTATCTTTACTAATTTTTTATTAATACAATAAAAAGGTAAATCAGGTTATTAAGGGTAAACATAACATTAAAATACTACCCAAAAACCTTTACTAATATAATTGGATGATAAATTTTTAACTTAAATCATTCTTGGGTAAAAATTATATCCTTTGAAATCTACATGGATGAGATTAGGACATTTAATATTTTTTATTTAATAAAAAGTTAAATATGTCTTTCACAAATTTTAATAACTTTATCATTTTTAAAATAAGGTTATATATAATCTAAATTAAATTATAATTAATAATTTTAAAGATAATATGTTTTATTTTATTATGGTAATTTATTAAAAATATTAGGAAACAAATAATTTCATTAAAGGCCTATACATGGATGATGTAGAAATTATTTAATTGATGAAAAATACAAAAAATATTTTTTATCAAAATGATAATAACCATTAAAATACTAAAAAACTTCAAAAAATATTATTTTTTGAGCATATATAGACAATAATAATACAAGGGACTATTTATTGACCATTTGGATCCATATAAAATGTATTATAACACTTAAAATATTTTATTTAAAGTGATGTTAAAGTTGTCACATTCATGTTTTATTAAATATAATATTTTTAATGTAGGATTTTCTAGGGAATATATTTGACTATTAGTATTCTTATCAAATATAGAATAAATAAATTTGATGTGGTATTTATTTATAATTTTTACAGAAAAAATAAGTATATTAAATAATTACAAAAAAACTAACGTAGTAATTATTTTTTTAATGAAAAAATAAAATTAATGTTATTGAAAATATGAAAATAAATATAATTTCGGATAATTAATATATCAAAAAAGTTTTCTCGATTAACATGACCCATTATCAATTTAATAAAATATTTGGTTAATGGTTAACATCTTATCTTGATATTTTCAAAAATCCATGTAATGAATAGTTTCAATTAAGACTATTAATATTTTGTCAAAATAATTTTTTATTAAATAATTTAAAAATCATAAAATATGTATAAAAATATAAAATAAATATAATATTATGGAAAATATTATAAAATTTTCATTTATGGATTTATTTACATAAAATTTGTAAAATCTACACTCTTTTAATATTGAAACATTTGTTACCTTAGTTAAAATTAAAATAGAATAACTAATTGTTAATTAAAATGATCTAGTATAAATTGAAAGAAAAACTTGTCTAAAAGTTATTAGCTTATGAGATTACAACCCTTTATCATCTAAGCTTTTAAAATATGAAATTTTTGAGGTTTTTTTATGGGATTTGATTTTATTATAAATTAATATTTTTCGAGATTTCAAATTTGATGCTCAAATCAATTATAAAGTTGAACCTCCTCCATAATTTATTCACTTCATGTCAGGCCATCTAGATCATCCATACCCTATCCATTTCTCTTATCAAACATCTCTAGTCACATTCTAGAGGTTCTATCCTTCTCAAAAGACCAACTCTAGTGCTTTAAGAGGGTATATAGAGGGATCTCACCTAAGAAGAGGTAATCTCTTTTACCGACTCACACAAGATCATTTATTCTACTACTTCCTATTCCTTTCTTAAATCCATTAAAAATTAAACAAATATAGTATTAAATATATACTGAGATGCTATTATGATTATGGAACAACCATATTCCATATTTTATCCATCCTATGAAAAATGAAATCACCACGCGTGCAAACATACAACTTATTGTCTCGACGTCGTGGTGTAAACTATTTTTTACCAAAACCTTATATTGATGAGTATAATGATGTATATAATAACTATATGTGATTATTATAACTAGTTATGTATTATGAAACAAAATATATACCATCCAATTCCATACCATTTCATAATTATGGGAATGATATTTCTGCTCGTGCATATGTATGGTCTACCGTCTCCACGATGCGATTGATTCAT
This sequence comes from Viscum album, assembly GCA_963277665.1. Lineage (NCBI taxonomy): Eukaryota > Viridiplantae > Streptophyta > Magnoliopsida > Santalales > Viscaceae > Viscum > Viscum album. The sequence continues at coordinate 2,021,906,871 of OY728137.1, read as the reverse complement.
TCTACATGATCTTCATTAAAGAATGATTATATAAATTTATTTTATAAAAAAGTAATATATATATATATATATATATATTATATTAAGATTATTTTGAAAATGATATAACTATAACCTAATAATAGTAACAATAACTTTTGAAGGACCCTGGATCACCTTCATAGAGGAGGGGTGAATGAGGGTGTCAACTTTTAATTTTAAAGAGACAAATCTTGTTCCCATATTTGTAGGAACTTATTAAATCTGTCTATTAGTAATTTGTAGTAATTTAAACATTCACATATATAATGACCACATAAAAATTTAACTTGGTTCACCACTAAGGTCTTGTCCAAGGAGCATACGCTGACTGGTTGTCGGTCTTACCAAAGTCTACTAATCTTTGATGGTTATGGATTATAGAAATTTAGTACATATATTCTGTAATAGGTGAACTACCTTTATAGTGTTTTAGGGATAGAACATTTCATCCCTTTGATCATTTCTATCGACTTCTACTAGATCACTTCTTTGAGAGAATTCTAACTCATTTTATCAACTTGAAGGTCGCTACAAAGGGTTGGAATTAAATCATGCATCCTCAATTATAAATAGATTCTCTATTGAAGTCTTATTTTACCATATGGATGTAATATACTTTCCATGTACTGTTCATTCATGAACATGTCCTCCACAAACTAGCATTCTTTCTACACATATCAAACTGCACTACACACTGTGAGTGCTTCAGGAACCACCCCTCCACACACTTCCTCTACAAACCACAACTGCATAGTGCCTTCAAAAACAGCATATGTGTAATGCTTCTTCTCTGTGGACCAGCTCCTCCTCCATGAACTATCTTCCACGAACCATCTTCCATGAACCATTCTGGACTTCATCGTAATTCCTCTTGGATTTCTAATAAAATTCTTCTTCATATAATTGTTACCCCATGAACCACTCCAAACATCACCAAATTCTTCCTAGATTTTTAGTCTCAGTGTCGCATCCTAATAAAGGGATTAGTGCCACTTATATAGGCATATAGATTCTCATAATCCAATAAACTGATATTTACCAAATCTTCACTACATACCATGCTCCCACAAATCGTTATTCTCTATGTAGATTGTGTACCACCTTTTCCTCCACAGCCACCAAAATCATCATCTCGTTTTGGTGAACAACACACCATCCCGTGATCCATTTTCCTTCCATGACCTGATGGCCTTCCTGCGAACCTCCTTCACTCCACGAACTATTCCTCTTATGCAGTCCACATTACTTTCTCCTTCTACAAACCATTCCTATATACCTCCTCTACAATCTGTGAATCATGCTTCATGGTTTGTGTACTATCCACTCCTACATAGAAAAAATTCCTTTTCCAAAAACCAAACTCCTGATTTTAGGCCCCAAAATTTTGTAAATACTAAGAAACTGTTCAACATTAAACACTTTCATCAACTTGTACTATAATATCCCTTATCATGAAAACCCCTTGATCTACCCAATTTGGATTGAAAAAAAAACACTAACCATACTCCATTTACAATAAAAACACCCTTGGGTTCAATAACCACCCCCTTTGGGTTTGTTAGAAATCTGTAGATAAAATCAATGAAGCACCAATATCAATCATTGAATTTATCCTGTAACCAGAAAAAACATTTACTAAGACCATTTCATTCTACTATTTTACCAATTCTCCATTATTTTTACTTTTGAATTTATCCATTCTTCCACATTGGCAATAAACCTAAAGACCCGTATTTGAACATGTTAGTACTCAAAACACACTCCCTCTGAATCATATTTCCCCCATAAACCTGTATCACATTCATAAATATATTAAAAAAATTAATAAAACTGGGGATAGGGGACCAACTAGAACCTACTCGTGCACTAGGAGGTGTTTGAACACTAAGGTTCAACCAGAATTCTCAAACACATGTGCTGACAATGGCTTGGTCTATATGTTATCCACTTGATCATCACTTCCAACATGATCCATTTTAATTATTCCTTATTCCACCATTTCCTTGATGAAGTGACATATGATATAAATGGAGTTTTTAAGAGAATTATAAACAAGATTCTTTGTAAGATCAATTGTACTCTTTTTATCAAAGTGAATTAACATTGGCTATTTCACCTCATCAACAGTTTTAGTCAGTTGTTGCTTCAACCAAAGTAGGTGAGTACAAGCCTTTGTAATGGAGATATAATCTTCTTCAATAGTATTAAGAGAAGTTATTTATTGTTTCTTACACAACTAGTCCACAAATTTATTACTAATGAATAATGCTCTTCCACTTTTTGATTTTTTTTATCCACTACATCTCTAGCCCAGTTAGCATCAGAAAATTTTGATAGTTCATTATCTTTTCCTGCATCAAAGTATAATCCATACTTTCTATTACCTTGAATGTACCTCATGAATCTTTTAACTAATTCCAGAGGTTTTTCCTTTGGATTTCATCAAAATCAGGCCACTAATCATGTATCAAAGACAATATCTAGTGATTTTATAGACATGTGTAGCAGGCTTTCGATTATTCTGCTACACATGGTGGGATCTACAGAAGATCAATCCCCATATTTTCCATGTTTAGTTCCAACCGCAATCAGATTTGACATTGGTTTGGATTCATGCAAATTTAATTTCTTCAACAACTCTCTTACATACTTTTCAGGATAAAGTAAAGTGTAGTATTTCCTATAAATCACATACATCCCCATGAAGTATGTCAGTTCACCAATCATAGACATTTCAAATTCTGATTTCATGTGATTGGAAAATTCATCCATTGATCCATGACTACTTCCACCAAATATAATATCATTTACATACACTAGAACCATGAAAAAGTCTTTTTAAGAATTATTTATGTAGAGATTGTGATCCACTCCTCCTCTTTTAAATTGTAGTTCTTTATAAAATAAACCAAATGAGAGTACAAAGTTCTTGGTTCCTATTTCATAACATTTAGAGCCATTTTAATCTTCAAACCTTCATACCATCATTATATTGAAAAAAACCCATAGGTAGTTCGATGTATAATTCTTATTTCAGTTAACCATTTAAGAAATCGGTTTTGACATCCATTTGATAGACTTTGAATCCTCTTTGAATTAACATGGAAAGAAACAGTCCGATTGACTCCAATCTAGCCACCGGATAAATCATTTCTTCATCATCAACACCTTCAATCTATGAATAGCATTTAAACACCATTCATACCTTATTTATTATCCCATTTCCATTATAGTAAAAATTATTTTCAAAAATACACTTTGTTCCAATATCATTATAGTTATCATGTCTCTTAACCAAATCCCATGTTTAATTCTTATTGATAAGATCAAACTCTTCATTCATGTCCATATCCCATGATTCATCCTTTGTAGCTTCATCAAATGATGATGGTTCTACAAATGAGTGGAATGAAGATTGTGCATTAATCCTTATTCTCCTGTCTATGTGGGAGCTATCCAATCCCTAATAATGTTGGATTAATCAATTTTTTCTCTTCGATTTCTCTTATGAGGTTCAAGATAATTTTATTCATCCATGGCTTCCTCTTTTCATTCTTTTTCTGAGTCAACATCCTGATGTAATTAATAAGTTTCTATCATTCCTTCCTCTACTTCTGTATTTGGATCCGTTTCATGTCCACAATATTCCTCATCTTCTATTATATCATCAGAAAAATTCCTTGAGAAATGTTTGTTTATCTTCAATGATCTTCACATAATTTATTTCCAAAATTGTTCCCAGATGTTAAATAAAACAATTGTGTGTTTTCTATTAATTGAATATCTAAGTAATATCCCTTCATCTGTAGAATCATCGTACTTACTTCGATTTCCTTATTTGTTTCTGGTCAATCATTAACTTCAGAAAATACAAAAATACCTCAAAGAGGGATTCCTTCTATTCCATAACTCAAAGGGTTTATTTGTTTCCCCCATATAAATCCCTATATATTTTTGAATATAATATAAATCATGAACATCCTCTTTCTAGAAATGGTGAGAGATACGACTCCCAATCATCATAGTTTTACCCATATTATTCACCTGTCGATTCCGGTTCTCAACAACTACATTTTGTTATGGAGTTCCCACAACAGCCACCTCATGTTGTATTATATGTTTCTCCATATAATATTCTAATTAAATGTATTGTATTCCTCTCCATTTTTAGACTATAGAACATTAATTTTCCATCCAGTATCATTCTCATCTATCTAGAAATATGTTTTCATGCAATAAATCATTTGTTGTATCCTATGTATAACCATCACACAAGTCATTCTACTATAATCATAAATGAAATCGATGAAGTTCCTTTCTCCATATGTTCCTACCACATTTATTGGACACCAAACGATTATATGAATGAGATCAATAATTTTGTATGCTCTTTTCTTCTTTGGATGATATGAAATGCACACAAACTTTCCTCCCATGCATACATCACAAGGCTTCTCCGGTACACACTTCAGATTGGGGATATCCATGAAAATATTTAGTTTAGATATCTTTTCCATATCCTATTGATTGATGTTACCCAACCCCTAGTTCCACAAGTTGTTCTATTCTTCAATTGTCATGTAACAAATGTTCTCTTTACTATCAACCAGATATAAGTTATCATTTTTTCTACAACCTTTCATGAGATAATTACATGTTCTACCTTTTATAGTGCAATAATTTTGATTAAATGTCTCTATAAGTTATGACTCATAGATTTCACTCACACTCAAGAAATTTTGATTCAACCTATCCACATAAAGAATTTCAGTCTTCTACAGCTGACCGTTGGCCAATTCAGTACTTCCCCTACCTTTGATCTTCAAATCACCATCATTAATGAATATAATTTTTCCATCAAACTGTTTCTTTATATTTTTCAATAGGTATGCATTTCCAATAATATGGGAAGAGCATATACTATCAATAATCCATGATATTTTGTTCTTGGTATATTTTAGATTTAATTCTTCAAGGTTTGATTTGTCTATTTTATTCTTTTCCTTCCATGAAATATTAGTTTGAGTGAAGGATAAAGATGTCTTTTCAAATATCTTTTCTATGTGAATAGGTTCATCGTAATCACAGTCTTCTTCTAGAGGAGAGAATATGTTTATAATAACAACACCATCTAGTTTGTAAGTATTTAATTGTCTCTAGGTTTTGTTCAAATTGTTCCTGTCATTCCTCTACCTATAATCAATAGATTTATAAACAAAGATAAAATAGTGGAAACAATATCAATAGGAATTGTTTCTTCAATAAGAATTAGAATTGTTCTCAAGATTTTCATTATAATATCAATGTCTATGATTTCTTCACCTAGTCTATGTATTTCTTCAATAACTTCGTTAATTAGATTGAAAATGGTTTCTAAATTTTCTTCCGGATGCATCTTGAGATCATCAAACCTATTATGAAAAACATATATTTTATCCCCCTTCACTTTATTTTCACCATAAAAAAATATTCTCCATTTTTTCCACATAAACGTTTTTGACATAAAACTCACCACCTTTATATATATATATTATTAGAAAGAGCTACAGGGAGGTAATTATATACTTTTTTATCAACATCAATCAGTTTACTATCTATATCAGTTATATACTTCCCAATAGGATTAGTGACATGTATTCCTTATGTAGTGGAAAACATGACTTCCACTCTAAGATATATTATATGAGATCTCACCCTATACTTCCATATCTAGAATTTTCATCCATCAAAGAGGGGTACTCCCCTGATATTCACTATATTCTACATGATAAAAATGAAGGGTTGATTTAACACTAGAAACCTTTATTATTTGATACCACTTTAACGACCCCAGAACACCCTAAGAGGGGAGGGGTAAATCAGGGTGTCAACATTTTTTTTAAGTGAGTTATATTGTCCCCATATTGCAAGGAATGCATTAAATATTTTTGTTAGTAAAGTTCAGTAATTTAAACATTCACACACAGAAGGACCACACAACAATTTTACTTGGTTCACCGATAAGTCCTACTCCAAGGAGAATACTCCAATAGGTTGTAGGTCTTACCAATGTCTACTAATCATCACTAGTTTTTTATTACATAAATTTATCATGGTCACTCTCTTCCAGGTGCACTGCCTTTACAAGGATTTATGGATAGCACATTGTGTCCCCAGGATCACTTTTGATGAATCCCCCTAGATCACATCTTTGAGATAAGTCTAACTTGGTATATCAACTTTAAGGTCACTTCAATGGGTTATCATTAAATCATGTATACTCAACAATATATAGATTATCTGTTGAAGTCAAGTTCATGTTGTATATGTTAAAAAAATATGCCTCACATACAGGGATGGAATAGGAAATGATCTCGGTTCAGTAATACAGGGCTAGAATGGTATGTAATGTCTATGCAGCAATACATGGCTAGAACGAGGAGTGATTTCTATTAAAAAAACATTTTTTACACTATGATGGTCTTGGAAATGAGACTTGGATAATATAGAAATGATTTTATATGCTTATTTTTTTCAATGATTTCATGTTTTATGGAAATTTTATTTTCTCATGGCTCATGTTCCTTTATGATTTATGGCTTATGAATTTACATTATTTATTTTATGACTCAAGATATTGATATATGTTATACATGGTATAATTTTACAAAGTTATGTTTATATAATTACATTCTTATGTTCATGTTTTGTTTGATATTTTCCTAGTTTACCCTTACTAAGAATCCAAGATCACCCTTTTCATATGTTTTCATTTCCCCAAGATATAAAGAAGGGTTTAGGTATGAAAACTAAATTTGAAAAACTTTATTGGATATGTTTAATATCTTCGACCAAATTAGAATAATGTGTTCCACGTTTCCAAAGGACCTAAACTAATACATACTCTGGGCATATTTTTGTCTAATATATTAATTATTCTGCAAAAGTAATGTAATGTACATATAAATCAAGCTTGGGTATTTATATAGAATTCATTGGAGTTAATTACTTTAAATTATTGAGAACATTATTTTATTGTGTATGCTACTCGGTTGTTTGGATTTGGTACACCTATATCCTGAGATTTTTTCAAATGATTTACTAAAGGCATAGAGATTCAAAATAGATTTGAGGTAAGATATTCAATCTATGAAAATTAATATGTTCCTACCCACCTATGTTGAGGTTTTTTATAATGAAGTTATGTATAATTTGGACATATATTGAAATAAATGACTCTTTTAAACATCAGTGTTAGTAGAAGGTAGTCAGAGTTTATTTTCTACCCAGAAAAGAAAGTGGCATTACAATCCCCAATGTTGTTTTAGAAGTGCATAATAAAAATCATGAAATTATTTTGATTTGATACTAGAGTGGGAAAAATGGACCCCTTTAACATCATGGTAAGGATTAACCTATTGTGTTTTACACAAGTGGAGAACATGGCCATCTTAAGTATTTATATGATAAATCATCCCAGGTAAGTAGAGCTGGATCCACATTTACCAAGGACTATTAGTTTAGAACTAATGTTTAAAAAGGGGTGGGATCTCTACCTCATTCCAATGGTGATACATTGGTGGAGATGAAATCATAGGTTGGGACTAGAAATAATTATATAGTTAAGTGTGCACTAGAGGATCCAAATGTTGGACTAGCTACCATGAATGTTTTGGTTTTTATTGTATCTTTATGGTTAGGAATTTATTTATACATTTTTAAATCATTCATTTATATCATCCATGAATATCAATATGTTATGATTTAATTTTGAGTTCATTTTATTATTTATTAATCTTTATACCCCTTTGGGAATAAAGTAAAAAGTATTAATTTAAATGTCCCAAGTGTTGGGTGATGATAATTATCCATGAAACTATGTGGGTCTTCTTAATTACAGATCATGAAATATTTAATCTTATCATTGAATGGATAAGATAATTATATATAAACCCCAAATATATTTATAACATCATTGGTTATGGTTTCATTCTCTCTATGGAGGTACTCATGTCTTCAAGGTTTAGTGGGATCTAAGATAATGGAGAGAAGTTATAATTACCCTTGTTGTTGAGATGATCTCCTTCCAGTTGTAATAGTTATTTCTTAGTGGTATTTATTTATATATTAGTGACCCTCTCCATGTAGTTATTTATGATTAAGTTAATGTTATTATATATTAATTACATGGGTTACCTATTTATAAGGAATAAATGATCTCAATAGTCTTACTTCTGGGGATGATACACGTTTTGGTACCTTCATAATATTTGACACCAATTTAATTGATAAAACTAAATGTTTAGCCTAAGGGTTATGAGGAAAATGGATTAAATCATCTTAATGTTTCACCTAGTTCATTGACAATTCTATTTGAAAAGAAGAAATATTAGATTCTATTAATTTATGTTGATATTTGATACTCAACTAGATAACAATAAAAAAAATATGCATTTATAAGGATTGAAGACCCTTTTAAATAGATTAAGGGGGATCATTGGTTTTCAAAATTAGATCTGGGATTGGGGTACCATAAAAAAAAGTTCTCTCTGTAAATTATTTCCAAGACATAATTTATAAGAATCTATGTGAATTATGAGTATTTGGTTATTTATTTTGGCTTAAATAATTCTCTTATGGTGTTTATGTCATTAATGAATCAGATATTCCATCTGTTATTGGATTCTTTTATTATTTTTTTAGGGATGATATCCTATTTTATTCTAGATCAAAATATGATCAAGATAGGTACTTTAATATCATCCAGGGAATCCTGATAGAACATACACATAACATAAAGTTATAAAAATGTCAGTTCAAGGTTCAAGGGGAAAACATATTACGTAATGTGATTTATGATAAGGATTTTATCAGTGGATCCTAAGAAAATTCTGGTGGTGATGAATTTGTAGCATCCTAAAAATATGTTTGAGATCTGTATTTTCTTGGGTTTAGATGGTTAGTACATGCTCTTTATTCAAGAAATGCTCAATATTTAATCCCCTATGACATAGTTTCCACATAAGGGTGTAGGGTTTTTTAGATTAATTGGTTTCAGTGAAGATTTAAGGTGTTGAATGTGATATTGAGTTCAACAATAGTCTTGATTCTTTGTAACCTAATTTTGGGTTATGATGTTTACTATGACACCTTAGGTATGGGTTTGGGTTGTGTTATGATGAATTGGAGACAAGTATAATATTATGGATCTCTTTAGTTAAACCCTCCTGAAAAGAACTAGGCCACTAATGAACTTGAGTAGGAGGTAGTAATGCATGCATTTAATAGTTGGAAAAAATACCTCTTCTTGGATAGGTTTATACTATATTCAGACAATATATGTATGAATTATATCTTAAATAAAATGTGTATCAACATGAGATAGAGATTCTATGTGAAATAACTTTATTCCTTTGATTATAAAATTTATTATACCCCAGTAAAGTGAACAAGGTCACATACACTTTGATATGGAAATTACCAACTCGGATAGTGAATAAAGTGCAAACATGGTTATTGATGATCATTTTCTCTAAAATTCACTTGGATGATGTGAAAGATAACATATATTTATTCCTATTATGTAATCAAGTGGTATCATTTATAGATTATCATATTAAAATTTTTTATGTTAAGTATCTGAGGTTTCACTATTTTATCAGTAATTTTTTGATGGGAGACGTTGTATGAGTTGTCTTGGTCTCCCAGTGGGGTTCGAAATTTTTTAAGTTGGATGGGTTTTCTAATAGAAGTAGGGATGTAATTATTGGATTGTGGATACCAATTTATTTTTTTCATGTACCCTTGAGCTACCAAGATTTTCCATGGATAGATACATCACTACTAGTGGCTGGGAATGAGATGATTAATTTCAGGTTTTTTATCCCGATGCCTCGTATATTAGAAAATTAAGGCATAACATCTAATACTTACTAGTTTATTGCACCTGTTACCCATTCCAATTTGTATATAGGATGATATAGGTATGTACATTATTATTGTGATACCTCAGGTCCCTAGTGGTTGGGATTTAATATGGGTGATTATTGATATTCTCCAAAAATAAGATCATTTTATACCTATCAACGATTTAAAGAAGTTATAGGAACATGGCAACTAGTAGGTGTGTGATATTATAAGACTTCATGGTGTTCTGTGGCCTATCATTTCAGTTATATTCCCTTCATGTACATCCTAGTTCTATAGTTTATTAAAAACACCGATGGTTTCTCTGTTGAATTTGATAATATATTATCATCCACAGATGGATGGATAAATTAAGAGAGCCATCTAGACTCTTGAAGAAATTATTTGGGCATGTGTTCTTGATTCCAATTAGTTATGTGATAAACCTCAAACCCTAGTATAGTTTTTTGATAAAATTATTTAGCATGATTCAATCCAATTGGATCCATTTTATCCTTGTATGTGAGGCTTTATAGATCATCACTTTGTTGGTTATAGGATTGAGAAATATACTTTGTTGGACTAACCATCATTCAGGATATTATGGATATCATGTAGTTGACAACAAAGAGGTTAATGATATCTTAGATTCACAAATAATATTATTATTATCAATATTTTTATCCATTGGACATTGAATTTAGGGATTTTTTTCTCGAAGATTCACCTCATTTAGGACATAGACATTAGGTAAAGAAGGTTGTGTTATAAAAACGTTTTGTGAGCCAGTTTGAGAATGATTATAAACTCGAAAATGTGTCTTTTTCATTTGATTTACCTTATTATTTCACTTATATCAATTATGTGTTCCATTTATCACAATTGAATAAGTATCAATCAGATCAATCACACGAGATTGAGTGGTAGGATGTTGTGATTAAAGTATAAAACATAGTTGTTAACATTCATCTTCAGAAATAGGAGCAATAGGATAAGGTGTTACAAGTAAATATGATCCTTTTGGTTTGAGTGAGATGTATATGTGGTTTGTAAATCCATGAGACATCGGAGCGTAAGGCCTTGATGATGCAATAAGGACATTATCTTTTCTCAATTTTCTGATCTTGATTCATTTAGGGGAAAAAATATTTTATGGTGGGGATAATCACAACCTAATATTCATAGTCTATTAAATATCACCTTTTGGTTTTTTTCTTTCTGAATTTTGAGTTGTACATAAGTTGGTAGAAGGTTTTTGGGAAGTTTGTGTCAAGAGGATACCACTGACTGGATAGTGCAGGGAACCATCTATCCATTATAATATGAAATAATCCCTTTATATCTTAAGGTTCCACTAGCCAACTAATGGGCCTATACTGACTCTCTGTTGAGGCCCCATAACTGGATGGTGGCACCGTTGAGCGTGTGTTTTAATAAAGGGACAAAATTTCATTTAGATAAAAATAATGTTTAATCTCCCCTAATCAGACCCTTATGTCCATAATTCATATTTTCATTGTTTTCATACTCCTTGGTGATATTCTTGTCTCTCTCCCACTTCTTAGTGGTGAATCTTAATTATGGTTGGAATCTTGGATCTATGTTGTGTGTAATATGGTGTGTGGATCCATTCCAATCTATTTTCTTCTCTTATTCTCAATTTTTTTATATCATAGAATATTATATCAATGGATCTATCACAAACATGTATAATTGATATTTTTTCATAAAATAAAGTTTCTTTAGAATCTAATCTCTTCTAGTCCCATCACCATTCCTAATGAAGACATTATTTTCATCATTCTAAATTTTGGTGTATCTATCATACGGTCTATTCCATATAAATAGTAGATTTATTATTATGTTTTCTATTTTTTTTTAATATCTAATTGATTAATGAAATTGGATTCATCTTTGGTGGAAATTGAAATGGTTTTTTAAAATGGGTTTTCTTTGAAAACTGGAGTTTATAAACATTATGTGTTTGAAATAATGCATCAAAGGTGGTCCTAAAAGGGACGTGGGTCTTAAATAATGGTAGTGGTGTGGTATTGCTAAAAACTGTTCTTATGAAATTGTTTCTTGGATTTTAAATGGATTTATCCTTTGAAAATGATTATGAAATGTGATTTTTTTTCTTTTAATGTAAATATTAAATAAAACAAATTGGGAGGCAGTGATTTGTGGTAGAAAAATAAACAAGGATGAGCCTTAGTAGAGTAATCTATCAATAGGGGATGTTCTCTTGATTCTATAGATGCTATAGGTGTCCTTTATTAGGGTCTAAGTTTCTTAAACATTATGAGTCACATATTCTAACAAATTCTCCTTTTATTTCATAGTGGTTTAGTTGTATACACCCCTACATCACATATTTCCCTCTTTAGATACTTTGATATTACATTACATGCATATATATTTGATATAATTATTTTCCATCATGATCAGGTTTTGATTTTGATTTTCAATCATAGTTTTATATTTCGGTTTATTCCCTTGGATATGTGATATGTAATATTTCACTATTTATTTTAATATGGAATGATTTTTAAAGGAATGTAATGTATTTATAAAAAAAGGATAATTTTTAATAGAGAATTATTTCTTTCAATGTTTTTTAAAAATATGTTTTTAACTATAACTAATGGATGGATGTGGATAGACTTTGTTTAGATTCTTTGGCGGTATCCTACTGAGCTTTAGTTCCCACACACTACTTCTAGATTTGGGTGTTTGTAGCCTTGTTTTTGTAGGATATAAGTAAAGGGATGGGTTTCGTTTTTAGGGAGACTCTTTGGGATCATGTATCCTTTTTGGTGGGTTGGGATGGTGGTGAAATAAGGTCACATAGAGATGGACCCATGGGTTCTTTTAGGTTCCATGTTCTTGATGTTCTTTCTATTGATCATTAAGACCTTTTTATATATTTTTTGGATGTGACCTTTTTGGTTTCTTGTTTTGATATATATATATATATATATATATATATTCTTGTTATTCATTGTGATATTCTTTTTACTTTTATGTTGTCATATTTATATTGAGGATGGATTCATTCTCAAAATCTCTTTGTATGATACCCAGGTGCTTGTTTCTAGACTATGGAATTTGGAAACGCACTTTGGGACTTTTGGAATAGAAATTCATGTTGTGTTTAAGGTTGATCAATTTTTTTGATTCACTAGGGGTAAAGAAATATTATAGTCCATTCCTCCCACATTCAAATCAAGACTCACAGCCTAAGACCATTTCAAGGGTAGATGTGGTGTATAAAAAATAAAGGATTATGCCCATCCCATAGAATATATGAATGTTTATAAATTTTTATTTCATTTAGATCCATTCTCATTTTCATACTCTAGTCACACTACACCTTATAGATTTTAAAATAACAAGTTATATTGATATATCTACATGTGATCCCAAAGAACCTCATGTAAAAAAACATAATTTGTTTCCCATAAATTTTTAAAATAACAAGTTATATTCATACTCTAGTCACACAAAACCTTATGGTCATACATTTTTGAATAAATACAAAACATAAATTGATATTCCTGACTAAACCATAATAGTAACACATAATAATCAATATCAAGATTTCTCCCTATGATAATTAGTATCTAAATATAATTTATTGCCCATATATTAAACTTCCTAATGAAAATTTAATCATAAAATTGAATTAAAAATAAAAAATAAAAAAGGAATTGTCTATATAAATTATAAATTAATTCAAGTACAAAACTAAATATGAACCTTTTTAGAATGTTGACATAGAAAAATAGTTACATTAACTAACAACATGCTTAAGAGAAATAATTTTACTAATAAATAAATTTTAATTAATATTGATTTTATAATGAATCATTTATATATTCATCCATGTAATAATTTTCACTAGATAACACATAGTCTAGTAATATTATAACATATTTCAAAATAAACCTCATCGAGGTCAATTTAACTATATCACTAAAAATAGTATTGAAAAAAAATCATTTATAATTTAAAAATGGGGATTTAGTATTGTCAATACTTAAGAAAAAACAAGAAGTAGTCGTGTGATGGTAATGGGTTAGAAAATCACAAGAGGGTTGAGAATGATCTGCCAAAATCATTAGGGAGCTTCAAAATCATGCAAAACACAGATAACACCATAGAAACTACCAAAAAACCAGAGTATTCATTTGATGATATTTCATAAACAAGTAAACTTATGTAATTTGAATACCAAAAAAGGAAATTGATCATTAAAGGAAACCTATTAAAACCACTCTAACAATCAATTTATAATCATAATATCCTTAATCATTAATTTAATCCCTCAAAATACAGTTCAAATGATTATATAAAACATTAATAACCTAAATATAGATGATCTTTAATCTATTTGTTCTGGAAAACTCAGAAAAATAGAAAAAACATCTAGAATCCACCATGAACAAAATTAAATTAACTTCCTAAGTCAAGAGTTGATTTCATAAATAGTTATTGATAACATAGAAAACTATTCCTAACCAAAATAAAAGAAATCATTTGAGAAATAAGGAAGGGATAATAAGAGAAGATATAGATATATCATACCTAAAATTTTTGGATGAATCCTCTAAGATAAATCTATGTTTTATAGAAAAATAAGGGGGAAGGAGAAGCGGGAGAGGGGGTCTCCTATGATTGAGTATGAGTAGGGAGAAATGATTTTTTCTATCCCTAATGAGGGGTTTTATGAATTTTAATAAAATTGGTTAGTTTTTTCATCTTAAGAAAAACCATCATCAAACCCAGTAAAACTCTATATAAATTATACTAAACATATTTGTAAACCATTTTTTCTACTTGATGCTTCACTAGACGTCATTGGTTATCTACTACTACTCCATTTTGGGGTTCTTTCCACTAGGTGCACCAAAATTATAACTCGAGCTACCGAACCCCTACACCTCAAACTTCATCCAAACACCAAATAATATATTCTTAGATATCAAATTCAACTCGGAAAATATGTTAGGAAGTATGGTCACTCATCCAAATCTTATAGTTTTAAAAAAAATCACATTAATTAACTATTTTACTTAAAATATCAAAAATTCTGATTAAAATTTGATCCACCTACACTTGAGTTATACCAATATCTCTACCATAAAACTTTTCTCCCTTGAAAATATATACTAACCATTAATTTAAAATTCCACAATGACACTAAATCCCAATATGAAGGAAAATACTCTACTTCATATTCCTAATAATCTACCGTGAATATTGTAACATCCCAGGTAAATAAAGAATATGAAATTTTCATATTTATTAATATTTTTGAATTAAATATTAATATTACTTTAAAGGAGATTCTATGTTTTATGGCGTACCCAAAATTCAATAAAGAGTTTCTTTGAAATCTTACGTTGCACACTAATAATATAATAATATTATTTTAAATGGTAGTTAACACGTAGATGTTGTAATGGTGGGAATGAACAGAACTAACTAAAAAATGTTTATATATGTTTTTTAAATATTTCTACATTTATCCAATAAATGTTAGAGGCTTAAAACGCGAATGAATCCAATTTTAAGCATAAATATTCTAATATTCTTTAAAAGGTCGATTAACAGCCTTTTGATGGAAAACCCTTTTTAAATATACTTTTTTTCAATTTTAAATGTTATAAAATATTTTTTTATAATCGGGACATCAAAATTTACTTTGTGTAAATTTTTTGTATTTTTCTGCAAATGTTCATTTTTAATGAATAGTGAAATATACTGCATTTTACTTCAAAACTGCTTTTTCATCTAATTTAATTATATAGTTAGATTGTACTTTTAATTGGTTTTAAAGTTTAATTGAATTATTTTTTTATCACTTAATACAATTTTGTTCATTGGATGTAATTTAACTTTTCAATTGGATGTAAAAACAAGTCAATCTTTTCATAAATTTTACTTCTTAAAAACTCATCTTTGGTTATGACAATGAGAATTATTTTTAAATTAATTACTGCAATTTCTGTTTTTGGAATTTTGTAAAATTTATTACACATTTGGAATCAAACTGTCCAAATTATGTAATTAATTCTCTTTTTTTTAACCATATGAATAGTAACAACAATAATTATCTTGAACTATCGTGATTAATTAGTAATCGGGTAGTTAAGGGTAATAAAATAATATCATAACAATATAAAATGACCCCAATGTGTGTCCAAATCCTCTTCCTTGAGTCTTGTCCGACCATGAGAATATTTTTACCAAACTTGAGGGCCCATGGAGTCACATGGGTGTGATGGTGACATTTATGACTTTATTTTTTATAAAGGAAGAGAAATATAACAAAGGTTTGTTTATCCTAAGTAAAAAAAAATTAATTTTGTTGAAATAAATTATATCTTAGACTATAAATATTCATTTTAAAGCTAAAAATATTTCTTGCATCATGATATTTTTTATAATTTTTAGACATTAAATAAATAAATTTATTTATGACACCATGATGATGTTGTGATTACCTCATTAATGAACGATTTAAATAAAATGAAAAGATATGCTAAAATATAAGACATAAATCTGTCTAAAACCTATTTTATGGGTGGATTTGGAACCCTTATCACCTTATCCTCAAAATATATCATTGTGGAACCTTTAAAATCTGAAAACCATTTTATAATAAAGTAACATTTCAGGACTTTCCAAAAGTGACCATCCTCCCACTTATAAAAGGCCCCCACCTCTACCCCCATACCCACACCTTTCAAGCCCTTGTCTCGTCCAAACACTACTCATATTATCTATACACATCCCTCAATCACTCTTAGAATCCTCTCTTTGGGCAGAACTCTTTCCAAGGAATCCTTTGGCTCAAATCAAAATGAGTTACCCGATTTAGAGGTAATGTCTTCTCTCAAGTTTCATTATTTTATTTTCCTTCTTAACTCACAAATATCTTTTTATTATTTGATCCCATAATAACACAAGTATTCTCAATATACTATTATGTTGATATGATAAGGATTCTGCCTACACATACACACACCTCTGTCTAATGGTTAAAGAACATACTGTTTTTGTTGGTGGTGAATTACTGCCTCACGAAATGATAATTGTTCAATCTTCTTATAACACCTTTCATGGTGTCCATTATTATGTCACCATATTTATATATGATATATATGGTATTTATTTATTTTTATATGCTTATGAATTTTATTTTTAAATCACATCATTATGCTTTTCATGTTGTGGAACTGCAATAATTTATTCTGAGGAAATGTGGACTACCGCCCCCTCAAGTGATGTGACTCGTTCATGCCAAACATGGAATTTATAAAGAATGTAATTAATTAAATTATGTTACCTATATAACATATATATTATAATTTAAATATAATATATATATATGTCTCATTTAGTTTTAATTCCTTTAATATGACAAAGAAATGAACGTAGCGTTCATGCGTACGTACAGCCTACCATCTCCATGAATGGTTCGTTTCATTTTTTATCTCCAAATGTTATGGAATAGTATATAATGAATATATAATAGATATATATGATATTTAAATCATTAATACCATTCTGTAGATGATATACTTATAACAAGATGGGAAATTCTCTTCAAACAAGTTCATTATTGACTAATGTACAGAACATCGACAAAACATATGATATGAAATCACATAATTAACTAATTATTATAACATTATAATATGTGATATTAATTGAATAATAAACTTTAAATGAATTCCTTAATCGATTTTAAATTTACCAAATTTTATTATTCAGGATTATAAAGAAATGAACAAGACAAGTCGGACTTGAGGTAAGGGGATTTCTTATCTCACTTATAATTCCGTGAGATTTACATTATTTTCCAATTATTTATTTAATGTGATGTATTGTGTAATTAAATTTCATATATATTATCTTGATTCTATTTATATTCATGGTATTATGTGATTCATTTTCTGTTCATTATCTTTTGGTCATACGACTCGATCGATTACAACGAGGTAAGGTGTTTTTATCTCACTTTTTATTCCTGTGAGATTCATGTTATATTTTCCACTATTTCCATTTTTGTGTTGTATGTACTACCAATGATTGTATTATTTTTGTAATAAAATTTAATTTATGGGTATTTACATCCTCATTGTGTGACCCTTCTTTCATGGGGTGTACGTTTCGAAAGTTACCCAAATCGGTAAGGGAGCCTTTCACCCTCCTCTTTTTAAAAGACTACTTTTTGTTAGGTCTTTTAATTTACATCTTCTTATGTTGGAATATGTTCTTATATATACTTATTTCTGTAAATTTTATTTCCATGTTATGAGATACTCTTTTTATCACTCATCAACTCATTTTCTTTATTTTAAAGTGACGTCGTTAGGCTGTCGAATTTCTGTAAGGGGACTTCTTAACTCAATTTTAATTCTTTGGGTTAAACCTCTACTTCTGGATTCTGTCATACTATGAATATGTTTGGATGACCTATGGTTGGTTTACACTTAATATCTACTTTTATCGAGTGTATTTATATTTTCCACACATAATTATGTAATTGAATTATCCTTAATCTAATGATACCGTCTTTGTACGGGACTTTGTCTCAATCTCCTTTCGTTGAGGCATACTTAAATTTATATATGACCTTCTTTTTTTAGTTTTATAATAAACCATTTTGACTTTTAATTTCATTCAAAAGGAATATTTTTACATGAATCATTTTACTAAACCACAATAGGGAATGTTTTTGTCTTATGTATGAGTCGACAATGACTTCTCCACCGTCATGACCATTATTTGAGTTTCGGCTTCCTCTACAAGCCATAGCTTATTTTAAATCAAAAATAAATACCATGTTTTACTTTATTTTGGTATTGATAATGGTTTTGATAATGTTTTGATTATATCAATTTGTTTTATTGATATCTTGTGATAGAAATGTTTAAATGTTATGTTTCCTTTATGCATGTTTTATGTGATACGATTATGTTATGGTTTATTGGCATTATTTATGAAGACTGGTGGTTACATGATAAAATAAGGGAGGGTGAGCTTGAGATATCTCTCCAATGCATTGGGTAATGCGAAGGAGTTAAACACTAAGGTTTCTCCTAAGAGATTTACGGAATATATTGTGATGGGTATTCCAAACGTAACCATGAGGGTTACTCCCTACGTAAAAATGTTATGAATTACTCAAGTTACCTCTATGTATTATGATTTTTATTAGTTATTCATAAATCTTATGATTTAATGAGTTATGTTAAAGTTATTATGTTTTATGAGTAAAGTATGATTTTATTGATTCTTACGTATACATGGACTAATGTTTTCATTCTGTATTTTTATATCCCTTACTGAGCTTTTTATGCTCATCCCATGTTTTTGAAATGTTTTTCACATGACATAAAGTGGAATAGGGTCAAGGATGGGATTAAATAAATGTCATGATGTCTAAAAAATGGAACTAGACATGACTCTTTTGTTCAAGAGTTTTTATTTTGTGAAAAAAATTGAAACTCAGTAGATGTGTCTACATTGTAATCATTGAGATGTAATAGTTATGTCCTAATTCTCTAAAAATATAAACCTAAAAACATCCTCAATGTGAATTATTCATTTAATTCAAGATTATGTAATGTTTTAAGGTCAAGACCTTATAGTTGGTATCAAAAGTCAGTTTAGATAACTTTATCTGTTAGGTTATTCTTTAAGAATAGGTGACATTACCATAATGGTTAGGATTTCAGAAAGAGTCATAGTTTTTTTCGATAAAGTGAATGAGTTTAAGATAACATGAATAATAATATACTAGTATTATATGATTATTTTACTAATATAATCACACTGACCTTTTTGGTTTTAGTAAATGGCTAGATCTATCAGGCAACAAAGTAATAGTGGATTTAAAGAAAACTGTGATGGTTTTTCGAACGAGCAACTGAATGATAAGGGAGATGCAATGAGAACTCTTGTGGTTATTATAAACCAACTATCTGGAGTCATGATTGACCACCTGAACCTTAGTGATTTTTATAAGTAATCATATATGCAAGAAACAAATCCCTATGGAAGTTCAGTTAATAATCATAAAGGTTAGTTTTTTCAAAAACCTATGTGTCAATGATGTGGAAAGAAACACATAGGAAAGTGTTTAAAAGGGACAGAAAGATGTTATAGATGTGGAAATGAAGGTCATAAAGGAAGAACATGCCTTAGAAAAAAGGAAGAATCTAGTTGAATCTAGGAAAGGGAAAGAAGTCCTTTCTGAGAAATTAATTGAATGTTTTAAATGTGGTGTGCATGGTCATTATGCAAACACATGTCCTACGAAGAAGTTGCGGGAATGGGATCACCAGGATCGTACAAATATTCATTTACCAATACCTAATTCCATTATGATTGTGGATGAAGAAACTGACAATGACCAATGAAAGGTATGGATTATTTCTTAACATATGTTTTCCTATTATTTAAATCAAAGGAAATGATTCATGATTTTGTTTTTAGGAAATATGTATTTCAGAATAAATTGGAAAGGAATGGTTAATGGATCATGAATAATGATTGAATGAGTAGAAAGTCAACATATAAGGGATTCAAGTGTTATGGTAGATCTTAGGATGGTGAAATTCATATAAGTATTAAGGATCTTTTGATGATGAGATTACATTAGAAAACTTTTTATAGTATGTGTAACACTGATGTTTGATATATTAAAATTTTATTCAAGGAATAATTATCTTTTCTTTTGTTGATATAGTTATAAAGAACCATTTGGGTTTATATGATCCTTGAATTTGAGGTAATTACTGGTTAATGAATTTTGGGATGCAAAAAGAAAGTTATTAGATAACCTTTGTGGTTAAAATATGTAATGGTTATTTTTGATGAATTTATATTTTTGGGGGATGTTATAAAATTATATAGTTTTTGAAAAGGGAAAACACAGAAACCCTGTGACAACTCGTCACGTCGGACAAAGCTACGGGAATCAAACCCACAACCAAAGTGCGACTGGTATTTATCACCTACCACTGGACTACGTGATGTCCCTAGATAATATGACTAGTTCTTTTTATTTAGATGATCTTATGAATCCGGAATAAGTTGATTTTGGGTTATCTAAAGAAATTATTAACCTATCATGGAGGATATGTGATTAGGTTAATTACTTTTCAGTATGAGACTTTAAGAGTAACTGATATTATTTGGAGATAAATGTTAAGATTTATCTTGGAAGACTATGTGATTAAATTCTTTGGAGATTTGGGTTTAAATATTTGTTTGGATTACTTTAAATAATTTTATGGATAGCTGTTTATTGAATGGTCTTTGTTGATCTTTGGGTACTGTTGGACAAATTTTGAATATTTAGAGTAGCTTTTCTTTTTGTAAAAGATTGTTCTTTTTGGGGATTATCTGATCTTGTACTAACCATTTTGGTTTTGTTTAACGTATAAAGAAATGTGAAATATAGAGTTCATATTTTTTGTATTAGTTGTTTCTCAAGAAGTTGATTGTAGTGATCTTAATGTGAACAAGTCATCCTAAATACTCATCTTTTGGAGAAAATATGAGTTTGTGTAAGAAATATAGTAAGAGATGAAAGTCTACATGACAAGTAAGTATGTTTCCTTATGATTTATTTAAGCTCATAAATAAATTTCTTAATGAAAATTAAATTAAAACAAAAACATTTTCTGTTAAAATTTCTTACTAGGGAATCAAATACTGTTAACCCATCACAAATTTGTGATTTTCTGGTGGTTAACTTTCTCCTAAACATTTTTTCTATCACTCTCCATCAGAACTTGATGGTTTTTTTCTCCTCCATATCCATGTCTTCATGGAATCCTTTTATGGGTTATTTCAGGTGACCTTTTTACTTTTCTTTCTTTCTTTTAAAGTGATAGTTTAATTTACTCCTTTTCTGATATGGGGCTTTCAATGAAGTTTTCGATCCCAATTTTAAAAATCGCGAGGATGCAATTCCCAAAAGGGGGAAGGATGTAAAATCCCAGGTAAATATAGAATATGACATTTTCATATTTATTAATATTTGTGAATTAAATATTAATATTACTTTAAAAGAGATTCTATGTTTGATGGCATACCCAATACTCAATAAAGAGTTTCTTTGAAATCTTATGTTGCACACTAATAATATAATAATATTATATTAAATGGTAGTTAACGCTTAGCCGTTGCAATGGCGGGAATGAACAAAACTAACTAAAAAATGTTTATATATGTTTGTTAAATATTTCTACATTTATCCAATAAATGATAGAGGATTAAAATGCGAATGAATCCAATTTTAAGCATAAATATTCTAATATTCTTTAAAAGGATGATTAATAGACTTTTGATGGAAAACCATTTTTAAATATAATTTTTGTCAATTTTATATGTTATAAAATCCTTCTTTAGAAACGGGGCATCAAAATTTACTTTGTGTAAATTTTTGGTATTTTTCTGCCAAATGTTCATTTTTAATGAATAATGAAAAATACTGCATTTTACTTCAAAATTGCTCTTTCATCTAATTTAATTATATAGTTATATTGTAATTTTAATTGGTTTTAAAGTGTAATTGAATTATATTTTTATCCCTAAATACAATTTTTCTCATTGGAAGTAATTTCAGTTTTCAATTGGAAGTAAAAACAAGTCAATCTTTTGATAAATTTTACTTCTTAAAAACCCATCTTTGGTTGTGACAACAAGAAATATTTTTAAATTAATTACTACAATTTCTGTGTTTGGAATTTGGTAAAATTTATTACACATTTTTAATCAGATAGTCCAAATTATGCAATTAATACACTTTTTTTTAACATTGTGAATAGTAATGACGGTAATTATCTTTAACTATTGTGATTGATTAGTAATCCGGTAGTTAAGGGTAATAAAATAATATCATAATAATATAAAATGATCCAAACGTGTGTCCAAATCCTCTTTCATTAGTCTTGGCCGACCATTGAAATCTTTTTACCAAACTTGATGGCCCATGGAGTCACATGGGTGTGATAGTGACATTTATGACTATTTTTTAAAAAAGAAGAGAAATATAACAAAGGTTTGTATATCCTATGTAAAAAAAATTTAATTTTTTTTAAATAAATGATCACTTACACTATAAATATTCATTGGAAATATAAAATTATTTCCAACATCATGATTTTTTTTATAATTTTTATACATTAAAAAAGTTGATTTATTTATGACACAATGATGATGCAGTGATTACCTCATTAATGAACGATTTAAATAAAATGAAAAGATAAGGTAAAATATAAGACTTAAACTTGTCTAAAACCTATTGGATGGGTGTATTTAGAACCCTTATCACCTTATCCAAGAAATATATTATTGTGGGACCTTTAAAATCTGAAAACCATTGTATAATAAAGTAACATTTCAAGACTTTCCATAAGTGACCCTCCTCCCTCTTGTAAAAGGCCCCCACATCTACCCACATACCCACACCATTAAATCCCTTGGCCCGTCCAAAATATGCTCATATTATCTATCCACATACCTCTATCACTTCTAGAAGCCTCACTTTGGGCATAAGTCTTTCCAAGGAAGCCTTTGGCTCAAATCAAAAAGAGTTACCTGATTTAGAGGTAATGTCTTCTCTCGAGTTTCTTTCTTTTATTTTCCTTCTTCACTCACCACTATATTATTTTTATTTGATCCCATAATGACACAAGTATCATAAATATACTAGGATTTTGTTATGATAAGTTTTATACCAACACTTACACACACCTCCATCTAATGGTTAAAAAACATACTGTTTCTATGGGTGGTGAATTACTGCCTCACGAAATGATGATTGTTCAATCTTCCTTTAACACCTTTCATAGTGCCCATTATGATGTCACTGTATTTATATATGATATATATGGTATTTATTTTTTCCATATGATTCTTAATTTTATATTTAAATCACATCGTTATGCTTTTCATTTTGTGGAACTGTGATAATTTAATCTGAGGAAGTGTATACTACCACCCCCTCAAGTGATGTGACTCGTTCATGCCAAACATGGAATTTATAAAGAATGTAATTAATGAATTTATGTTACCTATATAAAAGATATATTATACTAGAATTATAATATATATATATATGTCTCATTTATTTTTAATTCATTTAATATGACAAAGAAATGAAAGTAGCATTCATGCATATGTAAGGCCTACTGTCTCCATGAACGGTGCATTTCATTTTTTATCTCCAAATGTTATGTAATAGTATAAAATGAATATTTATGGGATATATATGATATTTCAATTATTAATACCATTCTGAAGATGATGTACTTATAACAACTTGGGCAATTCTCTTCAAACAAGTTCATTGTTGACTCATGTACCAAACATCGACAAAACGTTTGATATGAACTCACTTAATTAACTAATTGTTATAACATGATAATATGTGATATGAATTGAATAATAAACTTTAAAGGAATTTCTTAATAAATTATAAATTCACCAAAGTTTATTATTCAGTAATATAAAGAAATGAACAAGACAAGTTGGACTTGAGGTAAAGGGATTTCTTATCTCAATTTTAATTCCGTGAGATTTCCATTGTTCGCCAATTATTTATTGCATTTGGTGTATTGTGTGCTACCATTTCATATATAATATCATGATTATATTTATATTCTTGGTATTATGTGGTTAATTTGGTGTTTATTATCTTTTGTTCATACTACTCGATTGATTACAACGAGGTAAGGGGTTTTTATCTCACTTTTTATTCCCGTGAGATTTTTGTTACATTTGCCACTATTTCCTTTTGTGTGGTGTATGTACTACCCATGATTGTATTATTTGTGTAATATACTTTAATTTATGGGTATTTACATCTTCATTGTATTACCCTTCTTTTGTGGGCTTCATGTTTCAAATGTTACCCAAATCGGTAAGGGAACCTTTCACCCTCTTCTTTTTAAAATACTTCTTTTTGTTAGATATTTTAATTTACATCTTCTTATGTTGGGATATGTTTGTATATATCCTTATTGAAGTAATGTTATGTCCAAGTGATGAGATATACTTTTTATCACTCATCAACTCATTTTCTGAATTTTAAAGTGATATCGTTAGGCTGTCGAATTTCTGTAAGGGAACTTCTAAACCCAATTTCAATTCTTTGGGTTAAACGTATACTTCTTGATTATGTCGTACTATGAATATGTGTGGATGACCTCTGATTGTTTTACACATAATATCCACTTGTATTGAGTTTATTTATATTTTTCACTCATAATTATGTAATTTATTTATCCTTAATATAAGGATACCGTCTTTGTACGGGACTTCATCTCGATCTCCTTTTGTTGTGGCATACTTCAATTTATATATGACCATATTTTATTAGTTGTATAATAAACCCTTTTAACTTTTAATTTCATTCAAAAGGAATCTTTTTACATGAAGCGTTTTACAAAACCACTAAAGGTAATGGTTTTGTCTTATATATGCGGCGAAAATGACTTCTCCACCGTCGTGACCATTATTTGAGTTTCGGATTCCTCTACAACCCATAACTTTGTTTAAATGAAAAATAAATACCATGTTTTACTTTATTTTTTTAATTAAAATTGTTTTGATAATGTCTTTATTATATCAATGTGTTGTATGGATATCTTGTGATTTAAATGTGGAAATTTTATGATTCCTTTATCCATGTTTTATGTGATACGATTATGTTATGGTTCTAGGCCATTGTTTATGAAGACGGGTTGTTCCATGATAAACTAAGGGTGGGTGAGCCTAAGATATATCTCCAATGCATTGGGTAACACAAAGGAGTTAAATTATAAGGTTTCTTCAAATAGATTTAGGGAATATACTATGATGGGTATTCCAAATGTAACCATGACGGTTACTCCCTGCGTAAGAATGTTATTAATTCCTCAAGTTACCTTTATGTCTTATTATTTCAATGAGTTATTCATAAATATTATGATTTTATGAGATATGTTAAAGTGATTCTGTTTTATGATTAAAGTATGATTTCATTGATTCTTATTTATACATGGACTAATGTTTTCTTTCCGTATCTTTATATCCCTTACGGAGCTTTTTATGTTCATCCCAATTTTTGAAATGTTTTTTATAAGACATAAAGTGGAATAGGGTCAAGGATGAGATCAAGGAAATGTCATTCTATCTAAAACATGGAACAAAACATGACTCTTTTGTTCAAGAGTTTTTATTTTGTGAAAAAAAATGGAAAGTGAGTAGATGTGTCTACTTTGTAATCATTGAGATGTAATAGTTATGACCTAATTCACTGAAACTCTAAACCTAAAAAGATCCTCAATGTAAATTATTCATTTAATTCAAGATTATGTAATGTTTTAAGGCCGAGGCCTTATAAATATAGTGAAAAAACCTAAATTAATCCCAAAACACCCATTACCACCCAAAATCTCATTATCCACAATCCATTGTTAACACTAGAACACCAACACAAATCCCAAATCATTTTTGTGTATCGAATAAGAAATCACAAGAATCAATAATGACCATGAAATATAAAAATAACCAAATAACTAAAAGATATGCTAACATCATATTATACAAATATATATATAGAAATTATTGGTATTCTATTATAGAGTACATAAAATTAATACAAACACTATAACAATTTGGTTCCATCAACAAGAAACATTAGAAGATACCTAAAATCACCAGAATAATGACACTCACTCAACCAAACTCACCACTATAGTCATACCCAACATAATATTTTCTTATGGCTTTCCCTTACACATCATATCATGATGTAAAAATTTATAAAAAAATTATATTTCCCTAACTAGGTTTCTCATTAAACCTTATCTTGTTTCTATGTATATAGTTATATTATTTAATAAAATTTCCTTATTATTATTTTACTTTAAGGACACTACACAAATAATCTAACACAAGAAGTTTAGAATCATTTTTTCAATATTGAATTTGATATTTATTTTTATAAAACAAAATTTTAATTAAAATAAATTCATTACACAATCATGGTTTTAAAACACTTTCTCCATACTATTTACCAAAAATTTAATATTTAAAAGAACTCATTACTTTTAAAAAGCATCCTTTCGAGTTGAAACATTAATTAGAAACTTTATTTTTTTTATAATGAAAATATAAAAAGGTTTTACTAAACTATTCATGATTTATATAAAACATAAAATTGTAACACTATTCAATGTGATTAGAAGAACAAATCAAAACAATACGCACACATTATATCAAGGCATACAATCAATAACATATTCAACTATAATAACATTAGATATAGGGTAAGTATTAACATATAAAGAAAAATAATAAACTTGTACTATTTATTATTTTTCATAACAGAGAACTAAAGTGAAACTAGAAAAAAATCAAAATAAATTAAAAATCAAATTACAATTAAACTTCAAATTTATAAACATGGACTAGATTTTGAATATTCATAAGAAAAACATATAAATGAAATTAATTAATTATATTTAAAATAATAAAATTTACTATAAATATAATTAAAAAAATTAGGTTTTATTTAATTAAAAACTTTCATTCACATTTGACTATAAATATAATAATAAATCTTAAATTCATATGTCCAAATGTTTCACTAAACATGTGATGTGGGAACTTATATAAAGTGTGTATCGAAATTTATCTGTATAACCACTATCCAAGTTCCTCCCCAAATTATATTTAGAAATACACTGATTAATTATTCACCATTGGATATAGTGCCTAGACTATAAAATGAGACATCCCTAATAACCGGGGTATCCATAATAGCCATATTGGTAAGATGTTCACATAATTTACACTCCATTATCTTGATATCATGTATTATTTATAAACTATTAAATTCATAGTCCTCTACTACCTAAAAACCCTACTTTGTTAAAATTTCTTAAAAAAACATAACCCAATCACTTTAATAATGGTTGGTTATGCCTCCATAAGACCTTATATGTAACTCCCAATAGCCAGAGGATAGTGTAAATGACATGAGTATAAAAAAACAAACATTGGATATGTGTTTATTGTATGAAAAAAATAAAAAATAAGTCATTCTATAATTTGGATTATGTCTGTAGGGATGCATACCACTCATAATTTGGATTATTTACAGGGCATTCTATAACATGAGATTCATTGGGGTGTG
This sequence comes from Viscum album, assembly GCA_963277665.1. NCBI lineage: Eukaryota > Viridiplantae > Streptophyta > Magnoliopsida > Santalales > Viscaceae > Viscum > Viscum album. The sequence goes on along the minus strand of OY728137.1, from coordinate 2,021,878,754 downwards.
ATTTGTATGTGTTTGTGTTTGTTCATTCCATGGGTGTAATTTTGGTGTTTGTTTAATACATCTATTATATATTCCACAATTGATGACTTGTTAACTACTCTCTACCCATTTTATTTAAATCATGATAACTTTTTTTATCCTCGTGGCATGTATATAAAGTCTTAGGGTATTCCTGTAGGTATATAAATTACCACTATATATGAACCTTGGTTCCTATGAAGATGTTATTCATCTTGATATAGTTAAATGGAGGATTGAATATGTCTATAATAAAGAAACATGTTTTTGTGGTCATTGGTGGATGGTTCTTGGATATGATCGAGTGTTGGAGTCTGGCGTAGTTTCACCATGGTACTTGTGTTTCCTTGTTATAAGGATCTTTAAATACTACATTGTATTGTATTTTAGTTATGACTCATTTTATAAATTTTATATGTATTTATGGAATTTTGTTTTTTTTCAAGAATCATATTATTTCTCATCATCATTTTCATTGCTTGTTCTTTGTTTAAGGTAAAACCTCCCCCATATTTAGTAAATCCTTTGACATTTATTTCCAACCTTTTGTTTCTAGGGGAATTTACCAAAGTTTAGTTCAATTTTGATCATTACCAAGATAATAGTTTAGGTTATGATGATATAAATGGTATTAGTTTATTACAGTCCATTGGTTAGTATGCTATCATGGATATATGATGTGTCAGAACCAAAAAGGTATAGCATAAGAATACATATATAACATTTTTATGTAGAATTCAACTTACCATGGTGGAAAAAGTAAATAAAAGTGTTATCAATCACTTCTAGTTAGTTTTTCAAATCATCATCATGGGTGTAGCTGATGATCATTTATTATCATACATTATTAATGATAATTCTGATAATGATTTCATTTTCAATTTTATATTTTGGGTTTGTGATTCTAGAAAAGTTACCTTGATTTTTCATATTGACCTTTGATTTACTATATAAACTATGATGAAAAGATAATATATATGGTAATTGGGTTTCACTTATTTCTATAGTGATATATTGATGTAACTAGTTTGTAGAATTATGAACCAACAAGTTGGTGCGGATGAGAACATGGATCCACATGAACCATAAGTGAAGCAACAACTTCTCCAGAGTATTGTGTATAAAGTATAGTATATTGTAAATAGGAAATTGAATGTAGTAAACACATCATGTGAATTTATTATTCTAATTTTATTTATATCACCAACTAATTTTCTTTGATGATTTATGACCTTAGTATGAAAAATCATGATGGGTTCAAAGGAATAAAATATTCACTTTCCTTGGAACTCTAAAGAAATTAATGTAAATATAACATTTCAAAGGCTTAATGACCTAACATGATGGTGGTGGTATTCAGTTATTCATGATAATATTAATCAATACCTTACATGGGATGGGTTTATGAATTTTTTAACAAAAAATTATATCCACATTGCCTCTCAATGTCATTGTTGATAGACTTATTTGATCTGAAACAAGACAACATACTCATTATAGAATATATATATTGATTTACTTACCTAGACATCCTTTCACCAGATGCATATGTCAATGAATCTTTCAAGTCTTACATATTTGAGTAAGTTCTAAGACTATATATTCCCTCCACAGTTATCATATTTTGTATTGATAACTACATGAATTGATTGACTAAGGAATTTATTTAGGAAAAAGATATTGGGAGGAACCAAATGTGAACAAAATATTTGTCTAAAATGATATTTTTTTGAACCCAAATGATGTAAATTGTCAAAAATGTTAGTACTAAAACAAAAGTAACCAGGCATTATAGTTTTTGACCTTGTCTTAATTAAAAACTAGGTTGTTTCTAATGTGGATTATTATAGTATAAGAAAATATAATTCATGAAATTGTCATGAGAATACCATCATTAAATAAAACACATACATCTAAGGAATTGTTGAACTTTTCCTCTAATTTCAATTGGTGGGGGTCACTCAAATCATTCTCATGTCTCTCATACATAACTCAGAGGATATTGTCAAAATGGTTTTTTCACTTAAAGTAAAGCTAATCAGGATGATTCCAGGAGTATATTGATAGTCTAGGTGACACCACCCTAGTAGGGGAATTGAGAATACTTAGTGGGTGGTGATGAATAACTATATAAATCTAAAAAATTCAGAGCCAATTAATTTGGGCCCTCAATGGTGTGAAGTACCATTATTCTCATATCTATGTTAATGAAAATCTTATTTGAGACTTCTACATCCCATTATTTTCTTCCTTATTGTTTTGTAAATCAATTAGGGTTCCATTTGGAAATTTTTTCTAATTTCATGAGAATCAAGACATATATTTAGAAATAAGATTCTAGAGGATTTAACTATATATTGTATTTTATTACCATCTATAAAGTGAATTATTTTTTGGGATTTTATTGTATTATAGATATTTATCTTTGATTTAATATTATTAATTGGAAGTTTGGTAGAATTTAAATCAGAATGAAATTTTAATTCCTGACAAGTCTCCATTATATCCACATAAGGTGTGTAACAATTATTCAAAGGGGATTGGGATGTGAATTCTTGAAGAGATGGAACTCTAGTGTTTGTGGTTGAAACAATCTCTTATTATCTAGAAATGATTACCATTAGTTATATTAATGAAACTAGATATATAAATATTCCTACAATATCATATTGATACCCTAATGTCTTTCCCCATGATTTATTTGGGTTACTAACCAATAAAGAAATCAAATTTTCAATCGATCTACTTTTTGAAACATGTCATATTTCTCTTCTATTATCCAGAATAGAACAAATGAAATTATAATAATTAATAATATAGTTATAGGAAATATAAATAAGGTGCTTTATTAGAATAAGTACCTTTTCTTGGGAAACTCCGGTGTTCTTCATAAGATTATTTATTATATACTTTAATTATGTGTTGACTATTTTAAACTAAATCTTGTTATGAGCATGAATCAATATTTTATTCCTTAAATAAATGATCTATTTGATCAATTGAAGGAATAAAAATTATTCCCTAAAATTTATATATGATCAGTGCGTCACTAACTCTATGTTATAAAGAAGGATACACCAAAAAAACTTTTTAAAATATATTATAGTCATAAATAATACTTGTTCATACTCTTGGGTCTGATGGATTCACCTCTAGTTTTCATGTCCTTTAAGAATGGTATCATCTATGGGTATATTTTCTCATTTATTAGGGTATATATTTAATATATCTTTATGTACTATCAAACTAGGTATGATCATGAATCACATATGTTGATTGTATTGTTCATTATATGTGAACACCAACAATATGATAAATTCTCAAACTAAAACACCTGTATAAAATAATTTTAATTCCATAGTCACGTTATTTATGAAAACTTCATATCAGTTAATTCTAAATATATGGAAGAATTCATTTCATTGAAGTTTCATAAGAATTTATTTGAGTTATTCCTCATTCTCAGATTAGTTATCTATTATAATCAGACTTTCTAGGATTCCTCAAAAACATTCTTCTCATATGATTGATTTGACAAGGAAATTTATTCCATTAAAAATGAATGTTTATTACAAAAAAATATTTTTTAGACCATAAGGATCATCTTAATTTGTATCACCCAAATATTTCATAGTACATTATCTCTTTAAATTAATTCAATATCTTACGCAACACGCAAAACTGAGTTCGAGCGCACCATGACTTACCAATCTAGCTGTTAAAAATGCGGTTATGAATAGTTTTAACTGAATTTTGAATTTTATATTCTCCATATAATTTTATAATCCATATTATCTGTTTCTTAGACATAATATAAAAACAAATTCATTATTTCATATAAAAGAATTATTTTTCAGAAAATGAAATTTTACCGCCTTTTAATAAAGAACCCTTTTAAAATCCAATATTTGAAACTTTTATATATTAAATTAAATGAAATTAAGTTATTTTTTATAATATGGACAAAAAAATTAGTTTGGATAAATATTTGTTACTTTTCTGATAACTTTCATATTTTGATGAATAGTAAAAATACTAAATTTTAATTAAAAACAACTTTTCAATTGAAATAATATATAGTAATAAATTATGAATTTGAGTGTTTTTAATGTATAATTATATTATATTTTTATCGTTTAATATAATTTAGGTCATTGGATGTAATTTCACATTTAAATTGTACATAAACACATGTCAGCCTTTTGACAATTTTTATTTCTTAAAAACCCGCTTTCTGGTTTCGAAAATTGGAATTAATTTTAAATTAATTAATGAAACTAGTATGTTTTTAATTTGGTAAAATATAAATTTCTTTTGGATTTATAATATCAAAATTATATTTGGGTGAATTTTTGGTACTTTTCTGAAAACTTTCAATTTTTGATGAATAGTGAAAAACAATGCGTTATTGTTTAAAACAAAGTTTTATTTAAATAATTATTATTTTTATTTAAATTTCTTTTAAATTAAAAATATATAACTAATACCTTCATTAGTTAAATGTAATTCATTGGAGTCATTTTATAATAATATTAGTTTTATAAAACTTTATTGAATTTTTTAACGTCTTTTACCCACATTCTAAACACATTTCCAAATTTGCATAAAACGTAATTTTACAACTTATGTGAATTGAATTTAAAAAATTCAAGAGTCAAGGTTTACATCAGTAAGTTAAATGTTGTTAAATAGGTTGAAAATAATTTTTTTGAATAGTAACTTATGAATTTTATTTACCATGGTTAAAATTAATTAAGGTAATTAAAGGTAAAATGATATTATAATTACCCTAACACATGTCCTAATTCTGTTGTATAAGTTTATTTAGACTAAAATAAACCTTAGGAATAAAATATGATCCTTTTGGTCCACTTCTATTAGATTAATACATTTATTATTATTTTATTTAAAGAATAGTTAAAAGTGTTAAATTCAATATTTAATAAATAACACATTTTTAATATATGGTTATATATAAGATTAATTAGACTATAAATATTCATTAGAATACTAAACATATTTCATAAATAATGGTATTTTATTTATAATTTTTATACATTAAATAGTTAAATTTTTTTATGACGTAATAATGATGTGGTAATTACCTTATTAATGAAATATTAAAATAATTGATATTATAAATATCAAAAAAAATGAAAATTGAGACTTTTTATGCAATAAAAAAAATTATAGGTTAATATGACATGTTAGGGTTTTCTTAATGTATTTTTTTGAAGTAATAAGTTTCCGTTGACTTTCACTAAAACAAAATACTAAATAGTGTCAAAATTGACATAAATGGGTTTTTAAAACAAATAATTTATTATTAAATGATATAATATTCTTAGAAATCTAAAATTCGGCCAAAGGACTTATATAATTATATATATGTCATTAATTAACCACTTTATGTTCACTTGGAATTTTATAGTAAGTTTATTAACCATGTAATATAAAAATACAAGAAGACATTGTAAAAGTTAAACTATTTAACTAAGAGTTAAATCTAAAGGATAAGGTTTATATGGTGACCTAAACCTATCTAAAATCTATTAGTTGATAGTATTTCTACCCATACCCACCTTAGCCTAGAAATAAATCTATTTGGATCCATTATAAATTGAAAATTATTTTATAATAAAATAATATTTCAAGTTTTTTCTTAAAGTGACCCTCACCTCTTTTATAAAAGGGTACTTTCCATTCTCTCAAAATAAAACCTCCAAATCCATTTGGATCTGCCAAACACTGATAAAATATCCTCCCAACTACCCTCAAATCAACCTAGTGGCATTACTTTGATTATAATTAAACCTCAGGAGCCCTTTTTATCAAATCAAAAGGAAGAACTCGAAGAAGAGGTAATTACTTCATCGCCTCTTTCAGAATTATTTTCTTCTTCCACTTCCTCTTTCATTGATTGTTTCCATACTAAATAATAACTAATTTACCTTATACATAATTAGATGTTATTATAAATATGGTTCAACCATATTAATTATTCTATCCATCCTATGAATGAAAAATTCACCATTCTTGCGTACGTACAACTTATTGTCTCCACGTTGTGGTGTAGTTTGTTATTCAACACTTAATTATTTGGATGTGTAAAATATTGATTATAATTGATTTATGTAATAAATTTAACATATTAATGATTCTTTATATATAATATATCATCCAATTACATACTATTTCTTCATCAATGGAATGATATAATCGCTCGTGTGTACGTACGACTTACCGTCTCCACGACACGATGAGATTCATTTCCATGTTCACCATTAAATGATGATTATAAAAATATATACTATTAATAAGTATGTAATATATGAAATAATATTTCTAATTGAAATATATATATATTCACATATATCTCATTTACTTACTTCCATTCAATATGATATGAAAATGGAAATATCATTTATGCATACGTACAGCTTACCGTCTCCACAAATGGTGTTTTCTATTTGATATATCTATCTATTATACATAATTATATTATAAATATATATGATACATAAATAATGTTTTATATTTTGGAAACAATTAAATCATGATATAAGTGATACGATCAGGAATAACAAGTTAAAACATGTACGATAGAGATAGCGATTATTACCTGAAATATTATTTTAACATAGAAATTATTATTAAATGGGTAGTATAAAACCATAAATGAATAAAGTATGATATAATAAAATGGAATATGGTTCTGGTTCTGGTATAATTTAATAACATACTATGGTCATTACGCAAGCGGTTAAACATACCCTCCACCAAAGAAAAGTACAAGGTAAGAGTTATTTCTTCAATCTCATTATTATATGAGATTGTTTATCTATAAGTATCTACTGGGAGATATTTATCATCTATGACCATGTTTCATTAAAATGTTTTAAAAATGAATATTTTATGTTCTTAGGGAAGGGACTCTTTAACTTGATCATCATTTTAAATGTTTTTAAAGATTAATTTTTCTAAATATTTTAATTAATGTCCATGTTTGGAAAATGATTTTTAGGATTTATTTATGTAGACATGATTGTTTTAAAGTGTTAATCTTATTCAAATGTTTTAAAGTGGTATGGGACACTTTGATTCAAAAATCTATTTTAAATTACTTACTTTATAAATTGTTCGACTTTTAATTGATTTCTTGAAAAGGTGTATTTCTCTCAAAGAGTTTTATTGATTATTTTCAACTATGTCAACATCCTTTATTGGATATTATTCTTTATTAAGGTTGATTTTATATAATAAAGTCTTCCATATTGTATTGAATGAGTTATGATATGTTTGACTATAGATGTGCTGTTTTATACCGTTTGTGGTTTATGGTTAAAGTATTAACATTTCTTATGCTAGTTTTAATAGGAATGTTTATGTTATGTTTCAATTTTTTCATATGAGGAATACATGGGACTTAGTAAGTGATGGATGGAGCCCACTATAGATCCTCAATGCATCGGTAGGTATCATGAGATAAACAAGTGTCTTGGCACAAGGCTTTGACAAAATCATTATTTGTTGTCTTGGAATAATTCCTTGACTAAGTTGTTATGATGCCCGACATTATACATTCCATCAGTATGAAATTAGTTATTGATATTACATGTGATTATTTAACTAGTAGAATATCCATGTGAATAATTAAATGAAATTATTTGATTTACCTTTTCCATGTTATTCTTAATTTTATGTTTAAAAGTATTTTTTTAGTCTTATACATTACCTGAAATGTTTATGGTTATTTATTATAGTTTTTTCTATATTTTTATCCTTACTGGTCATCTGATCTCACCCCTTTCTTATGTTTTATTTTTTCCAATATGAAAAGATGTGTATTATGATTGATATACAGGGTTAATCTAGGGGAATAATTGTTTTCTCAGAGGATTAATAGGTTGTGTTTTATTTTAGAAATTTTAATGTAACGTTCATATTTTTAATCTATTTTCCATGACTACTAAGCTGATTGGTCCTTCGGGACTTGATTCCTTGTAATCATGACAATGTATTAAAATAATTCACAGACTCTGGGTAACTGGGTTCGGGGCGTTACATACTTTTTCGCATGTATTCATCTTTCTAGAATTGGTACAAGTCTATGTAATATATTATGATGTGTTTGGATCTATATTGGGTTTTTTTCTTATTTAAGGGGATCATGTCCTAGCTTATGGATCAAGTAAATTTTTAAAACATTAAAATAGTTTTCCAGCATATGATATGGAATTATATATGATGATCTATGCATTAAATACATGGTTTCACTGCCTCTTTTGTAAAGTCTTCAACATGTTTACTGACCACCGAATCCTAAAATACATATTTTCATAAAGGATCATGAACTGAATGAATGAACTATGGATGTAATATAATCATATTCAGGACTTTAAAATATTTTTTACAAAATTAAAAATAAAATTTAAGGAAGATTCTTAAAGGTAAATGTCTTACAACTTGGTGTTCTAAGAAGCGTGTGACCGATGGAAATTAATGAGAGTAATTAATGAAATTATTTTGGATTGTACAATGTACAATAAGGATGTATGTTTATTTATAGTTACTCTTATTAATTAGTTAGATAAAGTGGTGAATTATGTTTAGTAATAAGTCCAAGAATACTATACCATTAGATAAAACTTCAACGGTGGGTAGACCATTGATGATTGGGAAGATGAAGAAAAAATTTTGTTTCACTTTAGATAATGGATATCATTTCCTCAATTATGACTTGAACAACTTATTTCTATTTAACACCATTAAAAATTGGTATTCCACCAAGGTATTAAAAAAATTATAGATAAATGAACACTTATTTTTTGTGATCAGGTATGAAATAGATGTTAGATTATTATGTTACAAAATGTCTCACCTATCAAAAGGTATTGGATGGAAATAAATAAGAAGATTAAATGTTACTATCTATACTAATACAAATATGAAAATGGAAACATATTACTATGGACATTGATACAGATCATCCATGCATGCTATGTAAGCATTATGTTATTTGGGTGATTGTGGATGGATAAACCAAGTTGAAAAATTCATTCTGCTTTGAGATTTAATATGGTTGAAGACTTAGAGAAAATATATATTTGGAAGTCATCAAGTATCATGGATTTCCATTTTCTATTATGTTATACTAATACCCTAGATTCACCTAATAGTTTTGAAGATTCTCACAATAATACCTTATGAATCATTTGACCATGAGCATGACATTACAAAATAAATATCTAGTCAGAATATACTATCTGGACACTGGGAGGAATTCAAATATCATGTTCTATATATTTCAATACTTCAAGGGGGATTATTTTTTATTAGTATATTTTTTAATTAATCAAAACTATTAGGCCATGAAATATATGGATTTTTCAGGAAATTTTAAAACTACCCATATATATCTCAGAATATTTGGGTAAAGATGTTGTAAAATTCACAATCAAACCTAGTCTTGTCCATAGGACTATAAAGAAAATCTAAACGACAAAAAAATATGATAATATCCTCTTTTTATTAGAAATTTTTTGAAGATCGCCATTTATAAATCTTATTTATTTATTTAGGAGACCGTGAATAATTTATTATGTCATTATGACATGCTCACTAGTATTTGGGAATGGAAGGAAAGTCAGATCCATGGTACATCAAACCATTCAATATTCAGGAACATATTGGAGACATTGCTTATAAATTAAAATTACTTTCAAGATTCAGTGTTATCCTTAATGTTTTTTTATCATAGTTAAAGAGGTGCCATTAAGATCCTAGACAAGTTATTTTTGGATAGTATTATTCTTGAATGAGATTCCACATTAAGTTATTCTAGATTTTATCTTTTAGGTAAATAAGAACAGATCCATTTAGGAAGACATTTCTCTTCGATATGGGTATTTAAAATAATGGTTATATTCAAGAGGAAAAATGGGAGTAAAAATTCATACTATAGAAATGGATATAACTCTTCCAAAACACCACTAATTTCTAGGTTTCTGAGGATAGAAACACCTACTATGTGGAGCAAGTGCTACCCCTTATTTGATATATATCCATGTTTTATTATTTTTATGTATTGAATGTTTGGGTAAGATGACAAGACACATTCATAGTGGAAGACAAAATATAGTAGGAATCTAGTTATAATGGGTGACTAACTGTGTGAATCCCTATTCACAACATGAATTACAAGATTAATAATATTCACAATGTGAATAGGATATGGGATTTTAAGGGACAAGTTCCAAAACAAATAGGATAAAATACTCTAATAATTCATGATGTTAATTCATCTTTTATATCATGAACAATGTTAATTACAATAAACCCTTTAAATTTAACTTCCCTATTAGTTATCATTTTTCTCTCATTATTCCCCTTGAACTTCTGGATTCCTCTAGGTTATTTTAGAGATCCACTTCATTCTAGAGATCATTTTCAAATGTTCTTAAAGTTTTTGACATAGGGAAACAATGTTAATAATTATTTTCCTCTTTATCCTTTTCTTTTTCTCTTATTTTATTTTAAAGAAAAACCCTTATAATAGGGCCATCATTCCATGACATATTATCTATTTATTATTTTAATAAAAGTTTTTTGGGTTTTTTAAAAGGAACGTAAAAGGGTGACTAGACCTGTGAATTATGGAATTATTATTCTAATTATATTATTTGAAGTAGGAGGATTATCCCCCATTACACATATATAAATAACATGAAAGAATTTTTTTCTAAAATGGATTTCCTATATTGTTTTATGGAAACCATTGATGAACACCCTTTGGAAAAAACCCTTTATATTTTATTTTCTAATTGATGGGTTGTGGGTGTCCCCAAGACATGTTAAATGTAATTCATTGATGAGAAATTTGAATAAATAGTAAATTGGGTTGTGATAACATGTGATTATCATGTTTATCATGAATTCATACTACATTTATGGGTACAATTATTTCTTAAAATATGGTTAGAATACCATTATAGGAACACTAGATTACACAATCATATAATGACTTGGGGTTAGATGGATTAGTACCACTAGTGAGTTAGAATGTTTTCAGGGACTTCTTTGATGGGTGATTCATTTGGGTGGTATTTTCATGTGTGTGTGTGTGTGTGTGTGTTTGTGCCATGGATCTTCTTTTGGTGTTGGTTAAATCACTTATTTATATTAATCACACTTGATAACTTGTTTCATATAATATAGTTATCTTATTGAATTTTTTTTTACATTTTATTTTCCATGTGGAATGTGTGAGAAGTATCAAAATTTCATGTTGAGTTGATATACTCACACATAAAAATATACCTTTCTGAATATGTAGATTTAATTTATCGTGATATAGGTAAAGTTCGTAATTCATAGTTATCTGGTATGGAAAAATGATATTCTGTTCATTAGTTGATGTCAATTGGATATAATAGAGTGTTGGAGTTTTTATTAGTTCCACCTTGGTGCCTAGATTAAGGACCCATCGTGGGAGGTCTTAGGTGTGGAAGCTCCATAAAACCAACTATGGACAACCCTTATATATCATATTTATGCATTAAATAAGGACACCATACCCTATTGATTATCAAAAAAAACAATTAAATATATTACAAATATCTCTATGAAAATTTTTTATCATGTGAGGTACCTGAAATGTAGAAAATGGGTTGTATGTCCATCATGGTGTCTGTATGGGGTGAGATAATATAAACAATTAGTTGGCAACCACTAACTCGAATCAAAAAAACACTAAATAACCAAATATATTCATATACATTTCATATCATATATTTATGTATACTGGAAATTTTTTTAATAGATAAATAAAATAAATTAATTGAAAAGATATCGTACATATGGATAACAGGTGGGCTAAATCCTTTACTAAGAAGCTCCCTATCTTAGGAGGGTCCATACTTGATATCACATGATTTGGTAAATCAATTCGTGGATGTTAGAAAGGATTTGGGGTAATATTTTTACCTATACCATCCTAAAATTGGGTAGATTAATCTTTCAGCCCATCCCACATAGGTTCCCCACTAGAGTGAGGACCTAATCTAGCCCCATAGGAAGGGGAAGGTTTAAGAAAATTTGGGGCCTAAACTCATCTTATATAATATATGAAGGGGTATACATAGGAAATGTATTATAACACTATAATATAATCATAAACCATTCATTTTTTACCTACTTATAGTTCATATAATAACAAAATGAATCCAAATCCACACTAGCATCCTCATAACATCTCAAGTAGTAATCTTTCTCCATGTATAAGTGAAAAGAAAATAAAATCATTCTTATCAACATGAATGATTAAAATAATTTTCAAATCTATATAACATATTATATCAAATAAAACATAAATAATGTTACAAACTACATAATATATAATATGAGTTATCCAAGGTACCTTGATATGGATAAAAAAACAAATATAAAATATTTACACCAAAAATGAAAAATTCATGACATAGTTAAAAACTTTTTAAACTAGGGAAAATCAAGTTTAAAATAGGTATAATAGTGTTCATAACCAATTTTGGGTCTTTACTTCACCTATAAATATTTATAAGAGACCTAAATAACAAATCATGATATATAGATAAAGTAATTTTAGTTTTTAGTCTAATCAGCCTCCACCTTCATAACCTTTTTATGAAAAAATGATTATGCATTGGAAATATTTTTTTTATAAATTATTATTTCAAGAAGAAATTCTTTTTAGAAATTAATCATGATTTATAAAGTTATTCCAATATTCTCCATTTTTTAACAATTATTTCAGTTTAATAAAAACAATTCACTCTTATTATATTTAAAAAATATACTAACACCCAAAAATGTTTCCAACTAGATAACTCAACCATTACAATCCATTGAAGCATTCTCTTAACTAGAGGTTAAGTACAGATAATAACATTTAATTAATTCAAGATAGATTGGAAATAAAATGGTTAAAATTTTATAATTTATAAAAAAAACTCAAAATTATATGTATGACTAAACTACAATTTTATACAATATGATTCTATCCCAAGGTTTTTTCTAGGTACACTAGTATCCCAAGTAATTTATGGATAATAATTTCCACTGAAGAATGAAAACCCAAACAAAAAATTGTGTTATAGATATATCTAAATGAATAAAGAAAAAAACATGTAGTTTATAAATGGAAATGAGTGCAGTTCTTCATGTGTTACTATAAGTAATGTGGATATAAAAATTTAATTACCTTAACTAACAATACGCTTAACAATACCCTTTCTGATGAAACATTTATTTTAATAACCAAGAATTTATAAATAAATCATTTATACATTAATAAATCTATTAATGCTCAAAAATTTAACAAGGGGTATGAAATCATATGAAATATTTCAAAAGACAACTCATCTAATTGGATTTATCAGGTGATACAAAAATACCATTGACAACAATTAAGTTATAGTTTTTAAAATAGGTTTTAACATTATCATTTTTTTATGAATAACTTATTGAAATCATTTCACAATCATAGACTAGAAATTCATTAATTTTTTTGAAAACCCCTACCTAAATAATTCCCAATATTAACCATATAATAACCACAAATAGACCCCCCCCCCCCTCAAAACCAAATATTATAAAGTAAACAATTGATGGAATTATGTAAATGAATAAACCTTTAAAAATTTAATACCAAAACAAATAAACTAATCATTAAGAAAAATTTAGGTGAACCACCTATAAAGACAATTTAAAATAATAGAATCTGATGGACTCCATTTAATCAAATAAAAGATTTTTTAACTAAATCCCAAAATAAAATAAACCCTATAATTTTTTGATTCCTTACAGAATTACAGTGAAATAGTGGAAAATTATTTGAAACAACAACATGGATATCCTCTTAGAAAATATTGGAATGCATTACCTCGGTCATAAGGTGATTTCACCATGACTTGGTGAAATAAAAATACTAAATCACCAACCTAAATAGAATAAAGTTACTGATAAGGAAGGATGGTATAAGAGGATAAGTGAGCGATTAATATTACCTCATATCTATGGAATAATCCTCAAAGATTCACCCTTGAACCATGTAATGAGTGAGGAATAAGAATAATATGGTATGGGATATCTTATATATGTTTATGAGGAGGGGGATATGAGGTTCATGGGCCTCCAAGGGGGAGTTTTATGATTTTTAATGAAAATGATAGTTATCCTTCTTTAAAGAAAAAATTATTTACAACCCATATGAACACTAGTGGGTTTCTAGGGGAACTCAGGTGACAACTAGGTTTTCCAATGGTGCCTCTAGTGGGATAATACTATCTAAATTTAGAAGAATTTAGGTGTAATGTGCGGTTATGGGATCTTATCCCTATAGTTGGTCTATAAGTAATAATTGCTTAATTCCTCACATTGTTCATTAATTAGTTTTCCCAAATAGTAAATGAATAAAAAAATGATGTAGGAACACATGTGTTCACTATGGTTGTATAACATGAAGTGTTAAACCAATCAACTTGTTCATATCAATATTAGCCATATTGAATCACCAATGTGAAAATATCAACCTGGGTAAATCCTTATTTATTTAATTGTTTCCTTTTAGGTTTCCTGTGGATGGATGATGTCTTAAATGGTAGTATATGAGTTCATCAATCACATATCCATACTAAGAACATAGTTTAAGACATATTTTCATTTTCTAAATGGCCCAAAGGCCGACAATATTTATTGATTTTTGATAATCCACCTTCCAAGGGGTGAGGTAGAACCCTTACAAGTCCGGAAGGCTTAAGTGACATTACATGACTTGTATATCTTTTAAAATAATCCCATACATGAAAACATGGAACTATAACTCCCTATAAAAAATTGTGATGTCAACTCTCCACCTTCGCATGGATGGTCGACTAGCTAGCTTATGCAGAGCTGCACAGGCCCAGTATTGATGGAAATGGCATACCCTCTCATTCTTCCATGTTCGGTTAGCTCTTCTATAGTGAATGCACATGATCAGAATATTTATCTAGAGCCTTGTTCCCCATAATATGTATGGTACATCTACATTTTTATGTGGCCCAAAGGCCTTGATGTGTCTCTAAGGACTTGTAGTGGCCTGCAGGCCTTGAGGTGGCTTGAAATCCTGAATGTCCTGAAGTCCTTGCGTGGCTCAAAAGCTTTGATGGACTCTAGGACCAAACCGGTGGCCCGAAGGCCAAAACAGATGAATAGTTCTAGCTACTATAGTACTGAATAGTACCTGATACAGTTGGTGCTATAGTACCTTCTATAATAATGCTACAGTAACATGGAATTATGCCTCCACTCATGATCAATCTCGTGTATCTTGGATGCACTTTTTGAGTATTTTCCAACAAGGTTGAGGCTCATGTACATTACAATGCATCATCAGGGTTTTTCTAATATCATTGGAGGAGATGGACATTTCCACCATATTAACCCTTCAAAATGATTCCAACTTTTTGTTATAGAGGGCCACAACTAACACAGTCATTATCAATGTACCAAATATGTATGAATAAAAACCCTTTTTAATGATGAAAAGAGAGGGTTTTTTTAAATCCATGGATGATGTAAAAACAAATTTATAAGTATATTCACCATACATATTCTCTCACAAGTTTCACTACATGCATATAATATTCCCAGTTCATCCCTATTGTGTCCAACTCAAGGGACATCTGACGGTTTCTTGACTACCTTGGTTGACTCTTAATAAATAAAAAAACATATAATGATAGAATTCCTAAAAATTAATTTTCAGTAAATTTATTTGTATATTATACTAATACATGGATCAATTCTTATTCTCGAGACATATTTATGGACATGGTGGTCCATATTAAATTTATAACACTATTTAAGGGTGTAGTGGAGTTGGAGAACCCAGATCTAATGAAACCTCGAATGATTCTTATCCCATGAAATCCTAAACATTGTAGATGACTAGGGAAGAAATTGAGGAACTTAGACCAGTCTCCCTCCATTATCACAACTACATCATTAAAAATTATACCTATTAATTATCTATTCCCAGAAGCATTGACTATAACACATCACTATTTTGATAAACATATTTTTCTAATAAATTTTATTATTTTTTATATTTTTAATTACACATAATACCTAGTTTATATTGTGTTACACAAAAAGCTAAGTTTTTCATGTGTTTCCGTCAATACTAAGTGTAGTTGGTGTTACACAAAACATCTATTTTGAATAAAATATGAAATAATATTAAAATATTAATATGATAGGAATAACAGAGCCATTAGAATAGATGTGAAGTATATGATTACCAAAATTATGAAAATATATGGTCTACACATGTTTATAAAATTAATTCTTTGGTGAACAATTATTTAGAAATGGAAATTAAAACCATTTGAACAAAAGGAAATGTTTTTCAAATAATATATTTTTTTCACAGATTTTTTTAGCTAAATAAATTAAATAAATAACATTTTAAATTATTTTAATGAAAATTATATATTATATAATCAATAAAATTATTAACACTCATCTGATGTGTTTTCTAGGCTTGATATAAGAATACAACTAATTTTAATCTTAAAAACGATATTTGAAAAAATAGATTCATATCATTTTGCGAACTTATTTTAAAATTATTTTTTACAAAAATGAAAAAATTATTTTGAAATATGAAATTATTTTTTAAAATAATAAATTAAGAATTATCTTAGGTTTAATGGTTGATAATTTTCTAGAAAGATAAATTTTTTGGCGAATAGTGAAAAATGCATCCTTTTATTTAGATTTTTCATTTCCTTTTATGAATTTAAAAACATCTAAATTATTTTAAGATAGTTTAAAAAAATTAGTTCAATTATATATATATAGATATTAATCCAATTTATGTCATTTAAATCAACATTATATTGATTTATGATAAAAAAAATCAAACATTAAAACTTTTCTATTTGGAGAACCATATTTTATTGGAATTTGATAACGTCGTTTGTGTTTATTGTGGACTACCGCCTCACAGAGTGATGTGATTCGTTCTTCACAAACGATTTACAAGGAAGGTAATAAGGATATGTTTAAATAAAAATATGTGTTATATGTTAAAAAAAAATTATTATGTTATGGTATTATACTATTTTCCTTTCTTTATTTGAGTCCTTCGAGAACATGGAAACAACCTTCTTGTTTACGAATATCCTACAGTGTCCATGAACGGTGTATTTAAATTGTGGTCACTAACTTTTATGGATTAATCTACACAAATATATATAATATATATGATACTTATATAATTTTTAAAATTATTGAAATTATTGAACCATGATCAAATTATGAGGATTTAAAATAAAAAATCAAAATATACAGGAAAAACAATTAAGATATTAAACAAAAAGTGATTTTAATATGGAATTTTTAATAAAATGATAATAAGAGGTCATATGTAAATCATATATGGTATGATACATATGATTATGGTTCTTTAATATATTTATAATAAACTTATATTTATTATTTTGGACGTTCAAACTTGTACGAAGGAAGTCGAGACTTAAGGTAATGGATTTTAAGGACGCTTTTATTTTCTATGAGACACATGCCATATTCACCACATGTTTTATTTATGTGTTGTGTATACTTAACAATAATTTATTTACATATTATTACCTAGAAAATTATCAGTATTTATATATCTATTTTCTGATCTACCATTCATGTGGTTTACTACTCAAAAGATACAAAGGCGGTAAGGGATTTTCTGTCTCAATTTCACTTCTTTGAGACATATGTTGTGTTATTCACCTATCTTATTTTATGAGGTTAATATATATACCTATTGACTTGTAATATTAGGAATTTATTAATTATCATGATATTATATATTTCATTTATTTTTATTCTTCCATGTGGATTCGGATTCAAAGGTTCCAATGTGTTGAGAGTTTTATGTTACAATCTCATCTTTTACGAGAAAAGTTTAAGATTATTATTCCAATTATGAAATATTATGAAATATTATGAACTATATATCAAGAGAATAACTTAATTTATTATCCTTAAGTTATTTCATGAGAATAAAAAAATTTCTTTCATTTTCCTCTCTTTATATACTCAAGATTTCAAATGAATATTTTTAAGAAGTAATAATTTTTATTTATCTCTTCGGTCAAAAAAAATTATTACAAAATGATGTTTTCTAAAAAATAAATATTGGTTTTAACATTATCTAAATGATTTATTAAAAAAAATTCCATGTTTTACTTTTCTAAAAAAATGTTGAAACGAATCATCATGTTGTTTTCCAAACATAGCCCGTTTGGATTTTATTGAAAATTTTAAAGGAATATTCGTTTTAAATGTATGGTATGTGTCACACCCATTATCTTTGAATTAATTATTTTGTTAATTTTCTTCACATCGGGTGGTTCAGGTTGAAGCCCGACAAAAATGTTTTTAGTACCTTTTTGAAAAAATGTGTTTTATCCTTGACTACGTCCAGCGCACCGCAGTTTAAGCCGTGTAGCCTTGGCTGGGTCACTGCACAACCTTTCTCAGTTCACCACATGGCATGCCTGACTTTCAGGACAAATAAATAAAGTGAAATGAAAATAAATGAGGTTAAATTTTAATTAATTTTTTTAATAATAATAAAAAAGGTAATTTTTAATATTATTATTATTTTCATTAATATTTTTATTATGTTATAATTGTTATTAATTTATGATTATAATAAATTTTTTAACATGTTATCAATAATATTTTTATTATTATTATTATTATTATTATTAATTTTTATTTAACATTTTTTTTATATTCATTTTTCTTTCTTTCCCTTTTTTCCCTCTTTTTTTCTCTCTTCTTTTGCTTTTCTATCCCCTCTTATTCATCCCCCTCTCTCCCATCACATCCCCCTTCGTGCCACATCTTCCTCCCCTCTACCCATCGTGTACTTGGTTGACCTCTATTCGATGACCCCCCCCCAACACACCTCCTCTGGTGAAGCTACCTCCAGTGTGGTGTTTCCTTAATGTGATCCCCCTTGCTGGTTGCGCTCTCCCATACCAGATAATCCCCATTGCTACGTGACCCAACTTCCGCCTTCCTCCGGTGACCACGAAACTGCCAGTCTCCTCTCCAAAAGTCATTGCATCACCGTCATTCTACTTCTCTAACAGCTCATACTCTGGTAAGATTTGGTTCCTCCTTATAGGGTTTCAGTTTAGGGTTCCATTTCTAGTGTTAATTCTTGATTTTTTTGGCTCGATTATTTGATTTAGGGTTAAATTTTTGTCCCTCATAGTGCGACTAGTGTTCGATTTAAGAATTAAACCAACTTTAGGAAATTATTCACCCAAGGTAGGTGGTTTTGTGTTTTAACATCTCCATATAAATTTAAGAGGTTTGTTTAAATTTATAAATGTGTTATTTGTGCTGATTTTCTGGTGTGTTGAGTGTTTTTGAAGTGTTTTGAGTTCTTGTTGATTGGAAATGTATTTTTAATAAAGTAATATTCTATGTATTGATTTTCCTTTGATGCAATGTTTCAAAAAATGGGGTTTAGTAATTTTTTGGTAGGTGTGATGTGTGTTTTTATGGTCTTTGAGGTGTGTGGATATATAAAAAAATATTTTCCAAGGAAAATGAATCACTTTGGGTGTGTTTTCCTTGTTGTGAAAATCATTGGAAGTGTTCAATCAATTGTTTGAGTAGTGCAAAATGTGTTATTGTGGGTACTGGAGGTGCGTGTGTGTGGAAAAATATTTTTTGATGGGAAATATACAACTATGGGCATGCTGAAATGTTTTATAAATAGTTCAAATATTTTATTATGTGTTAAATTATTTTATTAAATTATAAGTGTAGTGCGTTGGACCTGGATGCAATGGTTTTGGGTTGCAGGTGTCGAGGATTAATATATGTACATGCATAGGGTAAGGAATATATGTATATTCCCTATTTGTGCATATTCCCTCATGGTGTGGGGAGTATGTGTAATACAGCTAGGGGTGTATATATGTGTGTGTGTGTGTGTATAAATGCATGTGCATGTATATATAAAGGGATTGTTAGAGTGGTTGTTGACAAATTGTGTCATGTTTGAGGTAGGTCCCCCACTGCACTTACCATTATATTTAGAATTTATTAATTTCTTGTTATTAAATTAATGTTAAATAAATGGTAAAAAATATTAGATACTTATTTTTAGAATAAATGTTCATTGTGAAAGATAGTAGTTTTCTATTGATATTGAGTTGCCCGAAAATGTGTTCTTTTATATGGGCATAGTATGTGTTTATAAAATGCCCCATTGGCATTGGAAAATGTGTTTTAGATTTAAAATGGTGATTTGTTTTTCTTAAACAAGTTTCCAATTCTGTTTTGGGTTTTAAAAGTGGTGTGTCGCTTCTTCTGTAAATGGGTAGGTGTTAAGTGATTGGTTAAGGCACGTCTGGAACTTTAATAAAGTAAATGATTTTGAAAACTCTCTTTGAGGTGACTAAGGGGTGACCTTGCTATTTACGTTGTTTGTGTGATTCGTTGTGCGTGATGTTTGTGCATGGTGATTGCTTTCTTGTTTAAAATTGTTGACCCACTCCTGTGTTCATTTGGTTCTCAGAATGGGAACATGTCATAGTAAGTGAATATTCTAAAAATGATTGTTGCACTAGTTTAGAATACACACTGGATAGTGGCCCTTAGTAGGGACTTTTCTCTACTAGCGGATTGGGCCCCTCAGTTAGGCTAGGTAGGGAAACACTAAGCGTTTGGGCATTATGAAGTCATCCAGAGTAGTCATGCCTTCAGGATAAGTAACATGTATAGTATGTTCTGGATTGTTCACGAGCTCTTAGGTTCGACCCATGTTTTCTTTAGTGCTTATTTGTATGTGGCGGATGATTGAGGGGCTTAGTTTGGTTGCTGGTCCTCGATTGATATGTTCTCATTGCCTTTATTTTTTTTTAGTGTTGTGGGTGGTTTTTCTCTTTATTGAAAACTATGTTTTTAGATTTTAAATTTTTCACGAAAATATTTCAAAATTTAATGCACCTTTCCCCTTCAAACGTTAAATTTGTTTTTAAATTAAAAAAAGAAATGGATTGTTACTTACTTTAGAAAATGAAAGTGTATGTCAAAACTCATATTTTATATTATGTAGTTCAAACCTGAAATTAGTAAAATTAATTATTTAATGGTAGTGTTGTGGGAATAGTTTTTTGGGCTCGCCTACTGAGTTTCAATACTCATGCCTCTAGTGTTTTCTTGTTTTTAGTTTCTCCTGTAGGTTCTAGATCTAGTTTGGTTTTCCTTTGGTGACATTTGTTTTGGGTGTTGGAGAGTGACTCTTAGGGTCACGTGGAGTTTTGGTCGTGGTCAGGTTAGTATGTATTATTATCCATTCTTTATCTTTAATGCCATTTATTTATTTCCCATTGTTCTATTTTATTTATGCAGCTTAGTTTTTTTATTGGGAAAAATTGTTCTCATGTTGTTCTTTGTTGATACCCTAGCGCTTGTCACCATCTCGGGAGGATCGGGAATGGCTCTCGTTCTGTGTCACGGATCGGGCCAGGTGACTGGTACAGGGTCATCCTAGGTTGGTTCATTATAGTATGTATGAAATTTCTTATGTCATAACTAATAAATTTTCAAGGATTCCTTTACAAGTTTCAAATATTTTTTTCGAGGATATATATTTTAAAATTGTTTTATGAATTTTAAGATTTAAAAAATAATTTTAAAAGAAAATTTATTTTCCTCATGAAATTTTTTAAATAATTTTTAAAGCTTCATTTTTTTAGTTTTCAATGTTTATTTTCAAAGAAAATGACTTCCAAAGAAATTATGTTTTGGTTTTGAATACTACTTTTGAAATTGGAGTGGATATTTTCTTCAATAAATGATTTTAATGACTTATTAAAGATTAATTTATACGTTTTCATGGATATTTTCAATGAAAATGACTTTCCTTAATATTTTAGGATTTTCTAGTTTTAGGATGTAATTTTTAATGAAATGTGATTTTCCTCAAGAATGTTCCAAGTGATCATTAAAATTATTTTACATCTAAGATGACATTCTTTGATGTTACTTATGGTTTTCTAGGGATATAATCCAAGGATAACATTAATATTATTTATCTAAATGGTTTATGCTATTGGTGAAGAGATGTTTGTGAAACCCACTTCATTCCCATGGGTTATGTTATGATGAAATGTATACAAAACCCATTTCATTTCCATGCGTTATTCTATGTTATAATTCTTATGAAACCCATTTTTTCTTTGATTCTGTTATTATTAATGTTTTATCATCATTTGGAACACAAATATATGGATTATTTGACAGGTGGGACCTATATATGCCTACAATTAATTGGGTAAATATTTATATCTCAAGAGATAGAAAGGACTTGAATGGAGAGTGAACCCAATTCTATAAGCAACTTTGTCCACTATGATAGTCTTGGTTGTGAACCCAATTCTATAAGAAACTTTTTCCACTATTATAGTCTTGAAAGTGAACTATAACTACTTCAATGGTTTGGGTAGTGAATAGACTCCACTATAATATTTTTTGGAAATGATCATTGGAATCTAAGGAAATTATTTTCTATGACTTTTTGTATGTCACAAATCTATGTCTTATTACATCATTATGTTCTAATAGCTTATGTTATTTGATTCATTTATGATTCACACCTTATAAACTGACAAGATTTATATCGTGTCTCATTTTTGAAATCTATGATATGTAGGGGATAGTATTAAAAATTTATTCTCATATTATCATACCCTTACTCTGAGGTTATATTTATATATCTTGTGTTACCTACACAGGTTAACTAAGCTCACCATTTCTTATGTTTCCTTTCCCAAGGTTATGAAGAAAGGTTTAAAGTAGGGTATGTCAATGAAGAGTAGAAAACCAGAAATATTTTTGGGAGACATTGAATATCTTTTATGAAATAAGAAGATAGTGTATCAAGTATCCAAATACACTATACCTATATGGTTCATGGGAATGTTTTTTTTGAAATGTATTTAATATTCATCTAAAAAGATGTAACATTTATGTATGGAATGTTTGATTATCTACAGTTGGTATCAAAAAAAATAGTAGATATCCTTGTTGAAACTAGAATAAGAAACATTTAGTGAGATGCCTAAGGATTTTATATGGATTATTCTAGGGATATATCTAAGGACAAGATTATGGATGAGTAAAATTATAGTAAAATGCCAGGTAATTTTTGTTAAAGGATTGAGTGAGTTGTTCCCAATAAATTGTATCCATTTATGGATACTATAATTGGATGTGGCTCTATTATAGATGTACCATAGTGTAATAACTCCTAAAATGATGCATTGAACTGTAATCGATTATCAGTTGGTGTACAAAAATGGGCCTTTATACAAACCTGATTTGAATCACCCAAGTGATGTTTTTATGGGAATTCACAACACTTTTGAACCATCAAGGATGACATGAATAATGACCATGAGTGTACTTGGATAAGTTTAATGAGACATATATTGAAAAGAAGGTTTCACGATTCTATACATCCTATTAGTTATTTTTCATTATTATCTTCTATTTTGATATTAATATTGTTTCTTACAGTATGATTTTTGGTTTTAGTCAATTGGGGGAACCATAAGGAACTCAGTTAACATTGAATGTGATAGACAATGTGTTGATGAGAAACCAAAAAGGATGATAAATTTATTAAAGGATGTTTAGATTATGAAAAATATGTAATAACATTATATAATTAATAAATTTTACCTTCACCAACTATCAAACTCACCAAATAAGAGAAGGATGTAGTTTGTTTAGAGTTTGGGTGGTTGAGACCATAAAGTAAAGAAGATTTAGATTACTATATGTTAAGAATGTGGCAATAAGCACTCCAAGTAATGTCTCAAAGGAACAATAATATGTTTTATTTGTGTAGAGGAAGGGAATAGAGTAATTAATTGTCAAGGAAAATTGAAAAGTTTAGTTAACATAGTGGAAGAGAATATTAGTCTCCCTATGGTATTATCAATGGGTGGATGTTTTAGTTGGGGAAAGTATTGGAATTATGAAAATTGATGTCCAAGGAGGAAATTTCAGGAAGAAAATCAATAGGGTTTTATGAGTAATGGTTACATTTTATATGATGAAGAGATTATTAATGATATATAAAAGGAAATAAGTGTTGAGAAATAAGGAGATGCAGGATATTTAATAGTGTATGAATAAAGTGGAATGGTAGTTGTGTTTATGTATTGGGATTCAAAAAATTATGTTATTAAAAAAAATATCAGTTGTTTTTTGGTTATTAGAATCATGAAACATGAATTTGTTATTCTTAATTAGTTTTTAATTAAGTATTTTCAAGAATATGTTGAATGGTATAGATAACCCAAAAATTTATTTAATTGAAAGGTGATATTTTACAGAAAACACATTATTAAGGTAAGATAACCCTTAATGTGTTCTTGATGTTCACATAATGGTTTTTAGTTATTATAAAGATATTATTGATATACAAAAAGTAAATTTGATAGTATTTATGACCTTGAAACTGATTATTATTTTGTTGAAAAAATGGTTTATGTTATCATTTAGGGTGTTTACAGTATTATTAGATTAAATGAATATAATAATCCATGGATTTATTTAAGGATTTAATAATCATGCATGTTTTTATTAAATTTTTATCATAATTATGGGCATTAATATACTTCAAGAGAATATATGATCATGTAATTAACTTATTTGGCATGAGACCATTAGAAGATACTTAAATATATTAGGGGGTTTAATTTTAAGAATATTTTTTGAAATTTAGTTACCATATTTATAAATTTTTTATTTTTAAGGGATATAAGGTTAACTATTCATGGAATGGTTTATTTTGAACTTTTAATGAAGTCTTAGAGATTAACGTATTATTTCACCATATAATGATTTGTGCATATTAGATAACCTTTGGTAAATTTATTATTTTTTATAACAACTAGAGATAAAATTATTATCTTATCATTATTTTTTGGTACTTATAATCCATTACAGCTTTACGTATGAAGAAAAATTCAACTCTTTGAGTAGGAATATTGATTGAGGCACAACTAAATGATAAGATTGTTCTTATGAAATGGGATAAAATCAAGTAAGTATATATTCTCATGAAAATTACCCAACAATAAGAAAAGATTATTAAAATAAAATGTTCTACATTTAACTTAATTTCTGGTGAATGAATGGTATATCCACATATCACATATTGATGGATTTTTATTTATAAACTTTTTCCTGACCATGTTCTATATCACCCTCTATTAGTATTTGGGTGTTAGTTTTCTTTTCCATTTCCCTGTTTTCACTTCCCACCAATTTTCTTCTATATGGAAACATAATTATGTGTCATTCCAAATGACCCTCATATTTATATTACAATTTATTTACAAGAGTGATTTCTATAAACTCATTTTGGATGTGGGTTTTCTATAAAGGAAATTTGAAATATAAAACTATTGACTACTATGATCATGTTCAAACTATGAGGGCACAATTTTTTCAACGGGGGAGAATGTGACACCTACAGATCATGTGAAATATTTTTTTTCAAATAAATTTGAATATTTTTTATATTTTTCATGGTGAAAACATCAATTTTAGGATTATTATGCAGAACACTACTTTTAGAAGGTGTTACATACACTGAGTATAGCATGTGTTACACGCAATACTAAATTTAAATGAAATGTGAAATACTATTAAAATATTATTATTTAATATGATTGTTATTACCTATACATAAGAATGGTGGGGATAAATATGATTAAAAAATTATAAAAATATATTGTTTACACAGGTATATTAAATTAATTCTTTGGTGGACAATTATTTAGAAACTGAAATTAAAAAGAATTTGAAAATAAAGGAAATATTTTTCTTAAAACTTTTTTTATGACCACATATGAATTATAAAATAATAAATTAAATAAAATACTATTGGTGAATTATTTGAATTAAATTTATAAATTATATTTTAAAGAAAATTTTTTAAAATTCAACTTATTTGTTTTTTAGGCATGAGATGAAAAATACATTTGTATACTTAAAATTAAATTTTTATA
The DNA here is from genome assembly GCA_963277665.1 of Viscum album. Taxonomy (NCBI): domain Eukaryota; kingdom Viridiplantae; phylum Streptophyta; class Magnoliopsida; order Santalales; family Viscaceae; genus Viscum; species Viscum album. Next base: position 2,021,852,598 of record OY728137.1, on the reverse strand, counting down.
AAAAAAATTGGTGCACTTTGTGCACTTATTTTAAAATAAATATTTTAAAATTTTAGAAAAAAATATTTAAAAAAATAAAATTACTTCTTATTTTTATTTTCTTATAATTTTTTATAAAGATTAATTTTTTGATTAATAGTGAAAAATAAAAGTTTCTATTATGAATTTTCAATTATTTTAAAGAATTTAAATACGTATAAATTGTTTTAAGATACAATTAAAAGAAATATTAGTTCATTTATATATAAATTAATATAATATAGGTCATTAGATTCAATTTCATGTTGAATTTTTATAAAGAAACTTTTAAAACTTTGGAAATATTTCTCTCTGGAAAACTGTTTTTTCATCGCATCTGTCGGTTGAATGTTAAATTAAAATTTTCAACTACTGTTAATAGAATTTGAAAAAATATATGAAATATTTTTAGTCAGATTATTTTATATTTTATAATAAGTATGACTTACTTTTTTTCCATTATTAATAGCCAAAGCAGTAAAAATCATTTACTGTGGTTAAGGTTAAAATGGGTTTACCATGGGTTAAACTAAAAAGAGAAGGGATAAATTGAAAAATTATCTTATACAACACCCATTTTTCAAATATAGACATTTTAACCTATAATGTTTGATAATTCCCTATTTTTTATCCATTTTACTTGAGAAAAACATTGGTACACGTTTTTATTTTCAAAAATTATAAGTGCACAACTCACCTAACTTATAAATGGCCACCACCACTATCCTCTTCACTCCTCCAAAACACATTATTTTATCCAATACCTTCAAAAATACACTAGTTAAATACCTCCCCATATCCTGTAATACTTTTTGAGAAAATAAATTAAATCTAGGAATGATTTTGGTTAAACCTAAAGTTGTTTTCCAAATAAGAGGTAATGGATTAAACTATGCATTTCTACTTTACTTATTCTTATAAATCCTTAAAATATTGTTCAATTATGCAGATATAATGACACCAATATCTACCATATACTAAGATATCATTTTTTTTAATTACATAACTTATATAAATGTCATAATCTATAAAATGGGAAATGAAATCATCATTCATGTGTATAACGCACTACCTCCTCGTGAACCAATGTCATTTATTCTCCATCACCACCTCTCAAAACTGGATATAATGATGGATTTATTATTTATATATGATATTTGTGATATTATTATAGTTATAAAATTATAATAACACATATAACCTCTTAATTTTTGTCCATGGGAATATGATAACATCGTTTGTGTGTTTGGAGGATCGTCACCTCGTGAAGTGATATGATTCATTTTTCACATAATCGTTACATGGAAGGAAATAAGGATGTGAGATATATATTAAATAAAAATTTATTCTATAATGGTATTATATTATTTAGATTTATTTCTTTCAATCCATTGAGAAAATGGAAACAACATTCATGCATATGTACAGCCTACTATCTCCATGAATGGTGTTTTTCATTCTCTATATATAACTTTTATGGATGAATCTAAATACATATATATTAATTATAAAAGATTTTTATACCATGGATAATATTCATGAGATCATATAACCATCATCAATGTAATAGGACTGAAAATAAAAAATCAAAACATGCACAAAAAATAAAACAGTTATTACTCGAAATGTGATTTTAACATGGAATTATTAATAAATGGGTAATATAAGGTCATAAGTAAGTCATATATAATATGAAAAATATGGTTACAGTTCTCTAATATATTTATAATAAATTATATTTATTATAAAATAGTATCAAATTTGAATGAAGTATTTCGAGACTTATGTTAAAGGATTTCCATCTAAATTTTATTTTCCACGAGAGACATGCCATATTCACTGCATGTTCCTTTTATATGGTGTATATATTGACCATTAATTTATTTTTTTATTATTATCCTGAAAATTTTTTGGATTTTAAAAATCATTTTATTATCTCTCTTTAATGGGTTTATGGTTCAAAAGTTACTAAAGTGGTATGGGATTTTTGTCTCAATTTTCTTTCTATGAGACATATATTATGTTATGCACCAATATTCTTTTATTTGGTGTATATATAGCCCCTTTGACAGGTAATATCATGAATTTTTTTATTATCATGATATTTTAATTCTCTTTTAATATTGTTATTTCATGGGTCTTGTTATTCATTGTTACCAAAGTGGTGATAGTTTTAGGTCACAATCTCATCATTTATCAGGATTGTTTATGATTTTTCTTCCAATAATGAAATATTATAAACTATATCTCAAGAAAAACATGAATTTTATTCTCCAATATGAGAATAAATCTTTTGAATTTATTTTTCTCTATATATGTACTCAATATTTCAGATGAATTATTTTAAGAAAAAAACATAATTATTTCTCTCTTCGGTCGAAACCCCATTTTTCTTCCAAAACAATGTTTTCTAAAAATGTTCTCACATTTTATGTTTAAATTCTGAAAATTATTTTTAAATAAAAATTCACCTATGTTTGATTTTTTTACAAATTGTTTTTAAAGGAATATTCATGTCACTTTCCAAACAAGGTATGTTAATCTTTTACCAAAAATGTTAAAGGAATCATTATTTTAATGTGAATGTCATATAAGAAATTTACACAATAATGAGCACTCAATATTTAAAATCTTCCTTTTTAAGTTTCAAATTTTATTTTTAATTAAAATGATTTAAAAAAAATTAATTTTTAGTTTTTAAAAATAATTTTCAAATAATGTTTTTCTTAAAAAATGTATTAAATGATTTTCAATGCATTTTTTATGAGATTTCAAAAGTTTTTTTTTAGATAAAAGGATTTCCAAATAGTTTTATGAATTTTTAGATTTGAAAATTTATTTTGAAAGTTTAAAGTATATTTTCCTCAATTAATTTTTGAAATGAATTTATAAATATTAATTTATTATATTTCAATTAATTTTCAATGAAAATGATATCTATAATATTTTATCAATTTCTTGGTTTAAAAGGGTCATTTTGAAAGAAATTTTGATTTCTTCCATAAATTTTCCAAATTATACTTCAAAATAATTTTTCATCTAAGATAAAATCCATTTATGAAAATTATATTTTATTAGAGATATAATATAAGGATTCCATTATTTTTATTTTTATGAATGGTTTATGATTTTTGTAACACCATGAAAATCTAAAGTAGGAACATTGCATTTATTAGCATGTATAACATGCAACAACAAGTGTGTAAGGGAATATAATATCTTGAGAATTTATAATATGTTTAATATTTTAAATAAATTAAATATATTATATATCTTAGAATTCATGTGACACAGATTTATCATGTGACATGCACAAAAATGATTTTCTTAAATGGATTGAACTACATGTAAGATCGTGTTTTACAGAAAAATAATTTATTATTAAAATATTATTATTTAATATAATAACACATAAACTAGCCATTATGAATAGTATTAAATGCCTTATGAAAATATATGTCTTACGAAAATATAAGATGAATTCATTAGTGACAAATTAATTAGAAAGTAATATAAGAACTATTTGAATATAAAAAGAATATTTATATAGAAAACTATTTTTATACTCACAGAGCTATTTTATCCAAATAAATTAAATTAATTACAATTAATGAGTGATATTAATGTAATATATATATATATTATATTCAATGTAATATTTTTTATATTCATCAAATGTATTTGATAAGAATAAGTTAATAATAAATCGCATTTTACATATAAAACCCTATATGTTGATTAAGACACCTTTAATGACTTTTAATAAAGAACCTATTTTAAATCCAATTTTTGGAACTTTTATAAATATTATATGTAAAAATTCACTTAATTTTTTAAATAAAAACATTAAAATTGTGTTTGGGTTAATTTTTGGTGTTTTTATGTTAACTTTAATTTTTAAATGAATAGTGAAAAATATTGAATTTCAGTTCAAAACTACTTTTTCATCTAAATTATTTAGAAGGATAAATTATATTTTAATTGTTTTTAATGATTAAATTGATATTATTTTTATAAATTAATCCAATTTATTTAATTGGATTCAATTTCACTTTGAAAATTTGTATAAATACATATTAAACTTTTGGACATTTTTACTTTAAAACCTCGCATTTTCATCTTGTCTGTGGGATTAAATTTAAATTAATTTCTTCCACTTCTATGATTTTAATATGTAAAAATGGATTCCATATTTGTAATCATAATAATTTATAATTTGTAATATGTTTAACTTAGTTATTGACCAAAAATATATTGTTGAATATAATTAAAATTAATTACAACAATTAAGGTAAAATTAAGTTTAATAGGGGCCTAAACCTTAATGTTAAGGGATATGATGACCTATAAACATGTACAAGATATATTGGATATCAATATTTTTACCCTATAACCACTTTTCTTTAAATGGAAACATTATTTATGCCACTTTCAATGTGAAAATTTTTTATGGAATTTCATTGTCAAATATTACAAGTGTCACTCATCCTCCACTATAAAAAGGCATCCCCTCCTCCCACTTCCTCAAACCACTCAATCCACATTGTCATGAAAAATATCTTCCCAAATAGATCCTCAATTTCCCTACCATCATCCTAGATTCCACCCCTCGGGCATAAATCTATCCGAGTAATCACTTTGGGGAAAACCAAAAGGAGATACCCGGTTAAGAGGAAACATATTTCCTTAAGCTCTTTATTTTTATTTACATTATCCACACCCTAAACTGTTATCATTCCATGATTATATAATGACATTATCCTAAATATATCAAAGATTTTTTCAGGATATGTTTTTATCCTACACTTACAAACACTTCTATCTAATGGGTAACAAATATATTGTTTACGTGTACGGCGAACTACCGCCTCACGAAATGATGATTGTTTATTTTTCCTTTACCGCCTCTCATGGTGTAAATTATGATGGTAACTATATATATATATATGTTATATAAAATATTTATTATTTATTTAATCATATTAAAATATTTTACAAAATATATCTTTATACTTTCCATTTTGTGTAAAAAGGATAACATCATCTGTGGTAGTGTCCACTATTTCCCCCTTAAAATGATGTGATTCATCACACGATACATGGAATGTGTAAAGGATGATTTTAATTGAAAAAATGTGGCATATAAAACATATATATGATATTAATTATATAATTAACTCTATTTAAATATAATATATATCATTTTCTATATTACCCATTATCACACTTAAAAAGGGATAACGTCATATTTGGATGTGTGGACTACTACCTCCTCAACATGATGTCATTACTTTTACATCATAATAATTATATATATAAGTATATAAGATTAAATAACATGTTATTTATGATATAATTATAATTATATAATTATATGGTATTACTTACCTTCTTTCCATGACGATTATTGTAAAATGGGAATGTTACTCATGCATACGTATGGCATATCTTCTTCATGATTGTAATGTTGGTTCATTTTTCATAACCATATCTATTTATTCATTATAAAGTTATAATTAATGTATAAATATTATAATTATGTCATTATTATAACTTTTGAGGAATTATATAATGACCCCTTTGACTATAGTTGACCTACCCATGTTTTTTTTGACACGTAAACCAAATTTGGTCAAAACACCCGACATACGCTTAATTAATTAAGTGTTTGAATAAAATATGGTAATAAGTGAAAAATAGATAAATGAAAAAAATGAAAAAGTTTCTCAAGAAAGTAAATAATTAACATAAGTTTATTATATAAGAAGATAAAGGACATTCACATGAAAGGAAAATCAAGGTAAGGTATTTCATCTCAATTTACATTATAATGAGAATTATTTATTGTTATGAAACTACTTTCTCTTATATGGTGTATATACTACCATTGGAAATTTTAGATCATAAAACTATTTATTTTCATGATATTATATGTCTCATTTAATGTTACTTGTTGTTGTGAACCTAAATTCTTATATAAAGTGAACATACTGCCACTTTTTCATATAATATCTCTATTCAATAATTCTTCATGACATTTTTAGTTTCAATTGGAATTATATAACCTTAGGGGATTTGAGTTAAAAGTTACTAAGAGGAAAATAATTTCATAACCTATTTTATGTTCATTAGGTTATGTTGCTTCTTAATTGTCGTAAATATTATATGATCATGTGTATAATGACATTGAATATATATTGATGTATTTTATCTTTTATATGTGGATTTATATTTGATACAGATAATCTAATAATTTATTGATTGTCACTCAAACATTATAATCTTTTCAAATTTTTTCTTTATATTTAAATTATTTCAATATTTTTTACACTTAAAGTTTTATCAATGGAAATTATTTTATCACTATTTAATAAATCATTTAATTTTCTTGTCCTATGGTTATTCAAGACATTTATTAACTAACAGTGCCATTTTTCAACTCTTTGGTACTAAACATTTTTATAAAATGTTTTTAAGAAAACCCAACATTATTTCTACCTTTAGTAAGAGAACCTATTTTATTTTAAAAACCATATTTTATAAACATGTTTCCAAAAATGTTTTTAACATGATTTAGTAAAAACATTTTTACACTTTTTTATTTTACCAGTATTTTCAAAGGAATACACTTTTTTGTTTCTTAATAACGCATTTTTATAACCTTCTTACCATTAAAAAGAAATTTTATTTTTACCACATACAACAAGTATAGATTTACTCACAGTTAGTTTATAGAATTTTCCTTTGGACTTTTAAAACGTTAAATTTTAAAGTAATTTTTTTTCAAATGTTATTTTCAAAGAAAATAGTTTTCAAAAGTTTTTTCAAAACAAATGATATTTTCCTCAAGAATTTTTTTAAGATATCTATTTATTTCTATTCATTAATGAAATCAAACCTTTATTTTTGTCCACATGGGATTTTTTTTATACCATCCTTATTCTTATTTTGGATGGTTTATGATTGATTTTTCCAAGGATAGTATTGACATTACATTCCTTGATATATTTTTTAGTTTCCTTGAAATATTCAATCTCATTGATTATTAATCATTTAATTTTCCCTAAATTATCCTTTTTCATTTATCATGGATATTATTATTACTAAACTATATAGCATTTTACATATGGATTGGACATTGACACTTATTTTATTATTTGGGGAAATATTGGAAATTTTGTATTTTTTATTCAAAATTAATATTTGATAATGTGTAATATTTATTTTGGTAATTTGATATGAGGAATTATTTTAACCAAAAATAAAGGGTGATGCTCGACCTTTTCTTATCTTCTCGATGAATCGATAGGTTCTCATGAGGTAAATAATTTGCACAAATTAAATGGGCTTTTATCTATTGTTTTAGACTGTCTTATGCAATTTATTGATGGTATAGGTTTTCATGTACCTTAGACATGACGTCCAATAATTAATCATTTCATTCATTTAGGTTAATTTATTATTCATCAATGAGATTTTTAATAGACTTATCTAGGGATACATTTAATTTTCAATTCATTGATTAAATGAAATGTGTTTTAGTTTCATACCTTTCCATATTTATTTTTCCTCGTCTGGTTATTGGAATGGAATGTTTTTCCATTTTTTAAATTTCCATAATGTTATTGTACTTGCTTATTAGTTTTTTAATTACATGGCATTTGTGTTCAGTTATTTACCTTTACATGTTGATTTATTCCTATTGATTCATTATTGCATCCATCATAATTTACCTTTAATGATCATTTGAGATCACCCTTATTATGTTTCATTTTTCCAGGAATCTAAGAAGATTACTTTGAAAGGTATTAAAGGATATACAAGATGGATTAATGTTGTTATAAAATTTATTTAGAAAAAAAATTATGTTGTAATTCGCATATTAATTTTTAATACAAGACTTTTGTATGTATCTGGTTTACACAAATACTAAACTGACCCATTGTTTGGGATTTGGTTTCTTATAATCATGTCGATGTAATTTATATAAGACACTGGCTCCAGGACTTATAGGGTCATGTATCTACTTCTGGTATCAAAGTAAGTTTACTAGAAACCTTGGGAACTAGATTTAGGAATTCATAGATTAGATAACATAACCCTAATGTAGAATTTGAGGATTGGTATATAAGAAAACCTTATAATTTTGTTAAAGTATATATTATGTGGGTCTTCCTAGAAATACTTCTCTATTTAGATACTATAATTTTACTTCATTATGGAACAGATGTACCTAACAGTAGTTACTATGATAAGGTGTGTTGGGCCTAACATTGCATAAATAGGTATACGAAAATGGTCCTTACTACGGACTTGGTTTGAGACTCTCGTGGTATATTCATAGGATAATTCACATTTTCTTTAAAAACCAATGTGAAATATTGTGACAATGAATAGCCTAGGTTAAACATAATGTTTTTTAGATTGAAGAAAATGTGTCACGATTTATAAATCCTATAAATGATATTATGTATAAAACCTAGACCATGTAAGGATTTATGTGAAAATGAGTGGATGGAGTATTTATGTATTATGGTTATATTGGAAATTTTTTTTAAAAGGATAGTTATTGATTAACCTTATATCAAGAATGTACATAATATTTATTTTTGAGAATTATCTTAACATGGTTTTTTAAAAAGACAACCTATATGATAGGTGAAAATGTATCCCGCAAGGCTGTGGTACTTGAACACATTACTGAAGGATGATAAGGTTTTGACGACAACCACTAACCTATGAGATGTCCTGGTTAATATTTCATTGTTTTTAGTTGGATAATTTTATGAATATATACTATTTATAAATAATTAGTGTTGATTTTTAGGTTTAGATAATAATTTCCTTCCAATATTAGTTCTGCAGAATATTTAGAGACAAATAGTTGTACTTTTCACTCTTTTATGGTCCTTACAATTCGTTAAATGTTAATTTTATTGGTTCAAGAATCAATGTTATTTTTTGAATATCTATTTCTTGAAGTAAGGGTTAAATTAGAATTTGATCTAAGAATAACCAAAAGATATAATTTTTCACATGAAATTAAAATTTATCTTGTAAGTAAATTTTCTTATATTATTATCCAGTAAAAGAATTAGCCAATATTAGGAAAATGTCATAAAAATGTAGTTTTTCCCTAATACCATATTTTTTGTTCAACCGATGTCTTTCTAAGTCATCACAAGTTTATGTATTTGAGACCCTCAACTTTTCATTGATCATTCACTTGTTTTTTATTGATTAAATAAATCACTCCCTATAAATATGCACACATTTATTCCTAGTATGTGTCTCTACTTTCCACTAATGTTCACCTACTTAGAGACCTAGTCATATGTTAGTCCATGTGACCTTTGTAATTCCCATTATCTCTTTTCTAGAGGTTGTTTTATGACCCCTCATCATGATTTGGTATTTCAGACATAGGAAATACCAAAAAATATATTACAAAGATCAAGTTTAAATTTTTAGGAATCAATTTAATTAATGTGGGGAGAATGTAACAATGCAAAAATATAATGTATTAAAATTATATTCATTAGAATGTATGACACACAACACCAAGTGAATAAGGGAATATAATATCCTAAAATTTATAATATATTTACTACTTTAAATATATTAACTATAATCTATATCTTTTAATGCACGTGATACTGAGTTAGTGTGTGACATATTCAACAACGAGTTTCTTCAATGGCTTGCGTTACATGCAATAACGAGTTTTACCGAACAATAATATATTATTAAAATACTATTATTTAATATAATAATACATAAAATAGATGTTATGAATAGTATTAAATAACTTATAAAATATATATCTTACACAAATATAAGAGGAATTCATTGGTTACAAATTAATTAAAAATAAATTTTAGAACAAATTGAATATACAAATAGTATATTTATATAGAAAACTATTTTTAGGCTCACAATGTTTTTTATACTAATAAATTAAATTAATTAAAATTAATGAGTTATATTTATTTAATATATATATTATATTTTCAATATAATATTTTGTGATATTAATCCAATAGATTTGATAATCATAAGATAAGAACAAACCCTACATGAAACACTATATTTTTATTAAGGAAATTTTACCACCTTTTAATGGAGAAATAATTTTAAATCTATTTTTTGGAAATTTTTGTAAGCTTTATATGATAAAATAAAATTAATATTTGAAATAGAAACATAAAAAAATATTTTTGGGTTAATTTTTGGTATTTTTATGTTAAGTGTCAATTTTTTATGAATAGTGAAAAATACTGAATTTTAGTTCAAAACTTCTTTTCATCTAATTAATTTATAAGGTTCAATCATTTTTTAAATTTTATTTTAATTTTATATAGATCTTATATTTATCAATTAATATAATATAGGTCATTTTAATCAATTTCACTTTGAAATTGACTATAAAAAATAGAAAACTATCGGACATTTTTACTTTAAAAACTTGCATTGTCATCCCGTCTAAAAAATTAAATTTAAATTAATTTCAAAAAATTATGTGATTTTAATCTTTATAAAATGGATTCAATATTTGGAATAATTATAATTCTTAATTTTTAATAAGGTCAAATTAGTTCTTGAACAATAATATTATTGGATGTAAATAAAATTACTTACAACGATTAAGGTAAAATTAAGATTAATAATGAACTAAACATGAATATTAAAGGCTAAAATGAAATATAAAATTGTCCAAGATCCATTTTTTGGAAATATTTTTACCCTATAATCACTGGAATCTAAATTGGACCATTAGACGAGCCAAATTAAATGTGAAAAATGTGTATGTAATTTCATTTTCAATTATTACAAGGGTGTCACTCCTCCACTATAAAAAGGCCTCCTCTCCCTCTACTTACTCACACATATCAAGACATGTTGTATTGACCATTATATACCTAAATAGAACCTAAAATACATCCCCTAATACTTTAATTCTCCCCTTGGAACTAAATACGTCCAAGGAGTCCCTTTGGTACAAACCAAAAGTAGTTACCCAGTTAAGAGGTAACATCATTCCTTAATATCCATAGTTTTATTTCCATTCTCGAACCCCTAAACTCTTACTATTCCATACATATATTAATAAACCATTATCATAAATGTACTAGTTTTTTCAATATAAGTTTTTATCATACACATACACACACTTCCGTCTTATGGGTAATGAACAAATTTCTTATGTGTATGGCGAACTACCGCCTTACAAAATGATTATGGAAACTTTTTCCATTACCACCTCTCATGGTGGAAATTATTATTGACCCTATATTTATATATTTTTTATATAATATTTAACTTTTTCATTATTATTCTTTAATTAATTTACAAAATATATCTTTATACTTTCCATTTTGTGTAAAAAGGATAACATCGTTTATTGAAGTGTGGACTACTACCCCATCAAAGCGATGTGATTCATTCACATGATGAAAGGTATGTATAAATGATGATTTTAATTAAACATATGTGACATAGAAACAATATATATTATATTCATGACATAATTAACTTTCTATAAATATAATGTATATCATTTTATTTATTACCCATTCACACACTTAAAAAGAGAAAATGTAGTTTTTGGACATGAGGACTACCACCTCATCGACACGATGTGATTCTTTTTGCATCACAATAATAAAATATATAAGTATATATGATTAAATATCATGGTATTTTTGATATAATTATAATTATTTATATATATATATATGTGTGTCAATACTTACCATATTTCTATATTGATCATTGAAAATTGTAATGTTACTGATGTGTACGTACAACCTACCGTCTCCAAGATTGTAATGTTGCTTTATTTTTCATAACCATATTTAATTATTGGTTATAAAAGTACAATTTATTTATAAATATTATTATTATTTCATTATTATTATTCTATATATTTTATATAATGACCCATTTGACCATAGTTGACCTACCAAAGTTGTTTTTGACACATAAAACCAATTTGGTCAAAACACTTAATGTAAACTTAATTGATAATGTAGTTTTATAAAACATAGTAATAATTGAAATAAAATTAATGATAAACAGGAATTATTTTCTCAAGAAAGTAAATAATTAACATCATTTTATTATACAAGAAGTTAAAGGACATCCACCATAAATGAAATGCAAGGTATGAGATTTCAACTCAATATATATTCTGTTGAGATGTATTTGTTGTTATGCACCTAGTTTATTTTATATATGGTGTATATAATACTATTTGTGCAAGGCCCCATCCTTAAACATTAAATAGTCTTGAATTAAGTTAATAATTCACATTGAGGATCTTTTTAGCTTTGGAGATTTAGATAATTAAGTCATAACTTATACAAAACATCTTAAATATAACATGTAAACACTTCTAATCAGTATAAATTTTTTCATAAAATAAAAACTCTTAAAAGAAAATAAACATGTTTAGTTCCATGTTTTAAATATAATGACTTGTCCTTGATCCCATCCTTGACTCTATTCCACCTTAAATATTTTGAAAAACATTTCAAAAACTTGGGATGAGCATAAAAATCTTAGTACGTGATACATTATGAAGGAAAGATCTTCGTTTTCGAAAAAACATATAAACCATACATACTTAATAAAAAAGTAATACTTTTAACCTTAAATAAGTAGAAAAAATACATCACTGAATATAATCTCATTTCTTACCCTTTTTGTATCCAAAATATTACCATAAATCCCATATAAAGAAACACATGAAATATAAAGGTAGCTTTGTCCATAAACATACTTAAATGGAACAACCATACAGTCGACTTCTACACATTTCACTAAATAGAATATCCATACGATCGACTTCCATACCCAATGCATTGGAGGTTATAACTTAACCAACCTTCCTTGGTTTATCACCAAACTAGCTATCATTTGGTTTATCACCTAACCACCCATCATATTTCAAAGTACCATTACATAATAATAACACCTAAAATATCTAAAATATGAAAATTTTAGTAATAACATTTAATTTAAAGTCAAAAGATATCATTTCAAGATATTGAAATAATCAATCCATTTCAAAAACCATTTTAAATATGAAAACACCCAAAAATTTAATAAGGTATTTCTTTTCCTTTTAAAAACATTAAGGCTTATAGAGGAAGCCAGATAATGATTACGATGGAGGAGAGTTCATTGTTACCAAAAATCTCAAAAAAATCATTTTTCATTTAGAAAAATGATTCATAGAAAAATATTACCTTTTAATGAAAGTAAAATTAAAAGATTTTTATTATACACCATGTAAAAAAAGAGGTGTACATTATCAAAACATACCCCAATGAAAGGAGATTTAGACGAAGTCCCTTGCAAAGATAATTTTGTAAATAAAATAGATCAATTATGTGTATTTAGTATAATTGCACATAAATAATATATAAATACAATATGTTATATCAAAATTCATTTCTCACATAATCATATCATGTCATAGTCACGAAGTATAAGATCAACCCAAAGAATGGAAATTAGGTTAACAAGTTTCCTTACGTCGTGTCCGAATTGACTCGTTCGTTATTTAATTTCCTGAATAAAAATTTTAATTTAATTTATACTTGATTAGGAACCTTTTTAATTTTATTATTCCTTTTATATCACTTATTACCATTCTGTAACAATTATTTTATTATTTGAGTTCATATCGGACATTTTGTCGATGTTCAGAACATGAGTCAAAATGAACTTGATATAATTATAAATTGTCTATGTGGTAAAAATTACATTATATATAGAATTATATTCATTATTAAGATATCATATATATCATATATATCCATTATATATGTATTTATAATAGTCCAAGGCATTTGGATATATGAAATTAAATACACCATTCATGGAGACGGTAAGTCGTACGTATGCATGAACGCTACTTTGATTTCTTTTTCATATTTAAACGAAATAAAAATAATTGATACATAGGTATATTATAATTAAATTATAATATATATGTTATATATATTAAATATTTTATTAATTCCATCTTTTATACGTTCCATGTATAGCATGAACGATTCATATCACTTTGAGGGGGCGGTAGTCCGCATTTCCTCAAATGAAATTATCATATTTATACAACATGAAAATCATAAAGGTATGTTATAAATGATAATTAAAGAATACTAGAGCTAAAATATATATCATAAATATAATATATAATTACATTTCCATCATAATTTCCAATAAAAGTGGTGGTTGGAGAAGATTGAACAATCATCGTTTCGTGAGGTAGTAGTTCGCCGTCTATAGAAACAGTATGTTCTATATCCGTTAGATGGAGGTTTCTATAATTTTAGTTAGAAAAATTATCATAAAAACAAACTAGTATATTTAGTATACTTGTGTTGTTATTTCAACAAATAATAATAAGATCATAGGTATTGGAGAAGGAAAAATAATGGAAAGAAACTTGAGAGAAGACGTTACCTCCAATCGGGTACCATCTTTTGATTTGATCTAAAGGGCTCTCTTGAATTGACTTATTCCTACGATAAATATTCTAGGAGGAATATATGGAATTTTGGAGATTATTTGGTCATATGTTTTATGATCCAAGGGGTTTGAGATGTGTGAATAATGGGTTAGAGATGATGGCCTTTTATAAGGGGGGAGGGGCTCTTTGGAAAGTTTGAAAGTATTATTTTATTATAAAATTATTTTCTGTTTCAAAAGGTCCAAAAATAAATAAATTATAATATAATATGACTATTGTTCTAAATAATATCATCCAATAATAATTTTATAGGTTTTGTAAATTTTTTAATACTTGTCTTTTTTATTTAATTCTTTTTTATCTTACCACTTTTTCAAGCATTCAACATTTTGAGAAACAAAATACTTACCAAAACAAGATAAATATCCAATTAAAAATTCAATAATACAAATTTTTACTTATTATTAAAATTTGTAAGAGTGTTATATTTTTTTTAATTTTAATATATTTAATAAAAAAAATTAATAATAATTATGTCAATTTTGAAACCATTCATATCAAGACTTTTCAACAATCCATAAAAACATGATTGATTCAAAAAAACATTATTAATAAAAATATCACATGTAAATATCATCCATAAAATTCATGGATGACGTCAATGTAACCAAACTACATTTATTTTAACATTTATAATATCATTTATTTGAATCCTTCATTAATGAAGCAGTCACTACATCATCATTGTGTCATAATTAAATGTATTTATTTAATGTCTAAAAATTATAAATTAGATAACATGAAGTAATAAAAAAATTATATTTCAAATTAATATTTATAGTCTAATATATCACATATATAACCTAATATTAAAATTATTTTAGTAAAATATATATATTTATGTTTCATTTTCCTTAACTTTAAATTAATTTTTATAAAATGTCATTTTAACTTATAAGTGGCTGCATGGGGTCCCCAAATAGACCAAATAATTTCCATAGATGGACATATATAATTAAATAGGATTTAGACACGTGTTAGATTAATTTAAAAATATTATAATATTATATTTTTACCCTCATTTACTGGATTTACCCTTTAACCATGATAAATAAAATATTTACTGAAGTTATTATTCATAATGTCTAAAAATAAAAGATACATATTTAAAAAATTTGGACCTCCTGATTCCAAATATGGAATCCATTTTTTAAAATTCAAAACATATAATTTGTAGAAATTAATTTAAAATTAATTCTCGTTGACAAAACCAAAAGGCGTGTTTTTAGAAAATAATAACTATCAAAAGATTAACATGTGTGTATGTACAATTTAAGAATGAAATTACTACCAATGAGAGAAATTGGATTAAATGGTAAAAACATAATATAATTACATTTTAAACCCAATTAAAAATATATTCTAACCATATAAATAAATCAGATGAAAAGATAGTTTTGACTTAAAGCGCATTATTTTTCACTATTCATTAAAAATGAACTTTATCAGAAAAATACCAAAAATTTACCCAAAGTAAATTTTTTTGTCCTCATTCTAAAGAAGAAGTTTATTTTGTTAAATTTACTATATAAAAGTGAAAAAAATATATATTTAAAAGGGTTATCTATCAAAAGGTGGTAAAACGACCTTTCAAAAATATTAGAGTATTTAGGCTTAAAATTGGATTCATTCTTATTTGAAGCCACTAAATTTTATTGGATAAATATAAAAAAATTTAACAAAAATTTTTAATAATAATATGGTTAGTTTTGTTCATTCCCACCAATACAATGGCTATGCGTTAACTAACATTTAAAAAATATTATTATTATATTACATTTTGGTACAACTCAACATTGTGTGAAATGTAAGATTTCAGAAAACTTCATTGTTGTGTGTTGAGTATGCTATCAAAGAAAGTGTACCATTTATCATAACATTAATATCTTATTCATAAGTATTAATAGAAATCAAAATTACTATTCTATAAATACCTGGGTCGTTACATCCTTCCCTCCTTTTTGAAATTGTGTCCTCATAATTTTAAAATTGGTCCTGGAAACCTCATAGAAAGTCCCACATTGAAAAAAGAGTCAATAAAACTATCACTTTTAAATAAATAAAGAGAAGTATAAAGGTCACCCAATATAACACATTCTAATATTTCATTTCATAAAACATGGATATGGAAGAGAAACTAACCATCAAGTTCTAATGGAGAGTGATAGAAAACATGATCAGGAGAATGTTAACACCGAGAAAACGATAAACATGTGATAGGATAAATAGTCATTGATTCCCCAGTAGAAAAAATGGACAAATAAAGTTTTTTTATAAGTTACTTTTCATAAATTTTAGGAATTATTTTACTAATTATAATAATAACATAAGGAAATATACTTACTTTTCATGTAGAGTTTCATCATTTAATAAATTTATACCAAAAACTACACTTTTCTCCAAACAATGAGTACTCAAGATAACTTTTTCATACCTTAAGGTTAGAATAAACTTATAGAAAATCACATAATCCACAAAATATTAACTATATATTTCCTTTTTCTTTAGACATTAACCACAACCAAATTAATCCCCAAAATTAAACAAACAATACCCAAATTTCAACAAAGACCATTCAACAAACCATTGTCCTAAAAATTCATCAAAATAATATAAAATATGTTTGAAACCAAAAATTTAGAAGGATTTGATAACATAGTCTTCCATGGTAAATCTTAACATTTATCTCTATATAAAATTGACAACTCTTAAAGTCACAAACTTAAAAGTAATTAACATAATCACATATTCTCTATGATAGGTTAATCATTTTCATAAATAACCCAAATATCTATAAGTCCACAACAAAAACATAGATTCTTAAAAAATGAAATTCCGCCATTAATCCTAAAATTATATACCATAGTATTCTATTTCCCTTATGCGTATAGTGTTCCCAAAAGAGATAACGTCTTCCAAAATAACATTTATCACTTAATCCCCAAATCATATTCCTATACTAAGGATATCCATTTGATAAATCATAAGTTCCAAAAAGTAATATATTCTTGATCCATAAAATCATTTAACTAAAAAAATTAGTCATACAAGTTAGGATATCATGTAGGATAGTGTTAGGAAATAAATATTAGTCGCACTTTGGTTATGGGTTTGATTCACATTGCTTTGCCCGACGAGAAGGGTTGTCACATGGTCTACATGTTTTACTTTTTTAAAAACTATATAATTTTATAAAATTCTCAAAAATGAGATAAATTCTTCAAAAATAACCATAACATATTTCAACCTCAAATATTTTCTAATACCAAGCATTTTCATCCCAAAAAGTAAAAACCTATAATTGCCTCAAATTCAAGGATAATATAAACCCAAATTGTTCTTTATAACTATATCCACAAAATAAAATATAATTCTTCCTAAAATATCATTTTCACATAACAAACTATAGGGTTACACATACAAGAGAAAATTCTTCCAAACTAATCCCATCAACAAATAACATTAATACTTTTAAAAATGTCATCACCCAGATATCTAACATAACTCTCAAATTTCTAAAATGTAGACATCTTAGTCATCAAACATTATCCATGATCCTTTATCCATGTTTTTTTCATCTTATTCTTTTATACTTATTTCTTTCAAAAAATCATGCATAATTTCTTAAGATTTCAATAATGTCGAAACATGAGCTAAGAAATAATCCATACCTTTCATAAGTCATTTTTATTTTCCTCATCTTCATTTGTAATTCTATTAGGAATTGGTAAACATATATTTGTATGATACTACTAATCCCACTCCGAAACTTTATTCATAGGACTTTTATTTGTATAATGACCATGCACACCACATTTAAAACATTCAATTGACCCTTCATAAAAAATTCTTTCCCTTTCCCAAAATCAACTATAGCCTTCCTTTTTCCATGGAAGGTTATTGCTTTATAGACTTCATTACCACATCTGAAACATCTTCCCGCCCCATTGAAGAATTTTCCTAGGTGTTTCTTTCCACATCCTTGACACAAAGGTTTTTGAATATACTTACCTTTATTATTATTTCCTAAAATTACATTGGGATTCATTTCTTGTATATATGATGCCTTAGAAAAATCACTATGTTTCAAGTGGTCAATCATGACTCTAGATAGTTTGTTAAGAATAACCACAAGAGCTCTCATTGCAGCTCCCATTTTATTCGGTTTCTCATTAAGAAAACCACCACAACTTCCTTCACATCCACTGTTACTTTGGTGCCTGCTAGATCCATCCATTTACTAAAACCAAAAAGTTTACTGTGAGTATATCAGTAAAATCATCATATAATATCTTATGTGGAGGTTAAAAACTAATATATACTTATTCGTGTAACATTAAACTCATTCAATTTATCTAACATAACTATGAATCTTTTTAATATGCTAACCATTATGGTTATGTCACTTATTCTTAAATAATAACCTAACCTCTAAAGTTATCTAAACCAACCTCTGATACCAACTGTAAATCCTAGCCTTAATCATTTCATAATCTTGAATTAAGTTAATAATTCACATTGAGGATATTTTCAGTTTTATATCTTTAGAGAATTAGGTCATAACCTATACAAAACATCTTTAATCTTACATGTACAAACTTCTACTCAGTATCCATTTATTCATAAAATAAAAACTCTTAAGAGAAAAAGAAACATGTTTAGTTACTTGTTTTAAACAACATGACTTTTCATTGATCCCATCCTTGACCCTATTACACCTTAAGTCCTGTGAAAAACATTTCAAAAAATTGAGATGAGCATAAAAAGCTCAGTGTGGGATACACAAATAAGGAAAGATGTTAGTTTTCAAAACAACATGTAAACCATTCATACTTAATAATAAAGTAATATCTTTCACCTTAATGAAGTATCAAAAAAACATCACTTAATATAAGCTCATTTTTTACCATTTTGTAACCAAAAGTTTACCATAAATCCCATAGAAAGCAACATATAACATTTAAAGGTAACTTCAGACATAAACATATTTAAATGGAATTACCATACAGTTAACTTCCACAAATATAAATAAACATAATAGCCATACATCTGACTTCCATACCCAATTCATTGGAGGTTATAACGTAACCACCCATCCTTATTTTATCACGGAACAACCCTTCATTTGGTTTATTACGTAACCACCCGTCAAATGTCCAAGTACCATTACATAATTATAACACATAAAATCTTGAAAAGATCAACATTTCGGTAATAGAATTTAATTTCCAGAAAAAAGATATAATTTTTATATATTGAAATACTCAATCCATTTAAAAAACCATTTTCAATACCAAAACACCCAAAAAAGTAATAATGGATTTCATTTCATTTTAAAAACATTAAAGCTTTTAGAGTAATCCAAATAACAATTATGGTGGCGGAGAGGTCATTGTCACTACAAAAAATAAAAACATTCCTTTCTTCATTTATTAAAATGATTCGAAGAAAAATATTCCTTTTTAATGAAAGTAAAAGTCGAATGGTTTTATTATACACCATGTAAAAGAAAGAGGTGTATATTATCAAAATATTCCCCAATGAAAGGAGATTGAGATGAAGTCCCTTACAAAGATCATTTTGTAAATAAAATAGATCAATTATGTGTATTTACTATATGTACACATATATAATGTATAAATAAAATATAATATATCAAAATTAATTTCACATATAATCATATCTTGATAGATTCAAGAAGTAGAAGATCAACCCAAAGAATGGAAATTTGGTTAAGAAGTTCCCTTACCTCATGCCCGACTTGACTCGTTCATTTTTTAATTTCTTGAATAATAAATTTAAGTTAATTTTTAATTGATTCAGATCCTTTTTAAGTTAATTATTTCTTTTATACCACTTATTACCTTTCTATAACAATTAGTTAATTATTTGAGTTCATATTGGACATTTAGTCAATGTTCGGAACTTGAGTCAAAAATGAACTTGTTATAATTATAAATTGTCCATGTGGTCAAAATTACATCAACTCCAGAATGATATTCATGATTTAGATATCACATATATAATATATCTCCAGTATATATGTATTTTTAATATTCCATATCATTTGGATATAAGAAATTAAATGAACTGTTCATGGAGATGGTAAGTCGTACGTACGCATGAATGCTACTTTAATTTCATTTCCATATTTAAAGGAAATAAAAATAAATAATAAATAGGTATATTATAATTGAATTTTAATATATATGTTATATATGTTACATAAGTTCATTAATTACATCCTTTATAAGTTCCATGTATATCATGAACGAGTCATATCACTTTTGAGGGGGCGGTAGTCCGCACTTCCTCAAATAAAATTATCTTATTTATACAACATGAAAAGCATAAAGTTATGTTATAAATGGGTATTAAAAAATAATATATAGAAAATAAATATCATAAATATCATATATAATTACATTTCCATCATAATGGCCAACATGAGAGGTGGCAGGAGAAGATTGAACAATCATCATTTCGTGAGACAGTAGTTCACCATCCACAGAAAGAGTATGTTATATACCCATTAGATGGAGGTGTGTTTAAGTTTAGTTCAAACACTTATCATAATAACAACCTAATATATTTATTATACTTGTTTTTTTATTTAAAAAAATAATAATAATATCATAGTAAGTGGATAAGGAAAAATAAAGAAAAGAAACTTGAGAGAATACATTACCTCAAATCGGGTAACTTATTTTGATTTGAGTCAAAGTGAACTCTAAAACTGTCGTATGCCTATATGGAGGCTTCTTGGAGGAATGGAGGTATGTTGGGAGAATATTTAGAAAGATTTTGGATGGTCCAATTGGCATGATAAGTGTGATTAATGGGTTATACTTGATGACCTTTTATAAGGGGGAGGGGCTCTGTAGGAAAGTTTGAAAGTATTATTTTATTATAAATTTATTTTTGGTTTCAAAAAGTAAAAAAATCAGTAAATTAGAATATAAAACACTATGGTTCAAAATAAAATTATCAAATAATAATTGGATAGGTTTTGGATATTTTTTAATCTTTATATTTTTTATTTAACCCTATTTTACTCTTACCATTTTATCAATCATTTAACAGTTTGAGAAACAAAGTAGTTTCCAAAACATTAAAAATATCCAATTAAAGAGTAAATAATAAAATATTAGACATATGGTAATTATTTTTCTGAATCATAGATTTTTTTGAATTTTTTAATATTTTATAAAATATTTTATATTTTAAAATATGAATTATTTCAATTTTGACACTATTCATATCATGACTTTTTAAAAATCTATAACAACTTTATTGATTCAAAAAACATCATTAATACTAATATAACATGTAACTATCATCCATAAAATTCTTTGATGACATCAAAATAACCAGATTACATTTATTTTAACATTTATAATATCATTTATTTGAATCCTTTAATAATGGAACAATCACTTCATCATCATTGTGTCATAATTAAATTTATTTATTTAATGAATAAAAATTATAAATAAAATACCATGATATAGGAAATTTTATTATATTTCTAATTAATAATTATAGTTGAAAAATAACTTATATAAACCCTTATAAAAAAATGTTTAGTAAATCATATATGTTTATGTTACATTTTTCTTAACTTTAAATTAATTTTTATAAAATGTTATTTTCACTTAAAGGTGGTTCCATGGGGTCTCAGAATGGACCCAAGTATTCTCATGGTCTGACATGTATCATCCAATAGGTTTAGGACACATATTAGAGTAATTTAAAATTATTATAAAATAATTTATGTACCCTTATTTACAATATTTACCCATTAACCATGGTAAATAAAATATTTATTGAAGTTACTATTCATAATATCTAAAAACAAAAGTTAACTATTTAAAAAATATGGACCTCTTGATTCCAAATATTAAATCCATTTTCCATATTCAAAACACAGAAGTTGTAGAAATTAATTTAATATTAATCCTCGTTGTCAAAACCAAAATGTAAGTTTTTAGGAAATAATACCTATCAAAAGATTCACATGTGTTTATATCCAATTAAAGAATGAAATTACTTAAAATGACAAACATTAGATTAAATGTTCAAAAATAATCTAATTAAAATTTAAAACAAATTGAAATTTTAATCTATCCAAATAAATAAATCATATGAAAAGAAATTTTTGACTTAAAACGCAATATTTTTCACTATTCATTAAAAATGAACTTTATCATAAAAATACCAAAAAAATTAATCAAAGTATATTTTGATGTCTCTATTCTAAATAAGAAGTTTATTTTGTAAAATGGATCATATAAAAGTCGCACAAACTTTATTTAAAAGGGGTTCTACATCAAGGCTTAAAATTGGATTCATTCTCATTTTAAGCCTCTAAATGTTATTGTATAAATTTAAAAACATTTAACAAACATGTTTAATCATAATATAGTTAATTTTTTTCATTCCTTACAATACAATGGATATCTATTAACTACTATTTAAAAAACTAATATTATTATATTATTTTTCGGTACAACTCAACATTGTGTGCAATGTGAGAATTTGGAGAAATCTGTTGTTGCGTGTTGAGTATGATCTCAGAAAAATCATCACCTTTAATATAAAATTAATATCTTATTCATGAGTATTAAACTAAATCAAATGTATTTTTCTGTAAATACCTAGGTCATTACAATTTGAAACATTATCTTGTGAAACTATTTATTCTCATGATATTCTAAGTATTATTTAATTTTATTCCTTCATATATATTAGGATTTAAATGTTTTAATGTGGTATGGGACACATTGTAATGTTTAATGATTATTCTTGTGAAGAACATTTTTAGGGATTACCTTTACAATATCACTTTATTTTGTGATTCTTAACTTTCTCTTGAAACAATCAATTTATTTTTCTGCACATAAATTATTATATATGTTGCACATAATTACACATTGTCATATAATATCATGACTCAATAAATATTCATGATATTTTTAGTTTTAATTTGAATTATCTCATCTAGGGGGATTTTATTTAAAAATTACCAAGTGGAAAATAATTTCAAAACCCAATTTCTTTTTATTAGGTAATATTACTTCCTCATTAGCATTAATATTCTATGACCATGTGTATAATGACATTAAATATCTACTGATGTATTTCCTATTCTATATTTGGATTTATAGTTGATACAGATTATATACTCATTTATTTATTCTCACTCAAACATTATAATCTTTTCAAGTGTTTACTTTACAATCTCTTTTTTTTCAGGATTGTTTACACTTAAATTTACATTAGAAGAAATTATTTGATCACAATCTAATAAAACCGTTAATTTTATTCTCCTCTAGTTATTAATGACATTTAGTAAGTAATAGTAACATTTTTCAACACTTTGGTACTCAAAATGTTTTGAAAAGTTTTTTAAGATAACCTGACTTTATTTCTCTCTTCATTCTGAAAAACTATTTTCTTCTAAAAACCTTGTTTTTTAAATAAATCAAAAAAAATTAACATGATTTAGTAAAGAAATTTTTCCCCAATTTCTCATTTACTGATGTTTTCAAATGAATCTTCTTGTTTATTTCTGAACAAGTCATTTTTCTATCCTTTTTAGGGTGAATAAGGAATGTTCTTTTTACCTCATATGGAAAGTACTGATTTAATCATCATCATTTCTTTGAAGTTTCATTTGCATGTTTAAAATGTTACTTTTTGAAGTTAATGCTTTCAAAAGTGATTTTCAAAGAAAATGTTTTTCAAATAAAAGGATATTTTCTTAAAAAAAAATTTGAAATATATTTTTCTTTCTATTTATCAGTGAAAAAAAACTCTTTATTTTACTCCACATGGGATATATTTTATTGATACCATCCTTATTCTACATCTGGATGGATTATTATTGATTTTTCCAATTATAGTATTTAAATTCACTTCCATGATTTATTTTTTAGTACCCTTGAAGTATTCAATTTCCTATGATCATTGAACATTGAATTTACCCTAAATTATCCATTTCATTAATCCGGGATATTACTATTCCATAAACTATATACCATTTTACATGTGGTGTCTACTTTGATAGTTAACTTATAATTTGGGGAAATATTGATAATTATGTATTCTTTATTCAATACATATATTTTATATGGAATATTATTTAGTTTGGTTATTCGATATGGGGAATGATTTGGATTGATAATGATGAGTGGATCCAAAAATTTATATATCTCTTTAATTTATCAAAAATTTCTCATGAGACAAATATGTTGTAAAAATTAAATGGGTTTCTATCCATACTTTTTAATTGTCTTTTGAATGTTCTTCACGGTATAGGTTTTCATGTTACTTAGACATTATATCCAATAATTAATCATTTCCCTCATTTAGTTTCAGTTATTACTCATCCATGATATTTTACATTGACATATCTGTGGGTACATTTCATTTTATATTCATTGATTAAATGTAATGTGTTTTAGATTCTTACCTTGCAATGTTTATTTTTCCTTATCTAGTTTTTTGGATGGTATGTGTTTTCATTTATTACCTTGCCAAATTTTTTATGTACTTATTTATTAGTTTATTGTTTAGGTGGAATGTGTGTTAAGTTATTTACCATTCCATGTTGATTTATTATTATTGATTTGTTTTTTATTTCAGTATACTTTACCCTTACTGAGGATTTGAGATCACCCTTATTATTTTTTTGTTGCCAATGAATCCAAGAAGTGTACGGTGAAATATATGAAAGGATATACTAGATGGAATAAATCTATCATCAATGTTATTTAGAAAAAAAAATATTTTTTTGTAATTTTTTTATTAATTTTTAATACAATAATCATGTTTGTATCTAGTTTTCCAAGACTATGAAATTGATTGGTCCTTCAGGATTTGATTCCTTGTAAAAATTTTAATTTAATTGATAGAGGACACCAAATTTAGGATTTTTGGGGTTGGTTCGCTACAATTTTAATGAAGATATGTTTATGAAACACATTTCCTTTCCATAGGTTATGTTATGATGAAATGTATATAAAACCCATTTTATTTACTTGGCATATTCTTTGATTAAATTCTTATGAAACCCATTTATTTCCATGGGTTTTCATATGATGAATGTTTTATGGTCTTTTGGAACAAAGATGTGTGGATTATGTGATAGGTTGGACCTATATCTTCATACAATACATTAGGTAGATAATTATATCTCATGAGATAAGAATCATTGGAAGAGGGATTGAACCGAGTTCGGTAAGTGAATTTTTCCACTATGATAGTCTTGGGAGTGAACCATGACTACTATGATGGTTTGGGGAGTGAACTCATTCTACTATGATAGTTTTTTAAGAAGCCTTGACTTCTTGGGAAATGATTTTAAATCCTGATTTACTTTCCAAAAATTAATTTTATATTCCAATGTAATGTTCTCATGGCTCATGTTATTTTATTCCTTTATGATTCATGTCTTACAAACTGTAAATATTTATATCATGTATCATTTTTACAATATATGTTATCCATGTTATGATTTCCAAATTTTATTCTCATTTCTCATACCCTTTTTAACACTTTATATTGATATCTCCCTTGTTTACTATAAAAACATGGACCCAATGAGAGAATAGATGCCCCACCTTAACATGATCATCAGGTCCTGCCCTTATAGGTACCACCAGTTTCCCGGAAGACATGTGGTCCCCTAACTAGGGGCCACCCATGTTCCTGAATGGGTCATCATACAAATCATTGTCCCCACATTCCAAAAAAATAATTTAGTGTGTGTTTTCCTCACATATACACACCCAAGGAAACTTCCTAAATGATCACCCATCCTAGTCACTACTCCAATCCTAGCGTGCTTAACTGTGGATTTCTAATTAGGTAGAATCCTAAAAATAATGGTTAAACTTATAGAAATGAGTAATAAAATTTAGTAATTTAACAATTTATCATCATTATTTGGTGTTACATACCCCCCCCCCCCTTCAGAGCACAACATACATGTTGTGGCCTTACATTTCATCCTAGGCAGTGCCACTACACTTCTAGTTGGGTTCTTACTCTAGTAATAATGTAACAACTAGGCCTCACTGACATCAAAGTCACCCCACATTAACATGCTTGTTGGGTCCTAGACTACCAGGCATCACTAGTTTCCCCATAGACATGTGGTCCCATTCCTAGGGCCCACCCATGATCCCAAAAAAAAATCATAATAATTATTATCCCCACATTCCAACACATTTTATTTCCAGTGTTCTTTTCCCTCACTCACACATAACTTGGGAAATATCCTATAAAGTCATCCATTATGATCTCTACTATAGGAAAATCATGCATAACTATGGATTTTTAATCAGCTAGGCTCCAAAAAATAAGGTTTCAACTTGTTGAGATGATTTGTATCATTTATTCATTTAACCCTTTAGCATTATGGGGTGTTACATTTAACCTTACTGAGTATATGAGTTAACACTTTCCTATTTTTCCTTTCCATAAGTTATGAAGAAAGGTTTTAAGTATGGTATGTCTATGAAGATTAATAAATGGTAAGATAATTATATGAGACATTGAATATATTTCAAGAAAAAAGAATATAGTGTATCTATTCTCAAAAGACACTAAATCTATATGCTCCACAGGCATGCATTTTGTAAAGGTATTAAATATTCATATAAAAAGTTGTAATGTTTATATATGAGAAGATTGTGTCCCTGAATTTATATAATGGGATAGTTATTGAAAACATGATTACCTAAATAAAATATTTAATGCATTATAGGAGGAACAAATCCACTTGATAAATCCATGAAAATTATTACACTGTTAAATATTTCCATCAAGAATTGTCTCAATGAATTTAAAGAATGAATTTCTAAATTTTAGGTTTTGTTTCATGTTTTCGATGCTCACTACTTTCTCACATATTGAGTACTTAGGGTAATTTAATGAAAATTAGTAATTAAAAATAATTATTATGATGATGTAAATGAATTATTATTGGAAAAATACATACATGATGATATAGCGACTAACTAAAGATCTTCCCTTTAGGGTTTAATATCAACAATTTTATAATTTCCATATCATAGTCAGTACTGATAATTGTATTCCCTTTTATCATTTGTTAGAGTCTTTGGGATATCCTCTTTTATTTAGGTCTTTCAAATATTGAATAAAAGAGACAATTCTTGGGATGGATGTTGACCTTTCTAGTAAATTCTAGGAGAACACATTACTCACACATATCAAACAGATTAGAGAACTCACCCTTGACCCCATGAAGGTTTCTAAAAATATGACATGGGTGCCTCTAAGCAAAGATATTTACCTTGAGTAAATATGGGGGTGGTAGATATATATATATATATAATCCATATTAATTCATGGGTGGTAGTGTTAATCTTGTACTTGTATATAAATGTTCACATTCGAATAATTTCATTCCCTATAACATTGATTGGTTCAGATATTGGTTCAAAATATTCATAATTGGAACCATCAACTACCATAGAGAAATAAATTTTAACCCTTAATGAGGGTATATCACCTATTATTATGTCTAGAAATATCCAAGAAATGTTTTAAGTAATATTAGATGAAAATTTATCATTGGATATAAAAATCCATCAAGTCCATGCTAAAAATTTCATATTAGATATTGGAGACATATTATAATAATTGAAATCCAAAATCCCTAAATTTAATACATATTTAGCGGAGACTATGATAATTTATCACCGCTTGTCGTTGGAATCCGTACTTTTAATTAGTCATGTATAGCAATTCCATTTTCATTCACATATAAAACTTTTATTGACATCGATTGGAGTTCACATCGGATAGGACTACGATCTGGGAATATGAAACTATTAAAGGAAACTATGATTACATGGGCAGAAAGCTCTCCTGTTGACATGGGGAATCTCAAAAAAAAATGTGAGTTATTTCTACCATCACCTCTAGGTCATAGGTTATAAGTGGTTGGTATAAGAGTAAATCCTTGATACATGCTTTCTATTTTCCATCAAATCATATGAGTAATAGATATTGTCATTAGAAATTATGTTTTCACTACCATGAGAAATACATCAATGAGTTTCTAAATTCAATTCTACATAATATAGATTACTAGAAAGTATATAAAATAATACTTCTCAATATTTAAAAAGAATATATGGTATTGAGTATGTGTGTTCTCTGAGTGACCTAGTATTATAGTTTTTCTTAGTTTTAGTGAGTGATTCTAATTTTGATTTTTTTTATATTACCATTAAATGAACTTCAATACAGTGTGGGTGGAATTTTTTCTATATGTTTATTTATAAATCTCCTTTCAAGGATCTATAAAATAAATTATATACCAAATCCATTTTTTATTTGGAAATAAAATTTATGGTTATGTGGTAACCTCACACGAAGAAAACAATCCAAACTAACCCACCTAAAAATCTAACCACATTAAACATTCAAACATTCAAATTTTAAAATAAAAAATTTAGAACACATTGAGGTGATATGGAAATTAATTTCTTCCATAATAGATGTAGGACCCTTAGACAATAAATCCTCAATTCAGGTTCTCCTTTCCAATTTTTGAATCCCATCTACAAGACAATCGACACACACCATTGCCTCTGGAAGCACATCTCATTATAGGGACCATAAACACCTATCAGAAACCATTGGATACCATGAAAAACTAATATAATACCATTATAGAAGTAATATTGGGTATTATTCACCCCAATTTAATGAATGTAAAATGGTCTTGAAAATTTAGTTACCTATGAAAAAAACCAACATAGAAAATTGACCAAAAAACCAAAATAAAAATATCAATGGATCTATAATAAGTAAATTAATAATCTTCATGAATAATTATCATAACACAACCAACACCTTGCATCAAAAGTATCAATGCATATTAAACTTCACCAAAATCCAAATAATACCACCAAAAACAAACATCATAAAACCTCCTTCAATAAAATAGATCATACAAGAATAATAAAAAACCACTAAAATTGAAAATACCTCCAGACCGATTAGATCACTTGGAAGAAAAATAAACAAAATCAAAAACAAAAAGGATGGAATGATGAAAAATCTAGATGCACCTATAGGGAACACATCATCTGCTTTTACAACACCTCTCAAAAACTCATTACAAATAACCACACTGGACTGACCTATGGATGAGTGATGGAAAAGAAACCCAGAGTATATTTGAAGATGTCTTGGCCATAATAGTGAGTTTTAAACTTCTATTGGACAATGACCCTTCCTTCATACAAACCACCTTATGAACTTCTCCCAAGAAATAAAAACTACCATGAAGAGTACTTCACAAAACCTAGGCTATGCCTCCTGGCACCCTGAATACCCCTCACCCAATACATCTCAAACTATAATGAGTAAATATAACTCTAGATCAGGATGTGGTATGAATATAGAAATATATGGTAATATAAAAATAAGAAAATTCAACAGATTAAACTAGAAGATGTAACCACATTAGGAAGTTCAGTCCAAAAGGTGGAGAGAGGA
The DNA here is from genome assembly GCA_963277665.1 of Viscum album. Taxonomy (NCBI): domain Eukaryota; kingdom Viridiplantae; phylum Streptophyta; class Magnoliopsida; order Santalales; family Viscaceae; genus Viscum; species Viscum album. The sequence continues at coordinate 2,021,822,498 of OY728137.1, read as the reverse complement.
AAATAAATGAAATAAACCCCATCATAGTGAGAGGAAACTAGGAAATTGGAAGGATGATAAGTAAGGGAAATTAATATAAGAAATATATATGAGAAGAATATGGGATATGGGAAGATAATTCTACATAGAATCGTGATGTCATTCCCCTCTAAAATTTCACTAATGAGGAACCCAAGTATGAGAGGGAGTGGAGATTTTTTTAATAATAGGTGTCCCTCTAGTATTAAGTTTGATTACAAAATAAATAAATCAAACAACATAATATATTCACTCTCTTCAAATAATATGGATTTGATTAAAATTCAATCAATCTTACTATGAAGGAAATCATCCAAGAGTGGGAGAACAAAAAAATTATAAACTTGATTTTTTATAAGGATAAATTGGATGATCCATCCATAAATATCAGAGACATATAAATTCATCAAAAATCTCATCAAGAAAATATATTGGTGGAACACAAATATATAAATAAAAATGAAATAACTTTAGTAAACTCTATACATTGGAAACTAACTATAACTAAGGGATGAATGATGGAGAATCAAAGTATTCTTGTATAGGATTGGATGGAATAAGAATATTCATTCATATATTAAAATAAGTTACATATTTTTTTGGAGTATGATACTATAGATATAGATAATTATTGAAATGATTTTATTTCATTACAAAATTCAAAATATTGGATTTTGGATAAGTATACTATTCTTTTTAATTAATCTATACTATTTTTAATAATTATCAAGGAGTTAATAATAGATTTGGATGTATATCCATCCATTGTTTAATTAGTAATAAAAATTAAATTTTCTCAAGTAGTCACTAATTTATAGAGTCTATTCCTTTTCAAATTATTGATAATAACATCTTTTAAAATTTGAAAAATAGTAACCATGTAGTTCTTTAATTCATCTAAACGTTTTATAAAATTATATCCAATAAATGAAAATTAAAAATACTCGAGTCTATGGTGGGATGATTAAGTAAAACCATTATCTTTTAAGGAATGTTCTATCTAGTTAGTAGTGACATGATAAATATATATCATTTTTTCCATCAACATAGATTGAGAATGGCCTATTAGATAAATGTATTATGTAGTTTGGTTTCATCTGGAATATTTTTTCTTGGCTAGGTGTGTGTATGGTAGATACATAATTATTATCACATCACTAAAATATTTGTTATGTTTATTTTGATATGAGGTGATGGATGACTTTGTATAATAATAATTATTTTTTTGCCTTTTTATTAAAAATTATTATGGGTTCAAGATAATATAAATTACATAATTTTTCATTTCACAAAACAATAATTAAACCAATGTATATAATTATTATAAAAAATATTTAAATTTTTAATAGATATTTAGACATAAATAGAGTTTGATGACATTTATAACATTAAAATATTAGTCCCTAAAGGCTTTTTATGTTTTCCTTTGACACTCTAACTTTTTCATATTATCTGGATGGGAAGGCTTAGTGAGTAAAAACTAATCCCCTTCTCAAACATTACTTAATCTGGTTTAAACATATAATATTTTTACCTTTATTTTATCTTATATATTATCATTTTATGGATACATAAAAGGAATAGATTACCGTGAAAATTATCTTGTTTTTTTATGACATCATTTTCAGATCTTTGAATATGAAAAGTTAAATTTCTCTTTGTAAAAATTCATTAAGTGTATTTAGTTTACTGTTATATAGCTTGAAATGAAGTGTGATTAATGTTTATGGTGATAAAAAAAGATATATTCATGGCTGAAGTTTAAGGTCATATATATTATATACAATTGGATTATGTTTATGGTCACAAAACATAGGTCTAAGCATGGATAATAATTAATTTATACAACTTTGAACAAAATTTGTTGAAGTCTAAGGCCATACAACATTGTGTAATGCGATGTTTTTTATCTAGAAAAACTGGAACAAAAACTATTCCAATGAGAATTGATGAGCATTATTATTATATAGTTAACCAAAAGATTAAAAAAAATCATGAAGTACGGGGTTGTATCTCTAGGAATATAGAGTGGGGTTTCATAACTTGTAGTAGAGTTATAATTATGAAAACAATAATTAAAGTAATGTTTGTGTGTATATTCATAAAGAATTTTTTTCTGGCATTTTAGGTCATAATTATTGGACCAAAATATGACTCATATTTTATGGTTATATTGTTTTGATAGAAATTTATGTCATTTATATAGGTGTAAGGTAAATAGTGAACTAATATAAATAGTGATCTGAGTATTAGAATAGGAAACCATGATGTGAGTTATTCCAAAATTCAACTCGAGGTATGAGAATCAAAATTATTTCAACATATTTAAATAGTGGGTGATGGATAATATAAATTATATGTTTCGGTACTTTTATAAGGATATAATGAGATGATAATAGAAAATACAGTATAGCTACTATTCATATTAGAATAATAGGTATAATTCTAAACCATTGTATAGTCATACTGAGGATGAATGTTGACCATGTGGAAATGATGAGTTCCATTATAATTATATCAGAGGAAATTTTGGTTATTCCATCTTCCCATTATGGAAAATACATTACCTTGGTTGGTTAATATAGAGTATGGAATTAAACATATATACCACTCTATTTCAATGGGATCCCTTGGAATTGGTTGTAATAATTAATAATAGAAAAAAATAATTGTGATAATTAAAATAATCAATTTATAAATTATGTCATATAAGAAGTTAATTTTAAATGGTAACTAGAATATCATTACTCTATAGAAATTAGATTGAGTTTTCATGAACTATTTTGGAGGGGTGGATGTTAATGAGATTAAAAGTCTGTGTTTGAGATTGATGATCTAGAAACCACTACATATCCTTGGATAATATTAATTTGGACATATTTAGTTATAAATTTATCATCACAATAATGTAATAGTGTTTTAAAACCATTTATTAATTGGTATTTACATTAACAAGGATGATGGGATGTGAATAAATTTATAGTTCAATCTAAAACATGTGGTACAGACATCATTACTTATTTAGTGTGACAGGAATAATTCCATATGATATTCTAGTATTTAGAGGGTCTCTATGTTGATACGTGTTAGGATAAATGGAAAATATAATGACCTGGAGGGTCACTTTTATATGATAGGAATGAATAAAACACAACAAAAATGAGGAAAATTCTTAGAAACACCATGAAATTAATAATTAGGTAAAAATAAAGGATCATGGATAGGTATATGATAGGTTATATGAATGTCATTATGTATTATATGGAATTGGAATCAAGACCCATAAAGTAGTATGATATAGTGTCTCTACACAAAACATGTGGCACCCCAGACCCACACTCTTGGGTCCTATGATAAAAAAATACTTTACTATTAGATTTGGCACCATGTGATGTGAATCCATCCAAACATGCATATATTTCCATTAGTGAAACATAACATCTTAAAATAATATCATAACCCATAGGTTTGGTGTAATTGTAGATTCACTACATAAGTAACTTATTTTATAATAACATAAAAATTTATCTATAAATAATACCACACTATACTTCCTTCTAGACAACTCATATGTTATAACTATATTAATAACATAGGGAATCAAAAATAATAATAATTTGTGAGATCAAATGATCTGTAATGGAAAAACATATCAACATGTCATTAAGGTTCAGATCATAATATTATAATAAACATGATCATGTGATAAATATATTATTAAAAAATATTAATAAGAGTAATCCATAAGGTATAATAGAAGAAAATGTTTCCAAAAATGGTCAAACATATATAATGGAATGATAGTGTATAATCCTGAGAAAACAATCATGATCCATAGAGAATAACATAGGCATATAACATAGAAATGTTTCACAATAATAGTCATAAGAAATCATAACATTTTGGGAAAATTACCATTAAATGATTCCATCATAATATTGCGAACAGAAAAATAATTACCACAAATCATGTTATGAACCAAGAAATAATTTTCACCCATATTGTTATGAACATAAAAATATATTACACCCATCATTTTGGGAACATAAAAAATTCCAAGTCTCATATTTTGAACATAACAATAATGTACACATATACTCCTTATTTTTGGAGACATAAAACCTTAACCAACACATTGGAGTGTGTTATAGGATCTCACGTATCAACATCCATACGCATGTGTGTTCTATGATTTTAATTATTCATAATTTCATTAAAACTAATTAAATGAAAATGGGTTTCATATCATTTATAGATGGTGTCTCATGGCATGATATTAAAATTGGAATGGTTGATACCAGAAAATCATCTATTGAAAAAATTATTTCAAAAATCAATTTAGAGGTGGATTCCTGAATCATTACCCTAAATGATATGGATATCATATAAATAAAGATGGAAATATAAATTAAATCTTGGAATTATATTTCATTAAACATTTTAGTTATTATCATAATAAATTGAATTTATAGGTTTTTTTCTATATTTATTTTGAGAATTTTACATGAAATAATTGTTGGAAAAAAGTTGGAAATGAATATCAATAAAGGAGTGTGAAAAAATATATAATTTTTTTCTAGATTAAATTTTTCATTTAATATTAAATGTATTATTGGTAAAGGACAAACCTTTTCAATATTTTTTTTAAAATGCATTTACTAAACCACACATCGTTAAATGGCTTAACGAAACATTATATTCTAGAGGGATGAAGATAAATATAATGATATAAATATATATTATGATTTCAAAATAAGGTAGGATAAAATTATAAGTAACAATGGATATGAATATGGATGAAAAATAATATCTAAAGAGTGTGTGAATTATTCTTAAAAACGTCATAGTATTATGGGAAAGAATTTACTTAAGGAAGATAATTTAAATAAAAAAACAATTTCAACAAATTAGAATAGAAAGTATCATATAATAAAATATTATGCTAGAATAAACTAAATATTGAAGAATTAATTTCACAAAGAAACATTATAACTTAAATAAAGGTGATTCGAGTTACAAGAATCCATTACAAAATTAGTAATACTTGAATAAAAAACTCTTGAAAAAGTGAACCTATGATGGATTTTTAATTACATTAAATTTCATGAAATGAATTATACAAAATTTACACAATGTATTATATACAAGAAATGAAATAAAACATGTGGTGAATATGGAATATGTCTCAAAGAAATAAAATAAAGATAAAAAACATTAACTTAACTATTTTCCTCAACTAAATTGACTTATCCTAAGGTGCTAACCAACCTTGGAGTTTCTTCACTCTCTGATACACTATATGAATGGGATACTCATTGATGGAAGAATCCATATATATCTCAACCTCATTAGGTTTAAATACATGAAAAGGTTATGGATAGCATCAGTGAAGCTAAGATACATGAAAGAAATCATACATAGACTGGTATCTCTAAGGAAGAGCCAACTAGTAAGCCACTGGTCCGATCCATTTCACATCCTCAAATGGTACAATGACCCTCGGTGAGAGATTAACTTTCTTAAAAATACATATATTCCCTATCCTAGGTGAGACTCACAAGTAAACCTAGTCTCCAACCTCGAACTCAAGAGGTCATTGGCATCTATTGGCATATGACTACTATCTGGACTAAGATGAAAACATGAACTTTTTCGTCAATTGTACCTTCTCTATAGTCTCTTGGATGAGATATTGTCCAAACACAACTGTTTCCCCTACCTCATACCATCATAGAGGTGAGTGGAAAATCCAACCATATAAGGCTTCATAGGGAGTTATCTTGACAGAATTCTGAAAGATGTTATTATAATAGAACTCCACAAGAGGTACGCGCTTCTACCAAAAACCTCCAAAGTCAAGGACACATGCATGTACCATGTCCTCTAGCACCTAAATCATATTATTTGTATGCTCATAGATATGTGACTCATAGTTCATGCTCAAAATTACCTAGGTACAAAATGCCTTCTGCAACCCCTTCAAGAAATGTGACATAGAACAAGAATCTATGTCAGAAACAATAAAACAAGGAGATACATGAATATGTACAACCTCTTTGATATACATCATTCCTAGATCATCTACCTATAAGGTTTATCAAATTGGTAAGAAGTGTGAGAACTTCGTCAAATAATCAATGACAACCCACAATTTATCATTGCAATAAGGTGATCTGGGTAGACCAGTCAATAAATCCATTGAAACATAGTCCCCTTTCCCCTTGGGAGTGGAAAATGGTTATAATATCCATAAAGGTCTCTAATGTTCTACCTTTACATTATTATAGGTGGAACAATGAGTGATGAAACTGGTAATCTCAAATTTCATACATGGACACCAATACTGGTGTCGTAGATCCTGATATATTTTGGTGACACTAAGTTGAACCTCCCATGTCGAGGCATGGAATTCCCATATAAACTCATCTCTAATGTCTGATAGGACCCATACACTCCCATGGAACAATATGGTATCATCACCATCCATAGTCCAACCTAGAGATGTATCGTCATCCCAAATGTTTTCCCTTAGAACAAGGAATTCGTGTAAGACCCAAACCATGATGTACAAGGAAATTACATTACTTTTTCGGAAAACATAATACATAACAGACACAAAAGTACCATAGTAGTTTAGTGTCTTTGGAAACTTGGAATATAATCTTCTAATCGTGGTGAAAGATCTTCAACATGTAACATCCCAAGGTTTTCCAAAAATAAATTGAAAATGCTTGAAATTTTTTTTAAGGTATATATTTATAAGTATCCTTTAAACATAATTTTATTTCTTCTATGATTTGAATTTCAAGAAACTGTCATCTACAATTGGGTTCAGTATGTTATTTAGAGTCTGATGAAACAAACTTGTGTTTTTTGGTGAATAGTAACATGCCCTTATGAATAGTAATATGAATAGTAATATGACCTCATGAATAGTAAATAATATTATTATTTTATTTTCCCATGGCAATAGGATAATGGGATCTTAATTAATTTTCCAATGTCACATAAAACTAATTGCACTTCAATTTTTTATTTTTCAAATTAACTGTGACCTTATTTAAAAATTAAATTAATAATATTTAGAAAATTATTTTTGAAAAATGGAGTTCATTTTTGAATTCTACACATCAAAAAATGGTTGGGGTAAATTTTTGGTATTTTTCTAAAACTCTTGAATTTTCGGTGAATAGTGAAATACGATAAAATACCGTGTAATCAATTTATAGGTAAATATGCACTATTTGTGACATAATAAGTGATGAAAGGACACTTGCCTCGAAATCACTTGATATTTTCACTAATTAAGGCCACTTGATTTGAGATTATTCATAGTCTTCATAAAAATATTATAATAATAATTAAAATAATCTAAAACACCTCCCCTCCTCCACTATAAATATCACCCTCACTCCCCTCTTCCTCCCACACCTCTCAAGCCTTGAGAATTGTCTCATTTCTGCCAAATTCCCTCCCCAATATTCTTCCCCGCGTCTTAGAGCTTCTGGTCTCACCAAAATACCAAAATCAAATCCCTTAAGAAGGATCTCAAGGAGAAGAGATCAAGAGGTAAACATCCTCTTTCATTTTCATTCTTTTCTTCCATTTTATGTTATTCTCTTCATTTCCCTTTGTCTTTTGTTGGGATATTTCATTAAATATTTCCCCTTACTGTCCAATGTTTGTATGATGATGAGATATTCCATTCCTCTCATCAATCTTGTTTTTATGAAATTTTAAGAGACGTCGTTAGGCTGCCGAATTTCCGTAAGAAATTTCTCATGTTTTCTTTATTTCATGATTCCTTTTCTTCTTCCTTCACCCCCTCTTATCCAAGAGGCATGAAATGTCCAGAATCATGTATATTCTGGATGTTGTCATGTTTATGGAAAATTACAAATCATTATTCCTCTCCTCTCTCACTTATTTAAGGAATAAGAACGTTGTTCGTGATGTGTCGAATTGCCGACATCGTGGACGATGTAATTTCACTTTTCATTAATTCTTTCAAGTCTGGTCATGAAACCATTTATATGGTTGAATCAGGTTATAATATATGTTTTAAAACTCCTATATGGTTATGCAATTATTTTGTACCCATGGTTCAAATTTATAAGACTAAATGAGGTTGTAATTATCAAAGAACCACTTAAATGATCTAAACGAACATAATTAATGTTTTAACTTATAAATAATCATCATATAAAGCATAAAAGTGATAAACAGTATAATTTATGGTACTAGAAATATGTAAATACTACTCCATTCCAATTCTGGAGTTTCACTTCCAATCAACAAGAATGATTCATCATGAACCGATTGTGAAAATCACAAAAGAACTCACCCAAAATAATGCCATGAACAAAATACTAACAAATATGGGGTGAAATGAGGTTATTAAATGACCATATAAGATGTTATAAACATGAACATGTTTCTGTAAAATACTAATAACACTCTTTTAACCATTATACAGGAGGTTTAAACAATTTTGATGTAAGACAAGCCTAAGGTAAGGGAATTCTTAACCCGATTTCAATTCTTTGGGTTAACCTTCTACTTTATAATTTATGTGCTATTTAAATTGTTTTTGTGATGGGTTCTGTTTATATTATGTTTAATTATGTGTATTTACAGAGTATATACATATTACATCCACTCAATTAAGTCTCACTTCAAGTATATGATGTTTATAAGGGACTTTTCTTATAAAATCTTTTTTTTAATTCTGTTTTTCAATATTCAAAAGCAATGTTTTTATGCTATTATTTATGTTGTATGATAATGTTTTGGTTATTGGGCATTGTTTATGATGAAGGGTGGGACCTATATTTCCCTCCAATGCATTGGGTATGAGTAATTTGGAGGTCGGCCATATGGTTACTCCAAGTGTAACTACGATGGTTACACAAAGTAAGGTAGCCGTGAGGGTTACAAATTTTAAGGTAGCCAAGATGGTTACAAGATTATACAAGTAATGCCCCAATATACCTCTATGATTATAATTATGTTTGTGTGGATCTTGTGTAAATATCATGTTACGTAAAGTAAGATTTTATGGGTGGAAATCATGTCTTTTGAAAAAAATTTCATACGTCATGCGTATTCATAGACTAATGTGATTTTTTTCCTTCTTTTTCATACCTTACTGAGCTTTTGTGCTCATCCCAATTTTTAAAATGATTTTTCACAGTTTAATGGATGAGTAATACAAGGAAGGAAGACATTTTAAATGTTGAAAAATTGTCAAGGAGTCTTGTTTTATGTTTTAATGTTTTATATTCTGAGGAAAATGGAAACTAATTTTATGGTATCCACTATGTAACAATGTGTAATGTTATGAATGTTTTGTCTTAATTCTCTGAAGCTCTAAACTTGAAAATATCCTCAATGTATAATGAAGTGTTTTCTTGAATAAATTCAAGATTATGTATGAAATAAGTGCGGGTCTTTATAGTTGGTATCAGACGTCGGTTTAGACAACTTTAGGGATTAGGAGTTCTTGTGAGACACGTGATTAGTCCCTATATCTATTATTTCAGTTAAATCCTTGTTTTATAACTTTTTTTTTCAGGTCAAGTAAAGTCGGTTATGAATGGAAGGAGAAGGATCTCAAATGGCATTCTTATCTCTTCCTGATGACATGCTTTCAATAATTATTGCAAAGTCGTCTTCGGATGATTGTGAAACTTTTTCTAGCATACAACTCACTTGCAAGCAGTTTTTTGAGATATCAAACACCTCCTCTATACCTCGTTATCATCGTGGATCATGGGTTGTTTTTAGACAAATACTATTTTCACAATATTCACATAATTTCAAGAAAGGTAAATATTATCAAGGTATTTTCAAATATTTTACCTTATCACAAGAATTTGAAGCATATTATGATTTTAAAAATGGTGCTGAGGAAAGAGACCCTTGTGAAACCTATTTATATTTGCTTTTAAAATATAGTCTCACATCACATACTTATGGTATTTTAAAAGGACCAATAATATAAAGTTTCAACTCAATTTCGGTCCGACTATTTTATAGAAATCATGTTTTATCAGATGTTTTGGAATTATATGTCATACATGATTATTTTCCAAAACTGTTTTTTTGTGAACACCCATATGACCCATGTTGTACGAGGTGTATTTGGATGTAGGAATAAAATTATTTTTAAGGATCTCTAAATCATTGTTGTAATGCATGGGACTTCTACCTACGTGAACAAGATGACGATGAAACCGAGTGGACACCTTGATCAAGGTACCCTCACTTGTTTAATAAGTAAATAAAATTGCGAGGACATAATTTCAAGAAGGTGGGGATAATGTAACATCCCAAGGTTTTCTAAAAATAAATTGAAAATGCTTGAAATTTTGTTTAAGGTATATATTTATAAGTATCCTTTAAACATAATTTTATTTCTTCTATGATTTGAATTTCAAGAAACTGTCATCTACAATTGGGTTCAGTATGTTATTTAGAGTCTGATGAAACAAACTTGTGTTTTTTGGTGAATAGTAACATGCCCTTATGAAAAGTAATATGACCTCATGAATAGTAAATAATATTATTATTTTATTTTCCCATGGAAATAGGATAATGGGATCCTAATTAATTTTCCAATGCCACATAAAACTATTTGCACTTCAATTTTGTTATTTTTCGAATTAACTGTGACCTTATTTAAAAATTATATTAATAATATTTAGAAAATTATTTTTGAAAAATGGAGTTCATTTTTTAATTCTACACATCAAAAAATGGTTGGGGTAAATTTTTGGTATTTTTCTGAAACTCTTGAATTTTCGATGAATAGTGAAATTCGATAAAATACCGTGTAATCAATTTATCTATAAATATGCACTATTTTGTGACATCATAAGTGATGAAAGGACACTTGCCTCGAACTCACTTGATATTTTCACTAATTAAGGCCACTTGATTTGAGATTATTCATAGTCTTGGTAAAAATATTATAATAATAATTAAAATAATCTAAAATACCTCCCCTCCTCCACTATAAATATCACCCTCACTCCCCTCTTCCTCCCACACCTATCAAGCCTTGAGCATTGTCTATTTTCTGCCAAATTCCCTCCCCAATCTTCTTCCCCACGTCCTAGAGCTACTGGTCTCACCAAAAGACCAAAATCAAAGCCCTTAAGAAGGATCTCAAGGAGAAGAGATCAAGAGGTAAACATCCTCTTTCATTTTCATTCTTTTCTTCCATTTTATGTTATTCTCTTCCTTTCACTTTGTCTTTTGTTGGGATATTTCATTAAATATTTCCCCTTACTGTCCAAAGTTTGTATGATGATGAGATATTCCATTCCTCTCATCAATCTTGTTTTTATGAAATTTTAAGAGACGCCATTAGGCTGCCGAATTTCCGTAAGAAATTTCTCATGTTTTCTTTATTTCATGATTCCTTTTCTTCTTCCTTCACCCCCTCTTATCCAAGAGGAATGAAATGTCCATAATCATGTATATTATGGATGTTTTCATGTTTATGGAAAATTACAAATCATTATTCCTCTCCTCTCTCACTTATTTAAGGAATAAGAACGTTGTCCATGATGTGTCGAATTACCGACATCGTGGACGATGTAATTTCACATTCCATTAATTCTTTCAAGTCTGGTCATGAAACCATTTATATGGTTGAACCAGGTTATAATATATGTTTTAAAACTCTTATATGGTTCTACAATTCTTTTGTACCCATGGTTCAAATTTATAAGACTAAATGAGGTTGTAATTATCAAAGAACCACTTAAATGATCTAAACAAACATAATTAATGTTTTAACTTATAAATCATCATCATATAAAGCATAAAAGTGATAAATGGTATAATTTATGGTACTAGAAATATGTAAATACTACTCCATTCCAATTCTGGAGTTTCACTTCCAATCAACAAGAACGATTCATCATGAACCGATTGTGAAAATCACAAAAGAACTCACCCAAAATAATGCAAGGAACAAAATACTAACAAATAAGGGGTGAAATGAGGTTATGAAATGACCATATAAGATGTTATAAACATGAACATGTTTCTGTAAAATAATAATAACACTATTTGAACCATTATACAGGAGGATTAAACAATTTTGAAGTAAGACAAGCCTAAGGTAAGGGAATTCTTAAACCGATTTCAATTCTTTGGGTTAACCTTCTACTTTATAATTTATGTGCTATTTAAATTGTTTGTGTGATGGGTTCTGTTTATATTTTGTTTAATTATGTGTATTTACAGAGTATATACATATTCCATCCACTCAATTAAGTCTCACTTCTAGTATATGATGTTTATAAGGTACTTTTCTTCGAAAATCGTTTTTTTTTAATTCTGTTTTTCAATATTCAAAAGAAATGTTTTTATGCTATTATTTATGTTGTATGATTATGTTTTGGTTATTGGTCATTGTTTATGATGAAGGGTGGGACCTATATTTCCCTCCAATTCATTGGGTATGAGTAAGTTGGAGGTCGGCCCTATGGTTACTCCAAGTGTAACTGCGATGGTTACACAAAGTAAGGTAGCCGTGAGTGTTACAAATTTTAAGGTAGCCAAGATGGTTACAAGATAATGAAAGTAATGCCCCAATATACCTCTATGATTATAATTATGTTTGTGTGGATCTTGTTTAAATATCATGTTACGCAAAGTAAGATTTTATGGGTGGAAATCATGTCTTTTGAAAATGTTTTCATACGTCATGTGTATTCATGGACTAATCTGATTTTTTCCTTCTTTTTCATACCTTACTGAGCTTTTGTGCTCATCCAATGTTTTTAAATGATTTTTCACAGGTTAATGGATAAGTAATACAAGGAAGGAAGACATGTTAAATGTTGAAGAATTGTCAAGGAGTCTTGTTTTATGTTTTAATGTTTTATATTCTGAGGAAAATGGAAACTGATTTTATGGTATCCACTATGTAACAATGTGTAATGTTGTGAATGTTTTGTCTTAATTCTCTAAATCTCTAAACTTGAAAAGATCCTCAATGTATAATGAAGTTTTTTCTTGAATAAATTCAAGATTATGTATGAAATAAGTGCGGTTCTTTATACAACATCTCTCATAAAGATCTTCCCCTTTTGTTTTCTTACCTAAAAACTTTCTTTAAATCCTGGGGAAAATAAAACAAAAAAACGGTGAGCTCAAATGCTTGGTAAGGGTAAGCATAGAGAACATTATACAATTCATAAACATTTGAATGCAAAAACTTGAACATAAAATCTAAACATAAAAACCATGAGCAACGACATAAATCTTGGAAGTACACAAGGAATAGATCATAAAAGAACATTAATCATGGTAAACTAGCATGGGAATGAAACATGTAATTATGGAAACCATTAAGCACATTTTATGATTTCCATAGTAGCCAAGGCATTGCTTCCAAGACCATATTAGTGGACAAAGTCCCATTCTGAATTGATTTCACTCCTCGTTCCAGTCCTGTAACACTGAACCGGATTAACTTATTGTTCCAACCATGTCTATCTAATGAGATATTAATCTTTACCCAATGCATTGGAGGGATATATAGGTCCCACCCATCTCATAATGAAAACATTCTTACTTGTTCCACAAAATAAACATAAATCATTCATTCTAACCCAATAAATAAAATGGGTTTCATAAACATCATCCCATCGTAACGTAATCCATATAAAACTAACGGATATCATTTCATCATAAGAAAACTAAAACCATGTAAATCATAAATACATTATACTTGAAACATAATCATATTAAATAATTTCATCTTAGATGTAAAGTAGTTTTGATAAAACACTTGAAATGAATTCTTGAGGAAAATATCTTTTCTCCTTCAAAATCATTTTCTTTTCCCAAAATGCCATGCAATTTTAAAAGAAAATGATTTTGTTGAAAATAATCCTGAAATATAGTAGAGTATTATTCATGAAAATATGGATTTATGAAACTGTAAAAATCCGTTCATGCCGTATAATTTTATAAAAACATTCTCCTCGTACTTTTAATGGAAAAGTCAAAAAGTACCATGTATGGTAAAGAAAAGAAATATTACATCCATAACACAAAGTAAAAGTCAAATAAGGGTAAACATGACTTTAAACATACATGGAAGAATATTAAATACTTTATGAAAAACATTTTATGGACATGGATTAAAAATATAACCCCAATAAATACTTACGTACAAGCAATATCTGAATAAAATGAGATTGCAATATTATCCCTTACCTTTTGTCTGATATGCTTCGTATGTATCCGAACCTCCTGTATAATGATTTAAATAATGTCATTAAAATATTAAAGAATCATATTAATTGTTATTATATCATATATGGTTCACTTAGGTATTTATATTAACCGTTCATTTGTCAATTCCATGTTAAGGTAGCGTTTTGGGTAAAATCGTTTCATTTATCGTACGTGTTTGGACATGTTGTTCTTGCTATTATTATTACTTATATCATGATTTACTTACTTCAAGAATGTAAAACATGATTTATATATCATATATATTCAGTATATATATATATATAATATATAGATAAATGAAATGAATCACACCGTTCATGGAGACGGTAGGTCGTACGTACGCATGAACGCGGTTTTCCTTTCCTTATTGAATCGAATGGAAGTAAGTAGATGAAATATATATATATATATATATATATATATATATATATATCCAGTCGCTTTATGAAGTCATATATTTCATTATTATTCATTATATATACTTTATAATCATTCTTGATTGGTTAACATTGAGAATGAATCTCATCGCGTCGTGGAGACGGCAGTCCGTACGTACGCACGAGCGCTGATATCATTACCATAATTATTTAATTGAATTGGAGTGGATGATATAATATTTCAGAATAAGTATAAGGTTATAATAATCATATATAGTTATCCTTTCCACCATTATAACTATCCAATCATGGTTGTGGTGGAAAATAGGTTACACCATGACGTGGAGACGGTATTTCGTACATACGCACGCGCGGTGATTTCATTTTCCGTAGGATGGATAGAAGGTAAAATATGGTTGTTTAATATTTATAATAACATATCATTATATGAGTAATACTGATATTATTAATTAATGATGAAACAAATAAATAAGAAGAATTTTAAGAAAAAATAAATTGCAAAGAATCGGTAAAGTATATTACCTTTTCTTTGACGCGCCTCTTCTTAACCACCTATTAGGGCACTAAATATGGTCTTTGAAGAAGACCAGGACCTCTAGGATGTTTCTATGGAAGTGGAGAAGATAAATTATTAGGTTTTTTCTGAGATTTATGACTCATGGTTGTGTAAAGAGGAGAGGGAGGAGGTGCCCTTTTATAAGGGAGGAGAGGGGCACCTTTGGAATCCTCAAAAATATTAGTTTAATATAAATTCAAAGCCCACATAAAAACCTCCAAAAATGACTCAATTAAAATATGTGATTATATAGGGTTGTAATTGCATCAAACAATCAGATTTATACATGTTTTTATTTTCTATTAAACGTTATCATCTTGATTTATCCTTATTTAATCTATTTAATTTTATTTGTGGAAATAAAATTATAAATTTTAAATGGTTATAAAAAATCACTTATGTGTTGTGAATTTTCCATAATTTGATACATTATGACATTTTATACTATATAAATTTCAATTTATAATTTTTAAATATTTTTGTGATTTTTAAACAATTTAATAATATGTTAGTTTTATAAAATAACAATAGTGTCAATATTGACACTATTCATTTATTTGAATTTAAATAAAATCTACACATAAGATATATTCGAACTAAAATATTTAATAGGTTAATAACATGTCATAATAATCTATAAAATTAGTGGATAACATTAAATAGTTCATATAATATTTATTTTACTATTTTTAAAACAATTTATTTGATATTTCTCTTAATAAAATAATTACAACAACATTTTTGTATAATTATTAAATATACTTATTTGTTGCATAAAAATATAAAATTAAATACTAGGATAAAGATAAATATTATATCTTTCATAATAATACATTTAGTATGATTTATCTTCTAAAACAACAAAATTTTAAAATGTTATATTTATTAAATTATGAAGGTGAAAACTTTGACATCATTTAAAATAAAATAATATAAGTGTAATAATAACTTTTATAAGACCCAAACGGTCATATATTCCATCATGGGATGATTATGGTGTATATATACATTACCAATAAGTTTTTTTCTGGTTTTTGGGTCTTTTAATATGTATTACTATTTCAATAAAAGCAATATTATTGTTTTTTTTACTAAATAAATAATTTCTGCATCATTAATGTATAAGCTAATAAAGTAATTAAATAACTCTTAAAAATTAAAGATAAATGACCATGATAAAGAAACACATTTTAGCTTTCAAATGAGTATTTATCACTGAATTTAAATTCTGTATAACCTTATATTAAAAATACTTTAATTATTAATATTTGAGTGAGACATATTTCACATTCCTTTAAATAAAATAAACTAAAGGTATTAATCACATCCAAGTGGGGTCTAATGGATTCTATTTCTACCCAAATATGACTTAGGACGAAATATAATCTTCCAATTGTATTTATAAAAGTTTTAGGGTAATTTTATAATATTATATTTACCCTTAATTACCCGATTTACCTTTAACGATGGTAAATAAAATTTACCGTAGTTACTATTCATAGTGCCCAAAAATGAAAAAGTAGTGTATTAATATAATGTGTACCCACTGACTCAAAATATGGAATCCATTTTTCCAAATTCAATACATAGAAGTTACAGAAATTAAATTAAAATTAATCCCATTGTCGAAAGAAAATGGGTTTTTGTTTAAAACATTGCAAAAGATTGAATTGATTTAACCTACGAATTCAATGTAAAATCAATGCTAATGACATAAATTATATTAAATGGTAAAAATATATTCTGTTTATAATTTAAAACCATTAAATAGTATAATTTAACCACATAAATTATAACGATGAAAAAGGTGTTTTTAATTAAAATATAGCGTGTTTTTACTATTCATTAAAATATGAAAGTTATCAGAATAATATGAAAAATTTATCCAAGGTAAAATGTTATATCTTGATTCCATATAAGAATTTTATTTTGTAAAAATGAACTTATAAACATGTCAAAAACTAGATTTAATGTGGGTGCGCCATCAAAAGGCGGCAAAACTTCATTTTTTGAAAAATACTTATTTTAGCTAAAATAAATTATTTTGTTCTCATACCATGTTCTAGAAAATGTTTAAGATGAATAATAATGTTATAAAATTCAAAATTTAGTTAATTATAGTAATAATGGATAGTTCGTGATAATATTATAACCATATATCGTTGTTTATGAAACCCGGTATTGCGTACAACACACGCTATCGAGAAAGGTCACGATTGCGTGTAATGCAAGCCAAGTCAGGGTTTCATGTAGTGAACGACTCCATTTTTGTTGCATATAACAAAATCCAACCATATTTCATTTAAACATTGAATATATATATATATACACTCAATGTTGCGTAGAATAACTTCTATCAATCGAACTTGAAATTGTGTATAACACGATCCAAGAATTGTGTTGTGTATACTAAAAGCTAATACGGTGTTGCGTATAGCACAAGATAATATTGGTGTAGCATACAACACAGGACATTAAATAAATTAAAAAAAATACTTCTCATAAAATCTCGGGGTGTTACATTCTACCCCCCTTAAAATGAATTTCTCCCTCGAAATTTGTCGGGGTTATAAATCGTTCACTACTTGGAAGTTTCTTTTATAGAAACCCACATTGTAAAAAGGAATAGTAAAATATAATTTTAAAAAGTAAATTAAGAAACATAACAGTTACCCCAATTAAATCATCACTGGTTTTCCACATAAGATAACATAGGTGAAAATATGGATATGGAAGAGAAATCTAACCATCAAGTTCTGATGGAGAGTGGTATAAAACATGGCTATGAAAAAGCCAACAATCACAAAGCCATAACTTTGTGATGATCTGAGGTATCATCTGATTCATCAGATATAAGAGCACAAGGACAACATTTTTGGTTTTCAAGATCATTTCCCTAATGTTGAAGAATTTTTTAATTAAATGAAATTCATACTTGATTTTGGTACAATATCACTGTTATTCGTGCCTTGAACAATTTCCACTTAATCTCTTAAAGAAATGAAGTTGAATTTGTCTTCCATGAAGTGTTAGCAGATCATGCGATAGAATGATATGTCATTCCATCTGTCTCAAATATAAGGTTAGCAAAAGTTATATGCATAAGTCACTCTATGATGAGATTAATCGTATATGGTTCCAAAAATGGACTTATACTTCATCTATCATACCGCTTAATAAAATAAAACTAGTTTCTACTAACTAGGGATTTCCTGTAGACCAGTGGTAGGTGATAAAGGCATGTCACACTTCGGTTATGGGTTTCATTCCTGAAACCTAATCCTACGCGAAGGGTTGTTGCCCGTCCTGTAAGTTGTCCTTTTTCTAAAACCATACTATCATATCATTTCAGAAATAAAAACAAATAGTTATAGCCTTAAGCAATACTATATGATGTACATTCTAACCATTAGGCTTATCGAAAATACTTTTTTCTGATTATTAGAAATTTCATCTACCGAGCATGTGAATTCCTTCATTTTTCCCCCATATATCATAAGATATATCTTGTTGTTGGTCACATTCCAAACATGTGAATACCTAAATCATGTATTCTCTTGAAAAATGAATACCCATTGAACCTTAGGGAAAACATGAATGCTGTCAAAAGTTCTCTCTTTCCACATACCAAAATCCCAAAATTTCTATATACACAAACCATGATATCACATTGTCTTTATATCAGTCATGAGATCATTAATACTATCAAACATCTCATTATCTTCTTATCCCTTCATTATGCGCATATCATCTACTTTCCAAAAATATCGGAATAACCTTTCATGGTTACCGGTACCATTCAACATATAATTTTAAATACTTTAGGAAAAACAATACTATAACAATCCTTAGTTGTGTCTTTATTCCATAGTACCATTACCTATACAACATAACTCTTGATAAACATAAATCATTCCACTGCCTTCTTAAATCATTGACGAGCTTGAACAATTCTTTCATATCACATATTGTTTGTAGTCTCTTCATCATCATCAATATAAATACTACCCATACGACCATGATGATTCTCTTCATGAGTATTTCCCTTAGGGAATTTTTTTGCATAATTCCTGTATATCCCACATTTAAAACATTTGACCATTGTTGTGGTCTTAGCAATACCATTATCTTTGTCCATGGTGTTAAGTGAACCTTTTCCTTTGCACAAACTGTCTTTGTGTCCTTCTTTTCCACACCCAAATTATCTTCCAGTTCCTTTAAAGCATTATCCTTGATGCTTCTTCCCACATGATTTACAGAGGGGAAATTGAACATTCTTTCTTCTATGATCATCATGAAACTCCATCTTTCTCTTATTAGCTGATTCAGGAAACTTACCAAATTTGATTTTATTGATCATATTATGAGATTCATGATTCGGCCTAATAATAATGTTTGGACTTTCGAATCCCATTTCATTTGGTTGCTCATGAAGAATATCATTCCATTGTCCATAATATTCTTCATTAACATGAATCCTCCTGTTTCCTCCCATTTTTTAAAACCCTAAAAAGAATAGTATGAGAGGAAAAACTCGTACTAGAAAAACAACATATTCAAGGGGGGATTACTTCCAATATCTAACATATTAGGCTTAATTCTATGATCATTATAGTAATTATAGGACTATAACATATACTTATACTTAACCTTAGGGACATCCCTAGACATACCTTAGAAATATCTCTAGGGATCTCACTAAACTTTTCACGTCCTAGTTTCCAAATGTTAACCTAACCTTTCCTCTGATACAACCTGTAGAGACCCAAATCTTGAAGTACATGGACATTACATTACTTTTGTAGAAAACATAATACATAACAGACACAGAAGGACCGTAATAGTTTAGTATCTTTGGAAACTTGGAATATAATCTTCTAATCGTGGTGAAATATCTTCAACATCTCCCATAAAGATCTTCCACTTTTTTTTCTTACCTAAAACCTTTCATTAAATTCTGGGGAAAAGAAAATATAAAAAGGGTGATCTCAAATTCTCAGTAAGGTTAAGCATAGAGAACATAAAATAATCCATAAACATTTGAATGCAAAAACTTGAACATAAAATCTAAACATCAAAATCACGAGCAACGACATAAATCATAGAAGTACACAAGGCATATATCATAAAGTAACATTAATAATGGTAAAATAGCATGGGAATGAAACATTTAATTGTGGAAAGCATTAAGCACATGTTATGATTTCCATAGTAGCCAATTCATTACTGCCAAAACTATCTAAGTAGACAAAGTCCCATTCTGAATCGAGTTTACTCCTCATTCCAGTCCTGTAACACTGAACCGAATTAACTTACCATTCCAGCCTTGTCTATCTCATGAGATATAAATATTAACCCAATGCATTAGAGGTAGATATAGGTCCCACCCATATCATAATGAAATCATTCTTACTTGTACCACAAAATAAACATAAATCCTTCATTCTAACCCAATAAATAAAATGGGTTTCATAAACATCATCCCATCGTAACATAATCCATATAAAACTAATGGATATCATTTCATCATAAGAAAAGTGAAACCATGTAAATCATAGAGACATTATTCTTGAAGCATAATCATACTAAATAATTTCATCTTAGATGGAAAACAGTTTTGACAAAACACTTGAAATGAATTCTTGAGTAAAATATCCTTTATTATTCAAAATAATTTTCTTTTCACAAAATGCCATGCAATTTTAAAAAAAATTATTTTTTTGAAAATAATCATGAAATATAGTAGAATATGATTCATGAAAATATGGCTTTATGAAACCGTAAAAATCTGATCATGTCATATAAGTTAAAAAAACATTCTCCTCGTACTTTTAACGGAAAAGTCAAAAAGTTCCATGTATGGTAAACAAAAGAAATATTACATCCATAAAAAAAAGTCAAATAAGGGAAAAATGACTTTAAACATACATGGAAGAATATTGAACACTTTATGAAAAAAATTTAATGGACATGGATGAAAAATATAACACTAGTAAATACTTATGTATAAGCAATCTCGGATAAAAATGAGATTGTAAAATTATCCATTACCTTGTATCTGATATTCTTCGTATGTATCTGAACCTCCTGTATAATGATTTAAATAATTTCATTAACTTTTTATAGAATCATATTAATTGTTATTATATCATATATGGTTCACTTAGGTATTTATATTACCCGTTAATTTTCCAATTCCATGTTAAGGTAGCGTTTTGGGTAAAATCGTTTCATTTATCATACGTGTTTGGACTTGTTGTTCTTGATATTATTATTACTTATATAATAATTTACTTACTTCCAGAATGTAAAACATGATTTATATATCAAATATATTCAGTATATATATATATATAAGATAGATAAATTAAATTAAACACACCATTCATGGAGACGGCAGGCCGTATGTACGCATGAACGTTGTTTTCCTTTCCTTATTGACTTGAATGGATGTATGTAGAAGACATATATATATATATATATATATATACATAAATCCAGTAGCTTTATAATGACATATATTTCATTATTATTCATTATATATATTTTATAATGATTCTTGAATGGTTAACATGAAGAATTAATCTCATCGCGTCGTGGAGATGGTAGTCTGTACGTACGCACGAGCGATGATATCATTCCCATAATTATTGAATTGAATTTCAGTGGATGATATAATATTTCAGAATAATTATCTGGTTATAATAATCTTATATAGTTATTCTACACACCATTATAACCATCCAATTATGGCGGTGGTGGAAATTAGATTACACCACGGCGTGGAGACGGTATTTCGTACGTACGCACGCACGGTGATTTCATTTTCCGTAGGATGGATAGAAGGTAAAATATGGTTGTCTAATATTTATAATAACATATCAGTATATTAGTGATACTTATTTTATTAATTTACGATGAAACAAATAAATAAGAAGAAGGGGAAGAAGAAATAAATTGGAACGAATCAGTAAAGTATATTACCTATTCTTTGACGCGTCTCTTCTTAACCTCATCTTAGGGCAGTAAAGTTGGTCTTTGAAGAATACTAGGACCTCTAGGATGTTTCTAGGGAAGTGGATAAGAGAATTTGGCATGGTTTTTCCGAGCTTGAAAGCTCAATGTTGTGTAAAGAGGAGAGGGAGGAGGTTCTCTTTTATAAGGGAGGAGAGGGGCACCTTTGGAATCCTAAAAAATATTAGTTTAATATAAATTCAAACCCACTTAAAAACCTCCAAAAATGACTCAATTAGAATATGATATTAGATAAGGTTGTAATATAATCAACCAATCAAATTTAGACAAGTTTTAATTTTATATTAAACCGTATCATTTTTATTTATCCTTATTTAATCTATTTAATTTTATTTGTGGTAATAAAATTCAAAACATTAAATGGTTATAAAAAATCACATAGGTGTTGTGCATTTTCCATAATTTGATACTTTATGAAATTTTATACTATAGAAATTTTAATTTATAATTTTTAAATTTTTTTGTGATTTTTTAACAATTTAATAATATGTTATTTTTATAAAATAACAATAGTGTCAATTTTGACACTATTCATTTATTTGAATTTAAATAAAATCCACACAGAAGATATATTCGAAATAAAATATTTAATAGGTTCCTAAAATGTCATATAAATCTAATAAAATAGTTGAGAACATTAAATAGTTTATATGATATTTATTTTACTATTTTTAAAACCGTTTATTTGATATTTCTCTTAATAAAATAATTACTACAAAATTTTTGTATAATTATTAAATATACTTATTTTTTGCATAAAAATTAAGAATAAAATGCTAGGATGAAGATAAATCTTATATATTTCATAAGAATTCATTTATTTGGATTTATATTCTAAGAAACCCAAATTTTAAAAGGTTATATTTATTAAATTATGAAGGTGAAAACTTTGACATCATTTAAAATAAAATAATATAGGTGTCATAATCATTTGTATAAGACCCAAACGGTCATATATTAGGTATTTAGATGATTATGGTGCATATATACATTACCAATAAGTTTTTATCTAGTTTGTGGGCCTTTTAATAGGTATTACTATTTCAATAAAAACAATATTGTTGATTTTTTTACTAAATAAATAATTTCTGCATCATTAATGTATAAGCTAATAAGGTAATTAAATAACTCTTAAAAATTACAAATAAATTACCATGATAAATAAAGACATTTTATCTTTCAAATGAGTATTTATAACCGAATTTATATTCTATATAAACTTATATTAAAAATACTTTAATTATTAAAGTTTGAGTGAGACATATTTCACTTTCCTTTAAATAAAATAAACTAAAGGTCTAAATCACATCAAAGTGGGTTCTAATGGATTCCATTTCGACCCAAATATGACTTAGGATGAAATATAATCATCCAATTTTATTAATACAAGTGTTAGGGTAATTTTATAATAATATATTTAATCTTAATTACCTGATTTACCTTTAACGATGATAAATAAAATTTTCCGTAGTTACTATTCATAATGCCCAAAAATAAAAAGTAGTATATTAATATAATTTGGACCCACTGATTCCAAAAAAGGAATCCATTTTTCCAAATTCAACACACAGAAGTTGCAGAAATTAAATTAAAATTAATCCCGTTGTCGAAAGAAAACAGGTTTTTGTTTAAAACTTTGCAAAATATTGAATTGATTTAACCTACGAATTCAACGTAAAATCAGTGATAATGACATAAATTATATTAAATGGTAAAAATATATTATATTTATACTTTAAAACCATTAAATATTATAATTTAACCACATAAATTATTACGATGAAAAAAGTCGTTTTTAATTAAAATATAGCATGTTTTTACTATTTATTAAAATATTTAAGTTATCAGAATAATATGAAAATTTTATCCAAGGTAAAATTTTATATCCTGGATCCAAATAAGAATTTTATTTTGTAAAATTGAACTTATAAACATGTCAAAAACTAGATTTATTGTGGGTGCGCCATCAAAAGGCGGTAAAACTGCATTTTTTTAAAAATATTTATTTTACACGAAAAAATTATTTTGTTATCATACAATGTTCTAGAAAATGTGTAATATGAATAATAATGTTTCAAAATTCAAAATGTAGATAATACTATTCATAAAGGCTAGTTTATGATAATATTATAACCATATATCGTTGTTTAGTGAAACCTGGTATTGCGTACAACACACGTTATCAAGGAAGGTCGCGATTACATGTAAGGAAAGCCAGGCCAGGGTTGCGTATAGTGTAAGACTCCTTTGTTGTTGTGTATAATAGAATCCAACCATACTTCATTTATACATTGAATATATATATATACTCAATGTTGCATAGAGTAACTTCTATCAAATGAACTTGAAATTGTGTATAACATGATCCAAGAATAGTGTTGCGTATACTGCAAGATAATACGGTGTTGTGTGTAGCACAATATAGTCTTGGTGTAGCATACAACACAAGACACTAAATAAATTAAAAAGAATACTTCTCATAAAATATCAGGGTGTTACAATTCGGGATCTGATAACTGTCACATTCTTACTCGTTCTAGAATAGTTTAATCCACTATTAAGGCTGAGAGTATAATCTGACCACGGTCCTCTTGAACTACAACATGAATCTCTGAGAATAAGGCCACAAGCGTCCATTTTCCACTTTATTTCAGAACTGCTTGTGTCTGAGTCTTTCAGCTCAAATCACTGGCTTCTGAATTTCTCTTACCTAGTGTGTATTAATGTTTAAAATTAATTGAATGTAGGTACTCAACCCACCTTTATTGTTTGAGATTCAGATACTACTTTGTAAATATGTACGTGAGGCTTTTGTGATCTATGAATACCACAAAATGCTCTCCCAATAGATAATGTCTCCAACAGTGTAAAGCATGAACAATAGAAAAAATATCAAGGTTGTGGGTTGGGTAATTATCCTCATGGTGCCTCAACTGACAAGACCTGTACATGATGACTCGCTTTTCCTATATCATAAAAGATCCAATCTCGATACCTAATGCATCACACTATATAGTATATCTCTTTCCTGGCTCTGTTAGAATCATTATTGGGGCTGAATTCAAAATTCCCTTCATGTCCTGAATGGGTTTTTCAAAAGATTCTAACCAAATTAATTTCACACCCTTATTTTTCTAGCTCATAAGAAGAGTTTCAATGTGTGAGAAATACTAGTTGAAACATATTTAATATCCATATATCCCCAATAAACTCATGATTTTAAGGATTTTTATGGGATTATCGTAGGAAACTATAGCTCTCACTTTCTCTAGGTCTACTGAAACTCCAGACTCCAAGATGATGTGACCCCAGAAGTGTAATTTATCGATTCGAAAGTGGAATCTATTGATCTTAGAATAGAGCTAGTGATCTCTCAGTGTATTCGTCAAAATCTCAAGATGGTTTTCATGGTCATGTATGGATCGTGAATACACCAAGATATATCCAACAAAAACAACCAAAAATAAATCTACATGTGGGTGGGAGACCTAATTAATAAGATCTATAAAGACTGCAGGTGCATTCATGATCCTTAATATCATGACCAAGTAATTTTAGAGACCATACCTTTTCCTGAAAGTTGTGTGAGCTATGTATTAAGTTCTGAAATTCACTTTGAAAACACCTTTTCTACTTAGATGTGATCAAATAACTCATCTATTCTAGGTAGTGGATATAGGTTTTTAATTGTGAGATAATTCGACTAGTGATAATCCACACAAATCATGAGGGTGATTTCTTCCTTCTTGGTGAAAAGGACCAGTGAACCCCAATGAGAAGTGTTTGGGCATATAAAATCATTATCCTAAAAATCCTACAACTATATCTTGAGATCCATAATATCTTTAAGTTCGATCCTATAATGAGTAATGGTGATTGGCACTGATCCTAGTGAAAGCTCAATATTAAACTCTACTTCCTGAACTGGAGGTAGAATAGAGAACTCATCAGGAAATAAATCTCTAAAACACTCCACTAGAGGGAAAATAAAAGGTCGTAACCCCTAGTATTTGAAGAAAAAATGGTGATTTGAGCAGTAACACTACCCATACTCTAGTGTTTAAGTCATTATCATGCCACAATGACATCCAACTCACTATTATTCTAATTCCTAATGCCCTATGGGGATTTAAACATCACCCTCCAATTATAGAAGTCAATACGGGCTCGATAGGGAACTGACCAGTCCATCTCGATGATTACATCAAATCCAATCATGTTGAGGAGATAAACATTCCACTGAAAAATGTAACCATATACCTCAAGGGGAAAATATTAAAATAGAAAACACCCTTAGAATAGATACATAATAGTGTGTCTGGAATAAAAATGTTATGAAAGTGCTCAATATTGAGGCCCAGACTTCCCATAATAGTCTCAGTTATAAAAGAGTGAGACACACCTTAGTCAAATAAAGTAGACACTAAAGTTGAGGCTACTAGAGTAGAACCTAATAAAGTAGATGGTCTGTAACACTTCTACCATAGTGTAGGTTGGACTTCATGTATCTGGCATGTATCATAGGCTTGAGTCACTAACTAACATCCCTAAGCAAGCCCACTCTACGGATGCTGAGAATCATAAGTTTGACTGCCTCTGCCTTGACCACCACCTCATCCTGATCGACCGATGGTATTCCAACTTCCTACCTAATGTGATCCTATTAGTCTAGCTCATGACTAATGAGAATGTGTAGATCCTCATTCTCTTGGAACTATAGGGAAGGTTCTGTAGAAATAATGAATATATCCCATCATTCCATAGCCTCTAAACTCGAATGCATCACATGGGAACTAGGGTTTTATGTGGCCTAGATTCCCATATTGGTGATAAATTATAAAGTTATATGTTTTAGGATCATGATTTATCCTACCTCCATGAGTAGCCTCAAGCTCCTCTTTCACCCAGAAGATGAACTATTGATAGCTCTAGGTGTTGAACCCCCCTGAATCGCACCTTCATCTTCCCTAAAATTTCACTATATAGTAAAGGTCTAGTTGAGGATTTTAGAAATAATCGTCAACCTAAACATTGTGACCTAAAAACAAATAGAGTATACATATCTATCCCCAAATCTCATGGTGGTTATAAAATGATCTATAGCTAGAGTAGGATGGATCCACTGTAACTTAGTGAAATTAGAAGAATACTCCATGAAAAACATGATCCCCCACTATAGTTTTATGAATTCTCTATCTTTGTTATCCCTTAGAGTATGGGTAAAGTAATAGTCATACAATATGGTCTGAAAATCTGCACAGACTATATCATGATGTGGATCCACATAGGTGATAACATCCGAGCACTTCTTGGATGAATCTCGTAGCATATACGCTACCAGATTGACCCTTCTCTCTAAATGTGTATATAGAAGCTCAAATATAGACAAGATAGATTCGATCCAAGACACTGCAGCATGTATTCTGCCATCACCTGAGAATATGGGAGTATGTTGTTATTGAGACTCACAAGTCAACTCAGCGTTTCTCAAGACAGGTCAAACTACACATTTCATCAACTACAACATACGTAATAAACCCTATCATAATTAAGAGTTAGGTACCATAAAAAGTATAATAATAGGATCCATATGTGGATTTGTAGGTGGAATAACTAGTAGCTTAGGTCCATCCACATCAAGAGCATGGTCTTCACTGTCTTTAGGGCATACGATAGGGGTACGTTGTGGTGGTGTGACACTATAATTCCATACACACACCTCAGAAGATATTTAATCAATTGAGAAAATTGAATTTAAGAAAATATGATATGATTAAAACCTTCCTATAGAAACAACCACACCTCTATGCCTACTTCAAAAGCTAGTTCTCGATGGTAGAAGAGACCATAACATGCCATAAGAATGTAAAGGAAATACCCCACTACCCACTATTATGTCGAAGTTTAGGTTTAAATCTCTATGAATGATATACAAGATAGTTTTTTCATGTTATAATTCATATTCATTTTGAAATTGTTCTTGTTTAAAAATTTAAATCACTTAGAATGGTTGAATCAAATGGTCTACCAATTTCTTATACATAAGGTCCCATACTCCTTATGAATCAAACCATGGAATCCACTTAACACACACCATAACCCATTACAGCTCATGATATCGATGGTCCGTAACTTAATGTGTCGTAACTTTATGCTTAATGTGTATACTTTAACTTATTCATGAAAAACAAATAGGTTAAGGAAGGAACATTAAGTATCAATTATGTTTCCCAATCATCGTAAGAAGTCTTATCACAATTCAATATAATCAATGCACTAATAATATGAGATATGAAGATTCATGCTAAAAATAAATGTGACATGGAAAGATGCATGACATATTAGTCCAATTGTACCTATTAATGAGTCTTGTAAAAATGATCCCTTCCCTCATATCATCAGTCCAAAGATAAAATAAATCCTCAATAAAAAAAATAATATTAACTACAACATAGCATGTGTGTCGCCCAATGGTGAAATGATATCAACCGTATTGGGAAAAAATATAACAACAGTTATATATTCGGAAACTTTACCTTTACCATGAACATGAGTTCATGATGCCCAAACTTGGATTATGACCAAGTTCCAAGCATTCCCAATCTCTAATAAATTGTCTCCAAATAGTATGTCAAGAAATGAATAACTCTAACACCAAATTTTAATATCCCAACCCAAGATCCACTTTACCCATACCCCAATCCAGTGGGTCGCATGGCCTCAACCATGCCTCCCCATATACTAAACGCTGCTGAATATCAGTGAGGGTGTAAAGTTAGTATAATGGGGATATTATACACTCGTGTCAGGGTATCAAAATGGATACAACCAATAAAAAACAGCAAAATCACAACATAAATAATATGAATCAATAAACTAATGTGGAATCATAAATAGATAACTAAAGAAGTAAGAAGTGGAAGATACAAAAACTAAATAATATGACCAAAATCCTTTAAGGTAGTTTCTAATACATGGATGCATGGGATTCTACAGTACAAAATGGAAATAGGTAGATACACGCATGATATACAATATTAAAAAAATTAAAAAAGGACAAAAACAACTCAAATCATGTTGATCGCATGATCAATTATCTTCTCTTAGGATCTAACTAAAGGTAAGAATGTCAAAATCTCGAAGAAGAACATTTTCCCATATCAATACTTGTATACTACTGATCTTCTTGGGTACCAAAGGTATCCCCAGTATTGTGTGAGATAAATCTATCAGTAGGAAACCACCAACAATGTCTATGTGTAATATGGGTAGTGATCATAACTAAACAATGTTCCTGTATAATCATAATAATAAAAAATTTAAAATAAATAACCAAACCTATTTGGTTCCTATAGGACACATAGAGGGTCCACCATCTTCGTCCCATGGCTAGAATGCGTGTCTTATCATGTCACTATATATATAGTATTAATAATATATAGTTTAATTTTATATTTTATCCACATATATAAACTAAGTATGTGTGGATGTAAGTGGCCATATACCTAGAATACTAGTGATGACTGGACTAGGATGTAACTCAAACGTCCAATATCAGTCTAACAATCCTATAAGCTCATGCAATATGGTATGTTCCTTCCAACCCAATAGAACGAGAGACGTCAGGCTACAACACTAGGGATGGAGAGTGAGGCATCATTGAAGCACTCTAACAATGGAATGTGGCACATAAATCCTAACACCCATATAGTATCACTGGTGTGATACATCATGCTCAACTCCCAATATAAGGTATCATGATACCGCCATGCTCAATGGTATCTTACCATTGTATCGTAGCCTATATAAATACATATTATAAGAATAACTAGAAGGGGGAATTTCCACTCATCCATTTCTTTTATATTTACCATATATATATAAGAGGCATAATCATTCAGAATATAATAGGCATGATGAATAATCAGCTTCATAATATAACACATGAGGCATTACCTCTCATATGTTTCATTAGTCATGTTCAATCCTATTTATAACATTACAATCCATATGAATCGTTTTATAAAAAGTAATTAAAGGGGAATGATCTTACTGTCCCTTTGGTTAAATCCATTTAAACCAATTAATTCATTAATTTCAATCCATAAATCATTCATTGTCCATTTTATTTAAATAAACCCATTTCATTTATCAAAACATGATAAATTTTTTAATAAGGTTCAAGTGTCAATTGGAATGTGTCATGGTCAATTCATTTAAGGATGAAACCATCTTATATAATTCATACTATACAATCAATTCACTATAACCAATTCATTCAATTTATTAATACTTGGAAATTCCATTTCGAAGGATCAAGGGGTCACTTATAAGATGACATGTTTATTAACGCAATTTCAAACTTAGGAAACTCCAACCATATTAAGGCCAATAACCTGAGGGGTTCCTTGGGATAAATTAAATTCCCATGATTCAAGATCAATTTCCTTTAAAAACTACTTTGAACACTATTTAGGAGTTCTGAGCAATGGAGTCAATTGACTAAAAATGGTCA
Source organism: Viscum album (assembly GCA_963277665.1). NCBI lineage: Eukaryota > Viridiplantae > Streptophyta > Magnoliopsida > Santalales > Viscaceae > Viscum > Viscum album. Next base: position 2,021,791,714 of record OY728137.1, on the reverse strand, counting down.
TTGTAAATGGCACACCTATGGTGTGGCCATATATGTTAAGTGAAACCTCTAAACGATCAAATTTCAATCAATTAACATGTATCTAGCTAAAATGATAAACTATACATAAAGGGATCATTGTAATTGAGATGCTCAGCAAAATCCGGTGTGTGACACGATGGCATAGTTACAAACTGAAAAAACTCAAACGGAAAATGACGTAACCTCCTACCTGAAGGTCATAGACAACTTCTCTCTCAATATCATCCACAGATTTGGAGTATGATGGAATAGATCTTAAAAATGGTCTAAACCCCAAAAAATATAGCAAATGAACATACACTTAAATAGTAAAATGAATGGAAATAAAAACTATTATTGTATTTGAGAGACTAGGGGTGTTTACTGAGACGGGTCCAATGATTCTAATAGATCTAAGAATGGACACCGGAAGGAGGAACTAGTTCAATGCCAATCCTTGGGTGTTCTTGTGATCAAAGGATGAAGAAGAGAGGTGTTGTCTAATAGAAGAATAAGGGAAAATAAATGATTAGTTTTAATTTAAATGAGGGGGGGTAGTAATTTCACCCCAAAATATCAACACACATGGTTTGGATAAACCATGTGAAAACTATACTATGTTCACTACTACTTGGGGAACAACACATGGTTAGGTGCATTGTTTGACTAATCATGTGAAAACTCTACAGAATGGCTTTGTCCCATGTCTGAAACTAGATACATGGCCATGTACCATAGTTCACACGATTTTAGACAAACTGTACATCCTAATATTTTTCTCCCATTTTGAGGCTCGAAATGAACCTTGGATGCTCCCTTGACCTCATTTTCTTGATTAGACATCTTTTTTAGTTCTGTTTCAGATGTTAAAATTGAAAAACTAACTATCTGTACCTTTTTTTGAAAATCTAGGTCGTTAAAACCATATTAATAACCTGTTTCATAACTTTATTCATATGTGTTTCCCCAATTAATATTCAATAATATTTATTTATTATACCTTTATTAGTTAATAATAATTTATTTTCCTCGTTTGATATGGATTCTTATTATTTTGTGCATGCATTAAAATTTCAATGTCGATTCCCATTAATTGATACAAATTTCCTAATTTATAGATCATACATGGTGTTGTATTATATTCTTTTTAATTATTTATATTGTTCTAAATTCATTCCATGAGAATTTTATTCATTATTTCTGAAGATGGTATCAGTAACGAGCTTGTTCCAGTAATTTTTGACATACAAAAAATAGTATAGTAATAATAAGGTAAATATTAATATAACCATTCTAGAATCATAATCATGTGATAAAAATAATTTTAAAACATTATATAAATTATTATAATCATCCATGTATCATAGTGATTAAATATGAAATATTTTGTTCCATGGAGATGGTTGTATTCACATACACACATATGGTGTTTATGTTTTCCCTTAAATAACATGGTAGAAATTGATTTAGATTTTAAAAATATTTATCATGTAAAAAAATAATATTTATCTATTAAATACCTCTTTTTATCCATCCATATTGGTAGGTGATGAATGATAAACAAATTTGTTCATTGAGGTGGTAGATCACATATATGCATGAGGGACATATTCATTTTTCTAAGGAGAATGGCGGAAGGTAGATAATGATTGTTACATCAATATAGAAAAAATTAATAATATAAATGAAACTTATGTTATTATTTTAGTTTGTTATAATATACTTTGATGTAGATGAATAAGATATAAATAAATAGAAATGAAAATCAGTGATTTGGAAAATTGTACCTTACTCTTAGAAATAAATCCTTTGAAAATAAGGTTAATCCTTTAATGGGTGGACTTATGAGGTGATAAAAACTTCTAAAATGAGGATAGGAGTGTTACAAATGGATTTCATTAGGGCTTGGATGAACTAAGTGGCATGTGGTGTGTGCAGAAGTGGGTTGCTGAAGGGATCCTTTTATATGTTAAAAGAGTGGTATTTTTGTAGTAAGAGGTTAACTATTTAAGGAAAGTGGCTTCGAAAGTGAAAAAATTGAATAGGGTATGTGGTAAGGTTGATGAAGGCCTAGAAAAATATTTTTTGACAAGTTTTTAATATTTTTTAGGTCTTTTATCCCTTATATTTGACCCAATTTTTTTTTTGAATGTTACATTGGTAACAACTTTTTAAATACGTAATTTTATTTACAAATAGTATAAACCTTATAACATAATTTTTACATTATGATTAAAAATAAGAATTAAAGTTTATGAAATAAACTTTATAATATTAGTAAAAAATAATTCTTTTTTAACAGACATATAAAACATTAAAAATAGTTTTAGAGAAAAATACAACGAAAGTTCTAAAATGTAAAATATAGGTTTTCAAATTAAACATTATTTTTTAAAAAAAATAATTTACATCAAAAATACATATTTAGTAAAGAAAATGGTTTCATAAATTCCATGTTATGATTAATCCTAATGATATCATAAAACTTGTAGTATTTTTAAAAATTTTATTTCTCACTATTTTCATAAAAATACAGATTTTCAAAAATATACAAAAAATTAATTTTAAACTAATATTGTCATGATGAATCAAGAAATGGAATCGAATTTATCAAAATAATTATTTGAATATTATAAATTTTACTTCTATTACAAAACATAATTTATATTGTAAAGAAACTACATATATAGAAGATTGATCTTTAAAAAATATGTGCTCTTAAATTTATTAAATATTTAATATTAATTTGAAATGTGTGTTTATATATCTGTCTAAAAATTAAAAAATTCATAAAAAGTGATCAATTAGTTTATTAAGACAAAAATAAAATATATATAGAAAAATATATTTTTTCGAAAACATATTTTAAACTATTTTATTCCTAATTATTTAAGAATAAGTAATTTTTAAACTATAATTAATTAAATTTCATAAATAAATTTTTTAAAAATATAAAAATTATTATTTTGCAAATTTTATATAAATTTAAAATGTTTAAAAATGCTTGTAATATAAAATTTATTACATTTATAATTACATGATTATATCATCATAATTTCTAATTACATATCACCTAATTATATTTGTGAAATTCCATAAGATAAGATACATTCTGGGGGCAGTATCAGATAGAGATTCATTTAGCATTGATCTCTTAAAAACTTACATAATCTTGAAAATCTCTTTCAAATGATTTCTTTAAAATCTTAATTATTGGTGTTTGTCTTAGGATTTATCTATTTAAAAAACCTAGTGATGCTACCTCCCTTCCAAGCGATGATAAATGACCTTCATAATGAATTCTTTTACTACTTATTGTAATTTAATTCCATTTCCTATTTATGTTTCATAATTATATTACTTCTATTTATACCCACAAATTTTATAGCTCTATTATAATGGTCAAATTTAAAATTTATATTTTAAATTATCACGGATTTATCTTAGTTTAGTGTTTTTTGTAAAAAGAGTTATTAGAAAACGATATATCTAAAGGGAAAATTAATATTAAAATTTTAGGGTGTTACTTTCTCCCCTATAAATAAATTGTGCCTTGATTATATTAATTACCACTTAACAATGAAAATATATAAGGATATCTAAAATATAAACACAACTCATAATATTATTTATAGCGATATAACCTAAAAATTTTAGGAAACATATATTTTTCTTCAAAATAGGTTAATCTGAAATATTTTGTTTTTATATTAACGTTTTAGATAAATTTCCATCCATATTGGGTATTAAAAACATTAAATTAAATTTAATAGATATTTTTTAGTCATCCTTAAACTAATATATGATCGTAAGTTAATTTTAAACATGAAATGTGATTTACATATATGGGTAATTAATATGGAGTCTATTTATAGATAGCCAATTTATTTCAAAATCACATCATATTCATCTAATAGATGAAAACAAATTGAGGTACATTCCCATAATATTATCATGGTACACAATAATAAAACCACTATATGTTTCTCTGATAATTCTACATCAAATTATCAGGGTGGTGATTAAAGTCTCGTAAAAATTTTCATAGATATACTAGAGTTGTAATCAATTCAGTTTTGATGTTTAGACCCTTTAGATACTTCTCTATATTAATATAGGTTTTTTGGATATGGAACAGTGTTACAGGTTTTGTAGGATCCCAAAATCAATATATTAATAATATTATATATATTTAATCCTGTGAAAACGTCATTATAGAAATAATGTAATTAACATTGATTATAATCTCATATGATAAAAATAGAAGACTGGTGTTGAACTCATAATGCAAGATTTACCCTATAAATGACTTCATATTTGTTCACATCATACCCCTGGTTAGGGAATAGTCATGGGTGGATATTAATGGAATTAAATTAATAAAATTAGACAATTAATTTAATTTTCTATTTTTTTATACCTAGTATCGAACCCCTTTATAATTTTTCTTATGGAAATTCACCACAGTTATCCACATAACATTGTATATTGAAAGATCCAATGTTGATGGAATCATCATCTAATGAATGTTGGAGTATTGTGAATTAATTATCATATTCAATGGAACTCAACAACGACATCGACATATAACTCATAGAACCATTTTTCATCAGAAATAAACCCAATGATGAGGTAGGGGTTTTTTATTTATAGATTTCCACCTTATTATTTTAGATTCCATCCATAGATTATTTATTTATTTTTGGATTTTTCTTCTACCTTTTTAAATACTGGTTATATCAATTTAATTATCTATTAAACCCTATATTTAATTCATTTCACTTTAATTATGTAATTTTAATTTTTACCCTGGATTGTAATCATTGACCATGTTTATAATCGCTATCGATGAATTCACCATGTTATTGTTTCTTTCTCAATTATTTTTTGTGCGTTCATCATTGGTCCATTGTACACCAACGATTTGAATTCTATCCTAGATTGAAACCCTATCAAACCAAAATTTATGTTTTTTTATGATCAATGGTGGATATGATTATTAGTATAGTCAATTAGGATCATTGAAATATTTTAAATAGAATATTGATGATCATACCTTATGAGGAAATGAGAGACCAAATTGGAGTTCATGAAGGGTTATAGGGTCTTATTCGTTAATAAAATAATGGCTGGAATCTGGCCACCGGTGAGGTTTCAGGCATGGTCAACACATGGGATAACAAATTTGGTGATATTCATACTAAAATCAATGTATTAGATAATATATTGAATATTTGGTGGGAGGACTCATAATTATATGAAATTACTAACTATTCTAAAAAAACACACATCATATAGTATTCTTTTTTTATTAGCAAGGGTTTAGAGCCAAATTAAATATCACATGGCTATTTCACAGGCCCACATGTCATGTGAACCTACTATGTCAGTCAATACATGTAAAGGGAGTAAATATCTTGAACCTCTGGTGGTCGCACATTCTTCTTTCCTTAGAGGACATGCCATGTATATGGATTTTGAAATAACATGTCGGGAAGTGGGTATCGATCAAGAAGGGACTTGCGAGTACAACTAATGTACTCCAAGACAAAATCATTTACTATTCTTTTTATATTCTATCTATTGTATCTCCATTATTATGACATTTATTTGGGCCCATGATTAGTCTATTCTGAGTAGTTTTTTTCATGGAACATTTTTGTGGCCTTTGTTTTAGAATCAAATATGTGGTGTAAAGAGGATTGACTGATTCACTCCTTTCCTGAATATTTAGATAATTTTGATCATCTATTTTGATCTTAGTAGGAAGAGTGGGGTTAAAAACCACCTAATTACATGCGTAGGTCTAAGAATCGGTCCACGATTTCTATAGTATATATTGGATTAGAAGCCTCCCCTTACACATCCCAGGGAATGAGTCTTATATTTTTTGTAGTGGAACTCCATCCTCATCTAGCACAAATAACGCATAGGTCCTCCACACTTTTGGGGTATCACCCCTCATTCATGGCATGAAATCAGTGAGGTGTAGGTCCTCCATAACTAATTTAGTTGGGATTACATTTCACTACTATCATCGAGATAGAATTTTATTTTGTATATGTGGATGGTCACTTTTTCTATAACTATCTATAAAGATAAAGATATTCCTCTCTATATTCATTTGTTTCCTTCCAAGAGAATATTTATTTGTTGATTTTACTACCCATTATTGTGGGTTGACATGAATTTTTTATTTTATTGTTGTCTTATTGGTTATTTAGGGTGTCATATTTTGTATGTATGTACACATCGTTGCATGGTATTTTTCTGCATGTGTCATGAATTATCTTTAAAATATGAAGTTAGATGGTGACCTTAGCGGGCTTGGTGTTTCTAGGGCATAGTTGTATAGGGTTACAGTGATCAAATGAGGTGGTATTTTTCATTGACTATGAGAAATAATCTTCCTCCTTAGTAGTTTTTTGGTTAAGACCCCTCTATTTCTATTGGTTGTGTATTGTTTCTCTTCATTCTTGATGTATTTTTTTCACATTGATTTTCCTTAGTGGTTATTACATGAATTGTTTCTAATTGGGTTGGTATAATTTATTTGTTCTATGTGGCTGGAATGAGGGGTGGCTTAATGTTGTAGTGGAACCTCATTTAAATTTATTTTATTTCTATATTTCTTATTCAATTTTTTATATGTGGTCGGATCAGTGTGTGGCCAGTGAGTTTATATGATTTTCTACTCCCACATTTTCATGTATTATTGATGGTTTCTTTTGATTGTCTCTTTGAACTATATTTATTTCTTGTTATGAATAATGTATGGTTTTTTTCTATCTATAATTACACACTCTGATATTGGGGTTTGTATCCTTGGAGTACTACCCTAGACCCCTAGCTGCTTATTGTAATCCTATGGAAAATAGGGAGGGGCACCTGATGACTAGTTATTCTTGATTTAGTTTCCATTCAGAGTAAACCAAGCTAGTATGTGACAGTTATCATCACCCGAACCAAGTTAAGATCAATAAGAAGTACCATTTTATAAGGTTCAATGACCTCTTTGACCATTGGAAGGGTTTGAGATGGTTCTAAAATTTTGGATTTAGGTACAGTTAACACCATTTATATAATCATAGGGAATACATTCTGAAGATGGAATTATAATGTAGTTATAAGAATTATGAGATCCAGTTGATTCCCTTTAATGTGATGAATATTATTTATTTTTTCATGTGACTTATGAACCATATATTGTTTCTTTTTTTTTATCAATTTATTTGGGTTTTAATAAAGTAAATCCTAATTTACTCATTTTTTGAGGTGTAGCAGACATAACATTTAAAGATAGTCTAACACTTACATCAAGACCACTAGTTATACTGTAATATCTTGAAGTGTTAGTTCAATATTAGAGCCATTCACGTTATGAGGAATTTCATCTATAAAGATGGTATAAATATGGATGATGAATATATAGAATATATTTAATATTAGTACCCAACTGATAGTGTATCTAAGGTGAATATTTTTATTGGTTTAGTTGGGTACTACTATAAGTTTATATAACGTTATTCTAGGATTTTTTTCCCATTTTGCTGCATTAAAATAAAAATGGTAGTCATTTTTCTAGAATGATCAGGATCAAAAATCGTTCAAGGAGCTGAGGAAATGGTTGACCAGTGCTCTTATTTTGATAATTCTATATAAGTGTGTTATGTATATAGTGTTCTATGATGCTTTTAGAGCTAGGATTAGATGTTTTTAAATGAAATGGAAGGTTTTCATAGCTCAAAAGACTATAAATTTGACACCATATAACAATAACTACATTACCCATGACCTAAATTTGGAAATAGTGGTATTTTTCTTAAAGATGTCGGTATATTATCTTATAGGTGAGTGTTTAGTAGTTTACACAGACCACCAGAGTCAATGGTACATATTCTCTTATAGATACCTCAACCTGATGTTGAGATATTAGATATAGTTCTTAAGAGACTATGAATTTGATATATTCTATAGTCTATGGAAGGGAAATGTGATGAAATATTCCATTTTTTAGAAAATACCATTCTCTATTGGTGAAGGATACATCAAAGCAGTTGGCCTATTTGTAGCCAACCAATGTCACCGAGAGAGGGAATATTATCTCTAGTTGATGTTGGTTATTCCACCACATCTTCAGAATTTGATAGTTTCTTAGTTTGGAGAAACTAATTTTGATTTTTTATAAGACCAAATATCTTTAGGAGATATGCTAAAACTTATTAAATTGGGAAGCATGTCATACTTTTCAAAACACATAAAGTGGTTCTGAAATCATTTCATGAAGAATTGATAAGGTATTTCCATACCTCCCACTTGGAGGTATATCCTATAGTGAAAATGGTGTAACTAGACATATTTCATTTATTATGGTGGGCAGTAAGGAGAAGAAGTGTTGTTGAGTTGGTTTCTCAAAGCCTCACCTATAAATAGGTCAAGGTAGAACATCTGGTTCTAATAGGATAGAATCATCCTATTGAGACCCCCCAATGAAAATATGATTTACTATTGATGGATTTTTTATGGGGATATCATAAATAGTTATAGTATACAAAACTATATGGGTGATTATTTATTGGATTACCAAGTAGGCTCACATTCATTCCATCCAGGAGAAAAGTCCAGAAGATATTTTGGGGTGCTTGTACATATGATAGATTTTCTGAATTCATGGGGTAACAACTATTATTTTCTCTGATTGTGTTGCTGTATTTATGTTATAATTATGTAGAGGTTAACATGATGCTTTTGGTACTCAATGGTGGATGATAATAGAATTACACACCTATAAATATTCCCAAAAAGAAAGAACCCACCAGGTTTTGGAGGATATTATAAGATCCAATGTATTGGAATTTAGTTTGAGTTTGGAGGATCAACTAACTTTGGTTGATTTCCCATATAATAATATTTATCACTCTACTATTGCAATGAGACCATTAAAATCCTTATACAGGAGACCCTATAGGATGCCCTTCAACTAGATAGAGATAGGTGATTCATCGCTTGTGGGAGTAGAGATGGTTCATGATATAGTGGATAAAGTTTAGGTGATCTATGAGTGAATAAAAAACAATTAGATTTCAAAGAATTATTATATAGTTTTTTTTCATAGACCATTATATTTTTTAGCTAAGGAGATTTGTGCATGACCCATCAAAAGTTATTAACTATGGTGAGTTAAACATCAAGGGAGGAGAAATCATTTTGGAGTACCAAATGTCTATTGAGTATCTACATGATAGGATCCTTCATGGTAAATATATCATGTTAGTTTAAGTTTATTGGAATTATAGGAACCTCAAGTAGAGATCATGGTAGAATTTGTTCTAGATATGGGCTGAGTACCCTCAACATTTTAAGTATGTTTTTTCTTTTTAGAGTGAAAATTCATGAAGGTGGGGAGAATGTAATGAATTTGATTTTTAATTTTAGAACCTTTGGATATTTGTATTTATTAATATGGTTTTTTCATATCTGGAACGAAGATATGGTTAGAACATGAACCTACAATCATATTTAAAAATTTAAATATATACTAAAATGTTTGGAAGCATATTTATGGAAATAATGGAATTATTTTTTATTATAAAATCGGATAGGAAATATGATATTTACATTGGATTTAGAACTCACAATTTACCCAATGTGTGACTTAAATTTCATTCACATCAAACCCATGTTCTTTGTGTAGTTAAAAGAGGACAATAATGGAATTAAATTAATTAAATTAAATAATTAATTTAATATAATTATTTGGTTAAACTTAAAAACTAACCCCTATATAATATCTACTATGAGAATTATATAGGGTTATCAACATAGACATAGATATTGATAGATCCACCATTAAGATGATATTTAATGAATGAACACATGTGGATGGTGTATTGACAATCAGATTCATCGGAACTCAGCATCAGCATCGACACAAAACAGATAGAACTATTGTTCATCAGCGATCAATTTAAAAATGAAGTATAGATTTTTTTGTATTTATAATTTTATTTGATATTTCAAAAATATATTATTTATTATTTTTTGAATTATTCTTCTAAATTGTAAAATAATGTCCTTATCAATTTAATTACTTCTTGGACTTGTGATTTAATCCATTGTTATAGAATTATCTAATTTTATATTTGATTTTGTAATTTCCATAAATGGTGAAGTTTTCAATAGACATCAATCAATTCAACTTGTTATTGTGTCTTTATACCCTCATACTTTTCATGTTCATCATTGAATTGTGGTAGGATGATGATTCAACTTCCACTTCAGTTTGAAACTTGGTCAAAACAGAATTCATGTAGCTTTTTAGGATTGATAATGGAGATGATTCTTTGCAGAGGTTATGAGGATCATTGATGGATTTTAAATGGAAGATTGAGGATCAGACCTCATGAAGTAATGAGTAACATTTAGATATATCATACAGGAACACAATATCTCATTCTAAAAAAGAAGGTTGGATAAAATCCATCCACTAGTGAAGTTTTTGTCATGGTAAAGGTATAAGGAAAAGGATCTAGAAATATTTATGGAGAAATCGAGGGAGCTGATGGAATCGTGAAGTTTCTGGATAAAGTCCTATCCTTCTATGAAATTTATTTCTTCATCAGTGTTATTTAAAATAAAATAGGAAATTTATTCCACTTTATATGGTGGATATGGTTTCTAGTAGAGTTAAATATCAAACTTTTGTGTAGATATACCATGTTTTTCATGACCCCCCTTAGCCAGTCGAGTATTGTAGAAAGAGTACATAACTAGGACCTCAGGTGTTCCCAAGGTATTTGTTCCATGACTGGCATGCCATGTCGAGTAGTGGGACCCAAACAGGAAGGGACCTAGGATTACACCCAGTGTACTCCCAGAGATACAAATTTTACTATTCTCCAAATGTTGTACGTCCCAAATCTTCTTCTTAAAGGAGCTAATTTAATCCCCTGAGTATTCCATTCGGAGTAGTTTTCCACATTAAAAGTGATGGTGGGATTTTTCAACAATAGAGATGTGGTGAGAGGTTTCATGAGTGTTTCTCTCCTTTCCCACATTGTTAGAAAATGTTGAGACTCTAATGTAATCTCTAGAGTGGTAATGGGGTTGGAACCACCACCACCCCCCCCCCCCGACGTCATGCATAAGTCTAATCATGGGCCCCCTATTTAATTGATAAAGTTATTATAGGAAACCCTCCATATATACCTTAGGATTAGTGTATTATATCTTTGGATTATAACCCCCTTTTCATTGAGTGTAGATGAGGCGTAGGTCCTCCACCCTTTTGGAGTCAGAACCCCCTCGGTCATGGAATGCTACTGATGAGGTATGTATCTTCTATAACTGATCAAGTGAGGATAATGTTAGATTATTAGCATTATGAAAACATAAACTCCTGGAGATTCAGATAGACTTGTCATTCTTAATTGGTTGTAAATATGAAGATCTTTCTCACCCTATTAATTTGGTTTCTTCTATCAGAAAATTTGTTTATTGTGTTTCATCTACCTTATTATGGTTTGAGATGAATATTTTATTATATCAGATCCCTCTTGGTTTGTCAAGGTTTCCTACTAGGTTTTTATATACTCACCCTTTTATCGTTTTTTACCACATGAGTCATGTCTTATGAGGATAACATTCAATTACATAGTGAACATACCAGGACAGGTGTTGGTGGATTTATAGGTACATGGAGATAATGATTATGTGTAGTAATAATTTTTTATAATTGTGAGAAGGAATATTCCTTATCATCGGTTATTAGGTAGGGATTTATTTATTTATGTTTGGAATATATTTTACCACTTAATACAAGATGTATTTTTAATAATGCACTTTTAATATCCTTACTTGTTATTACATGTATTTTTTTATAGGACTTTAGTATAATTTATTTATCCTGCATGGTTATGATGTACATGGAGTTGTTCAAGTATACAATTTCATTACTGTAAGACCAGCCATTTGTGTTATATTCCTACAAGGTGCTAATCACTATCCCCGAGCCAACTGCAGGCAGGCATAAGGTGTCATAGTCATTGGAACATCCCAGACTCATGAAACCTGAATCCAGTAGTTATATTAAAATATTTGTTCAGAATATAAGAGGTTCTACAATATCCAACATATTAATAGTCTTGGAAGAATACATACATATATACATAACATTTTAGAACATATGAAAAAAAATGTAAACATTCCGATAACATAATTATACCTTCTATCATATCCTTGAAAATTATACATTGTTTTACTGTAGCTTTCATGGGGAGATGAAAAAAATAGGGTGAGCTAAAATGCTATGTAAGGAGTATCATATATTGAAATATTTCATAAAATAAAATGGAATAAGTGAAATTAATGGAATAAATAAGCAACATTAATCCAAAATCAAAAGAAATAAAGGTATTTTTTTATCCTTTGAAATAAATGAAAACATGGATAATAATAATCATTGATCTCAAACTGATGGAATGCATAATTTAGGACATGAGAAAAAATCAAGGCCTTCTTCCAAGACACTATCATGTTTTGGGAGGAGATATATTCCAAAAACACACCCAGTTTTGTATCATGATACTTGATGATGCATCTAAGGGCTATATAATTTTTGGCCCCACCCATCACCTAATTAAGCATAAAGAATTCACTAAAAGAGTCATGCAGAACTTTCATACCATTATATAAGTAATATATGGATAAATAAAACCATGGGTATCTATATAATGAGGGATACATAAATAAAATAATTCCTCAATTAATATAATAATTTGTAAGTCTAAGATAACATCCCTTGATCAATTTATAATTTGTGGGGTATCATCAAAATAACATAAAGTACACTTATCATATAAATATAATAGAAAGGGTACTTTTAATGTGCTAAGTTATCCATGGATGATAATAATTGGATTTAATAGTATGAATTATTATGAGAAGAAAGGAATTTTTGGAAAAATCCTTAATCATGGTACATAGATAATATGTGAATATTCCAATGTATATCCCTCAAGAGTTTCTAGCTAGGTTTGTAGTCTTATGCCCACTCATAGAGGATCAGGGTGAGGATTGAGTTAATGATAATACAACCCTTTTATAGGTGATTAAAACTTGGTATATATGTTCCATAGAAGCATCCACTTTCTAGGATCTATAATGGGATATATTTTCTAGGAAATTACACACACATTAACTCTACCAAAACTTAGTATGGTATTTCTACCATGGGAAAGAATGAGTTTTATAACGGATTTGGAAACACTTGAATCAAAATAATATGGGTGAGGTACAATAATATAGACTTTTAAATCACTTAAATTTCATGACTACTGTGGTAAATGTCTTTAATTTCAATTTGTATACCACATAAAATAAAATATGTTGTAAATATAACATGAGTCCCAAAAAATAAAATTGAGATGGAAAGACCCCACTTATGGATTGGATAACATTTAAATATAAACATATTGAAAGATAGATAATAAAATTTATTTATAAATACCATGAATAGATAAATTTTATGATATAAAATATCAATATAAATTATATACTCAATATAAGGAAAATTAGGTTCATAATAAAAAACATGTCTCAACGAGGGGAATCTGAGGTGGAAAGCCCTTACCACTTATCATGAATTACACAAACATAATTTAACCCCATGTATCATAAACATATATATAAATATTAATTAATTAATTTATAACATTAATCATATACATTTTCATTTATACTCTTCATAAATAGCTATTATCTAAATGAATTATTCCAAATTTTAAAACCATGTGTTTATAGTTTTGATCATTTTTATTAGTTTCATAATATTGGTGTATATATTAATTATTATTCGAAATTTAAGTATTACTAGGTCATTAAAGTTTCTATTAGGTATGATTTCTAATTATTTATTTTTTTTAAAATTCCATTTATGAGTGTTTTAGTCTTTACCCAAAGAGTTGAAATCAATAAAAGTCATGTTTCTGTGATTCTTGACAATCGAAGGGTGTTTACATAATTGATTAATTAAATATTGCTATAAGATCACCAGAACAAAAAATAAAAAATATTTACACATTTATATGCTATTATACTAGTAATTATGTAACCATATTTATTCATTATATAAATTAATATTATTGTTCATGTATGTGGTTAAACCCATCCAAATATAAACATAACCTAATTTAATGAATGACTATGAGGTGGTTTTGCGGAAAATAATTCTATTATAATAATAATGATTTTATTTAGTTTTTATTAGAGTGATATATCATAATTATAATTTAAGTAGATGAATAATTAAAGTATTTTAAAATATTACTTAATTTGAATAAAATATTTTCATCTCCACATGCTTGTTTTATAGGATTAAATTAATGGTGATTTTTTATTGATCATATCATTAATATGTTCTCTAGTTTTTTTAAAAAAACCTTAATGATATCCTAAATGTTGAGTAAAAAAATTCCTTATGACTTTTACATTCATTTCATTTTAAAAATCACAAAGGGGGAGAAGGGAGAAGATGTTATAAAAAATATAAATCGAAGGAAGATACTGTATAAGTAAGAGAGGGATTACTTAAAGAATATATCCTTAAGAAAAGGGGGAGTTGATTCCATAATAAAAGATGAAAATTTCATAAAATAAATAATAAGATCCTTAGGGGGTTCATAGCCTAAGGGGGAGTTAGTGGTATTCACTCTAAGTCATAAATAAAGGGGGAGATTGTTGGGTCAAAATCTTATTATAACTTTTTCCAATACTTTATGTTTTGAAAATCACAAAAACATTTCCTTAATAATACCTTCTATATTTAAAGAAGTTTATATGAAATAAAATATAATGATATTACACTTTCTCAAGATCTTAAACATTCAAAAAATATTATACTTTCATAGATTCTACATCAGTCAGAAAAAACAATTCTAAATCAGTGCATTTTTAGATTCTGAATTGTTCAGAAAAAATGGATTCTGAATCAATGCATTTCTTATATTTTCAATCGCTCAGAAAAACCGATTCTGAATCATGTTGTTTCTTATATTATAATTCTTAATAATTTTCAGATCTGATTATTAACTTTCTTAGGATCTGATTTCATATCTTTTTTTATGTCTTTATATCGTTCCTAAAGAATCTATATTCTATTAATGTTATGCTTTCATAACATTCATTAAGTTCATATATTTTCTTAATGTCATGATGTTATAACTTTCTTAAAGTCATCCAATTTTCATAATGTAATATTTCTTACATTCATATTCTTACATATTATTTCAAATCTAATGTTACTTGTGATAGTTTTTATTATCTAAATAGTGACGTCGTTTTAGTTATAATATGACTATTATCAGTGCCACGTGTCCAAGTCCCTCCGAGATTGTATGGAAAATATGACTGTTGGAGGAAAATGTGACCATTGGAGATATCACCTATAAATACCCAATCATTTGAACATTTTTCATCTCTTTGAAATTTTGGGATAATTGAAACTTTGTGAGAGCTCTACCATATTTGCTTCATGCAAAAGCCTTGAAGAGTTTAAGTTGTGAACAACTTGTTCCATATACTTAAATCTTCAACAAGATTTATATTCCCTGTGAAATTATGATTCTTTCTGTATAAAATTGAGGGATTCCAAGATGAAGGAAGAAAGATGTTCTGATTTCCTTCTTAATTGAGGGTTTCCAATTTTAAGTAAGCGAGAGGTGTCGATCACCTTACAGATCAAGGGATTTCTAGGATAGCCAAACAAATATTGATCTTCGTATCGAGGTATTACCCTAGTGTGGGTAAGTCATACATTCCTAAAAGAATAAATAAAGGTACCTTTATCCAAAGTTGTTAGATACCCTTCTCGTTTGGGTTTAAATATTCCATTACTCTTGTATTACTTGTTTAATTACAAGTTATTTAAATTCCGCTGCATTTTTCTTAAAGACAGAAAGTGTAATTTTCATACACTTTCTCTATTGTATTAACTTATATTCAAGATTATATACTCTTTAAGGTAGAATCTTACTTAATTATACCTATGTAATTATTTCTTTACATTATCTTTACATTTGGAATTTGGTCTCTTCCGATTTCTTTGTTAAATTCTTAAGGTTAAAAACAAAAGTTTTTGAACTTACAACTCACCCCCTCTTGAAATTGAGAATCCACATCCTATATTTCTATGTTATAATAAAAAATATATTTTCTCATTAAATAAAATATTTGACCATCAATGATGACAGTTTATGAAAAATGAATTTCTCTTCTCATAGTGGTGGTTGTCTTCTTGTATGCACAAATAGCGATATCGTTTTTCTTAATCGATGTGGTAGATGAATAAAAAATGATAATAACATTAATAGAAAAAAAATAGTGTATAAATGATACTGATATAATTTTTTTGTGGTTATAAAAATTTTAATAAATATAATTAATAATAAAATCTATATAGTCAATAATACTCATGTTGGGGACTTGAATATTCATTTGAAGAATCCTTGGAAATAAAGACATTATTGTAAATAATGGATAAGAAAGTTTTTGAAAATTTGATAGGGTTCTAAGGGGGTAAAAATTTACTATTTTAAAAGATAAGTTATAAATATAGGTGAGCCTTTAAGTGGTGGGGTTTTCACCCATTTATATGTGAAGTTAAGGGTTTTTTTAGTAATCCTTTCATTTTTAGTAATGTAATATTACTATTCAGGGGTAAATGGACACAAAGTGGAAAAATGAATAGAGTATATAGATTTTATATTGAAACATACATAAATAAATTATTTTTTATGCATCTTGGATTATTTTCATTCTTGTCAACATTTATCATTTTTAACCATAATAAAACATTTAAATGAAAACATTCAGATTTCCCATTTTAACTAATTTTTTAATTATGATTTTTTAATTTTATGAAAATTTATATAAATAAATTTTCTATATGTGTGAAATTTTAATTTTGAAATAATCACACTTAATTGTGTAAAAAAACTTTTAAATAATACTATTTTTAGGATTTAAATTTATATATAAGATAAATTTATATTGGATATTGATTTTAATGACATAAATTTATTTTCTTATATAAAAAAATTAAGGTTATGAAACTTTTATGTTAATAGATAATTTAATATCCATTGGAAATAGTTGATTTAACTAAAATGTATAAATCTTTTTTTATTAAATTAACCTTTTAATTAGCTCAAAAAATATTGGACATAGGATTTATAAGTTCAAATAATGTTCTAAAATGCCTATTTGTATTCCATAAAATCATATTTTACCACAAATTGTTCTTTTAAATATCTGGAATAATATTATAAAATGATAATACAATACAAATTATAAGTTTCTTGAAAACCATATTTTTCAACAAAAAATCAGTATTTTTTGAAAATACTCAAAAATTCGTACTAATATAATATTGATATGTTGATTTCAAAAATGGAGTTAATTTAGTCAATTGATAATTCAAAAAAATATTTAAATAAATTCTTGAAAAAATTATCTTTTGAGTGTTCATTCTGTGATACCTTTGGATATGGTGTTTACCTGCTATAGTATGGTCTCATGTATTAAAACATTACCATATAAATATTTTTATCATAAAAAGTGTTTTATATGTCTCATACTAAACAAATCTGAATATTTATTCCTCTTATCAAATTTAGGCTCCTAGTTTTCGTCTACATGTTTTTTATTTGCCTAAATTACTTTCACCAATTGAGTTTTATGATTTTGCAATACTTTCTATTTTGTGTCAAGAATATGTATAGGATCCTCATTATAATACTATTTAGGATCCATGTCTATTCACTGTGATGTGATAACATGGATCAGATCTGGCATTTATTTTCTTAGTATTGAAACATGGATGCAATCATGTACTTTAGATATGTTGGGTGGCATAGAAAAATGGTACACTACTACTCCAATTCTTTCTAGTATTTTAAAAGGCCTAACATACCTAGGGACTAACTCACCATTTTTACCATGTCCTAAAACACCCTACCAATGTGAAACGATCAAGAATAAATTTTTTCCAACATGAAATTCCATGTATTTCCTTTGATTATCAATATAGATCATTTTTTATACCTTGGTATGTTATAATTTGATCATGAATAGTTCATATTTTAATTGTATCCTCCGCTACGAGATCTTGGAAAACTAATTTTATTTCTCTAACTTCCTCCCAACATGTTAGAGTATAACACCAGTTCTCGAACAATTCTTTGTATTGTTCAATCTTGATACTTGAATTAAATTTATTATTGTTTGAAAATAAAACCAAAGGTAAATACTGATCTCACATAACTTGGAAGTTATGTGAATATGATATCAATGTGTATTATAATCTATGGATTTTCCTTTCATACTTCCCATCAGTTTGGGTTTGATAGGTGGTTCTTAAGTGTATCTCATTGTTGAGAGATATTTGAAGACACTTCTATAATTTTTATGTAAACTGAGGGTTGGGATTAGATAAAATCAGTGGAGGTGCACCATGAAGCATTTTGATTTCATTGATATAGAACCAAACAAGTCACTCAAGTGGTAGATCTTATCTTATTACAATGAATTTAGTAGACACAGTAATATGATCAATGATGAACCATATATCACCATTTTTCATTGGTGTCTTTTTTAATTTATTGTAAATGTCTATTGTAGTATTATCCAACATATATATTGGTATAATCATAGGTTTCATGAATAACTTAGGTTGTTTTCTTACATCACATACCTAGTAGAATACTAATCATTTGGATACATATACCACGATATCCTAGTTTATATCATCCTTACATAAATTATATATTAAATCACTAAACATTAGTTTTCCACAATTTTATATAGAGATATTTGAGCAATGTGCTTCATATAGTAGTTCCCCCCTTCAATTATAGTATTGATACAGTTAATAATATCTTCCCAAACATAAATAATGAATCTATATAGATGAATTATATCAATTTAACATCATTCATTAATTTAATATTCCTTTATAAGTTCTAATAATCTTGTTGAGAATTATCTAGCTTCTTTAGTAGGTATGGTTAAAATAGTTTTTTGAAAAAAGGAATAATGTCTCCCCTTTCTTAAATATCACAATATTCATCATTACTAGAACTATATATATATATAAACTCTATCAATCTTCATTAGGGTCAGAAATCCATGGTCCCTCCCCAATACATCAACCACCTTGATCTCCCTCCCATGGAGGTAGTGTATTGAGAAATCATAGTCCTTGAGTAGTTCCAACCATCTTTTTTTCCTCGTGTTGTTATTTATATGAGATAAGATATACTTCAAACTCTTATAGTCTGTATATATGTCACATATTTCATTATAGAGGTTGTTTCTCCATATTTTGAAAGAAAATATTAAAACTTCCAGTTCATGGTCATTATTTGGATAGTTTTATTCATGAATTTTTAATTGATCATCCTATTAATCTATATAAGGACACAACGAAGTACATTTTTTGATTAAACACTATATAAAAAATCCATCCTTACCTTGTAGTAAAGTTAATATTTTTTAATTAATCTGTATCCAAATCAAATATTCAAAAACATACTCAAATTTTATTGCCTAATTTAATTTAAAACCTTTACATGTTAACTTGGTAAATGAGTTGGCCAATTGAGAAAAATCTTCAACAAACCACTAATAGTATTATGATAAAAACATGAAACTCCATATCTCAGTTATGTTTTTCAATATATGCCATTATTTTAATACATTTTTATTTCAATGGCCAATTAATATTCCATACATGGAGATAATATGGCCAATAAAAGTAACTTCATCCAACCAAAATTCACAATTACAATATTTCCAATATAATTCTTTTTTTCAAAGGGTATCCAAAATTATTTGTAGATAACCATCATGATCTTCTTATATCTTAGTGTATAACAATATATCATCATGTAATACCTCCATAAACATATCAATATTATCCTGGAATACTCTATTCATCATATCTATAAATATGAAAGGTACATTATTCAATACAAAGGGTAAGTCTATAAATAATAATGTTCATACCTTGTTTAAAATTTTATATTTAGTATATCATACTTGTTCTTCGTTATTTGATGATAAATAGAGTGAATATTTGTCTTTAAAAAGTATTATAATCCTCTAATTTTATTAAATAATTCATAAATAGTTGGTAAAAGGTACTTATTATTATAGTTTTTTCATTTATCACCCTATAATTTATTCACAATATCATACCCAACATTATTTTTCACTAATAAAATAGGATCTCCCCATGGTGAAAGACTAGGTTGTATAAATCACTTGTTACACAACTCTTATATCTTTTTCTTCAATACAAACAACTCCAATTGTTCTATTCTATATTGATATCTATATATAATCCTTGCATCATGAATGAGTTCAATGGATAACTCAACTTCATGAAAATCTGGATGACCAGGTAATTCTTATGAAAACATATCAATGATTTTTTGTATCATGGGTATGTCCTCTATTGTTAGGATATCTTCCTTATCTGTAGATTTTTGTTGATATTCCTCTCTTCTAAAAGCATTAAATATATATTCTAGTGACTTATTCTGATACAAATGGATTACTAGTTCTACTGAATAGAGGTCTTTGATGTTTTCTTGAAGTGGTCCAACATAGTTACACCATGTTATGGATCAGCATGTTTCTTTGTAAAAGTGATGTTATCTGTAATTACCTAGTCCAACTATCCTAACATAGTTATCATCTAATTACCCTTAAATCTAGATTCATTGACTTGTATAGGGAAAATAACCGTATATTTACTATGAGTATTTTTGTGGTTCTTATTCCTCCCATTTGTCGTCATCTCTCTTCCCATAATTATCTCATGATATTTATTTGTAAAATATAACACCTCTTGTTTTTTAAAGAGTGTTCCTTATAAATATTGAGCATTTTTCATAGTAATTGTGATATGTAACTAGGTTTCTCTAAATTTTGTCCTCAAATTTCATACTAATCCTTCTATAATACCAACTATAAAACCTCAACTCAATAAACCCATATCCAATAGTTATATTCCATTTTTGGTATAGGATACCAGAGTTTTCATAGGATCTAGTCGGTTAATAGTCTTGGAAGACTCGATGCATTCATACATTACATTTTAAAACATAAGATACAATATGATCACATTGCGAGAACATAATTAACCCTTCCATCATATTCTTGAAAATTTTACATAAGTATCCTATATGATTACTAGGGAAAGCAAGACAATTAAGGCTAAGCTCTGATGCCTAGAAAGGAGTAGCATAGAGTGGAAGATTTTAAAATATAAACATGGAATTAGTAATATGGAAGGAATAAATAAGCAACATGAACCTATAATGAACATAAATTGATGGCATGTTATATCTATGATCGTAACATCATGTTACCTTCTTTTAGGTATTTCTCAACTATATTTTCATTTCCATCTTTATTTGGGTGAATTTTGGGACTTTTGAGGATGGAGAACATTTTCTGGGAAAAATGGACTAATGTTTGGGGATGTAATTTTGTTGTAATTAATGGAGTCTGGGCATAAATTTGAAAAGGAATTAAGATGGTTTCTTTGGGTTCTATTTTACCCAGTGATTTTTCTTAATGTTTCTATAGATTATTCCAGATGGTAATTTTCACATTATGAACTAATTACCAGACATGAATCCTTTTCTGGGTAGATGTCATGAACTAGGGAGAGTGTGACAATTTTGAAAATTTTGAAACTAGTTATCATCATTAAAAGGTCTATCATTGTTCTTTTTAATCAAAGGTGATGAATTTTTGATGTATCATGAAAATCGTGAAATTAAAATCGTGAAATTTTTTCAAATCATGAATGTTTTAGGATTATTGGTTTTAACCCCACTGCACGTATGATTTTATTTTCATTAAGAACATAGAATTTTCTCTCAAATCCTAGAATATGACCCATTAAATTTTGGGGATCTCTGATCTTTCTGGGAAAAAAATTGTGATTGATATTCATTTTGGTTGTAATGGATCTCTCTAGGAAAGTGATATTTCTGCTTCTTTATAGGCATTGGTCATAGTGGAATCATTTCAATTTGTTTTAAAATCTATTAGACTTGTTTTTTTCATTATTATTAATCCATTCTAGATCTTTTTTGTGATATTCCTTCAGATTATGACCTTTTTATTTGGTGTGACATGTGATTTTCTTGATGTATGTTTTGTTTTAACTTCTTTATATGCTATTTTTCATATCTAATTCATTCTAATATGTTAGGATTGTTTATAGGGCCTCCATTTCTACCTTTATATTCATCGTTGTTGGTGGATCACATTATAGGCATGTGCAACACATTTTTGACGTAGGTGGTTATATCTCTTGCCTATATTGGATGAACTTAATTTCTCTTGTTGTTATATAAAAAATTATAAATGAATAGTTATAATGAAATTGTGTGTGTGGAAAATGGGTTTTGAGAAAATTTGGTTTCCCCCATATTTTGGAAAAATAAAAGGTATTTTCAAAAAAATTTGAAATGTACTTATGAAATTATTTTAAAATCATGGTTTTGATTAATTGGTTAGGAAAATTTATCACATGGGAATCTATTGGAACTTAGGTGGAAGGTGTGTTAATAGGCCTCATATATTGATTTTGTTGGGGGATCACTCATGGGGTGTTTCACTTCTCCCTAGGAATGTTGTTCTTGGAAATTATTAGACATTTTGGTTGTTTTACTTGTCGGGGTGTTTCTATTATCTCTATATATTTTGTCATATATCTAGAAACTTAATGTGCATGATTATCTATGTTTAGCAACAAGTTTTCTAGCTAGATTGACATGTAGTGATCCTTCATGTGATTTACCTTTTCTTTGGTTGTTACTTCTTGGATTTTATATACCATGTGATGCATGATTTTACTGTTTGATATATGTGATATTCTTTAAAACTATTTTACCTAGATTATTTTGAATGAAGGGAAAAGGTGAATTGTTCTACCATTCTTTTTATATAAAAACTATTAACTAATTATCATTACTTGTCTTCTTTAATGTTGATCATGTTTATATTTCTATAAAGATACTTGATATGGAACACCTAGTTGGTATCCTATTTATCTAGTTTAGATCACATCCTTTTCACCCCTTAAATGGTGTGTAATATCCCATGTTCGGATGGGTCAAAACATTAGAAGGAATTTCAATTTTCCTTACTGAAGGGGTTGGATGTTGAATAAAGACTCGGAATGGAGATATGAGTGTTATAATGTTTCAATATGGTGTTTTTGGATGAGGAATGAATCTCATAAGGTATCCTAGGTGTTCAGATGAGCTTTAGAGGACTCAATATATGTTTCGGGTGTTTTGTAATTTTCTAGAAAGGGTTCTTGGTTTGGTGTGCATGGTTTAGTAGAAACTGTGAAACACCTTGATGCTCTAGAGGTTTTTAGTTCATTTTTAACTAGAAATGGTTGCGTTTCATGGTTTGATCATGTTTTATGGTAAACCATGGGAGGATAAAAGAGAAACCATGTGAGGTTGATAAGGGTATGAGGCATGTCCCATTGTATGTTCATGGTTTCAGAGAAATTTTATGCTTCATAATAGTAGGGAGGTAGTCTGGATTTCACAGTTAGTGCATTTTTTTCAAACCATGTAGCCTAACTATACGGGTAATGGGTATTGGATGGTATTGGGTGCATGGTAAGTGAATGGTTTGGAAAATTGTGTGTCTGGATAGATTTCAATAAAAATGGGGAAATTACCCAAATAACCCCTTAGGAATTTTTGTTATCTTGGGTAGAGGAGATCTCAATACATATTGTACACATTTTCACATGGCATTTCATTAAGGTATTTGTTTGTGACGAATTTTCATATGTTTTTTTGGTTATATTAATTTATTTAAGTGTTAACGGGTATCGCCTCTTAGGAATTTTTCTTATACTGGTGTCAAGATTCCTTTGTGGTCCTTCCATGGTATTTTCTTCAAGTTTTGATAAGAGTTTATTGACCCGGTGATTTTTACAAGATTATGCCATGTTGGGGTTTTATTTATTAATTAATTATATTTTTTGCAATTAATTTCTTATGGTTTCTTGGTGTGAGACTAGAGCCTAGGTGGTGGTGGAGATCTCAGTTGGGTACTAAGGGGTTTGGATGATACTTTTGTGGACCTCTTCAAGGACTTTGTACTTTGAATTTTTTTTTAAAAACTTCATTGATGAGGTAAGTTATCTAAGAGATTTACCCATGGTATTGTTAATTAATTTTCATGTGTATGTAGTATTTCCTTAAATCCCTTATGTTGTGTGTTTTATTCATTAGATTAATTAATTTTGTTTTTTTTTTGTGGATTAATACCTTATACCTTCCACAGTTCCCATTAGATCCATGGTTTTTTATAATACATGACGAATAATCACCCTTAGGATGTGTTGTTTCATGGAAATGGTAAAGTGGATCTGTAAAGGGATGATTTGGAATGATTTTATGTGTTAATATTTTATGAGAAGTTCGATGAGGCTTTTAAAATGTTTCTAAATGTATGCATTAGGTTTTGACACAATTTTTGGTTTTAAAGGGGCGAAGTTGTGTTTGGAAAAGTTTCTTATTTTGAAATGAGGTGTTCACCACCTAGTGGATTATAAAAAAAATTTAAATAGGTTTCAAATGTAAATTTTAATTGTTTGTATGGTTCTATTTTTAGTGAAAATGTTATGAAGAATCTTATGATGGTTTAAATGACAATTATGGTCTCAGACCATGTTTTTTATTTATAATAGAAAGACCTATGTTATGCGATGTGGTTTTCAAAATGTTTGGATTTATTAGTTTATGACACGTAAAAGGTGTAGGTCCATTTGAGGCGTGTTTTGGATTTAAAGGACCATTGGGACCAATATTTTGATGAAATGAGGGAAATTAATATTGGAAAATAAATTATGGTACACCATTGATATTAATATGTTAAAAAGATTATGCATTTTTAACCTTTAATAATGTATTTCATTGATAATCTAATGGATTGGGTGGTTGTATATGGTGTTCTTCATCCATGGTATAGGTGTTAGACTGATGTTCAAGGAACCACTAGTAAAATATATGGTTTAGGATGTTGTAAATGGAATTCTCCATCCATAGTTTTGGGAAAGCCATAATAATTCTCTATTCTCTCTGGTGCGTCATAGTTTTCTGATAATGTACTGATTTTATTAACTCCAAAGGTATGGACATGGAATTCCATATCATAGTTCAGATGGTTAAACATGACATTCCAGATCCTGGTTGGATTTTAGGAAATATCTCTTTGTTTTTAGACCATTTAACCCTATAATATATGGTTTGGATGGTTAGACATGACATTCTGAATATAGGTTGGATACTTGGACTAATGCTCTTGGTTTGTTGACATGTGGCCCCTATGATGTAATAAATTAGTACCTGGACTGATGATCCATGGTAAAAAAATTATTGAAATTTTAAATGATGGTACCTTGTGAATTAAAATTGTTAACCCCTATGGTATATAGAATAGGATCTCAGTATGTTTAGAGAAAGATAGAATGGTTGGATGACACATTACATTTTTGAAGTTTAAATGGATAATTAATAAATGTTTAATTTAGAACATATTTATTTACTACCTTATTTATTCACTACACCCATTGTTATCTACAAGCATTTTTTTATTGATTGGTATTTTCTTTAGACTCTATTAGTTATTAGCTACAAAGTTGTACTCACACCCCATTCAGGGCACTATTGTATATGCGTACCCAAGAATCTCTTACATGTTTATTATAGGAACAGTCTTGGGATGAGTCCCATGTTTTTCTATGCATGATTGGGAAGGATGGCTTGGATGGAATCTAGATTTGTGATGAGGTTTTTCTTGGTGTTGTAGTAGTTCTTGATTTATATGTTTTCATTCACTTATTTTATATATGGGGTCAGACCATTATGTGACTTGTATAGTTTGTATAAAATAGTGTTTTTTTGCATTGCTACATTTCATTATATTACATCATGATCTAATTTCAATGTATTTATTTTTTCTGATTACTATAATTTGTATGATATTTGGTTATTTACTTTTTGTTATAGACTTTAATATAGGGGTATAGTATTCTCACAGTACCATATTAGACCCCCATAGAGAGTTAAGATCCTCTGGTGTACTAAAAGGTTCACTTGAGGTCATGTGGCAGAATGGATTGGGATGCCGGTTATAGTGGAACCTGGTATGAGATGTTAAAAATTGGTATCAACGGTGTTTACATTCCTAATTATTTGTAATTTGGGGTTTCGTATACTAGAGATATAAGAATATTTTGGATGTTATGATGGATATATGGATGGTTCATCGAGAACACCTGTTCTGGTAGGAATCTAGGTTACTAGGGGTTGGGATTGATGTTCTGGAATTTTTATGATATGATTTTATGTGATTTTCTCTTCGAGTGATGCACATGTTGTTTGTATTTTATGAATTATGACAGATTACTAGTCCTCTTAACATTATAAAGTGGAATATGATTTGGTTTTGAATCTTGGACTATAAATGAAATATTAATCTCATGCATCATGTTATTCATGTAAGATTCAGATAATATAGGCCTTCTAGTGTGAGATTTTATGGATTTTTTTTTCCGATGGCTTGTTATGTAGAGCTATGTTGGTATTCTCGATGATGATGAAGTTGGTGTGTCCCTCATGTATAGTGGTTGTTGTGACCTTGGTGGGTTAGCATGGTATAAGTATAGAATAAATAGACCCCTTGTGGGTGGTTTGTGTTTGGGTTCAGTTACATGTTTGGGTTGTCCTGGGAGTAGCCTTATGTAAAGATTCTCAAAGAGGACGGGCACCCTTATTGAGATCATTTTGTTAGTATATGACACCTTTATGGTGTGATGTCTTGTAAGATCATGTATTGGGTGAGAGCATGTTTTGGATCTAGAAGAGCATGTTTGACATACTTATGGTGTTTTTAAATGTTGATGGCCTGTAGAATTTGGGTGAGAGCATGTTTGACACCCTATGAGTTATGTCCTTGTATGAGTTATCATTGAACTAGGTGGTTGTACCTAGTTAAAGTTTTTGAGACTGTACTGATGGAGATAGGTGGGAGAGCCTAGTGACATTCTTGACACTACTCCAGTTAATGTAGTTAGTGTCATGTGTCTTTTTTAGATGAAATGTGAGAGTGGTTGGCTGAGTTATGTGTTCTTTTGGGTGAATTAGGCACAAATGGATGCTTTGGAATTTCGATAACATTACATTAATGGTGAATACTACTATTAGTATTAGCCACATTTGATTCTATTTGTTTTTTTTTTGAAGGATAAATTTTATGATTATGCTCCATGATTATGGTTGGTTTCAAAAGTTTTGGTTCGTTTAGGTGCCTATCCCAGGAAATATTCTCACATAAAATTTGTTCCTGATAGTTGTGATGTTAATTGGGATAAAAATGGGTTCTTCAAGAAATTATGGTTTCATGTACATGAGTTTTCATTGGTTGGTGGATGAGAGTGAGAGTTTTTTTTTTGGTATGAGGCACATTATTTTTCTGATTCTCTTGACATAAAAAGGTTTTCTGAGTGTTGATTCCCCTATGGCATGTGTGGTTTCTGGGATCCAAATCAGTTAGGTTCCTGGTTCGTTAGCTCAGGATGTATCTCCAAGAATATGGTCAGAGTTCAGATTATCTTAGTAGATAATTTAATGACACTCGAGTCTTGAGTGGTTCTACAAGTGGTTTTGGCTCACTAATTTTCCTTTATTTTTGGGAAGTACCAAGGGTTTTCTATGTTGGATGAGATGGGAACGTGAGTTAGTCATGACCAGTGGATAGGTCTTGTGATCTAAGGTTTTTTAACCTTGACTCATTAGAGTATGAATCAGGTTTAATTGTGGGGTCACGTAAGAGCATGTAATGGCTAAGCATTGGTGGGATCATGGTGGAATGAGAACACGGATTTGTGCTATGTATTTTGGTTTATGGATCTAATTTTACAAGAGAGTATTCTCTAGGATCTTGGGTTAATAAATAATCCATGAAAAAAGATGAAAAATGATGTGGGTGTGATGAGACGCTTATGGGTAGGGAGGTCTAGGGCCTTTTAATGGGTTTGACGTGTCCCTACAGATAGAGGTGATTTTGGTAACGGTTGTGTGGTGGTTGTTTTTTTCAATGAAATATTATAATACTCTTAGCCTAGAGATAATCAGGCCTAATATCTTGAAATTGTTCAGGCTACACTGAGAGGGAAATGACTATATGCCTACCTAACTTTGGTTTTCTTGGTTTGATGAGAGGACCTTTTTTGGGTGTCACCCCTAGAGCAGTGTAAGTGGAGTAGTATAGTGGGAAGAACACCATTTATAATTATTAATTGAGGTCCTTTTTATGTAATGGATTTAAATTAATATTTTTTGTGTCGTTCATGATAGTTAAGCATTGGTGATAGTGGATGTTTTGTTATGTTTCTCTAGTGAGAGTGAGATGACCATGTCTAACTCCTAGGTTGGCAGTGAATGGAATGTGCCCCATGGGGTTTGGATAATCATAACTGGGGTAATTATAACAACACTCCTCTATTATGTAATAACTTTTTAGTCATGTATATATAACCCCCATGCTAGTAGGGTTATAGGTGTGTGGAGATGGTTGTGGATCGGTCATGGTGACATTGTGATTCCATTGAATAACTGTTGAGGTGTGTGATTAAATTCCATATGGAATAATGATTGGAAATTATTTATGGTGGATGATTGATCCAATAATTATCTTCATTATTGAGGTGGTTTTTAAAAGTAAGTTTATGTTCGTGTGTTGGAGGAGATGATGTTTTTAGTGAAACATGAATACGGTTATGATTCAATATAGGATCTTACTAGGGAATCTCATTAGGGGTTGGGTATATACCCTAGTGGGAATGTTTTAATGGTTTTTGATTTCCCTTGGGTGTGAATGAATTGTGATCAAGTGAGGTGGCACTCAGTCGCTTTAGGGATGAGTCGGATGGGGATTTTTTGACTAGGACTAGCACACAATGTTGGTGAGGAAGGTTTCAAACTACATCTCGTGTGTCGTTTTGTGAATGATGGGTGTGTTTTAGGTTTGAGTTTGGATTTATATTAAAATATAATATGTTATTATTTCATTCATGGTTGGTGGGTATGTCCTATTTTATTTTTTTACTATAATGAGGATGGGTGATGATGATAATTAGTGTTTTCATGTGTGTTGGGGAAGATGGAGTTTACTACCATGTCTAGAGCTTGGCGAAAGTGCCAGTTATGGTTCGGTTATGTTTTTCTAATGGATATAGTGTTATGTATCATAATTTTGTGGTTATAATCTTTAGATTATGGTGGGTAGTACAATATCTCTATGACTAATTGGGTGATGTTGTAATAAATGTTTCTATTGGATTGGTTTGGATAAGCACCATCATGGAGTTTTAGTTTTTCCTACATTCCATTAGCTTAGGGTTTTTTTTTGGTTGGGGGATTTAAGTTGGAGGTTATTACATCAATTTTTTTTAGTCTATTGAAATTCTAATGAGGTTTTTGGATAAAAATATGTTGATCAACATAGGTCGGGTGGTGCATATGGAACACCAAATAGGTTTCTCAAGGAAGAAAACTGTTATGGTGGGGAGGTTATAAGACCCCACATTCGAATGGGTCAAAAAATTCATAATGAATTTTTTTCATTTCTTAATGGGTTGGATTTTGAATCAATACTCAAAATGGAGTTCCAAGAGTTGGAATATCTCAAAATTGCATTTTGGGATGAGTTATCATGATTGGAAGGTATCTTGGCTGTTTGGATGAGATTTCAAGTACTTGGGATATGTTTTAGGATTTTTGGAGTTTTATGGAATGGGTGAATGGCTTAGTGTGCATGGTTTAGAAGCAATTGTGCGACACCTTGATGTTTCGAAGGTTTTTAATTAATTTTGAACTATTCATGGTTGAGTTTCAATGTTTGGGATAAAATGTGAGAGGGAAAATGAGAATCTTCAGGAGGTTGAGAAGGGTATGAGGCATGGAACATGGGTTGCACATGGTTTCAGATAGTCTTCTTTTTTGTATAAGGGTGGAAATACTGATAGCATGGTTTGTCAAACCATGTAGCCAGCGATTTGGGGAATGGGTGTTAGATAGTAGGGGATGAATGATTGTCATACGGTTTGGAAAACCATGCATCCAATCGATGAAGATACCTAGATTTCATTAAAAAAGGGTAAATGAAAAAAATACACCCTCATTATTTTTATCCACCCCTCCCTCTTCTTCTCCCATTAGGTTTTCATGAACCAGGGGTTTCCCAACCCGCTTCCTCCATCATCCACCCTACGATTTAGGATGTGTGTATGGATTTTTTATTTTATTTAAGGTGATATTTCTCTTCCTTATCGTTTCCCTTAACCCTTCCCATGGTACTTCCTAATTTTGGAGGTGTTGGTTTAGGGATTTGATTCGGATTAAACCATATCATGGTGAAATTGTCCAAGGATGAGGGGACTTTTGGTCAACTAGGGTAGAAGAGAACCAAACATGGATTCCACATGATGTTCTATGTCGTTTTGTTATGTTATGTATTTTTGGTGAATTTTATTAGTTTTTTACGGTTAAATTGATTTATTTATGTGTTGAATGTTATCTCATTCTTAGATATTTTTTAGGGAATGGCTTTGGTAGCCCGTTGGGGAACTTATGTGGCAGTTTCTTGGATATTTTATAATATTTTATTGACTCGATGAGTTTTCCATAATTATTCAACATCGGGGCTTAATTTCTTAATTATTTATATTTTTTATAATTAATTAATTTTGGTTTCTTTGTATGTAACTAGATCTTGAGTGGTGGTGAAGATCTCATTTGGGTGTCGAGGGTTTGGAGGATACTTGTACAAACCTTGTCAGTGTTTTTGTTCTTGGGAAAGGTTTTGTAAATATTCATTGATGAGGTAGGTGGTCTAAGAGATTTACCCATAGTCTTGTTAATTGATTTTCATGTGTATATAGTGTGTTACTTAAAGCTCATCTGTTGTTTTTTTCCTTCCTTGGCATAATTAATTTGGTTTTGTGCCTTGTATTAATACCTAAGACCTCCACAAATCTCATTGGATCCATGGGTGTTTATATGAATGGACCTATGATCCCCCATGGGGTGTTCTGTTTCATGGAAAGGGTAAAGTGGAGTTGTAAGGGGATGATTTGGAATGATTTAATGTGTCAATATTTTATGAAAATTATTATAAATATTTTGAAATTGTTTTTAAGGTTTTCATTGGGGTTTAACCTGGTTTTGGGTGTTAAAGGGGGGAATATATGTTTTTAAATGATTCTTGTTTTTAAATGAGGCATTGGCATCCAAGTGATTTATAATAAGGATTTTTAAAGTGATTTAAAATGTGGATTTAAATTGAGTATGTTCTTCCCTTTTTAGTGAAAATTCTAAGATGGAACTTTTGATGTTTTAAATGGGAATGATGGTCTTGGAACTTCATTGTTTTATTTAAAATTTAAAGATCTATATTTTGAGGGACGGTTTTCAAAAAAATTAACAAGGATTTTTGACTTTATTATTTTATGAAAAGTGAAATAGTTAAGGACTTGTTGAGGAATTTTTGGTTTCTGAAGGCCCTTTGGGACCTTTATTTTGATGAAATAATAAAGGGAAATTAATATAGGTTACTGAAATGGGGTGCACCATTGATGTTAATATGTTAAAAAGGTGCATCATGTTGAACCTTGAATAATGGATTTGATTGAAAATGTAATGGATTAGGATGTTGGACATGGTGTTCTACATCCATGGTATAGGTGCTATACTAATGCTCGAGGCACTTCATTTATGATATATGGTTTATGATGTTAGACATGTTTTTTTTCATCCATGGTTTTGGGTGGTCCAAAATGATGCTCCAAGCACCTTAGTGTATCATAGTTTTTTGAGGATGGAATGATGTTCTTGACTTGAAGGGTATGGATAAGGCATTCCAAATCACGGTTGGGATGGTTGGAAATGATATTCCAAATCCCAGTTAAATTATTGGACTAATAATCCTTGTTTTTTGACCTATTACCCCTATAGTAAATGGATGGGATGGTCATACATGACGTTCTGAATCTCAGTTGGATACTTGGAGTGATTCTCCTTATTTAGGAACATGTGACCTATATGATGTAATAAATCGGTACCTAAACTGATTCCCCATGGTATGAATAATTTTGGAAATAATAAATGAAGTATCCTTGTGAATTAAAATAGTAAAACCCTACAGTATATGG
This sequence comes from Viscum album, assembly GCA_963277665.1. Classification (NCBI taxonomy): domain Eukaryota; kingdom Viridiplantae; phylum Streptophyta; class Magnoliopsida; order Santalales; family Viscaceae; genus Viscum; species Viscum album. Next base: position 2,021,759,394 of record OY728137.1, on the reverse strand, counting down.
ATTAGGCTCTCCGTATGGCTGGATTGGGTTCGATTGGTTGGATGACACGTTGGGACTCAAAAGTTTAAATGGATAATTAATACATGATTAATTAAGAACATGTAACGCCCCGACCCTAGTTTCCTAGAGTCGGTGCATTATTACATAACATTGGCATGATCACAAGAAAGATCAAATCTCGAAAGACCGATTGGTTTAGTAGCCTTGGAAACACTAGATATATTCATAAGTTTTACATTACATCATAAAATGAAAAACTACTACAACAACATAATGTCTCCATAATCCACACTACTATCCCCTCATAATATCCCTGCAGGTCATTCATAATTTACTTCTTCACATCCTGGGGAAAAATAAAACATAGAAAAGGGGTGAGCTCAAATGCCCAGTAAGGATAACAATATAGCGGAAACTTTCATAAATAAGAATAAAAATTTAAGGCAATGCATTACTAAAAACAAAAGACTTTTAAAATTGAACTTCAACATGGTATGGCAAAAGTAAAATAAAATAATGCCATTTACTTATTCACATGGATATTCTACTAATCGAATAATCACATGCAAAAATCAATAACCACTTTCATAATGTTGGAATGCATAATGCCAGACTATCATAACCACATAGCCAAGGCCTCGTGCCAAGACTACAAATAAGATTTTTTCAAGGCCTTGTGCCAAGACACTAGTTTGTCTCATGAGACCTACCGATGCATCGAGGAGCTATAGCGGGCTCCACCCGTCACTTATTAAGTCCAATGCATTCTCATATGAAAAGGTTTAAACATAACATAAACATTCGTATTAAAACTAGCATACGAAATGTCAATACTTTCACAATAAACTATGAATGGTATAAAAATAGCACATCCACAGTCAAACATATCACAAAACCTTCAATACAATATAGAAGTTTTGTATCATAATAAATCAACTTCAAATAATCTTAAAATCCATCAAAGGATGTTGACATAGATGAAATCAAAATTCTTTTTAAAGAAATATCTCCTTTTATTTTGAAATCATTTAAGATCCATATAAAATAAAACATTTTCTTTGAAAATATTCTTATAATCTTGTAAGGAAAGCTTTGAAGATTTTATAACGGCGTAAAATAACCGCACCCGCCGTATAAGTTAAAAAAACATTCTTACCTCAATTCTGTCGAAAAGGTTAAAAAGGACCTTGTTTTGAAAACGACGGAATGATTCCTTTATAAACCTCTTATAAAAAGTCAAAAAAAGGTATAAATGACTTTAACCCATATTCTTGTAAATAGTAAAAATGTTTTGAAATACATTTTTAAGAAACATGGATGTGGATGATAAAGAGATCCCAGTAGATTATTACATATAAACAACCTCGGATAATGAAGAGATTGTGAAATAACCCTTACCTTGTACTTTTCCTTGGTTGGGGTAGGTTAACCTCCTGTATAATGGTGAAATAGTTGTTATTAAATTATACAAGAATCATATATATTAATATGATATCATATATGATCTTTTAACATTGATTTGTTAATAATATCTTAGAATTATCGTCGTTTCGGGAGTTAACTTACTCATTTTCTTTTATATGTTTTGTTACATAAGCCATGGTTGTTGTATCTTATTCATATCCAGAATGATATACAGTCCTTAAACATCATTTTTAAATCATCAAATGATAATTATACTTGAATGGATACGATGGAGAATGAATCTCATCGCGTTCGTGGAGACGGTAGTCCGTACGTACGCACGAGCGACAATATCATTCTTTTGATATTAAAATAATATATAAATGGATGGTATATCATATATACAGAATCATTAACATGTTATATTTATTATTTACATGAGTTACACATCATTATTATACCCATCCAAATAATATTATATTGAATAACAATTACACCACGACGTGGAGACGGTAAGCCGTACGTACGCACGTATGGTGACATGTTATTCAAAGGGTGGATAGAATACTGAATATGATTGTACCATATTTATAATAACATCACAGTATATGTGAGATACTGGAGTTATTATTTCAGAATGGTAAGAACAAAGGAAGAAGAAGTGGAAGAAGAAATGAACTTAGAAAAGGGTGGTGAAATCATTACCTCTTCTTCGGGTTCTTCCTTTTGATTTGATCAAAAGGGCTCCTTAGGTTGGCTTTCTGATCAAACTAATGCCCCTAGGTTGTAGTGATGGATGTTGGGAGAGTATTTGGGCAGAGTTTGGCCGAACCAAAAGGCTTTGAAGGTGTGAATAAATGAGAAGGAGGAGTGCCCTTTTATAAGAGGGGTGAGGGGCACCTTTGGAAAAGTTAGAAATATTAATTTATAATAAATTCATATTCGGTTTACAAAGGCTCCAAAGTTGACTATTCAAAGTATGAGGTGTGGATAGGTCGAAAACAACTCATCCAATAGAATTTAGACAGGTTTGGGTACTTATATTAACCTTATCTTTAAGTATTAACTCTAAGTTAATTAGTTTCACTTTTACAATGTCTCTTTGTATTTTTATATAATATGATTAATAAACTTACTATATACATCCAAGCGACCCCCAAGTGGTCCATTAATGAGGAACCTATCATAATATAAGTCTCTTGGCCGAACCTTAGATTTTTAGGAATTTAATATCAATTAATAATATAATATTTGTTTTAAGAACTCTTTTATGTCAATTTTGACACTATTCAATAGTTGATTTTTGTGAAACTCCTAACAGATTGATTACTTCGAACAAAGTCAATTAAATCAATCCTAATATATCAAATTATCATAGAAAATTAGTTTAATTCATTAAAAGTTTCATATTATAATTATTTGGGTATTTATAAGATCAATTATTTTTATTTTTCACTATTTTAGTAATTACTGCATCATCATTGTGTCATAAATAAAATAAATTATATAATGTCTAAAAATTATAAATAAAATATCATTATGTAGGAAATGTTTTTATCTTTCTAATGAATATTTATAATCGAAAATCCAACATGTATAACCCTATGTAAAAATTGTTCTTCTAAACGATGTAAGCTTATGCTATTTTTATTTTTATTTTAACTTTATTAATATAAAGTGTCCCTACCACATACAAGTGGCTCCAAGGGGTCCCCAAATTGACCAAAGGATGCCCATGGTCGGGTATGTGTCCACCAATAAGGTTAGGACACGTTTTAGGGTAATTTTTTATTATTATAATATTATTTCTTTAACCCTTATTTACCGGATTTACCCTTTAACCATGGTAAATAAAATATTTACCACAGTAACTATTCAAAATGTCTAAAAATAAAAGTTACCTATTTACACAATTTGAACATCCTGATTCCAAATATGGAATCCATTTTCCTAAATTCAAAACACAGAAGTGGCAGAAATTAATTTAAAATTAATTCCCGCTGTCAAAACAAAAAGCGTGTTTTTAAGAGATAATAACTATCAAAAGATTGACACTTGTTTATGTTCGGTTTAATTGTAAAATTATGTCCAATGATAAACATTAAATTGAATGGTAAAAATATATTCTAAATATACTTTAAAACCACTCAAATTCATAATTTATCACTTTTAATTATTTTGATTAAAAAAGTTGTTTTTAATTAAAATTTAGAAATTTTCACTATTCATCAAAATATGAAAGTTATCCGAAATGTACCAAAATTTCACCCTAGGCTAATTTTGATATTCCGAATCCAAAAATGAAGTCCATTTTGAAATATAGAATATATATGATTTCAAAAAGTAGGTATTACTATTCACAACGGCTAGTTTAATTAGTTGTGGTGTGTGTTAGAACTCGAGGTTGCGTACAACACACGCTATCGCATTATTCGAAGGGAAACGTACCGTAGAAGCTTGGGGTGTTACATTCTCCCCTCCTTCAAATAATTGCGTCCTCGCAATTTCTAGGGTATTACTGCATAAAAAGACTCGGGTGGTTCTTCATCATAAGTTCCTCGGGTTCCCACGTTGCCTCTTCCATTTTATGATTTCTCCACAAAACTTTTACCAGACGCGTCGTCCGGTTTCTCAGTACTTGTTCTCTTGTATCAAGAATCCTGACGGGCTCTTCGCAATAAGACAGATCGGGTTCCAGTTCTAATTCCTCATAGGTGAGTACATGCGTTGGGTCAGGCATGTATTTTCTCAACAGAGATACGTGGAACACATCGTGAACTTTGGAGAGACTTGGCGGCATTGCCAATCGGTAAGCTACAGCCCCAATTCGTTCTAGAATTTCGAAAGGTCCGATGTACCTGGGACTCAATTTACCTTTCTTACCAAAACGTATGACTCCCTTCCACGGAGATACCTTTAGGAAAACATGATCACCGACTTGAAATTCCAAATCCTTCCTTCGATTATCGGCATAGCTCTTCTGCCTACTTTGAGCTGCTTTGATGTGATTTTGGATTACCTTCACCTTTTCCACCGTTTCCTCCACCAGTTCTGGGCCTACAAGTTTTCTTTCACCAACGTCATCCCAACAGGTTGGTGTACGACATCTCTTTCCGTATAACGCTTCATATGGTGCCATTTGTATACTCGAATGGAAGCTATTGTTATAGGAAAATTCTACCAGAGGTAAATATTGATCCCACATACCCTGAAAATCAAGTGAGCAAGATCTCAACATGTCTTCTAAGGTCTGAATAGTCCGTTCTGATTGTCCGTCTGTCTGAGGGTGGTAAGCAGTGCTCAAATGAAGTTCAGTATCCAGGGATTTCTGAAGACTTTTCCAAAATCTTGAAGTAAAACGGGGATCACGATCAGAAACAATCGATAGGGGTACTCCATGAAGTCTCACAACTTCATTAATATATAGTCTTGCTAGACGTTCCAGGGGTAGATCTTCTCTTATAGCAAGAAAATGTGCTGACTTGGTAAGACGATCAACAATAACCCATATTGCATCGTTCCTTCTAGGAGTCTTTGGTAGCCCCATGACAAAGTCCATTGTAATATTGTCCCATTTCCACTCCGGTATGGGAAGAGGTTTCATGACTCCTCCAGGCTGTTGCCTTCCAGCTTTCACTTGTTGACAAACCATACATCTTGACACAAAATCAGCAATCTCCCTCTTCATGTTGTCCCACCAAAAATGTTCCTTCAAATCTCTATACATTTTGGTGCTCCCAGGGTGTATAGAGAAATTGGAACTATGAGCATCATCCAGCAATTCCCTTTTTAGATCAGGTATATTGGGAACACAAAGTCTCTTCCCGAATTTCAAAATTCCATCTTCATACACAAAGTCTCTCAATCTCCCATCATTCACAGCTTTAATCTTCTTTTGGAATTCGTCATCATCGGTCTGAGAACTCTTAATCCTTTCTAGTAAAGATGGTTTGGCAACCATTTGAAAAAGCATTGATGTTTCACCTTCCCTGGTTATTCCCATGTCCATTTTCACTAGATCCATGAAAATTGGATCCCTTTCAATTCTCATATTGTTCAAAACTCCATGGTCTTTTCTACTCAAAGCATCTGCCACCTTGTTTGCCTTCCCCGGGTGGTAGTGTATCGTACAATCATAATCCTTGAGTAATTCAAGCCATCTCCTTTGCCTCATGTTGAGTTCTTTTTGTGAGAAAATATACTTCAAACTCTTGTGATCAGTATAAATCTCACATTTTTCACCATAGAGGTAGTGCCTCCATATCTTCAAAGCAAAGATCACAGCTGCTAACTCAAGATCATGAGTAGGATAGTTTTGTTCATGAATTTTCAACTGTCGTGATGCATAGGCAATAACTCTATCATTCTGCATAAGGACACAGCCAAGTCCTTTCTTTGATGCATCACTATAAATAACGAACCCATCATTCCCCGATGGTAGAGTCAATATAGGAGCATTGACTAATCTTCTCTTCAGTTCTTTGAAACATTCTTCACACTCTTTTGTCCAAACAAATTTAACCCCTTTACGTGTGTGCTTCGTTAATGGGTTAGCCAATCGGGCAAAATTTTGGACGAAACGTCGATAATAACCTGCCAAGCCAATAAAACTACGTACCTCAGTTATACTCGTAGGTGCTGGCCATTCTTGGATTGCCTTGGTCTTAGAAGGATCAACAGAGATTCCATCTTTAGAGACAATATGGCCAAGAAAAGAAATCTCCTGAAGCCAGAATTCACACTTGCTAAACTTTCCATATAATTCATGCCTCCTCAGAGTCTTCAAGATAATGCGCAAGTGATTTTCATGATCTTCGTAGGTTTTGGAGTATACCAAGATATCATCAATAAATACCACCACAAATTCATCGAGATACTCCTTGAAAACTCTATTCATCAGATCCATGAATACAGAGGGTGCATTAGTCAATCCAAACGGCATTACAGTAAACTCGTAATGCCCGTACCTGGTTCGAAATGCTGTCTTCGGAATGTCTTCCTTCTTTACACACAACTGATGGTATCCAGATCGAAGGTCAATCTTTGAAAAGTATTGAGCTCCATGCAGTTGGTCAAATAAATCATCAATACGAGGTAGGGGATACTTGTTCTTTATCGTTATAGCATTGATCTCCCTGTAGTCGATACATAACCTCATAGATCCATCTTTCTTTTTAACAAAAAGAACAGGGGCTCCCCATGGAGAAACACTAGGGCGAATAAATCCCTTATTACTCAATTCCTCTAGTTGTTTCTTTAGTTCGACTAGCTCTACAGGGGCCATTCTATAAGGGGTCTTCGATATAGGCCTTGATCCAGGAATCAAATCAATAGAAAACTCAACTTCTCGTTCTGGAGGATGTCCAGGTAAATCTTCTGGAAATACATCTACAAATTCTTTCACAACAGGTACATCCTCTATTTGAACATTCCTTTCCTCACCGATAGTTACTTCATTCTCTTCCTCCCCAATAATTGAATTAAGTTGAGCTACTGGGGGTGGGTCTAAATAAGAATTAGGTGGTGACGATTCTTCTCTAAAAATAAGGTGCTCCTTATCATTATCATCATGAATCGTAACCTCTTTCTTCTTACAATAAATCTTCACATCATAGTCCGAAAGCCAGTCCATACCGAGGATTATATCAAACTCAATCATAGGTATGACGATGAAATCAGCAGATAAAGAAAATTTATGTGCTCTAATGGGGACTGATTCACAAAACTTTGTTGCAACGATACTTCCCTTAGGAGTTTTAACTGACAACTCCCTTATTAAATCAAATTGGAAATATCTAATTTTCTTAGCAAACTGGGAAGATATGAAACAATGCGATGATCCAGAATCAAATAATGCATTTTCTAAACTTGAGGAAACCATTAAATTACCTGCCACCACGTCTTTCGGAGTTTCTACCTCAGCAGTAGTGATAGCATAAGCCTGGCCTTGATCCCTTGGCCTTTTCTGAGGTAAGTTCTCCTGACGCTTAGGACATGCATTTTCATAATGCCCCATCTCCCTGCAATTGTAGCACTGAACATTGGTAGCTTCCTTCTTCCCCTTGCAATCATGAGCTTGGTGGCCTTTTTCACCACACTTGTAACAGATTCCCATTCCCTTCAGGCAAGCACCGGGGTGTTTCTTCCCGCACTTACCACAAGATGGATATTCAACCTTTCCCTTCTTCCCCTTATTTCCATTCCCAGATTGATCAGCAGGTCTCTTCTTCTCTTGCTTTGCTTTAAAGTCATAAGACTTAGAGAATTCCTTTTCGGTCTTGATAGCACATGAGACAATGTCTTCGTACGATGAAAAGGATTGTGAGACTAATGCTCGACGGAGAAATGGTTTTAACCCATCAAAGAAACGATCAATCTTACTTCTTGGGTTGCGAATATAATCTCCATCATACCTCGCTAACCTTGTAAAGTTAGCCTCATACTTTGTGACATTTTCATCCTCCTTTTGTCTCAGACTCAGAAATTGCCTTTCCATATCTGCTCGATGGTCGCGAGGAAAGTATTTTTCTAAAAACAGATCTTTGAACTCCCTCCATTCCATGTTTGATACTTCATCATCTTCCTTCATGTTTTGAATCAATGACCACCATTGATCAGCATCTCCAGTGAGGCGGTAAACTGCCATGGTAACTTTTTCCCTTTCACTACTCCCCAAAGCCTGAAATATTTTCTCTAGGGAAAATATCCATTGCTCAGCTACTAAGGGATTTGTACTTCCATTGAACGTTGGTGGTTGTTGTCTTATGAATCGATCTAACATTGATCCTCCACGCTGCGGATCAGGGTGCTCCATACGGGTAAGGTTATTATTCATAACCTGAGTAAGTTGTCCCAGTACGGTGATTAGCTGATCAGCACCAGTTGCATCACCAGCCCCACTATAATTATCTTGAGCAGGAGGGCAATCCCTACATGGAGTGCGTGCATTGATACGGTTTCCATTTCTTCCACTAGGCGCCATTTCTAAACAATGGCATAAACTAGATCAGTTTATGAATCAAAATACATAATCCCATACTTATAAAACACTTAACATAAATTGAACTATCTATGGATATAATCCATAATCATAAATATGTTTTCTTTGAGGAAGTATATACTCATAAACCCTTCATAATGATTTGTAAAGAAAGTGAGAGTTATCCTAAGCATATCCCCCGGGAGTGTCGTAACCAAGAGTGCAGCAAGGCCCGTTGTCGTGCACCAGTTCCCGTTCGAGTCTAGCTCAAAGCGGTGTTTTCGGGTTTTACCCCTAGGTACATCTGTGCCAGAGCCGCCTCTACCTGCTCGTATCCAGACAGGGATGTATTGCTCGAAAACTCACAAAATCTCTACAATACCAAAATTCTAGGAAGTTCTTCTATACTAATCCTCAAAGTTCATCTTAGGTCTACGTGCTCTAATCAGAGTTTATCTAAATCTAGCTTCCAAGGTTTGTACTAAACTTCCTCTGATACCAACTGTAACGCCCCGAACCTAGTTTCCTAGAGTCGGTGCATTATTACATAACATTGGCATGATCACAAGAAAGATCAAATCTCGAAAGACCGATTGGTTTAGTAGCCTTGGAAACACTAGATATATTCATAAGTTTTACATTACATCATAAAATGAAAAACTACTACAACAACATAATGTCTCCATAATCCACACTACTATCCCCTCATAATATCCCTGCAGGTCATTCATAATTTACTTCTTCACATCCTGGGGAAAAATAAAACATAGAAAAGGGGTGAGCTCAAATGCCCAGTAAGGATAACAATATAGCGGAAACTTTCATAAATAAGAATAAACATTTAAGGCAATGCATTACTAAAAACAAAAGCCTTTTAAAATTGAACTTCAACATGGTATGGAAAAAGTAAAATAAAATAATGCCATTTACTTATTCACATGGATATTCTACTAATCGAATAATCACATGCAAAAATCAATAACCACTTTCATAATGTTGGAATGCATAATGCCAGACTATCATAACCACATAGCCAAGGCCTCGTGCCAAGACTACAAATAAGATTTTGTCAAGGCCTTGTGCCAAGACACTAGTTTGTCTCATGAGACCTACCGATGCATCGAGGAGCTATAGCGGGCTCCACCCGTCACTTATTAAGTCCAATGCATTCTCATATGAAAAGGTTTAAACATAACATAAACATTCGTATTAAAACTAGCATACGAAATGTCAATACTTTCACAATAAACTATGAATGGTATAAAAATAGCACATCCACAGTCAAACATATCACAAAACCTTCAATACAATATAGAAGTTTTGTATCATAATAAATCAACTTCAAATAATCTTAAAATCCATCAAAGGATGTTGACATAGATGAAATCAAAATTCTTTTTAAAGAAATATCTCCTTTTATTTTGAAATCATTTAAGATCCATATAAAATAAAACATTTTCTTTGAAAATATTCTTATAATCTTGTAAGGAAAGCTTTGAAGATTTTATAACGGCGTAAAATAACCGCACCCGCCGTATAAGTTAAAAAAACATTCTTACCTCAATTCTGTCGAAAAGGTTAAAAAGGACCTTGTTTTGAAAACGACGGAAAGATTCCTTTATAAACCTCTTATAAAAAGTCAAAAAAAGGTATAAATGACTTTAACCCATATTCTTGTAAATAGTAAAAATGTTTTGAAATACATTTTTAAGAAACATGGATGTGGATGATAAAGAGATCCCAGTAGATTATTACATATAAACAACCTCGGATAATGAAGAGATTGTGAAATAACCCTTACCTTGTAATTTTCCTTGGTTGGGGTAGGTTAACCTCCTGTATAATGGTGAAATAGTTGTTATTAAATTATACAAGAATCATATATATTAATATGATATCATATATGATCTTTTAACATTGATTTGTTAATAATATCTTAGAATTATCGTCGTTTCGGGAGTTAACTTACTCATTTTCTTTTATATGTTTTGTTACATAAGCCATGGTTGTTGTATCTTATTCATATCCAGAATGATATACAGTCCTTAAACATCATTTTTAAATCATCAAATGATAATTATACTTGAATGGATACGATGGAGAATGAATCTCATCGCGTTCGTGGAGACGGTAGTCCGTACGTACGCACGAGCGACAATATCATTCTTTTGATATTAAAATAATATATAAATGGATGGTATATCATATATACAGAATCATTAACATGTTATATTTATTATTTACATGAGTTACACATCATTATTATACCCATCCAAATAATATTATATTGAATAACAATTACACCACGACGTGGAGACGGTAAGCCGTACGTACGCACGTATGGTGACATGTTATTCAAAGGGTGGATAGAATACTGAATATGATTGTACCATATTTATAATAACATCACAGTATATGTGAGATACTGGAGTTATTATTTCAGAATGGTAAGAACAAAGGAAGAAGAAGTGGAAGAAGAAATGAACTTAGAAAAGGGTGGTGAAATCATTACCTCTTCTTCGGGTTCTTCCTTTTGATTTGATCAAAAGGGCTCCTTAGGTTGGCTTTCTGATCAAACTAAGGCCCCTAGGTTGTAGTGATGGATGTTGGGAGAGTATTTGGGTAGAGTTTGGCCGAACCAAAAGGCTTTGAAGGTGTGAAGAAATGAGAAGGAGGAGTGCCCTTTTATAAGAGGGGTGAGGGGCACCTTTGGAAAAGTTAGAAATATTAATTTATAATAAATTCATATTCGGTTTACAAAGGCTCCAAAGTTGACTATTCAAAGGATGAGGTGTGGATAGGTCGAAAACAACTCATCCAATAGAATTTAGACAGGTTTGGGTACTTATATTAACCTTATCTTTAAGTATTAACTCTAAGTTAATTAGTTTCACTTTTACAATGTCTCTTTGTATTTTTATATAATATGATTAATAAACTTACTATATACATCCAAGAGACCCCCAAGTGGTCCATTAATGAGGAACCTATCATAATATAAGTCTCTTGGCCGAACCTTAGATTTTTAGGAATTTAATATCAATTAATAATATAATATTTGTTTTAAGAACTCTTTTATGTCAATTTTGACACTATTCAATAGTTGATTTTTGTGAAACTCCTAACAGATTTATTACTTCGAACAAAGTCAATTAAATCAATCCTAATATATCATATTATCATAGAAAATTAGTTTAATTCATTAAAAGTTTCATATTATAATTATTTGGGTATTTATAAGATCAATTATTTTTATTTTTCACTATTTTAGTAATTACTGCATCATCATTGTGTCATAAATAAAATAAATTATATAATGTCTAAAAATTATAAATAAAATATCATTATGTAGGAAATCTTTTTAGCTTTCTAATGAATATTTATAATCGAAAATCCAACATGTATAACCCTATGTAAAAATTGTTCTTCTAAACGATGTAAGCTTATGCTATTTTTATTTTTATTTTAACTTTATTAATATAAAGTGTCCCTACCACATACAAGTGGCTCCAAGGGGTCCCCAAATTGACCAAAGGATGCCCATGGTCGGTTATGTGTCCACCAATAAGGTTAGGACACGTTTTAGGGTAATTTTTTATTATTATAATATTATTTTTTTAACCCTTATTTACCGGATTTACCCTTTAACCATGGTAAATAAAATATTTACCACAGTAACTATTCAAAATGTCTAAAAATAAAAGTTACCTATTTACACAATTTGAACATCCTGATTCCAAATATGGAATCCATTTTCCTAAATTCAAAACACAGAAGTGGCAGAAATTAATTTAAAATTAATTCCCGCTGTCAAAACAAAAAGCGTGTTTTTAAGAGATAATAACTATCAAAAGATTGACACTTGTTTATGTTCGGTTTAATTGTAAAATTATGTCCAATGATAAACATTAAATTGAATGGTAAAAATATATTCTAAATATACTTTAAAACCACTCAAATTCATAATTTATCACTATTAATTATTTTGATTAAAAAAGTTGTTTTTAATTAAAATTTAGAAATTTTCACTATTCATCAAAATATGAAAGTTATCCGAAATGTACCAAAATTTCACCCTAGGCTAATTTTGATATTCCGAATCCAAAAATGAAGTCCATTTTGAAATATAGAATATATATGATTTCAAAAAGTAGGTATTACTATTCACAACGGCTAGTTTAATTAGTTGTGGTGTGTGTTAGAACTCGAGGTTGCGTACAACACACGCTATCGCATTATTCGAAGGGAAACGTACCGTAGAAGCTTGGGGTGTTACAGAACATGTTTCTTTTTCTACCATATTTATTCATTTTACCCTCTTTTATCTTCATACACTATCATACTAACTAGAATTTTCATTAAACACTATTGGTGGTGACCAACTAGGTTTTACTCATGCCCTGCTAAGGTCGCTATTGCATAGGGGTACCAGAGTAGGTCTCAGATGTTTATTAAAGGATTAGTTTTGGGATGAGTCCCATGTTTTTCTAGGCATGATTGGGTATGATGGATTGTATGGTTTCTGTAGTTGGAACGAGTTTTATATCGGTGTTTTAGTGGGGCCTGATATTTTTATTTTCCATCGCTTATTTTATATATGGGGCCATCCCAGTGAGAGAAAAATTTACTCTGTATGACATGGTTGCATAAGCCTTACTGAATATAATTTTATTACATCATGCTCTTGTTTCATTATATTTATTATTTCCTTTTAATTTGATTTGTATGATACTTTGATATTTACATATGTTTTTTCACTCTAATATGTAGTTATAGTATCCTTATAGTACCATCTTAGATCATTGATACTAGTCAGTAGCCTTTGATGCATGAGGAGTTATTCTTGAGGTCATGTAGAGGTCCAAATCAGGGCACCAGTTTTAGTAGAACTCGGTTTGGGATGTTGCATAGGTTGTAGAGGTTTTATGGTATTTCCATGTGGGGAAAGTCAAGGTTTCATAGTGAGTCGGTGAGGTTGCTATCAGCTATTTCTAGGTGGATGGTGGTGAGATGGTGGGTGTTTTCTTATGATATCACATGAACTATCTTTTTCTTTTTTCTTTTTCCTTTGTTGTTGGAATTGTACCATGCATATGGTTTAGCTATTTTTGAGTTACATCGGTTATGATATTTTCTTTTTTCAATGACATATATTTCTTGTTTTACTATTTTATTATTTTCTCCCATCATGCAGGTTTATATATATATTATCTTTTCTACTTCATGTTGGGAAAATCATTCCCTCTAGTTTTTGTTGATGCTTAGGTGTTATTCGCTAGAATGTGGGGATCAGGAACGCCCTTCGGGTATATGATGATTTGGGTCATGTAATGGTTCGTGAGGGTATCTAGTTCAGGTTCATCATAGTTTGGTGGAAAAGGAGGTTATTATATGTTTTGGGAATTTATTAGAATTAATATAGGATTTTTGGGATTTGAGAGGTAGGTTGTAGGGAGTTTTTGGCCCGCTCTTTCCATGATGAGATTCATGTTACCATGGGATTTCAGGATGTGTGTCTTTTATTTTTAGTTCTTGATATTAATATCAATTTCTTTTCTTATGTTATTTTGGTTTGAACTAAGATTATTCTATTTCCTAATCATTTCTAGTATTTAAATGTACAACGGTATGCCTCTGAGAAGAATTAATCAGTTTCCTCGTGAGTTTTAAATTGACGCTCCTAAAGGGAATACGCCTCTAGATCAGAATAATATCTAGGATATTTTTCCGGAAGTTTGTGTTATAGACCCAAATGTACCAATATTCAAGAATGTAGTTTTTGAGGTAAATCCATGGGTTGCAGGAGAAATGATCGATCATAAGATTTCTTACACAATAAACCACCATCCTTTTAGAGTATGAATGAACCTCAAGAGGTATAGGATTTCATGGAATAGATTTATCTGATCTTACAATTCATGGACACACCTGATAATATCAAGGTAAAGTGCATGTGTTCAAACTTGAGGGTCCATGTAAGAGATGGTGGGATTCAATGGTATAGGTGGATAGACACATGGTCTTGGATTGGAAAAGTTACATGACCCAATTCGTTAAATATTTTTTCCCAGATTCACTGATTATGGTGAAGCCTATAGAGTTCCTCTCCTTGTATTAGGGAGATCATTCGGTGTCAGGGTACACCAATTAATTCACGTGACTTATTAATTTTTATCCAAAGGTAGTAAAGATTGATCAGCTTAAATCTTAGAAGTACATATATGGTTTGTGATCAAATATAAGATCGCATCTATTTATGATAAATCTTTATACCTATGTGGGGATAGTAGTCAGGGAAATGATTGAAGAGATGGTTATGGTTGGAGTGGTTTGTTATTATTCCCCTTCTCTTCCACCCAGTGGAAGCTTCAGTGGTGAAAAGGAGAGGAAGAGGAAGTGGCATGATCAAGGTATTATTTTAGGATCTGGTACTTAGTATCATGCCTTCTACACACATTAACTTATATCCATTAGTGCACCCCTGACATGCTATCAATGTGGAATGGTTTGATACACTTTATGTTCTTAATCTGAAACTATGAATATGTGTAATGGTTATGGGTGTTATAGCTAACTACAACATTTTGTTGAGGCTATGTTATACCTCATTGTGGTCAAGGGTCATTATCTCCAAAGTCTATTGTAGTTCCACCATATGCTACAAAGTTTATAGGGATCCATCTATAGGTCTTAATAATGAGTCACCTTCATGAAATGGGTGAGTTTCTAGTGGATCTAGATGTGGTTCCATTAACCATGAGAGGTACCATCATTATTTCAACTTTAGTAATGATTTATTTATTCAATACAGGTAAATCCCACTCATTTATATCTTCTTATTTTTTTGATATGCTTAAAATTACAATGGAACATGTGTCCTTTGTTATG
The DNA here is from genome assembly GCA_963277665.1 of Viscum album. Taxonomy (NCBI): domain Eukaryota; kingdom Viridiplantae; phylum Streptophyta; class Magnoliopsida; order Santalales; family Viscaceae; genus Viscum; species Viscum album. The sequence continues at coordinate 2,021,744,123 of OY728137.1, read as the reverse complement.
GGGTTAGTGATATATCTTGGAAAGAGTAAAGAGTAGGGGTTTCGGTGTCCTTTTTCGTTACTAATAGCTGATAAATATTTATTATTAGATTTCATCATTCTCAATATAGATAAGTTTTATGCCATCATCAGGATGTATTATCATGTCAATCATCATGTTGAGGTTGATTTTTATCATTGGTGTGTCTCATTTCTTGTGGATGATGGTATCTCTTGGGTATTTCAAGGAGAGTGGGATCTGATTCATGGTCAGGCATGACCATCCCACCCATAGCATAGGATTTTGTTATCTACCATGGAAGTTTAACCTAATGATGTTTCCTCTATTGTTTATCTTCCCACTTTTTTTTGAGACTTTACTAATGTTTTTTAGATGATTTTTATAGTCATTCATTATAGTGGGAGTTCAAGTTTATAATTGATCTGGTGCTAGACAGGCAATTGATCTCAATACCCTCTTATCGTATGGTTCTAGTAGAGATGAAGGAGCTCAAGATTTAGTTATATGATCTTATGGTGAAGGGTTTAATTCTCTCTAGTGTTTCAACTTGGGAAACCCCTATGCTCTTTACCAAGAAGGTAGATTTTTCACTCTGATTTTGTGTGGACTATAGGAAGTTAAATCAGGTAATGGTTAAAAATAAGTATCCTTTTCCCCATATGGATTGTTTTTTGACCAGTTAAAGTGGGGAAAGCAGTTTTTTTAGATTGATCGTTGTTTGTTTAATGATCAGCTTAGAGTTCGAAAGGCTGATATACCAAAGATTACTTTCAAGAGAAGGTATCGAAATTACGAATATCTTGTGATTCTGGTCTAACTAATTATCCTACAATTTTTATGTCCTTGATGAATCGGATATTCCATTAGTATCTTGAAACTTTTTTGGTAGTGTTTGTGGATAGAATTTGGGATTCTTCGAGATCTGAGCATGGTCAAGAGTGTCATTTGAGTTTAGATCTAGAAATCTTAAAAATCCATTATTTTTATAGAAAACCTTATAAATTCAATTTATGTACCTGTGAAGTTATGTTCTTAAAGAACATGATTTTTTATCATGGTTTATTTGTTGATTATGAGAAGGTGAAGGTTGTTTTTTCATTGGAAGAGTCATAGAACATCTTTGAGATTCAAATCCTTTTTGATCTTACTGGGTACTACCAACATTTTTTCAAGGATTTATCAGATTTGGACTCATCCTTGAATACTCTTACCAAGAAATTGGTGAAATTCATATGGGATGAAACGTGGCAGTCTTTTTTCCAAGAGTCGATGAAAAATTTTACATTAGTTCTTATTCTGATCTTACCTGATCCTGGTAAGAGGTATCTTCTTTTTTGTGATTCTTATGGTGTTGGTTGGGTGTATAGGCCTTTTTTCATTTTTATACTTTGAAATAATTATATATATATATATTCAGAGCTAGACATTGGGACATCATTTGATTTGGACACCTAGTGTGCCCATAATTAATATTATAAAAATATTAAAAATCTTTAATATTGACTGCATGAAGATTCCTAAAGAAAATGGGATAAATCATAAATGGTTTCTTAAATCAAAAATCAAAGACCGCAGTTGAGTTCGGAATGAAGTGTATACCCTAGGAGCGACATAAAATGATTCATTGTGGGATGTTCGAACCCCTCGCTTGTTGGTGGTACGATCAGTGAAATAATTAATTATTAATTTTTTTAATTAAATTTATTTGACCTAGATTAAAATTCTATAAATGTATTGGTATGAATAATTTTTCTGTGTTCGCCTCATAATCCTGAAATATCTAGAGATATCTCTCTTCCCCATTCATTTGGTGGATTATGTTGAATGAGAACGAAACTCAATATCAGAAGAGATCATGACGTAGCGAACATGGCGACATCTCTCGAAGAATTGTCGGATACATTTTTCATTGAAGATCAATCCAAAATCAAGGATGGACTCATCAATTGATGTTGTATTCCCTTTTGATTAAATTTTTTGAGTGGATCTATCCTTCTATATATCCACACCAATTTTGGAATTTGTATATGCCCAGATACCTAATTTCAATTTTTTATTCATTTTTTTCTAATCCTGACATCAAAATTATTTATCATTTCCCAATAAATCTTGGAAAATGATGTTAAGACTTTGGTTTTTGGTGATTTTCTTCCTCGTTGCTTTACACTTATCACTGATTGGACCCATTGGTCCCAGTTCGACATCATTGGGCGATACGGAGCAAGATCGGACCCCCAAATTTGAAACTAATTGATGAATGAGGCATAGATATGTGAACCAAGAATGGATATGGAGTTTTTTCAGTCTAGGGGGATTGTATCAGAAAATTAAGGTCTAATCATCAAAGTTGGAGGCTTCAGGGTGTATGTGCTGGAAATCAACCCGAATTCGAGTCTTCAGACATCATATGGTCAAAATATATTGGTCATCGAGTATATCGACAAATCCTGAGAAAAATAAATGTTATATATAAATAATATGGAAATATTCAAAGCTTTAAGATAAAATTTGAATATTTTTTAAAAATATAAACTACACACCGGGTTCCAAGATAAACACACGGTGTCTAGTCCTCTAAATAGTAGGAGCTAGTTTTTGGAGAATGTTAAGGATGAAATAGTGTGTATCCCACCAACACATCATGTCCCCCCTTCCCAGTTGGAAAACCTGTCTGATGGATCACTTGGATGGAAACCCATGTGGGAGTACATGGGGTTCGGTACACGGTTGTGTACTCCGGTACACGGAAACGATGAGAAAAGCATGGCCCCTGGTCCTAGTTATCTAGGACAAACAGTGTAGTCCACCTAAATGACATGTACTGATAAATGGATAGGGATCCATGTTCCGGCCAGGGACATAGCCAGGCTGGAAAGTGAGTTCACATGTCGTGTGGGTCTCCTCACAAGTTGTTTACCCCATGGCTCCATTTTAGGAGACTTAAAACATTCGTATCTCCTCCATTTGAACATGGATTTTGGATTATGAGTAGCCTGTCCTGAGTGTTTTTTCTCATATAATGTGATGGTTCCCTTATTTTTGGATTTATAGATACTATTTGAAATATTCCAAGAATGGTTCTTACTTAGGCTATACTTGATGACTTAGAGTGGTACCCTCCAGCTGGGTTGGGCACGGGTCCTCAACCTTCTGAGTAGAACCCTATTATAGTATTAGGGTTTGGTTTATTGATGGAATAGAGTGGAACCCTTCATTTGGCCTGGACATGGGTCCTCAATCTTCATTGTGGTACCCTCATATGATATCAAGGCATGGATTATCAATGACATAGAGTGGAACCCTCCAATCGGGTTGGGAATGGTTCACCAAAATTCAGAGTGGCACCCACCTACAGTATTAGGGCATGGTTACTCAATGACTTAGAGTGGAAACCAATAGCAGAGGTTGGCAGGGGTCTTAAAGCTTTTAAGTGGAACCCTCCTGCATTATCAGGGCATAATTCGTCGATGACCTAGAGTATAACCCTCAAACTAAGTTGGGCATGGTTCATCAAACACCATAGTGGAACCCTCCTATTGTACCAAGGCATGGTTCCTATACCTATATATTTTGTCCTCTAACCTATGAATCACTATGAAGAGGCTTGGCTTGACTTCAATGGATACTTTAGGGAAAACATGTGAGATTTTGGGCATCATTGATGGAATTTTGGAAGTATTTTCTACTCTTATTCTTATCCTGAGATATGATAGAGAGATCCCCTTACTCTCTCATCTTGGTTTATTTTGACTAGGAATATATATATTCTTCTTTAGTATCCAAAAATTGGATTTGGTTACTCTCCTTGTAGGAGAGGTGTAGACGTGTTGTGTATTCCATGGTATTTCTATTTTATAATTTTCATGGATGGATGATTATGCTCCCCTTCTATAGGTGGTGAATACTTGATGGGTAGTTTATCTACTCGCCATGTATATCCCCTTGTGTTTTGAAAAGCTTACTTTTACTCTTTGTTGGGTTGATCTATATTCTTTCCCTATACATTCTATTGTGTGTTGTCTTTCTCATACTATTGTATCTCTTACTACTCCTCCTTCAGTTTTTGGGGTGTCCTACTAGGTATGTATAGAATCACCCATGCATGGGTTTTTCCCACATGTGTCATATCTTATGCAACAATAGATAGGTCGGCCATGACTAAAAAGGATCTTAGGGATATTGGGTTCTTAGACAGTGTATGGTGGTTGTAGCTTGTGATTTAGGATACTGGAACTCTTTCTGCTATTTAATTTTCCTATTTTTTTAGGTGGGGAATATTTTTGGTTGGTCATGTATTTTACCATTTTACTTTCTAGTTTACACTATCATACTTTTGTATTGTCTAAAGGTTTATACATTCTTGTTTTACTTTATAACATTATTTCATATTTTACTCTTTCCTTGTGCACTTTTTCATCAAGATAGATATGTGTGTGTGTACAAATATTTATGAAAATTACTCCCCAAGTTATTTGTGCCTTAATCACTAGCCCCCACCCCATAGCCTATGGTTGCGGGCTTAGGGTAGTTGTATCTCAATCCCAAACTTAGTTTGGTTCATGATAGATTAGAATCAGTGAAATTTCATTCTGTGGGATGTTGTTTTGATGTATCCCCTTAAGAGGTTTTGGTTGGTTTTAGGGGAACAATGTCAAAATATCTAGAGTATGGCTCTCGGGATAAGGAATCCAGTGATAGCTCAACGGATAACGTATCTATTCAATAGGACCCTGACTACTAACTTGTTGACTACGCATGTCGAGACATTTATTGTAGAGATTAATGGCACATGAATCATATAGGATTGAGTATTTAACTATCCTTAATCTGTCAACTCCCCATTGTTGTTATATATGTGTGTGTGTGTGTATTTTTATGTGTGTTCAACGGATCATGATACTCCTTGATAACATTTAGGATGCTACTATGATGATAGAAAATAAGGATACCAGCTTCAGTTCACGATGACGACACGATGAGCAAAGTGGCCTTAGTTCAAGGTCCATTTGATAACCCAAATCCTCTATATGGATAGTTAGTGGCACCCCCACCTATCTATAATCATATAATCCCATCATAGTTGTTTGAGGATGTGTATAGGCTAAGCGGACTTTGAAATTTGCAGTGTTAGAGACCACTGATGTTCCATAGAGATCTAGATACTTAGGCAGCAGAACATTGGCTAGAGTCAGCGGTCTAAATCTTCAATCTTGTTCGAACCCTAACAGAACAGATGTTTTTTCTAGATGTTAGCCTTTTCCCTGGAGTAGGAGGGTGTTGGTGGATACGTGTAATCCATATTGATGATGACTCAACACTCTCATGGCAAAACTTCCATCATCCATTTCATGAGGAGTATCACCCCTACTGTTTTCACTAAATCTAGATCCAATAACTTCTAGAACTGTAGCAGGTAGGTATTATGGTCTATGAGTATGTAGTGAGGTTCACAAGACTTATTAATTATACTCTTGACATGATATGGTATGGATACTTATAAGAATGGAAGTTTGAATAGAGAATATATAGAGAGATATGAGCCAGCGTTGTACCTTTATACCTCCCCACCTATGCCTGGGTGTTCGATCAAGCACTGGTGATATAGAGATTTATATTGGATGGATGTTAGACAGATGGATTTTGTAGTGGTTCCACAAATATGAGTCATCTGTAGCAGCTAGTAGTCACCTGGTGCTAGGATCTCAGCACATTAGATCCACCCGTGATCAGGTATAGGAACATGGTCAGAGGAAACACAGAGTTCCAGGATAGCATGGTGAGGGTCAGTGATTTACTTTTGTTGGGAGAGGTTGCATGGAATAAGACTACTCAAATATATGTATAGATAATCCCATATAGATAGTTGATGGACTTCTTTAGAAGAGGCAGCGTTGTGATCATTGATCACCTAGGCATTGAAAGGTTGGTCCTTATGGATTTGGAGATAGAAAATGATCCAGAAAAGTTATGGGTTTTGGAATTCATTATGAGATCCTCCCATCACCACCACTAGTCAACCCACACCAGTCTTAAGGAGCTGGTGACTAGGGCTGCAGGCAGCTATAGGCTTTGGATGTCTATGATCCTGCAGCACATGAGATGATAAGAGGTACGATGTGTGTGTTTTCTACTATTTATTTAGTGTTAATAGACATAGGTTCTAGTCATTCCTTTATCACTATAATGCTAGTGCGAGAGCTATATATCCCATATGAGGTGATATACCATTAGCTTCATCTTGAGGTTCCTATATGGAATGCTTATTCTATATCTTTCATCTTCTAGTAGTGCGAGCTATCACTTGGTGGAGAGAGGTTCACATGGTACCTTTTGGTCAACATGATAAACCCTATTATGTAATCTTTGGAATTGATTGGATGTCTATGGTTTGATCCTAGATTGATTGTCACCATAGACAATTTTTGTTCCTACGCATTAATGGGGTGAGATTCTCCTTTTCCACTGAGTGAGATATCATGGTAGGGAAAGTGGGTTTATTGAGAAGGAGGCTATATCCCATCACCCATAATTTAGTTAGTATAAAATTTCGAGAAGCAGGTTCAACAAGCATATAGATTCCTTTAGTTCTGAAGTATTATATGGACGTCTTCCCTGACGAAGTTCTTGAACTACCTCTAAGGTGGGAGATGGAGTTTTTCAATGAATTACATCCCAGCATGGATCTGATATATTTTGTAGCATGTCTAATGGAACCTACTAGGCTCTGAGAGCTATGATTGTAGTCAGAGGACCTTTGTGAGAAAGGTTTCCTCAAACCCAGTGTGTCCCCCTGGGCATCTCTAGTCCTATTCATGAAAAAAGTGGGATGAGGTATTATGGATTTGTGTGGATTATTGTCGCTTGAACTAGGCCACAATAAAGCAAAATTACCCCTTTTCAAGGATTAAAGACCACTTTGACCAGTATTGAGGTGAAATATGGTTCTCAAAGATCAATCTCAGGTCTGACTACCACCAGTTGAGGGTTGAGAGGTATATGTTCCAACGATATAATTCAGATGTCACTACGGACACTATGAGTTCCTAGTGATGCACTTTGGTTTGATGAATTCCCCCACTATGTTTATGACTACAATAAACTAGAATTACATCCATGCTTGGACCATTTTGTTTTTTCTTCTTCAAAGACATACTCAAATACTCTATATCAGAGGAGGAGCATGCAGAGAACATGAGGATGGTCCTAGACTTGCTTCGAGAGCACCATCTGTATAGAAATATCTCAAAGTGCCAGTTCTGGATTCATGAGGTTCACTTTCAGAGGACTATCATTTATAATCATGGTTTATCCCTGGATCAAGAAAACATAGAAGTAGTTATATCTTGGGATCCACCTAAGTAAATGTCTGAGGTGTGGAGATTTCTTATCTCGTTGGGGTACTACAAGAGGATTTCGGAATACTTCTCCAAGATTATAGCACCTTTGACCACCCTGATGTGGAAAGGGTAGCCATTTACCTATTCTGAGTAGTGAGGGCCTTTGGGGAGTTGATTTAGAGGATGAATAATGCTCCAATGCTAATAATAACAGAGGAAGATGTTTTGTTCATAGTGTATTCTGATTCCTCAGAAGAAGGTCTTGGTTGCATGTTGATGCAGCGGCAAGAAGTTATTGCATATAGGTTGAGGCAGTTGAGACCCCACAAGAAGAACTACACAACTCATGACCTAGAGATGAGAGAGGTATTTTTCACCCTAAGTATGTGGAGAAACTACCTTTTAGGAGAGCACATTGTGGTTTACTCAGATCAAAAGAGTCTTAAGAACATCTTCGCTCAGAGATACATGAACCTGAAATATCAGCACCGGTTAGAATTCATGTAGGACTATGACTTCAAGATAGTATACTGCATGAAATAGAAGTATTGTAGTAGATTCCCTTAGTAGGAAGTATCAGGCTCACTTAGTGTAGGAAGCTTCAGAGTAGTATGCATCCCTATACCTGACCCTAGTGGAGAAGGAGGGTACAAATTTTCATCATTCTATAGTGTTAACTCTTTCTCTTATCAATTTTTTGAGATATTCCCATCTTGGGACATCAACTATGATGTTTTACATGATCATATATCCACAAGAGACTCACAAGATGGATATTATAAAGGAGGGAATCACATCATCATGTTCTAGGGTTGAACAGTGGTTCCAATCATGATGTGGGAGGAGGTGATGTGGGAGTTCCAAAATTCTCCACTAACTATACGTCCCGGTGTGGTGAATATGTACATAGACATTTAGTGGCAGTTTTTGTTGTCCAGTATGAGATGAAGTGTAGCTAATTTTTTCTTTCAGTGCCTCACATGTCAGCAGGTAAAGGTTGAGCTCAATGTTTCTGCAAGTTTATTGCAGCCCCTTGAGATACCATAATTTAATTTGGATGGAATATCCATGTAATTTTTCAAACAGATTCTATGCAGAGTAAAGGGCCACACAATCTATGTGATATTTTACTGACTCGCGAATTTGGAACACTTACTTAATCTCAAGGAGTAGAGTTTAGTGGAGATTTTGGGGTAGCTATATGTTTGGGAGATCGTTTAACTTCATGGGGTTCCCGAAATGAGTGCCTTCAATTGTGACACAGGGCTTACATCATGACTGTGGAGAGTCATGTAGGATGAATTCTGGACCTAGATGAGGAAGAGTACATCCTTTTACTCCCAGACCGATGAGTAGACCATGCGCACTATCCAGGTGTTAGGTAATATGTTGAGGTATTGTGTATTAGATTTAGACCAGAGCTAGGAGGGTCACCTTTCCTTTGTGGGGATTTCATACAACATCAATTACCACTCTATAATCATATTTCGTCTTTTTGAGGCCCAGCACATGAGACCCTATAGGTCACCCTAGTTCTAGATAGAGATCGGTAAGACATCTCTTGTGGGCCCAGATATGGTCGAGGCAACAATAGATAAAGTCCAGGTTATCTGTGAGAGGATGAGGATGGACCAAAACAAACAAAAATCTTACACAGATCACCATTATAGTCCCTTGTAGTTTGACCAAAGAGATCATTTTTTCCTAATATTATCCCCGTGAAATAGATTGTGGAGGTTAAATTAGGGAGGCAAGTTATCCCCAAGGTTTATCAGGCCATTTGAGTTCATGTAGAGACTTTTAAATCTTTCCTATTGCCTCTCCCAACTCCCATAACTAAATATGGTGCACGACATCTTTCATGTGTCACTGCTGAGACGGTACATGCATGACCCCACACATGTCATCAACTAGGGTGAGATGGACATCGATGATAGAGCCACCTTTGTAGAGAACTTGGTGGTTATTATGGATTAGAAGTAGAAAACTATATGAGTATGGACCATCCTCTTGGTCTTTATGTTGTGGTAGCACAGAAATGTGAAGGAGAGTTCCTAGGATTGGGAGATCTAGATGTGGGTTCAGTATCCCAAGTTATTTTCTTAGTTTTTATTTTTCGATACAAAAATATTTAAGGAGGGAATTATTTAAAGACCTATTTTCTACCTTTTGAGACTTTGAAATAATTCTATATATGTTTTTAGAGATAGTAACTATGACGACATGCAATTTTGAGGCTCGGTGTGCCTAGAATTAATGTTATAAAAATATTAAATATATTTCATATTAAATTCACATATCTTTATAAATAAAATGGGAAAACTCTTAAAAGTTTGGTTAGATCCAAAATCTAAGTCCATTTCTGAGTCCTGAATGTATTTTTTACCCTAGGTGTGACATAAAATGAGGTAGCACGGGACGTTGGGACCCCTCGCTCGTTGCCGGTACAATCAGTGAAATAATTAATTATTAAATTAATTAATTAAATCACATTGATCTATATTAAAAGTATATAAATTTACTACCATGGATACATTTCCAGGGTTAGCCTCATAATCTTGAAATCACTGGTGAGATCTCTCTTCCCTCTTTTGTTGGCAGATCACATTGAATGATGATGAAACTCTAGATCATTGAAGATCAGGATGCAGCGACATCTCTCAAATCATTAGTGGATTCATTCTTCTTTAGTGATAGATCTAAAATAGATGTAGGAATCATAAATTGGTGTTTTTATCTCTTTTTATTAAATGGTTTTAGTGGATCGATCCCTTCTATCGATCCATTCCAGTTGTGGAATTTGCATGTCAATGTGTACCATATTTCAATTGTTTATTCATTTTTTCTAACCCCAAAATCACAATTTTTTATCTCTATCCAAGAACACATAGAAAATGGTTTTTAAATTGTGTTTTTTGGTGATTTTATTCTATTTTTCATTTCATTATTCATCGATTGGACCCCTTATTCCCGGTTTGACATTATCGAGTGGTATCGAGCCTGATCAGACCCTCGGATCTATGATAGATTGACAGACGAGACATAGATCGGTGAAACAAGAATAAATATAGAGTGTTTGTGGGATATGAAGGATTTTTTCAGAAAAATAGCTAAAAAATCGAAGGTATATGATTCAAGGTGTTCATGGTATGTGAGGCATGTATGGGTTCTCTGGAAATCAACATAGATTCAATTTTTTGGCCACTGAACGGCCGAAATCTGATAGTCATTATGTAGATCAACAAAACTCAAGAAAACCCAAAGCTAGATCTAAATCAGATGGGTAGATTCAAATCAGGATGATTTCACCTAAATATTCTATGAAAATATCAATTACATGTTGTGTTCCAAGAAGAACACATGGCATGTTTCCCCCTCAATAGTGGCGGATAGGGTTCGGATAGAGTTAAAGATAACACGATGTGTAGCTCACCTACATGTCGTGTACCCCCTTCGTGGTTGGAAAACCTGTGTGATTGATCACATGGAAGGGAACCCATGTGGGAGTGGTTGTGTACTCTGATACATGGAAACAAAGATAATAACACATCCCCTGGTCCCGATTATATAAGACATTCCATGTAGTCCACCTACATGGAATGTACTGATACACACAAAGTGAGCAGTGTACCATACATGGACATGACCAGGCTGTAAATTGGGGCCACACACCATGTGGGTCCCCTCACACATTTTTTACCACTTGTTTCCTTTTTAAGAATCTTTGAACGTCTATATCTTCATCATTTTAACTCGGATTTTGTCCCATGATTAGACTATCCTGAGTGTTTTCTACGTATAATGTGATAGTGACCTAGTTTTTGTCTTTATAGATACTATATGAAATTTTTCGGGCATGGTGATTAATTAGCCGATGCTTGATGACTTGTATTTTCACCCTCTAGTTGGGATGGGCATGGGTTCTCAACCTTCCAAGTGGAACCCTCTTGTATTATTAGGTCATGGGTCCTGGATGACATAGAGTGGAACCCTCCCGTTGGGATGGTAAAGTTTAATCAAACTTATGAGTTTCACCTTCCTATAATATCAAGTAATGGGGCATCGATGAATTAGAGTGGAACCCTCCTGCTGGGCTGGCCATGGGTCCTCAACCACCTTAGTGGCATGCTCATACAGTATCATGGCATGGGTCCTTGATGATCTAGAGTGGCACCCTACAGCTGGGCTATGTATGCGTCCTCAACAACCATAGTGGTACCCTCCTGTTGTTAAAGGGAATGGATCCTCTACCTATATATTATGGTCCCTCAACTTTTCAAAATAATGATGATTCTTGGATTGACTTCTATAGATAATTAGGGAAAACATATGATATGATGGGAATCTTTGATGGATTTTTGGAAGGGTTGAAAACACTTATTATTGGTATGATCTATGTTATGGAGATCCCCTTACTCTCTCATATGGGATTATTTTGACTGAGCATATATATATTCTTCTTTTGTATCCTCACCATGGGTTTGGTTACTCTTCTTCTAGGAGAGGTGAAGATACATGTGGTATGCCACGTGTTTTCCATGTATATATTCTCATGGTTGGATGATTTTACTCTCCTATTATAGTTTTAGAAGACTAAATTGGTAGTTAATATAATCATAGTGTTTATCCCCTTGTGTTTGGATGAGCTTACTATCACTCTTTGTTGGGTCGAGCTATACTCTTTCATTTTACCTTGTGTTATCTACTATCTTTCTCTTCAAATTTTATCTCTTACTACTCCCCCTTAAGTGTTTGGGATGTCCTACTGGGTATTTATATACTTACCCCTACATGGTACTTTCATCACACTTATTATGTCTTATATAGATAACAGATAGGTCGACCCAAACAATATAAGAGCTTAGGGATACTGGGTGTTTGGACCATGTATGGTCATCAGAGCTTAGGATTCCATATTTTGGCTCTTTGTAAGCTATTTTCTCTAGTTTTATCAGGTTGGGAAATATTTATGGTTCAGAATTTATTTTCCCCTATAATTTCCATTGTACACTATTATACTTTTTACTATCTAGAGGTTTAGGTATGTTTAGTTTACTTTATAGTAGTTTTTTATATTTTACTCTTTCCCTCTAAAATTTTTCATCGAGATGGTTTTTTGTGTGTTTGTACAAGTATGTAAGAAAATTCCTCCTCGTTTTAGTTTTTCCTTTAATGCTAGTCGCCACCCCTAGCCTATGGAGGTGGGCTTGGGGTAGTTATGGATCAATCCCTGACTTGGGTTGGGTCATGAAATCTAGGTTATGTGATTATTTAGGATGATAATGCGGTGGATTATGTCTCTCTCCAAGTTCATCCACATGAGAATAATTACCCCCACTCATTATTTATATCTTTCCACATTTATACATTTGCATAAATATTGGCGGCACTATATTGTTGGGGAGAGGTTCATAATATTTTCTGACTATAAGAGTCTAAGCTATATATTTTCTTGTAAATACTTGAATATCAGATAGTGTTGGTTAGTGTAATCCCTTCATACATTTGAATATTTAATCCCCTATAGGTTAGGGAAGGTGAATGTCATTACTGACACTCTTAGAAAAAAATTACCATCATTGGATAATCTGGAATCGAAGGAGTGGAACCTTATGGGGTTCTTTAGTCAATTTCACATAGATTCCCAGGAGAATGTTTTAACTAATGTTTTCAATACTGTTCTGTAATCATCAACTCTCATTGAGTCCAATCTATATAATCATTATAAATACGATGAGTTTTGGGAAATTCGATAAACCCAATATGATGGGGAGACCCTTTTTGACTGGTCTCTCTACTCAGATGGTATTCTCTATTTTGGGTATTGGTTTTTCATCCTAGAATCTATGAGAATCTCAATTTTGATTTATTTACATAGTTATTCATGGTTCGTTCATCCAAGAACTACGAAGATTTATTATGACATGATATGGTTATTCTAGTTGTGAAGTATGAAGTGTGACATTGAAGATTTTGTGTCCCATGGTTATAAATATCCAAAGGTAATAGAAAAGTATATGAAACCTTCTAGTATACTCTAGCCTCTTATAGTTACAATTTGTAAATGGTATAGGGTGTCCATGTAAATTTCTATTGGATTAACATGGACTCCCTGATGGTGGAATGATATCTGGGTGGTGGTCGATTGGTTGATAAAGTCATCACACTTCATTCTGATCTAGGATACCACTAAATTAATAGACCTGGTAAATCTATATATACTAGATATTTTGAGGTTATATTTAATTACCTCTGTCATTATTTCATATAGGGACCCTAGGTTCATCTCATTGTTCTGGATGAGTCTACAGGAGGTGATGGGGACTCATGTTAGGTTGAGTATAAATTACCATCCTCAGAAAAAATAGTGAGACAAAGAATGTAATTCAAATCCTGGAGGATATGTTCTATTCCTATGTATTGTAGTTTGGTGGATCATGGGATAGCTATCTAGTATTTTATGACTTTTCTTATGAAAATATTTTTTAGTCTTTAATCATAATAGATCACTTTGAGGCTTTGTATGGTCACCCATGTAGGTTTCCTTTTTATAGGGAAGAGGTAGGAGAGGCATATATGGTAGAAAATGGTCTCATTCAAGGAGATTTTGGTGAGGAATTAGTATATATTTCATCATCTTGTAATAGATCAGTGTCAACAAAAATTTCATATAGAAATTCAGTGTTATCCTTTGGAGTCTTCCATTGGTTTCCAAGTTTTCTTTGAAGTTTCTCCTTAGTTGGGTCATTATTATCTAGAAAATAGGTGACATTGGATATGAGGTTTGTTGGACCATTTTAGGTCACTAAGAACCTTAGGTGGGTTGATTATAACTTTTTATTTCTAGTTTATTTGATGGGGATTCATGATTGTTTCCACATATCTCAGCTTAGGAAATACCATCCTGATCCCTCTCATATTTTGAATTATAAATAAATTGAGTTGGTTCTATAATTTTCTTTTGTTGAGAAACCCGTGGATATTGTTGAGCCTAAAGTGAATTTCTTTCAAGGTAAGTCTATTCTTTTGGTCAATGTATTTTGGATACACAGATCATATTCTCATGAGACTTTGGAGAATGAGTCATTAATGAGGGAGTAGTGGCCTCCCCTCTTTCTGGACACCATTCTTCCAAATGACTGCATAGGTATAGAAAGAATTTTTATGGGGTGTTTTTAACATACCGTTACCTTATTTAAGTTATTTCTCATTTCTCATTTTATTTCCCTCTTTTTTGTGCATGTTTTGGGAATTTTGGGAAAAAAATATTTGTTGTGGAAAATAACCTAAACTTCAGTGATGTATGTTTCATGGAATTAATGGAGTCTGCTTATATTTGTGAAAATGGATTAAGAGTTTGTACTTTGGGGTCCAATTTGACTCGTGTATTTTTTTTAGTGTTTCAACATATTAATCTTAATGGGAATTTTCACATTGTAATCAGGTTACATGATGTGAAACCATTTTTTGGATTATGTCGTGAATTTGTGCCGAACATGAAACTTTTACATTCTGTGAAACTAGTTCATGTAATGTAGAGGTGGATTAGTGTTATTTTTAATCCAAGATGACCCATTTTTGAAAAAGCATATAAATCATGGAATTCACATCGTGAAAGGGTTCCATTTCATTAATGTTTGGGAATTCATGGTTTTGACCACACTAATTGTATGATTTTTTCATTCATCATGTAGGATTTTTTATCAAAACCTAAGAGGTTGGCCATGTGATAATGGGGATATCCTCTCCTTCCAAATCATTATTTATATTGATTAAAATTCATTGTGGTTTCACTATGTCTATCTATGTTATTTATCTTTATACTTCTTTATTTCAATTGGTCATAATAGCATTGTTGCACTAAATTTCCTTATATTTTGGTCTTGTGGTGTTGATTATTCGTTATCCTTTCTAGATCCATTATGTGATCTTACTTTAGAGGCTAGAATTTGTGTTTCTTGTGGTGTGGTGTGAGATTATCTTGAGTTATATGTTATTATTTCTTCTTCACCAACCATTTTTATTTTTTGAATTGATTCTAATATGTAAGGATTCTCTATAGGGACTCAGTTGTATTATTTATGTTCTTCCATGTTGATAGATCCTATTGCGGGAGTTTGTGACCTAATTTTGAGGCATATGGTTCTATCTCTATCCTATCTTAGATGAACTTTATTGCTATGGATTTTATAAATTGTTTTATAAATGAATTATCATGATTAAATTGTGTGTGTGGAAATGTGTTTTAGAGAAAAATTTTGTTTCCATAATATTGGAAAAAGAAAAGGTATCTTCAATACATTGTAAAATGGATTTATGAAATGGTTTTAAAATAATGGTTTTTATGAATTGGTTTGGAAAATGTAGCACATTTTAATCCTTGGGTACATAGGTGGAACTTAGGTGGAAGGTGTGATAATAGGCCTTGTCTGTTGAATTTGTCGATGGGTTCACTTGTGGGGTGTGCCTCTTCTCCCCAAACCTATTGTTCTTGGGACTTATTAGACCTTTTTGTAGGTTCACATTCTCTGCAGTTCCATTACACTCTATATTTTATGCATATATATATATATTTGATGTGTGTGATTGTCTATGTATTGGTACAAGTGTTCTATCTAGCCTAACTTATAGTGATCTATGGGGTGATTTACCAGTTATTTGGTTTTAACTTCTTGGATTTGATATGATATGTGATGCATGATTTGAATGATTTGACATGTGTGATATGCTTTGAAACTTTTTCACCTAAATTATTTAGAACTATGAAAAAATGGGAAATGTTTTACCGTGATTTTGATATAAAAATCATTTAACTTATTTTCATTCCTTATGTTATTTGAATTTAAGAATGTTCATATTATTGTATAGAGACAAGATATGGAGACCTGGGTGGTTTCCAACTAATACTATTTATCTCTCACCTTGTTCACCGCTTTGGCAATTCGTATACATTTTTATGACTTTTAAGGCAGGGAAAAGAAAGGCGTCGCAGTTATTCTGTGAGGTTTCTATCAGCTGTTTCTAGGTAGCTGGTGGTGAGATGGTGGGAGTTTTCCCATTCTATCACATGGAGTATTTATATTGATTTTATATTTTATTTTATTGTTGGAATTATACCTTGGAGATTTATTAGCTAATTTTGAGTTGTATCACTTATATTGTTTCCTTTTTTCTATGACATATAATTCTTTTTTTCTCTTCCAATATTTCTTCCCATCGTGTGTGTGTGTGTGTCCTATTTTCTACTTCAGGTTGGTTGAAATCCTTCACTTTGGTTGTTTTTTAAAACTTTTTTCTTTTCTCCAACCCATGGGGGTCAGGTAAAACATTCATATATGTAATATTTTGGGTCGAGTAATAGTATTTGAGGGTATTTGTGTTCAGTACATCATAATGAAAATAAATGAAGACATGGATACTAATAATCATTGATCTCATACTGATGGAATATATAATACCAGATATGAAAAACATGTCATCAAAGCCTTGTGTCCATACTTTATCATATCATTAGAATAGATACACACCAAAACCCAACCTTTTTTGTCTCATGAGACTCATCGATGCATTAAGAGTCTATATAATTTTGGGCCCCACCTATCACCTGATTATGTCTAGTGAATTCATGATAAGATTCATAAAGACCTTTAATACAATTTCTTATGGAACCTTAGGCAGAATAAAAATATGGTTATCCATATAATGATAGATATGGAAATCAAATACTTCTCCATTAAATAGAATAATTTGGATGTCTAGGATAACATACCTTAATCAACTTTGAAGTTGTGGGCTATCATCAAAGTTATAGAAATCTTCCTTATCAATGAAATATAGTGGTGAGGGTACTTTTAATATTTTAGTAAATCCATAGAATAAAGTAATTGGGTTTAATAGTATTCATTGGTAGAATAAAAATGAAATTTTATGGAAAATCCTTCATCGTGGTTTATAAAGATTATGTGAATATTACAAACAATATCCCTCGGGAGTGTATAGCCCAGTGTACAATCTTAGGCCCACTCATCATGAATTAGGGTGATGATTTTTTCAATTATCAACCATCCCTTTTCTAGGTTATTACCCCTTTAATAATTAGTTAAATAGATGAATCTACATTCTAGTATCAATGTAGGGATTTACTTTCTAGTAAATTAAACAGACATTTACTATACCAAAACTTAGGATGGTTTTCCACCATAAAAAAAGATTGATTTTCACAATAGTTTTGGTAACTCTTGTATCAATAGAATATGATAGAGGGATAACAATATAGGAGTGAAAATCCAATAAATTTCATGAGTATTATTTTAAAAGTCTTCTATAGAAATATATTAACACCACAAAACGAAATAGGTGGTGAATATAACATAATTCTCAAAGAATGAAAAGAGAGATTGAAACCCTCACTTATGGATTGGATATAATTTCAAAAAAAAATGAAATATAGGACTTCAAATTAAACTTATGAAAAATTTAATAAATACATTTCATTATATAGAATATCAAATATTAAGTATATACCCCACATAAATAAAATTAGGTGCATAATACAAAATGTGTCTCAAAGATAAGAATTTGAGACTGAACCTCTTATACTAACTTCCATGAACTTACTTTAACCACTAATATAATAAATATATATATATTAATAATTTAATTAATAACCTTATTCATATCCATTTTAATTTATTCATTTCATAAATAGTCATTCACAAAATGAATTCTATATATTTTTCACATTAGGTATTTATAGTTTTTTTGTTTATAATAGTTTCATAATAATGGTGTATGTATTCATTATTTTTTCAAAGTACATTGTTAACAGGTAATTATTTTTACTAATAGGGATTATTTATTATTATTTACTATTTTTCAAATTCTATTCATGGGTTTTTTAGTCTTTATACTTGAAGTTGAAATTGATAACAAGCATGTTTCGATGATTCTTAATGATCGAAGGGTGTTTTATTAAATGGGGAATTAAATGTTTATATAACATTTTAAAAATTAGAAGAAAAAAACATTATTTACAAATTTATAGTATATTATAAAATTAATTATTTTCTCATAGTCATTAATGATATAAATTCATATTATTTTTCATGTATGTGGTTAAAAAGACCCAAACATGAACATACAATGATTTATTGAATGATTATGGTATTTTTTATTATAATATCATTAAAATGGAAGAATAATGATCTTATTTAGTGCTTATCGGTGTGATATATCATAATTATAATGTTTTTATAAGAATAAGTAATTTATATGAAAATACTAAATGATTTTAAAAAATAAATTCTCTCTTAGCATGCTAATTTAAAAATGTTGAATTAACGATGATTGTTTATTGATCATATAATTATTATTTTCTCCAATTTTTCATAACATAACATTAATTATATTATAAAAATAATATTTAATAATTAAATTAATTCTTTGAACCATTAATGATGTGTGTTGAAGGGAAAAAAAATTCATTACTTGCGGTGTTGATAGTCTGCATATATGCACGAACGATGATTTCATTTATCTTAATGGATGAGATAGATTAATAAAAAATATAAATAACATTAATATAGTAACATTAAAATAAATAAATTATTAAATCATAATTATATTTTTTGGTTAAAAAATGGAATGGAGATAATTAAGGAGAAAATATAAGTAGTTGATAATACTCACTTTGTGGATTTGAATTTTCGTTTGAAATATCATTGGAAATGAAGTCCTTATTAATATTAATAGGGATAAAAATACTTTTAACTATATATTGGTTTAAAGGATTATAATAATGTTATATTCATGTATAAATTATAAGGATAGGTTATTCTTGATGTGCTGGTAGAATTAACACTTTACAAGTGAAAGGAAGTGAAATTTTTTTAGTATTGTTTATATTTTGAAAAATGTAATGTTAATATTCAAGAGTCAATGAAAAAAATGAACAAAAGGAGAGGGCATAGTTACTGTGAATCTAAAATTAACTCATTTACTAATTTTCTTTATACAACATTGAGTATTTCATGGATTTGTTTTAACTTTTTAATAAATTTATTTTTACCTTGTTAATTAAATGTTAACCCTAGTTATCCATTTTAATAAAAAAATTATGATTTCTCCCTTTACATAATATGAAAATCCTTTTTAATAATTTTATTTTAATTTAATCAAATAAAATTTTATATGTGTGAAATTTTTATTTTAAAATAATCACACTTAATCACATAAAAACATATTTTAGAAAAAAAAATTATTTTTAAACATCAAATTTATATACAAGATAAATTTATCATGGATAATAATTTTAATGATATAAATTTATTTTTAATAAAAAAATATAAGTTATAATTATTTCTTTTCAATCCAAAATTAAATATCCCATTAAAATATTTGATTCATGGAAAATTAAAAAACATTTTTTATTAAAGTAATTTTTTAATTATCTCTAGAAGATTTTGTGCTTAGGATTTATAAGTTCAAATAATATTTTAAAATTATTTTTTCCCCTAAATTAATTTATTATTACCTATAATGTGTTTTAAAAGTATATTTCAATATTATATACTAATAAATTCATATTAATTCTAAATTTCTTGAAAATCATATTTTTTGACTAAAAACGATCATATTAGAAAAAGCTCAAAAATTCATATCAAGATAATTTTGATATGATGAATTCAAAACTAAATTTAGTGTAGTCAATTTAAAGTTCTAAGATTTATATTTTCAATAACTTATTGAATGAATTATCTTTAGAGTATGAATTGTGTGATATTTCTAGATAAGATGTTTACCTTCTACAATAGGGTCTTGAGTATTACATTCAGCTTACTACTGGTCTAGGTGGGGGCCTAATGAGTTGGGATAAGAAAAGAGTGGCTATAATAAGAATCAAATAAGACAAACATAGTTATGGAGTGGAGGATAAATTTACCTTTAATTAACAAAAACCACTTCCATAGTAGTCATTTCCTAGGCTATTCCTTGTTCCCTTAGTCTTAAAGATTGATCATGCCTATTATACTCTTTATCCCTTTTATTGGGGAATTTAGTTTCATAATTACCAAAATCTATAAATTTGAAGCATTAATGTGTGGGTGGGGAATTAGCTGGGACTTTTTTCTAATATGATAAATCCATCTACCTCTTCCTAACCCTATAAAAATTATATTTTTTGGGGTCATTCCTTACACACTTGTACCATTTTATCATTCCTTTTGGATAGTCACCTGGGTAGTTCCTCCGACATTTTTGGAATGCATGTGGTTTATCGTTCATTCCACTATGATATTCTCATTTGTGTTTATAAGAAACTACATCATTCTTTTCTCGTCTCCAAAATAATGAGTCTCTAGGTTCCATTTCCACCTTAAGTTCACATTGAATAACTTATTTATAACTACTAAACTCTATTATATCTAATTATATTCGAAAAAATTGTTTTAAGCCAATAAATTATAATTCGATCTTAAATTTTTTGTCTGTAATAAAACTAAAACACCCCAATAATTTCTGAAATATTTTTTTCCAATAAATTTAATATTTTTTATATTTTTTATTACATGAAAATCTAAGATTATCTTGAGTTACATGAAACACCAACTTTATATGAAATATGGCACACTATTAAAATATTATTATTTAATATGATAGTTATAACCTAGCCATTAGAATTGTGGGTAATAATAGGATTAACTAAATTATGAAAATATATGTTCTACCCATATATATATAATTAATTATTTTGTGACCAATTAATTAAAAATGAAAATAAAAACAATTTGAAAATAAAGGAAATCTTTTTATGAAAAACTATTTTTATTCAGAAAAATGTGATTTACATCAATAAATTAACCAAATCACTTTTGGTAAATGAATTTATTGAAATGTATATATTATATATTCAATAAAACTTTTAACATTCATCTTGTTTTTTTCTATACAAGATCTAATAACAAAAAAAAATTATAATTAGAAACTATATTTTTCAAAAATGCAATTTTATCACTTTATATGAACTTATGATAAAATTACTTTTTCACACTTTTAGAATTTTAATTTTATAAAAAAATTCTTTTTCTAAATAAGAGTTTCAAAATTATCTTAAGGTGAATTCTTTCAATTTTTTTGAAAAAATTAATTGTTCAATGAATAGTATAAAATATTGGTTTTTGTTGAAAAACTACCTTTTGTTTAAAGAATTTATAAGGATTATTTTATTTAAAATGATTTTAAAAACATTATTTCAATTATATACCTATTAATAAAATTTAGATAATTGGAATTAATTTCAAATTGAATTTTCATATAAAAATTCTGTAAATATATGAACATTTTAACTTCGAAAACCCACTTTCACGTCGCATTTTCATGATTAATTTTAAATTATATTTTCTCAATTCTATTAATAGTATTTTAAAAAATGAATTATATATTTTTAATTGGAATAATTTATATTATATAATATGTTAAACTTTATTTTTTACCATAATGAATAGTAAAAACAATAAAAAATTATTTATCATATTTATGATAAAAATGGGTTTACCGGGAGTTTAAATAAAAATATAAGGGCTAAAACTGACCAAAAATTTTAAAAAAACCTATTTGGTGGATATATTTAGAAATTATCTCTTATAAGATAGATAATGTTCTATTTTTGAGCCTTTTTATGTGAAAACATGGGTTCACCTTTTCGTTTCAAAAATTACAAGTGTGCCCCTCACATCACTTATAAAAGGGAACCCCATATACTTTACTATTCACACATTAAAACCCCTATGTTTTGGAAAATACCAAGAAAATTCAATTAATTAATTACCTCATTTCATCCAAGAAGACTTATTTTTATATGAAATCCAACCTAATAATCCTTTTGGTGCAAACACAAATAAGTTTCCTGAAGAAAAGGTAGTGTCCCTAATCAAGCCCATTATTTTATTTATTCATCGACCTCCTTAAATTATAATAAAAAGGTACTATTATAATAAAATAATTATATTAAATATACTTATATGTCATTATTTTAATGTAATAAACTAAATCAATCTCCTATTTTATCAAATGAATTATGAAATAATCACTCTTGTGTGCGGTGGACTACCACCTCGAGAAGTGATGGGATTCTTTCACACTTTTCATGGAAGTCAATAAGGATGGTTTTATTTAAAACATGTGATATACATTACATAAAAACAATTCTATAATGTTAATATATAATTTCCATTTCTTTCTATCTTTTTGGGAAAATCGAAACAATGTTCATGTGTACGTACGGTCTACAGTCTCCATGAATGGTGTATTTTGATTTTTTTATTTATAACTTTTATAGATCACTTTAAATACATGAATAATGAATATATATTATATTTATATAATTTTTATAATTTTGGATATGATTTAATCATGATCAAATTAAGAAGAATAAAAATAATGAATCAAAACGTACAGAAAAAACAAAGCAGTCGTTGCCCAAAACATGACTTTAACATTGATTTGTTAATAAACTAGTAATAAAATGTCATAAATAAATCATATATATATATATATATATATATATTTGTGTTTGTGTGTGTTTGTGTGTGTGTGTGTATGGTTATTTGATATATTTATAATAAACTAATATTTATTATACAGGAGGATCTAATGTATATAAAGGAATTCAAGACTTACAGTAAGGGATTTCTATATCACTTTGTCCTTCTATGAGACACATGTCATATTCAAAAAATATTTATTTTATGTGGTTTATATAATGAACATGAATTTATTTTATGATTCATATAAATAAATTTTTTTGGATTTAAATATCCATTTTATTATCTCTCTTTCATGTTGTTTATGGTTTGAAAGTTACCAAAGTGGTAAGGTATTTTGGACTCAAATTACATTCTTAGAGACCTAAGATATGTTATGAACCTATATTACTCTATGAGCTGTATATAATACCCATTTTAAATTCTATATCATCAATATCCCTATTTTTTGATATTATAAGTTTTATTAAATTTTATTCTTTCATGGGGATTACAATTCAATGTTTCCAAAGTGGTAATTGTTTTATGTTATAATCACATCGTTTATCGAGATTATCTATGAATTTTTATCTAATGATAAAATATTATGATATATATCTAATTAAACACATTAATATTATTCTCTTATATTTATTTTTATTGAATACATGTTTTCTTTTCATTTGTATCTCTTTAAAGACTCTATAGTTGAAAATTATATTTTTAAGAAAATTATTCTTTTTTTTCTCTCTTCTATCGAAATCCCTTTTCCTTCCCAACCATTTTTTGAAAAAAAAAATTAATTTTTTTTAAATTATTAAAATTATATATTAAATACTTTTTTCCACATGCATTACTCTTTATGAAAAAAAATTAAAGGAATATTCATGTCAGTTACCAAAAAATTATCTTTTGTATTTTTACTGAAAATGTGAAAGGAATCATTATGAGAGGTCATGATGTACTCGAGTAGGGTATATCCTCTTAGAGGTATGGGGTTTCTAACACCCCATCATATCCTTCCCTTTCTACCTTATTCATTTCACTTCTATTTTATCTTTCTGGATCAGGTTTGGATCTGTTAGCACTCAGGATATTTGGTGAGCATCAGCTTCATGAGGAGTGATTTATCATGACTAGGGCCTCAATGTTGGTTTTCGAGATCTCTGTTGTTGAATTACGCCCTTAGATATAGTGATTTATTCGTTTCTCATTTATTCTTTTCATGCCTCATTTTCCACCCTTCTCATTTCGTGTCCAGTTCTGATGGGGAACATCTTTTCCGAATCAGGTGTTCTTCGTCGGGTGGTCTTGTTTTTTTAGGTTTTTTGTGGGGTTATTATTGTGTTTTGGTCATTTTGTTTCATTAGAGTTGTAATGAGGTATGGGATTCATCAAAATTTTCTAGATCTAGTACGTTGATGCGGATGGAAGATGCAAGAATGCTTAGTGTCAAAAAATTCCCCTCCTCAACAGTTTGATTCCCTTTTGGTTTTCTTCACAGTGAATTTTGTTTCTTTTTATGTGCATGGATAGTTCTATGTATTATTGGTTTCTTTTTCCATTTATTCATTCTCCTTCCTACACGACACTATTTTTGTTGGGTTCGATGGATTCCATGAGGTTTTGGATTGTATTGGTGGCTTGGGTGAAGGTATAACTCTTTGGGTACTCTTTTGGTCAGTTTCATTATCCATGGTGTCTAGGTAGTCTTTTGTTTCCTTATTCCTGATATTTGTAAATTATTCCCTCACCATCGGTCATCCTCCTTTGAAGGCTACTATGTGGATTTTCTTCTATCTTACTATGACTGTTGTTCTTTGTGTGTTTTGGTTTGTTTGGTGTGTTGTTTTTTGGTGTGGTTTGGCATGAGGCGGATTAGATTTTTTTCCATCCTTAGGACACTTTTTTATGTTTGGGGTTGGTCAAGATTATTCCTATAATTTTGGATCCCCTTGTTCACATTGTCTCTATTGTTCTGCCTCATATGGCTTGTACTTAACCATAAAGTGATTTTATTTGTAAATTACAAAACAAAAATGAAATGAATCATTATTTAAACATACACTGCATGAACTAAATTTATTTACATCATGAAAATTATTTTTTTAACTTTCATTTATAAGTTTCCAATGTTATTTTTAAATAAAATTATTTTGAAAATGATTTCTGTGTTAAAAGTTTTTTTTTGAAGTAAAAATCATATTTTTCTCAAAAAATGATTTATATTTTTTTTAATAATACCTTTAAAAGTTTTCAATGTTTATTTTAAAATAAATTTAATTAAAAAATGTTTTATAAAGTTTATTTTTAAAAATTTATTTTCAAAGAAAGGTTATTTTCCTCAAGAAAAATTATAAGTTATTTTTCTTTCAAAATAATTCTCCATGCAATATGATATCCTTTGAGGTTACTTAAGCTTTATTGGGGATATGATCCATGTATTCCATTCATATTATTTCATTGATGGGTTTATATTTATATTGATATAATGTTTAGGAAACTCATTTCCATTCCATAGGTTATGCCATGATATAATTCTTATGAAACCCACTTATTTTTCCATGGGTTATACCATGATATAATTCTTATAAAATCCAATTATTTTTTCATGGATTATACCATGATATAATTCTTACAAAACCCACTTATTTTTTCACAGTTTATACCATGATTAAATTCTTATGAAACCTACGTCCTTTTCCATGGGTTATATCGTGATATAATTCTTAAGAAAACTGCTTCTTTTTCCATGGGTTATATAATGATAGGATTATTATGAAACCTAGTTTTTTTCCATGGGTTATGCTATGATGAAATGATTATAAACCAATTTCTTTTACACTAGTTATAGTATGATGAAATGTTAATTAAAAACATTTATTTTCATCTACTCTTAAATGTTGAGTGTTTTATGGTCTTATGGAACACATGTGAATGATTTTCACTATGTAACGGGTGTGACCTATATCTCCCTCTAATGCATTGGGTAGTGATTACTATAATATGAGCTGAAATCTTATATGGTCGGTCATCCCAAGCCTAAAAGAGGGTACATATGATTTTATCCCATGCCCAAAAGTGGGTACATAGAAGGTTATCCCAATCCCAAAAGAGGGTACATGGTAAGTCTTCCAAATCTCGAAGTAGTTACATCGGTGGTTAGCCTAATACTAACATATTATTAATGTTTTTGTGGGTATACTTAAAAAAAATATTCTATTATTATATATATTTCAAAAATATATGTCATATTTCAATGTTATGCTCTCATGGTGCATGTTCTGTAATTCCATTATAATTCATTTCTTATAAACTGAAAATACTTATTCCATGACTTATATTTATGTTATATGATATATAGGGTGTGGTTTTCATATTTTATTCTCATGTTCTCATTATCATATTCTCATATTATATTGATACCTCTCTTTTAACCCTTACTGAGCATATGAGCTCACCCTTTCTCAGGTTTAATTTCCCAAGGATATAAAGAAATTTATTTTTTATGATATGTTAAGAAGGTTTATAGTTATGAAGAACACTGTGGGAGATAACTTAGCTCACTTATGGATTAGTTGTTTATGTGTACATGTAAAGTTATTACACCTTTACGATCCTCATCCGTGTTTATGTGTAATGTAATGAATATTAATCTAAAAAGATGTAATATCTATGTATGTGAAGCTTGGGTCAAAATTGCTGGTATCGGTGGAAAGGTTTAGTTAACCATTATAAACTAGGATGATAAAACATTAGTGATATCCCTATGGACATGACTAAGAATAAGTCTACAGTTGAGAAAAATTTTATGAAAATGTCTAAGAATTTTGGTAAAGGATATAGTGTGTGGTTTCCATGAAATTACAGCCTTCCTTGGATGCTACAAGTGGATGTGGATCTGGAAGAGATGAATCTATAGGTAAAAAATCTCAAAAGGATGCATTGATCTGAACTCTATTATCACTTATTGCACAAAAATGGGTTTTTTTTACACATGGTTTGACACTCTCAAGGGATATTATTTGGAAATTCACAAACTCTTTAAGAACCATATTCAATGATTTAAATTGATAGTGACCATATATGACCTATTTCAAGCCTAAGGTTTCACAGATTGAAAATAATGTCTCATTATTTAGACATAATATAAGTAATTTTTCATTATTATGTGGTTTCCCACTATGAATATTATTTCTCACACTATTATTTTTGGTTTTTTTCAATGGAGGGAACTAGAATAAACTAAACACTACAGGGAAAATATGAATTTAACAGTGTTATAAGTGGCCTTTATTTGTGATGAAAGGTGATGACTACATGAGTGAGGTTAAAATCCAGGGTCTTTTATCAGTGCTAAAAAACATTGATAAATGGGTTCTCTATTAGTACTAAAAAAATATCTGATAAATGGGACATTTATAAGTGCTTTTAAAAGTGATGAAAAAAGACTCCTTTATTAGCACTCTTATTTAGCGCTTCTAAAGGCCCTAATTATCAACAATTTTATAAGAACTGATAAATTGTCTTATATCACTGCTTATAAAAGCACTGATAAATGTGTCATTTATCAGTGCTTTTAAAAGAACTGATAAAGGTTCATACTATAGTGTGTTGCAACAGCACACTACAGCAGCACTCTAATGTCTTGTAACAGCACACCACAGCACTAGAAACACACCAGATATCAACAAAAATATGTCCTAATATATAATTTAAATAAAATGAAATTTACATCACAAATACAATAAAAAAAGACTATATTATGGACATTTCAAACATTGTTTACTAAAATTACATAAAAACAAATTAGTACATACATTCAACAAACTCTTAGAAATATATAATGTAATTTTAAACTTATCAACAATATAACTACCATTCTAAATAAAAACCCATTCAGTTCATTCAATGTAGATTTCCATTTCAAGATCCATATAGAAAAAAAAAATTGATCAGAATTGTATGCGATATGTTAAGCAGGCCCAATCTCAATCAGGTAATCATGCCTAGACCCAACCTAGTTGGACCATTGGGCCAAGCCCAGACTGATATATATCCTTACACCCCTTATTCAAGAAAAGTTTATTCAACTTTACAAATTACAGCAGTGTGTGGTCTAGTCAAATACCAACTTTAACTTTGAAAAGGATTTTGATACAAAGGTTGATGAGGAAATGATAAAACAGGTTTCAACTAAAAAGCATGCATGATTGTTATGCTCCGTCGGCCAGTTTCATCTTTGATGTGCTAATGTAAAAAAAATTATCAGGTAAAGGGGTACACAATATTATTGTTATGAAAAAAGATGGATTATAAGAAAAGATTTATCATTATCATTGTTTCCATGGATAAAATAATCATCGTGTTTATTTTTCGAATGCCTGTTCATATACTCCTTGGTTTGTTCTATCCATATGCTCATATATCCATAAAGACATTCCAAAATACCTACACAAGAAATTGGATACTGTCATGTTGATTGAAAACATTATATATTTACAATATTAGAAATTAGATATACATTCCTTCATGCCTGGTTTTTCATTATATGTTAAAACCCAATTTTTTCTATTGTTTAGAATAAAAATAAAAACATTGGGTTTGAAACATAAAAAAATTAACTTTCCATGATAATCAACATCATATTTGAGCTTTATAATAATAGGTCATCCTCGAATTGACTTGAGAAAATCTACTAGGGGTTTTGTGATATCTGATGCTTTCTCCACACTGCTCATCTTTCAAACCCAAAAGACGTAGATTAATATTATTTATTGAGATTTTCAAACCTAGTAACTGGTATCTATATGATAAAAGTAGAGAAACTAATAAAAAATCCATAACACGGAAAATAAAATCAAATACATGTAACTTTCATTTTAAGACTAGAAGAGACAAAGAATCTAGATACACACTCCAAAATATAAGAAAAGGATTCAGACTTGAGCAGACCCAACAACTTACATGCTATTTAAATAAAGAAAATTTCCCCATTAATTCATTACCAATAACAATATCTACTTTAATAAATATAGGGTAGTTACATGACATAAAATTACAATGCTATTGTTGTGGGGTAATAGTGGAATACGACTTGGAAAGAACACAAGGATTTACATGGTTAAAGTTCCCTTTTGGGCCCTACTCCACAGAAATAACACAAACCTAAACTACTAATTTATTAATGCTCGAAGGAAATTAACAAGGTTTACATCATACACCAAATGTCATTAACAAAAGTATCAAAAACATAAGTAAAACAAATGCCAATGCACAAAAAAAACTAGAAACAACAAACTGGGTAAAGAACAACTCATAGCACTGGACCTATTAAGGTATGGCTATCCAGATCTATTCAATTAGTGTATTTACAAGGGACCAGAGATCAGTAGACATGGAATGGAATGGATAGAGAGCACCCAATCTTGAGATGATGTATTGTAAACAATGAATCTAGAGTCTTCAGGACCTATAAGAACCGGATCTGGAGTGGCGCGGCCTGAGAATGCCAGTCTTGAGCCGTCGTGACTGAAAATAACATGCTTCAAAGTATCATGATTGGAAAACTAATGGATCTAGACCAATAGGATTGGGGAACACCGATATTAACTAGTGCGGCCAGATAATTCCAGTCTTGAGTTTCAATGTTGGAAAATTTAGTTATTTCTTGTCGAGAAAATCGCGCTGTGGAAAATGAGTATCCCGTGGTGCGAGGAGATTTTAATAGTGATGATTCAGGGATCTTAAATCTAACTTATTCATTATATTCCACCTTTATGGGAAAAGAATCAAAAAACAAACCAAATCTTAAATGTGATAACATCTCAGGGAAGGAGTCAATGCCATGAAGGAGAGTCGAATTCCCTATCCCTTAATACTTGTGAAACTATTTCTACATAAGAAAGGATGAGATGATTTCGGTGGATATGCTTATCAATGGAAAACAATGAGGCATGATAAACATGTTGATTTACAAGGTTTAACATGGGTTAAATGAAATGCGAATATTAATAAAAAATGAAAATTGATCAATTTTATAGGGAAAATGATAATTAATAGATATGAATTTCAACAATGTTAGATAATCTATCTAGATTTTTAGAAAGATGAAAAATGGTCAAATATTTCATATATTATAGCCATATCTTATTATCAGATAGGCTACCCCAATTCTATAAATAAGTGTTTTTTCCACTCTCTTTCTTCAAATTCCTTCTCTAATTTCAACTCTTCCCAAATAAAGAGCTTGTGCTTAATGCTTTCACCATAGACAAATAAATTCATAGACTAGAAAAAAAGCCTAGATACCACTAAACCAGTAGTGTCACATAAAGAGACATTACAATATCTTAGATATGGGAAAACAGAGAAATTATTAGTTAAATAATAAATGAAACTGGTTATGTATATTATCTAAATCTGAAAATTTTCATCAACCACCCTTGCATGTGAAGAAATAAATTTTAGCTGGGTTGATATTTCAAAATCACAGTCCAAGATGGGACATTATCTAGAATATATATAATATGTGGATTTTCAACAACACAATATATAACCCTCACAAGAACATCATCAAAAGAAAAATATAAAAAACAAATGATCTTACATGGAATATATTTCTCAACGAGAAGACTAGACAAATAAAAACTAGAACATCATCAAGTGTTTGAGAAATATGGGAAGAGAGAGGTGAAAAGATGGAGAAAGAGGAAAAGTAAGTAAGAGAGAGAAAACCTTGGTGGTTAAATTAGTTTGAGGGATGCTTGTTGTCCATCACTTATGTTATATGAATTTACCTAGCAATCATAGAGCTGGTCTAGAAGTGAGCACGTGCAGGCTGATTTAGCAGGAGGCTCAGTTTATAACCAGAAACAAAATAATAATGATGATATAAATCTAAATAAAACAACATAAAAAATCATAAAACCTTAGACCTAGTGTCTCTGTGATAAGTGTTTACCAACCAAAACCAAAAACAAATACATGCTACATCAGTATTAGAAATGAAGTATCAAATTTATCATTGATAACAAAAAATAACTTATTTCCTTTCTCAATATATCATTTCTCAAATTAAAACAGTAGAGGATGATTATATCTATGAGTGTAGCAATGATTGATGAGCTAAACCAGACCAGGATAAATCCCATGTTTAGCGATCCTGAAAATTATAAACCTGCTCAGGCCTGTTTTGAATGTAGACTCAAAAAAGTGAGTCTTGTATGGTCCATGTAGGGACTAGACTCACAAGTGGGACAGGCCATAAAAACTACAATGACAGTTACCCAAGTGCACATATCACTTATGCTTGAAATATAATTATTTCTTAAAGTCTTAGACAATAATTAGTTTTTTAGTGAGTAATTGTTACCATGCATGGAATGTATTTTCAAAATAAATTGGCTCACATGAAAATATACTAGAAAAATGTACAAAAACCAGAACATCATCCAAAAGAGGTTAAAAAAAGGGTTCAACAATACTAAGACAAAGACGTGGTATTGTGAATAAATTAAAACAAAAAAATTGAAAGAAAAATTGAAATATACACACACCTGTAAAGGGATGTAAGATTTGTAAATTTGGAAATTTACATGTCAAAAATTAGGGTCTCTCAACATTATCCAAACAGTCCAAAACCGGTTAATTTTTTTCATTTCAGTTAAGTTCAATTAATCTCTATGTATCAATTTAGTTTTCATAATAATGATTACTTTATGTTAAACACTGAATGGATTAAAAAATCAACTAAAAATGACCCATTTTACTATTTCATTGAATGTTATTTTTAGTTTTTGTGGGTTTTGTTATCAAATTTTCTTACATATATTTGTATAACCAACAAAAAACTGACCAAATCCAATCATCTAATATGCATTGACCCAATTTTGAGATTTTAGGGAGGTCCATAACGAAGTTGGAATAAAGAAATAATCCAAAGAAACAAGATATATCACAAAAAATGAGAAAAACACACAAAACCTTGAAACTTCTATCCAAAATAGAGGTGATTCACTAGGATTTAATTTGTTTATCTGCAGACCAAATATTATTCACTAAAATTTCAAAATAGCGACAAAATTAAGGTTGTGGAGAAATATGGGGTTATAGATGTAGAAAGTGAAGAAAATTGATTCTAAATAACAATTTAAATAGACCTAAATAGGATATCCAAAATAATAGTCAAGTAAACAACATCTCATAAACAAAAGTAAAATAGTGTACAACAACTGAAGCACAAATACCAAAATAAAATCAAAACATACAAAGGAATTTCAAAAACCCATAGATTCAAATCTCAAAACAGAAAATATAAAAATGAAATCAGAACCTAAAAAGTAAAAAACAGGGCTACCTTGATAGGTTGAATAAAATATGAGACCCTCGGATCCAAGCCTCGTTATTTTCTTCAAAAACCCTAACTACAACTGAACATCGGATGTGTGATGATATTCGATCAACTAGTGGTAGTGGGTTTGTGTGATTTGAGTGATTTTTTGTGATTCGAGCTTTGATTCATTGAGGATGGCCACCGGAAAGGGGTGTATTCTATGGAAATCTTTTGATATCGTGATGGGTTCACAACTAGTTAGGTTTTTTTAATTAGATCGGGAAACTTTTATCAATGATTTTAAATAATATCTAATAAAGACTCCTTTTATCCACATTTATTATTTCGAGAACTGATAAATGAAATATTTATCATTTTTAGCGCTAATAAAGGTAGGCCTTTATCAGTGCTAAAAAATCACAGATAAAATCCATATATATCAGCACTTAAGTAATAAGATCTGATAAATATGACTTTTATCATCGCTTTTTTTAGAGATGATAAAGCATATCTTTAATAAGTATTAAAAAAATAACTGATAAATATAAATATAGTAAATATATCCCTTATTTAAATATATTTATTATAATTTTGTAATTATTTAAAAATTTATTTATTTATTTTATAATTATATCAATATTTTTTAAAAATAATATTTATATCAATATATATATTTGTATAATTATATGTATATTTAATAAATATATATATATATATATATAATATATTCATTATTAAAATAAATTTATTAAAAATTTAATAATTATTTAAATATACATAATTATTTATTTATAATTATATAATACTTTTAAATATATATTTATTTACTTATAATTATAAATATATAATTTTATAAATATTATATGTATATTTTTAAATATTTTTATTTATAAATATTTTTTTATAAATATTTTTTTATAAATATTTTTTTACAAATATTTTTTAACAATATTAATGAATATCTAATTTTAAGTGAATGCGTGTTAAAAATGAGTGAAATTGAAAAAAACTAAAAATAAGTACACATTAATAATATTGATAAAATGGATAAGTTTTGTGTGTATACATTGTATATAAAAAATCATTAATTATGTATTTTTGAAATTAATATAACACGCATTTTGATCTATATTAAATTGAAAAATCAAATGATATTCAATTATATGTCCATTACTCTATGCAATTAGTCAATATTATTAATTCATATTAAATTTTAATTACAAACAATTATTTAATAAATATAGTGCATATATAATATATAAATCATATTTATATACATTAATATATATCTATATATTTAATATATCGTAATTATTAGAATTTTTAAAAATCATCTAATTAATAAAATGTTTAATATTTTTCTCAATTTACTTAATTTTAATCTTTATTTGTTTAATTTTTATTTTGAATATCTATATATTGAATACATACTATTTGTTAGTATTTATAATTTATATGTAGTATAATCAAATTATTTACTTTTATCAAAAAATATTTAATTAATAAAATTATTAATATTTTTTTAATAAACTCATTTTTTAGTTTTTATTTATTTAATTATTTCATTTTATTTATTCATACATTTTTCAATGCTAAACAAGCACTGATAAAGGAATCCTTTATGAGTGCTAAAAATAAAGCACTAATAATGGTTAACCTTTATCAGCACAAAAAATAAAGTGCTGATAAAGGGTACCCTTTATCAGCGCTAAAAATAAAGTTCAGATCAATGGTTGAATTTATTGGTGCTTTATTTAGCTATGATAAAGATGTCATTTATATGTGCTTCTTTATAGTACTAATAAATACCAGCATTGTTAAATGCTGGTTTTCTAGTAGTGAGATCAACGTTGAATGGGATATAAAATCTATTGATGAGAAACCAAATGGAATGATAAATTGAGTAATGGATATTGTAAATATTCTTAACTAGTTTTCACGATATATGATTAACAACTTTTTATTTAACCAACTCTCGGACTCACCAAAGAATAGAAGGATATAGTTCATTGAGAGTTTGGGTGGTGTAGACCATAGAAGAAAGAGGATTTAGTTTTCTATATTTCATGAATGTGGGAATAAGAACTCAATAGAATGCCCCAAAAGGAAAATAAGATGTTTTCAGTGTTGGAAATAAGGACACCATGAATGTAATTACCTAGGAAAATTAAATGCCCAGTTAACGCAATGGATTGTAATATTGGCCTTCCAAAACATGAGAAGCATGATTAAATTGATATTCATGATTAAATTGATGTTTATTAATGTTAATACATGATTCATATTTCATATTTAAGAAAATATGTGTTTAGCATTAAGATAATGAATCCCAGTTAATGGTTTAAGAATAAAGTAGTAAGATTGAACCATTTATATATTGAATTAAAGAATTATGTTGTATGAATCATGAAATATATAAGGATTGTTCAGTATAATATTTTTTTAAAGGACTTTTATGAATATTTTAAATGGTACTAATGAAATAGAAAAGTTTTTTAATGTAAATGTTACATTTAATGTAAAACACATGCTTATGGGAAGGTAACCTTAGTATGTCGTTGATGTTGAGAAAATGGTTTTTAGATTGGATAAAGTAAAGTGGATGGTATTCATGACCTTGTAAAATATTAATGATTTTTTGAAAAGTGTTTTATGTTATCATTAATGGATTTTGCATAATTTTTGCATTTAAGGAATATATTTAGTAATTTATTTTGTTATTGAAGGAATGACGAAGCATGAATGTTTCAATAAGGTTTTATGGTAATTAAATTATTAACATATTTCAAGAGAATACATGATGATGTTATTGACATGTTTGGTATGTGAAAATTAAGATCTAATTCATATTTTCTTAGGGATTAAAGATAAGTTATTTTTGGAAATTTATTTACCTTCCTTCTAATGTTTTGGATTTTTATCTTTTGGTATGGTCATAAGGATAACCATTTATGTAACAGTTTAAGATGTACATTGGATACAGTTTTACATATTAATGTATTACTTCACCATATAAAGATTTATGTGTAATAAATAACTTTTTATAACCATTTTTTTATGACAATAACTAAAGATATAAGGAATGAATTGTCATTCTATTATGGTTCTTGTGATTTTATAGTCCTTCTAGAATAAAAAAACATCTTCATTTCTTAGAGTAATAGATGAAGTTAAAATTGATCAAAACATAACCAAAGGATTAAATTGTTATTATGATACAAAGGAAAAAATAATCCCTAATTATATAAGTCCCTTTTAGATTTTTTGATCATATCAAGATGGTACCCTATCGATTTTTTCTTCCACTAAACCTCTCTCAAGTCCATGATGTGTTTCATGTATCTATCCTAAAGAAGTACATATCAGATCCTTCACATGTACTGAACTCAAAGGTCGTACCACTGGATCATGATATTTCTTATGATTAAAAACCAATATATATTCTAAATAAATGAAAATTCTATGAAATAAGACCACTCGCCTGATCAATTTTTTTTGGAGAAACCACCAGCTTGAGGAAGTTATGTGGGAACCTAAAGAGGCAATGAGGTAGAAGTATACTCAGTTGTTGGTACCAAAGTGATGAATTTCAAGAGTGAAATTAATTTTGTAAGGGGGTATAATGTAACATACTGAGATTTTGTGAAATTGTATTTTTAAAATAAATTTAATCTTCTTTATATGTTTCATTACACACAACTCCAAGTTTAAATAAAACCTGACATGCTATTAAAATATTATTATTTAATATGATAGTTATCACATAGTCATTGAAATATAAATTCTGAATATGATTAACTAAATTATGAAAATATATTTTATACACATGTATATAAAGTTATTCTTTTGTGAACAATTAATTAGAAATTAAAATAATAACTATTTGAAAATAAAGGTAATTTGTTTTCTAAGAAACAATTTTTATGCACACAAATGTGTTTTACATAAATAAATTAACCAAATAACCTTTGATAAATTAATTTAATGAAATATATGTATTATATATTCCATAAAAAGTTTAACATTCATCTTATGAGTTTTCTATATAATATATCATAATAAAACCAATTTTATGACTAAAAAAATAGTTTTCTAAAAAATAGTTTTATCACATTTTGTGCACATATAAAAAACTATTTTTTGAAACCTTTAAAAAACAAATTTGAAAAAATAAACTTTATTTTTAAAATAATCATTTCATAATGATCTTAGATTTAATTTTTTGGTTTTTTCTAAAAAAATATTTTTTTATAAATACTGAAAATTACTAGTTTTTATTGAAAAAATGAATTTTTAAAACAAATTATAAGTTTAATTCTGTTTTAAAATGTTTTTAAAAGTAAAATTATTTCAATTATGTAATAATTAATGTAAGTTAGATTATTTTAATAGATTTCATGTTTAATTTTTATATAAAAACTTTTTATACTTATGAACATTTTCTCTTTGAAGCTCTGCTTTCTTATCATGTCTGCGGGATTAATTTTAAATTAAATATTTCCAATCATGTGAATGGAATTTTAAAAACTTGATTCCATTTTCGGAATAATAATAATTAATATTATATAATAAGTTCAACATAATTTTTTACCACAATAAATAGTAAAAACTATAAAATATTATTTACCCCAATAAAGGTAAAAATGGGTGTATTATTAGTTAAACTAAAAATATAAAGGTTAAAATAGCCCAAAACTTTTAAAAAAATAAAATTAATTCCATATTTTGACCTTATATCCTATAGTTTTTATAATGGTTCATTTTTTATCCTTTTTAATGTTAAAAACGTGGGA
Organism: Viscum album; assembly: GCA_963277665.1. Lineage (NCBI taxonomy): Eukaryota > Viridiplantae > Streptophyta > Magnoliopsida > Santalales > Viscaceae > Viscum > Viscum album. The sequence goes on along the minus strand of OY728137.1, from coordinate 2,021,707,138 downwards.
ACACTTTTTTCTTTTCAAAAACTACAGGTGTACCACTCACCTCACTTATTAAAAGGTCCCCCCATCTCCTCACATCTTCACACTTACAAAATAATTTTTATATGAGAATAACTACCCAAATAAATTAATTAATTTCCTATATTCATCTTATATTTTTTACGTTGGTCATAAATTAAACCTATGATGCCTTTTGGTGAAAACCAAAAGAAGTTGTCTGAAGAAGTGGTTACGTCTGTAACCAAGCGTTTTATTTTATTTATTACTCCACTTAGTTAATTTATATTTAAAAATTATTATATAATAATCTTAGTATCTTATATATACTAATATTTTATTAATATAATTCAATAACCTTAATACATCTATTATTCCATCAAAAGGGTTATGAAATCATCATTCGTATATATATAGGACTACCACCTCGCAAAGTAATAAGATTCATTCACACTTTACATGGATGGTAATAAAGATGGTTTTAATAAAAATATGTTATATATATGAAATAAAAATTATTCTTTATTGGTAATATATTATTTACCTTTCTTTCTTTCTTTCTATTAGGCAAGGGAAACAATTTTCATTCATGTGTATGGTCTATCGTCTCCATGAACAATGTATTTAATTTTCTATCTCTACGTTTTGTGGATCACTATAAATAAATGTACATTGAATATATATACATAATATATATAATTTTTAACATTATTTATATTATGGAGCCATGATCAATTTAAGAGTACCAAAAATAAAAAATCAAAACATACATGAAAAACAAAGCAGTTATTGCCTAAAACTTGACTTCAACCTGAAATTCTTAATAAATGGGTAATAAAAGGTTATAAGTAAATTATCTATTGTATGACATACATATTTAAGGTCCTGTAGTATATTTAAAATAAAAGTATATTAATTTTACCATAGTTTTTAATGTGTATGAAAGAATTTGATAATTACGACAAGGGATTTTCATCTCACTTTTTACTTCTCTAAGCCACATGTTATATTCATCACCTATTTCTTTTATGTGGTGTATATACATCTCAGTAATGAATTTTATGATTCTTATAAATTAAATTATGGGGATTTAAATATCTATTTTTGGATCTCTCTTTCATGGTGTTTACGGTTCAAAAGTTACCAAATCAGTAAGGGATTTTTGTCTCAAATTGGATTCTTAGATACCGAAGTTATGATATACACTTATCTTATTCTATGAGGTTTATATAATTCCCATTTGATATTTTATATCATGAATATACTTATTTTAATTATATTATAAGTTTAATAAATTTTATTCTTTTATAGGGATTATAATTCAATGTTGCCAAAGTGGTAATAGTTTTATGTTGCATTTTCATCGTTTATCAGGTTTATTTATAGTTATGATTCCAATAATGAATTATTATGATATATATTTCAAAAAACTATGTAAATTTCTTCTCCTATGGTTATTTGTTTAGAATACATTTTCCCCTTAATTTTCATCTCTTTAAGTACGTAATAGTTTAAAAGGATGTTTCTAAGAAAAATTGCATTTATTTCCCTCTTCAGTCAAAAACACTTTTTCTTCAAAAACCATGTTTTCTAATAAAAAATTAAAAAATATTTCTAACATTCCAAAAATTATTTATTAAATAATTTTTTACCAATATTTTATTTTTTTCAAATTTTTTTGAAATAAATATTAATATAATTTTCCAAACAATGCTAGTTTGTCATTTACTGAAAATTTGATTAGAATCATTGTTTTAATGTGTATGACATGAATGGAATTTTCTATATTTAGGAAAATTATTTTATTTGAAGATTCCTTTATAATTTTCCAATGTTATTTTTAAAACAAATAATAAAAAATTTTATGTTTTAAAAAAATCAAACTGAAAAGTATATATTTCTCAAGAAATTGTTTAAATGATTTTTTAAGATTCCTTTATAAGTTTTAAAAGTTTATTTTCAAGAAAAGGATTTCAAAAATATTTTATAAAGTTTATTTATAAAAATTTATTATAAAGGAAATTTTATTTTCATCAAGAATCATTACAAGTTATTTTTCATTCCAAATCATTCTCCATTTTATATGACATTTTTTAGGTTATATATGATTTACTTAGGATATGTTCCAAGGATACCAATATTATTATTTCCTTGAATGGTTTAGGTTTATAATGACAAGACATTTATGAAACCCATTTTCCTTCCATGAGTTATACCATGATATAATTCTTATGAAACCCACTTATTTTTCAATGGGCTATAACATAATAGAATTCTTATGAAACCCTCTTCTTTTTTCATGGGTTATACCATGATAGAATTTTTATAAAACTAGTTTCTTTTTCCATTGGATATAAAATGATAAAATTCCTATGAACCCAACTTCTTTTTCCATGGATTATACTATGATAGGATTTTTATGAAACCTACTTATTTTTCTATGGGTTATACCATGATATAATTCTCATGAAACCATCTTCTTTTACTAAAGGTTATAATATGATGACATGGTTATATACTTGTTTCCTTTCAAAAGGCAATACTAGGATGAAATTTTTATGAAACCCATTTTTTTCATGGGTTCTAAAATGATTAAAGTTTTATGATATTGTGTCACAAATTGGTATGATTTTCATTTTGTGACAGGTGGGAACTATATCTCCCTCAAATGCATTGGATAACGATTAATGTCATATGATCTCAAAGGGTACGTGGGAGGTTATCCCAAGCCTAAAAGAGGGTATGTGGGAGGTTATCCCAAGCTAGAAAGAGGGTATATGGGAGGTTTCCCCAAACCTAAAAGAGTGTACAAGGGAGGATATCCCAAGCCTGAAGTAGGTACATGGGTGGTTAGCCCAAACCTAACATGTTATTAATGTTTTGGGGGTAGCATTTACATAAGATTTTATATCATTATGTATATGCCACAAATTTATGTCTTATACCAATGTTATGCTTTCATCGATGATATTTTTTGAGTCCATTATGATTCATGTCTTGTGAAAAACCAATATTTATTCCATGAATCGTGTTGATGATATCTGGTATACAGGGCATGATTTTCATATATTATTTTCGTGTTATTGATATCTCCCTTCTTTAAATTTAAGGAGCATCTAGGATCACCCTTTCTTATGTTTCATTTCCCAAGGATATGAGGAAGGGTATTATGTATGATATGTCTAATAAGGATGGTAGTTATGAAAAACATAGTTGGATATGGACTAGTTTTTTATGTACCCCTATTTTCAGTGGCATTATACCTTTATGATCCTCAAATGTGTGTTTGTGTAATATAATTAATATTCATCTAAAACTATGTAATATCTATGCATGAGAAGACAAGGTCACTACTAAAACTATAGGAATACCTTGTTATTATGTATATTCTAGACTCATAATTTCCAATAGATTCATCATTCTTTTATTTTAGCTATATTAATTCTCACTACATTTTAGTGTAAAGAGTTCGAGGAAAATACTTAGAGAAAACTATTTTCATAAAATCTACTCATTCCATTGAGTTTCCTACTAATTATAGAGTATTATTATTAATAATATTCTACCATTGGTTAGCCTCACCTTCTAGACAATAACTAGCTAAAATGACATTCAAATGGTCCAACAACTAGAGAAAGGAGGGTGGTCATTAATGCATAACACACTTGATACCAAGATTATCCTTCAATGGTGAGTTAGGTATTTAAAAATGGTTGGAATTATTATTTATAACTTATAGAGATAAGTGATAATCACAATAATATTTTGAACTCCTTTTTACAACCTTTTTGGTTTCTTGTTGCAACAATCACAGCATTTCCTGTCACATCAATTGTTAATTTTTTTTCCTTTCTCCTTTTATTACTTAAATCAAGTAATGTTGAGGTATTTTGAAATTAATAAATTCATAATAAGATACTATAAACTTATAATAAGTAACATGTAAATTAAATGAATAAACTAAGTTATAAATATTTATGTTCCAATATAGGTTATCCATGGTTGTTTCTTAGTAGGTTATATAACCTCAATATAGTCATATCTCTCATTATGGTTTATAAAGTGAATGTTATTTAACTAAATCATATAAACCAAAGTTTTAAACCTAGTGTCCAGTTAGGCATCTTTATCATGAATTAAGAAAAGATTGAGCTAATACATAACCCACATTTTTCAAGGATATTACCCTTAACTGCATATGTGCAAGAGCCTCATACATTTTTTGTATCCAAATAGGGATTTCATTATTATAAAACCACACACTCTATACGTTATTTATTTTTTGGGATGTTTTCCAATGTTTATTCTTATCCATTATGATTTCAATAATTTTATCAATTCCTAATCTCTAAAAATAATTAAAATAATATCCCAAAATAACTAAACCATTATATGATTTCATTTGATGTGCCATAAACACACTCTCAGATCTGATGCTAAAAACACATTAATTTACATCTATATTTGATACCAAGTGATATAAATCAATCCAAACAGACATATATTTTCATAGGTGAAGCATTGTATATCATAATATTCCCAAAATAAAACATTGTAGTATCTTAGGAAATTGGATACATAAGAAACTTATTTTACAATAAATTTAACATTTCTTCATAAATTGAACCACACTAGTGTTCATTTTATATATATAATATGTTACAGTCATCTTTGTAAAAAAAGGTAATGGAAAATATAAGAATCAATCTGCTCAATTATTTATAAGGGGAAAATCAACATGAACACAAGTGTAAAATCATAAGCATGTGAAAAAACATGATCATGGGAAAAATATATTATTTAAAAGAACATTGAACAATAATATTTTTCCATATGGAATAATAGAAGTAAAGGTGATCTCAAATGATCAAACATATACCACGGAATAAGTGTGTGAAATAATGATACAAATATCATGATCCAAGGATCATTATTTAGGAATATCACATAGAAACGTGGCATAATAATATTCCTAAAAAATCATATCATTGTGGGAATGGTTAACTTTAACTGATTCCATACATAAAATTATCAATATAACAATTATTTTGATTCATTGGTTTGAGATCATAACAACAATTTTAATGCATTATGTTGTGAATATAAAAACAACCTTCACAAATTTTTTTGTGAATAAAACAATAATATATACACCTCATGTTTTGAAAATAAAAATAATGTACACACATCATCATTCTGTCATGAGACATAAAAACCTCAAGAAATGAATTGAAGGGTGATATGAGACCCCACCCATCAAAAAAATACAAATTTGGGCGATATTATTTCAATTAATCATCATTTCATTAAATCTTATGGAATAAAAATGGATTTCATATAATTTTCAAATGGTATCACATAATAATGTATCAAATATAGATCAATTGAGACCAAAATTTCAATTACCCAAAAGACTAGTTCATTATTTTATTTAGTGGGTGATTCAGGAAATATTAATCCAAAAGAGATATATATATTAGATATAAAATGGAAAATTCATGCAAAATTATAGACTGAGGTTTAAATTAAAGTACATTGTTAAGAGAAGATAAAGTTACATGTTTCAAAAAAAAATATTTTGATAATTGGACAAGAAAATAATTTTTAAAACATTAATTGAAAAGTATAATCAAAAATATTGAGTTGAAAATTGCATAATGATTTTATATAGAAAAAATGGAGTAGAAGATAAAATGTACGGTCTGGAAATAAAAAACCTTTTAAACAATTTTTTAAAATACATTTTTTGAATCCCAAATTGAAAAAGGGGTTAATAAAAAATCAATATAAAAAAGAGTAAATAGAAACATGAATATCACAATAAATAATATATATATATATATATATCAAAATTAGGATGGATGAAAGTGGCTAGAATATAGAATATTAATAGGGTTGAAAAATAGTTTTTAAAAATAATGGGAATTATTCTTAATGATGAAAAAAATTTAGGAGAAATAAATTAATCAAGGAAGAATATTTGGAATAAAAATATCAATTTCTCATAATATAAATAGAAATTTCAAAATAATAAAATTTTATGGTGGAAGATACTAATCATATGGGAAATATCTTCAAGACGAACTATTATAACTCAAAGAAAATATATTTGAGTTAACAAAATCCAATACAGCTTTAGTAATACATGAATAGAGATACACTTAAAAATCAAAGGATTTTTAAATAGAATGAATTTAATTAATGGTGTAATAAAAATAGTCCATAGGGTATTATATAGGACATCCAAAATAAAATAAGTTCTGAATATGGAAAATTTCTCAAAGAAGAAAAATCAAAATGTGAAAACCCCATACCTTAACTCTCAGCTTCTAAGAAAGAGCTTTATCCTCCTTAATAATAAACACAACCATCTTAGTAACCTATTTTAGAACAATATTCATATCTATTAAAATTTATACTCTTTAATTACAATCATTAATGTAGCGACTCGGGTTTTTGGTGATGTCAGACTTGGGAATATTTATATGAATAATTCCAGAGATAGGTGCGAAGACGGTGCGCAATTCCAAGGCCCGATGTTCCTAGAATTGATTTTATAAAAATATGTAGCGACTCGGGTTTTTGGCGCTGTCAAAATTTGAAATATTTCTATGAATAATTCCAGAGCTAGGCGCAAAGACGGCGTGCAATTCTGAGGCCCGATGTTCCCGGAATTGATTTTATAAAAATATTAAGTATTAATATACTATACACGTGGCGGGGGTATGATATCTCCTAAAAGGTAGCTCAGAACGGGACTCTGAGGGCACAGTTACGTCCGGAACGTGCCGTTTACCCTAGACAGAGTGTAAACTTTGCGGGCGTGGGTCTGCGGTGGATAGCTCCACCAGGGGAATTTTCGTAAATAAATGGAAAAGTTTATTTATGAGCGTTAGCTTGAATAACTTCTGAAAAGAGTCTTGGATCGCAATTCCGAGTCCGCCGTTGCGTTCAGAACAACGTGTTTACCCTAGGCGCGACATAATTTTAGTCGACACCGGGTGCCGTGTCGGAGATGAGTTGGCGGGGGAGTTAAAATGAAGTTATTTTAATTAAAAAAATAAAAGAAATCAATCAATCCCCCTCCCTAACCTTTTAAGTGTAGGTGCCGGACAAAACCCTCCCCATCCTCCGTTTCTTCGTCAGATTGAGCTCCGGGCGTCCGTTTCCAGTGCCGATCGTCAGCAGATCGAGCTCCACCGCGTCGCAGGAGTTGTTCTGCACCCGAAGCTTCGGCGTTTCACCCGCAAGGTAGGCAGTTTGAGTTTTAAATTCCTGGACTCCGTTTATGCGTTTTTTTATTTCACATCGTCATAAGGTTTGTGTAGTTCGGGTCTCGAGCTTTCCTGAACTTTTTTCGGATCTGAATTTGGCGCACCGGGGTGCTCCCGGTGGCTCCTGGAAGTTTTCCGGCGAAAACCTGGTTTTCTGGGGAGACCCACGGCGGCCGGGGCGGAATCCGGCGAGTTCCATGGCGATGCGGCAGCGGCGTGGTGGTTTCCGGCTCCGACACGGCGGAGTTCGGCAGCAGCACGGTGGTTTCAGGCGACCCTGCGATGGTCCGGCCAGATTTTTTCGGGGGTTCTTTAAACCCCAGTAACTTGCAAACCGTAACTCCGATTTGCGAGCCGTTTCTAGTGACGCGCTCCTTGCGCCGAGATGGACCTTTTGAACTAACTTTGAGAATTTTATAGTTCAGGATCATGACCCAGGAGTTAGAAATATCGTATAAAATAATAATATTCTATTATTTTACGACTTCGGGCTGTTGTAACTTCTACCTGGAGCGTCCGAATGACATGTCGTCAGTGGCGTTGAGACCCTAATGGTTAGACGGACTTTTTGAGATGATTTCCGGGTGTTGGGACTGAGAACGGGGTGTGGGCCCCACTAGGCCGGGTTTTGGCGTTTGCGGAGAAACGCAGCTTTTGCACCATGAGTCCGATTTTGGTGGATGATTAGTCGATCCTGTGTGTTTTTCCGATAGGATCACAATGGGTTGATCCGTTCGATGGGTTTTAGAATCGAGGCATGGGCCCCACCCGAGCTGGCTTCAGTGAATAATACCCTTTTCACCGGGTTTCCGTTTCGGACGAGCGAGTAGTCGATTCCGCTTGTTTTTTCCGAGGGGATCGATGTGGTATGATCCGCCCGATGGGTTTCGAGATCGTTGTGTGTGCCCCGCACAAGCTAGCTACGGTGAATAGTTCCTTTTTCACCAGTGCTCTGTTTCGGGCGATTAAGCAGCCTATCCTGCGTGTTTTTTCGCATGGATCACGATGGTGGCCTCGGTATTGGCCTTGGAAGTGCGCAGTGTGGCATTGTTGTTGGTCGCTCGGGTTAGCGACGTTTTGGATCAGCAGTGTTTGAGGGTACTCCCTTGGTTCATTCCCACAAGGGTTCGTGTGGCATCACAACCTTCATATAGGTTTTTGATCCTCTCAATGGTATGTTTAAACTGTTAGAGTTGTGGCATCCCTCTGGTGGGCCCGGAGCGGGATCCTCTAGTATCTTCTCCCTAGATCGGGTTCTTGGAATCGTTGTGACCGCTTATTCACGAACAATGATCCCCTATCTAGCAGGTTAACCTCGTAGAGTTTGTGGCATCATCGGAAATATGATCCCATATGCAGTGGGTCGTGCTCATTAGGGTTATGGAATCGTCGGGTATACGATCCCCTACTCAGCATGAGGTTTATAGTAGGGTTGCGGAATCGTTGGTTATACGATCCCCTACTCAGCGCTTGCTATCGGTAGGGTTGCGGTATCGTTGGTTATACAATCCCCTACTCAGCGCATGGTTTCAGAAGGGTTGCGGAATCGTCGGTTCGATCCCCTACATCATGAGTTATACCAGATAGGGTTACGGTATCGTCGTGACCACATTTATATGGGCGATGATCCTCTATCTGGGTGATGTGCTTCTATCGAGCACCAGATCGGGTTGTGGTGTCCCCCAGCAGAGCCTGGGTGTGATCCCCTATCTGTGAGAACTACGTATGCCAGATCGGGTCGTGGTATCCCCCAGCACACCCTGGGAGTGATCCCCTATCTGTGAGCTTCGTATACCGGAGTGGGTTCTGTTATCCCCTAGAGGACCCTAGGAGTGATCCCCTATCCGAGGAGTTTGGTGGTTATGTTGTTTCAGCGAGGTTTCCTCAGTGATGCTATCTGACGAGCATGATCTCTTGGGTGAGCGTCTGAGAGGTTTGAGAGAAACCCGATGGAGTGTATCTCTCGGATGAGTGTCATCTGGGATGACATTGATCGTTTGATGTACTTTTTTGGTTGTGGATAGTTTCTGGTGATGAGGTCAGTACCTCTTGTGGCTTGGTTCATGAGCTGGGTATATCTGGTTTGTTCAAGGTGTATGTATGGGCATACACCTGAGCTGAGCTGACTAGTTGTGTTTAGCCGAGGATGGTCACGAGATGGAGTTTCTCTCTCGTCTGGGTTCCCTCTGGCTGGGATGAGTGGACAGTTTCCTTTCAGTTCCTCTCTTTGGTTTTGGGTTTTTGGGGTGCCTACTGAGTATGTTTATACTCACCCCTGCACGGGCTTTTCCTTTACATGTTTGTGGTTGTGCAGACCACAGTCCTTTCGATGGTGTCCCAGGAGGACCTGGAGCAGGTGGAGCTTAGTGAGCATGTTTGAATGAGGTGTTTACCGGAGCTGTGCCGAGGAGCTTTCCGGCGTGTGTTTGTGGCAGCGTTTCCCTTCTTCAGAGCAGGTTGGACGCGCTTTGTAGTTTTCTTTTGGTGGGCCCTGTTGTTCCCTTTTGTACTTTTTCTGTTGCACTCTGGTTTGGGATAGATTATATGCATGCTTTTCCTTTTCAGTTTTCTATATCTCTGCACTATTTCATGGAGGTGTTTGTGGGTGCGTGTGTACAGGTACCTTAGGCTAATTCCTCCCATGTGTGTGATAGCCCACTCGGCGCTGGTCTCCAGCCCCTGGCCTATTAGAGGCGGTTTTGGGGAGTTGCGGCTCGAGCCCCGTTGGGTCGGGTCATGACAGAGTGGTATCAGAGGAGGTTCTACCATTGGGATCTCATAGCGTTGCTTGTCTAGCTATGAGTTTGGTTCGGGTTGCATAGCGGCAGTGTTAGGATGTTTCGAGTTCTGCTTTCAGGCCAGGGACTCCAGTGTGGGTGCGGCGACCGATGTATCCATACACCAGGACTCTGATAACCTACCTTTCAACTCAGGACATTCGTACACTGGTCGTAGGGACATAACGGTACATGAATCATATAAGACTAGGTTTTTTGGTTTTCCTTGTCCTTCTTAAGTCATATTTCCAGATATACTCTTTGACTATGGTGCGTCTTGAATGTATTTCAGGATTCCTCCACGACGACAGCCAGCGAGGGTTCCTTAGTGGGATTGTGGTGATGATTTTCCCCATGCAGAGGCTGTGGACCAAGGCATAGGTTCGGAGGTTGCACCTCTAGGTGTTCTGCCAGTTGATCCACCACCTGTCGAGCAGCTGGTTGTGCCGGCAGTGCAGGACGAGCTTGCACACAGGCTGAGTGCACTAAACGAGTTCCATAGGTAGCGACCTCTGAGGTTTTGGGGTGATCCAGACCCCCAGGAAGCTGATGACTGGCTTGAGGCAGTCACCCAAGTTTTCCACTTAGTGAGGACACCTCCTGATCAGATGGTGGTCGGCAAGCCTTCTGCATGGTTCGTCCGAGCGATGGTGGAGTTTGGTGACGCAGTACCATGATGAGGAGACGTTCACGTGGGCAGAGTTTGAGTGGCTCTTCAGGGAAGAGTTCTATCCCATGACGTTGAGGTCAGTTCGGATTCAAGATATTCTACAGCTTCGATAGGAGGGCCTAACTGTGTTGAAGTACTCAGTGAGGTTTACAGACCTATCGCGCTACTCCCTGGATATGGTTCGAGACCCTTTCTTAGGTCTCGGACCTTCGAGCAGGGCTTACGCAGGGACATCCGAGCAGGTGTGGTTTCCTTGTGTCTGGCCACCTATGCTAGAGTGCTGGAGCGAGCTTTGGTGGTAGAGAGATTTCTGGTTGAGAAGATTCCCCCTGTTAGTGCTGGGAACATGAGAGCTGAGATGTCGGCATCTGTTAGCCGACGACAAACTCAGGGGTCTGGTCGTGGTCGATGTTTCAGGAGGCAACCCCCGGATGGAGGATCTGAGGCTCACGACCCACAGGGCTCGCAGGCCAGTTTTGGTCAGCCACAGGAGAGGCGTTGTTATGCTAGCGACAGTTGGGGACATCTTGCTAGAGATTTTCTAACTCGTCGAGCTGGTGAGAGGGAGTCGGTCAACAGACCGCCTTGGCAGAGGCAGCGTCTCAAGCAAGGAGGTCCGTAGGGCGGCGGACGTGGCGACGGAGTGGGTGCAGGAGGAGGAGGTGTTAGGCGGTATCAGTTTCCACCACCCCCACCCTCAGGTGGTCCACGCCAAGCTCAGGGAGCTGGTGGCCGAGGGCGAGGACAGCTGCATGCCCTGGAGGCTGTTAATCCAGAGGCTCCAAAGATGGATAGTGGTATGCCTTGTTTCCTTTCTACTTTCTGTAATAGTTTGTTAGACACTTTTTAGCGGTACTCTTTCCTTTACGTTGCTTGATCGAGTTTTGTTCAGGGCGTTGGTAAGACCCTGTGTGGGTGTTGGTTGACGAACTTGCTGGCGTGGGAGATCTAGTTGAGAGTCCAGTCGCTTTCCTTGTGCTTAGGGATTTTCGAGGATGAAAAGTTCTAAGGGGGGGAGGATGTAGCGACTCGGGTTTTTTGCACTGTCAGACTTTGGAATATTTCTATGAATAATTCCAGAGCTAGGCGCGAAGACGGCGTGCAATTCCGAGGCCTGATGTGCTCGGAATTGATTTTATAAAAATATTATGTATTTTTATACTATGCACGTGGTGGGGGTATTATATCTCTTCAAAGGTAGCTCAGAACAGGATTCTGAGGGCACGGTTACGTCTGTAACGTGCCTTTTACCCTAGGCAGGGTGTAAACTTTGCGGGCGCGGGTCTGCGGTGGATAGCGCCACCAGGGGAATTTTCGTAAATAAATAGAAAAGTATATTTATGAGCGTTGGCTCGAATAACTTCTTAACGGAGTCTCATATTTCAATTCTGAGTCCGTCGTTGCATTCAGAACACCGTGTTTACCCTAGGCGCGACATAATTTTAGTCGGCGCCAAGTGCCGGGTTGGAGGCGAGTTGGAAGGGGAGTTAAAATGAAGTTCATTTAATTAAAAAAATAAAAGAAATAAATCACTCCCCCTCCCTCACCTTGTACATGCAGGCAGCGAACAAAACCCTCCCCCTCCTCTGTTTCTTCGTCAGATCGAGCTTTGGGTGTCCGTTTCCAGCGTCGATCGTCAGCAGATCGAGCTCCAGCGCGTCGCGGGCGTTGTTCTGCACCCGAAGCTTCGGCGTTTCACTGGTAAGGTAGGCGGTTTGAGTTTTAAAATCCCTTACCCCGTTTATGAGTTATTTTACTTCAAGTCGTCATAAGGTTTGTGTAGTTCGGGTCCCGAGCTTTCCGAAACTTTTTTCGGATCTGAATTTGGTGCACCGGGGTGCTCCCGGTGGCTCCTGGATGTTTTCCGGTGAAAACTCGGTTTTCCGGCGAGACCCGCGGCAGCCATGGCGGAATCTGGCGAGTTCCACGGTGGCGCAGTGGTTTACATCTTGGCACAGCGGAGTCCGGCAGCGGCGTGGTGGTTTCCAGCGACCCTACGGTGGTCCGGACAGATTTTTCCGAGGGTTCTTTAAACCCCCGTAACTCGCAAATCGTAACTCCGATTTGCGAGCCGTTTGCGGCAACGCACTCCTTGCTTCGAGACGGACCTTTGGAACTAACTTTGAGAATTTTATGGTTAGGTATCGTGGCCCGGGAGTTAGAAACGTCATATAAAATAATAATATTCTATTATTTTATGACTTCAGACCGTTGTAACTTCTACCTGGAGCGCCCGAATGACGTGATGTCAGTGGCATTAAGACCTTGATGGTACGGCAGACTTTTTGAGTTGGTTTCCAGATGTTGGGACTGAGAACGGGGTGTGGGCCCCACGAGGCTGGGTTTTGGCATTTGCAGAGAAACGCAGGTTTTGCACCAGGAGTCCGATTTTGGCGGATGATTAGTCGATCCTCTGTATTTTTCTGATAAGATCACAATGGTGTGATATGTTTGATGAGTTTCGGAATTGAGGCGTGGGCCCCACCCGAGCTGGCTTTGGTGAATAATACCTTTTTCACCGGGTGTCCATTTCAGATGAGCGAGTGGTCGATTCTGCTTGTTTTTTCCAGGGGATCGCCATGGTATGATATGCTCGATGGGTTTTGGGATCGTTGTGTGGGCCCCACATGAGCTGCTATGGTGAATAGTGCCTTTTTCACCGATGGTCTGTTTCGGGCGAGTAAGCAGCCTATACTGCATGTTTTTCCACGTGGATCGCGATGGTGGCCTTGGTGTTGGCCTTGGAGGTGCGCAGTGTGGCATTGTTGTGGGTCGCTCGGGTTAGCGACGTTTTGGATCGGCAATGGTTGAGGGTACTCCCTTGGTTCATTCCCACGAGGGCTTCGTGTGGCATCACAACCTTCATATAGGTTTGTGATCCTCTCAATGGGATGTTTAAACTCGTAGAGTTGCGGCATCCCTCCGGTGGGCCCATAGCGGGATCCTCTAGCATCTTCTCCCTAGATCGGGTTCTTGGTATCGCTGTAACTGCTTATTCACGGGCGATTATCCCCTATCTAGCAGGTTAACCCTATAGGTTTTGTGGCATCATCAAGAATATGATCCCCTACGCAGTGGGTCGTGCTCAGTAGGGTCGTCGAATTGTCGGGTATACGATCCCCTACTCAGCATGAGGTTTATAGTAGGGTTGCAGTATCGTTGGTTATACGATCCCCTACTCAGCGCTTGGTGTTGGTAGGGTTGCGGTATCATTGGTTATGCAATCCCCTACTCAACGCATGGTTTCAGTAGGGTTGCGGCATCGTCGGTTCGATCCCCTACATCGCGAGTTATACCAGATAGGGTTCCAGTATCGTCGTGACCACCTTTATATGGGCGATGATCCTCTATCTGAGTGATGTGCTTCTGTTGAGCGCCAGATCAGGTTGTGGTATCCCCCAGTGGATCCTGGGTGTGATCCCCTTTCTGTGGGAACTATGTATGCTAGATCGGGTCATGGTATCCCCCAGCGGACCTGGGGAGTGATCCCCTATCTGTGAGATTCGTATGCCGAAGTGGGTTCTGGTATCCCCTAGCGGACCCAAGGAGCGATCCTCTATCCGAGGAGTTTGGTGGTTATGTTGTTTCAGTGAGGTTTCCTCAATGATGTTATCCGACGATCATGATCTCTCGGGTGAGCGTCTGAGAGGTTTGAGAGAAACTCAATGGAGTGTATCTCTCGGATGAGTGTCATCTAGGATGACAGTGATCGTGTGGTGTACTCTTCGGGTTGTGGACAGTTGCTGGTGATTAGGTTGGTACCTCTTGTGGCTTGGTGCGTGAGCTGGGTATATCTAGTTTGTTCAAGGTGTATGTATGGGCATACACCTGAACAGAGATGACTAGTTGTGTTTAGATGAGGATGGTCATGAGATGGACTTTCTCTCTCATCTGGGTTCCCTCTGGCTGGGATGAGTGGACTGTTGCCTTTCAGTTTCTCTCTTTGGTTTTGGGTTTTTGGGGTGCCTACTGAGTATGTTTATACTCATCCCTGCATGGGCTTTGCCCGCACATGTTTGTGTCTTGTGTAGACTACAGGCCTTTCGACGGAGTCCCAGGAGGACCCGGAGCAGGCGGAGCTTAGTGAGCATGTTTGACCAGGGTGTTTACCGGAGCTTTGCCGAGGATCTTTCCGACGAGTGTTTGTGGTAGCATTTCCCTTCTTCAGAGCAGGTTGGATGCACTTTGTAGTTTCCTTTTGATGGGCCATGTTTTTCCCTTTTGTACTTTTTCTGTTGCACTCTGGTTTCGGATAGATTGTATGCATGCTTTTCCTTTTCAGTTTTCTATATCTTCGCACTGTTGCATTGAGTTATTTGTGGGTGCGTGTGTACAGGTACCTTAGGCTAATGTCTCCCATGTATGTGATAGCCTACTCGGTGTTGGTCGTCATCCCCTGGACTATTGGAGGCGGGCTTGGGGAGTCGCGGCTCGAGCCCCGTTGGGTCGGGTCGTGACAATTAATTATACATTTAAAATGTAATTATAGTTTATTTTTATCATTATATATTATTGAATTCAATATTTACATGCATTTTATCAAAATAATTCTCTAAATATTATAAATTTAACTCTTATGAAAAAAATATAATTTATATTGTAATGAATTTTTTTTATAGAGAAGTGATATTCTAAAAAATTATTCAGTTCTATTAATATTATTTTATATTTATTATTAATTTTAAATGAGGTTTTATATTTTTTTTGAAAATTGGAAAATTTAAAATAACCCTTCAAAAGTGCACAGTTTAGTTATATAAGAAACAAATACAATATATGTAGAAAAATACATTTAATAAGAAATCTATCTTAAATGACTTTATTCTGAATCTTTTATGATTGACTAATAATTTAATAAGAATTAAGTAAATTTCATCAACATATTTGTATTAAATACAACCTTTATTATTTAGTCGATTTTATATAAATGAAAAATATATAAAATACATGAAATATAAAATATATTCTATTAATAATTACATATGTATATCATTGTAACTTCCAATTACATGAACCCTAAAGAACTTCTTGTAAAACCTAAGAATAATATTTCTCTTATGGCAGTAGTGGCTGGTAGTTCAGCTAGCAAGTATCTAATGGTAATTTATAAGGGCATAAACTTCACAAATAAGGGATTATACTAAATATTTAATTATTGTAGTTATAATTGGTATTGGTATAGTTAAATACCTATTGAGGCTACATCTATTCTATGATTGGATAAATGAGATTTATAAGGAGGACTTCAATTGCATAATGTTATTTCTTTCCTTTTTCAAAATAGATTTCATAATGTGGTCACATCTAATTATACTCTCTAATTTAATATCTATATTATAATGTTAAAATTTAGTAATTTTATCTTATAGTATCCTAGTTTCATCTTACTTATTTTTTTCGTTTAAAGGAATCTATTAAAAATTCATTTATTTAATGGTAATTTTAATACTAAAATTTCAATTTAATGCATAACTAGATCACAATAAGGGGGAAAAGGATAACCTATTATAGAATTATCATAGGGAAACATGATGTGAAATGGTAATGCCTAAAATGATTAGATAAATATTGTGTCTATACCTACAATTGGATATCCTAGTGTCATTATATATAGTGTCATTACATGGTAGATGTTGAACTCTCAAAGTTAGTGGGGATCTCAGACACTGGGGTTTTAATGATCAAGAGATCTATAGTTGGGCCCATGATTTGTGATATAGAAATAACTACATATTCAATAAGAACATGAATCAATTTACAGACGGTTCAAACTAAAGTGGAATTGTGTGATTTCACTGTGTAGGGGGAATTAAGATGACATAACATTAATTTTTATCCGTATACACTATAGAAACCTATGTGTATAGAGATTTTATGTATGGAAATAAGGTCACAAGGAATAATACATTCCATTGATTTTAGGTTCATGTGGTATGGGACTTTTATCATACAATTTATATTATTTCGAGAAGGTATTTACACCATAAACTTTAAGAAAATTTGGTAAGGATCATATATTATACAGTTTATAGTCATGCGATGAGGGTATGATAGTATACAGTTTATGTCCCAATAGTATAGACTATATATCCAAATGTTAATTTATTTGAATAATTTCTTTAAAAACCTTCATTGGTGAATCATATGTTATCCATACATATTAAATATGGAATATGATCCATTAATGTAGACCTTATGTATAGTGCAAGGTCTATTTAATTTAGCCCTAATATTAGTGGATTTATTCTAGGTAACATAATTCTCCTTGAGACTAACACCAATTCCCCTTGGATGAATGACCACAGGTGAGCCATATTTTTAAAAAAACTTGTTCTACATGATTTGGATTAACATAAATGTTGTGTGAAACTAATAAAATTTATCATCAATCAATTAAAATGCATTTTTTTATTTCTTTTCTTAAGGATGTATATTTTTTTATTATTAAAAGCTTCAAACATTCCATGCACAATCTTGTTGTAGTATGATAAATAATTAGAAAAATATATTTTATTCCAGAAACAATTTCTCTAATTTACACATATTGATGTGAGTGCCATTTTCTATTGGAGTTTTGTGTGGAATAATAATTCTCTTATTAATATTTTATTTCATGTTATTGATCAAATCCTTTCACCCAAACACTTTTAATAGTACTTTGGTGTAAGAACCCATACATTCTTATATGATATTCTTCTCAGGAATATATTTGTTTTCCATTTTTATGAATATAATATTGAATGAAATGCTTAAACTTTGAAATATAGACCAAAAATAATTTATTTTATCAATGTAAGAACATCATATACCAAGGTAAAGCACATTCCGAAAAATTAAAAACAGTATAAAAGGGAAATAATATATATATATATATCACTACAAAAAATGACTTTTTGTGACGGATTATTTGCGACAGGTCTAGGGATCGTCGCAAATAATCCTTCGAAAGTGACTATTTGTGATGTGTAAATATTCTCATCGCAAATACTCCACAAAAAATGGGTATATATGACTGTATATCACAGATACTCTTTCCGCGCACTGTGCGCAATTACGCGGGAAAGGTATTTACGACGGGGATGATTCCTCATCGCAAATACCCTTCCCAGGTTTTGGTTATTTGCAACAGGGGTGGTTCCCCATCACAAATAATATGTTTAGAGTTTAGTATTTATGATTAACCCTATCACAAATAATTTAGTATTTAGGACATACCCTGTCGCAAATACTTCCTTTTACCGCTGCCACAATTAAAAAATGTTGAACTATTTGCGACGAGTCGTCACGAATTAACTATTTGCGACAGACTATCATAAATACTATGTCGGCGGGTAGGTACTTGCGACAGGACTCATCGCAAAAACTCTTTTTACCGCCACGCCTAATTAATAGGGGGATTAGCATTTGCGATGGGATTGTCGTCGCAAATAACCCTGTCGCTAATGACCTATCTTATATATACCTCCATCTGTTTTTTCCCTATTTCGTAATTCTCTTAAGTTCTCCCTAATTCTCTCCTCTCATATTTCTCTCTTCAGTTTTTTCTAACTTTTTATTTTTATAGTGGACAAATTTCAAGAACTTACATCCAATGAAAGATTCGGTTTTAAGGTATTTATCTATTACTTTTTATTTTTTAGTTAATTTATTTTAATTTATGTTAGTAATAATTATTATTAATTATCGGTAATTATTTTAAATTAGAATTATGTTGTTTTGTTTTGCATTATTTATTTGTAAAAATATGTTGTTTAGTATTATTTAGTAATAATTAGTATTATTTAGTAATAATGAGTATAAATTAGTATAAAACGGCAGTAATTAGTAATAATGAGTAATAATCAGTAATAAATATTATTAATTAGTAATTATTAGTAATAAATAGTCATAAGTTGTAATAATTAGTAATAATTAGTAATAATCAGTAATAATTAGTACTAAATAGTAATAATTAGTACTAAATAGTACTAAATTCCAATAATTAGTAGTAATTAGTAATAAATATTAATAATTAGTAATAATTAGTAATAATTAGTAACAAATAGCGGTAATTAGTAATAATTACCTGTAATTATCGTTAATTATTAATAAATAGTAATAATTAGTAATAATTAGTAATAATTAGAAACAATTAACAATAATTAGCCATAATTAGTGCTAATTAGTGGTAGATAGCGGTAATTAGTGGTGAATAGCTATAATTAGCAGTAAAAAGGGGTAAATAACAATAAATAACAATAATTATTAATAATTAGTAATAAATAGTAAAATTTAGTAATAATTTGTACTAAATAGTAATAATTAGTAATAATTAGTAACAAATAGTAATAAATAGCTGTCATTAGTAATAATTAGTCGTAATTAGAGGTAATTATTAATAAATAGTGATAAATATTAATACTTTGTAATAGTTATTAATAATTATTAATAATGAGTAATAATTAGTAATAATTAATACAAAATAGTAAAAAATAGTTATAATTAGTAATAATTAGTAATATTTAGTAATAATTAGTACTAATTATTAATAATTATTTATAAATAGAAGTAATTGTTAATAAATAGTAATAATTAGTAATAATTAGTAATAATTAGTTATAATTAGTTATAATCATTAACAATTAGCATTAATTAGCCATAATTAGTGCTAATTAGCTGTAAATAGTGGTAATTAGCGGTAATTAGTGGTAAATAGCCAAAAATAACAATAAATGGTAACAAGTAGTAATAATTAGTAATAATTAGTAATAATTAGTACTAAATAGTACTAATTTGTAATAATTAGTAATAATTAGTAATAATTAGTAATAAATAGTGGTAATTAGTAATAATTAGCAGTAATTAGTGGTAATTATTAATAAATAGTAATATATCAAAATAATTAGTAATAATTAGTAATAATTATTAACAATTAGAAGTAATTATCCATAATTATAAGTAATTAGCGGTAACTAGTGATAAATGGTGGTAAATAGCAGTAAATAGCAATAAATATCTATAAATAGTAATAATTAATAATAATTAGTAATAATTAGTTATAATTAATAATAATTAGCAATTATTTTATTTTCATTGTTGTCTAATACTTATATTTTTTTCCATAGATCTCTTGGGAAGTCATATTTTTCTTTCAATTTTCTGTAACAAGCCACAAAATAGATAAAATAATTTTTTCTGCTAATGTAAGCATGTTTTCCGTATTCTTTGTCTTTCTTTGTCAAACATCCAAATCTATATATTAATTAAATGTTGTTAGCTGAAAAATATATCTCATTTCTGAAAATAGAAGAGTAGAGGAAGCCCATGTGCCCATTGTGGTGACTTCTCGTGATATAATAGGCACATGAGATTCATCTGCTCCTCTGACTTTCAATAGTGATAAAAATATATCGGCTAAGAACATTCAGTTGATATGCAGTATTGGTTGTTCGACATAGAAAGATAATGGAAACTTGGTTACATTTCAAATTATGATTGTTTTGAGACTTTGAGACGTGTAAGAATTAATCACACCTCAATCTAAAACACGATGTGACTGGTGTATACTAGGACAGGCAGAATGTGATGTTTCATTGATAGCAGCAGTAGTAGTAGGAGGTGAATATGCGTTGATGACTAGAGATGGTTTGTATAAATTGGTGCAATGAAAAATTTGGACATAGTCAACATAAATTGGTTTCATCATCTGATTTAAAATCTATGATTGATGGTTTTTTAGTAAATCGTACAATTTTCAATCTTAAGGTGATTATTATTATTATTATTAATATTATTATTATTATTATTATTGTTATTATTATTATTATTATTATTTTAATATTATTTTATTAATAATATTATTATTATTATTATTTATTATTATATTATTAATTATTATAATATTTTTATTTTTATACTTGCACTATTTATATTATTATTATTTTTATAAATATTATTATCATTTTATTAATATTATTTTATTAATATTAATTTTTTATTATTATTTTATTAGTATTATTATTATTTAATTTTATTTTATTATTATTATTATTATTATTTTATTAATTTTAATTTTTTTATTTTTTTCTGTTACTTGTGACGGGCCCGTCAAAAATATTTTTTTAAAACAACTCAAAAAACTATTTGTGACAGGTTGAGTTTCCCTTCACAAATAGTTTTTTAAAAAACTCAAAAAACTCTTTGTGATGGGGAATTATCCAATCCCAATTTGTATTTTTTGTAGCGGTCCGTCAAAAAAATAATATTTACAATGCCATATTTTACAAAGGTCTATCTGCGATGGGGCCCCGTCGCAAATAACTCAATTTACAATAGTGTGTATATATATAATTATAATTTTTATATCCATCGGGTTGGGATCTATTAAAAACTCCACAACAATGAACATCATCATAAGAAGTTTTAAATTGATATGAAATAATACAAGGATACTTTGAGTTAAATATATAAAGCCATGAAAAAAATATGTATGTTTACTATATTGAATTATGTCTCATATATAGGGAAGTAAAATATTATATTTGTACATATGACTATTTGGAATACTAACTTAACCATTAGGCATAGTAACCGGACCTTTAAAAATGGAAACCTGATTGTTAGAATAGTAACTTGACCAATATAATACTAAAAATTTATAAAAATATAATTTAATATAAATAAAATTGGAAAATATAAATATTATAATTCTATAAATTAAATATTCATATCAAAATACTCAAAAAATTATTAGTAGATCTTTAAAAAAGTGTATTTTAACATAATTTACAAAACCATAATTGTTATATTAAATATTAAATTTAACTAAGATATAAAAGTATATCAACAAAATGATTGTAATTTTTTGAATCATTGTGTCACAATCTTTAAAGGGTTAATTTTAGGTAATTTTCTTAAAAATATTTTTTTGAATAGTATAAAATAGTTTTTTCAAATATTGATGTTTTATGATGTATAAATTATCTATTTAAAAATATTTTAAAGTCAACATGATATTGATATAATAAGATAAATTATTTTTTATAAAATATTAAAATTATTTTTTAAACTAAAATATAATTTCAAAATATCAAAAATATAAATTGTACCCTTGAAAAGAAACTTTTCATTTTTTGTCTTCCATTCATTTTTATAAAGTAATGAATTTAGTGATGAAATAGTTGAAAAGTAATAAAAACATGTAATCATAATAAAATATCAATGATGAAGTCAATGAATACCACTATTTCATATTTTACATTGGAAATTAAATTTTTAATTATTTTTACTTAAAATAATAAAAACCTCAAGTATAATTACCTCTCAAGATTTCATTGAAATATCACATCGTAAAGACTTCAAACTTCCCAATATATACCAATTTCAACATCATATGTTTTATTATATTCCTATGGATGTTTTGGTGTTAAAACATTTCAAGCCTTCACGGCATTCCGGTTTATAGTGAAGGTGAACCATCAAAAACAGGGAAATGTTTCTTAATTTTTCCTTTCATTTTCTCTTCTTATTTTTATATTTTCTAAATCCTCTCTAAACTAACCAATAAAAACTTATCTAATCGGTATTTCATACTGATATTAATGAAATTATTCTAATGGAATTTTTATTATTATTATATATATATATATATCGCTCATTGACATGTCATGTTAATGGATGGTTTTTTCAGCTCAGAAAAACATTTTCAATACATTACTTATTTATAAATTCATGTATTTTTATAATAATATAATAACATATCCTTAAACATTATATAATCTATTTAATTCAAATATAATACACTTATTACATTCCCAAAGATCATTTCAGTTTAGAGTTTTAGATAATTATGACTTTATAAATATCAATCCATAAGCATACAAAGTGGATACTACTATAAAGTATCCATTTCTTCCATAATAAAAAGTTTTTTAATAAAACATGAGTTATTTTCCTTTTTTTCATGGTGTTCAGTTTGGATTCTTCTTTTCTATTACCAATCCTTAAACCCTATGAAAAAAAATTAAAACATGGGATGAGCACAGAAAATCTCAATAAGGGACATAAAAGAGAAAGGAACCACTAGTCCATGAATTCTTATAAACATATGAAATCATTTTTAGAAGATATAATTCTTATACTTAAAGTATCATATACTTACTTTCTGAAAACACAATATTTTTATAAAACATAGAAACCCTAAATAAAACTATATAGGTAACTTGGGGCATTACTTGCTTAAGATTGAAACTGTAATGACCCAATGTTTTATCAATGGAAATTAATTTATTATAAATATGTCATATAATTACAAGAAATCACAACACAATGAACTACTAAGTATTATGTTACTTTCAAACATAATTTTGAAACTTCTGTGCTTTGAATTTCAAAAATGTAGCATACACGGTTGCGATCAGTAAGATTCTTGGAGTCCGATAAGGTAAACTTTTTTTGTGAATAGAAACCTACTCTTATGTATAGTAACCGACCCTAATGAATAGAAATATGAACCTTAAGAATATTACATCATCTAAAAGAATATTAAACTCACCCTTTATTGTATAAATAAAATTAAGGCATCATATAAGTGATAATATGACCATAGTAAAAGTATTGGTATTTTTGTAAGTCATAATTAATTAATTATAATTAATTAATTAATTTAAAAGAAAATATATTTTACTAAAAGGTGTTCATAAATTAAAAATTTTACTGCTTCTCATTTTAAGATAATTTTATAAAACATTGTGTAATTTTTGAAATCATTATAAAATCAGTTATAATATTAAAATCTTTATTTTCATGTAGATTGTGATTTTAATTAATAATTAATTTAATAATATTTAAAAAAATTGAAAAATTGATTTCATTTTTTCATTCTACATGTTGAAAAATGGTTAAGGAGAATTTTTGGTATTTTTCTAAAATACTTGATTTTTTTATGAATAGTAAAATATGATAATTCACAATAAATGCTAAAACCTGAATTTAGTAAACATTATTGAGTCATGGATAATGTAAATGACAATTTTTTCAAACTCACATGCACATATCACTATTTTTGGTCACAATAATCATTATAATTACTTGTCTTATAAAAAATAATAAACTAATGATTAAAATATTAAGAAAACCCTCCTTCCCTCCACTATAAAAACCACCAACACTCCCCTATTCTCTTCACTCATATCAAGCCTTGTTACTTCCTTAAATTTTTCCCAAATCTCTCCCCAATATCCTCCCCTATGTCCAGTTTCCTTTGGTCTCGTCAAAATACCATATCCTCCCCCCTTAAGAGGTTCTCAAAGAAGATAAACTCAGGAGGTAAATTCCTCTTTCTAATTCTTTTATTTTCCTTAAAGTTCTTTTATTTTCATTTTTCTTTCATCACATACCTTCACTCAAATGGTATGATAACTCTAGTAACAAAAATTTAACATAATTATTTAATTATAATGGGATAATTCATTATCATCTCTCCTTCCCCCTTCTTCTATACTAAAGAAATGAAAACACCGTCTAAGATGTGTTAGTTTATCACATTCAAGGACGACAGTTTATCAATTTCTATTATCGTCTTATATTCTGGTCATGAAACCATTTTATGGTTCAACCAGACTATTAAATATTAATTTTATCTTATGTGTTGTTCTTGAATCCTTTTTCACACTTGATGTAAAATAATAATATAAAACAAGTTAATTATGAACAACATCGCCAAGTTAATCCAAGCATTTAACATTAATGTTTTATATAATGATTCACCTTCACTCCAAATAACCAAATGAATTTTATAACCATTTAATATTATGGATGAAAACTAATCTTATATAACTTCAATTCTGGACAACCACCTTCATCATACATGTGTGTCCAAACATGAATATAAGTGAACCAATCATTAAAACCAAGGAAACAAATGAACCTAGACCCTGAAATCGAACCTCATAACAAATCAAAAGGTTTATTAATGAACTAAAAAAGGTTATAATAAATCATTTAAATGTATAATAGGTTCTATAATTATTAATTAATTAACCTAAATTTATTATTCAGGTCATTAAAATCAATTGGAGAACACCATCGGACTTAAGGTAAGGGATCCTCTCTATTTCACTTTTATTAAAAAATCACCACTAGGTTATGCTTTTTTATGTGTAATTACTAATGATGTGGTATGATTTATCACCTCCCCCATACTTCCCTCGTGATTTATAAAATATTATAAACCACTTTATCTCACATTAATCCCTCCTATGTACACCGGATACCATGCTGATATTTCGTAAGGGATTCTACCCGAACCTCCTATATTCCTTTGAGTTGCTCTATATTTCATTTTATCCAAATGAAGTTGTCTTTTACTTTTTTTAAAACTTATAAATGCTGTTTCTATTCTCCAAACTCATGTTTCAAGATCCATCCATCATTATATTTTGGGGATATACATGTTTTTAAGTGATTCCGTCCTCAATACTCCTCGATAAGGAAACTTGTTTTAAGCGAACTTCCCAAATTCTTTTCTGGTTTAAAGTAAACTCTATCCTATAATTTAATCCATCGTTTTCTTTATAAAATCAGTATTTTTATTATTAAACCCTTCTTGTTTCACTTCAAGTTTTATAGAAAATATTGTTCCCTTTTCTATTTTAAAGGCTCTAAATTATTTTCCTTAAAACTGCATAAAAATGTTTTAATGCTAAAATTTCTTAAATACTTTTCTTACATGTTGTCGCTTATACATGAAATCACATACTATGATACATGAATATTTTCCCTTATGAATTGTCATGTATATTTTATTTCCTTTATTTCATGGACACTTTTATGATACACACATTTGTTATGCTTTATGACATGATTGTGCTACCCAATTCTTTCTATGGGTAACCCTTATGTTTATGTAAGATTGGTTATGTAAGATTATTTGTGTGTCAAAAAAAGTCATGAAAAGTTAATATGGGTTCACCCATATATCTCTCTAATGCATCGGGTAATGTTGATTCTCATGAGACGTTATGTGTGATGGTATTGGCGGTTAGCCTTGTCTTGTGCTACCATGTGTGACGGTCTTAGCGATTTGCCTAGGATTGTGATACCATGTGCAACAGTCTTTGCGGTTAGCCTTGAATCAAGGTAAAGTCATGTTTTATGTTTCTTCAAAATTATTATGACTCCATGTTTATATGATTCAATGTTTATATGTTATGATTCCATATGTACATGCCTTTTTATATTATCATTTCATGATTTCTATCCCATGTGGTAATGTTTTGATCTTATGATTATTCCCTTAATAAGATATTTAGGTAATACCTTTGTTAATGTGTCCCCTAGGGTACCCTATGAAGATTTTTGAGTACAATAAAAGTTAGAAGCTCAATTTTAAGATTAAATAAAGAAATATTTTATTCATTTCCATGTTTTTAGTTTTATGTACCTAGTCTTCCAATACACTAGACATTACGATACTTGGCTTGGACTTTGCTGTAAAATTATATTTAAAATCATTTATGTTATATGTAAAAGGATAAGGTCTCTATAATATGTATTAGAGGATGGTCTAGTTATTTTTGGAGATTAGGAATAGGGAACTTTAGTAAGGCCCTTTAGGATGAGACTAAGTATAAGAAAACACCCCTAAATTTTAGTAAATATAGAGTAAGTGGTTATTAAGAAAATACATTCCTTTCTGGATACAAATAGGTAGAGGTGGCTCTGGAACATATGTATCTATGGGTAAAACCCAAAAACACCACTTTGATCTAGACTCGAACGGGAACTAGTGCATGACAACGGTACTTCCTCCACTCTTGGTTTGACACTCCTGGGAGATACGCTTTGGTAAATTCAATATCTTGGTATAAACCATTATTAAGGAAATGAAAAAAATCTCATTATAATTAAAGTTAATACATAGATCAATGATAAACTAGATTTAAACATAGGGAATCGTAATTCAGGATATACTTCTCCTTTACAAGTTTATCCTCTTATGTTCAAAGTTTCCTTTTTATGATCAATAGATAAGTATTAAATCCCTCTAATTGTATGTTATTTTTCTTAGTTAATAGAGGGAAATATAAGAACACATGGTAATAATAAATGTGATAGAGAATGTGAAGATATCCCTAATGATATGCCTAATATGATGGGAATAGGTGCTCAAAAATTCATCATAGTACTTTCCCAGCAGGCTCATGTTATGAATAATAACTTGAATCTTGTGGAACACCCCCCTCCTCCAATTAAAGATCAAGTTGTTGTTGAATCCTTCATGAAGAAAAGGCCTCTCATGTTTAGTGTATCTTCTGATCCCATCTTCATGGAACAGTGGATTAAATCCATTGAAAACATATTATTTGTCCTCTAGTGCTCAAAAGAAGACAAATTTGTGTTGGGTGTCTATTGTTTTGATGGGGAAGCTAATCAGTGGTGAAAACTGATCAATAATATGAATCCCCAAAAGGAAATTTATTCCATGGTTTCGAATGAATTCAATAGAATTTTTTTCAATAAATATTTTCCTCGAACCCTCCATCTCAAGATGGAAAGAGAGTTCCTTAGACTCAAGTAGAAGAAAGAAGATTCCATCAGGGTGTATGAATTAAAATTAACAATGATTCCAAGGTACACCTATGCCGATGTCTTAAACACAAAAAGAAAGGTGGATTTATTCTTTAGTAGACTAAAGACGAGTATAAAAAATCATTGGTGATTTGAGACTTTGAAATTTCTAAGAATATTGTTCGTTGTGTCATCAAGGTTGAAATGAAGATCAGAGACTCTCAGTGGTATCATGGGCCCAGTGAAAAAATATGAAAATAGAATCTAATGTGGGTAGTTCTGTAAATAAATTCCATAATTTAAAGAATCCTGACCATCCCATGTTTAAAAACTGTGGGAAAAAGAATCTTGGGAAATTTCTAACTTGAACCAGGAATTGCTTAAAATGTGTAAAGTTAGGACATCTGGATAAAAACTGATGACAGGATATGAAGAATCTCGCTAATGTGTAAGAATAAAGGAAGTTTCAAATCAACACTCAACCTGTAGTGCAGTGTCACAGCTGCAATAATCATGGGAATTATGCGAACAGTCATCCTAAGTTGAGGGTTATCGGAGGAAATCAACAACAACCTCCAAGGCAACAAGTAAGGGCTTATGCTATCACTACTGATGAGGTGGATCCAAAAAAATATGTGGTAACAGATACTCTAGTTATTAATTCATGAATAGTTAATATACTATTTTATTATAGTTCTCGAAATTCTTACATATCTTTTAGGTTAAGTAAAACTATTCAAGAACCACCTCAAAATTTGGATGGTAAGTTATCTATGAGAACAGATAATGGGTCAATTATTGTGTCCATGGTTTATAACCCCACCCCAGTTAACATTTGTGTACTGAAACTCCCAAAAAATATTGTCATACTTCATTTAGTTGAGTTCAAAACTATCTTGGGTATGGATTGTCTATATTTATACAATTCCAACATCAACTATCAGGAAAGGGAAATCACTCTTCACATCCCGAAGCATCCTATAATTCTTTACAAGTGTAAGGAGGAATATGAATAAACTTTAAAATCAGTTTCTCAAGTGTGGATATTAATTTTTATGAGAAAACATTTCTATATCAAATTATTAATACAAAGGAGAGAGTCATTCTTGAAGATATGCCCATTGTGAGGGAATACAATGATTTATACCTTAAAGAGTTGACTGGTATTACTCTTGTTCGAGAGGTTGAGTTATCAATTGAACTTATTCTTAGTTCTCTTTATATATAAATTACAACTTATATAATGGACATTTTAGAGCTAGAAGTGCTGAAGAAGAAGCTACAGAAGAATTTAGAGAAGGGTTTTATATGCCTGAGTTCTTCACTATGGGGTGCACCAGTCCTCTTTTTCAAGAAGAAGGATGGTTCAATGCCCTTATATGTTGATTATTGTGAGCTCAATAAAATCACAATAAGGAAAAAGTATCCCCTACCAAAGATAGATGGCTTGTTCGACCAGCTTCGTGGGGATAGTTATTTCTCTATGGTGGACCTTTGGTCGGGATATCACCAAATAAAGGTGAGGAAGAAAGATATTACCAAGATTTTATTTCAAAAAATCTATGGACACTATGAGTTCATAGTGATTCCCTTAGTACTCACTAGTGATCCAACAATTTTCATGGATTTAATGAATATATTCTTTAGATATTACCTCGATAAATTTGTTGTAGTATTTATCAATGATATTCTGATATACTCCACGAGCGAGGAGGAACATGAGGAGAATTTGAATAATATGTTAAAGACTTTGAGAAGGGAGAATATATATGAAAAGTATAGTAAATGAGAGTTTTAAATGGAGGAAGTATCATTATTGGGGCATGTAATCATTGAAAAAGGGATATCCTTGGACCCTTCCAAGACAAAGTCAATTAAAGAGTAGCCTAGGACAATATCTGTAATAAAGATCTGTAGCTTTCTGGGTCTATCCAGGTATTACCGATGATTTGTTAATAACTGTTCATGATTTTCAAACTTAATGACTAAGCTAACATGGAAGGGAGTAAAGTTTTTCTAGACTTAAGAATGTGAAGACTATTTTTAGGAGTTGAAAAAGAGGCTAATCACTACGTCAGTGCTCACACTCTAACAAGTGGAGAACTCTTTGTGGTGTATAGTGATGCTTTAAAGAAGTTATTAGGATGTGTGCTGATGAAAAATGATAAAGTCGTAGACTATGCCTCAAGGCAGCTGAAAATACCTTAGCAAAACTATCCTACACCTGATCTGGAGTTGACAACTGTGATCTTTGTGTTAAAAATCAGGAGGAATTATCTCTATGGTGATAAGTGTGTGATATATACTGATCACAAGATTCTCAAATATATATTCAAACAAAAAGAGCTTAATATGTTCTAGTGAAGATGGATAGAGCTCATCAAGGATTATGACTACTCAATCTACTACCATCCTGATAAGGAAAACAAGGTGGTCGATGCTCATGTAGAAAGGATCATGTATTTTTATCAATGATGAAAATTAAAAAGGATCATATCTTCTTATATTTGTAGAAGATGGACATGGGGATCATTAAGGCAGTAACATCATCAATACTTTCTCAAATGATCACTCAACCATACCCCATGGAGAAAATACAGGATTCTCAAAGAAAAGATGTGGAAATTCATAAAAGGGTGGGATCCCTTAAAAATGGGAAATCCTATGATTTCATGATGGATGAGGAAGGAGTTACAAGATTTTCATCACAGTTATGTGTACCATCTAATCCAGAGATAGAGAAGGAGATTTGGAATGACACACATAGCTCGACCTTCTCTATCCACCTAGTGAGCACAAAGATGTATCGAGATATTCGAGCGACCTTTTGGTGGTACAATATGAAGAAAGAGAATGTTGAGTATACATCATAGTTCTTGGTATGTCAACAAGTGGAGGCTGAAAGAAAGAATTCTAAGGGGATGATGAATCCACTATCCATACCAACATGGAAGTGGGAGAACATCACCATGGACTTTGTCACTAGACTTCCAATGACATCTAGAGGAAACAATGCTATATGGGTCATTGTAGATCATCTTACAAAGATATTCAGTTTATTGTTATTCAAGAGGACTTCACATTAGAAAAAATTGCATGGATATATATCAATGAATTTGTAAGGCTGCATGGAGTACCACTATCTCTTACATTTGATAAAGATTTTAGATTCACCTCAATGTTCAGGAAAAGTCTCCAACATGATCTAAGAACTAAACTGAAATTTAGTATGACCTATCATCCTCAAAATGATGGCCAATAAGAGCAGACTATTCAGAAACTGGAAGATATGTTGAGAGTATGTTATATTGAATTAAAAGGAGGATGGGACCAACATCTTCCACTGGTTGAATTCTCCTACAACAATAGTTTCCACTGAAGTATCTGAATGGCATCATATGAAGCCCTTTATGGTAAATGGTGCAGAACACTAGTGAGTTGGAATGAAGTTGGTGAGAGTAAGCTTCTAGGACATGAAATGGTCAAGGAAATGGTGGAGAAGGTGAAAACCCTTCAGCAGCACATCAAGGCATCCTAAAGTTGACATACGAGTTATGTAGACAATCGGTGATGAGGCCTTGAGTTCAAAGTTGGAGACATGGTATTTCTACGCATATCTATATGGATGAAGATCACGAGGCTTGAGAAGAAAGGAAAAATAAGTCCTAGATACATCGTCTCTTTCAATATTCTTGATCGTGTTGGAGCTATGTCCTATCAACTAGCACTTACACCTACTATGGGAAAATAATACAATGTCTTCCATGTATCTCTCTTAAGAAAGTACATACCACACCCTTCACATGTAACCTCTTTAAAAGTGTTACAGTTGGAGAATGTTCTTTCTTATGAGGAGCTTCCAGTGAAGATCTTGGATCATAGAGATAAAGTTATACGTAACAAGACTACTCACCTTGACAATGTACTATGGCAGAACGATAATTACGAAGAGGCAACTTGGGAACTAGAGGAGGAAATAAAGAAAAAGTACCAACAACTGTTTATGGCTTAGAATATAAAACTAAATTTCAAGGGAGAAATTTTAAAAGGGGGAAGAATGTAACAACCAAATGTTTTATCTATGGAAATTCCTTTCTTGTAAATATGGTGCATAATCACATGAAACCACAACACAATAATCTACTAAGTACTTTCTGACTTTTAAACATAATTTTATCACTTTTATGTTTTGATTTTCAAAAATCTAACATACACGGTTGTGATCGGTAAGATGTTTGGAGTCCAATAAGACAAAAAAATTGTGAATAGTAACCTACCCTTATGAATAGTAACCAAACCTTATAAATTGTAATATGAGACATATGAATAATACATCATCCAAAAGAATATTAGCCTCACCCTTGATTGTATAAATAAAATTTAGGCATCATACAAGTGATAATATAATAATAGTAAAACTATTGGTATTTTTGTAAGTCAAAAATAATTAATTAAAATTAATTTATTAATTTAAATGAAAATATATTTTCCTAAATTTTTTTTATAAATTAAAAATTTTATGCCTTCATTTTTTAAGATAATTTTATAAGACCTTATGTAATTTTTCAAATCATTATAAAATTAGTTATAGAATTAAAATCTATATTTTTCAAGTAAATTATGATTTTAATTAAAAATTAAATTAATCATATTTAAAAATTTATTTTTGAAAAATAGATTTCATTTTCTGATTCTACATTTCGAAAAAAATTAGGGTAAATTTTTGGGACTTTTCTAAAATACTTGAATTTTAATGAATAGTAAAATACGATAATTCAAAATAAATGCTAAAACCAGAATTTCTGAATCATGATTGATTCATGGATGATGTAAATGGAAATTTTTTAGAACTCACATGCACATATTACTATTTTTGGTCACAATAATCATTATTATTGATTTTATTATAAAAATAATAAACTAAAGATTAAAATATTAAGAAAACCCTCCTCCCCTCCACTATAAAAACCACCCACACTCCTCTATTCTCTTCACTAATCTAAAGCCTTGTTCCTTCCCAAAATTATTCCCAAATATATTAACAAGATTCTACCCCATGTCCAGTAGCCCTTTTTCTCCTCAAAATACCAAATCATCACCCCTTAATAGGTTCTCAATGGAGATAAACCCAAGAGGTAAATTCCTCTTTCTGATTCTTTTATTTTCTTTCAACTTCTTTTCTTTTCTTTTTTCTTTACACACCTCCCCAAACACAAATTTTATGATAAATACAGTAACATACATGTATATTATTTTTTTTATGATAATGTGATAATTCATTATCATCTCTCCTTTCCTATTCTTTTATATGAAAAAAACGAAATCATCATCCGAGATATGTTAATTTATAACATTTTAGGATGACGGTTTATAAATTTCTATTACCATATACTATTCTGGTCATAAAACTATTTGTATAGTTGAATTATACTTTTAAATAAATATTTTCTCTTATGTGTTTTTCTGAAATCCTTTTTCACACTTTATGTAAAATAATAATACAAAACAAATTAATTATGAACAAAATCACCAAGTTAATCTGGGCATTTAACATTAATGTTTTATATAATGATTCACCTTCACTAAAAATAACCAAATAAATTTTATAACCATGTAATCTTATATATGATCACTAATGTTATATAACTTCAATTTTTTACAACCACATTCATCATTCATGTGTGTCTGAACATGAATATAAGTTAACCAATCTTTAAAACCAAGGAAACAAACGAACCCGAACAATGAAATTGAACCTCATAAACAATCAAAAAGGTTATGAATGAAATCATAAAAGTTATAATAAATCATTTACATGTAAAATTGGGTCTTTAATTATTAATTAATGGACCTATTTTTATTATTCATTTCATTAATATCAATTGGAGAACATCATCAGACTTAAGGTAAGGGATCCTCTCTATTTCACTTTTATTCAAGAATCACCTATATGTTATACCCTTTTATGTGTAATTCCTAATGATGGGGTATGATTTATATCCTCCCTCATACTTATCTTATGATTTATAAAATATTATAAATCCATTTATCTCACATTAATCCCTCCTAATTACACCTAATACCATGCCAATATTTCATAAGAGATTCTACCCGAACCTTCTATATTACTTATGGTTTCCCTGTCTTTCTTTTTATCCAAATGAAATTGTTTTTTAATTTTTTTTTTAAAATTATTCATACTATGTATATGTTCCAAAAATATGTTTCAAGATCCATTCCTAATTCTCTTTCAGGGATATACATGTATTTAAGTGAGTCCCTCCTCAATACTTCTTGATTAGAAAACTTGTTTTAAGGGAACTTCTAGAATTCTTACACGATTTAAGTGCACTATATACTTTGTTTTAATCCACCATTATCTTTATAAAATTATTATTTTTATTATAAAAACCTTATTTGTTCACTTATGATTTTTTATAAAATATTTTTTCCTTTTCTATTTTAAATTTTCTATAGTATTTTCCTTAAAACTGCACAAAAATGTTTTAATTCTAAAATTTCTTAAATACTTTTCTTATATGTTATCACTTATACATGACATCACTTACCATGATACATGGCTATTTTACCTTTTTAATTTCCATGTATATTTTAGTTCCTTTATTTCATGGAAACTTTTATGATACACCCATTTTTGATGCTTTATGACTTGATTATGGTACCCAATTCATTCCATGGGTAACCCTTATGTTTATGTATGATTGATTATGTATGATTCATTATGTGGTAAGGATATTCATGAAAATTTAAAATTGGTGCACCCAGATAGTTCTCTACTTAATTGGGTAAATTTGAGTCTCATGATATGTTATGTGTGATGGTCTTAAGGGTTAGCCTTGGCTAGTGCTACTATGTGTGACGGTATTTCCAGAAAGCCTTGGCTTGTGCTACCAAGTTCAACAGTCTTGGGAGTTAGCCTTGAATCATGATAAAGTCATTTTTATTTTTCATTAATGTTATTATGACTCCATATTTATATTATTCCATGTTTATATGTTATGATTCCATATGTACATGCCTTTTTATATCATCATGTCATGCCTTTTATCCCATGTGTTGATGCTTTGTTCTTATGGTTATTCCCTTAGGAGGATATTTAGCTCATAATTTTGTTCATGTGTTCCCCAGGGTACCCTATGAAGATTCTTGAGAACAATGTAATTTAGGATCTCAATTTTAATATAAATTAAATAAATGTTTTATTTAGTTCTATGTTTCCAGTTTTATGTACCTAGTCTTCCGAGACACTAGACTTTAGATCATTGGCTTGTACTCTGATGTATAATTATGCTTAAAATCATGTAATGTTATTTGTAAAACGATAGGTTTGATATTGAAATAATTTTGGATATCATATTATTTATAACCCTCATGGATACCTTACAATGTAACCCTCATGGCTACCTTATGATGTAACCCTGACGGCTACCTTATGGTGTGACCATCACAGTTACACTTAGAGTAAACATTATAGTAAACCTCCAACATAAACATATCCAATGAATTTGAGGGAGATATAGGTTACACCCTTCATCATAAAAAATTTCGATGAACCATAACATAATCATAAAACAATAATACTTGCACGAAATATTCCTTTTTAATTTTTTAAAAATATAAATTTTAAAAAAATTAAATAAAATTCTCTTACCTCTGGTTTGTCTTATGTAAAATGAGTTCAAACCTCTTGTATAATGATATAGAGATGGTTATTAATTTATTAAATAAATATACTCGTATTTATAAAATCTTATATTACCATATTATAACAACTTTCCAACCATTTATTAATAATATTTTGTTACTTTCATTGTTTTGGGTGTGTTCTTTTCATGCATTCCTAGGCCAGTTCGTTATGGATTTTCTTGTATAATTGATTCAAAAATACAGAAGTTGAAAGAAATGGTGTAAATATGTTCCAAAATTTTTAAATTATACCATATATAATTTTTTTATTATATGAGGATGAATCATTAGATTAAATATTAATGAAAATGATTTAGTTTATTTTGGCAGTTTTTACGACCATCAAGAACTTATATAATTTTATTTAATATCATGTTTATATATTGGTTCCATAACATTATATAACTTATAATATATATAATGATATCTTATTTAACCATAATAATTTTTTTATGACCATACATGAATGCAGTAATGGAAATTGAAAGAGTATCATCCACGATGGCAGTAAATCAACACACAACGGATGGTGTTCTCATTTTTAGAATAAAAGGGAAAGGATAAAAAGTTTGATGATGAATTTTTCCATAAACATGATAAAATTATAGTATATCTAAGATAATGTAATTTTTATTCCACTCAGATAAGGGAAGGTGAGGAGATAATAATAAAATAAAATAAATTGAAAATAAATCGAAAGAGGATTTTCCCTCATAAATTCTTATACTTGAGAACCTCTTTGAAGAACTTGGTTTTGGCTGTTTGTGGAGACCATCAGGTCTTGGACATGGGGGATAATATTGGTAATGTAATTGGGAAGATATTAAACAAGATACTAGGATTTTTTGTGTGAGGAGAATAGGTGGTGTGGGGTGGTATTTATAGTGGATGAGAGGAGTGTTTTTTTGATTATTTTATTCATAGTTTATTATTATGGCCCAAGACTATGTATAGTTTTAGAATTATCAGTAAATATATTAAAATAATGAACGATAGTTCTAGATAATGGGGGTATATAATCCATACATCATCCATGACTCAAAAATTCATGTATTTAACTAATACTGTAAATTGCCATATTTCACTATTCAATAAAAAATCAAGTATTTAACAAAAATCCCAAAAAATCACCCTAAATATTTTTTGATTTGTATAATTAAAAAAATAAATTAATTTTATGAAAATAATTTTCTAAATATGAAAATTTTAATTTCTAATTAAAATCATAAATTTTTCAAAAAAATACCAATTTTAGAACTATAACTGATTTTATAACACTTTGAAATTTTAATTAAGGTCTCATAAAATTTTCTTATAATCATAAGAAAATAAAATATTAATTTATGAATATATTTTACAAAAATATTTTTTAAAATCAATAAATTAATTATAAAATTATAAATAAGTATTTATATATTACAAAAATACCAACACTTAATTTATAATTTTTAAAATATTTATTTACTTATTTTATGATATACATATATCATATTTTCACTTATAAGATACATAAATTTTATTTATACTTTCATATGTGATTTTACTATTCTATTAGTATATATTCCTAAATATTTATAAATACCATGTATTTCAATATATATTTATAATGAATTTAACTATTTAATTCCAGAATGAAAAAAAATTAAGTAGTTGGGTTGTTACATTCTCCCCTATTGTGGAAATTATATACTAAATTTTTTATTCCCTTATTAAACAAGTGAGGGTACCTTTCCCACATATCCTTTTTAGATTCCCCTGTTGCTTCTTCAACCATGTGGTTTCTCCACAAAACCTTAATCCAGTGAATTAACTTGTTTTTCAATACATTCGATCTACAATTTAGAATCTGAATAAGTTTCACATCATAATAAAGGTTCTCTTCTAGGTGAACTACTTATGGGATCAAAACGTGAGATGAATCGGGAACATACATTCTTAATATTGAGACAAGAAAAACCTTGTGAACCCAGGATAAATTTGGAGGCAAAGCTACTTAGTTGGAAACTGGTTTAGATTTGTCCAGGGTTTCATAAGGTCCAATGAACTGTGGACTCATCTTTTCCTTTTTCCAAAATGCATCACATTTTTTCATAGAGAAACTTCGAGAAATACATGATCATCTACATCAAAATAAATATCAATTATCCAGACGTTTTTGTAACTTTTATGCCTTCCCTAAGCTGTTCTCATATGTTATTGGATAATCATTAATTTCTTAGACACTTCATCTACTAATTCTGGTCCCATAAAATTACTTTCCCTGACTTCATCCCAAAGTTTTGGAGTTCAACATCGTTTTCCATAAAATGCTTCGAAATGTTCAATCTATATACTGGAATGAAAACTGTTATTATAAGAAAACTCAAGTAAAGATATTTTTTGATCCCAACTTCCATGGTAATCCATTGAACAATCTAGAAGAATATCCTCCATTGTCTAAATAGATCTCTATTACTATACACCATATTGAGGATGAAAGGATGTGATGAAATTTAATTCAGTTCCCAATGACATCTAATGGACATTACAAAAGTTAGAAGTTAACCTAAGATCATGGTTAGATACAATGGAGAGAGAAACTCCATGTACCCTACCTATCTATTTGAGGTATAGCTGATAAATATGGTTAAAGACATAGTATCTAAAATAAAAAGAAAATGTGAATATTTACTCATTCGATCAACAATAACTCAAATCATATTATTACTTCGAGAATACTTTGGTAGTCCCACAACAACGTCTATGAATATATTGTCCCATTTAAAATCTATAACTAGAAAAGGATAAATCATCCCCTTTGGTATTTTTTATTATTCTTTAACCTATTAACATGTCAAACATTTCATGGTAAAATAAGAAATATCTATTTTCATTCCATCCCACTAGTAATACTCCAGAAGTTCCATGTACATCTTAGTTCTACCAGGACGAACTGAAAATGGAGAACTATGAGCTTCACTTAATAACTCTTTATTCAAATATGAATCACAAGGAACACATAATATCTTTCCAAATCTCAAAACACAATATTTATCAATGTTAAATTCTAGAACATACTCTTTTTTACCAATTATACCCTTTTCGGTAACTCACTGTTTCCCTTCTGCACTTTCTTAATTCTGTCTGAGGGAAAATAGTTCACTAATACCTAAAACAAAACAGAGTAATTTACTACACCAACAACATACAATACAAAATTAATCAAATCATTAATCAAGGGGTCATGTTTCAAATATAACATTGTTAATTTAGTGTGATTTTTTTACTCAAGGAATCCACCACTTCATTTTCTTTTCCAGGATAGTAATTAATCATGCAATCATAATCCTTTATCAGCTCCAACCATCTTCTCTGCCTCATGTTCAATTATTTCTGAGTAAATATATATTTAAAATTTTTATAGTCAATTTATATTTCACATTTGCATCCTTATAAATGATTCCTTAATTTTTTAAATAGAAAACAAAAACTGCTAATTCCAAATCATCTGTGGGATAATTTAAATCATTAGGCCTCAATTTTCTTGAAGCATAATAAATTATTAAATCATTATACACTAAAACACACCCAAGTCTATTCAATGAAACATCATGGTAGATGAAAAAATATCCATTTCTGGAAGGCATAGCATAAAATAGAGCATTCTATATTCTTCTTTTCTGTTCCGAAAAAAAACATCATAGTTTTCTATCCAAATAAATTTAACCCCTTTTAGTGTTAACTTGGTTAGCAGACTAGATAACCGTGCATTGTTTTTAACAAACCTTCAGTAATAACTTTCTATTCCAAGAAAAATATGAATATCTGTAACATTTGTATGTCTTTGCCTTTTAACAACCACTTTTTTGTAGGATCAAATGTTATGTCATCCTTATTGACAATATTCCAAATAAAAGAAATTTGTTTCAACCAAAAATCACATTTTATAAATTTCCCATATAACTTATTTTTATTAAGTGTTTGTATAAATATACATAGATGTTTTTCATGATCCTCATAACATTTTAAA
The DNA here is from genome assembly GCA_963277665.1 of Viscum album. Lineage (NCBI taxonomy): Eukaryota > Viridiplantae > Streptophyta > Magnoliopsida > Santalales > Viscaceae > Viscum > Viscum album. The sequence continues at coordinate 2,021,668,159 of OY728137.1, read as the reverse complement.
AACACCATAATATCATTATTAAAATCAACAAAAAAACATATCTAAATATTCACAGAATATTATATTTATAAGATCCATAAATATAGCATGATAATTTGTCAAACCAAAGGTCATGAAAATAGCCTCATAATGTTCATATCTAGTATGGAATTTTGTTTTTGGAATGTCACCCTCCATCATCTTCAGCTGAAGGTACCCAGATCTCAAGTCAATCTTGGAAAAATATGGAGCTCCCTGGAGTTTATCAAAAAAATTATCAATATGAGGAAATGAATACTTATTATTTACATTAATATTACTAAAATCTCAATAATAAATGAAAATCCTCATGTAACCATCTTTATTTTTAATAAAAAAATGATCACCCCATAGTGAAGTGCTCAAATGAATTAAACCTTTATCAAGAAAAACCTACAACTTCTTTATCAATTCTAGAAGTTCCACTTATGCCATTAGAAAATGGGGTTTTAAAATTGGATTAGAATCCTGAACTAAGGTAACGGTAAATTCAATTTCATAATCTTGTATAACACTAAGAAAACCATCTGTAAAAATATATAGGTATTCATTTACCACTTCTAGATCATTAATATGAACAGTTCCCTTGTTTTTAGAAATATGTGCAAGGTAACTTTCATTTAGATCATTCAATAGTTTCTTATCTTCCTGATATGTTATCAATGGTATGGTTTTATTATTTTATAAAACTAAAAATATATCTGAAAAATAACTTCTTTGGCTGAATAATCAATCTTAGCATGATAAAAATATAAATCCATTCCATATGTTGAATAACATCAAAATATAATAAGGTAAAAAAAACTGTTTATAGGTAATGTATTTCAATAGAAAACAACAGGAAGATTCTTATAATGTTGTTTTTTCTTAATATTTCCCCCAATGTTTTAACCATAAGTTATGATTTCATTTCTTGAGGTTAAATTTCTAATTTACCATAAAATTTCTCTAAAATAAATCAATGTGTATACCCCATATCAAATAATACATTAGAAAAATCTGAGTAAATAAACAATGTACACGATACCATTTCATTGGATGGTCCAAAATCTCCTAAAGTAATCAAAAAGGATTTCACTGCACCTTTCTGATTATAATCTGAATTCTTTCCATCATTCAAAACTTTCTTTGGGTAGGTATTTTCATAATTTCTAATTTCTCTACACTTGAAACACTTTATAGTTTGATTGTCATAATTAAACTTAAGATCATTTTCATTGCAATCTCAAGCCATATTTCCAAACATACAATATCAAAAACACTTCCCACATTTGTTAAGGCATTCCCCAGGGTGCTTTTAACCATACTTTTCAATAATTGTAAACTATATTTTCTTACCTTTATATTTATTTGATTGATTATTACCCATTTCCTTCCATCTCAAACTTTTATTCATGTTGTTGTTAAAGAAAATATGATCATTAGAAAACTCCATTTCTACCCTCTCATCACATAGTACAACTTTCTCATAACTTTTGAATTCATGGGAGGCCAATGACATTTGTCATCTTGGATTCAATCCTGATTAAAAATGATGGATTTTACTATAAAGATCCCGAATAACATTGGGATTTTACCTTGTCAAATGAGTGAAGTTTGTTACATACAAAGCTATAGAATTTTCTTCTTTCTTTCAATTCAAGGAATTTCTTTTCTATCCTAAGATGAAACACTTTAGGAAAATATTTTTCAAGGAAAATATTCTTAAATTCATCACATTTCAAGGAATCGATCTCCTCTATACCTCTGATATTCTTCACCATTTACCACCACTAGTCAGCTTTACCATCAAAATGGTAAATAGAAAAAATAACCTTATGATTATCTGAATACCCCATGAAATAAAATATCTTTTCAAGGTATTTAATCCACCTGTCATCCTCCACTGGGTAAGAGGATCCACTTAAAGGAGGGTATTTCCTAATAAAATTTTCCACTATCATCATGCTCCTTTATAGCAGCTTTGTTTGTTCTTTTGCATGGATTATACCAACATTTAAAGCCTACATAAACTGATCCGTAATTTTCACAAACTACTCGGTTCCAATTCCCACCATTTTGGTTGCGGATTTAGAAAGAAATCATCCTCTCAGTGCCTTCCTACTTCAGCTTCCCTATTTTCTCTACAGAAAACCATTCTGAAAAGACATATCTAACATAAAGAAACATGGTAATCTTCATATTATATATCACTTAAAATTAAACATAGAGTAAAAATTATTTATGTTATTCTATAAACACCATCCTAACCCCTAATTTTATCTAAATCGTGCTATGATACCAACTATAAGGAATCATCCTTAAAAATTACATAATCTAGTTAATTCAAATAGAATTCACTTATTACATTTCCAAGATCATTTCACTTTAGAGTCCTACAGAATTATGGAATAATGCATATAAATAAACAAGAATAAAAAATGGATATTGCTAAAATTTATCTATTTATTTCATAATATTTTTTAATAAAATATGAGTCATTTTCATGAATGTTGTTCATGACCTTCAGCTTGGATTCTTATTTTCACTTGACAATCCATAAACCCTATGAAAAAAATTTAAAATCATGAGATGAGAAAAAAAATATCATTAAGGGAAATAAAAGGGAAAGTAACCATTACTCCATGAATGATTATAAACTTATGAAATCATTTTCACAAGATATACATCTCACCCTTAAATTATCATATACTTACTTTTTGAAAACCTGATATTTAGACAAAACATAAATAAAACCATATAAGTAACTTGTAGAATTACTTAATTAATATTTTAAAACTCATGGGTATCATATGATTTGTAACCCTAGTGTCTACCGTACAATTTAACCCTCATTTCTACCTTATGATGTAACCCTCATCTCTACCTTACGGTGTAACAATCGCACTTATACTTAGAGTAACCATTATGATTGACCTCCAACATAAACATGACCATTGAATTGGAGGGAGATATATGTACCACCCTTCATGATAAACAATTCCCAAGAACTATAACATAATCATAAAACAATAATACTTACATAAAAACATTCCTTTTTTACTTTTGTAAAAAATGAAATTTAAAAAAAGTATTTTTAAAGAAAAGTTTTTTACCCCAGTTTTTCTTTACTTAAAATGAGTTCAAAACTAATGTATAAAGGTTTAATAGTGTTATTAATTAATTAAATAACTATACTCATGTTTATACTACCTTATGCTTTCATTTTATAAAAAATTTCCACCCATTTATTAATTTTATTTTATTATTTCCATTTTTTCAGGTGTGTTCATTTCATGGTTTCCATGGTTGGTCCATTTTTTATTTTCTTGTCTAATGAAAAAAAACTAAATAGGTGTAAATAAATGGTATTAATAGTTTTTCATAATTTTAAATTATACCATATATCATATTTTATGATGATGAATCATTAGATAAAACATTAATGAAAAATGATTTAGTTTATTTTGGAAGTTTTTACAACCATCATGAACTTATATCATTTTATTTAATATCATATTTTTATTTAGGTTCTAGAACATTATATAACTTATAATATATATAATAAAATATTATTTAACCATAATAATGGTTTTATGACCATACTTGAAGGCGGTAATGGAAAATGAAAGTGTATATTCCATGATGAAATTATAGTATATATAATTTAATTTAATTTTAATTAAACTTGGATAATTGTAGGTGATGATATAATAAGAAAAGAAATAAAATTGAAAAAACATAATAGAAAATGAAAGTATTTTGCCTCTTGAATTTCTCTCCTTGAGAACCTCTTTATGGAACTTGGTTTTGGAATTTTTATGATACCATCAGGTCTTGGACATGGGGAAGAGGATTGGGAATGTAATTGAGCAGAGATTAAATGATCTATAAGTCTTTAAGTTGCGAGGAGAATATGTGGTGAGGGTGGTATTAATAGTGGATGAGAGGAGTGTTTTTTTGTTTATTTTATTAATAGCTTATTATTTTGGCTCAATACTATAAATATCTTAAGAATTATCACTAAATATATTAAAATAATAAAGTGGAGTTTGAGATTATGGTATTACATCTTCCATACATCATCTATGGCTCAATAATTCATTTATTAGCTTATATTTTAAATTACCATATTTCACTATTCACCAAAGATTCAAGTATTTTAGAAAAAATATAAAGAAATCACCCTAACCATTTTTTGATTTGTAGAATTAAAAAATAAACTCCATTTTTTGAAAAAAAAACTAAATATGATAAATTTAATTTTTAATTAAAATCATAATTTACTCAAATAATAGAAAATTTAAAACTATAATTGATTTTATAACACTTTAATAAATTTATTAGGGTCTCATTAAATTATATTATAATAATATAAAAAAATATTGATTTATTAATCTATTTTATGAAAATAAATTTTCTTTTAAATCATTAAATTAATTAAAAAATTATAAATAAACATTTATGTTTTACAAAAATATCAACACTTAATTTATCATTTTTAAAATATTTATTTCCTTATTTAATGATATAAATATATCATATTTTCACTTATAACAAATATATGTTTTATTTATACTTTAATGTGTGAGGTTACTATTATATTAGTATAGATTCTTTAATTTCTATATCTACCACTTATTTCATTATACATTTACAATGAATTTAACTATTTAATTATAGAATGAAAAGGATATTTTTTAAGTACTTGGGTTGTTATATATATATTATTCATGATGTATATAAAATTAATGGCATTAATTTATATGGTTTGGGAAGAAATTTTACTAAGGTATAGATAGTAAGGAATCAAAACTATGAAAGAGAACCATAATAAGATAATCTAAAGAAACATGTAAACACATCATTTAATCTTTTAAAATATATTTTAAAATAAATTTTAATGATTATAATTGATCAAAAATTAAAATAAAAAAATAACTTCTAGATTAATTATTTAATTAATATAATTTTGTTATATAAATAGTGTAAATGTGATGTAATAAAATGGGACCAATGGTAAGGGGACTCTCAAACCCAACCCTTTATTTTAGGTTTATCTTATCATCCCTTATCTCTTTAACATTATTCTTATAAAATCCCTACTAATGGTAATTTTGTTTTCCTTTCCTTCTTATCTTATTGGGATAAGTATGTTTCTACTTCTTTTACATTCATTCTTATTCATATTCAATATTAATGAAAAAATAGAATTCTTGTAATATCTCATTAGTACTTATAATGTGTATTCTATCACACTTCATGACTATGAATATTTCTTTATAAATGACATATTTGAACAACGAATGTGTTATTTCCATTATTTGTTATGTAACCTCAATGATTATTGATTAAAATATTCAACAGAATATCATTATAAAACCCACTCTTTTATAAAGAAATTATTTCATTTTGATGACTTATATTTGTTCTCATTCTATGTTTAATGCATGATTGTGAGCATATTATAATGTTATAAGTGGGATAGAAAATTTATATCCCACACATTTCTTATTTAAAGTGATTTATTGCATTAGATTATGTATTTTATGCATGAATATGATACTATCATTATTCCCATTATATGAAAATGTTTTTGTACCCATTTGTCATGTGTTAAAATTATTCTAGAATTGTTCACATTCTATGTATGTGAATCTACCATAATATAATTATGTTTCATTATTATGCATATTATACATTACATGTAACATTCATTGTATTTCTTCATTCTTATGATAATGATAATATACTGGTGATATGATACAGATAATTATGATCACCCATGTTCTATATTTATTCATATATTATATTTCAAACCTCTTATCCCTCCCTATTATGGTCATTTATCCCACCATTTCTTTATTTCAAATAACATTGTGGTGGGTTTTTTTAAAGAATGTTAATATGTTGATGAAGATGGAGTTGTAGAAGTATTGATTATGGATGATGTGGATGGATTTTCTTGAAGAAAAGAAGAAGTTCCTAAGTATGGTTTCACCTAGATTAGGTTGTGATGATTTAAAGACACATCATTAATGATTGATTTGAAGTTACTATCATTATACACATGAGAAAAGGAATAAATTAATTTGAATTTTTCTGGAATACTTATTCGTATTTAAAGAAAAATGATTTATTGATTTGGATTTCCATGGATAATTCTTTATGATAAAAAATCCCTAAAAGAGAGAAGTTGGAAAGTAATAAAATGTTTTATGAGTTTGAAGAGTATTTTGATTAGTGCTAAAAGTTTTTTGATGATGATTTGGAGATATTGGGAGGAGTTATGAAATTTATGATGATAAAATATGTGAAAATTCATGATATACGTAATGGTAAATAAGAATTTAAAAAAACTATGTATTGGTAAATTAAACTCTGTTTAATGGTCATTATCTCTGATCAATATCTATAAAATTTTATGTTTTGGATATTTCTCTATTTTGACATGAATTTAACATCAAATGTAATAACTCTATATAAGGATCTTATGCTGAGATTTAGACTTATGTAAGGTTAACTTGAAAATTTTGATTTATAACATGAAGGTAACCAAGATATCTAACATGTTATATAAAGGTCATCTAAGAATCTGAGTTGTTATGTAATGGTAATTTTTACAATGAAAGGAGAGATGAGGGTTGAGATAAATTTGTAAAAACTGATATGGGATCGGGTGACTCACTCCTTTATATATATTCTTAGGGAGTGACCCTTCATCTTCCAAAAAATATAATAAATTTGATTGAAATCTTAATCTGATTTGATAGAAGATATTTATACCTGAATGATCTAATAAATATTCTAAATTCTAACAATTTTTAGACAGATTATTCATTATACTAATGTTTTTTTTAATTACATGAATTTTTATAATTATAAAAAATTAAATTTTTGTAAAAATTAAATAATATGTAAAATAACATAGAAAGTAAAAGTAACGGATAAGTGTAAAAATTAAAAAATCATAATAACACCTCTATAATTATAAATGTACTTTCAATATGAAAGTATTATCCAGTAACTTGTTTTTCTTGGGTTTTCTCAAAGAAATTGAATCTGATAATTTTTATAACCAAAAGATCACCCAAAAAAATTTAGTAAGAACTTTAATGTTGGAAAAACATTTAGTAAAAAAAATTATTTCAAAAACAATTTAGTAAAAATTTTGATTCTGAAATATTTAAAAGATATGAGAAAAAAGATTTATAAAAACTAACAAATTTAAAAAACAAAATTTTTCAAAAAACCACAAAATATTTACTCCCCATTTTAAAATTATTTTATTAATTTAAGTATATAGGAAAACATGAAGTAGATATGAATTATCATGTGATATTGATCATTCCTATATTCTATTTAATATATTCAAATCTATTTGAAAAAAGGGTTTTAGTAAAAATATCATCAAGTTGTTCTTGCATTTTGATGAATTATAAAAAGATATCTCATTTTTTGTGTGATCCGGAAGGAAATGGAGACTTATATCTATGTAATTTTATCGTGAGTGATGTGTTGTGTTTTTACATAACTTAATTGAACATTTATTATCATAAAAAAATCATAGTTTTACTACAACTCATTCCATGGTATGTGAGAGTGTGTTGCATCCTCAACACATGACACAAAAAATTACAGCTACCACATATTTGTCTTCAGCAGCGTAAAGTTCTATTGAGTTTTTTTATTAAAATACCAATACACTAAATCTTATACTATGAAATTAAAAGTCCTTAAAGTACTTTTTCAATCCATTCTATATCCACCAATGTCTGGATACGAAAATAAAATTATTTCCAAATCATTTCTAAAAGAGTAAAATAAACCTATATCCATAGTTATCTTAATATAAGAAAATTTTGTTTCCAAAATTAAGGTGAGAATATTTTGTATTTTCTTTATATCTAGAACATAATCATATAGAAAACATTAAATCTCAATGACTAGCAATTATATATATATTAAACTTATAATCATCACTCTAAAGATCTTTTTATTAGCTAGTTTCTTAAAATCAATAATATCTAAAGTATCTGAGGTTATGATGTGAGTACTAATACTTTCAGTATTTTCATAACAAAATTTCTTAATAATATATTTTTTATACTTATGTTGAGATATAAAAGTTCCTTCAGGTTTTTATGTGGCTTGAAAACCTTAAAAATATATAAGCTTCCCAATCAAGCTCATTTCAAGATCAAACTTTATAATATCCTCAAAATAATATGTTAAATATTTTGAGTTGAACCAAATATAATGTCATATACATAAATTTTAAAAAATATAATGTTTTTAGACACTTCATTTATAAAAATATTTAGACACATATCTCCCTTAATGATGTTTTTTTGTAACGAAAATCCAGTTAAACTATCATACAAGGCTCTAGGGGCTTGGTTAAGTCCATATAATTCATTAGTAATATTAAAAAAAATTGGATGTTTTTTATTTTCAAAAAAATGGGTTTCTCCTAAATAAACTTCCTACAAAACATATATTTTTAAAAAATCACACTTCACATCCATATGAAATAGTTTGAAATTTAAGAATGATTCATATTCTAGAAGTATACGAATAGCTTCAAGTATAGTTATTGGATCATAAGATTCTACATAATGTATTCCCTCTTGTTGGTTATACCCCTTTGCAACAAGTCTGTATTTTTTTCTAACTATTATTCCATTTTTATCACATTTCTTCCAAAAACCCCATTTTACTATAATTACAAAGTATCATTAGGCCATTCATCCAAATTCTACACTTCATTCCTCTCAAATTCATTGAGTCTATCTCTCATTAATTTTATCCAATCTCTATCACCTAAATAATCATTAGGTTTCTTATGATCGAATTGAGATAAAAATGAAAAATACTCAATTTCATTTCTTAAAGATCTTCTATTTCTAACCGGATGATCTATATCACTAATTTTGTTATCACTAGGATGATTTTTAAGAAATAACTGGTTTCTTAAATTTATAAGACAATATTCTTCAAAAACATGTTGAAAATATTATTCAGTTACAACAATATAAATATATTCTTCAGTTGTTATCTCAGGAGAATAACATTCCAACATATGTTGAAATTCAATTTTAGATATAACATCAAAAGATGTAGGTTGAAGTTTTTTGAAAACAAAAGGATTTATTTCAACAAACATAACATGTACTATTTTCTCATCAATACTTTTATTTTTTAAAAAAATTCTAGATTCTTTATTATTTTTAGAATAACATAAAAATATTCCTTCATTGAGTTTTGGAGAAAATTTTTGTAAGTTTTTTTAGTATTCAAAATGAATAATTTGAATCCAAAAACATTGAATTAAGAATGTTTTGGTTTCCTTTTGGTCCATAACTCATAAGAATTTTTATTAATAAAATTTCTAATTACAACTCGATTTATAGTATAACTGGAAGTACTAACTACTTTAGCCCAAAAAAAATTTAGATACTGAGTAATTAATCAACATGGTTCTTGTAATATTCTGAATAATTATATATCTTCTCTCAAATACACCATTTTAATGTGGACTTATAGTTTCTAAAAAGTTATTTATAATACCTTTATTACTACAAAAAGTTTCAAAATAAAGATTTAAAAATTCACCACTATGATCACTATAAATAGTTATCAAGGATATTTTATTTATCATTTTTGACTCAGGATATAAATTTTTTTAAAAAAATGCTTCATAATTATTTACTAGAAAATAGACACAAGTGTATCTACTGTAATCATAAACTAGAATATATGAATAGTATTTTTTACCAATACTTATGATTTTTTTAGGACTAAACAAGTCCATGTGCTTTAATTGTTGAGCATCATAAGTTGATATTTCATTGATAGACTTAAAACTTGACTTATATTTATTTCCAAACTGATAAGGTTAATAGATTTTATAATTATCAAACCTATGTCTTAGGATACCCTTAAATATTCCTTTATTAGATAACTTAGATAAATTTATAACATTATATTTCCCTAATATTTTATTCCATATCCAACATTGGTCTTCCATTACACTAAGTAAAGTAGATCTTCTCTCTTAAGTTCTTCAGTGTTTAGTGTGTTGACATTATCATTCCGATTAGAAGAAAGAATAAATTCATATTTAGAACTATGAACATTATATTTTTCATTCCTGAAGTTCACAAGATTTACTTCATCACATAATTAGATTGTACTAATAAGGTTGTGCTTATGTCCTACAATAAATAAAACATTTAAAATTAATTCTTTTTCCAAGAATAATAATATAACCTATTCTGATAATTTATCCTATAGCATTATCTCCAAAAGTGACTTTAACAACTTTCATGTTTATAATATTCTTAATTAATTCTTTGTTTCTGTTCATGTGTCTGGAGAAACAATTATCTATGTACCAAATATTTTTGTTGTTGGTACATTCCTTATTTTATTGAAAACAAAAACATTATCATTTCAGAACTCATACCTTCTTCGGTCTCGTATAATTAGAATTTGACATGTTATGAATCCACATTTATTTAACCTTACTATATTGAGAAAGTTATTACTCTTTAGAAAAATAATATTTATTAAATCCTAATGATTGAATTTTTTGAAAGAAAATTTATTATTCCAGTGGCCTCCACTTTGAAACTTCGTAAAAAAGGGATAAATTTTAAGAAAAAAATAGCTATTATTAAAATTGGGTTTTTTATTTGTAAAACCCATTCCAAAAATATCTATATGAGGTAAATTTTGATAATAAATTTTATCAAATTTTTACTTACCAATGGTAGACTTTGAAAAAATATTTTTCAAACTAGAAATTTCATATTTTTGTTTTACAACTGAATTTTTTTCCTTATTAGAATTTGTGTTTGTACTATGTTTTACAATATCACTTTGTAATCATGTTTTCTAGAAATAACAATGTCTATGTTCATTTTAAGGATAATATTTCAAAAAATTATACTTATATAAATATTTAAAAACCTATGATATCTAATTAGTTAAATTAAATATTCTTTAATATTATTTCACAAGTTTTTCATGATAAAATTCAAGGATTTTGAGAAACATTACAATTTTCATTTTATAATAAAATTATAACTTGAGAAACTTCTAAAAAACTTGTTAGAGAATTATTCTAATAATATGAATAATATTCTTCATGAGAATATGTAGAACTATTTTCATCATTAATATCAAGATAATTTTCATTTAGAGTAATATTTTTATTAGATTTTGTAGTTACCTTATCCATAAATCATTTTCTAACCCTTTTTAATTTCAACATAGAATCCAATATTCTTCTAAATTGAACTTTTATTATATGTTTAATTCCTATAAGAAACGTATCCTCCACTATCACTCCAAGTATTTAATGTTTTTTAACTCTTAATTTTTTTGTCATTATAATACTTATTATAATTCCTATTAGAATTTATTTCCATCTTATCATTTCTCTTTATCTTAGGAAAATAGGTTATAATATTTCATGCCTTCATACAATCATAAAGTACCACTTATGAAGAATTCTTTTTATCACTTTTTTATTTTTGTTTTTTATTATATTTCTTCTAGAAATCCTTGTTCCCAACTATTTTATTCATTCTTTTCATCTTATTAGAAATATAATTTCCTAATTTTTTATATTAACTACCATCTGACTCAATAATAACTTTCTTATTTTTAGAAGACTTTAAAAATTTCTTAGCAAACTGATCTTATCTAAGAACATTTGACATAGTTGAAAAAGAAACTCCTCCATTATTCCTTTTTATTTTTTACAGATCACTTTTCAAACTTACCTTGTACTCCATAAGGGTTCTAATAAAATCATTAAGAGTGAGATTAGTGATCCTTCATATATCATCTAAATTGGTTCTTTTGGATTCCCATTCACAATGAATTAGCTCTATAATTTGGCCAACTAAGATTTTATCTGTAATTTCATTCTCACCAAAGATTTTAAATTCTTTAAAATTTTCATAAACCATTGGTTAATTTTTGAAATATTTTCTCTGTGTAGATAATAAAAATCTTGATAATCATCTTGTAGAATAACTCTTCTTGTCTCAATGAATTTAGAAGTTCCAAAATGAGTTTCCTCAAACTTCTTCTAAATACTATTTTTCACTTCTCAAGATGATATTTTACTATAAATTTTTCTATTCATAGATCATAATAGAGTATTCAATACTCTATAATTCATATAATATTCAAATGTCTCTTGATTGGTAAAATTAGTAACATATTTCTATGGAATATTATAATTACCAGTCAACATCAAAAAATTGTCCACACTAGTATTAATAACAAACTTTTTCATCATATCTCTCCAATATTCGAAATCATCACAAAAAAATTAAAAGTCATACAAGATTCAAATTCTCAAGAATACCATCATTAAAACCAACCATCTTATAGAAATAAAAACTATTTATTAAATACATATTAGTGTAATACATATTTAGAAAAAAATAATTTATAAAGACATTAATAACTTGCAATGGAAAAAAAATAAAAACACATCAATTAATGTAGTAGAAACTACTATGATACCAATTTTTCTATCATAAAATTATATGATGGCTACAAGAGGGGGTGAATTGTAGTTTAAAATTGTAACAAACAGAAAACCCAAAACCTCTTTAGTTAAAAATATCTGACAAAACAATTCTCTAATGATCAGAGTTTAGGTATTATACTCAAAATCCATCTGATAGATCAGATTTATTAATTAGGATCACATACAGTCTGATAAAATAGATATTAAAAATATTTAGAAAAATAAAAATTCTAATGTATATTTCACATTGGAATATAAAAATTATTGTAAAAATTAATATGAATGATTATAATAAGGTAAAAAATAAATTTCAAGATTTATAAAAGAAATTATACTCTATAAACTTAAGAGTTAAGGAATTAGGAAATCATGCCTTAATATATCGATAGTTTTCAACCTAACTATAAAGGTCTATATTTCTTTACTAGGAAATCCCTGGATAATAATATTGCAACAACTATATCTTCCAAAACTCTGGAATCCCTTGAAATTATGATCAGTGTTTGATCTAGCTTCTAAAACCCTAGAATCCCTTCATATGATGATTGGTATAAGATCGGTATTTATTAAATAAGATATACCTTGATCATAATTACTAGTATCTAATGTATTCTTATCCTTGGAACCCCTCATTCTTAACCTATATCGGAACAAGAGAATACAAAATAAAAAAATATAATGATTTTACAATACATCACTCGGAATCCTTAGAACACAAATCTATGAAATATTATAATGTTTAATAATATGATGTTCAATTAGAGATATATTTAGACATGCTGAGTTGAAAAATCCATCATCACCCAACTCCACGAATGCACCTCTATTTATAGGAATCCTTCCAATGGTCATATTTTCCATGAATCTCATAGTTAGTTGAAATGAACTCGAATGATCTTCACTAGATAGCTTAGAAACAATTCTCCATATGATATCATTTTGATAACACCATTACAATGTTGTAATAAATTCCATCCAATATTAGTAATTCCAACACTCTAATTATAAATTTTTTTCAATCTGATGGACTTAAATAGTGTTAATCTGATGAAATAAAGTATGGTTAGTCCAATGGATATAAACTAGTATCAGTCCAACTGATATGAAATCAATCATTATGATGGATAGAACATTAGTAATTACAATGGATAGAATACTAGTTAGTCTGAAAAATCAGTTTTTAAGTTAGTATGTTGTATCAGATTAAAGAATATAAATTTTATATTTGTTAAGATAGAAACTATTTTTTTATTTAATAGAAAAATATTTTTCAAAAAAAATTATAAAATACTTGGGACATAGAAAGTTAATAAAATAATATTTTAATAAAGTTTTTATGATTTTAATAACCAAGGAATGGAAAAGTAGAAAGTATAATTTTTTTTCTCAATATCAGTTTTAGTCTCATGCCATCTGTAGAAGATTTCATCAATAGAGAATTATTGAATGAAAGGTTTATCAAAAACGAATGGTATGAAAAGTATGACTATATTTTGAAAAGATTCATTAAATTTCAATGATGGGAAAATATCTACATGGAAAAAAGAGGACTATGTTTATGTCATCCAGAAATTGTAATTGAATTCTATTCTATGGTAAAATTCCATGTGAATTATGATTTATATTTTATTGTTTTAAACATGTTTGGTGAGAGTTGTAAACTAAATATTCTATTAGTATCCAATTTTGATTAAGTAACATTGAAAAGATAAGCATACATTCTATCAAATATGATTCTACAGAAGCTTAGAAGTTTTGAAAAGTCAAAAATCCAATCTTCTTTGTTCTCTTTTTATGAGAAGGTTATAAATATTTTTCACTTGAATCCATACACGGGAGTAATAACTTTTTGGATGCAAGTGTACTTGAATTTTAGAAAATAAAGATATGGATACACTTAATGTTATTGATATTTTCATATTGAATTTCCCAATCAACATGAGGTAGATTAACCTCATTATGTTTTTATGTCTTTTAATTTATAAAATTAAGAAAACTTCTATGATTTTCATAATCCTCATGTTCCTATGCTACATTAATAAGATGTTGGTCAATTATCTGGATGTTTTTTTAGATAAACAATAAATATTATGTAGTTTAAGAAAAGGTTTCTTTAATATGGAGAATAAATCATGGTAAGAATAAAACATATTTTCCATCCTTCGTTGAAGAAGTGTATAGATAAATTGAACAAGTCTAATTCTGATGTAGAAGTAGTTAAAGAGGAAGGGTCAGTGAAATAGAAAAGAAAAGTAGAATGATCTCCTGTTAAGATTATGATGAAATAGAGAGCTATGTCCAATAAATAATTTAAGAAATTAATGGATCATAAGACTCTTAAAAATCTAGGTGATCTATCTTTCAGACTAGATAAATCTAAGGGTTTAGATTTGAAAATATAAAAACCATATTTAATGAAATAGGTAGAAAAGAAAAAATAGAATAAAAGACATATTTAATCCATGATAATGGAAAATTTTATTAAGGGTATTTAATAAGCATCATAAAATCAACCTATATCAATTTTACCATTATCATTAGTTCAACTTATTCCTAGTTCTAAAACAAATTTTTTTGATGATTTAGAGTCTATTGAAACATTAGTAGTTACAATTTACGGAGTTTATGGAAAGGGAAAAGAAGCTTAATTTGAAGTAGAAACCCAATTTGAAAATTCTATTCAAAAATTAGTTCTAGAATGAGTTAAAAAAAAGTTCATAATAAACATCAAAAAATTGTTCATAAGGTCATAAAGGGTGTCTTCTGAACTATGAGATATTTAGAGAAATAACTACAAGAATAATAATAATAATAATAATAATCTGTAGAATAATAAGAAAGATCATAAAACTCTTCATCTCCATCCACATCTTTGTTGACTCGATCTGATAAGAATCTAGTTTTATATGTTTTAGTGAATGATCAATCATCATAAAAATAGAAATAAGAAGTACAAAATTAGCATACCAAAATAATAGACAAGGTAGAGACTGATAGTGAGGTTGATTTAATGAAATTTTTATATGATGAACATATTGAAGGAAAAGAGAAGACATACATTAGAACATCTTTACAACATATTCCATAAGATTCATTAGAGTCATCAGATTCATCAGTCACTAAAGAATAGGAAATAATTGATTATATTTGTCAAACTCTGAAACAAATGACAAATTCAATGCCTTATATTCCAAATATTGAATCCTCATGAAATCAGATCTAGAATAGTTTAAATGATAAATCAGAGACATTAAATTTGTTGACTAAATCATTTTCTTAGAATGAGGCTGACATGAATTGTTTTAAAGGAAAATATAAATCATTGAAAAAAAGATTTAATAAAATGGTAATGTGGTTGGTACAAGTAGATTGGGATTTTAAAAAACATGGAGATTAATTTTTTTAGGTCCATAAATTATATTTTGATCTAGATTATTACTCTGAGAATTAATCATCCAATGATTCTAATAGGTTAAAGTATGTGGAACAGTTCAAGGATCTATTGGATTCTTGGAATCAAGAAATTATTGACATTAAATATGAAATTCAGAAGATAAAATAAGACGATATCATAATATAATCTTTTTAAAAAGAGTTCCTGATACTAAAGTAAGAAAAGAAAAATATCATTTATCTTGAAGAGTAGATTATCTATTAGAAATTAAAGAATGGGAATTTTTTAGTCATGGAGGAGAAGATAGAAATTCTTGAGTCTTAAGCAGCAGAATCCCAGAATAATCAAGAGGATCTCGAGAAAATAAAACCAACTTTTAAGATGTTTTATAATAAATAATGAATATTTTTTTAAAATATTAAATTTATTCGTTCTGATCAAAATTTTTGAATAAAATATATTCTGAATGATTTATTATCCAAATACATATTTTTAATGTTTTACAATTTTTTTATATTAATTTTATTTCATTTTAGATTGGATGGATGGTCATTCACACACAATTGTTTTTTATTATACTTTCTAACATGTTAGGAGAATATATTACATTATCTACTAATTTTATAAAATCACAAAGGGGGATAAATTATCTAAGGATGAGAAACTATCTATGGAGACAATTTATTTAGAGGGATAATCCAAAGTAATATTTTTTTATCTGATGAATAATGACAAAAATGTTTAAGTTATAAATATAGGAGGAGTTAAAATAATAAAAGGTAATAAATTTATTATGAATAATTTCTTTTAAGTACATAAATGTAAAAATTGTTTTATCTTTTCAATGTTAAAAGTTTTTCATTTTAAAGTATTGTGTTTTTTACATTCCAAAAGGAATGAGATTTTTTATTCAGAATTTTATACTTTCTACTTTTCCTTTCCTTAGTTTTTAAAATTAAAAACACATTATTAAATTATTATTTTACTAAATTTTCTTGTATCAGGTATTTTAGAATATTTTTTTTAGAAAATAAATTTTTATATTGAGGGAATAAATAATTTCTAACTTATGGAATATAAACTTTATATTCTTTATTCTAATACAGCGGACTGACTTGGAGTCTGATCCATTGGACTGACTAGTGTTCTTTCTATCATAATGACTAATGTTCTTACAGTAAAACTGAATAAATTCATATCCATGGGGTAGATAGTATTTTAGATCCATTGGATTGACCAAATATTAGTTCATTATATTGACAATTTTTAGGTACATCCGACTAACACAAGATTATAATCGATGTGTTGGAATTATTTTTATAAGATGAAATTTATTATAGAATTGTTATGGTGTTATCCAAATGACATTGGATAGAGATGTTTTACTAAGATTTATAGTGAATATCATCTCATTTTATTGAAATCAAATATTAGATTCCCTAGAAATATGACTGTTGGAAGGATTCTTAGAAATAAGTGTGCATTTGAGGAGCTAGGAGCTGATTAATTTTGCAACTCAATGCCTCTAAAGATCACTCTTCCTGAAGATATAATTATTATACTTTTTAATATTTCAAATAGTTTTTTATAAGGAATCTATGTGATGAATTTTAAAATCTTTAGAACTATTTTTCTTTTTTATTTGTTTGTTCAGATTTAGGTTTAGAACAATGGATTCCAAGGATAGGAAGTCAGGTGATACTGATCAGGCTGATCAAGGACTTTATTGATTAAGAAAGACAGAGGTGATACCAATAATAATATTGATGGATTATAGGATTTTAGAAGACATAGATTATAATAATAATAATATTGATGGCTTCCAAGTTTTTGGAAGATAGAGTTGTTCTGGTATTATTATCTAGGGATTTCTTGGTAAGGAAAGAAACACCTTTATTGTTACATTAAAAACTGTGGATATCTTAAGTTAGGATTTATGACATCCTTAACTATTAAGGATAAAGCATATAATGTATTTTATAAATATTATAATTTATTATTACTTTATTATAATCTTTCATATTACTTTTCTCAATAAATTTTATATTTTATGTGCAATTTACATTAGAAACATTGTTTTACTATGTCTTTCTAATATTTGTTTTCCTGGAATTTCGGTGAGCCCGATTAGTAACTCAGATCTATCAGATGTCTTTTGAGTCCAATACCTAAACTATGATCATCATAAAATTTCTATTTTTGGTCTTTCTAACTAAAAATATTTTGGGTTTTGGGTTAACTTAATTTTTTAAACAAGAATTCACCCCTCCCCCCCACCCCCTTCCTGTAGCCATCGTATACTCTTACGATCCAACAAAAAGGTCATCTACGAATTTGAGTACTTATTCAAGGGTAATACCAAAAATGAGTAAAACCCCAAAATTTTAGTATAAAATCATAAGAATCTAGATATAATTCTTAACATGCAATATCAAGATTTAAGATAATTGGGATATATTATAAAAATATTATTATTTAAATGTGATCGTTATAACCTAGTTGTTGAATTGGTGAGTATAAATATGTGTAACCAAATTATGAAATATATGTATATTTTTTCTAATAAATACAAATGTATTTACTAATTATTATGAGTTGAGCACTCAATTTTTAGTGAAGTCATTTAATGGTTCAAAGATGAATTTTCTTCAAGGAAATGATTTTATTGCATTTTGTGCATGGAGAATATAATTAATTTAAAAAAATTATAAATTTTAAATCATAAAAAAAAATTTAATTATAATATACAAATTAACTTATTTTTAAATTTTGGGATTTTTATGAAATAATTGGTTTTTCAGTGAATAGTAAAAAATACTGATTTTTTCAAATAGTCTCATTTATTTAAAAAAAATTGATCGAAAAGTTCCATTATATTTTTAATTTGGTATTAAAGTGAAACGTGATCCATTTTATTTATGATACTCAAATTACTTCCACTTAAATCTATAATATTTCAGATTTTTGTATAATTTCATTTTTTGCTTAAAAAACATTTTTCTAAAAACTGTTTTTCATTGCATGTTACACATTAATATTAAAATTTATTTCAACCAATTATAGATATTTAATATTTAAAAATGGATACCATATCTATAATTATTAATTTCAAATTTTTTAAATAGTTCCCTTTTATTTTTTGTCATTATGAACAGTTAACATGGTAAATATTTTTCACCTTGATAAGGGTAAAATGGATAAAATGGGGTTTGAACTACAACATAAGGTTTTAAAATCAACCCCAATCATGAACTTATTTCATTATATGAAATATATTTTTACCATATACATCATAAATTTGAATATAGAGAATTTTTATTCCATTTTACTTTGATAATGATATTTATATAATTTTAAGAAAAATACAAAATATCATTTTCTTTCTTTAAATTTCGCTTATATGATGAAATTGTGATAAAAATATGTTTAAATGAATATTTAATGTTATTTTTAACATAAGTAAATTATTTTCATGATATTTATTTATATATAATTTTTAGAGATTATATAACTGCCTTAAATGATTATACCACGTAGACACAATGCTTGTACAAACAACAAAAAAATAAAATTAATGATTTTAAAAACATAAAAAGTAATATTTTTTAGAGGAACCATATTTCCACATGAATTTTATATTAATTAATAATGTATAATTTATTTTTAAATAGTTCATATTCAATTTCCTTTATTATCATGATGTCTTTAAATTCAAATTGAATGAATAGTGTCAAAATGATATTAATCATAATTTATGAATGGAAATATTTCATCAAATTATTTAAAAAATATAAAAATCATGAAAGAGTACAATTATGATGAGAAGTGATATAAAATTTCATTCCTAGCCCATCTATGATCTAATATTAATCTTTTAAGTAAAATTATAAACCATTAAGATGGAAATTTTCTTTACCCTCGTTAAGGTTTCATTAGGTTAACTAAGGGGTAAAACCAAAAGGTAGGGTTTAAAATACAACTTAAAAAAATATTTTATTTTTTTAATTTATTTCAACCATATAATATATTATCTTTGACATTTTTTCCACATTTTTTCAATTTCACATGAAAATAAATTTATTATATTTTAATATTTTAATTAATTCCAAGTGTGTCATATCCATCAATTATAAAAGGAAACTCATCCTTTATCATATTTACACAATTTTGATCCATATATCTCAACATAACCATACCCAATTATCTTTAAAACTTCCATAAAATAAATTAGATGTTCTGGAATTCTTAAAAGTCTATTTCAAGGGTTCTTAATAAGTTATCTAAATGAGGCCTACCAATGAAGTAGTTTTCATACTACCCAACCTATTTCAAATAATTTATTCTTATACCTCATCTAAATCAATAGTATTCATCATAAAATAATAAATTCATTATCCAATATATAATTAAATGTTATTATTATTATGAAACTAAAATTATTCATCATCTTTTCGGTCAAATGGTAAAGAATATATCTCTCATGCTTACATATGGACTACCACATCCACATATCTATAATATTCATTTTGCATCACTATTTTTCATGGATGGTTATTGTGAGTAGTTTAAAATTTAGATATGATATTTATGAAATAATTTTTCTTTAATAATTATAATATAAAATCATCCTTCTTACTTTCTAATTTACTAGAAAATGGTAATGTTGCTCATGCATATGTGTAGACTACCACCTCCACTAAGTGATGTGATTATTTTTTAATTTCATATTTACATGAATTTCAATAAAGATACATTTAATGTATATATGTGTTATTCATGATATAATTATTTTTCATGAATAATAAAATAATATTTATCTTTCTCTCATTCTTTTCTTGAGAAAATAAAAACGAAATTCATACGTACGTACGACTTATCGTCTCCATGAAAGGTGCTAACCATTTTTTTATCTCTACCTTTTATGGATGATTATAAATATTTATATAATGAATATATATGATATTTATATCATGAATAAATTTTGTTGATGATTTATCCATGATCAAATTACAAGAAGTAGAGCATCATATTTTAATCTCTCATGAGAAACAAAAATATTAACAATATAAAAGACGATTTTAACAAGGAATGATTAATAAATGGGTGTTCAAATGTTATAAGTGGGTTATACATGATATTATAACTATTTAAATTATTCTAGTATATAAGTATAAAAAATTTTAATTTATTATACATTTGTTAAGATTTCTTTCAAAGAAAGTCTAACTTGAGGTTAGGGATTCTCATCTCACTCTTACTTCTGTGAGACATGTGTCATATTCACTACTTATTTCCATTTTATTTTATATATAATACACATGAATTTTTGAAGACTTTTCTAATTAAAATTGTTATTATTTAAAAACCCATCAAATTATTTATCTTTATTGATGTTTTAATTTAGATATTACCAAAACAATAAGGGTTGGTCGTCTCAAAATGGCTTCGTTGAGTTATATGTTATTTTATGCACCTATATTATTTTATGAGGTATAATTACTTAAAATTGGAAACATTATATCATGAATATATTATTTTTAATTATATTTAAGTTTTAATTTGATGTTATTATTTCATTTGGATTACGATTCAAAATTTACCAAAGTGGTAAGGGATAATATGTTTCAATATCATTTTAATCGGGATTGTTTATACTTGAATTTCTCTTAAAGGATATTATATGATCATTTTATGATAAACCCATTTTATTTTATTTTCCACTAATTATCTATGAAATTTTCAATAATTATTACCATTTTCCTCTCTTTGGTACTTAAAATTATCAAAAAAATGTTTTTATTAAAAAACATACTATATTTCCTCATTATTCGAGAATCATTTCTTTCTATACCCACGTTTTCTTAATAATGTTTTTATTTTTATCCTATGATTTTATAAATAAATTTTTTCAAATGTTTTACTTTTAAAAAAATGGTTTATAAGAAATGTTAATTTTTTCAAATGATATACTTTTATATTTTTACAAAAAATGTGAACGAAATCCCTGTTTTTCATACATGACATAAACGAAATTTTCACCATTATGACTACTCAAATCCTTATAGATTATAATAAATGATTCCATGGATATTTTAAAATAAAAAATTTTCCATAATATTTTAGAAGTTTTTAGCTTCTAAATAATTGATTCCAAAATGAAATGGTTATTTTCCTCAAGAAATATTCAAAGTGTTATTTTGGAGTCATTTTAATTTATGATAACATCCTTTGATGTTACTTATGCATTATTGGGGATATGATCCAAGGATACCATCCTTATTACTTCTTTATATGGTTTATGATTATTATAGTGATATTGTTTTGAAACCCATTTATTTTCCAAATGTTATCCTATGATTAATTTTGTAAGAGTTTATGAAACTCATTTCTTTTCCATAGTTGATGATATATAATTAATGTTTTATGATCTTGTGGAAGAAATATGAGTAGATTATGATTATGTGATGGGTGAGATCAAAATTATATATCCCTTAAATGCATTGGGTTAACATGGATATCTCATGAGATAATATGGAACATAATGGGTAGTGAACCCTCTTCAATAAGTGACTTTTTCCACTATGATATTCTTGGGAGTTAACCATGAATAAGGATATGATGGAATGGGGAGTGAACCCAATCCACTATAACAGTATTTTAATTGATCCTTGACTGAGGAAATGATTTTATATTCTTATGTACATGCCAAAAACTTCTGTCTTATTCCAATGGTATGATCTCAGGGCTCATATTCTTCAATTACTTTATGATTCATGTATTATGAACTTTCACATTTTACTTCATGATTAGAGAATATGATCAATGATATACTTGGTATTAATTTTCAAATGTTATTCTCTTGTCATCATACCCTTATGATCATGTTATGCTTAATTTATCATTGATATCTCCCTTGTTTAACCTTAATAATAATCCGAGCTTAAATTTACTTATGTTTCATTTACCTAAGTTATAAATGGAGGTTTTATATTTGGTATATCTCAGAATATTACTATGTGGGAAGACCTTTATGGGGGATATTGAAGATCTTTCATGAAATAATATGACTCTGTATCTAGTCTCAAAATACCCTAATACTTTATCATCCTTAAGTATATATTTGTAAAATAATTTTAGTATTCATATATTAAGATTAAATATCTATGTATAAAAATTATGGGTTTCTATAGTTGGTATTTGAGGTGGAGTTCAGTTAATATTTGTAGATTACGATTAAATAACTTTTTCAAAAACCTTAGGGTAAATTCTAAGAATAGGATAACATAGTAAAGTTTTTTTAAGGTAAAGTTTATGTTTGTTTTCTAGAAACACATCCATATATGGATAATATAAGTGGATTTGGTTTTATAATATATTTATATATGCTTAATAACCTAAAAAAGATTTTTTCAATTATATATCAGCCATTATTCTGCTACAGGATGAGTGTTCAATTATTATTCACCTAGTTTGACACTCTCCTATGATATTATTTGGTGAATTCACATTTTATTTATGAACTATTATGAAAGGTCTTAATAGATGATAACTAGGAATGATATAGGTTAAACCTAAGGTGTCATATATTGAAATAAATGTGTCATGATTTAGATATACTATAAATGATTTTTCATGATCATATTATTTCTCACTATGATTATTTTTGCTCGCACTATGATTTTTGGTTTTATTCAATGGTTGGAATAAGAATAAATCATGTTAATATTGAATGTGACAAAAAATGTAATGATTGTACTCATGTGTAACCAAATTAAATGGGATTGTAAGGTTGAACCTTGTGATTATGAATAATCAGTTATATCATTATATGATTAACAATCACAACATGGGTGACTTTCCTAACACACATAATATGATAAAAATGGAGCTTCATGGAGACCATGTAGGGAAGAAGATTTAGTTTTCTACATGTAAATTATATGACAATAATAAATTATGGAAATGTATCATAGGAATTAGAATATTGTTTTGTGAAAAATAAGATCATATAGAATGTAATTGCTGATGAAAATTTAAGAGTTTAATGGATAGATATGAATTTCATCCAAAGTTACCAATTATAGTTCAATGTATTTTGTGTGGTGAACATGATAATTATATTATTCAATTCTTTAATACATGGTTTAACTCCAAGACCAAGGAAGGACATCTTCTTTTCAAATCATTTAATTGAAGGTATTGAAGTGTTTATGTACATAAATTCAAGAATTATTCTATATAATTTTTATATCAATTACATTATGGTAATAATAATAATAATGAGACATAAAAGGATTATTCTGCATTAGTTTTTCTTTAAAGATTTGAAAACATAACTTCAATTGAACCAATAACAAAGAAAAGTTATTGAGTGGTAAGGTGATGTTATTGGAGAACACATGATTAACGGAAATATGACACTTAATTGGTGCCTATGTTTAGTTTGGACAAATAGATTATTGGAATTGATAAATTAAATGGGATAGTGATGGTAACCTTGAAATTGATCAGTGATTTGGTGAAAATATGATTTAAATTGTTCTTGATGAATTTTATTTCATTTTTGGATTTATGAGATATATTCAATAGTCTATTATTTTATTTGGGAAATAAGAATTGTGATAATTTTTAGATTCATATATTCTTTCATTCATGTTTTAAGGTAATTCCTCTTATTATTATGTTTTCAGATAATAAATTTTTCTGGTATTCATATTTTTGGTGTGTGACATTATGATATACTTTATTTTGTTTGGGGAGAAATTTTAAACTTGATCATAAAAAATATTTTATAAAATATTTCAAATATTTGGGTTTTGAATATGATGAGATGTATTCTGTGGAGTCTTATGGTTAAAATTTTATGAAATAGATTAAGATGAATTTTGGGAGTTATTTTTGTGGTTTTTTAGATTAAAGTATATATATTTATACATATTGGATAACTTGTGCAAACCATTATGGTTTTGATAGATATTTAGACAAATAATAAATGAATTTTCCCTATTTTATAGATCTTATAAACTATGAAAAGTGAATTTGAGTTCTTTAGGAATGAAAATTTCATCTTAAATAATTATATCATAGAGTAAGAGATGATGTTTGAATTGATAAAAGCACAACCAAAGGATGAAACTATGCTAATGATATGGAAAAAAATCAAGTATATATTCTATTATTATCTATCTTGATGATTAAATAATCTCTAAACTTTTATAAATACAACATGAATAAAAATGGAATTATTTTACTTTTATTTTTTATTAATTGGTTGTATTTTAACCCCTTGTTTATTTGGGGGTTTGAAGTAATTAACTTTCTCATGACCATGTTTTATGTCACTCTTTATTAGTACTTTGATGGTAGCTTTCACCTCCTTGTATATATTTTAACATCTAATAAATTTTCTCTATAACTTATAACCTTATTTTGTATTATTTTAAGTAACCTTTATGTTTCCCACTTCACTAATTTAAAATAAGTTTTATTATCCCTTTGTATGATGTAGGTTTTAACAAAGTAATTTTCAAATATTGTATTTTAGATGAATGATATTAAATTTTAAGGGAAAATTTATTTAAGGTTTGGAGAATTTTAGACAAAAAAATTAGTTTAAAATAATAATAATATAGTTATCATTCTAAACACGCACCACTGAGCTTTATGAAAATTGAGATATGTTATAAAAATACTAGTTTTTAAATGTGAATCTTATAACATTATTATTGAATTAGTGGGTATGAATATTAGTAACCTTATTATGAAATATATGTATAATTCTCCTACTCAATAAAAATATATTGATTAATTATTAGTAAATAAGTACTTAGTTTTTTAGTGAATTCATTTTATACTTCAAAAATACATTTTATTTAAAAAATTATTTTATTGCATTGTGGGCATGAAAATTATAATTAATTACTACCACTATTAGAAATTTTATTTTATAAAATTAAAATAATTTTTTTAATCATCATATCAAAATTAATTTAGGGTCAAATTATAGTATTTTTCTAAAATGATTGATTTTTCAGTGAATAGTGAAACATGCTGATTTTTTAAATACTCTCATTTCGTTAAATCAAGATATTTGAAATTCCCATTATATTTTTTATTTGGTATTAAAGTGAAATATGATATATTTAATTTAAAAAAATATAATTACATCCAATTTAATCATAAATATTCATGATTTTGATATAATAATAGTTTTATGTTTAAACATGCAATTTTTTTAAAAATTGTATTTCATCATATTTTACACGTTTATATTAAAATTAATTTTTGAAAATTATATATATTGAACATTGAAAAAATGATACCATATTTTGAATCCATGGGTTCACATTAATTATATAATACCATTTTATTTTTTCTGATATTAATAGTGATTATGATAAATATTTGTCACCTTAATAAGGGTAAAATGGGAAAAACGGGGTTAACCTATGAGATAAGGTCACAAAAGCAACCATAAACTTTATCTTATTTAATTTCATGAGACTAATTAGAACAAGTAAATAATAAATTTAAATATATTTCATCTTAATTCCTTTTTCCTTTGATAAATACATTTATATTATTTTAAGTAAAGATAATTCTAAAATTTCACTATATTGCTTTTAATTTATATTATATGTTAACATAAGGATAAAAATTAGTTTTGGATTAAAATTAAATTATATTTTGATAATAATTAAATTATTTTCATTTTTGTAATTTATTTATAAATTTTATTTATTATATAATTACCATAAATTCTTATACAACACTGACACAATGCATGTGTAACAAACAACAAAATAAAATTAAATCATTTCAAAAACATAGAAAAGTAATATTTTTTGGATAAATTATGATTTAAAATTAATTTTTTTTATATTAATTTATAATTTATGTTTTAGGATTTTATATAATATTTAATATGTTATCTTAATGTATTTAAAGTCAAATTACATGAGTGGAATGAAAATAACATTAATGATATTTTATAAAAAATATTATTTAATTAAATTATTTATAATTAATAAAAATAATGAAATAGGGAAATTCATATCATATTTTTTCAATAATTTCTTTCATTTTATACTTACGATACAATTTTTACCTTATAAGTAAAATTATAACCCTTTAAGATTGAAAATTTTGTTACCGCATTTAAAATTAAAATTGGTTAACTAAGGGGTGAAGCTAGAAGATAAGGTTTAAAATATCACATAAACCTATCCAAATTGTATTGGTTTAAGGTATTTAGAACATATTACATATTATATTTAAAATTATGTCCACATTGTTCCACTTTCATGTGAAAATTAATTTATTATATTTAAATATTTTTATTAATTCCAAGTGTATCATCTCCCCCACTTAAAAAAGGACACCCATCCTTTTAGTTATTTAAAAACAGTTGATCAATATATCATGATAAAACCCTACCAAATTATCTTATAACTTCAATATCCATAAATTAGAGGTTATGGTATTCTTAAAACACCATTATAAGTGTCCTTGAGAAGTGATATGAAAGACTCTTGCTGGAAGAAGTAATCATCCTACCCAACCTCATTCGAATTTTTTCACCCTCAACCTCTTATAAATATATGGTATTCATAATAAAATAATAAAATAATTATAATAAATATATTTTAATGTTATTATAATTAACTAACAACCATTATTCATCCTCTTTTCAATCAAATGGGAAGTGAAAGTTTCGCTCATGCGTAAGTGTGGAATACCGCCTCCATGTAGCGATACAATTCATTTTCCTTACCCATTTTTCATAATTGGTTATTGTGATGGTTTTAAAATTTATATATGATATTTATGAAATAATTAATATTATATATTTATAATATCATATCTATCACCTTACCATCCAATCCTTTAGAAAATGATAATGTCACTCGTGCGTGCATTTGTACTACCACCTCTACAAAGTGATGTGATATTTTTTCATTTCCTATTTACATAGATGTAATGAGGATATGTTTAATATATATATATATATATACATATATATTGTATTAATGATATAATTATGTTTTTTTAAAGATAAAATAATATTTATCTTCTTTTCCCTCTATTCATTAGAAAATGGAAACAATGTTTTTTGCATACGTACAACCTACCATCCCTATTAATGGGGTAAATAATTTTTTTATATATACCATTTATAGATGATAAAAAGTATGTAAATAATGAATATATATGATATTTATATCATTAATATCATTATGGATACTATATATCCCTAATAAAATTATAATTACTCGAACTAATGCACTAAAAATATCATGAAAAAAACAGTTAACACCTAGAAACAATACTTTTAATAATAAATTACTAATAAATTGATGTTTATATATTATAATTGGATAATATATTATATTATAAGTATTTAAATTATTTTTTATAGAATTATAATAAATTTAAATTTAGTATACATGAGGTTATATTGCTTTTAAAAAAAATCTAACTTGAGGTAAGTGTTTCTCATCTAACATTTATTTCAATGAGACATATGATATATTCACCACTTATTTAAATTATGTAGTTTATATAATATCCATGAATGTATTATATTATTCATATCATGTAAATTATTGGTATTTATAAATACATCTAATTATTTATATTTCATGTTGTTTTGATTTGTAGATTACCAAAATGGTAAAGGTTTATCGTCTCAATTTGTATTCTTTGAAAAATATGTTATGTTATGAACCTATCTTCCTTTATGAGGCATAAGTATAACCCATATGACATTTTATATCATGAATCTATTCATATTAATGATATTTATGGTATTATTTTAATTTATTATTTCATGTAGTTTACAGTTCAAAAGTTACCAAGGTCGTAATAGAATAAGGTTTCAATCTTATTTTTATTGGGATTATTTATGATTGAATTTCAATTGAAAGAAATTATATGATCCTTTTCTGATAAAACCATGTTGATTTATTATTTTTTATTAATACCTTAAATTTTCAAGTAAGAGTACCATTTTCTTCTCTTTGGTACTGATAAAACACATTTTTATTGAATATTTTATTGATAATAAATGATATAATTTCCTCACATTGTTGTAAATGTGTTCATTTGTGAAATATTTGGGATTCGATCATTCATTTGAAAATTTGATGAAAATTCTAGTTTTACCCTTTAAAATTCACTTTAGAATTTCAGACATAAATATTTTTATATATATTATATGAACATAAAATTTTTTAAATATGTTCTTGAGTTGATGTTATAAACTTTTATTCAGAACTTTGAAGGTAAATCATGCATTTGGTTGGTGAAAATGGGCCATGAGTTCAGAGTTGGGCTGGACTCTTCAGATTGGACATGGGTTCTGTATTTGGGACATAACATCTACATCCTTTCTTATATTAGGAACAAATTTTGAGAGGATCTCTAGGAATAATGTTCTCACAAATCAACCTTCAGGAAGGACATGTGATTCACACGTTATGGTGGTCAAATGGGCAGTGCAATTTGGCGTAAAATATTTGGCCGAGATTCCCCATTCACACTTGAAACCACTTTGAACATAGCCTCCCCACCACTCTATAAATTGGTGTTTTTATCATTTGGAGGATTTGGGATGTGAATTGGGAAGTTTAGGGAAGAGTATATGTGGATCCACTCCAATTATCCAACCATTTCAATAAGTTTTTCTCTTGAAGCAAGGATCCCTACGATGAAGCCTTCTTCTTCTTCTTCTTCGTGTTGTAATACTTTTTTTGCATAATAAACTCCTTAGTTATTATTTAATTTATTCTATTTTCTTATATTTTGTTTATTTCTATTCATATTTATTCTTATTCTTTGTTCTAGAATTCAAGAGTAGAAACAAGATTGGGTTATACCCTTTCTAAACGTTTGCACATGTAAAATGTTTCTACGATGACTACACCACCCATGAAAGCGTAGTTCTTTTTAGTAATCGTTATACCTCTAAATTTATACATTAATTTATTTTGAATCAATTAGATATTTTAATTAGCTTAATATTATCTATAAATTTATTTTTTAAATTTAAATTAAACTAATAAAGAAATTGATCAATTGACACAAAAACACACGAGGTTGATATTTGTGTAAATTGTGAGAGTGCCATCTTAATCTGTAATATAAGACCATAAGGGATAAATTTTTAGAGTTAAAATATAATCCCTAAAATAAATTAATCCTGATTTATAGAGTGTATATGTGCTCTAATTAACCACTAACCATAAGCTAACCTAAGACCATCAATCAAAGCAGAGTGTTGCGATTGTATGTTCCAAAGCAAGCTTAGGGCTTAAATAATTTCGTCTTTGTGGTTAAGTTAACTCTCATAGGGTTCTAGGGTTAAAAAATTAGGGGATTATAATTAATTTAATTTAAATTTAAATTATAATGATAAATAATTGAGTTAAGAGGTATAGTGAGATCAATTATGCCTTTTAAAATATTTTCTAAAAAAAACATCTTCTTGTTGTGTCATTTAAATCGAATGTCATTTCAAAAATAAAAACAAAAAAAATAAAATCTTCTTCTAGAAAACTTCTTCTAGATTTATAAATGATAAAAAAACCCATCCTTTTAATTAGTGTTATTATTTTCTTTTATTTTATTTTTAAGATACCTTTAATATGTTGTTAAATTTAATTCCTCCTTTGAGAGATGACCTTGGTCAGCCACTCTACTGCACCTAAGTACTCAACAAACACATATCATTTGAAAGTTCCCACGATAGCACCTTCAAAATTGGCACCGTTTTAAGGGAGGAAAGCAATTATTTTAACCAATTAGAGGTATTTATATTATTTTACATTTTATTCTATTTTTATCTTCTTTCTTCCTTCTTTACCCAATCTGAATTTTTACTTCTTCTTTTTAGACCATCAACTCAAACATATAATTTTTATTTTACTATGGTACACTTTCCTTATTTTCATTTTTATTTTATTTATGACATAAACTAATCCCAATTATATTTTAGATATTGACCCTGAGATTGAACGTAGTCTTCGAGCTCGAATCAAACATTCTCGGTCTACGAGAAGTTTCAACATTCAACCAGTAGGAGAATTCATACACTCCAAGAATATTGAAATTATAATCACTTCTAAATCCAACTTAAAACAATAACCAATGGTTAAAAACCATAAAAATGTACTTAATAGAACCATTCGATAATTGGTTGCACCAGACATTAATTATCAACCAAATTGCATTGCATACCCAAATCTTCAATCAGAATTTGAACTGAAATCTGGATTAATTCACCTTCTTCCAAAATTTCACAGATTATCTGGTGAGTATCCAAAAAAACATCTTAAATTATTTTATGTGGTATTCTCAACCCTAAAACCAAGAAATTTCTCTGAAGATCAAATAAAAGTAAGAGCATTCCCATTTTCACTTGATGGAGCTGCGAAGGATTGGATGTATTATTTATAACCTAAATATGTAACATGTTGGAATGAATTGAAATTTTTTTTCTCGAAAATATTTTTTCGAGCAATAAGGACCACTTCCATTCATAAGGATATCTCTGGGATCAAGAAAGAACAAGGGGTGTCAATGTATGAGTACTGGGAGTAATTCAAGAAGTTGTGTGCAAGCCGCATGCATCACCAAATCAGTGAGAAACTCCTCATCCAATACTTCTATGAAGGAATCACACCTATGGAGAGGATGATGATGGATGTCGTGGCTGTGGAAGCATTGGTGGACAAGACACCAATATCTTCATGGGAATTAATTGACAAGATGGACCAAAACCCCCAACAATTTGGTGATTGAGGTACACCACGTGTCAGGGGAGCACATCAAGTAAGGTATTCTTATCTTTAGAGTCATTTGATTGATACCAAGTTATAATAATTTATCACTATGGTGAGGCAGATTAATTTGGCTCAAAAAAACATCCCAACCCACTCCTATGAGGCCATATGGAATTTTCCATGAAACAGACCACCCAACTGATTGTTTCCCCTAGTTACAAGAGTCATAGGATTGTGAAGCCTTATTCCCTGGGAGAACATATCAGCAATAACAACTTCCACATCCCCAAAATAAGTTTGATTCTTTTTCACCAGCATAAAACCAAGGGTAGAAGGATCAATAGGACATGATGTATGCCTTTGGACAACAACAAAGGCCCCCATTTTATCAAAACATCCCGTAGCCTCCACCTTACCATCAGGGTTTCAAAAAACCCCAAAGGTGATTTAAAGCTCAAGCATCAACAATTCAACAAAAAGGGAATCCCCAAACCAAGGTATATTCTAACATTGATAACCCTTTGAAACAAATTTTTCTTAATCAATATAATTAGTTGAAGGGTCAAGGTTCAGAGTTGAGGGAGTTAAATAAATAGATAAGCCAGATTTCCACCTCCCTCCATGAACTGGTAAGTAAGAACTCCATAAATCTTCCTTCCCAAATTACTCCAAATCCCAAGGGGAATTTCAGTGTCATCACATTGAGAAGTTGGAGGAAAACAACTAATACATCTGCACCTATCATTCCACATGGAGTCACCTCAACTCTTAAGAAGACCCATTCTATACCAACTATTGAGAAATCCAAAGATAAATATAAAGGTAAGAAAAATATCAATGATGTTCATCCTGAACCCCTTCCATTTCCAAAAAGAGTTCTACAAACCAAGAATATGGATGAAGAGGTGATGCAAAAAGAAGTTTTGGACACATTAAAGTGTGTGGAGATCAATATCCCTCTACTTTAAATCATCAATCAAATATCAAGGTATGAGAAATTCTTAAAAGAACATTGTACTAATCGAAGAGGGCTCAAGGGAAATGAGAGGATCAATATTTGAAAGAATGTGTCAACAATCTTTACACCAACTGTAGCAATGCAAACAAAGTGTAAGGATCCAGGGACATTCACCATCCCATGAACCATAGGGGAGTTTCACTTTTCTAATGATCTTTGTGATTTAGAAGCTTCCATAAATGTAATGCCTCACTCTGTATTATCTTCTTTACAGGTTGGTGAGTTGAAAATGACGAGATTAGTGGTGCAGTTGGCAAATATGTCTATAGAATATCTAGAGGGAGTCCTTGACGATGTACTTGCTCAGGTAAGATACATGATCTTCCCAGTATATTTCTACATGCTTAACATGGAAGAAGATCAAGTAAGTTCTTATGCTCCCATTATCTTAGGTAGACCCTTCCTAAAAACTACAAAAACTATCATAACTTTCAATGAGGGTACACTTTCCATGGAATTTGGAGATGAATTTTTAATATTTAATGTTATGGAATCCATGAAGTACCCCTCATAAGACCATTTGCTTTTTTTATCTTCCATTTTGAACCACCAAGTAAAAACCCCATGGATTCAGATTGTCCAATTCCTAGAGAGATTATGAGAATTGGTTCTTGTTTTATGTCTAAGATTATTTCCACACCTATTTATAATGCACAAAACTCTCTTATATTTGATTTTGAAATGGATTCATATTCTGATTTTGATCATGTGAACTCTAATTATGACTTGGTTGTTGAGTAGGCTAATGGATTTGATGTTTTATTCTTTGATTTTAATGATTTTTATTTTGATACTGATGCTCTTTGTGCACATATTTCAGTTCCTTCGATGTCTCCATCAATACACCACCCCCTACACTAGAACTCAATCCATTAACACCAAATATCAAATACTCATACTTATTGAGTGGTGAGAAATTACCTGTTATCATTGCTAATAATATCACTTTTGAACACGAATAAAAACTTTTGAATATTTTTAGGCATAACATCAGGGCAATTGGGTGGACCTTGGATGACATATCAGGTATTATTCCCTCCATTTTCATGCATAGTATTATTTTGGAGGATGGGACTAAACTGGTTAGGCAGCCACAATAGAGACTAAATCTAACTCTTTTGGAAATTTTTAAAAAAGAAGTCGAAAAATTGCTCGAGGTATGTATAATCTGTCCCATTTAAAATTCATAGTGGGTGAGTCATATTCATGTTGTACCTAAGAAAAGTGATGTTACTATTGTATAAAATGATAAAGATGAGTTAGTTCCAATGAGGGTGAGAAACAGTTGGTGTGTGTGTATTGATTATAGAAAATTAAATCATTCCATTAATAAAGACCATTTTCCCCTCCCATTTATTGATCAGATTCTTGAGAGACTATCTGGGAAAACACACTATTGTTTCTTGGATGGATTTTCTAGATATTTTCAAGTTCCTATTGATCTGTAGGATTAGGATAAAACTACATTCACTTATCCCTTCAGCATGTTTTCCTACCTAAGGATTTCATTTAGACTTTTTAATTCCCCAGGTACCTTCCATAGATGCATGGTGAGTATTTTTTATGATTTTATTAATACCTTCATGGAGGTATTTATGGATGATTTTATAGTGTATGGGTCTTCATTTGATGATTGTATCTGTAGTTTGGGAAAGGTTTTGAATTGTTGTATTGAGAATAATCTGGTCTTGAACTTTGGAAAGTGTCATTTCATTGTAGAGCATGGGATTGTTTTAGGTCATGGGGTGTCAAAATATTGGATAGAGGTTGATAGATCTAAGGTAGATATTATTTCATCCTTACCCTATCCTTCATGTGTGTGTGATATTATATCTTTTCTAGGGAATGAATAATTTTATCAGCACATCATCAATTATTTTAGTAAGATTTCTCTTCCTATGTAATGATTAATTTAAAAGGATTTTGATTTTTTGTTTGATGTTTCTTGCAAGAATTCCTTTGATGAGATAAAACACCGCCTGACAACTCCACCTATCATACAGCCTCCATGGTGGGATATTTCTTTTGAGCTTAGGTGTGAAGCCTCCAACTTCATGGTTAGAGTTGTCTTATCTTAGAGGGTGGAGGGACGTTCACATGTGGTTGCCTATACTTTGGAGACATTGGATTCATCCCAATCAAATTACACAACCACAGAAAAGTAGTTTCTTGTTGTCATGTCTACTTTAGATAAAAAAAATTCATATTTATTGGGCTCTAAAGTAATTGTTTTTTCTAACCATGTAGCTCTGAGATACCTCTTGAAGAATCCAGATGCAAAGCCAAGGATTATCCAATGTATGCTCCTTCTTTAGGAATTTGATATTGAGATAAAAGACAAGAAGGGATCGGAAAACCTAGTGTCGGACCACATGAGTAGGCTTACTCACGCACTAGAGGATGAAACCATGGAATAGGTACCACTTCGGGATACTTTCCCCAATGAGCATCTTTATTCTATATTAGGTATGCATCCTCGGTATGCTGATTTAGTTAACAACCTTGTGGCCTTTGAAAATCCTACAAATTTAAAGAAACGTCATGTCCAAAAATTAAAGAGTGAGTCTAGGTTATATGTGTGGGATGACCCCTACCTCTGATGCATGCATAGTGATCAAGTTATTAGGAGGTGTGTTTCTGATCATGAGTTTGAGTCTATTCGATAATTTTTTCATTCACTTGCTTGTGGTGGACACTTTGGACCCCAAAGGACAGTTAGGAAAGGCTTAGAACCTAGATTATATTGGCCTAGTTTATTCCATAATTCCCATGTGTTTTTTAAGTCATGCTCTCATTGCCAACACACTGGAAACATTTCTAGGAGACATGAGATACCCTAAAAACCCATACTATTTTGTGGGATTTTTAATGTATGGGGAATTTATTTTATGTTTCCTTTTCCAAGTTCATTTGTGTATTTGTATATTTTGGTTTATGTTGATTATTTGAGTAAATGGGTGGAGGATAAGGCCACCAGGACTGATGATTCTCATGTTGTAGTGGACTTTGTCAAGACACAGATTTTTTGTAGGTTTGGAGTACCAAAGGCCATCATCAGTGATCAAGGGACACACTAAAGTAATTGGAATTTTTCTTCCCTCCTTTAGAAGTATGGGGTGACACACAAAACATCAACACTATACTACTCCCAAAAAAATGGCCAGGATGAGGTTTCAAATTGTGAGTTGAAACAAATTTTAGAGAAAAAAATGTGGCTGAATATGAAGGATTGGAGAAAGTGATTTGATGATGCGGAAGGGGATTATAGGACAACATACAAGACACCCATAGGTATGTACCCATTTCAGATTGTTTTTGGTAAATCATATCATATCCACATGGAGGTTGGGCATCAGGCTTATTGGGCTATAAAGAAATGCAACATGGTTTTGGCTGAAGCTGGAATTCAATGGAAGATGTAAATTAAAGAGCATCAGGAGAATTGATTATCTTCATATGAGAACTCAAGGCTCTACAAGGAAAAATCCAAAGCATCTCATGACAAAATGATCTAGAAAAGGGAATTTCATGTTGGGGAGAAATTCCTTCTCTACAGTTCACGACTGAAGTTGATTCCTGGTAAGTTGTGTTCTATATGGTTAGGTACTTATATTGTATCTAATGTTTTTTCTTTATGGTGAAATAGATATTGCACAAGAGGACACTGGAAGGATATTTATAGTCAATGGGAAACATTTAGATAAATACATTGAGGGGATTCCAACTGATGTAGTGGATTTCATCACACTGCATGACCCCATCATCAATTGATCATATCAGGTTTTTCCTAACCCTTTCACTTTTATATTCTTTTTCCTATTTAAAATTATACATTTCATGTGCATATATCATCCCATATGTTCACATTGGGGACAATGCAATATTTTAAGTGTGGGGAGGGGACAACATTTTGGGGTAGATATTTTGGATTTTCATTTGTGTGTTTTTTGTGTATTTTATATTAAGTTTTTGGTTAAAATATTCAAAAATAAATAAATAAAAAAAAAGAAAAAAATATATCATGTAAAATTATTATGTGAAACATATGAAAAAATCATTTTTTCAAAATTCATTAGTTGAATTATAAGCATGAGTAAGATTTCATCATCAAGGGTTAATTTTTATAAAAAATGAAGTCTTAGATAATATGAATGATTATGTAATTATAAAACCTTTTAGATTTTGACATCATTATTTGGGATATTTGTTCTTGGTAAATTGTGTCATCGATTTCTCTACACAAATTTTCACTCAACCATGACTTTTGAAATTTTTCTTAGTCAATTGAAGGTTTAGTCAAGTTAGGTAAAACAATTCATTGGTTGATCCATACATTTTTTTTCTCTTCTAATTGGTTTCATTATTGTACCAAATTGACCAATGCATGTATACCTATTATTTGACTATTGTACGCCCTCATAAAAAATATGGGTTGTGTCTTGGATAGGTCAAAAACCACTCTTCATCGACCTTTGATCTTGTTATAACTATTACAATTAGTGTCTGGAGGAGATAAAACATGGGTTGAGAGTTGAGTGTGAGATTTTTTCTAAGTGAAAATTAAACTAACAAAATAAATAAATAAATGAGGGGAGTGATGAAATGTAAAAAATAAGGGGATATCTAGGTCAGGAGCTTAAGGTTTTACTTTCAAGAATGATTAAGTGTGTGGGTCCTGAATTTCGATTGCAAAGGAATGTAGAACATGTTCAATGAATTAATATAGTTAAGAATAATTGTTTTACTGGACCATAATATACTGGATAATGGGTGGATTTATGAGCTTGGAATGGTTGACACACACACACGTGGAAATTTAGTGGCATGGAAGACCCATGACTTGTTTTCCTATGATTAGTGTTATGAATCTCACTGGATTTTTTTTACACAATTTATGAGAAAATTACTTTAAAATTTATTGATTTTGACTCTTGATTGGATTCTTACTTTTCCTATATTTTCACTGTGTATTGAGAAATTTTAATATGCATATCCTGTCATAATTGTTTTTGAATACATGATATGAGTTTTTTCCCTAGAGTTCAAAAGGGTAAGTGTGGGGGAGTTGATAAAACACATTTTTATTGAATATTTTATTTATAATAAATGATTTAATTTCCTTACATTATGGTAAATGTGTTCATTTAGGAAATATTTGGGATTAGATCATTCATTTGAAAATTTGATGAAAATTTCAGTTTTACCCTTTAAAATTCACTATAGAATTTCGAACATAAATATTTTGATATGTATTATTTTAAATTAAAAATTTTAAATTATGTTACTGACTTAATTGGATACAACTTTCATTTAGGACATTAGAGCTAAATCTTTCATTTGGTTGGTGCAAATAGGCCATGAAGTCAAAGTTGGGATGGACTTGGCAGATTGGACATGGGTTCTGTATTTGGGACCTAACTTCTATATAAGTTCTTGGATTAGGGACAACCTTTTAGAGGATATCTAGGAATAATTCTCTCACAAATAATCCTACAAGAAGTACAGGTGTTTCACTCATTATGTTGGTCAAATGGGCGGTTCACTTTGGATTAAAATATTTGGCTGAGATTCCCCAATCACACTTGAAACCACTTTGAACCTAGCCTCCACACCACTCTATAAATTGCTGTTTTTATCATTTTACTGGTTTGGGATGTGAATTTTTAAGTTTTGGGAAGAGGAAAAGTGGATCCACTCCAATTATCTAACCATTTAAATAAGGTTATCTCTTGAAGTAAGGATCCCTTCGACGAAGCCTTCTTCTTCTTCTTCTTCATGTCGTAATACTTTTTTTGCGTAATAATCTCCTTAGTTATTCTTTAATTTCTTCTGTTTTACTATATTTTATTCATTTATATTCCTCATTATTATTCCTCTTTGGGATGTACTTCAATAGTAGAAATGAGATTGGTTTATACCCTTTCTAAACATTTGCGCATGAAAAACGTTTCTACGATGATTACACCACCCATGAAAGCGTACTTATTTTTATTAATTAGTCTACCTATAACCTTATTAATTAATTTATTTTTAATCAATGAGATACTGTAATTCACTTAATATTATCTATTAATTTAGTTTTTTATTTAAATTAAACTAATAAAGCAATTGATCAATTGACACAAAAACATGCGAGGTTGAGATTTGTATAAATTGTGAGAGTGTGATCTTAATTGGTAATACAAGACCATAAAGGATAAATTTTTAGAGTTCTAATACAATCACTAAAATAAATTAATCCTCATTTCTAGAGTGTATATGTTTCATAATTAACCACTAACCATAATCTAACCTAAGAACATCAATCAAAGCAGGGTGCTGCGATTGCATGTTCCGAAGCTAGACAAGGGTTTAAATAATTTCATCTTTGTGATTAAGTTAACTCATATAGGGGTTGATTGTTAAAAACTTAGGGTATTATAATTACATTAAAGTTAATTTAAATGATAATGATAAATAATTGAGTGAATATTCATAGTTGGATCAATTACGCCTTTTAAAATATTTTCTAAAAAAATATCTTCTTGTAGTGTCATTTTAATCGAACTTCATTTCAAAATTAAAAACAAAAAAATACAATCTTCTTCCAAAAAACTTATTCTTGATTTATAAATGATAAAAAAATACCCATTCTTTTAATTAGTGTTCTTATTTCCATTTATTTTACTTTTCAAATACCTTTAATATGTTGTTAAATTTACTTCCTCTCAGAGATGACCTTGGTCAGCCACTCTACTGCACCTAAGTACTAAACAGTCACATATCATTTGAAAGCTCCCACAACAACACCTTTCAGGTACTTAAAATTATTAGGAAAATTATTTTAATAAAAATAGACATTAGTTCCTCTTTGGTCATGAATTTGTTTCTTCTTTATACCTATTTTCTTTAAAATATTTTCAAGAATGTCTTTAATAATATAAATTAATTTTTAAAATTAATTTTACACTTTTTAAAAAAAAATAAAAATATTAAAAGTAATACTATTTTTATTTTCTAAATGAGGTAATTTTCACTTTTTACTAAAAAATTTCAAAGGAATATTTATTTTATCCTATATTACATGGAAAAAATTTATCACTATATTGACCACTCGAATATTTTAAGTATCATATAAAAGTTTCCATGATTATTTTCAAGGAAAAAATTTTCCATAATATTTAAGAAATTTTTAGATTTTAAATAATTAGTGACGCACGCCTGTCGTGGGGCATGGCAAAACAATATTTTATTTACCTAAGTATAGTATAGCAGTTGATCCTAGGTAGTCTCTCGAAAAGGATTGCACACAAAACAAGGTTGTCACTTTTTGTTGGTTTTCGTGAAAATATTGGTTTTAATTAATTTGAATGACTATGAGAGAAACAAACAATAGAAATTGATTTATTTTAACAAATGATAAAGGTAGTGATCAGATTGGGTTCGGCTAAACTTAGTGTTGTGCCATCATGGTTTCCAATTTTTATCTCTTCTTCTTCCTTAAACTGGTAAGAGAGATGTGATGTGAATTTTCCTTTCTAAAACCTTAGATTGGTCTATCCTCCTTCCAATGTGTTTAGGGTTGTAGAAGGTCTCTTGATTAATTAGAGAAATCCAAGACCTGGAATTATTGTTCCCTAATAAACCAAGATTTCAACATACAATCCTACACACGTGCTTGACAACCGTCGAGCAATCACCACCCAACCCTAATCATGTTCCACCGTATACAGATTAGAATTGGGTGGAGGGAGATGTGATCATCGACCAAAGCAATTTATAATTTCAGAATAAAATCCTTAACACAACTGCATTCGTAATTTAATACTGAATTAATAATTGGAACCAGAAGAAGAAATAAGAACAAATTTTATTCATTTCAAGCACAAAACTCAAGCACAACACATAGGTCCAGCCTCCCCTCTTTCCGATCACTAAAATGAAGCTACCCCTCCATGGATGGGGTAAGAAAGATAATGTGGGAGAGTAGAGACATTTTAAAATATAATAAATAAACTAAAAATCTAAGAAGTTCTTCTCCTTGGTGCCCCAGAAGGAATGGGGTGGAGAATGGGATGTGTTGAGGAGGAGGAGCTCTCCTCCTTTTATAGCCATATTTCTGTCCTCCGAATTTTGTCGTGTATTGGACCCATTAAATGACCTCTTCACGTGTTGAGCTCTTCTTCAATGTTGTTCATAATTGTCTTGGTCGTGTTCCCTCAAAATATTAGAAGATTTGAATAGGTATTCCGAGAGTTATGCCCCTTTTACGCTGATCATTTATTCT
This sequence comes from Viscum album, assembly GCA_963277665.1. Taxonomy (NCBI): domain Eukaryota; kingdom Viridiplantae; phylum Streptophyta; class Magnoliopsida; order Santalales; family Viscaceae; genus Viscum; species Viscum album. The sequence continues at coordinate 2,021,627,149 of OY728137.1, read as the reverse complement.
GTCCAGTCAGAATCTCCAAGACGCAAAACCCTAGATTAGGAAGCTTTAATGGACCCACAAATGGCCGAATCTCGTTGTTCTTCCTTAATAAAATATGCTCCAAAACCCCTTTAACGTCCACCCACCGAATTGTACAAGCGTGGGGGCCACAATGGATGAGTTATGGGTCCCACACCAAAACTATGCAGAACTGGAAACAGTTTTCTTGATCCAACTTGTGATCTTCTTTTGAGCTTCCATATGGCCGATTCAGCTTTTAGTCAAAACATATTAAATGCATCCCCGGATGTGTAGAATCGGGAAAAGAAAGAATTTTGCAATTTGGATCAATTTAGATAATGTTATGGCCAAAATACAGAAATAAGTTAAAACTGTTAAAAATCCAAAATGGCCAATTTTTACTATTCAGCTCAAAATAACACCAAAATCATAAAAATGAAACAATTAATCTTATAGGAACACATTTGGGAGTTTAAAAAAATGATATTAAATATAAATTAATTGAAAATATTTTCTCTATCAATTATTTTCTAAATGAAAAGGTAATTTTCCTCAGGAAATATTCCATGTGATCTATTGAAGGCATTTTCATTTATGCTAACATCCTTTGATGATTCCATCCTTACTATTTACTTATATGAAATATTACTGTGATGATGAGACGTTTGTGAAACCCATTAATTTCCCATGGGTTATCTATGATGAATTGTTGAAATGTTTATGAAACTCATTTCTTTTACATGGGTTATGATATGTGATGAAAGTTTAATGATTGTGTAGAACATATATGAATGGATTTTCATTATGTGGAGGGTTTTCCTTGAATTATATATCCATATAATTCATTGTTTATATATGTATATCTCATGAGATAATAAGTATTGGAATGGAGAGTAAACCCAACTTGGTATGTGACTTTGTCCACTATGATAGTCTTTGGGAGTAAACCATGAATAAGGATAAAATTGATTGGGTACTGAACCCAATACACTATGAGAGTCTTGAAAATGATTCTTGACTAAGGAAATGATTTTATTTTCTTATTTATATGCCAAAAACTTATTTCTTAAGATAATTTTATGCTCTTATAGCTCATGTTTTTTTGTTCCATTATGATTAATGTCTTATTTACTACCAAGATTTATGATATGATTTGAGATTCCAGAATATGATTTGCTTGTTATAGATTTTAAAATGTTAATATAATATTCCCATATAAAATATTCTCATGTTATGATTAATTGATAATTGATATATCCTTTGAATATTATTACTAAGCATCAGAGCTCATCCTTTATTATGTTTCTATTCCCCTGGTTATGATAAAAGGTTTTATATAGGGTATGTCTAAGAAGATTACTATGTGGGAATATATTTCTTGAAGATGTTGAATATCATTCATTAAATAAAAATATTATGTATCTAGTATCCAAACACACTAAACATTTATGGTCCTCATTAATTTATATATGGAATATATTGAATATTTATCTATTAAGATATAATCTCTTGGTATGAAATGTATTGGTTGTTATACATTGTGTATGGGTAACAATCAAGCCACAAAACCTATGTAAGTGTAATTTAAATATCACATTGACAATATATGTGTGACCTGAATGAAGATAAACTATGAAATAATGATACATATTTATGTTCACTATGAATCTCTTTAATGCATGGAAAAGGTTTTATAGTACAATGGGAAAAATAAAGAGAAGAATAATAGAACTAATATGAGTTAAATATTTCTATAATGAAGGATGAAATTTATGAAATATAATACAATTGATAGTTTATGGACCTTGAAGAAAAATTTTATTATAGAGGTTAGTTGAGTATAAAGAATATGGGTTGAATAAACTATGGATTTTACGTTGTGGGAAGATCAGTTTTGGGTCTCAAGATAGTTCAACTAATCTCAAGTACTACTGACCGCATAGTAGGATATTTACACTGTAGGAATACCAACCACAAAAAAAGTTACCATGTGTATTGTGATAGATTAAGTGACTAAATTTCACATAGTTGATCTAGTTAAAGATCGCCAAAATGTCAGATACCACATCTTCTTCCATTATTAGATATTGTTTTGGTTAAAATTTATACCTATGGGAAACAATGATCTATAAAACATCGTGGCTTAATTTTACTTAGATTTTATTGTTTTTTAGGATCTATTTATAGTTATTTATGAATAGAAAAATGTAGTGGCTATGATACATTAACCGAGCCAATTTCATCTTAGTTGATCTTAAATATGAAATAAATATCCTGAGTAGTTTTATTCATGATACAGGCAGCTTAATGTAGATGTAGTGCACATACACTGATGTAATTATATGTGCATGATTCATGTAGAATAATAAACTTGTGGGAATACTCCATGAAATTTAGTATTGTTTTTTTCCATTAATGAAGGGTTCCATGAAAATATGCATTCATGTATATATTTATATTCAACCTTAAATGCATGGAATATTTTGGAAATGAATAGATATAGGTTCGATAGATTTTTGAAGAATAATTCAAAGATTGAAGAATCCATAATCACATAATTGAACCATGCATATATTGATTCATACTTGGTTATTTTAAATGTGAAGATAATTTCAATAGATGAAGGTAGAATATATGTAGGTTTGAAGTAGGATGAAGAGGCCATGAAAAATTTACATGTCTAATTGTCGTTCAATAAAATTACAGAAATGGTTTCTTATAGAAGTTATTGTAATGACCAGATCTGATAATTCCATATATTTTAATTCAAAATTATTTATATGGTTTTGTAAATACTTGAATGATAATAAAAAAAAGAGGTTAAAAATGATGATGCGGTTATTATTATCACATATACTCTTGTAGGTCGATAATGATAGTGGAGTGTGTTGAAGTTAAAAGCTTTTATTCCAAAAGAAATTATTTTCCATGCCAATTTAAAGAGATATAATCCCTAACACTAATATTATTTTAAATAATTTTTATGTTTTGAAACAAGTATAGAGAAGAGAAGATCTTGAACAATTTTTCATGAATTGAAGAATAAGGAGGAGGGGGAGAGGAAGAATAATTTTCTAAGTTGTCCATGACATTTATTGAAGAAAAATGTGTTGTTAATTCTTATATTTATAAATTAATAAGTGGGAAAAATAATATATCCAACTTAATATTTATGTGAACTTAAATAGAAAAATAATTGGTTTTGTGTCATATTATGCATACAAAGGAAGAGGCTACATTATATTATGTCTTATAAGAAGAAGAGATGAGAAGAAAATCTATACCAAAAACATATTCATCGTTGGTGTCAAAATATCTTGTTGTTACCCATGCAGTTCCTTATAAAGGTAAGAGATTTATATATGTACAAGATTAACCAAACAAGTCTATGGGATACACACTCTATTCTATTAGGAGACAATAGTTTAACACCCATAATCTTTTACTATTAGGTTTTTTGACATCATTTCTTACTCAATACAAATGTATTGATTAATTCTTAATAAATAAGAAATTGATTTTCAGTAAATTCATTTTATGCTTCAAAAATATATTTTCTTCAAAAATGGTTTTTATCATAAGTTGATTTTATAAATCCTTTCTGGAAATTTTTTAAACTATATTTGAAAAAAATGATATCATTTTTTAATTCATCGTATCAATATTATCATAGGGTGAAATTTTGGGATTTTTCTAAAAAGTATTATATTTTCAATGAATAGTAAAAAATTCTTGATTTTTTTAAAACTATCATTTATTTTCATTAAATAAAGTAATTTAAAAGTACAATTTTATATTATTTTAACATAAATATTAATTAATTAAAAATAATAGTATTAATTTCATATGAGTCTTCATTATTCATGATTTTGGTATAAGTTCATTTTTGGTCTTAAAACGCATTTTTCTAAAAAAAACTATTTTTGTTACGTTTTATGAATTTATATTAAAATTAATTTATATCACTTAAATGAATTGATATTGATGAAATGGATTTAATTTTTCAATTTATAAATACAAATTTATCCTAGTATTAATTTTTTATATATTTATAAAGAAGATAAATTTTTGGTGAATTATAAAAAAATATAGTTTTTATGAAATATAGTATTTTTTATAATATCTCCAAGACATAAATATGATACAAAATTTTATTAAACATATGTAACTATTAATTTATTATAATATACTAAAAATTTAATATAAATATAATTCAAAACATATAAATTAGAATTTATTTCATGATAAATATAAAAATCAATATCAGTTTTGACGTAGTGCTTGTGCATCACTGGAAAAGTAAAATTTGGTATCATATTAATAATTAGGGAAAATTAATAGTATTTTTAATTACTTATTTATTCAATTTTATTTATGAAATATTATATATATTTATATTTTTAAGCTTTTGAGTTATATTACAATAATATTATCAAAATTCTTGTGCAATGTTTGCGTAAGGATATAGAAAAGTAAAAATAACATATTAAATAAGTTATCCTGACATATATGTTAGTGAATATACATAATAAATGAATCTAAATTTTTATGTTGAACATAATTTTTTTTATTATGTTAAATTTTTTTAGTGATGAAATAATTACTTTAAATACATACACAACACCGACACGGGGCAAGTTCAATCAGTAGAAAATTCATGTAAATGAATTTAGAAACTCTAAAAGTATTTTTTTGGGTTATTTATAGTTTCCCAAGAATTTCATACATAAATATAACATATTAGGGATGTTTTAATGGTTTATATTCAAATTAAATTTTTTAATGTAGTTTTAAAATTCAAATTAATTGAATAGTTCCAAATTTGACATTAACAATATTTTATAAAAATATATATTATTAAATGATTTAAAATTACTAAAAATATATATATTAAAAAAATTAAATGTGATATGGTTTAAATTATAAATAATTTTACATTTTTACCCTTTTTATTTTATATTAACTTTCATATCTCCTAAAGAGTAAAAAATATTAATTTCATGGTAATTATCAAAAGGGTTAACAAGAGGTTAAAACTGTGAGATAAGGGTGAAAACATAACCAATTTTTTTAAAATTGTACTAGATGAGATTAGTTAAACTTATAATCATCCTATATTAAAATAAAATAATTTTTTATCCATTTTTATGTGAAAGTTAATTTCTATTAATTTAATATTTTAAGAAATTCAAAGAGTAACCCTCTTGTCACTAATAAAAGGGTATCTCCTCTCCTCTTTTCTTCACACTTAATGAACCATTTGGTTTAGAAAAAACATACAAAAATTCTTTCCTAACATCCCTCACCATGTTTTTGAGGTATTATTTTGGTCATAATACCATCCCTAGAGGGATTAAGGTTTAAGTAATGGAGGTTTTCCAAAGAAGAGCTATAGCTTTTAACCAAATGTTTTAGTTTTATTTCTCCTTCTACCTACTTCAGATATTATTCAAAAATTATGAAATAATATCCCCAGAGTAAAACATATAATTATATTTTTTTATGTTAATGGAATAACCTATATCCATCTTATCATCCATATAATGGGAAATGAAACAATTTTTTGTGTGTACGGAGGACTACCATCTCACGAACTAATGTAATTTCCATCACAACCTATTTTAGTTGTTTATAATGATGGATTAAATATATATATATATATATCCGATATTATAATAATAATAATAATTATTAAAAAATAATATATCATCTATTTTTATTCCTTTATATTCGTTGAAAAATGAAAACATTATTCGTGTGTATGTGTTGATTACCACCACCAAGGAGCGATGTGATTCATTTTTAATCACCCCATAAAATGGATTATATATATATATAATTTAGTTATATAATTTGATATTATTTATATATTCATCATTAAATAAATATAAAATAATACTTACCTTATTTTTATCATGTTCGATGCAAAAATGGAACTATTACTCATGCGGATGTACGGCCTACCCTATCCATGATTGTATTGTAGTTTATTTTTAATAGCCATATTTCAAGGTTTATTTTAAAAGTATAATTTATGAATAAAAATTATAATTATGAAATTATTATTTTTTATATTTTGGAACAATTACCTATTTGGTCACGATCAACATACCGAAGTCATTTTGAATTTATGAATCAAACGTAATCAAAACACCTGACATGGATATAAGTGATTATATACTTAAATATTTAATTAAAGTAAATGAAATAAATGGTTTAAGTATAAGGTATTAATCCTTTAAAATGTTCTTAAGAGAGAAAATAATTTAAATTAGTTTATTATATATGTGTTAAAATGCATCCTAGAAATTCTGGGCTCAATGTAAGAGATTTTATCTCAATTTATACTCATTGAGGAATATTTTAATGTTATATACCTGATTTATTTTATATGGTATATTTTTTGTTAATTTTTACTTGTTATACCATGAATCCTTCAAACTTCATTATATCATATCTTTCAATTCAAATTATTTCATCAAAGTGGATTTGACTTTAATGTTACCAAAAAGTAATAGGTTTTTTAACTCAATTCATTAGGTTAGGCTTCTACCTCATAGACTATGTTTTACCAATATTAAGTGTGAAATTACATTTTTTTATTTATGTTTTAATTCCAATTGTATTTTTTCAATTTATATTTTTTTTACAAAATCTCTCTATTTATTAATTATCAATTTAATGGTATGATCTTTGTAAGGGTTATTCATATCGAAGTTTCTTTATTTAGGATATATATTTATGTTATGAACCTATATTATTTTATTAGGTGTATATGATTCCCATTTTACATTTTATATCACTAATTTCCTTATGTTGATTATATTTTATGATTCATTTTAAGTTATTGTTTTATGAGGCTTATTATTCAAAATTTACTAAAGTGGTAAGGACATTATGTTATAATTACCTTTATTTTCAATATTTTTTATTTTCAAGGTTATTTTAGGGGAAATAATATACTCTTATTTTATTAAACCATGTCACTTTAATTCTCATTTAGTTAATAATTCATTTTAGGAGTTTTATTTCTATTTCCTTGATTATTTTTTAAAGAAACATAAAGAACATTATTTTTAAGGGATACTGATCTTGTAACTTATATTAAATCATGAATATTTCTCTTCCATATCCATGTTTTCTAAAAAATCAAGAATTTTATTTCCTAAACATAAATTACTTAATTTATTTTACATGATCTTTGAACTTATTTTAAAAAGTTTAAAATTTATATTCCTTAACGTTCTCTATATGGGTTACTTTTCATACTCTTTGAGATTTTTTTGAAAATAATGTTTAGTTTTAGAATTTTCAACATGAAAATATTTTAATACTATAATTATCATTATATTATTTGAATCATAATTTATAATCATACAATTTAATCATAAAATAAAATTATTTTCATGATATTGTGTAAATTTTTAGTTTTAAAAAGTTTTTTTCAAAGTGGAAATGTTATTTTCCCCAAGAATGTTTTTAATGATATTTTAATCATATTTATATTCATAAACCAAAAAAAACCCTTGATGTTACATATTCTCTAATGTGGATATATTTTAATGATACCATCCTTATTTTTTTTCTATGTGAGTTTTGATTTTTTCAAAGATATTTTCATGGAACCAATTTATTTCCCATAAGTATATCAAGATATGAATGAATAATGGTTATTGTTATATCAAAAAGTGAATGATTATAAATGTTTATTTCATGAAGGTTACTTTGATATTATTTATTATTATGGGTTAGTTTTATACATCTAATATGAAGAGGTGATCCTGATACAACTTATACAAAAATGTGTCCCTGATATAACTCTCCAATACAATGGGCAATGACAATAGAGTTGACTAAATATAAGTAAATACAAATAGAATAGGGATTTAAGTGGTTAATAGGTTAATACTAAGATATTATGATTATTAAACATGTAATTTTATTCCATAGATAAGGTTTTTTAATGGTTCTATGAAGATAATGTTGAAATATACCAACAAATTTTCTTTATGCTTACTAGGGGGTTTTAATGTATCCTCTAGTCAAGATTGACATAACATGGATCATGGTTACTGATTCCTATGAATATTTAATTTGTCACATATTTATTCCATCTCACATATTTAATTATATAGGTTCTTATGGGCATCATTTATTTTATGTTATTCTCATGCACTATGATTATGTAACCATACCCTTATTATTATCTTATGCTCACTAATGAAATCCATTTGTTAATTCTTATGTTTACCCTTACATAGAATTTTATATCACCAATATTAATTTTTTATTTCACTAGGTTATAGATAATGATGTTAAATTATTTGTGTCTAGAATAGTTTTATGAGTGAAAACTTTTGTGAGAGATATTGAAGACTTAATAAGGAATGTGAAAAAGCTATGTATAGTGGAAAATACTCAATTGATGACATAGGTTTTATTTATGTAAGAGTTTTTCCTAATTCAGTAAAACTCTATACCTAAAAGGTATTTATGTATGTATGTTATACAATTTTTTATTTTGATGTTGTATGTTTTTGAATAGTTTAAATTGTGTTACTTTTATCAGTATAAAATCTAGAAATGTAAATATTATGTTTTTAGCACTAGATCTAGATATGTGGGTTTCGGGCTGTCACAGTTGGATTCAGATTTAGGGTTATTAAATAATGTAGATAATGATGTTTTTATGTGATGTTTGCATAATAATTATGGATACCATCATGTTTTTATAAGTTAAATATTGATCATATGTTCAATGGTATGGACACCACTTTTGAAGTTTTAAGTGATTGGATTTTGAGGGGATTTAAAACTTTTAATGGGTTTAGGAAGAATAATATATTGAGGCTTAAATTACCCTTTGGTTTAGTATATTATTTTATGTTAAGTTAACTATGTTTTATTGGATTGTGGGATATAGACGATCTTGATGGTTGAAAAGTGATTGATTCACAATGTGATATTTTTGGAGATATTTATAGTCAAGCTAAGGATTAAAATTCATGTTAGTATCTAAATTTTATTCATGATATTTAGGTGAATTTCACTACATTATAATATTATATAGTTATTTATCATATTTATTAATTATATTTTTGGAAATATTAATTTGGGTTGAGTTATAAGTAACCCTTAGGTATAATGTGATTGATTATTTTAGAAGAATACTATTATATTTTTTAGGATTTAAGTTGAAAAAATATGAGATGGACTTTGAGGTTAAAACATTTAATTTTATTATTATTTTTATTCATGTTATTCATTGTGCAATATTATTTATTTAACCTTTGGTGTTATTGTCGAATTTTGGTGATTAATTGTTCATATAATGGGAATTATATTATCTTGTGCTGACATTTTTTTTAAAATAATGTAAAAAGATTGGCGGAATATATTTTTATCTATTTATGGATCATGTTATCTATTATAAGTTTATTTAATTACCGCGGGCATGAAAATTTCATTTTGAATACTCATCATTTAGAGTAAAAGATGAGATGAAGGTGGAAACAGATTTAAACATGTAATTAAATAATGAAATTATGTTTATGGATTTGAGGAAAAATTAGTAAGTATATTTCATTATTCTCTTAGTCTAGAAGTTAATGAATTCCAAAAATCTATTAAAGGGACCTTAAAATAAAAAATATATCATATTAAATTCATTAATGATGAATTTATGGTCTTTTTTATACCTCATTGGTTTATGATTTTTTAGTCATTGACTTTCTCATCATCACTCAATTTCTTGTTATCAAGGTTCTATATCCCACTCAATTATTATTTGAAATATTTTTTTCTACATGTCCATACTTTCACTTCCCACTAATGTTTTCCAATTTTGAAACCTATTATGGGTCATTTCATATGAAATTATTATTTCCCTTTACCTATTTTTGAAAGGATGTTTTATTAACCCTTTTCTCTAATGTGAGATTTCATTAAAGGTAATTTCAAATGTCACACCCTTGACTAACAATATCATGTTAAAATTGAGAGGAAATAATTTATTAAATGGTGATAATGAAATATCTCTAGATTTTAAAAGAACACTGTGCTTGATAGCATATACACCACACAAAACTGAGCTTAAATGAACTGTGAAATATTATTATTAAAATGTAATAATTAAAAACTAGTTGTTGAATTATAGGGTGTGAACTGGATTAAATTAATTATGAAATATATATAAAATCCCTAATCAATACAAATTTATTAATTAATTATTAGGATATAAGCACTGAATATTTCAGTAAAGTTATTTTATTCTTTAAAAATATATTTTCTTCAAAAATAGTTTTTATTGTTTTTATATATGTGAATATCATAATTAAATTCTATAAATTTTATATGTTTTATTTTATAACAATTATATAATTTTTTAAATTATCATTTAAAAACTATCTTAGGTTGAAATTTGGGGATTTTTTGAAAAGTCCAATTTTTTAGTGAATAGTGAAAAATTTAGATTTTTGTACAAATGGTCATTTATAAAGTAATTTAAAAGTACCATTGTATATTAAAGTAATATAAGTATCCTTTAACTATAAATAATATCTTTAATTAAAAATTATTCACTATTATTCTTGATTTTGGTATAAGTTCATTTTTTGGCTTAAAACACATTTTTTTAAAGAAGGTTTTCATTGTATTTTATGCATTTATATTAAATGTAATTTCTTTCATTTATAGGAATTTAATTTTATTAAATGGAATATATTTTTGGATTTATCTATTCATTTTTGTCCTATTATTAATTTTTGAGATATTTCCAAGGAAGTTAATTTTTTTTAAAATTGTAAAAAATACTATTTTTATGAAATACTATATATTTTATGATATCTCTATAAGATAAATATGATATAAAAATTTAATAAACTTATGAAAATAATAATTTATTATAATATAATATAAATTTTACATAAAAATATTCAAAACATATAAATTATAATTTATTTCATGATAAGTATGAAAATTATTTTTAGTGTCGACGTAGTGATTATGCAACACTAGAAAAGTCAAATTTGGTATCTTAATGATAATAACAGAGAATAAAAATTAATTTCCCTAATTTTTTAATGAATATTTTTTAAACATGATTCGTTTTATTTATCTTTTATAACTTTGGTGTTATATGAAAATAATTACATCCAAATATTAGTGCAATTCGTGTGTAATGTAGAAAAGTCATAACGGCCAATTAAATAAGTTATTATGATATAGAAGTGAGTAAATATACATATTAAATGAATATAAATATTTATATTGAATTTAATTTATTTATTTTTATGATGATAATTTATTTTTAATTTTCATTGATAAAATAGTTATATTAAATGCTTACGCAACGCTGACATAGTGCTTGTGCAAGCAGTTGAAAAAACAAGTAAGTGATTTTTAAAACTCTAAAATTAATTTTTTTGATGAGTTATAGTGTCACAAATATTTTATAGATAAATATAAAATATTATATATGTTTTGATGGTTTATATTTGAATTACTTTACTATAATGTTGTTTCCAAAGTCAAATTAAATGAATAGTGCCAAAATGATAATAATAATATTTTATTAAATGAATGAAAATTCATCAAAATAATATCTTTATCCAAGTGAATTTGATATGGTTTAAAATATAAAAAATTTTCTTTTTAGGTCTATTTTCTTTTAATATTAACTTTATTGACCCAAAAAGAGTAAATAAAATTGATTTCACAGTAATTATCAAAATCATTAACGGGGGTTAAAACTAAGAGATAAGGGTTAAAACATAACCAACACTTGTAAAAAATTATATTATTAGAATATTTATACTAATAAACATAATATATTATAACTATATCATTTTGGATCTATTTTTCTATGAAAATTAATTTATATTAATTTAGTATTTTTTGTAATTCTAAGATTGCCCCTCCCCTCACTTATAAAACGATACCCCCTCTCATCACACTATAAGAACCATTTGGTTCGTCCAGTAACTTCCCAAATTCCTTCATAAAATCCAACCACATGTTCTAGAGGTCTTATTTTTGGTGTAGTATCATCCTTATAGGGATTAAGGTGTAGAGCATTGGATGTTGTCTGAAGAAGGGGTATAACTTTTAACTGAATGTTTTCATTTTATTTCTTTTTATAACTTATTCAAATTTTATTCAAATATGATGAAATAATAACACCATAATCTTACATATACTAATATTTTTTTATTTTTATAAAATATCCTAAATTCATCTCATCTTCCATCAAATGGGAAAATGAAACCATCATTCGTGTGTACAGTGGATGACTGCCTCACGAACCGATGTAATTCAATATCCATCTAAACTTCTTTAAAATATTTCTAATAATTTATCTGAGGTATATTTAAGATATTAATGACATGATTATCATTATTTAAATATAATATAATATATATTTTCTTAACATGTCATCCATTGAGAAATGAAAATGTCATTCATGCATACATGTGGATTACCACATTCATGAAGCGATGTGATTAATTTTTCATCACCACGTCAAATGGATGATATATATAAATTATTTAAAGATATAATATGATATTTATTATATAATCATAATTCTATAAATATAAAATAATACTTACCATGTAATGTCCCTGAATTTCCGTATAATTGTTTTTCATTATATGGAATTATTTTGAGACCGCGAAATCTGACGGTGCATGATTCTGAGGCTCGGAATGCCTGGAATGATCCGCCGAAGTTTTATGAAGCTTTAATTAGTGCACATAAGTAGTTTTCCTGAAAAAGTATAATAACTTATAAATGTTTTCTCGGATCAGAAATCTGAGGGCACCATTGCGTTCAGAATGGCGGGTTTACCCAAGGCGCGACTTAAGTTTAGTCAGTGCATGCCTCATATGAGAAAACCTGAAAATGACATAACTGTAAATAAAATAATTAAATAAAGTTATTTTATTTTTAAAATGATTGTAACACACTGATGGTGACTCGTATTAAAAAACTGAGACCACCGCTGAGCTTGTGAGTATATGATCTCTTTCGGCAGATACTAACATTGGCCGGCGTGGGCCACCAGTGAACGTTAGTTTTTGGCTGTAAATAAAATAATTAAGTGACAATTATTTTATTTTAAAATCCATAACTTCTAAATGGTAACTCGGATTGAATATCTAAGAGTACCGTTGAGTTTTTTAGGGTTTGTTCTTTTTAGGTGAATCCTAACCTCGATCGGTGTGGGTTGAGGGTGAATGTTATTAATTTTTTGAACTTTTTTAAGGTGTGTTCAGTAAACGTGTGAGCGGCATTTTCTAACCTTTGAACCAGTGCTCAGATTAAAAATATGAGGGCACCGTTGAATCTGCATCACTAGGATTCACTTAAGGGAGACTTTACTTTGAAATCACTAGGTCTATATAAAAAGTTAAGTTTTGGAATTTTTTAAAATAAATAAAATAAAATAACTTTATTATTTTATTTTCATTCTTACCTTCCAACAGACAAGCAGAGCATGGGACCAGTGATGTGTCAAGACATTAAATTTCTTGACCCATTAATCTATGTAATATAAATGTTTGGGAAATTAGGAATCTTTATAATTAATGAGCCCCATTAATTCTCAACGTCATTACTTACCCTCCCCCTCTCCAATTTATATGAAGCTTGGGGGGAGGTGACAGACAGCATCACCAAGCAGTGAAGTGATGAAAAAGTGTCGAGACGCCAAACCCTTGTAGAACGGAGCCAGTTTCGGTGAGAGGTGAAGAACAACACTGAAACCCCAAACCAGATATTGACGATCTAAGGAATTTGTTAGAGACTAGTTGCGGGAAACGGTAAGCATTGACCCACTTTCTCAACTGTGAGTGTTTCTCCATCATTCTTGAGGTATGGGATTGATTCTTGTTTTAAATTCAAGTGAATTTATTGAACCCCTTTTATCCTACCTCTTGATTACAAGATAATGCGGAGGGCGTGGGCTTAACGAATCTGGCTCGGACCCTCCACTGCCTTACTAATCCCTTTCTCTCTCTGTGGAAGACCCATTGGCACGGTGGTACCGACAACCGACCCCGATAGGGACCAAGGAGGTGACCGGCACCATCCAGCTGCAAGGAAGGAGCCGGTCCACCCACACCACTAGAGGGACTGGATGAGGATCGTTAGCCACGGCGGACGGAGGAGGGAGGCATGACCAGCGCGCCACTGGGGAAATCGGGCCACGTCTCATTAGTCGTAGCGAATCGAGAGGCAGCCGGCACACCGGTCGACCACGTGTGGCAGAGAAGCGAGCCAACATGCTCCATTAGAGACGGCGGTCGTCACACTGGTTAGACGTTATGGAAGGCAGTACCCACTCCCTAAGGTGGAGATGAACGACCTCCGAGCTGTTCGAGAGACCGGGGGTCTCACCCCTGGTGTCATCTAGGGTGGGCTGGGCCACCTGCCCAGCCGACCACCCCCCTGTGGGCCACCTGCCCAGCGGGCCGTGTTCCCAATGGGAAGCGTGCCTACCGGGCTGCCCCTTGCAGGCGAGGCCGCCTTTGTGGGCCAGGCTGGACCTCGGCCCAGCGGGCCGAGCCCGCCATGGCCCAGCCCAGACCGGGTCGTGCCGGGTCAGACTGGACCCGGGCCCCACCGGACACAAAAATACTAAAGGAGCCATATCTTGAAATCTGGGTGTCTTCTTGATGAATCGTATATGGCGTTGGGACCCTTGGAGTGACACATTCCTTTGGGTAACTTCACATGAGTTTTGGAGAGAGTTGGAGTATGGTCGGGTCGGATTGAGCCCAAATCCTACTGGGCCCCCGGAACTAAAATGCTTATAACTCACAGACCAGATGTTTGATTCACACACCGTGTATTGCGTTCGAACCCTTACGACTTGGTGGTCCTTTTTGTTACTTCTTTTTGGAGATTGGTGGAGGACGAGGTATGACCGATATCTCGAGTGGAAGATTCTACGGAACTCGACTGCACTAGGTCTGATGAATCCTGTGGCTAGTTGTAACGTGAAGAAATAACATTGATCCTGTGTGGTTCAACATCTATTAGATCCTGTGTGGTTCAATGCTCAGCGATCCTATGTGATTCAGCGCATACCGATCCTGTGTGGGTCAGATCCTTTGTGGGTCAGCACTTAGGGATCTTGTGTGGTTCAGTGCATACCGATCGTGTGTGGGTCAGATCCTGTGTGGGTCAGTGGGGGTTAGTTACCAATCAATCTTGTGTGGGTCAGAAGCATTGCTACTAAACAGAATAATATGATCTAGACTTACAACTAATCATCTTTACTTTTGTACTTAAGTTATACCTAATTGTGAGCTGAGTATTTTACCTTCGTGGTGTTATCTTCGTGATGTTACCTATGTGGTAATTCTACCTTTGTGGTGTTACCTGTGTGGTACTTCTATATTCATGATGATACCTGTGTGGTACTTCTACCTTCGTGGAGTTAGGTGTGTGGTACTTCAATATTTGTGCTGATACCTGTTTGGTACTTCTATCTTCATGGTGTTACCTGTGTGGTACTTCAATCTTCGTGGTGTTAATTGTGTGGTACTTTTATCTTCGTGGTGTTACCTGTGTGATACTTCTATCATCATGATGTTACCTATGTGGTACTTCTATCTTCGTGTTTTTACTTGAGTCGTACTTTTATCTTTGTGGTGTTTTTCGTGTGGTACTTCTATATTCGTGGTGTTACCTGTGTGGTAATTTTATCTTCATGGTGTTACTTGTGTGGTACTTCTGCCTTCGTGGTGTAACATTTGTGGTATTCTTCCCTCTTGTATGAGATGAGTATATTTTGATAACATAGGTATATGTATGGGCATTTACCTAAGTATAGTTGATGTCTTTATTTGTGTTTTTTCCTTCATGGAACTCTAGGAGACCTACGGGGGTCTAGGGGTCCCTACTGAGTATCGTTATACTCACCCCTGCACAGGCTACGCCCGAACCTTGTTGTGTCTTGTTCAGACAATGGACCACATTGATTGAGGTTGAGGGAACCAGGACTGGACAGTACCTGGAGGTGGACCATTTGGTGTGACATGATATAGGGACTACTATTCGTGATATTTACCTAACCTTCATGTAGGATTCTCAGTGGATGATCCAGGAGCTGTTTGTACATTTCAGTTGTATTTTTACTTTAGATTTGTACTTATATTTTTAGTTGGGATTGTATTCTGATCCCTTTACTTTCAGCACTCTTTTTACGACAGTAGTTTACTTAGTGTTTTCTTCTTGTTGTGTTCTTGGACTATGTGTCTGTATAGGTTAAAAGGAAATTCCTTCCCATTTTAGGGATACGCCTTTCTGCTGTTAGTCGCCAGCCCCTAGCCTATGGAAGGTGGTCTTGGGGTAGTCACGGCACAGTCCCCAAGGGACAGGTCATGACAAAGTGGTATCAGAGGAGTCGGTTCTACCGAAGAACTTGGACTCTGATATTTTCTATTTGATAATAGTATTGATTATTATGAGTGTGGTTTTCAGTTTGGGGACTCCGGTGTTGGTGCAGCGGCCGACATATCCATACATGAGGACACTGAATTCTGATTTCCAACTTAGTGCCCAAAAACACTGATTGTCTGTAATTTTGGAAAGTTTTTATTTTTTATTTCTTTGAGTCATCTCACCAAGTATAAATTATTGAACATGTCACACCTTTTTGTTTTAGGATGTCTCCAAGTAGACATCCAGCCAAGATTCTTGAAAGATTACATGATAACGGAACACTGAGCGATGAGGCTTCGGTGCAGGTCCATCTTACGGTGTTAGCACCTTCGAGTGGTGCACCAGTAGAACCACCACTCATTGGGTAGCAGATTCCACCAGCCCCACTAGCAGAGGGTGCACGCCGACAGCAATCGTTGCATGAGTTTCAGCGGTAGAGAGCTCCGAGGTTCCGAGGCGAGATAGATACCCAGGTAGCTGAGAACTGGCTGGAGGCTGTGTGTAACACCCGAGACTTTTATAAGAAATATTTTGTTTTTATTTTATATAAATCATCAAAGGAATCTTTCACTACACACAACACTAGCTTGGCTTACTTTACATGCAATCGCGACCTTCCTCGATAGCTTGCGTCATACGCAGTACCGAGTTTCACTAAACAACAATACGCTATTAAAATATTATTAAAACTAGCCGTTATGAATAATAATACCCACTTTTTGAAATTTTGTAAATTTTATTTTTCAAAATGGACTTCATTTTTGGATTTGAAATATTGAAATTATCCTAGGGTGAAATTTTGGTATTTTTCTGAAAACATTCAATTTTTGATGAATAGTGAAAACACTGGGTTACTATTTAAAAACCGACTTTTTATTTAAATAATTATTTATTTTATTTAAATTTATTTTAGGTCAAAATTGATATATAATACTTATATAAGTTCAATTCAATTCATTGGAGTCATTTTATAATAATAATTTTATTGAACTTTTCACCGTCTTTTACCTACCTCTCAGGAGAATTTGTAAATTTACATAAAACATAATTTTACCGCTTCTACGAGTGGAATTTCAAAAATCTAAGAGACACGATTGATGTCAGTAAGTAAAATGTGGTTCAATGAGATGAAAATAATTTTTGGTGAATTGTAACCTTTTACTTTTATTTACCACGGTTAAAAGTAAATAGGGTAATTAAGGGTAAAAATGATATAATTATTACACTAACACATGTCCTAATTATACTGGATAAGTGTAATTAGACCAAAAACAACCTTAGGAATAAAATATGACCATTTAGGCCCACTTGGATTAGATTAGGATATTTATTATTAATTTATTTAAAGAATGGTTAAAATAGTTAAAATCAATGTTTAAAAGTGAATCATTTTTAATATAGGTTTATACATAATATAAATTCGACTATAAATATTAATTAGAAAGATAAAAATATTTCCTACATAATGGTATTTTATTTGTAATTTTTAGACAATAAATAATTTAATTTATTTATGACACAATGATGATGCAGTAATTATCTTATTAAAGAAATATTGAAATAATTGATGTTATAAATACCCAAATAATTGTAATTTGAGACTTTTTATGAATTAAAATAATTTTATATGTTAATATGACATGTTAGTATTGATTTAATTAACTTATTTAGAACTAATATTTCTGTTAAGATTTTCACAAAAATCAATTACCAAATAGTGTCAAAATTGACATAAAATAGTTTTTAAAACAAATATTATATTATTAATTGTTATTTTATTCCTAAAAATCTAAGGTTCGGCTAAATGACTTATATTATGTTATATAAATTAATAATAAACAACTTTGGGTTCGTTTGGCTTGTTATAGTATGTTTATTAACCTTATAGTGTAAGAAAACAAGAAGACACGGTAAAAGTAAAATTATTTAACTTAAAGTTAAAACTAAATTATAAGGTTAAAATAGAAACCTAAACTTGTCTAAATTCTATTGGATGAGATTATTTCGACCCATACCTACCTTATCATCAAAATAAATCAATTTGGAGCTATTAAAACCGAATATGACTTTATAATAAAATAATATTTTTAGTTTTTCCAAAGGTGCCCCTCTCCTACCTTATAAAATGGAACCTCCTCCCTCTCTTCCTCACACCACTTTGAGCCTTCACGCTCGGCCAACTCCTACCAATTACTCCTCTCCACTTCCCTAGAAACATCTTAAAGGTCCTGGTCTTCTTCAAAGACCAATTTTAGTGCCCTAAAAGGAGGTCTCAAAGAGGTGCTTCAAAGAAGAGGTAAGGTCCGTTACCAATTCTTTCAACTTTTTTTCTTCTTCCACTTCTTATTATTTAGTTGTTTCATTATGAATTAATAACATCAGTATCAATCATATACGTATATGCTATTATAAGTATGAAACAACCCTATTTCACCATCTATCCATCCTACGGAAAACGAAATCACCGCGCGTGCGTACGTACGGAATACCGTCTCCACACCGTGGTGTAATCTATTTTCCACCACCACCTTACTTGGATGGGTATAATGGTGTAAAGAATAAATATATATGATTATTGTAAATTTATATTGATTCTGAATTAGTATATATACACTCCAATACAATTCCACAATCATGGGAACGATATCAACGCTCGTGCGTACGTTCGGAATACTGTCTCCATGATGTGATGTGACTCGTTCTACATGATTTTCATTGCATAATGATTACATAAATGAATTGAGTGATTAAATATGATATATATTACACTAATACCATTCTATAAATGAGTTATCTATAACCTAAAAAGAAGAATAAGAATTTATTCGACAAAACACGCATAAGAACAAAAAGTAATAAACACCCAAATAAAAAGTAGCAATGAAATATTACTAATAAGAAGCTAAGAATATGACCATATATGATATCATAACAATGAGTATGATTCTGGAATAAGTCAATGAAATTACTTAAATCCTTATACAGGAGGTTCGGACACTTATGAAGCAAATCAGACCTAAGGTAAGGGATAATCTTGCAATCTCAATTTTTTCTGAGATTGTATATACTTCAGAATTTACTGGGGAATATTTATCATCCACATCGATGTTTCCTCAATATGTAATATTATTTATATCCTCCTATAATTATTTAAATCCAATTTTACCCTTCGGTGAGTTTTTAGTGAAAGATATGAAAGGAATCTTTTGTTGTTTTTCGTACGAGGTACTTTTTTGACTTTTCTGAAAAAAGTACGAGAAGAATGTTTTTTTTAACTTATACGGTATGAATGGATTTTTAAAACATTATTTCCAATAATCTTCCTTTACAATTTTTCAAGTTTATTTTTAATCAACTTCTTTTAGTTTAAAATTGTATGACATGTTAAGAAAGGAAAAATGTTTTTGTAAGTATAAAGGATATTTTCCTCAAGAATGGAGTTCAAGGGTTTTATCAAAAGTATTTTCCATCTAAGATAATATAAGGTTCTGTTCATATCCCTATTATTACATTTATTTGATTATTTTGTGATGGACTTATTTTTATGAATTCCTTTATCTTATATGAATTGTTTTATGATGTCACAATGTTTAAGAATCCCATTTTTATTGCATGGGTTATGCAATGATGTATGATTTATGATTTTGTGGCACACATAATAATGGTATCATTATGAGATGGGTGAGACCTATATCTCCCTCCAATGAATTGGATAAATATTTATATCTCATCAGATAGACATGGCTGGAATGGCAGGTTAAACTGGTTCAGTGAAACAGGACTGAAACGAGGAGTGAACTTGGTTCAGAAATGGACTTTGTCCGCTAAGATAGTCTTGGCTATGAGTCTTGACTACTAAGAAATGATTATTTATGATTATGTGTGTATGCCACAAAGTTTCATGTTTTATGTTATGATTATTGGGATTACATTTCACTGCAATGATTTATCCCATGTTATGAAATTATGATCACTTTTGCAGTTTAAGATTTCCAAAATGATATGTTCTTATAAATATGATGTGGATGATATTTTATTTTTTTACCCTTACTGATCATTTGACCTCACCATTTTGTATGTTTTCTTTCCCCAGGTCAGGAAGAAGGTTATTAAGTAAGATATGCCAAAAGGGGCTATAGATATTATGAAATAAATGGGAGATAGTGTAGATGCTTTATGAACCAGTTGTTTATGTTTCCCAGTTTCTAAAGATATTATACCTATACGGTCCTTTCATGGTTTTGTTATATGTTGTAATAAGTATGCTTCAATTTTGAAGTATTAACCATGTATGTAAAGTATGGGTCGTTATAGTTGGTATCAGAGGAAAGGTATAGTCAGCCTTTGTAAATTTGGATGTGAAAGCCTTAGTAAGAACCCTAAGGATAACTCTAAGCATAGAACACAATCTTATTGTTTTAGAAATGGCCATGAACAACCTATGATAAGACCTTAAGTGTGAAATTTTATTCTTGATTATGTGGTTTTCCTATTATAATTAGTGTTTCTCACACTATTCTTCTTGGTTTTAGTCAATGGCTGGAACCCGAAGGAACCGTGTTAATGCGGAATGCGGCGGGCAATGCAATGATTGTCCTCCTGAGCAACCAAACGTTATGGGAGCTGGAATGCAAAATCTTGCACCCATGATCACACAACTTTCTCAAGCTATGAATCATGCAGGACTTCCAAATGAGAAAAGGAAGGAGCAACATTTAGTTGAATCCTTCATGAGGCAGCATCCACCCTCATTCAGCGGGTCTACTGATCCATCTGTGGATGAACAATGGATCAGTACCACTGAAAAGATATTTTTAGTTCTTCAATGTTCTGAACATGATAAAGTCATCTTATCAGTGTATCATTTGGAAGGTGAAGCTGATCAATGGTGGAATATTATCAAGAAGATGAGTCCAAGAGATGAAATTGAGTCCATGGAATGGGACGAGTTCAAGAACTTATTTTTCAATAAGTACTTCCATCGTATTCTTCGAACAAAGATGGAGAAGTAGTCTCTTGAACTAAATCAAAAGGATGATGAATCTGTTGGTACCTATGAAGAAAATTTTACAAGACTTTCATGGTACGCTTCTGAGATTATTATCCAGCCCGAGAGTAAGATCGATCGATTCTTTAGTGTCTTAAAACCAAGTCTTCGAATGGCGTTAGCCATAAGGGACTTCAATAGCTACGAGGAAATCGTTCGATGTGCTCTCAAAGTTGAGATGGAGATTGGAGTAACCCATCAGTCATATGGGTTTGATAAGAAGAGGAAAATGGAATTCAAAGGAAAATCTAAAGAGCACAATGAAAAGAAGATGAGTTTTCCCTTATGCTTAAAGTGTGGAAAGAAACATGGAGGGAGTTGTTTTAAAGGGTCAATTAAATGTTTCAAATGTGGAAAGTAAGGTCATCAGTCATTTGAATGCCGCAATGATGGGAAGAAGATTTCTAGTGATGTGAACAAAGAAAAGGTTACACAGAGTGCACCTCCTACACTTCAATGTTACAAGTGCAAGGAAAGGGGGTATTATGATAATCAATTCCCTAATCCAAGGGTTGTTGATGATGATCAACTTCAACAAACTCTTAAGGATAAAGACAAAGGAAAGTCACATGCAATTTCTATCAGCGATGTGGATTACGATAACGAAGTGGTGAAAGGTACACTTACCATACACTCTAAAGTAGCAAATGTTTTATTTGATTCTGGATCCACCCACTCTTTTATTTATGAATAATTTTCTAAGGGTATCACCGTATTACCTCAACAATTAAATGTTGAATTAGCTGTGACAACCCGTAATGGAACAACAGTCGCATCAAAAGTTTATAATTCTTTTCCAATCGAAGTTTGTGGGAAAGTGCTTCCTGCAAATCTTGTGATCCTTCCTATAGTGGAATTTTATGTGATTCTTTTCCTGGATTGGATTTCTCTATATGGATCTCATATCAATTGCCAAAGAAGGGAAGTCACATTTCATATTCCAGATCAATCTATGATCGTCTATCAATGCAAGGATAAACATAACCTTCCAGTGGAAATTTCTTCCATCTTATGGGTCTTGATTCCACTAAATGAAGGTTATTTATCTCAAATGGTTGGAGAGAAACTCATAATTTAGAATATTCCCATTGTACGAGAGTTTGAAGATGTCTTTCCAGAGGAATTTCCGGGTCTTCCACCAAATCGTGAAGTTGAGTTTTCAATCGAACTCGTATCGGGTGCTTTGCCTATTTGAAAGACAACTTATAGAATGGCCCCAATTAAGTTCCAGGAATTGAAGAAGCAAATACAAGAGAATCTTGATAAGGGATTCATACGACCTAGTGCGTCACCTTGGGGAGCACCTGTTCTATTTGTTAAGAAGAAAGATGGATCAATGAGACTCTGCATTGATTATCAAGAACTTAACAAGATCACTATCAAGAACAAATATCCTCTCCCATGCATTGATGACTTATTTGACCAACTATGCAGAGCTCAATACTTTTCCAAGATTGATCTTCATTCAGGGTATCATCAATTAAGGGTCAAAAGGGAGGATATACCAAAGATGGCTTTCCGTACAAGGTATGGACACTATGAATTTATAGTGATGCCATTTGGTCTTACTAATTCCCCTTATATCTTCATGGATCTAATGAATAGAGTCTTTAGAGACTATCTTGATCAGTTTGTGTTAGTCTTTATAGACGATATTCTTGTCTATTCAAAGAGCAAGGAAGAAGATGAAGATCACTTGAGAATTTTATTGAAGACCCTGATAAAGGAGAAGCTTTATGCCAAATTTACCAAGTGTGAATTTTGGCTTCAAAAAGTTTCATTTTTGGGTCACATAAACTCAAAAGAGGGGATATCTGTGGATCCAGCAAAAGAAGAGGTTATCGAAAGATGGTCGAGACCAACAAAAGTAACTGAGATCCGAAGTTTTCTTAGTTTGGCTGGATATTATCGACGTTTTGTGAAATATTTTTCACAATTATATAATCCACTCACCAAGTTGACTTGGAAAGGAGTTAAGTTTGTTTGGATGGAGGAATGTGAAGAGAATTTCAAGTAGTTGAAAAGAATGTTATCCAGTGCACCTGTGCTCACACTGCCTTGTAGTGGAGAAAGGTTTGTGATCTACAGTGATACATCCAAGAAGGGATTGGGGTGTGTTCTTATGAAAAATGATATGGTGATAGCTTATACCTCACGACAGTTGAAAATCCATGAGCAAAATTACCCAACTCAGGATTTGGAGTTAGCTGCGGTAATATTTGCAGTAAATATTTGGAGGCATTATCTTTATGGAGAAAGGTGTGCCATTTATATTGATCATAAAAGTTTAAAATATATTTTAACACAAAAGGAGCTGAATATGCGCCAAAGAAGATGGTTGGAGCTGATTAAGGATTATGACTGCTCAATTCATTACCACCTTGGGAAAGCAAACAAGGTGGAAGATGCATTAAGTTGAAAAGACCATGCTAGCTTATCCATGATGAGGATCACAAAAGATCCAATATTTATGGATTTACAAAGGATGGATCTTGGAATTATAATGGAAGGGGAAAATCTTATCTTTCTCAAATGAATGTTCAACCATCTATACATATGAAGATTAAAGAGGCATAGAAAGAATATGTAGAGTTACAAAAGAAGGTGAGAAATGTTCCTGAATTCAACCTTGATTGCGATGAGATAATAAAGTTCAGGAATCGGGTTTTTAATGAAGGAGCTGCTGGATGAGGCTCATAGTTCTTCATTCTCTATTAGTCATGGAATTATGAAGATGTATAGGGACCTGAAAGAGTACTTCTGGTGGGATGGAATGAAAATAGATGTTGCTGAATATGTCTCTCGATTCTTGGTTTGTCAGCAAGTTAAAGCTGAGAGACAGAAGTCTAAGGGGATGTTATAACCATTACCCATACCAGAATGGAAATGTTAAAACATCACTATGGACTTTGTCACTGTACTTCCTAAAACATCCAAAGGCAATAATGCTATCTGGTTCATAGTTGATCGTCTTACAAAGTTGGCACACTTCATCGCTATTAGAGAGGATTTCTCTCTAGATCAGATTTCCATGATATATGTAAAGGAAGTGGTAAGATTTCATGGAGTACCACTTTCTATTATATCTGATCGGGATCTGAGGTTTACCTCAAAGTTCTGGCGAATTCTTCAGCATACTCTGGATACAGAGTTGAGTTTTAGCACTTCTTATCATCCTCAGACAGACGGTCAGTCTGAGAGGATGATTCAAACTCTAGAAGATATGTTGAGAGATAGCTCTATGGATTTCAAAGGTGGTTGGGATCAACACCTACCTTTGGTGGAATTTTCATATAATAATAGCTTTCACTCCAGTATTCAGATGGCTCTTTATGAAGCTCTCTATGGAAAGAAATGCAAGACCCCAACTTTCTGGGATGAAGTTGGGGAAAGAAAGCTATTAGGACCTGATCTTGTTGATGAGATGGCAGAAAAGGTACGATCTATTCAACAATACATAAGATCAGCTCAGAGTCGACAAAAAAGTTATGTCGACAACCGAAGAAAAGACTTAGAGTTTGAAGTGGGTGATAAAGTGTTCTTACGAATATCTCCTTGGAATAGAGTAATGAGATTTTGAAATAAGGGAAAGTTGAGCCCTAGGTATATTGGTCCTTTCGAAATACTGGATCGTGTTGGGGAGGTAGCTTACCGATTGGCACTTCCACCGAATCTCTCCCAAGTTCACAATGTGTTCCATATATCTCTCCTGAGAAAGTACATACCTAATCCTTCACATGTACTCAGCTCAGAAGTTGTACCGTTGGAGCAAGATATTTCTTATGAAGAATAGCCGATAGAGATTCTGGATCGTAGCGAAAAATTCTTACGGAAAAAGACCACTCACTTGGTGAAAGTTTTATGGAGGAACCACCAATTATAAGAAGCTACATGGGAGCTTGAGGATATGATGAGGGAGAGTTATCCTCATCTGTTTGTTACAAAGTGACGAATTTCGAGGGTGAAATTCATTTTAAGGGGGGTAGAATGTAACACCTGAGACTTTTATAAGAAATATTTTGTTTTTATTTTATATAAATCATCAAATTAATCTTTCACTACACACAAAACTGTCTTGGCTTGCTTTACACACAATCGCGACCTTCCTCGATAGCTTGCGTCGTACGCAATATCGAGTTTCACTAAACAATGATATGCTATTAAAATATTATTAAAACTATCCGTTATGAATAGTAATACCCACTTTTTGAAATTTTGTAAATTTTATTTTTCAAAATGGACTTCATTTTTTGATTTGGAATATTGAAATTAGCCTAGGGTGAAATTTTGGTATTTTTCTGAAAACTTTCAATTTTTGATGAATAGTGAAAACACTAGGTTACTATTTAAAAACCGATTTTTTATTTAAATAATTATTTATTTTATTTAAATTTATTTTAGGTCAAAATTGATACATAATACCTATATAAGTTCAATGCAATTCATTGGAGTCATTTTATAATAAAAATTTTATTGAACTTTTCACCGTCTTTTACCCACCTCCTAGGAGAATTTTCAAATTTACATAAAACATAATTTTACCGCTTTTGTGAGTGGAATTTCAAAAATCTGAGATACACGGTTGATGTCAGTAATTAAAATTTGGTTCAATGAGATGAAATAATTTTTGGTTAATAGTAACTTTTTACTTTATTTACCACGGTTAAAAGTAAATAGGGTAATTAAGGGTAAAAATGATATTATTATTATCCTAACGCATGTCCTAATTCTATTGGATAAGTATAATTAGACCAATAACAACATTAGGAATAAAATATGACCATTTAGGCCCACTTGGATTAGATTAGGACATTTATTATTAATTTATTTAAAGTAGGGTTAAAATAGTTAAAATCAAAGTTTAATAAGTAAATCATTTTTAATATAGGGTTATACATAAGATAAATTAGACTATAAATATTCATTATAAATATAAAAAGATTTCCTACATAATGGTATTTTATTTGTAATCTTTAGACAATAAATAAGTTAATTTATTTATGACACAATGATGATGCAGTAATTATCTTATTAATGAAATATTGACATAATTGATGTTATAAATACCCAAATAAATGTAATTTGAGATTTTTTATGAATTCCAATAATTTTCTATGTTAATATGAAATGTTAGTATTTATTTAATTAACTTTTTTCGAGCTAATATTTCTGTTAATATTTTCACAAAAATCAATTACCAAACAGTGTCAAAAGTGACATAAAATAGTTTTTAAAACAAATATTATATTATTAATTGTTATTTTATTTCTAAATATCTAAGGTTCAGCCAAATGACTTATATAATGTTATATATATTAATAATAAACAATTTGGGGTTCTTTTGTCTTGTTATAGTAAGTTTATTAACCTTATAGTGTAAGAAAACAAGAAGACACAGTAAAAGTAAAATTATTTAACTTGAAGTTAAAACTAAATGATAAGGTTAAAATAGAAACCTAAACTTGTCTAAATTCTATTGTATTATAGTATTTCAACCCATACCCACCTTAGATTCTAAATAAATCAATTTGGTACTATTTAAAACCGAATATGACTTTATAATAAAATAATATTTTTAGTTTTTCCAAAGGTGTCCCTCTCCTCCCTTATAAAAGGGAACCTCCTCCCTCTCTTCCTCACACCACTTTGAGCCTTCCATATCGGCCAAACCCTGACAATATCTCCTCTCCACTTCCCTAGAAACATCCTAGAGGTCCTAGTCTTCTTAAAAGACCAATATTAGTGCCCTAAAAGGAGGTCTCAAAGAGGCGCTTCAAAGAAGAGGTAAGGTCTGTTAACGATTCTTTCAACTTTATTTCTTCTTCCACTTATTATTATTTAGTTGTTTCATTATGAATTAATAACATAATTATCACTAATATAATGATATGTTATTATAAGTATGAAAGAACCCTATTTCACCATCTATCCACCCTACGGAAAATGAAATCACCGCACGTGCGTACGTACGAAATGCCGTCTCCACGCTGTGGTGTAATCTATTTTCCACCACCACCTTACTTGGATGGGTATAATGGTGTAAAGAATAAATATATATGATAATTGTAAAGTGATATTGATTCTGAAATAGTATACATACACTCTAATACAATTACACGATCATGGGAACGATATCATCGCTCGTGCATACGTATGGAATACCGTTTCCACGATGTGATGCGACTCGTTCTACATGATTTTCATTGCATAATGATTACATAAATGAATTGAGTGAATAAATATGATATATATTACACTAATACCATTCTGTAAATTAGGTATCTATAACCTAAAAAGTTGAATAAGAATTTATTCGACAAAACACGCATAAGAACCAAAAGTAATAAACACCCGAATAACAAGTAGAAATGAAATAATACTAATAAGAAGCTAAGAATATTACCATATATGATATCATAACAATGAGTATGATTATGGAATAAGTCAATGACATTATTTAAATAATTATATATGAGTTTAGGACACTTACAAAGCAAATCAGACCTAAGGTAAGGGATAATCTTGCAATCTCAATTTTTATCCGAGATTGTTTATACTTCAGAATTTACTGGGGAATATTTATCATCCACATCCATGTTTCCTCAATATGTAATATTATTTATATCCTACTAAAATTGTTTATATCCAATTTTAACCTTCAGTGAGTTTTTAGTAAAAGATATGAAAGGAATGTTTTGTCGTTTTTCGTACGAGGTACTTTTTGACATTTCTGACAGAAGTACGAGAAGAATGTTTTTTTTAACTTATACGACATGAATGGATTTTTAAAACATTATTTCCAATAAGCTTCCTTTAAAAGTTTTCAAGTTTATTTTTAATCAACTTCTTTTATTTTAAAATTGTATGACATGTTAAGAAAGGAAAAATGTTTTTGGAAGTAGAAAAGATATTTTCCTCAAGAATGGAGTTCAATTATTTTATCAAAATTATTTTCCATCTAAGATAATATAGGGTTTTGTTTCTATCCCTATTATTACATTTATTTGATTATGTTGTGATGGACTTATTTTTATGAACTCCTTTATCTTATATGAATTGTTTTATGATGTCACAATGTTTAAGAATCTCGTTTTTATTGCATGGGTTATGCAATGATGTATGATTTATGATTTTGTGGAACACATAAGAATGGTATCATTATGAGATGGGTGGGACCTATATCTCCCTCCAATTCATTGGGTAAAGATTTATATCTCATGAGATAGACATGGCTAGAACGGCAGGTTAAACCGGTTTAGTGAAACAGGACTAAAACGAGGAGTGAACTCGGTTCAGAAATGGACTTTGTCCGCTAAGATAGTCTTGGCTATGATTCTTGACTACTAAGTAATGATTCTCTGTGATTATGTGTGTATGAAACAAAGTTTCATGTTTTATGTTATGATTATTGGGATTACATTTCACTACTATGATTTATCCCATGTTATGAAATTATGATCTCTTTTGCAGGTTAAGATTTAAAAAATGATATGTTCTTATGAATATGATGTGACTGATATTTCTTTTGTTTACCCTTACTGAGCATTTGAGCTCACCCTTTTGTATTTTTTCTTTCCCCAGGTCAGGAAGAAGGTTATTAAGTAAGATATTCCAAAAGGTACGATATATATGATGAAATAAATGGGAGACAGTGTAGATGCTTTATGAACCAGTTGTTTATGTTTCCAAGTTTCTAAAGAAACTATACCTATACGGTCCTTTCATGGTTTTGTTATATGTTGTAATAAGTATGCTTCAATTTTGAATTATTAACCATGTACATAAAGTATGTTTCGTTATACTGTGGCTCAGGTTTTTTCACTTAGTTAGGAAACCAACATATCAAATGGTGATCCTAGCTGCTAGTCTATATCAATGAGTGACCATGAGGATGGTCTTTATAGTGATGAGGATTTAGTACGTGGATTGTTTCCTGAGATGGTACCTTAGGATAGTGTTCCATCTATAACATTTCTTGTTGGTCAGCAGTTACAACTGGCATTACCGGTAGAGGACATGTGTAAGATTAGTGCCTTACACGTGTTTCAGCATCAGATACCCCTCAGGATTTGAGGTGATCCCAACTCACAGGCGGATAAGGAATGTCTTGAAGAGGTGGCTAAGTTTCCATCTAGCCAGGGCACCATTCGATGAGATGGCGGTCCTGGTAGAGAGCATTTTTCGTGGCTCAACAAGATGATGATAGGGTTTAGATTACACTGATCTTGCGAAGAGGTTACTCTTATGTGGACAAGCTTGATAACCTTCCTCAGAGATGGGGGTATATTTCCATAAAAAGATAATGGGTAAGTGTTCCTAAGAGCTTCTACAGCTTTGGCAGGACGACATGTCAGTAGCTGAGTATTCATTGAGGTGTACCGACCATCCTAGGTACTCGATGAATACAGTACTGTCAGTGCTTTAGGGATCGGACCTCCAAGCGAGGTGTGTAAAGGGACATCTGAGACAACAATATTCCTTTATGCATTCCTAATTATGTTAGGGTGCTAGAGAGAACCTTTGTGGTTGAATTTTCTTTGGCTGAGCAGATACAGCCAGTGAATGTTAGCAGTGGGAAACTAGGAAAATGACGCCAATCTTAGAGAGTTAGGCATGTAAAATGTTTCGGGAAGAAGAATTATTAGGGACAGATGAATCTGTAGGGAAGTAGATATGGAAGTGGAGTGGGGACATCAGCATGCGGTGGT
Organism: Viscum album; assembly: GCA_963277665.1. NCBI lineage: Eukaryota > Viridiplantae > Streptophyta > Magnoliopsida > Santalales > Viscaceae > Viscum > Viscum album. Next base: position 2,021,596,945 of record OY728137.1, on the reverse strand, counting down.
ATACATTTTGAAATGTTACAACCAACACCCCAATGTGGTCCCCAGTAGGCTCAGAGAGCTGGAGGGCAGGCAAAGGAAGTAGCTTCATGCGGTCAAGGAGTGTGACCCAAGTTCTCTAGGAATGATTCGAGGTACAGTCAATGTCTACTACTAGATGTCGTATTAATAGAAATAGGTACCAATCATTCATTCTTACCATGAATCTTGTTCAAGCCCTAGAGTTTCTGGTTAAACTGTTGACGTGACCCTTACATCTGGAGATACCTTTGGGAGGAGACTCAAAAATCACACTTATGCCGAAGATGTGATCTGACCCTTGAGGTGAGAGTTTCAGTTGGAACCTCTTGGTGGAAGCTTCAAGGCCTTACAATGTTAGTTTGGGTATGGACTAGATATCCACATTTCATATACATATTGACTTTATTAGATTAAAAGGTTGTAGTTCATCTACAAACATTGTAATGAAGTTTTCCTTGGTCGGTGAAAAAGGAAACCCAGGTAGCATAGGATAAACTCTTTCATAGGAGGGTGCACCCAATCACTCTTGAGTCGTCCAGCCTTACCCTCGTGGTAGTGGGAGTTTTGGGTTTTCAGTTCCCAACAGGAGTGGCAGAGTGTGGGGACATCTTTTCAAAATATGTTTTTAGGATTACCTCCCCAAAGGGAGAGGAACTTATACTTTGGCTGGGTATTACCAGAGTTTTGAACCAGACTTCTCCAGGGTAGTGGCACCCTTGTCAATTTTGAAAAAGAAGGTGGAACCTTTCCTGTGGATAGAGAAGTGTCAATAGAGCTTTTAGAAGTTGAGAGGAAAACTATGGATAGAGTTCTTCAAGGACTATGACTTTGAGATGGTCTATACTACTGGGAAGGGGAATGTGGTAGCAGACGCACTCAGCAGGAGATATGGTCTACAACTGCTGAGTGAGGCATCAGATCATCTAGTCACGTTGTGGATATCCTTCCTGGATAAAGATAGAGCAGCTTACCCCTAGTCTATGATGGTCACTCCCCCAATTCTTCAGAAAATTCAGGGGGGACAGCTTGAGATGTTGACAATGAGGCCTGACATGCTCAGATATCCATAGGATTGTCTCCTGAAAAAAAAAGTGAATGTGGGGATCATGTCATCTTCTTCATAGGATGCACCATGGTACCAGTGATGCTTCAGGAGGAGGTGTTGAGGGAGATCCATACATCCCCTTTAGCAGTACATCCTGGAGTGGTGAAGGTGTACTAGGACTTTCGGCGTCGGTACTGGTGGTCAGGGATGAAGGAAGAAATGGAAGAGTTTGTATAATGATGCCTCACTTGTCAGCAAGTGAAGACTGCATAGAGCCGATAAAAGTCTTATGCCGATAGGAGGAGGGATACCATGTCTTCCTATGGGTCTCACCTTGATGAGGTTGGCTGATATTTGGCTAGGCTAGCAAGTTATCTCTGAGGTTTATCGGACCTTTCTAGATTCTCAACAGAGTGGGCGAGCTGGCATACCGTCTATCTCTCTCCCCACATATTCACTGGGTGTATAATGTTTTCCATGTGTCGTAGTTGAGGAGATGCGTGCAAGATCCATTGCACGTTATCGACTAGGGAGAGTTGAACTTTGATGTTGGGGTGACTTTTACAGAGTTCACGATAGAGATAGAGGATCGAAAGGAGTTAGTCCTTCATGGACAGTCGATCCCTCTATTGCGAGTTCAGTTGCAGTATAGGGACCTCCAGGAGAGCACATGGGAGCGGGAGGCTCATAATCGGGATTAGTACCCTCATTTTTTTTATATTATTTTGTTTTGGATTTTGAGGACGCAAATCCCTATGGTGGGGATAATTTAATTTCCCATAATTTCCGTATATTTTTTTTAATTATATGGAATTATATCGAGACCACAAAATCTGACGGTGCGTGATTCCAAGGCCCGGAGTGCCCGGAATGATCCGTCGAAGTTTTTTTAAGCTTTTATTAGCGTGTATAAGCAATTTTCTAGAAAAAGTGTAATAACTCTTAGACGGTTTCCCAGATCATAAATCTGAGGGCATCGTTGCGTTCAGGATGGCGGTTTTACCCTAGGCGCGATTTATGTTTAGTCGGTGCAGGCCTCCTATGAGAAAACTCAAAAATAGTGTAACCATAAATAAAATAATTAAATAATGTTAATTTATTTTTAAAATTCTTATAACTCATGAAAAGTTACATGCATTAAAAATATGATACCACCACTGATCTTGTAAGGGTATGATCTCTTTAGGTAGATACTAACATTGGATGGTGTGGGCCACCAGTGAAGGTTAGTTTTTGGCCGTAAATAAAATAATTAAGTGAAAATTATTTTATTGTATAATCTATAACTTCTAAATGGTAACTCGGATTGAAAATCTGAGAGTACCATTGAGTTCGTTGGGGTGTGTTCTCCTTAGGAGGATCCTAACCTTGACTGGCATGGGTTGAGGGTGAATGTTATCAATTTATTGAACTTTTTAAGGTACGTTCCGTAAACACATGAGCGGCATTTTCTAACTTTTGAATCGGTGCTCGGATTAAAAATCTAATGGAATTGTTGAATCTATAGCACTGGGATTCGCTTAAGGGAGACTTTACTTTGACCGCAGTAGGTCTGGAGAAAAATTTATGTTTTGGGACTTCTTAAAAGAAATAAAATAAAATAACTTTTTTATTTTATTTTCATTCTTATACTCCAATGGACAAACAAAGCAAGGGACCAGCGATGTGACAAGCCATTAAATGACTTGACCCTTCAATCTAAGTAACAAGAATGTTGGTAAAATTAGGAAGCTTACTAATTAATGAGACCCATTAATTACCAACGTCATTAATTACCCTCCCCCTCTCCTATTTATATGGATCTTGGGGGGAGGTGACGGATGAATTCACCAAGTAGCGAAGTGCTGACAAAGTGTCGAGACTTAAAACCCTTGGAGGATGGAGCCGGTTCTAGCGAGTGGTGACGAACAACACCAAAACCCTGAATCAGAGATCGACGATCGAGCGGCGTCGTTGGAGGATAGTTGCGGGGGACAGAAATCTTCGACCCACTTCCTAAACTGCGGGAATTTTTCCATCGTTCTTGAGGTAAGGGTTTGATTCTTATTTTAAATTCAAGTGAATTTATTGAAACCCTTTTATCCACCCTCTTGATTACAAGATAACATGGAGGGCGCGGGCCTAACGAACCTGGAAAGGACCCCCCTCTACCTTGATAATCCCTTTATTTCTACATGGAAGACCCGCCAGCACGGCGGTACCAACGACCGACACCGGCAGGGACCAAGGCGGCGGCTGCCACCATCCGGCCGTGAGGGAGGATACGGTGCACCCGCGCCACTAGAGGGACCGGCCGAGGCTCATCAGTCGCAGCGGACGGAGGAGGGAGGCGCCACCAGCGTTCTTCTAGGGGACTCAAGTTGTGGATCATAAGCTGCAGGGAACTGGGAGGCGGCCGGCACACCAGCCAGTCGCGGGTTGCGGAGCGGTGTGCCGTTGCGCGCTGCTAGAGACGGCGGCCGACACACCGGTCAGCCGTGACGTAAGTCAGGACCCTCTCCAAAGGTTCCCGCATACCACCTGAAGGTGCCACGTGGCACTACCACTATGGAGGATCCGAACGGCCTCCAGGCTGTTTGGGAGACCGGGGGTCTCACCCCCCGGTGTCAGCTGGGGCAGGCCGCGCCTCACGCGGCCGGGCTGGCTTCCCAGCGGGCCTCCATCCAGCGGGCCGCCTGCCGAGCGGGCTGCCCCCTATGGGCCGTCTACCCTATAGGATGCGTTCCCAGTAGTCCACATGCCTATAGGGCTTCCCTTTGCGGGCTGAGCCTTCCCTTGCGGGCTTCCCCCTCATGGGAAGGGTCGGACCAGACCCGAACCCAACCGGACCCAGAAACACTAAAGAATCAATATCTTGAAATCTGGGTGTCTGTTTGATGAATTTTCTATAGTGCTGGGACCCTTGGAGCGAGATGGTCCTTTGGGTATACTCCAACTGAGTTTTGGATAAATTTGGAGTCCGACCAGGTCGGATAAATCCCGAATCCAATCGGGCCCACGGAACTAAAACGCTTATAACTCACAGACTGGGCATCTGATTGATGCACCGTCTATTGAGTTGGAACCCTTATGAAATGGAAGTACTTTTGGTTACTCTTTTTTGGAGCTTGGTGGAGGAGGAGGTACAACCGATATCTCAAGGGAAGATTCTACAGAACTCGAGCGCACCGGGTGTGAGGAATCCTGTGGCAAGCTGTAACGTGAAGAAAGAACATTGATCATGTGTGGGTCAGCGCTCAGCGATCCTATGGTGGTCAGCACATACTGATCCTGTGTGGGTCAGTCCTCAGCGATCTTGTGTGGGTAAGCGCATACCGATCTTGTGTGGATCAGATCTTGTGTGGGTCAGCGAAGATTAGTTACCTATAGATCCTATGTGGGTAAAATCCTGTGTGGGTCAGTGGGGGTTAGTTACATATCGATCTTGTGTGGGTCATAAGAAGTGCTAATTAACAAAATACGATGATCTGGCCTTACGAATAATCATCTGTATTTCTATACTTAATTTATACCTGATTGTGAGCTGATTCTTTTACCTTTGTAGCGTTATCTTCATGATGTTGCCTATGTGGTACTTCTACCTTCATTGTGTTACCTGTGTGGTACTTCTATATTTGTGATGATACATTTTTTGTACTTCTACCTTCGTGTTGTTACCTGTGTGGTACTTCTATCTTCGTAATGATACCTGTGTGGTAATTTTATCTTCATGGTGTTACCTGTGTGGTACTTCTATCTTCATGGTGTTACATGTGTGGTACTTCTATCATCATAGTGTTATCTATGTGGTACTTCTATCCTCGTAGTGTTACCTATGTGGTACTTCTAACTTCATGGTGTTACCTGAGTTGTACTTTTATCTTCGTGGTGTTTCCTATGTGGTACTTATATCTTCACGGTGTTACCTCTGTGGTACTTCTATATTCTTGGTGTTACCTATGTGGTATTTCTACCTTCGTGGTGTTACCATTGTGGTATTCTTCCCTCTTGTATGAGATGAGTATATCTTGATTACTTAGGTATATGTATGGTCATATACCTAAGTACAGTTGATGTATTCCATTGTGTTTTTTCCTTCATGGAACTCTAGGAGACCTACGGGGGTCTCGGGGTCCCTACTGAGTATTGTTATACTCACCCTTGCACTAGATACACATGTACCTTGTTGTGTATTGTGCAGACGATGGAAAACATTGATCGAGGATGTGTGAGACAGTACTGGATAGTACCTGGAGCTGGACCATTTGGCGTGACGTGGCGCAGGGACTACTATTCATGAGTTGTACCTACCCTTCAGGTAGGATTCTCGGTGGATGATCCAGAAGATTTTTTTACTTTTCAGTTGTATTTGTACTTTTGAGTTGTACTCATACTTTCAGTTGGGATTATATACCGGCCTATTTACTTTTATCACTCTTTTTACTATAGCATTTTACTTAGTGATTGCTTCATTTTATATTCTTGGAATGGGTGTCTGTACAGGTTAAAAAGCAATGCCTTCTCATTTTAGGGATATGTCTTTCTGGTGCTAGTTGCCAGCCCCTAGCCTATGGAAGGCGGGCTTGGGGTAGTCACGACACGAGCCCCGAGGGATGGGTCGTGACATACCATTTTTCATCATGTTCATTGAAAAGGGAAAAATCTACTTATGTGTATGTATGGCCTACCGTCTCCATGATTATAATATAGCTCATTTTTCATAGACATATTTTATGGTTGGTTTTAAAAGTATAACTAATGAATAAAAATGATAATTATTTCATTATTATTATACTAGATATTATTTAACAATTACCTCTTTACCACATTCAATATACCGAAATCATTTTGAAATTATGAACTGAACATCCTCAAATGACCCGACTTGGACATAACTAGTTAGGTAATTAATTATTTTTTTAAAATAAATGAAATAAATGGTTTAAATATAATTTATTAATCCTATATAAGTATCTTATTAAAAAAAATAATTTATATGAGCTTATTTTATAGGTGTTAGAAGACTTACATAGCATGTGTCATCTCAAGGTAAGGGATTTTGTCTCAATTTATATTCGTTGAGGTATAATTGAATGTTATGCACCTAATTTATTTTATATTATGTATATGTTTCCCATTTTTAAATTTTAAATCATGATTAATTCATAATTCATGGTATTTAAAGATTCAATTCAAATTATTTCATCAAAGGGTATTTGAATTGAATGCTGCCAAGCTGTAAGAGGTTTCTTAACTCAATTCATTGGGTTATAATTCAACTTCATTGACTATGTTATGAAAAAATTATATGTAAAATGATCTTTTTTTATTTATTTTGTATTTAATCTTGTTTTTGGTGAATTTACTTTTGAGACACATAATTAATCCATTGATTAATTCTCATTTCAATGATATGATCTTTGTAAGGGTTATTTGTATCAACATTTCCTTCTTTCGGACATATGTATGTATTATGAACCTATATTCTTTTATGAGGTGCATAGAATTCCCCTTTAACATGATATATCAGGAATCAAATTATTTTCAAAAAATTTATGTTTTATTTAAAGTTATTTTTTCATAGGGCTTATGATTTAAAATTTTCCAAAGTGATAAATACTTTTTGTTACAATCTCCTTTCTATTGGAGATTTTTTACATTCATCGTTCCTTTGGGGGAAATAACATGCTCTGATTTTTTGTAACCTCGTATATTTTCTTATCCACTATTTATAATTTTTTTTCATGTTTAATTTCCATTTTATATTTTATTAATTAAAAAACCTCAAGAATGTTGTTTGTAAGTGATGCTAGTCTTCTATCATATTTTAAATCATAAATCTTTCCCTTACATATCCATGTTTGCTAAAAAAAATTCAAAAAAATTCTTCTTTAAACACAACTGATTTCTTAAAGTTATTTTTCATGATCATTAACCTTCTTTTAAATTGTTTTAAATGAAAATTCCTTAATGTAATCTCTATGGGTCACTTTTGAATATCTTTATAGAATATTTGAAAAGAATGTTTATTTTTAACATTTACCACATGAATTAATTTTCTCACCATCATTAATATTATTTTCCTCGAATCATCATTTATAATTCTCCAATTTTACTTTCAAAGATAATTATTTTTAAAAATTTGGTGGATTTTTTTGTTTTTAAAATTATTATTCAAAGTGGAATCATATTTTTCTCCAGAATCTATTTTAAGATATTTTTTGGTATTTATATTTATCAAAAAACAACCCTTTATGTTACTTATGCTCCACTAGGGATATTTTTTTAATGATATCGTCCGTATTCTTTCTCTAGATGGATTGTGATTTTTTTTTAAATATATTTCCAAGGAACCTATTTCTTTTTCATGGGTAAATAAACCTATGAATGAAAAATGGTTATTTTTATGTTGAAAATTGAAATCTAAAAAAATATTAATTGGACATTATAGATATTGATTGGCTACCCCTATATAGCTTATGTGAATGAGTGATCCCAATATAGCTCTCTGATGCATTGGGTAATGATGATAGAGTTTATTGAATATAAGTAACTCCTGAGAGATGATGGATTTAACATGTTAATAGGTTAATCCTAAGAGATTATGGGTATTAACCCTGTAAGGTTATCCCATCTGTAAGGGTTTTCTTGATGGTATTTGATGATAATATTACAAGATAACAACATGTTTTCTTTATGATTACTATAGGTTTTTAATGTTTCCTTTATTTAATATTCAAATCAAATGGTTCATGATTTGTGATTCATATGATTTTTTACTTTATTATAGATTTATATTAGGTCATATGTTTAATGATCTAGGTTTTTATGTGTATGATTTATTTTATGTTATTATCATGAACTTTTATTATGTCATCATACCCTTATTCTTGTTGATTTCATTCGATTACTAATGATTATTTTTACCCTTAATGATAATTTGAGATCACCCTTATTTTGTTAAATTTTCCATAGGTTATGAAAAATGATTTTAAATGATTTGTTTGTAGAATGTTTTTATGCATAAAAATATTATGGGAGATGTTCAATACTTAAATTTTAATATGAAAAGTAGGGTATAGTGGAAAAAATACTCACTTGAATTCATTGATATTATTTATGTGAGAGTTTTTCCTGATTCTTTAAAATATTAAACCTAAAAGTTCTTTGGGTATGTAAGTGATACAATATTTTAGTTTGATTTTGTACATTTTGGACAGTTGAAATTGGGTCATGTTTATTGGTATCAAATACAAAAATTAAAAGATTATTTTTTAGCACCGGATATTGAAGTGTGGGTTTGTAGATATAATATATTATCCCTCTCATATTGAGAGGTTAACCTTATAAATTTATATTCCTCTTGTGTGTCTATGTTTGGTTTTGTTGTGATAAGTAAAAAAATTAAGAAGATATAAAAAATTGACCCATTCACATTATCTAGTGATAGAGGTTAATAGAAAAGGGAAAAATTATAAATTTGATTGAATGTTACCAACATTGTTTCACTACTACTCTCAGTGTGGTCCATATGTAAAACAAACCCCTTAAATTTGTATCAGATAACGGTTCACCACAAATTAGATTCTATTTATTTGAAGGTGTACTCTTATGATGATTTGATGTGATTTCTAGAATTATGATGAAGTGTAGTTTTGGTAAAGAATTATAAGTTTAAAATATGAATTATATTTATATTAAGACTATTATAAATAAGAGAAATAAATATAAGTAGATATTTAACGAAATTTCCCTTCTATATAAATATGAAATGATGTTAGTTCCTATAAGATAGATAATAAATAATAAATATTCTTTCTTGATGGATAAAATATGTGGATCAAACTAACACCAAGGTGTTGGATAGACCTTCCACCATAATTATATCAAGTAATTTAGGTGATCATGAGGTGTGTGAATGTTCTTTTGAAATATTTCTATAATAAGAACAACCAAGATCTAGTGGGGGTGATCATATATCAACAATGTTTTTGTTGATTCATTAAATAATATGATGCATGGATTTCCCAATGAATTATTTTTTATAGTTTTTTGGATCCTTGATTGTGTACAGGACAATATCACCCGTAATGAAGGAGAGGAAAATAACTTAGAGAAATAATTAAGAGAAAGAGCTCTAACATCTATAAAACTCTCTAAACATGTTATGCTCAAATAATATATGAATAGGAAATGTAATAGAGATTATCTAAATTTGAATAATATTGGATCAATACCATCCTTGAAATGGATGAGTCCACTAAAGAATTAGAGAATAAAATACATACATATTAAGAAGATCTTGCTGATAAGAATACTTGGATAGATGTCAAGAACAAAAGGATTACGAATCATGACATATTGAGAAAAAAATGAGTCAAATTTATGATGAGTATAATTAATGAATTAATAGGTAATGTAAAGAAATATTTATGATATTTTAAAATGATAAATATATTATTAATATTATGTTTCTTGAGTGTGATATTAAATTGGAATAATTAAAGATAACTCATGTTTTTTCATTACAAGAATAATATGGAAGAATTGCTACTACTCCCAAATGTTCTAAGAAGGATAAAGGTGTTGAAATATCTCTATTAGATGGAAATAAAATCATTTCATCAACTAATGAACATTATTAATAAAACTTGAATAAATAGGTACAATCTATTCATAATTATAATGAATTGTTTGGATCTATTTCTATAAATAATACATATTTAAAATTAACTTATATAAAAATATGGATTATTATAAATAGATATGATGATACCACTATGTATTAGTGTATATGATAATGATTATAAGTTTTATATCACCAAGAAGATCACAAAAAGTGGTGCAGAATACCTAAAAATAGAATACTATAATATCTGGACATTGAAAAGTTTTGAAAAGATAATAAATATTTATATGGTGGTGTGGGTTATATAACAATTTTGGGAGTTGTGTATAAGATTTTTGGTATAATCCTTTAAAATTTTAATTTCAATGAAATACAATTTCAAGGTGGAGCATGTTGGTGATGAAGAAATATCCATATATTAAAAAGAATCTACCGACTTTAAAAAAACATGAACTAATATGTGATGTTTAAAAAGGTGGTGGTCACAAAAATAGTTCATGATCATATCATAATGTATCATCTACATGTAAGTAGATAATACCACATGAGATTTATTAAGAGGAATCCATGGGGAATTATATTCAAAATTTAAAGAAGAATTGTTATCAGAAGATGTAAAAGAAGATAAGTGAGTGATCCTTGGACATTAAAAATAATTCATGTCAGATTAAAAAAATCTAAGAATACCAAGAAGAGTTTAACTCTCCTTGAAAAGTGATAATTAAAAGGATAAATATTACTACCCATGTAAACACTATGAACTTATCTTTTTAGGATCCTACCTAGTTAGAAATCCACTATTAATAATTCTTGGATTGGATTAGTGATTGAGGTGGGTGGCCTCCTAAGAAATTTACTAGGGTATGTGTGAGTGAAGAAAAATCACACTAGAATAAAATGTATTGGACTATTGGGTAAGTCATTAGTCTACTAGGTAACCCTTATGGGTAATATCCTATGGTGTTTTTGGATGGAAACCATTGTATTATAGAATACCTATGGGTTCAGTTAACTACGTTCATGGACCATGGATGGTCGGGTTTGTGAAAATGGTATCAGATTCAATACCCATATGGAAGTGAAGAGGAAGCACATGGGTTTGAGGTTTGGGGTCCACAAAGAGTTCATTGTGATTTAAATGTGTGAAGAATGTAACACCCTTAGAAAGTTGAGGAATAAAATGATAAATTTTACTACCCCTTCAAATAATTTGAACATTTCTTTTCAAGATCTTACCAGATTAGAACTCCCTAATTAAGTGTGATTGGGTTATAGTGGTATTCGGGATCGGTGACCTCTTGTGAAGTTTCCTCGGGTGTGTGTGAGTGAGGACAAATCACTTTAGAAGATAATGTATTTCCCTATGGGTAAATTCATTAGTCTGATAAGTAACCCCAATGGGTAAAAGATGGTATTGTGTTAGAAAGGAAACCAAGGTATTATTATAGACTAATGGGGTCAGTTGACTAGGTTCATGGCTCGTGCATTATCAGGTGATGACAAATAGAACATCATATAAAAGGGAAAATGGGATTAAAATAACTCATAAGAATACATGTGGATATTCCAAAAAATATTCCAATAAAGGGGTGGATAGTATAACACCCATGGAAATTTTAGTCTTAAATGGATAAATTTTACTACCCATGTTAATAAGGTTAATAATTATTTTTGGGAGACTACATGATTATAAATTCATAATTAAGTATGTTTTTTCTGGAGTAGTGATCTGGATGGTTGGACTCCTAGGAATGTTTCCTAGGGTGTGTGTGAGTGAGGAAAAATAACACTAGAAGAACATGTGTTGTGATGTAGGGATATTCATTAGTCTAATAAGAAACCCCAGTGGGTAATGTAATATGGTGTGTTTGGAGGGAAACCAAGGTATTATAGGATACCCATGGGGTTAGTTGACTATGTTCATGTCCTATGAATGGTTGGGTCATGAAAAATAGTTCATAATATGAATGTAAAAATGATATTAAAAGAACTCATGAGAATCCATGTGGACATTCAAAACAATATTCCATTATATCCAATGATATTTTCATAATTTGGTCACCAAAATTTGATAAGGTAATAAATTTGGATACATAACAAGAAAAAATAATCCCAAATGAGTAGAAGAGATTCCACATAAAGTGCTCAAATTTCATGAGTGTTTTTTAAAAAAAGGCAACCCCTGTATTGAAGAAGTTTTCTATGATAGGTGCAATATGTTTGAACATATTTAAATATGGTGTTTAATAAAATTACTAGTATAATAATAGTAAATAAAAAGGATGATGTTTGCATAAGGATGTGCATATGATTTAATGGATAAATAAATAATAATCAAATCATACAATTAAATATAAGGATTGATGACTACCAATCATCCTAAAACCAAATCCAATATGAATAATATATATGGAAGCATGATGAAGGGAGTAACTTGGTTGAGAAAATTATTCAATATTTATATTCACATTGATAATAAAAGTTGATCATCCTTATTATTTTGAAAATTTTTCATTATATTTGTGCTTAAATGAAGGAAATTGATAGTGATATATGTTCTTCGGGGTACCTTAATAAGATGTAAAGGTTTTTAAAATATGGATAGTGAATTAAATAATTAACTATCCTGGAATAATTTCTCAATGTGAATCCTGAAACAAAATCTAATAAATGAATCATCATTTATGAATATATTCAAGTAGTTAATTATGGACAACCACATGAATTTTAGTAGAGCATCTCCTTTAATAGCAGACAAGTGAAGAATATTAAAGAAAATACTATAATTATTATTTGATGAAAATATGATTATTCAAAAATGTTTATCAAAAAAATTTCATTAACATGGTATGAATTAATAATGTCTAATCCTTGGTAATAAGAATTAAATCCTAAAATTAAGGGAGAGATATTAATTTAAATAAATGAGATTAATGTGGATGTTGTGAAAAAGTTTCAAGGATTTCGTGAAACCAATTATGATTTTAATGTAAAAATTTTTGTATTAGAATGGATTTAAGAAATTTTGGTTGAAATTAAATGTTTACCACAACTGGTATAACTTGTCATAGTCTGATAACATTTGTTCTTCCCTTGAATAGATTTTGTGATTTTCCTAATTTTCTTTGGTATCATTTTTTAAAGGTAAAACATTGTTTTCTAGATTAAACCATCCTTTTTTCTACACCAATCATGGATCAAGGAGTCTTAGAGTTAAATGGTTAATAAAACTTTTCTTAATAACTAATGTATTCCAATTTTTCTCATACATTGTATTTATTATCAATTTTAAGAAGATAAAGAGAAATTATAAATTGATAAGAAAGGGAAAGAGAAGAAATACATTTTAAGATCATGTATTAAAAAATAATTTATTAGGTATTTCAAACTAATACAAAAGGGGGGATTATTGAGACAAATTTATATTGAGTTTTATTTTTTTAATGAATTTAAATCTTTTTATGAATAAGGTGATGGTGGATAAATTATTCTAAATGATGAGGACCAAAAGTGTTTATGAAAAGATATTCCCATGTTTAGTGTAATCTTTATTAGTGTATGATGATTGGAAGACCAATCTTGAAGGATTTATTTGTAGTTTCTTTTCCTTACTCACATGAAAAAATGGAAAATATCTTTCATGAATTTGTTTAAATAATTATTCATATTAAAGGAATAATGATTTAAAGATATGGGGTTCCATAGTGAATTCATTATGATAAATTTTATTTCTCTATAGAGAGGAAATTTTAGAAGTAACCCAAAGTATCATGAGATTGAATAATATTTTGATTAATATTATAAATCATTGGATAATTATTTGGAGATATTTGGAAGTGTTATTAAAATTCTAGAGATAAAATTTGACAAAATTCATTTGGTGTGTAAGGGTAAACCATAATTTCATAGACCACCATTTATGTAATATAAACTCTATATATGGGTAATGATCAGTGATCAAGATCTACATAAAAGTAAATTCTGGATGTTTATGTATGGTGGTGTAAAGATGACATCAAACTCAATAACTCTATGTAATGAACTTGCACTGAAATATAGAGCTATGTAAGGGTTCCTAGAAAATTTCAACTTCTCATGTGAAGGTAACCTAGAGATCCAACATGTTATGTAATGGTCATCTAAGAATCTCAATAATTATTTAATGAAAATACCCACACATCATATAGGTTACACTCAAGTCACACTACCTATATAAGGGTAATTTAAAAACCACATTAAATATTAATGGGTTACCCTAATTAAAATGAAAGGTAATATCCTTTAAATTCTTGATATGAAAAGTAAATTTCATAAATTCATGAAGAAGGTTTTTATTTATAGTGGAAAGAATAAAGAGATGAAAAAGATATCTATAATAAGCCAATTATTTTTTAAATAAGGTGGAAATGAATAAAATTTGAGAAAATAGATTATATGTGGACCTTGAAGAAGAATGTCACAAAAAATTAGGTTGCGTTGGAAGAATATGTGTTGCATCGACCATGGATTTAATATGGTGGGAAGAGAAACTATGGGTCTCGCGATAGTTTGACAGACCAAAATTATGACTGACCGCATGATAGGATGTTTTCATGATAGAATTATTGATTGTATTACAATTGATTTCATGTCTTGTGATAGATCATGTGACTACATACCTTATGTTCTATTCAGTCGAAGAACGCAAAAAATGGAAGAGACAATGTTGTGGTCTATTTTCATTGGTAGTTTTGGATGAAATTTCTACTTATGAGAAATATTGATCAATAAATTTACATTGTTCACTTTAATTGGGGTTTTTTATGTTTCTAAATCTTTATATAGTTTTACATGAGGAGAAACATGGTGTTATTATGATAGTTTAACCCAGCTGATTCTAGGTAACCTATTCCTAATTAGGAAATAAATATCATGGTTAGTTTTTATTATGATGTAGGATATTTAATGAAAAAGGATTCTTTGATTTGTGATATGATTTATCAAGTGTGAATATATAAGAATGAAGAACACATAGGAGTACTCCATGTAGGGGTCGAGTGGTTTGTGACATCAATAAAGAGTTAGATGACATATTTCATTAATGCATATATTAATATGAAACTTTAAATACATTTAATATTGTTGAAATAAGGGGATATAATTTCGATTAAATTTTTGGGAATGATTCCAATATTGATGTAGCCACAATCGCATCATTGTACCATGCATTTATTCATTCATACAAATTTATTTTAAGTATGACGAAAATTTCATTAGATAAAGATAGATTAAATACAAGTTTTAAGGAGGATGAATATGCCATGATAATTTTTTTCCAATATGAAGTTATGTATAGTTGTGGAAGTATTTTTTTATTGATGTTATTGTGAATACTAGATATGATAATTATGGATATTTTATTTTGAAAGTAATCACACACTTCTTAAATAAATTCATAAAAAATAAAGAAAAGATAAAAATGATTCTCTAGTTATTATTATCATATAGATTCATGCAGGTCGAAGAAAAAAGTGGAGTTTTTTGAAATTTTTATCTTTTATTCCAAAAGAATATTATCAGTGTGCCAAGTTAAAATGAAACATGTAACACCCCAATCTTCTATGGTACACATCTTTTTGAATAATTCAATAGCGTGTATTGTACGCAACATCGAGTTCTAACACACCACAACCAATCAAACTAGCCGTTATGAATAGTAATACCCACTCTTTGAAATTTATAAATTTTATTTTTCAAAATGGACTTCATTTTTTGATTCAGAATATCAAAATTATCCTAGGGTGAATTTTTGGTATTTTTCTGAAAAACATCATTTTTTGATGAATAGTGAAACCACTAAGTGGTAGTTAAAAAAACTAAATTTTTCATAAAACTTAATTTTACCGCTTCTGTTAGTGGAATTTAAAAAATCTTAGAGACACGGTTAATATCAAGGAGTAAAATGTGGTTCAATGAGATGAAAATAATTTTTGGTGAATAGTTACTTTTTACTTTCATTTACCACGGTTAAAAGTAAATAGGGGTATAAATGATATTAATATTACCCTAACACATGTCCTAATTCTATTGGACAAGTGTATATTGACCAAAAACAACCTTAGGAATAAAATATTATCATTTAGGTCCACATGGACTAGATTAGGACATTTATTATTATTTAATTCAAAGAAGAGTTAAAAGAGTTAAAATCAATGTTTAATTACTAAAACATTTTTAATATAGGGTTACACATAATAAAAATTCTATTATAAATATTAATTAGAAATATAAAAAGATTTACTACTTAATGATATTTTATTTATAATTTTTAGACATTAAATAATATAATTTATTTATGACACAATGATGATGCAGTGATTACCATAATAGTGAAAAATTAAAATAATTGATATTATAAATACCCAAATAAATATAATTTGAGACTTTTTATGAATTAAACTAATTTTATAGGTTAATATGACATGTTAGTAATTATTTAATTAACTTTTTTCTAAGTAATCATACAGTTATAATTTTCAGAAAAATCAATTTTCCAAATAGTGTCAAAATTGACATAAAAGAGTTTTTAAAACTAATATTATATTATTAATTGATATTCAATTCCTAAAAATATAAGGTTCGGCCAAGAGACTTATATAATGATATTTGTATCATTAATTGACCACTTGGGGGTCTATTGGAAGTATATAGTAAGTTTATTAACTATATAATATAAAAATACAAAGTGACATGGTAAGTGTCAAACAAATTAACTAATCATTAATACTAAAAGATAAGGTTAATATAATGACCCAAACCTGTATAAATTATATTTGTTGAGTGGTTTTAGACCCATCCTCACCTTAAACTTTAAATAATATAATTTGGATCCATTAGAAACCGAATATGAATTTATTATAAAATAATATTTCTAGCTTTTCCAAAGGTGCCCCTCGCCCCTCTTATAAAAGGGAACTCCCCATTCCCATTAATTCATACCTTCAAAGCCTTTTGTTTCAACCAACCCCTTCCCAAATACTCTCTCAACTTCCCTCACTTCATCCTATAGGACTTAATTTAGTCAGAAAGCCAACCTAAGGAGCCCTTTTGATCAAATAAAAAGGAAGAACCCGAAGACGAGGTAATGATTTCACCACCCCTTTTCAAGTTCCTTTCTTCTTCCACTTCTTCTATATTTGTTATTACCATTATAAAATAATAACTCCAGTATGTTATATATTATTTTATGTTATTATAAACACGGTACAACCATATTTCATTATTCTATCCATCCTTTTAATGACATGTCACCATATGTGCGTACGTACGGCTTACCGTCTCCACGTCGTGGTGTAATTGTAATTCAAAACATTATTATTTGAATGGTTATAATAATGATGTGTAATTAATGTAAATAATAAATATAACATGATAATGATTCCGTATATATGATATACCATCCAATTAAATATTATTTTAATATCAAAAGAATAATATTGTCGCTCGTGCGTACGTACGGACTACTGTCTCCACGAACGTGATGAGATTCATTCTCCATTGTATCTTTGAAGATTAATAATAATGTTTAAGGACTTAATATCATTCTAGATATGAATAAGGTACAACCTATCCATAAAAAACATGGCTTACATAACAAAACATATAAAAGAAAATGAGTAAGTTAACACCCGAAATGACGATAATTCTAAAATATTATTAACAAAGCAATGTTAAAAGATCATATATGATATCATATTAATATATATGATTATTGTATAATTTAGTAACAATTATTTCACCATTATACAGGAGTTTAACCAACCCTAACCAAGGAAAAGTATAAGGTAAGGGGTTTTCATCTCACTCTTTATTCTCGTGAGATTCATGCCATATTGCCACTATTACCTTTTTTGTGGTGTATGTACTGACCATAATTGTATTATTTGTGTAATACAAATTAATTTATGTGTATTTACATATTCATTGTATTATATCTCTTTCAAGGGGTTTATGTTTCGTAATTTACCAAATTGGTAAGGATTTATTTCGCAATCTCTTCATTATTCGAGGTTGTTTATACGTAATAATCTACTGGGACTTCTTTATCATCCACATCCATGTTTCTTAAAAATGTATTTCAAAACATTTTCAATGTTTACTAGAATATGGGTTAAAGTAATTTATACCATTTTTGAATTTTATAAGTGGTTTATAAAGGAATATTTCCATCATTTTCCAAACAAGGTCCTTTTTAACCTTTTCGACAGAATTAAGGTAAGAATGTTTTTTTTAACTTATACGGCGGGTGCGGCTATTTTACACCATTATAAAATCATCGAAGCTTACCTTACAATCTTATAAGAATATTTTCAAATAAAATGTTTTATTTTATATATTACTCTTAAATGATTTCAAAATATAAAGATATATTTCTCTAAAAAGAGTCATTATTTCATCTATGTCAACATCCTTTGATGGATTTTACGCTTATTTGAAGTTGATTTATTATGATACAAAACTTCTATATTGTATTGAAGGTTTTATGATATTTTTGACTGTGGATGTGTTATTTTTATACCATTCATGGTTTATGGATGAAGTATTTACATTTCGTATTATAGTTTTATTACGAATATTTATGTTATGTTTAAACCTTTTCATATGGGAATGCATTGGACTTAATATGTGATGGGTGGAGCCTGCTATATCTCCTCGATGAATCAGTAGGTCTCATGAGACAAACTAGTGTCTTGACACAACTCCTTGACAAAATCTTATTTGTATTCTTGGCACGAGGCCTTGGCTATGTGGTTATGATAGTTTTTCATTATACATTCCATCATTATGAAAGTGGTTATTGATATTGCATGTGATTATTCGATTAGTAGAATATTCATGTGAATAAGTAAATGGCATTATTTCATTTTATTTTTTCCATACTATGTTGAAGATAAAGTTTAAAAGGATTTTTTTTTAGTTATACATTTCCTTAAATTTTTGTTCTTATTTGTGAAAGTTTTCGCTATATTGTTATCCTTACTGGGCATTTGAGCTCACCCCTTTTCTATGTTTTATTTTTCTCAGGATGTGAAGAAGTAATTTATGAATGACCTGCAGGGATAGTATGAGGGGATAAGAGTGTGGACTATGGAGACTATATTGTTTTAGTTTTCATTTTATGATGTAACGTAAACTTTATTAATGTATCTAGTTATTCCAAGGCTACTAAACTAATCGGTCTTTTGAGATTTTATCTTTCTTGTAGTCATGCCAATGTTAAGTAATAATGCACCGACTTTGGGTAACTGGGGTCGGGGCATTACAGTTGGTATCAGAGGAAGTTTAGTAAAAGCCTTGGAAGCTAGATTTAGATAAACTCTGAGTAGAGCACATAGACCTAAGATGGACTTTGAGGATTAGTATAGAAGAAATTCCTAGAATTTTGGTATTGTAGAGATTTTGTGAGTTTTCCAATCACTACATCACTGTCTGGATAGGAGCAGGTAGAGGAGGCTCTGGCACAGATGTACCTAGGGGTAAAACGTGAAAACACCGCTTTGAGCTAAACTCGAACAGGAACTGTGGCATGACAACGGGCCTTGCTGCACTCTTGGTTATGACACTCCCAAGTCATATGCTTAGGATAACTCTCATTTTCTTTAAAAATCCTTATGAAGGGTTTATGAGTATATACTTCCTCAGAGAAAACATTTTTATGATTATAGATTATATCCATAAAGAGTTCAATTTATGTTTAGTGTTTTATAAGTATGGAATTATGTATTTTGATTCATAAACTGATCTAGTTTATGCTATTGTTTAGAAATGGCGCCTACTGGAAGAAATGGAAACTGTATCAATGCACACACTACATGTAGGGATTTCCCTCCTGGTCAACATAATTATAGTGAAGCTAGTGATGCAACTGGTGCCGATTAGCTAATCACCATACTGGGACAACTCACTCAGGTTATGAATAATAACCTTACCTGTATGGAGCACCCTGATCCACAGCATGGAGGATCAATGTTAGATCGCTTCATGAGGCAGCAACCACCAACATTCAATGGTAGGACAAATCCATTAGTAGTTGAGCAATGGATAAATTCCCTAGAGAAAATATTTCAGGCTTTGGGAAGTAGTGAAAGGGAAAAAGTTATCATGGCAGTTTACCGCCTCACTAGAGATGCTGATCAATGGTGGTCATTGATTCAAAACATGAAGGAAGATGATGAAGTATCAAATATGGAATAGAGGGAGTTCAAATATCTATTTTTAGAAAAATACTTTCCTCGTGACCATCGAGTAGATATGGAAAGACAATTTCTGAGTCTGAGACAAAAGGAGGATGAGAATGTCACAAAGTATGAGGCTAACTTTACAAGGTTATCAAGGTATGATGGAGATTATATACGTAACCCAAGAAGTAAGATTGATCGTTTCTTTGATGGGTTAAAACCATTTCTCTATCGAGCATTAGTCTCACAATCCTTCCCGTCGTACTAAGACATTGTCTCATGTACTATCAAGGCAGAGAAAAAATTCACTAAGTTATATGACTTTAAAGCAAAGCAAGAGAAGAAGAGATCTGCTGATCAATATGGGAATGGAAATAAAGGGAAGGAGGGAAAACTTTAATATCCATCCTGTAGTAAATGTGGGAAGAAACACCCCGGTACTTACTTAAAAGGAATGGGAGTTTGTTACAAGTGTGGTGAAAAATGCCACCAAGCTCATGATTGAAAGGGGAAGAAGGAATCTACTGATGTCCAATGATACAATTGCAGGGAGATGGGACATTATGAAAATGAATGTCCTAATCGTTAGGGGAAATTACCTCAAAAAGGCCAAGGTATCAAGGACAAGCTTATGCTATCACTACTACTGAGGTAGAAGCTCCGAAAGACATGGTGGCAGGTAATTTAATGGTTTCCTCAAGTTTAGAAAATGCATTATTTGATTCTGGATCATCGTATTATTTCATATCTTCCTAGTTTGCTAAAAAAAATAGATATTTCCAATTTGATTTAACAAGGGAGTTGTCAGTTAAAACTCTTAAGGGAAGTATCATTACAACAAAGTTTTTTGAATCAGTCCCCATTAAAGCACATAAATATTCTTTATCTGCTGATCTCATCGTCATACCTATGATTGAGTTTAATATAATCCTCAGTATGGGCTGGCTTTCGGACCATGATGTGAAGATTTATTTTAAGAAGAATGAGGTTACGATTTTTTATGATGATGATAAGGAACACCTTATCTTTAGAGTAGAATCGTCGCCACTTAATTCTTATCTAGATCCACCCCCAGTAGCTAAACTAAATTCAATTATTAGGGAGGAAGAGAATGAAATGATTGTGGGTGAGGAATGGAATGTTCAAATAGAGGATGTACCTATTGTGAAAGAATATGTAGATGTGTTTCCGGAAGATTTACCTGGACATCCTCCAAAACGAGAAGTTGAATTTTCCATTGATTTAATTCCTGGATCAAGGCCTATATCGAAGACCCCTAATAGAATGTCCACTGTAGAATTAATTGAGCTAAAGAAACAACTAGAGGAATTGAGTAATAAGGGATTTATTCTCCCTAGTGTTTCTCCATGGGGAGCCCCTATTCTTTTTGTTAAAAAGAAAGATGGATTTATGAGGTTATGTATCGACTACAGGGAGATCAATGCTATAACAATAAAGAACAAGTATCCCCTACCTTGCATTGATGATTTATTTGACCAACTATATGGAGATCAATACTTTTCAAAGATTTACCTTCGATATGGATACCATCAGTTGTGTGTGAAGAAGGAAGACATTCTGAATACAGCATCTCAAACCAGGTACGGGCATTACGAGTTTACAGTAATGCCTTTTGAATTGACTAATTCACCATCTGTATTCATGGATCTGATGAATAGAGTTTTCAAGTAATATCTCGATAAATTTTTAGTGTTATTTATTGATGATATCTTGGTATACTCCAAAATCTACGAAGATCATGAAAATCACTTGCGCATTATCCTGAAGACTCTGAGAAGACATGAATTATATGGGAAGTTTAGCAAGTGTGAATTCTGGATTCAGGAGATTTCTTTTCTTGGCCATATTGTCTCTAAAGATGGAATCTATGTTGATACTTCTAACACCAAGGCAATCCAAGAATGGCCTGCACCCACAATTATAACTGAGGTACGTAGTTTTATTGGTTTAGGAGGTTATTATCGACGTTTTATCCAGAATTTTTCCCGGTTGGCTAACCCATTAACAAAGCTCACACATAAAGGGGTTAAATTTTTTTGCACAAAAGAGTGTGAAGAATGTTTCAAAGAACTGAAGAAAAGATAAGTCAATGATCCTATATTGACTCTACCATCAAGTAATGATGGGTTCGTTATTTATAGTGATGCATCGAAGAAAGGACTTGGTTGTGTCCTTATGCAGAATGATAGGGTTGTTGCCTATGCATTACGACAGTTGAAAATTCATGAAAAAAACTATCCTACTCATGATCTTGAGTTAGAAACTGTGATCTTTTCTTTGAAGGTATGGAGGCACTACCTCTATAGTGGAAAATGTGAGATTTATACTGATCACAAGAGTTTGAAGTATATTTTCTCACAAAAAGAACTCAACATGAGGCAAAGGAGATGGCTTAAATTACTCAAGGATTATGATTTCATGATACACTACCACCCGGGGTAGGCAAACAAGGTGGCAGATGCTTTGAGTAGAAAAGATCATGGATTTTTGAACAATATGAGAATTAAAAGGGATCCAATTTTCATGGATCTAGTGAAGATGGACATGGGAATAACCAGGGAAGGTGAAACATCAATGCTTTTTCAAATGGTTGACAAACCATCTTTACTAGAAAGGATTAAGAGTTCTCAGACCAATGATGAAGAATTTCAAAAGAAGATTAAAGCTGTGAATGATGGGAGATTGAGAGAATTTGTGTATGAAGATGGAATTTTGAAATTCGGGAAGAGACTTTGTGTTCCTGATATACCTGATCTAAAAAGGGAATTGCTGGATGATGCTCATAGTTCCAATTTCTCTATACACCCTAGGAGTACCAAAATGTATAGAGACTTGAAGGAACATTTTTGGTGGGACAATATGAAGAGGGAGATTGCTGATTTTGTGTCAAGATGTATGGTTTTTCAACAAGTAAAAGCTGGAAGGCAACAGCCTAGTGGAGTATTGCAACCTCTTCCCATACCTGAGTTGAAATGTGAAAAAATTACAATAGAATTTTTCATGGGGGTACCAAAGACTCCTAGAAGGAACGATGAAATATGAGTCATTGTTGATCGTCTTACCAAGTCAACACATTTTCTTGCTATAAGATAATACTTACCACTTGAACGACTAGAAAGACTATATATTAATGAAGTTGTGAGACTTCATGGAGTACCACTATCGATTGTTTCTGATCGTGATCCCCATTTTACTTCAATATTCTGGAAAAGTCTTCAGAAAGCCTTGGATATTGAACTTCATTTGAGCACTGCCTACCACCCTCAAACAGATAGACAATCAGAACAAACTATTCAAACCTTAGAAGACATGTTGAGATACTTCTCACTTGACTTTCAGGGTATGTGGGATCAATATTTACCTCTGGTAGAATTTTCCTATAACAATAGATTCCATTCGAGTATTCAGATGGAACCATATAAAGCGTTATACAGAAAGAGATGTCACACACTAACCTGTTGGGATGACGTTGGTGAAAGAAAACTTTTAGGCCCAGAACTGGTGGAGGAAACGATAGAAAAGGTTAAGGTAATCCAAAACCATATCAAAGCATCTGAAAGTAGGCAGAAGAGTTATGCCGATAATCGAAGGAAGGATTTAGAATTTCAAGTTGGTGATCATGTTTTCCTGATGGTATCTCCATGGAAGGGAGTCGTACGTTTTGGTAAGAAAGGTAAATTGAGTCCCAGGTACATCGGACCTTTCGAAATTCTAGAACAAATTGGGGTTGTAGCTTACCGTTTGGCAATGCCGCCAAATCTCTCCAAAGTTCACGATGTGTTCCATGTATGACTATTGAGGAAATACATGCCTGACCCAATGCATGTACTCACCTATGAGGAATTAGAACTGGAACCCGATCTGTCTTATTGTGAAGAGCCAGTCAAGATTCTTGATATGAGAGAACAAGTACTGATAAACCGGATGACTCGTCTGGTAAAAGTCTTGTGGAGAAACCATAAGATGGAAGAGGCAACGTGGGAACCTGAGGAACTTATGATTAAAACCACCCAAGTCTTCTCATGCGGTAGTATTCTAGAAATTTCAAGGACGAAATTATTTGAAGGAGGGGAGAATGTAACACCCCAAACTTTTACGGTACGCTTCTCTTTGAATAATGCAATAGCATGTGTTGTACGCAACATCGAGTTCTAACACACCACAACCAATCAAACTTGTCGTTATGAATAGTAATACCTAATTTTTGATATTTATAAATTTCATTTTCCAAAATGGTCTTCATTTTTGGATTCGGAATATCGAAACTAGCCTAGGGTGAATTTTTGGTATTTTTCTGAAAAACTTCATTTTTCGATGAATAGTGAAACCACTAAGTTGTAGTTAAAAAAACTTGATTTTTTATAAAACTTAATTTTACCACTTCTGGGAGTGGAATTTCAAAAATCCGAGAGACACGGTTAATATCAAGGGGTAAAATGTTGTTCAATGAGATGAAAATAATTTTTGGTGTATAGTAACTTTTTACTTTTATTTACCACGGTTAAAAGTAAATAGGGGTAAAAATGATATTCATATTACCCTAACACATGTCCTAATTCTATTTGAAAAGTTTATCTCGACCAAAAACAACCTTTGGAATAAAATATTATCATTTAGGTCAACATGGATTAGATTAGTACATTTATTATTATTTAATTCAAAGAAGAGTTAAAAGAGTTAAAATCCAAGTTTAATTACTAAAACATTTTTAATATAGGGTTAAACATAAGATAAATTCGATTATAAATATTCATTAGAAATATAAAAATATTTCCTATATAATGATATTTTATTTATAATTTTTAAACATTAAATAACTTAATTTATTTATGACACAATGATGATAAAGTAATTACCATAATAGTGAAAATTTAAAATAATTGATATTATAAATACCCAAATAAATATAATTTGAGACTTTTTATGAATTAAACTAATTTTCTAGGTTAATATGACATATTAGGAATGACTTAATTAACTTTTTTCGAAGTAATCATTCTGTTATGATTTTCACAAAAATCAATTTTTCAAATAGTGTCAAAATTGACATAAAAGTGTTTTTAAAACAAATATTATATTATTAATTGATATTCAATTCCTAAAAATCTAAGGTTCAGACAAGAGACTTATATCATGATATTTGTATCATTACTGGACCACTTGGGGGTCTCTTGGAGGTATATAGTATGTTTATTAACTATATAATATAAAAATACAAAGTGACATGGTAAATGTCAAACTAATTAACTAAGAGTTAAAACTAAAAGATAAGGATAATATAATGACCCAAAACTGTCTAAATTATATTTGTTGAGTGGTTTTTAACCCATACCCACCTTATAATTTAAATAATCCACTTTTTAGCCATTATAAATCGAATATGAATTTATTATAAAATAATATTTCTAGCTTTTCCAAAGGTGCCCCCCACCCCTCTTATAAAAGGGAACTCCCCCTTCTCATTAATTCAATCCTTTAAAGCCTTTTAGTTCATCCAACACCTACCCAAATACTCTCTAAACTTCCCTCAATTCATCTAAGAGGACTTTCTTTAGTCATAAAGCCAACCTAAGTAGCCATTTTGATCAAATCAAAAGGAAGAACCCGAAAAAAAGGTAATGATTTCACCACCCCTTTTCAAGTTCCTTTCTCCTTCCACTTCTTCTATATTTATTATTACCATTCTAAAATAAAAACTCCAGTATATTATATATACTTTAATTTTATTATAAACATGTTAAAACCATATTTCATTATTCTATCCATCCTTTTAATGACTTGTCACCATATGTGTGTACGTACGGCTTACCTTCTCCACGTCATGGTGTAATTATTATTCAAAACAATATTATTTGGATGGTTATAATAATGATGTGTAATTCATGTAAATAATAAATATAACATTATAATTATTATGTATATATGATATACCATCCAATTAAATATTATTTTAACATCAAAAGAATGATATTGTCGCTCGTGCATACGTACGGACTACCGTCTTCACGAACGCGATGAGATTCACTCTCCATCGTATCCATTCAAGTCTAATTCTCATTTGAAGATTAATAATAATGGTTAAGGACTTAATATCATTATAGATATGAATAAGATACAAACTATCCATAACAAACATGGCTTACATAAAAAAACATATAAAATAAAATGAGTAAGTTAACACCCGAAACGACAATAATTCTATAAAATTATTAACAAAGCAATGTTAAAAGATCATATATGATATCATATTAATATATATGATTCGTGTATAATTTAATAACAATTATTTTATCATTATAATGGAGGTTAACCTACCCCAACCAAGGAAAAGTACAAGGTAAGGGGTTTTCATCTCACTCTTTATTCCCGTGAGATTCATGCCATATTGCCACTATTACCTTTTGTGTGGTGTATGTACAGCCCATAATTGTATTATTTGTGTAATACACATTAATTTATGTGTATTTTAATATTCATTGTATGACACTTCTTTCAGGGGGTTTATGTTTTGTAAGTTACCAAATTGGTAAGGGTTTATTTCGCAATCTCTTCATTATCTGAGGTTGTTTATACGTTATAATCTACTGTGACTTCTTTATCATCCACATCCATGTTTCTTAAAAATGTATTTAAAAACAATTTTACTATTTACTAGAATATGGGTTAAAGTCATTTATACCCTTTTTTACTTTTATAAGTGGTTTATAAAGTAATATTTCCGTCGTTTTCCAAACAAGTTCCTTTTTAACCTTTTCGACAGAATTAAGGTAAGAATGTTTTTTTAACTTATACGGCAGGTGCGGCTATTTTCCGCCGTTATAAAATCGTCGAAGCTTCTCTTACAATATTATAAGAATATTTTCAAAGAAAATGTTTTATTTTATATATGAATCTTAAATGATTTCAAAATAGAAAGAGATATTTCTCTAAAAAGATTTTTGATTTCATCTATGTCAATATCCTTTGATGGATTTTACGCTTATTTGAAGTTGATTTATTATGATACAAAAATTATATATTGTATTGAATGTTTTGTGATATGTCTGACTGTGGATGTGATACTTTTATACCATTCATGGTTTATGGATGAAGTATTTACATTTCGTATGCTATTTTTATTACAAATGTTTATGTTATGTTTAAACCTTTTCATATGGGAATGCATTGGACTTAATATGTGACGGTTGGAACCCACTATAGCTCCTCAATTCATCGGTAGGTCTCATGAGACAAACTAGTGTCTTGGCACAAGGCCTTGAAAAAATCTTATTTGTACTCTTGGCACGAGGCCTTGGCTATGTGGTTATGATAGTCTGGCATTATGCATTCCATCATTATGAAAGTGTTTATTGATATTGAATGTGATTTTTTGATTAGTAGAATATCCATATGAATAAGTAAATGGGATTATTTTATTTTATTTTTTCCATACTATGTTGAATTTCATGTTTAAAAGTATTTTGTTTTAGTTATACATTGCCTTAAATGTTTATTCTTATTTATGAATGTTTCCGCTATATTGTTATCCTTACTGAGCATTTGGGCTCACCCCTTTTCTATGTTTTATTTTTCCCAGGTTGTGAAGAAGTAATTTATGAATGACCTGCAGGGATAGTATGAGGGGATAAGAGTGTGGACTATGGAGACTATATTATTGTAGTTTTCATTTTATGATATAATGTAAACTTTATTAATGTATCAAGTTATTCCAAGGCAACTAAACTAATCGGTCTTTCGAGATTTGATCTTTCTTGTGATCATGCCAATGTTCTGTAATAATGCACCGACTCTGGGTAACTGGGGTCGGGGCATTACAAAACAAGTCGTGGCATTAATATTATTCAGAATAATTATGTGTGTTGAAGCATGTAGAGAGAAAATAATATCTAGTATCATTTTTTGTGCACTGAATAAGAATAAGAATAAGAATTTGGAAGAGGAATAAAAATTATATGAGTTATTAATGAATTTCATAGAAGAATAAGGGGATGTTTGTCCTTTTATATTCATAAGAATAAGTGGAAGGAAGAAGATATCAAGTATAAAATTTTTGGGAACTAAAATAGAATAATAGTCTATTATATGTGTTGTTTTGCATATAATAGAATAAGTTACATGATACTGTGAAAGGGAATAATATATAAGGAAAAGCACATCTAAAAAACACAGTATTCTACATTGGTGTTAGAATATCTTATTATTATTCCTATAATTCAATGTAAATATATAAGATGTACCTGAGTGTGGAATACACTAAATAAGTGTATGGGAATCACACTCTTCACTATTAGGAGATAATAGTGTAATCCTCATAGGGTTTAACAAGTGGTTCATTTGACTTCAGGTTTTACTAGATTGTACCAAGGATTTCCCTTCTCATTCTAAGAGGTGATCCTTGATGTGCCTCTTATGTGTGTGATTTTAGTTGTTCTTTGAGAAAAAAACCAAATTATGAAGAGAGTAAAAAGATGCCCATTTACATTAACCAATGAAATAGGTAAATAAAAAATGGATAAAAAATATAATTTGTATTAAAAGTCACTAACACTGATTCACCCCCCACCCCCAGTGTGGTTCATATCCAAAAATAGACCCTTTCTATTTTATGTATTTTATCAGTGATTAAATGTAATACCTAGATCATGAAATCATGTCGTAGAACTCTATATATGGATTTAATTAGTTAAAATATTTGATATTTATTGTTTTTATATTAATCTAATTTTCCTAGGAAACTAAACCTATCAATTTTTGGAGTCGTGTTATTATATTTTATTGTCTTATAAAAGATATAATATTTTAGTGTAAAATATTAGTTTTACTTAGATAGTTTCCAAGAAAGTTTTACTAAATTTTTTAATTTTTTTAATAAAATAAAACCAAGGTTAAAAATATATTCCTCATAAAATATGGATTTATAATTGATTTATTCATGTGTATAAGCTATTTAGACACGGGAGATGGAGTTCAAAACCTCGTGGTGGTAAATAAAAAGTTTTCACAATTTATGAAAAATATCATAAACCATATGGAATATCCTCCATCACCAATGTGGGAGACCATACTCATATAATCCTTTTTATGAAAAATTCTAACTTAATTTATTTAATATTTGAATCTACTAATTATGGAACAATATGACAACTTAATGGAAATGATATTTTACATGATTAATTATTATGAGAAGGGGAAGTTAGATGTCTACCATGTAGAAGGATAAGATAATCAATGGTGTTCATTGAACAAAAATAAAATGATTAAGTATGATTTTTATGAAATAGATTGGGAAGACTTTAAGTATCAATTTCATAACATGTATTTCCCATAAAATTTTCACACCAAGATTGGGAGATAATATTAAAGGTCAATAAAAAATGAATGAATTTATTTTAACTTAAAAGGTGAATTTACAAATGATTAAAATTTATAACTTCAATTTGGTTGTCAACTACAATAGAAAAATTGATATATTATTTTATGGTTTAAAACTATATATCAAAAGTACTCTATAAATTCATATCTTTTAGATTTATATATAAGTGTTTTGGTGTTATCTCAATGTTTAAATTGAGTTTATATAATGGTATCATTGACATGGAGGTAATAAATAAAGAATATAGTTTCATGCTAGTGGATCAAATAATAAATGAGGAAAGAAGATCATACCACCCATATATAAAATATATGGAATGAAAAACCTTGGTAATTTTATTAACGGAATGATAAAATGACTTATGTTTGGTAAAAAATTAAATTGAACCCAGGAATGTTGAAGGGATGTGAAGAATCTAACTAATATGATAGAAGGGATACTGGTCAAATTATTTGACTATATGGAACATAGACACTGTGAAATATAATAAACAAAACCAAGAGTCTTTAAGGGTAATCATCATCAAAAAAACCTTTAATAAGAGATAAATGGATATAATTATTCACCACCACCACTTTTGTAGAGTAAAAAATGATGCTATGAAATGTAAAATTAATATTAATTTAATAGTATGGAATGATTTATTAAATTCTGGTTCAACTCACTGGTATATATTCTGAATTTTTTATAACTATTGAATCTCATCCCTAATATAATGTAGTAGATATATATATATATGAAAATACCTAATGGTGAAATTATTTCAAACCAAGTGTTGGATGTATCCCTAGTTATCTTATATTGGAATATTCTTCTATAAAATATTTTAATTTATGATTGGGTATTATTTGAAACTGCACTAGACATGTATTGGATCTCATTATATAGAGATCAGATCAACTAATAAAAAACAAACTATCTTTATTTATCCCATAAAATTCCCTAAAATTGTACAAATCAAAGAAAATTATGATTCTATTTTAGAAAATAATTCAAATGTATGGGTTTTGATACCAAATAAAGAATGATATCTTTCATAAACGGTTGAGAAAAATTAAATCGTCAAACTTAAATATATGCCCAATATAATTTAATATAATAATTTATTCATTAAAAATTTATATTTCCTTCCCTTAGATCATGAGTTAGAGTTCTAAATGGAACTCATACCTGGTGTGACACTTATATCCAAGATCCCTAGTGGGATGTCCCATATATAACTAGAGGTGTTAAAGAAGAAACTACATGATAATTCTGATATAGGTTTCATTGGACCTAGTACATCACCTTTGGGTGAACTAGTTCTATTTGTCAAGAAGAATGATGGGTATATGTTGCTTTCATCAACTACTAATAGCAAAAAATTATCAATTCCATGGATAAGTATAAACTGAAAAATATTTGTGACTTTTTTTATGAACATAGATATGATCAATACTTATCAAAACTAGATATTCATTATAGATATCATCAGTAGTACTTGAAGAGACAATATAGTAAAATTATATCCATCTATACAAGAGATAGATACTATAGGTTCATAGTTATTTCATTTAGACATAAAAAATAAAAAACAATACCGATGGATATGATGAATAGAGTCATTATATAATAAATCAATAAATTTTTGGTGAAAAATATTTGTGATATAACCATATACTTTAAGATAAAGGATGAACATACGAAGAAGGTGTAGATTTTTTTAAAATATTTCAGTTAGGATAAGACATAATCTATATTCAGTGTGTGTGAATTTAGCATTAAAAAGTCATATTATTGGTGTATAAGATAAAAAAGTATAGTATTTACAATGTATCCTCCAAAAACAAATTATAATGAAAAAAATTAAAAGTACCATAAGTGTGAGAGAATATCCATAATTTCCTTGGATTATCTGGGTACTACCAATGCTCTATGGGAAATATTTCATGATTATATAACCCATTAACTATATTAAAAAAATGGGGGTAATGTATTTTTAGAAGAATGAATGTGAAATTAGATTTATATAACTTAAGAAGAGGATAATAATTGAACATATACTTACACTATCTCCAAGTGGAAAAGTATTTGTGATATAAAGTAATACTTAAAATCAAATATAGGGTTGTCTGATCATGAAAAAGATAAACATATATCCAAAGCCTCATGAAAATTTCATATCCATTATTTGACTCAAATCATGATTTGTATCTATAATATGAGATCTTTTAGTTGATGATTTAGAAGAACTGCCTCAATGGAGATAAGTGATAAATATGTAACAACCACAAGAATATAAAGAGTATATTCACACATATAGAGCTAAATATTCATCAATGTTGATTATTAGAGTTATTCAAGGTCTATGATTATTTAATAAACTATAATCCTAGAATGAATAATATTTAATTTGATTCTATTTGAATAAAGGAACATTCCTCCAAATACCTGATGAGTATTATGAATTGAATTTATTTATGAATGCAAAAATGATGGATATAGATATCATAAAGAAGATACTGACCATGAAAATATGATTACCCAAACATCTATCCCAGATAAAATCAAGGATTTCCAAATTAATGGTCAACATCTTCAAAAGAATGTGATCTCAACAATGGATCTCAACAATGGAAGGAAATGTTCATTAATAAAACAATGTCAACCATATTGTAATTTTTTTGGTAATAGAATCTATGTGACATATTTATTGTAGTAAAATAAATAGATATTGGATTAATGAAATAACTTAATATTCTCCCTTAATCCTTGAGGTAATATAATGTAATGGGATATTCTAAGAAAATTTATATTGGGAAAACATGAGGATGGAGTTATTTTAGCACGCCTCAAAGTTATTGTTATATTTGAAATTTAAATCAGAGAATTATAAGTTCAAAGTAATGATTCAAAAATTATGTATACTAAAATAGAAATGGGATAACATTATCATAAACCTTTTCACAAATCCTACAATGATATCTAAATTAAATAATTCCATATGGGTTATTACACAATGAATCATCTAGACTTCTCACATTATTTATATTTACGATGATTTCTCCCATAACCAATTTTACAATATATATATATATAAAGGGTGTAGTGAGGATACATGGGGAACCAGTTTTGATTATATCTTATAATGACGATATGATTATGTCTATATTCTTGAGTATTCATTAATATTACTTTAATACTTAGTTGAACTCCAATACAACATGTATCCCCTAGACTTACAATCAATTTCAATCGACCATTTAGGCATTTAAAAACATGTATAGATCTTATTCAATAAAATTAAAAGTATGTTTGGATCTACATATTTCCATGGTTTTATTATCATATAATAGAAACATCCACAGTACTATTCATATAGCCCCATATAAATCTCTATATATGAAGTGATGTTGAACTCCAACATGCTTGGATGATCTTGGTGAAGAAATGTTTCTTAGACCCAAACTTGTACAAGAAATGTGAAAGAGTTTTCAGTCCATTATATGGAACATTAAATATTCTCAAAGTCAATAGAATAGTTATCATAATAATAATCAATGACAGATGGAGTTTAATGTTGTAGAAAATATGTTCCTCAAAATGTCACCATATAGGATATTCATTTTTTTTGGAATGATGAGAAAGAACATCCCTTGGTATATTACCCCCTTTGAGTTTCATAATTGCATAATAGCTCTGTATTATAATCTAAAACATCCACCAAATGTAGATAAAGTGTATGATGTGTTCTAGGAATCTCTCATAAGGATGTAAATTCCTGAAAATTGAAATGTACTGAATCTAGAAGTGTATAACTAGAAAAAAACCATTTTTTCCAGGACCTTCTAGTGAAGAAATTAGATTATAGATACAGTGTTATACATAAAATATAGCTAACATTGTTAATTTACATTTTAAAAACCATACGTATAGAGAATAAATATAGTAACATATATTTAAAATGAAACAAAAGTGCCCCCATTTGTTATCAACCGATGATATTTATTTAAATTTTGTGGTTGAAGATTCTTAATGTTGGAATAATGTAATAACCTAGAGATTATTGTAAGGTATTTTATTTCTAAATATAAATGTGTCATATACATAGGTATACGATATAGAATAAACCTCATGCATCATATAATATAAACCAATGATATTTTTTTAATCTTCATAAGTGCATGAAATATCATTGGAAAATACATTCCATAAAATTAAAAATATTAAAAAAGGGAAAAAATATAAAATATTATACGTAAAATCTATCAATCCCTAGGGTCAAGATCACTAAAAAACACCACAGGAGAGAACACCATTATAAGAAGATTGGAAATGAATAGAAAATAATTTAGGCAAATAAATAATGATATATACACAACATTGAGATAAATTAATTATGTGTAATGTATAGAAATTAAGGATTATATATTTTGAAGTAAAATATGTTCGTTCAAAATATAGTTATTATGAATAGTAACTAAAATATTAAAAAGAGTATCATGACTACTATAATAGTAAATTTACCGATCAAATAGTAAAATGACTTAAAAATAAAATTTTGAATGAATAAAAAGGTAAATGTAAATATTATAATTCTATAATATAAATATTCAAATCAAAAACAACAAATGAAAGTTTATGTCCTTTTTTAATAAAGTGTATTTTAATATATCTTAAAAAACCACAATTTTTTATATTATATATAAAAATTATGTATGATAGAAAATTATTATTTTAAAATGAATTTCATTTTTTTAATGAGAATTTTGAAATTTTCTATTGGGTAATTATTTTAAAAAAAATCTGAAAAACCTAATTTTTTAATTGAATAGTAAAAATATAGTTTTTGAAATATCTCTGTTTTAAGATGTAATAATGATCTAACTAATCATAAAATGGTTATTCCAACCCAAAATAGAATTAAAAACATAAATGGTTCATTTAAAAATGATAAAATCTATTTTAAAAACTGAGATGTAACAACCAATGTCTAAAAAGATAACTATACCATTAAAAACAATTTAAATTCTCTTTTATAAACTAAAAAAATTGTTAGTGGAATTTTTTTAAAGAAATAAAATCATATAATTTTTATCATATAAGATTATTAATTTTAAATAATACCACTATTTAATGTTTTAAATATAAAATAATATTTTATTTTTCATTTTCACCTTAAATACCCCCATATATAAATACACACTCTCACTCGCCTTGAAAATTCCCATCTCAAAAAAATTTCATTGCCCCAAGATCTTTCCAATTCCCACTTTATATGTATTCCTATAACCATTGGGACATTCTTTTGTCATAAAAACTAAATTCTTCATAGAATTAAGTTTTATAATGATGAAAATACATAAAAAATAAGTTAATGTTCCTTCATATGATATTTAATTTCTATTTTATATTATTGTTCTCCCACACCTCTCTGAACCAACCCTCCCAAAAATATTTATTCAATATTTAGACATGATTTTTAAGAAATTAAGCTATTGTAAAAAATTATTTACAATATATAATAGTGTTTGTGTATATATATATCCCTCAATGATACATACCATGAATGATGAATGTCTTTCAATGTAAATGTTGTTAATTATTTAATTGTAATTGAGATCATGGATTCTTAGAATAAATTATTTATTTTTTTTAAACAAAAAATTTTCATTGTTTTTATTCTTTTAGAGGTAATTTTAATAATGGATAAATAAAAATGAATAATAATTTATTAAAACTATAAAATCCAAACAAATTGGGATAATTTAAAAAAAATCCATGAAACCATTTCACAATTAAAAACAAGATTATCAAATAAACTCTAATAGTTATAATTGATAAATAATAACATAAATGAATATGTTCATCATCTAGATTCATGTTTTAATAAAAATATTTTTGGTATATAGAAGATGTAAATGTGAAGAAACAAAATGAGGCCAAAGGTAATTGGATTTTCAAAACCAGCCCATTATTTTGGGTTTATCTTCTCCCCCTATATATCTTCACCATGATTCTTAAAAAAATAACATATAATTTATTTTATATTTCATTCCCATTTATCCTTATATGGATTTTTTTACATCGTTGAGATGCATTCTTATCCATATTCATGATCATTGATAAAGACATTATTATTTAAATATATCATTGATTATTATATTATTTATTATTGTTTTATTAATGAACTATATTCTTTTCTTTATGAAGGAAACTCTCTAATAACTACATTGATGTTTTTCCTTATTGTTTTTAGAACTTCTATTTTATTGATTTATATATTCCTTAAAACATCATTTTGAATCCAATTTATTTCTCATAGTTTTATTTCATGTTTAAAACACTTATATATTCCCTTTTAGTGTGTCGTGTATTATTATGGGTATATAATGAATTGATGGGTGAGATCATAATTATATATCCCTATAATTAATTTTTTAATGTTATTTTTCTCATAACATTATATTTTACATGCATAAACATGATGATAACTTTTTTTTAATTCTTTGTAATAATATTTGTACTTAATGTTGTGTACAAGAATGGTTCTAGATTTGTTCATATTTTATGCTCAAGATTTTCCACAATATTATGATATTTTATTATTACGAATATAGAAAATTTTATATCTCCTTGAAATGGTTTCTTTATGCATATGATGTCAATCTTATTTCTATGATTTGATTATTTTGATTATGCTCACCCATATACTATATGGATTCATGTATCATATTCCATCCCCATTATATCTTCACATATTTGGAAATTATCTATCCCTTTCTTTATTGTAAGCCTCCAGTTTATTATATGTACTAAGTAGATCCTAAAAGAATATAGGCTACTATGAAAAAATATTTATTTTTTTTAATATTTTATATGTATTCATGTTATATGAAACTAATTTTTCAAAGAAAATAAACATATTTATTTTAGGAGTTTTAATATTATGTAGTATTATCTAAGAAATTATGTAAACTTGATGTATAAAAGATGAGGATAACTATATTTTTCACATTTATAAAAGAAGTTGGAAACATTAAGTATGGTCTTGAAGTTAAAAATATAGTTAAGAATGTATGGACCAATGAAATGTATCCCACGTTGTATAAAAATTTAATAGTATTTAGAACTATGAAATAATCCGATTTTTTAATGGTCAGATGTATTCAAAATTCATGACATTTTTTTATATCCACCCAATAATTCATCATTAATGGAAATAAATGTCTATGAATCCTTATTTTGTGAAATTTCTTGAACCCTATTTGGAATACCCTCTATGTGGTAACATGTACTAACTGGGTGAAAATAAGGGACTCCCGCCAATAAATCTAAGAAATTTTCTTTTAAGGATTCATTTTTAGTTTATTTTATGGAATTTATGTTTCTATAAAAAATTAAATATTCCACCCATCGATGAACTTACTCATTATTGGATAACTCTTGTAAAATTTTCCCATTCTAGACGTATTATACTATATTAGACATTTAGTAGGATGGAATGTTAATAAATGGATATAAGGTATCATCTAGAGGTAATGTGATGTTAATTTTATTAATTTTCTCCAAGAAATTGTTGTAAAATGAAGAAACAACTCAACATTTTTCAATATAGATGTGTGTCTCATATTGGTATAGATCCAAAGAATATATGGAGGGATTGGAAAATTATCCAAAATAAAATATTTTGGAGTAATTTTAGATATAATGGGTTTTGTCAAATATTATGAAATTCTTTCCTAAGTGTATTCATATAGGGATAACTCCTCCAATTTATGGATGAAATATACTACATGGTTTTTTTATTATAAGATCTAATTCACCATTGGTGTTCTTTTGGGTGACATGTATCTAAAAATATAGCTCCAATCATGTGATGAGGGATTGGTATTCCACTTAAATACGGGTTCATAATTCTTAATAGATGAATAGGTAGTGTATAAGTTCCTCTATTGGGAAATAGAACACAATCCCTATACTAACCAATTCTTGTTTCAAATCCTCCATATTCTTCTAGTTAGACATTAATAATCACTAAAAATATAAATTTCCTAAGTTGGATGAATGAAATTTATAGGGAAAACATCTATATTGAGATGTTAGGTGTAAATGGACGTATCTTTAGGGAGGGGTGTTATTCAACAAAATTCACCAATTATTTCACTTTTATTTATCTCTTGGAAAAAGTATATATCTAATTATTGATGTATGAAAACCCATATTACTAATAATATATTCAATATATGATGGAAAATGATATATTTATTAAAATTAAAATGAGATATAAAGTATTTTTGAGGTTTTTACCTATAGTGTTATAGATTTTATACCATAAAGATCAGTTCCAATATATTATTTATTATATTAGGGTATAAACTCCCTTCTTTAGAAATGATTATATTGAGTTCAAAAATGGTGTTGTCCTTTACCACATCATTATTTTGGATAAAGATAGAACTAATTGATCACTCCATATATATATGTAGTGAATGAGAGTTTTTCTTCTCACAAGTGGCATCATAAATTTTGGGCTTAATATAAATTTCTTGATACTTCCAAAATAATTCTAGTAATTTTCATACCACTAGTAGGTTTATCATTTAATTATCATTTTTATATTGGGAAATCACTTACTAGAGATGTTTTCAAGAAAACACCTAATGTAGGTGAGGAGTTATTCATGTCATGTGAACTCATGGTGGTTTCAAGGAGGTGTAATTTTAAGTGTTTCCCTAATTTTATCAATTTAAAATTGCATTCCCTAATGGAGAACTGTGATATTGAGAAAATTCCAAAAAGTTAATTTAAAATGCACTTGATAAGGTTCATATGTAGGATAGGCTATTGTATTTTGGTTAAGACTGCCACTTTCTTGGAGAAGTGATCACGACACTAGCTGGATTTGAATAATATATTTTCCCACTAACAATACAATATCATTCCATGAATGATATTAAAGATGTGGTGTATGGAACATTTATAAGTGGTTCACATTTTTTTCTAAGGGTATCACGACATATAAATACACCTATTAGTGTGTTTGGAATGTTATGACATTATTCTCATAAGGATCCATCTAGACTTTATTTTATTTGGAGTAACTATCCATAATGGGGAGGGCATAAAATCATGCTTCATTTTCAATTAGTAATTTTATAATTGGAATAAAGAGATCATATTTTAAGAAAATAATATTTTTGACAATAAAATCACTAAAAACCATTATTTTCCCATTCATTTTCTTAATGTTTATAATGTTGAAAATAAATTTGGGATATTAAGCTCCCCGAATTTAATTTTTTATAATCAACATATCAACCTTAGCTTCCATATTAGCCCCAAAGGTTGTATGAATCCTTGTTTACACCTATCTATAACTATATTAGATAATAGGTAGGCCTAGGAAATGTAAAACTGCTTGAGGATACAGTCCTAGAATCTATTTGTAACTCCATGTTAACACATCTTTATACTATTTATGAAAATAATTGTATGTTTCTTACTCTTCTAGAGTCATGGGTTCATTGATAAATGTGGGTAATGGGTTTGATTAAGTACCCATATTTAAATCATTTAGGTCATCAATGGTGGTTGAATCACCTTCATTGAAAGATAAAGTCATCCTTGATCTCTTATTATTCATTTTCATCATTAATATATGTGGAGATCACTTCATGAGATTTAGTATTATTTATAAATTTGAAATCATCTCTACCAAGAACATTTTCATCAAAAGATTTTTGTATTTAATTATCATCAACTAGTACCATTAGAATGTAAGTGAATGTACATAATCCCTATGTTCTTTTATTGTCAAACATATCTTGATGATTAAAAAATATAGGTTGTTTTTATTTGATATCAATGATGTATGGGTTCAAATAATGATACTCAGAGGAAATATTAAGGTTCACAGGTTAAAATTCTTCTATTACCCAAATAGAATCATCTCAAAGAAGACATATTCTTACCCATCATAAGAGTATAAGGTTATTTGAATCATTTTTTTTGTATTAAAAACTTTGTAATTTCATATATCTGAGATTGTTTCTTTAATGAGTTAAATTATAAGTATGAATCCTTAGTATGGGTTACACCATAAACTGATTAATGTGGAATCTATCATATTAAGTGAAATGGCTTGTGTTGTGTAGTGAATCAAGGGTTTTAACCCCTCTATTTTTCAGTTTCCTACATCAGCCTATCAGGATTTATAGGAATCAAAGGGGGATTTTTTACTATAAGGAACCAAAAATTTCATATCCATATATTATTTTGAACTATAAGGGGGAGGCCTTGTTTGTATAGGGATCCATGAATTTCACAAAAAATCATTTCATTTTGTATCATTAATGAATTCCATGAATATAGAATTGGACATAAGTTCTCTAAATTTAATTTTTAGTATAATCATATGAGGGGATTATAAAAAAAATAATCATTCTCCTAGAACATAAAATTGTAAAGGGATGAATAATAATACTTGTATCTTAAACATAGATGAGTTTGTGACTGTATGAGACTGATTCCAAACCCATTAAAAACCATGGACTCGTTAATTTTAATTTTTTAAATATCTACAAGAATGTATATTGGTTTAATTTGTCCTTATATTACTTCTCCCTCTATAATTTTAATTGAATAAAATGATGGTGTGAAACTATATATTTTTAGTATGGTATTTTTATGACTTAGTGGAAACCACTTCTATTTGGAACCTTATAGAGCTATCAGATCCCTAATGATAGCTTCTTTGAGTTTATTTGATAGATGAAGGGTATCTTGTATTGATAGTCATGTCATGAAATTGGATATGTTTTTCAATGTGAAATTCCTTTTAGATATAGTTATATGATCCCTTCCATGTGGTTATTCTGAATTAGTATGATTTTAAGTCTAAAACATTTATGTTAATGATGATACCTTCCATGGAATGTTTTTTGGGGGCCCTTATATCATTTGTGGGAGAGGTCAAACTAGCTTTCCCACGTTCTATGGATGATTATATGGTTTTTAATATTCAATTTGATCTTATAGTCTAATATGAGTGTAAAGAGTCACCAATGATTCAATATTAGTATGACATTCTTATTAGGATTTTTAAATCACTCTACTCTTGATCTTGGCCACATATTTGATCATGTATGGGTGTCTCCATTCACCATTATGACCTCCTATGTGATTATAGGTTGGGAATCCCATTTAGTAACAATTATACCCATTTATAAATTGGAATTTTATATTGGAATGGATTATAGAACCACACTATCATTACTCATCATAGGTAAATTTCAACTAATGGCTAAATTCGCATCCTCCTAATGATGAAGCATTAAATCTACCCATCTATGTTCATTATTCCAAGTTTTAGATGGTTTTTTAATATATATGTTTGTCATATATATCACATATGTAATTGAGGTTGTAACTAGCTAATTCAGTCATGCCTA
Organism: Viscum album; assembly: GCA_963277665.1. Lineage (NCBI taxonomy): Eukaryota > Viridiplantae > Streptophyta > Magnoliopsida > Santalales > Viscaceae > Viscum > Viscum album. Next base: position 2,021,556,231 of record OY728137.1, on the reverse strand, counting down.
GATGACTACATATCCATAGTTCAATAATTTCTATTTCACCCAATTATCAAACGTTTATACTTTAATGTTTTCAATTTCACTCCATTATTAGTCATCATTCTCAATTAGAGAGGAAGAAACATGTGTTGTATTCATTATATGGATTCCCTAAGTTACTCTTCCTTCATACACCATCCTTTGGACTGACTAAAAATTGATTTTGTATTGATAAAAAGATAAGGCATACAAAAAACCAGAGAGAGAAGTACAATAATTCATGGTGGCCTAAAATGATGAATCCCAAGTGCATCTCCTTGGAGAATTTGTTTGTATTCATTAATAAAGGAGCCCATGTTGTTTTAGAAAATGAGTTCATCATCTTCCCTTTCTTGATGAGCTAACCCATCTTCTGAAAAAAAAATTGTTCTCCAAACATGTCCAACAAAACTACCCTAGCTAGATTTTAAAATATAGTTCCTAACATAATAATCCAACTCCCAAAGAGGTTCTACTTTCCCTTGAAGAATCTAAACCAACACCTCAGAATCATATTCAGTTTCATCGCCCAAAATATTGAATCTCCCATATAATTAAATTCTAGTTTTTTATCTTGAAGTGTAAATATATTTTCATTCATTATAGATAATAAATATCCTATCTTTAGTTTGTTTATTAATGATTAAAAAAATTCTACTTTCAAAATTTTTATGACTTGTATCCTTTTTCATTCCCTATTTGTTTTTAAGAATGTGAGTTTTGTTTCAATTGTCCAGGAGGAGAATTCACATTAAAATGTACATTTTTAGGGTTTGGAACCATTATTACGGCTGGTTTTAGAGGTAAAATAGCGGTTTCATCCTTTCGTACTTCCACTCTTTTGATGGAGATGCTAAATAATATTTGGTTTTGGTGTTCTAAAATAACTCATATAAATTATATTCTATGATAATTAATTCTTCAAAATTGAAGGAGATGTTTTTTGGAGATGATAAATGATTTCATCTCACAATAATGAATTTCATAAAATATATCATGGAACTATTCCTATAGGAGTTTCATATCTTTGGAATGGGTAAATTCCTTCTACTTAGAAATAAAGTGTGAGATCATATCATTTTCACATATCTTACTACTTATGATGTCTTGGATTTTTATCTTCCTCAACATTTAACTAATCTTGTAAAGGAATTTCCATTAAAGATATTCCCAACTAGAAATTGATCAACTAGCGATATTTCATTATTAGAAAAACACGATTCCATAAAGATTCTATATAAAACATTCTATAATAACTACTTCATGATGTTATGGTGTTCATAATATCAGGCCTCACTAAGATTCAGTTTGAGTAAGGTGTTATTCCAAGTCTCTAATTCCATTGAACATTTAAAAGGTATGTTTTGTAATGTTTAGTGGTGAAGGAGTAAAATCCACCCACTCTAAATATGGTTTCTCTTTGGATGTACGAGTGCTTGTCATTATTATATTAAATCCATCTAAGAAATAAGTGATTTATGATTTTCTTAAGAAACTACATATCAAGTGGACATTTTTTATAGGGAACTTACCCAAGCCTAAAATGGTAAGATGCAATGAGACTTTGATAAGTAACATTCCTGAAATACCTCAGATTACATTCCTAAAATCCATATTTTTTCCCCATGGGATGGAATTTATGTCAATCAACCAAAGAAACAATTAAATTAATAGGCTAGTTCATCATTAAGTTAACTGGGTGGATTGATTATACTCCTGTTGGTCATGAAATATTCTCTAGATTAAGGAAATTGAAAGTAGGAGACATGGTTTCTATTAATTTGAAATAACATTCAAGGGTTATGTTTCATAATAGAATCTAAGAATTTATTTTCTCTCATTTCATTATTTTTTTACTCATATTGGGGAAAATTTATTGGGAAGGGAGGACTAGGATATATTCCAATGGTTGGTGGGATATGGATGTATTTTCACCTTTTCCCTTTTTCAGGGCTGAGATGACTTGACAATAAAATGCATACATCATTTATAATTTAACATAATTATAAAATAAATTTAGAAAATACAACACACTTCATCGAATAAAATGTTTACTATAATTGGAGAATATAAACATATTTTCTTATTATAAAATATTAATTTATCATCCTCAAAAAAATTCTCCATATATGTTTTCTTTATACTCATATTTTTACATAAATGTTCCTCGAAAATGGGAAAAAATAAAAGAGTGGGGTAAAATTAACATTCAGGGGAAAACATATCAATTAATTAGTGTGAATATATCAATATATCATAATCTTGTTAGAAAACAAGAACATTTGATAAAATCTCAATTAATGTGATAAGATCGTGAAATCATTGAAAGTTTTTATAATGTAGGCTAGAATAACCATAAAAAATTTATAGCAAAATTGAACCATAAAAGAATCATCATGTAGTCATATAATTTACTATGTTATGTGAACAAGAAATTATATGACAATAATCATGACCCATGGACACATAACATAAGAATGTTGAATAATAAAAATCCTATAAAATCATATTTCAAGGTAAAAAACCATGATTGTCATAAATTTTTTTATCTAGCATCTCTAACCATGTTAGATATTGGATCGAGCATCAAAAATTACATTTTTTTGGTTCAAGAATCACTAATAATGTCCCATAATATAGTTTATCTATAATTTATGCTAATGTCCCATATTAATCTCAAATATTTAAATCATTACCCAATTAATTGGAGGGATATATAATTCTAGGAAAACCCATCATATAATGATAAACTATAAATATATTTGACCCATAAAATCAATCATACATTATTTTTTTATTAACCCATTGTGCTAAAATGGGTTACAATATATTTTCAATGGATAACAAATAAGAAAAATATGAATTTGGAATGAAATATACATACACATTATTTAACAAAAAGAGAGATATAAAAATTTAATTTGAATTTTTATAACTTCAAACATAATTTTATTAGGGTTTGATATTATATAGATAGGTATAAAAATATACAATAAATCAAAAAATGTGTTTTCTTTACATTCATGTGATATTATCAAAAAACTATGTAAAAAATATCTTTCAAAATTCATATTGAAAAGATAAAAAAAATTAATATTATTTTAAAATTAAAAAACAAAAAAAAAATCTGACCTTTGAAAATAAATAAAGGTAAAAAAGAATAAATGTGGAGAACAAGATACAAAAATATAATAAATTTGAAAGAAATTCCCTTTAAGATCCTGAAATTTTTAAACAAACTCACATTGATAAAAATAATTATTAAATTTTATTTGGAAAATAAGTATATTTAAATATGAATGTAAGGATAGATAAAACATAATTTTATTCCAAAATATGGAAAGAAAACATTTATTTTATAATATAACATGTGCATGAAGAAGAGATATCAAAAATAGGGAATATAAGTTTTTTTATAATGGTGTTTCATTACGAAGAAGGAATAAATATAAAGAGTAATTGTAAAAAGAAATTTAATTTACCTATAAATAAAGACAATTTACTAAATTATATATAAAATTTTTGGAATATAGTAATCTTATAATAACATAGTAAAAGTATAAAGAGTATGACACAATGAAAGAATATTGAGTCACGAAAACTCTTTTTACATTGGTGATGTAAAAATAATAAGAAAATGTAGTGGAATTTTTTATCCCATGATTTAAAAGTCAATTATGATAAAAACATGTTAATGGGGTAGTATTTATATTATATAATGTAAAATAGAAGCATATTATTAATCATTCCACTCTAAAAGGAAATTGAGATAAAAGACCCATACCTCAAATCCTCGCTTGGTTTGACGTTCTCTAACACCCAGTATAATTAATTTAATGGTAATATAAATCTATAAAAGAACCATATTTAAATCTTTTTCTATATATCAATTTTTTATAATTCAATATTACTTATTTATTACTCAATTATTTTTAAAATTGATCATTTATTTTTTATTGTTCTATTTGTTCCATCCTTTCTTCAATAAAAGAGTTCAAGTATGTTATCCAAGATCATGTTTTCAAAAAATTCTGAATGGTCTTAGAGGTTATATGTGTGTGTGTGTGTGTGTGTTTTTATACATTTATAGAGTTATATATTTACTTCATGGATGTTCTGATGATGCTTTATATAGGAAGGTTATAAAATCTCATTTTTGTAGATTTTATAAAAATTTAAAGGATTTTTTAATTAAATTATTTAGATATATATTTTGACATTAAATGATTGGATAAAAAATAATTTCACCATTTATAAAATAAATTGTCTTCATTTTGGTTTTATTTTTATTTCTGATGGGAATGTCATAACATCATTCATGTAGGATGTAAAACCAACCCAAACATGAATGTATCATAGAGAATTAATGTGTTATAGTATGAAATAATATTTTTTTAATATCATTTATACTAAAGAATAATGATGTTAATAAGGTGTGGAGGATAGGATTTAAGAATAATAGATATGAGATATGAAATGGAGAAAATGAAGAAGGTCTTGATACTTACTTTAATTGAATAAGTCCTTCATAGAACGACTTCATTTTGAAAATTATTCTTATGTATCCTTAAAATAAATAAAATTTACCAAAAATGTGGGTGCACATTCATAGAAGAAATTTTTAAGTATTAAAGATAAAACTAAGGGATAGAATTTGTTTATAATAGATGGATGAGGGGATCCTTTATAGGTGAAAACAATGAACATTTCTCTAGACAATTGTGTTAGGTGAAGGGTAAACATGGATTCACAAGTGAGTTAGATGAGGAAATGTTGGTTGGAATTATAGAATTAACTCACAAACTTATGAAATATCTTATAGAAAATTTTTCCACATATTTAATTACAAAAAAAATCATTACATGTCAATTTACCCATTTTTAAAAATTATTAAATAATTTAATTATTTACCATGGTAATTATTTTAAAAAAAATTAAAACCTTAAAAGATAATTAAAACATTGTGATTTCTAATTTTAATTTTAGTTAATCAAATTTCAATTCAAATTACAATTAATTTTTCTATTAAAATAAAATATTAATATATAATAAAAAATTGTGGAAAATTACATTTTAAATATTTATTGATTTTATTCTTATTTAATATGAATTACTAATATTTCTATGAGTGTTAATATATTTGTACATATATAAACATTAATATTTTATACAATGATCCTTTAATCGTGATATATTTAGGTTTATAAAATTACAACTCATGACACACATAAAATTCAATATTTAGAATCGTTTACTTTTAAACATTAAATTATTTTATCTTTATTTATAACCAATTATTAATAAACTTTTGAATGTATATTCATTAGTTTATATAAACATAATAATTTATTTTAATGTCCAAATCTAAATATGATAAGTTTTACTTTTAAAACATATAATATATAAAATAATATTTTGAATAAAATATATATCTTTGATGATGATAATTAAATTTTAATTCTTATATTTCCATAAATATTTATTTAATTTTATAATAATTACATTAATTTAATCAATACATTTTATTGATATCATTCATTAATGTTATTAAATTGTACAAAATAAAAAAAATCATAAAAATATTTTTTTAGAATAAAATATATTTTCTCAAATTAATTGGTATCATTTTTTTAAATTTAATATTATTAATTTTAGTTATAATAATTTATTCATATTGAATATATTTATTTATACATAACATCTAAATAAACTTTTAAAAAATTACTACTTTCAAGTACTTCCGAACTAGTAGTATCTTAACTAGTAGTATACCCAATGACTATATATCATTGTATAAAAATCAAATAATATCTATAGTACACCCATTACACTCTATAAATTAATTCCATTATAACCTTCCAAATAATTCTTCTCATTCTAATAACATTATTTAATAATTTTATATTATTATTTATGTTTCGAAGAGGTTTTTTACAATAATTGTTTTAGTTCTACTAATAGTGATTCTAAAGGTTGAATATAAACTTGGGGATTTCCTATTTATATAAGTAGTATTATTTTGTATTTATTATCACATTTCCTTTTATTAACATTTAAGGGATGTGATGTTATAGGGAATGTAATAATACATTTAATTTAATACATATTCTAATGAACTTTTGTTGTAATGTACTATTATGAGTGAATAAAGTATTTTCATTTTTATTTATATCTTATATGATTTGTTTACAACTAATGATAGAATGAATAAAAAAAGTATCATAGGGAAATAAATTTAATAATTAATTCTTGGATTTTATATATTCTCTTCATTAAATAAATTATTTCATCACAATTTAATTTTTTTATTTACTAGATTGGGATGTTTTATTCATATATTCGAAAAGAACAACAACAGGTACTCTAATTCTATTTTTTCAAGGTTAAACTATAGAATATTTCACCCCATATATATAATCTCAATAAAATCATTTAATTTAATGTATTTATGATTTTCAATAACTAATTATATTATCATTATAAAATATGAAAGAAAAAAAATGAATTTTTCATTCTTGAAGCATGAATCGAAATATTTCTATCTTGTTGATCCATTTCTCATGAATTAATGGATCAAGATATCATTTATTGGTTGATGAATGTCATTATATGAAGTATTAAATAGAGTGATGTTCCTTATTTTGTGTATTTGGAGTTATATATGTTTTAGGTTATTATTCATAACCATATATAGCATTATTGTGAAGGATTTAACTCCTCCAATCTCACTTAGTTTCACATTGGGAAAATCACTGCATTGTCCATTATACTCATCATTCACTCAGTTATACTAACTAAAATCAAAAAATAATATTTTAAATATTATATAATAATATACATTGTAAATAATCATACAATTATAATAATTAGTCAGAGCATTTCTTATCCCATGACACATTAATTTCATCTTATGAAATTTTATTTTTATCTTATAACTATTTTGGATCAGCATCTAAAAATGTTTTTTCAATTTATACGACCTTTAATTAAATTTAGGTTGTATCTTGTTTTACCCTCTTATTCTATCTAAAATAATACCCAAAAATAACTAAACCCACCTATAATACCAGTTGGGAAAACCTAAACATAAAATTTATATGCTTACATCATTTAAAATAATTATACATTTCATCTCCCAAATAAAACCCCATCATATGGCCCAAATATTTATTATATTTTGGGATTATATACCTCACCATATTGTTTTACTACATGAAAAATTAGATATATCCACAGCCAATAGAAATAGTTGGGTTGGTCCCTGGCTATATGCTACCTATATCCACAATCCAAAAATGGTTGTGGCTATATGAGAGATATAGCCATGATAAAATGTTCTTGTGGAAATATCATGGATAGTTCACTTATTATGAAAGAATTATTTTCACATGAATGTCATGGGAGGACCCAATAGGCACAGGTTGACCTAGATTGTGGCTATAGGTCACTTATAACCGCAGGTAGGTCGACCAATGGATACAGGTTTTCCACCCTTAACACCAAAATAGATCCTAATTTAACTAAATAGTAATGAAAAAATGAATTTATAAATCCTTTCATATGTGTGTGTGTGTGTGTTTGTGTGTTATAAATGTGTTAGTTAAGTGATATTGTACTTACTCTATTGATGAGAGACCTTGGTTTGAAACCGAGTGGGTAAATTTTCTTTCCTACCCTATATCCATGTGAAATTTCATGTAGATATAGCTTGGATGTATATTTTTATGGATATGGTTTCTATGAGTGTCATTAACATGGTTATAACCTATATCACTATCAAAAGGGTTATAACCATGATCTTGTCTTGTGGATATAGCCCATTTTTCTATTAGTCTTTTGATTAGCCACAAAATTAGACTAATATTCATTGTTAATATATATATTATTCATGTGTTTTATTATTCATAAACACCATTTTAGTGCATTTTATACTTTGAACATTGATTCACATTATGTTTGTAATTCCCTCTAAAAATGTACTATTACATGGTACATTTTTGAACACCTCCTAAAATACAAAATGGTCGTGATTTTATTTTCACATTTAATTTTCAGGTTTCTCATTACATTGGGAATAATTCATACTTTTGGAGTACTTGAAGATTCATATTGTAAGACCACCAAAGTTGGCCTTGAACAAACAACATCCGGGGTAAAGTGAACTAGACAGAAGCCCAATAAAACTACGGTATCAGCCAAGATCCAAGCCCAATAATTCTGAAAATTAAACTGAAGATAAATGAAATCATGGGGAACATTTCTTCCAACATTTATAAGAGCTTACTCTGAGTGTTAAATGGATTTCCATGCATCCCAATTTGGAGATAAAATTCTAGGATAGATTCTGCGGCCCAAAAAAACATCCCACCCATTTAATCACATATAAAAAACCAAAAATAAATTTGGGATAAATTTTTATAGGAGGTTAGGAGATATTGGGGATCCATTTTCTTCTTCTATGGACCACTCTAATTAATCCATATAGAAGGTAATCTCTACGGCTATATTCGGTGGATGTAAGATGGATTCCACTTCAGGTCAAGAGTATAAAAATCTATGTTCCACAATCTTTCCAACACCCTAATTCTACCATAATCAAGTGGGATGAATTTACCTATTGAAGGCTAAACCCAAGTCTTCCAAAATATCTATTTAAGGCAATTTGGGTGAAGTATTTGAGCATATTAAGAGCTTTCTTTCATTGTAATGTTATGCTGCCACTTTTCCTTTATATTGTTCTTCCTCAATTGTAAGTTATTAAAATCGATTTAGTTTTATTATAAAGCTTCTTATTATTATCATTTTATGTTATTATTATTAAAATGTTGATACTATTTATTCATGGTGTGAATTTATTCACACCAAACCTATTGATATTTATCACACAACGGTGGAGTGTTTATTACTTTGTTTCTTTTCTTCAATTCATCCATCATGATTCTACTTCCCACTTCCATTAAGATCATAGGATAAATAAAAGGATAAACTACTTATGGGTTGATCCAATGTATTATCTAGGGGATGTATTGGATATTATTTATCACCCTATTAACCTCTAATCACTTCTTTTAAATGAGATTTTTATTTGATTATTTTAAAACTTCTTCATCCTTATTGAATTTTAAGGCCACACACTTCAAGTGCTAATACAAAAATTTACCTTTGAGTGTTCATAAAAATGATCCTCAAAGTGTACAGGTGATTAGTATTAGAGTGTGTTGGTATGAACTAGTATTTGATGAAGTTGTTTGATCTCCTTGAATTAACTCATCTCAAATATAAGAAATTGAAATCGCTAAAGAGGAATTTCATCCAATCCATCCCATATAATAACCTAGGATCAACCCTTCTCATAATTTGAATTCACTAAATTCATGTAGTGTTTGATTAAACCTTTCAAAAATCAACCCAAATTTGTCCACATAATATCCAAAATCAGTCCATATAATGTGTGTGTCAATAGGTTTCTTCTTAGGTGTCTGAGGAAACGATAACCCAAGATACTCTACATTTGACCGCTTAACGCTAAAAACTTGGGTAAATTTTGGCGAGACCAAATTTTGGCACTATTTATGGGGACCTATGTAAGTCATATCAACACCCATTATATTCTCCCCCATTTATTCTATTCTCACCCAAATTATATTATCTTTTCCCTTTCTCGTTTTTTTTCTTTTGGCGCATGTTCGCCTACACCCGTGACCAATCAAACCATCTAGTTATAGTGGATAGTCCTGGGGTTGGGGAGCCAAGTACACAAAGGGAACTCTTCCCATTAGATACTAATATTCCTAATACTCTAGATTCAAAAATTGAGACCAATTAAATGTAATGTCTTCAAAGAAACCAACTTATAAACTCGGGTGGGAACCAAAATGGAAATCCAAATGAGGCAGCCCCAAACTTAGGGAATGCAGTCGATCGAACCATGAATGAATGCCTCACACCTGCCTAGACCAATTCCCCCTCATGAATTAGACACAACTATCTAAGAAATTATAACTACATATTTAAACCCCATGTCTAAATCACCTTCCCACATTCCATGGAATGGAGTTCGAGATGCCCAACCTTCATGTTAATGAGTTCAATGACATTGTAGAAACTATGTGTCCCCCACATCAACTAGAATCAGCTAAGAGAAGGCTATTTCCTTTTTCTTTAAAGGATCAATCTAAAAATTGTCTAAAAAATTTTATACCATAATCCATCAACTCTTGGGACCCATTACAAAGATAATTCTACAAAAAATACTTTCCCCACCACAAAACAATTGCACTTAAAAAGAGCATCCAAAACTTTTTTGAAAAAGAGGGAGAGTCGTTATATGAAATATGGGAGAGGTTCAAAGACACTCTAAACATGATTCTATACCATGGTTTTTCTATTCCTGAACAAGTGGGAATTTTCTATGAAGGGTTGTGCCCATTGAACAAACAAATCATTGACATGAAGTGTAATGGGACCTTTAAAAAAAAGCCCCAAATACTGCTTATGAGTATCTAGAAATCCTTGCTGAACAAAATTAAACATGGGGAACATCACCTTACTATGAGAAGTCACCCAAATCTAGTGTAATTCACATGCTTAGGGAGGAGTGAATCCTTAGAGAAAAACTTGATGCACTCACTAGGAAGGTTGACGAGATTGGTGTTAGAAAGGTCTATGAAATTCAAACTGTTGACCATGTTTACAAAATTTGTGACAAAATTGACCACAAGATCAGAAACTTCCCAACCATCCCTTCCATTAAAGATGTTATTTTAAGTGGACGACCAGCAAAGGTCAATGATCTGAACTTTCAGAAGCCATAGTACCAAAACAATTTCAATACAAGGTACAATGACTATCCAGGATTCCGTTGGAAAGATAACTAACAACCCAACCAACAACCTAGTCAACCATAAAGACCAAACCCCTACCCTCCACAAAATTTTCAAAACCATAACTAGTTCCAACCACAACTAGTCTAATACCAACACCCTCTTGTCCAATACCAACAACCCATCCAAAAACCCATGCAACCACCAAAACAACAACCAAAGTATCCTCCTGGGATAAACCAACTAGCACAAGCCCCTACTCAATCTGCCCCTCTTCCAATCCTTGAGAAGTTGTGTAAACAAATGGATAAAATTAACTCATAAGTCTCATCCCTTAAACATGAACTAAAAATCAATAAAACCATGAAGTAACCCATTCCTACGCAGGTGGTACCATCCACAACTTTAAGGGGAGAATCCAGTTACACACAAACCTCTCATTAACAACTCAAAGCAGTAATTGTTTTAAGAAGTGGGAAATCCATTGAGAAACTTTAAAAAGCCATTCCAGAACCATGGAAAGCTTAACCAACTCATGAAAATGATGAATAACCACCCATAGATTCTGAAAAACCCAATGAGAATGTGAAGGAACTACAACCACACCAAACAATCAAACAACCTTCTCCTTTCCCTCAATGCTTGAGAGGAAAAACTAAACCAGGACTGAATGAGACTTTGAGGGAAATCTTCTCTCAGGTTAAGTTGATAATCCCAATTATTGATTCAATCCAAACTATGTTGGCCTACTAAAAGTACCTTAAGTACTTGTGAACTTTTAAAAGGAAATTTTCACATAAAAATCAAGTCCTTTTGGCTGCTAATGTGAGTACCACCATTCAAGGGACCATTACTCCAAAGTTGAAAGATCAAAGATGTCCATACATCAATGTCGAGTTAGGAGAGAACAAAGTTATCAAATCCCTTTGTGATCTAGTAACTAGTGTGAACCTCATTCCTTATGCCATGTATTTTCACATAGGGTTCAAAGAACTCCAACCCACATATGTCACTCTTCAACTAGCTGATTGTAGTGTTCGAGTTCCTAAGGGGATCTTAAAGGATGTTTTGGTGAAAGATGAAAATTTCATTTACCTAGTTGACTTAGTTATTCTTGACTATCACCCAAGCTTAGGTCCTAGGGATAAAACCCCAATCATCCTTGGTCGTCCCTTCCTTGCACCAATCAACTCTGTTATCTAAGTCTGAAATGTGAAAATGACCATCACCTTTGGAAACATGAGTCTAGACTTTAACATATATAATGAAAAATATCAAATTGGGGATGCTGAAGATATCCATGAGGTTAATTGGATTTTTAATGTTGATAGTGAACTCTAGGAACATTAGTGGATTATTAGAGGATGTTTAAGTCAAGAATAGATAGGTTTTATTTTTTCACATGAGGGAAATTTGTCTCCTTGGCTTGAATCTCTTTCAGATAGCACTATTAATGATTTTATTGAATCACCAATCAATGATAACATTGGTGAAATCAATAAAATTGAGTATATACCCATTCATGACACTGATCTAGCCAATTTAGTCTATGAAAATTCAGTTCACAAGGAACTAATTCTATCAAGAAATCTAAACACAAAGATATTGAGTTCAATACGAAGTCCCATCCTTTCTTGGAAATTTATAACCATTCGGATCTCGAATTTAAGGTCCTACCTTCATCACTAAAGTATTCATTCTTAGGGGAAAATAAATCCTTTCTTATTTTCATATCTTCCTCTCTTGAAGACAATCAAGAGATGATGCTTTTGGATGTCATAGGAAAGAATAAGAAATCAATTGGATGGATGCTTTCTGATATTCCTAGGATTATCCCACTCATTGGAACTCATTATATTTTTATTGAATCTAAATCTAAACCATGTCTTCAACCTCCATAGAGACTCAATCCAAATCTTATTTATGTGGTAAGGAAATAACTTCTTAAGTTGTTGAAAGCAGGTATCATCTACCCCATTGCTAAGAGTGAGTGGGAAATCCCAATTCAATTTATCCCAAAGAAAGCTGGAATCACTGTGACCACCAATGAGGATGGTGACCTTCCCCCCATAAGGGTCAGTTGTAGATGGATAGTCTGTATTGACTATAGGAAGCTCAACTCTTGTACCAAGAAAGACCATTTCCCCTTGCCCTTTATTTATCATGTCCTTGAGTGAGTGGCGGGTAATCAAATCTATTTCTTCTTAGATGGATTATTTGGGTATAATCAAATAGAGGTCTCATTAGAGGATCAAATAAAAAGAAACTTCACTTGTCCATTCGACACTTTTTCCTTCAAATGCATGCCCTTTGGGTTATGTAATTCCATGGGTACCTTCCAGCGGTGCATGATGGGAATCTTCTCAAACATGATGGGGGATTGTTTAGAGGTCTTCATGGATGAATTCTCCATTTTGGGGATACTTTTGAGGGATTTCATATGAATGTTGAAAGGGTTATTTCAAGATGAAAGGATAAGTATCTCATCCTAAATTGGTAAAAATTACATTTCATCGTAAAGGACTTGTTCTAGGCCATTTGGTATCTAGTATAGGGATTGAAGTTGATAAAGCTAAGTTCGATATCATTCGTCACCTTCGCTCTCCTAAAACTGTTAAGGAAGTGAGGTCCTTCTTAGGACATTCTGGTTTATATAGAAGGTTCATTAGGAATTTCAACTCTATTTCTCGACCACTTTGTGCTCAATTGGTGAAAGATGCTCTATTTTTATAGGTAGAAAGTTGTGAGGAATCATTATCTACACTCAAGTCAACTATTATCTCTCCACCTATCCTGTAATCTTCAAATTGGAAACTTATTTTTGAGCTCATGTGTAAAGCTAGTGATTTCACTGTAGGAGCAGTCTTAGGACAATAGTGTGAGAAAAATCCAAGTGTTGTTGCTTATGAAATCAAATCTTTAAATGATGCATAAATCAACTACACTGCTAATAAGAAATAATTTATTGATGTTGTCTTTGCCTTAGAGAAATTTAGGTCTGTCTCTTAGGATCACCCATCATCGTCTTCACCAACCATTCATCCCAGAAATACCTTTTCCAAAAACAAGATTCCAAGGATAGATTTATTAGGTGGTTCCTTATTCTTCAATAGTTTGATTTAACCATTAAGGATAAAAAGGGTGTTGAAAATGATGTTGTTGATCACCTCTCTAGGATAGAATTCAAAGACAGCTTGCAACACCTTTCTTTGTCTGATTCATTTTCCGATGAGAATTTATATTCTATGATTGATTTCCCATGGTATGTTGAGATATAAAACCATTTGGTTACGAGTGACATTCCAAAATTCATTAGGACCCAAGCTATGAAGAAATTAATTTCTAATGTCAAACAATATGTGTTTGATAATCCTTACTTCTTCAAGTTTTGTCCCGATCAAATCATTAGGAGATGTGTTCTCAAGTCTAAGAAAGAGTCCATTCTAAAATTTTGTCATGGAGAGGCATGTGGGGGCCACTTTTACACAAAGAAAAATACTTAAAAGGTCCTCCAAAGTGGTTTCTACTGTCCTAACCTCACTAAGTATTCCTTCCAATTATGCAAAAGTTTTCCTCAATGTGAACAATTAGGATCCATTACTAAAATAAATTAAAGTCCCCTTACACCCATTCTGGTCATTGAAATATTTTATTGTTGGGGAATTGATTTAATGGGACCCTTCCCAAACTATAGGTGATACCTCTACTTTTTCTTATCTATTGATTATGTCTTAAAATGGGTTGAGGTCATTCCCACCAAGTCCAACGACCTTCATGTTGTGATCTGATTTTTGAAAGAGCACATATTTTCTCGATTTGGAATTCCTAAGGCTATAATCGGTGATTGAGGAACCCATTTCTGCAACCACCCATTCTCTTCACTCATGTCAAAGTATGAGATTTTTTATAAAGTTTCCACTACGTACCATCCTCAAAAAATGGTCAAGCTAAGTTAGTGAATATGGATATTAAAAAAATTATTAAAAAAACTATCAATCCCTCTTAGAATTGGTCCGAGAAACTCTTGGATACCATTTGGGAACATCTTACAGCATTCAAAACCATCCTAGGAATGTCACCATGTAGTTTTTTTATGGAAAATCATGCCTTTTACCTATTGAAATTGAGCATAAGGCATTTCGGGCAATCAAAAAAATGAATTTTGAAATTTCTTTGGCCAAAGAAAAAAAGAAAATTAGATCTTAATGAACTTGATGAACTTAGGATAGAGGCTTATGAAAATTCAAGGATAAATAAATCTAGAGTTAAATCCTACCAATCTAGGAAACTCAAAGTTAAACACATTTAACTGAGAAAATTTGTGCTCTTGTATTGTTCAAAACTTCATTTACACCTGGGAAATTTAAGGTCTAGATGGTTAGGTCCATTCATAGTGCATCATGTGTACCCTCGTGGGGAAGTAGAGATTCAGGATCCCACAAGTGGTATTATTTTAAGGTCAATGGTTATAGGTTAAAACCATTCATTGAATCATTCAATAAACAGGAAACAGAGGTTGAGTTAACTGATCCAACCGATGAACCAAGAAAAATTTGATAGATTTACGATCCATGTCGGGCTAATGATGTTAAAAAAAAGTTCATCATGGGAGGGAACCCATGGTTTCCATGGTTCCAATAATTTTGAATCATCTGTATTTTTCAATTAGGATAAATAAATCAATTTAATATTTAAAAAAATTACTTAATTAAACAACTTTGAATATGATACTACCTTAGACTGTTGACCTATTCTTCTATTATTAGTATAGATGGGTATGAAAGGGGATCTCCATATTCATCTGTGTCACGTGGTGTGATCCTTGAGTAATACCTTACCCATAAATTTAAAAAGAAGATAATGTATAATAAGTTTATTTTATTTTATCTATTTGAAGGTTAAAATAAAAATACAAAACAATAATAATAATAATTAAAAAAAATTAAAATTATATGTTGTAGGTCATGAGGAAAACCCCATCACAACCGGAGAATCCACAGGGACTAAAACCCGAGACTGAAGGGAGACAGGGGTACCCGATTACCGTGGACCTACGGCTTATAGTGATTACTTTTTCTATATTTTTTGTATATATACTTATATTTTGATTTATATATATATTATATATTGTTTTGTTCGTTTGTTTGTTTGTTTTTCCTTTTTCCAAAAGGGATCTCTACGATTCACATGGATATCAAAGGACTAAATTGGAGCAGCATGAACTTCAACTTCAACCACCAGGTGACTTCATTCCATCATCCTTATTTTCAATTTCCTTTTTTTACTCCCCTTATTTTCCTCTTCCCCCTTCTAAATTTTCTTTTCTTCAAACACTAGGGATAGTGTTATTTTAAGTTGGGGGGATATTAAATATAAAAATTTCTTTTTTGAAACAAAAATTTTTATTTTGTGTGAAAAAAATGATTTCAAAAAAAATTGTGCCTTAATGGAAGGAAATATTCCCTTACCCTTGATAATGATAATACACATTGCACAATTTGAAATTGAATATCAAATAATTTTTCATGCCCTGATTTTTATTTTAATCCATGAATAATTTCATGTGCATAGATTTTGGAAAGTGTGGTTGTCTAATGTGATATTTCATCATTTATATTTTCATCAAAATAAAAAATTCACAATGCACGTCCTTTGGATTTTGGGGTATTAGTTTGAGTTCATGGGTTCCCCCAAATAAATAGCATAGGTTTGGTGATCCTTTTTGTTTTAATATGAGTATTCAAAAAAATTAAAAATAAAGTAATAATAATAATAATAAATTTGCCTTTAGAGAAATAAAATGACCTAATGCATGTATTTTGGAATTTGGGGATCATGACTCTATAGTTTTATGGCCCTGAGATAGTAATTTTATCTCTATTTTTGGTAATTTAAATTTTCTTTTGATTTAGTTAACTTGATATGATCCCCTAGTATGTGGGATTCACTTGGTTCCCTAAGGACTTTGATCTTGGGAGTCATCGGCAAAGTCTCACTACATGGGTTGACTCTTTTGAGTTCAATTTCAATTACCATGGAAATATTGTAAAAAAATGAATACCAATATTAATTTTGAATTTTGATTCCACATAGCACTTCTGCCATTTCTCCCTTGAATAAATATGAACCCCCATGTCTATTTTGATACACAAAACATCCTCATGCTTAATTGATATTGGAATAAATATAGCGATGAATTTGAAAAAATGAATGGTCTTGGGATTGGGAGATGATTATGAAACTATCTTGTATTAAAATATTTTTGTGGGTTTCATCATTGTTTGGTATAAGGGTATTTTGGTAATCATTTTGTATTAAAATGTTTTTGGAAAAGGGAATTCAAATTTCATATTGTTGAGATATATTTTGCTCAGGACTAGAAAAACTCAAGTTGGGGTTGTGATTACCCACATAATGAGAATAATATTCATTGTTAATATATATATTATTCATGAGCTTTATTATTTATAAAAACTATTTTAGTGCATTTATACTTGGAAAATTGATTCACATTATGTTTCTAGTTCCCTCTTAAAATGAACTATTACATGGTACAATTTTGAACACCTCCTAAAATAAAAAATGGTATTGATTTTATTTTCATATTTAATTTTCAGGTTTATAATTACATTGGGAACAATTCATAATTTTTGAGTACATGAAGATTCATATTGGAAGACCACCAAATTTTTTCGTGAACAAACAACATTTTGGGTGAAGTGAACTGGACAATAGCCAAATAAAACTATTGTACCAGCCAAGATCCAAGCCCCATAATTCTGAAAATTGAACTTAAGATATAGGAAAGAATTGGGAACATTTCTTCAAACAGTTACAAGAGCTAATTTAGAGTGTTAAAGTCAGTTCCATGTGGCCCAAGTTAGAGATAAAATTCGGGGCCAGATTATGTGTCCCAAAAAAACATACCACCAATTTAATCATATCTATGAAACCAAATATCCATTTGGTATTAAATTTTACATGAGGTTAGGAGACATCCAGGGATCCATTTTCTTTACCTATTTACCACTCTAATTAGTACATCTAGAAAGTCATTTCTACGCCTCTGTTAGGTGGATGAAAGTTGGCTTCCACTTCAGGTCAAGAGTGGAAAATTCTAAGTTGCACAAGCTTTACACCAACCTAAGTATTCCATACTCAAGTGGGATGACTTTAACTATTGTAGTCTCGACCCAAGGCTTCCAAAATACCTATTTAAGGCATCGGAGGTGAAGTATTTGAGCATATTTGGTTCTTTCTTTTATTATAATGTTATGCTTCCACTTTTCCTTTGTAATGTTTTTCCTTAATTGTAAGTTATTCGATTCACTTTAGTTTTCTTATAAAACTTATTATTATTCTCATTTTCTATTATTTTTATTAACACATTGATATTTTTTCTTCATGGTGTGAATTTATTCACACCATACCTAGTGATATTTATCACACAACCGTTGAGTGTTTATTACTTTGTTTTTGTTTTTCTTCTTCAATTCCTCCCTCATGAGTCTACTTACCACTTCTATTAAGATCATAGGATCAATGGAGGGATAACCCAATTATGGGTTGATCTAAGAGAGTATAAACGGGATGTATTGGATTTTATTTATCACTCCATTAAACTCTAATCACATATTTTAAATGATATTTTTATTTCATGATTTTAAAACTTCTTCATCCTTGTTGAATTTTAAGGCCACACACTTCAAGTGATAAAACAAAACTTTACCTTAAAGTGCTCATAAATATGATCCTACAAGTGTATAGGTTATTAGTATTAGAGTGTGTTGGTATGAAATAGTAAGTGATGAAGTTTTTTTATCTCCTTGAATGAACGCATCTCAAATATAATAAATTGAAATCGCTAAAGAGTAATTTCATCCAATCAACCCCTTATAATAACCTAGGATCAACCCTTCTCTTAATTTTAAATCACTTAAGTCACATAGTGTTTGATTAAAACTTTCAAAAATCAACTCAAATTTGGTAACTTAATATCCAAAATCATTCCATATAATGTGTGTGTCTATAGGTTTCTTCTTAGGTCTCTGAGGAATCGACAACCCAAGCTACTCTACATTTAACCGCTTAACCCTAAAAACATGGGTAAATTTGGGAGAGACCAAATTTTGGTGACGTTTCCAAGGACTCAATTAATTAATATTAACACCCATTATATTCTACCTCATTTCTTTAATTTTCACCCAAATTCGCTTATCTTTTCCCTTTCTAGTTTTTTTTTCTTTTGGCGCTTGTCTGCCTACACCCATAACCAATCAAACAATCTAGTTAGGGTGCATAGTCCTAGGGTTGGGGAGTCAAGTAAACCAAGGGTAATTTTTCCATTAGATTATAATATTCATAATACTCCAGAGTCAAAAATTGATCCTATTTCAATGGAAGTACTTAAGAGAAACCAACTCATAAAACCAGTTGGGAACCAAAATGGAAATCCAAATGATGCAGCCCCAAACTTTGGGAATGCAGTCAATTGCCATGAATTACTACCTCAAACCTTCCTGGACCAATGCCACCTCATGCATTATACATAATTCCCTAGGATATGCCAACTACATCTTTAAACCCAATGTCCTAAACCACCTTCCCATATTCTATGGAATGGAGTCCGAGATTCCCTACCTTCACGTTAAGAAGTTCAATGACATTATAGAAACCATGTGTCCCCCACATCAACTAGAATCAGCTAAGATGATGATATTTCCTTTTTCTTTAAAGAATAAAGCTAAAAATTGGAAAAACATTTTGATACCATCATCCATCAACTCTTGGGACCAATTACAAAGAGAAATCTACAAAATATTCTTTCCCCACTACAAAACAATTGCACTTAAAAAGAGCATCCAAAACTTTTTAAAAAAAACAGGGAGAGTCATTCTACGAAACATGGGAGAGGTCCAAAGACACCCTAATCATGATTACACACCATGGTTTTTATATTCCTGAACAAGTGACACTTTTTTATGAAGTTTTGGGCCCAGGGAACAAACAATTCATTGACATTATGTGTAATGGGACCTTTAAAAATAAATCCCCAAATGATGCTTACGAGTATCTAGAAAGTCTTGCTGAACAAAATCAAACATGGGGAACATCACCTTACTATGAGAAGCCACCCAAATTTGGTTTAATTCACGAACATATGGTGGAGGAAATACTTAAGGAAAATCTTGTTGCACTCACTAGGAAGGTTTAGGAGACCGATCTTAGAAAGGTCCATGAAATTCAAATTGTTAACCCTGCTTGCAAAATTTGTGACAAACTTGACAAAAAGACCAGAAACTACCCAACCATGCCTTCCATTAAAGATGTTATTTTAGGTGGTCCACCATCGTAGGTCAATGCTTGGAACTTTCAGAATACACAGTACCAAAACACTTTCAATTCAAGGTACAATGACCATCCAGGATTCCGTTGGAAAAATAACCAACAACCCAACCAACAACCTAGTCAGCCACAAGGACCAAACCCCTACCCTTCACAAAATTTTCAAAACCATAACCAGTTCCAACCACAACCTGTCCAATACCAACACCCTCCTATCCAATACCAAAAACCCATCCAGTAACCAATGCAACAACTAATCCAACAACTAAAGTATCCTCCTGGGATAAACCAACCAGGACAAGCCCCTACTCAATTTGTCCCTCTTCCAAAACTTGAGTAGTTGTGTAAAAAAATAGAGAAAATGAACTCACAAGTCTTATACCTTAATCATGAAATACAAACCATTAAAACTGGGAAGGCACCCAGGCCTACTCAGGCGGTACCGTCCTCAACTTTAATGGGAAAATCCAGTTACACACAAACCTCCCGTGAACATCTCAAAGCAGAAACTATTTTAAGAATTGGTAAATCCATTGAGAAACCTAAACAAGCCATTAAATAACCATTAAAAGCTTCAAAAACTCATGAAAATGATGAATAACCAACCATATATTTTGAAAACCCCAATGAGAATGTGAAAAAATACAACCACACTAAATAATAAAACAACTCGCTCATTTCCCTCAATGCATGAGAGGAAAAACTAAACCAGAACTGAATGAGATTTTTAGGGAAATCTTCTCTCAAGTTAAGTTGAACATCCCCCTTCTTGATGAAATCCAAACTATTCCATCCTACTCAAAGTACCTTAAGGACTTAAGAACTTTTAAAAGGAAATTTTCACATAAAAATCAAGTCCTTTTGACTGCTAATGTGAGTACAACCATTCAAGGGAACATTCCTCCAAAGTTGAAAGATCCAGGATTTCCATACATTAATGTTGATTTAGGAGAGAACAGAGTTTTCAAAGCCCTTTTTGATCTAGGAGCCAGTGTGAACCTCATTCCTTATGCCATGTATTGTTAATTAGGGCTCTAAGAACTCCAACCCACATCTGTCACTCTTCATCTTGCTGATTGTAGTGTTCTAGTTCCTAAGGGGATCTTAAAGGATGTTTTGGTGAAAGTTGAAAATTTCATTTACCGAGATGAATTCATTTTTCTTGACAATCACTCAAGCTTAGGTCCTAGGGAGCAAACCCCAATCTTCCTTGGTCATCCCTTCCTTACAAAAATCAACTCTGTTATCCAAGTCTGAAATGGGAACATGACCATCACCTTTAGAAACATGAGTCTAGACTTGAAAATATACAATAAAAACTCTCAAATTGGAGATGATGAAGAGATCCATGAGGTTAATTGTATTGGTAGTGTTGATAGTGAACTTGAGGAACATCAAGGGATTACTGAAGGATGTTTAAGTCAATAATAGATTGATTTTCTTTTTCTACATGAGGGAAATTTGTCTCCTTGTCTTAAATCTCTTTCAGATAGCACTATTGATGATTTTATCGAATCACCAATCAATGATACCATTGGTGAAATCAATAACATTGTGTCCATACCAATTCATGAAACTAATCTGGACAATTTAGTAGATGAAAATTCAGATCACAAGGAAATAATTCTGTTAATAAATCTGAACAAAGAAACTGAGTTCAATACAATGTCCCATACTTTCTTGGAAAGTGATACCCAGTATGATATCAAATTTATAGTCCTACCTTCATCACTCAAGTATTAATTCTTAGGGGACAATTGAGCCTTTCCTATTGTCATTTCTTCCTCTCTTGAATCCAATCAATAGATGATGCTTTTGGATGTCCTAAGAAAGCATAAGAAAGAAATTGGATGGACCCTTTCTGATATTCCTGGGATTATCCCACTCATTAGGACTCATAGGATTGTTCTTGAATCTGAATCCAAACCATTTCTTCAACCTCAACAGAGACTCAATCCAAATATTATGGATGTGGTAAGGAAATAACTTCTTAAGTTGGTGAAAGAGGGTATCATCTACCCCATTTCTGAGAGTGAGTGGGTAAGCCCAATTCATGTTGTCCAAAAGAAAGTTGTAATCACTATGATCACCAATGAGGATGGTGACCTTCTCCCCACAAGGGTCAATAGTGGATGGAGAGTCTGAATTGACTATAGGAAGCTCAACTCTTGTACCAAGAAAGACCATTTCCCCTTGTCCTTTATTGATCAAGTCCCCGAGCGAGTGGTGGGTCATCAATTCTATTTCTTCATAGATGGATTATCAGGGTATAATCAAATTGAGGTATCTATAGAGAATTAGGGTAAAACAACCTTCACTAGTCCATTCAGCATTTTTCCCTTCAAACCCATGCCCTTTTGGTTATGTAATGCCCTTGGTACCTTCCAGTAGTTCATGATGGGAATCCTCTCAGACATGGTGGGGGTTGTTTATAGGTCTTAATGTATGACTTCTCCATCTTTGGGGATACTTTTTGGGGATTCCTTATGAATTTTTAAAGGGTCTTTTCAAGATGTGAGGATAAGAATCTCATCCTAAATTAGGAAAAATGTCATTTCATGGTAAAGGAAGGACTTTCTCTAGGACACCTGGTATCTGTTATAGGGATTGAAGTTGATAAAGCTAAGGTTGACATCATTCTTCACCTTCTCTATCCTAAAACAGTTAAGGAGGTGAGGTCCTTATTAGGACATACTGGTTTCTATAGAAGGTTTATTAGGAATTTCATCTCTATTTCTTGACCACTTTGTGATCTATTGGTGAAAGATGCTCCATTTTTATGGACATAAATTTGTGAGGAATCATTCTCTACACTCAAGTCAACTATTATCTCTCCACCTATCATGTAATATTTAAATTGGAAACTTCTTTTTGAGATCATGTGTGATGCTATTGATTTCAATGTAAGAGAATTCTTAGGACAATGGTGTGAGAAAACTCAATGTTTCATTGATTTTGAAATCAAATCTTTAAATGATGCACAAATCAACTACACTACTACTGAAAAAGAATTAATTTCTGTTTTCTTTTCCTTAGAGAAATCCAGGTCCTATCTCTTAGGATCACCCATCATTGTCTTCACCGACCATTCATCCCTGAAATAACTCTCCAAAAACAAGATTCCAAGGCTAGATTGATTAGGTGGGTCCTTCTTCTTCAACAGTTTGATTTAACCATTAAGGATAAAAAAGGGTGTTGAAAATGTTGTAGATGATCACCTATCTAGGATGGAATTAAAAGATAACTCACATCACCTTTTTGTGTCGAATTTATTTCTCGATGAGAACCTCTATTCTGTGAGTGATTGCAAATGGTATGCTGAGATAGAAAACCATTTGTTTATGGGTGACATTACAAAATTCCTTGGGGCCCAAGATAAGAATGAATTAATTTTTGATGTCAAACATTATGTGTTTGATGATCCTTACCTCTTTAAGTTTTGTCCTGATCAAATCATTAGGAGATGTGTTCCCGAGTCTGAGCAATAGTCCATTCTAAAATTTTGTCATGGAGAGTCATATGGAGACCACTTTTCCACAAACAAATCAAATAAAAAGGTCCTCTACAGTATTTTCTACTTTCATAACCTCGCTAAGGATTCCTTCCAGTTCTGAAAAAGTTGTCCTTAATGTCAACAATTAGGATCCATTACTAAATGGAATCAAATTCCCCTTACTCCCATTATGGTCGTTGAAATATTTGATTATTGGGGAAATTATTTAATGAGACCCTTCCCAAAATCTAGGGGATACATATACATCTTCTTAGTTGTTGATTAAGTCTCAAAATGGGTTGAGTCTATTCCCACAAAGTCCAATGACCATCATGTTGTGATTCGATTTCTGAAAGAGCACATATTTTCTCGATTTGGAATTCCTAGGGCTATAATTAGTGATTGAGGAACCCATTTCTGCAACTGCCCATTCTCTTAACTCTTGTCAAATTATGGGATTTCTCATAAAGTTTCCACTGCTTACCAACCTGAAAAAAATTGTCAAGCTGAGTTAGCGAATAGGGAGATTAAGAAAATTCTTGAAAAACCTGTCAATCCCTCTAGGAAATATTGGTCCAAGATACTCTTGGATTCCCTTTGGGCATATCATACAGCATACAAAACCATCCTAGGAATTTCACCATATAGGTTGGTTTATGGAAAATCATGCCATTTACCTATTGAAATTGAGCATAAGGAATTTTGGGCAATCAAAAAAATGAATTTTGACATTTCTTTAGACGAAGAAAAAAATTAAATTAGATCTTAATGAACTTGAGGAACTTAGGAAATATGTTTATTAAAATTCAAGGATAAATAAAGCTACAGTTAAAGCCTACCAATCTAGGAAACTCAAAGTTAAACACATTGAACTGGGAATATTCCTGCTCTTTTATAGTTCAAAACTTTATTTACAACTAAGAAAGTTAAGGTCTAGATTGTCAGGTTCATTCATAGTGCTTCATGTATACCCCCATGGGGAAGTAGAGATTCAGGATCCCACAAGTGGTCATATTTTTAAGGTCAATGGTCATATGTTAAAACCATTCATTGAATCATTCAATAAATAGAAAACAGAGGTTAAGTTAACTGAGCCAACCTATGAACCAAGAAAAAATTGATAGATTTAGGATCCATGTCATGCTAACGGTGTTAAAAAAGCACTCTATGGGAGGCATCCCATGGTTTTCATGGTTCTAATCATTGTGAATCATCTTTATTTTTCAATTAGGATTAATAAATCAATTTGATATTTAAAAAAATACTTAATTAATAAAGTTTGAATATGATAGTACCTTAGACTTTTGACCTCTTCTTCTATTATATGTATAGATGAGTATGAAAGGAGAGCACCATATTCATCTGTGTCACGTGTTGTGATCCTTGAGTAATACCTTACCCAGAAATTTAAAAAGAAGACAATGTATCATCAGTTTATTTTATTTTATATTTTTTAAGGATAAAAGAAATATACAAAAATAATTATTATTATTATTAAAAAATTAAAATGACATGTCTTAGATCGTGGGGAAATCCTCGTCACAACCAACGAATCCACGGGGACTCGAACCTGGGGCCGAAGGGAGATAGGGGTACGTGCTTACCACTGACCTATGGCTTATAGTGCTTCATTTTTCTATATTTTTTGTATATATACTTGTATTTCACATTTTTTATATAATATATATATATATATATTGTTTTTTTATCTATTTTTTTTTCTTTTTCCAAAAGGGAACTTTGTGAATGACACGGATACCAAAGGACTAAATTGGAGCAGCACAAACTTGAACTTCAACCACTAGCCGACTTCATTCCCTGATCCTCATTGTCAATTTCTTTTTTGAAATACCCTTATATGCCTCTACCCCCTTCTAAATTTTATTTTCTTCAAACACCAGGGATAGTGTTATTTTATATTGGGGGGAGATGAAATAAAAAAATTTCTTTTGTGAAAAAAAAATTGATTTTTTGTGAAAAAATTGATTTGAAAAAAAAAGTGTACCTTAATGGAAGGAAAAGTCCATTTAACCTTGAACATGATAATACACATTGCATAATTTGAAAATGAATATCAAATAATTTAGCATACCCTCATTCTGATTTTAATCCATGAATAATTTCACATGCATAGATTTTGGAATGTGCAGCTATCTAATGTGATCTTTCATCATTTATATTTTCATCTAAATAAAAAATTCACAATGCATGTCCTTTGGATTGTGGGGTATTAGTTTCAATTCATGGGTTCCCCCAAATAAATAGTAGAGTTCTAGAGATCATTTTATTTTTAATATGAGTATTCAATAAAAAATCAAAAAAACAATAAATTTGCGCGTAGAGAAATGAAATGACCTAATGCATGGCTTTCAGAACTTGGGGATCATGACTCTATATTTTTTCGGCCTAGAGTTAGTGATTTTATATCTATTTGAGATGATTTGACTTTGTTTTTTATTTATTTAACTTGAGATGATGCCCGAGTATGTGGGCTTCACTTGGTGCCCTAAGATCATTGAGTCTGGGAGTCATCAGCAAAGCCTCGCTACATGGGTTGACTCTTTTGAGTGAAATTTCAATTACCATGGAAATATTGAAAAAAAATGTATAATAATATGAATATTTAAATTTGATTCCACCTAGAACTTCCATAATTTCCCCCTGGAATAAAGATGAACCCCCATGTCTATTGTGATACACAACACATCCTCATGCTTAATTGATATTGGATAAAATGTGACAATGAATTTGAACAAATGAATGGTCTTGGGATTGGGATATTCTTATGAAAATATCTTGTATTAAAATATTTTGATGGGTTTCATGGTGGTTTGGTATAAGGGTTTTTTGGTGATCATTGTGTATTAAAAAAATTTTGGAAAAGGAAATTCAAATTTCATATTGTTGAGATATATTCTGCTCGGGACAAGAAAAACTAAAGTTGGGGGTGTGATTATCCACAAAATGAGACTAATATTCATTGTTAATATATATTATTCATGATATTTATTATTCATAAATACCATTTTAGTGAATTTTATACTTTCAACATTGATTCACATTATTTTTGTAATTCCCTCTTAAAATGGACTATTACATGGCACATTTCTGAACACCTCATAAAATAAAAAATGATCTTGAATTTATTTTCATATATAATATTAATTTTTCTCACTACATTAGGAAAAATTCATACTTATGGAGTACTTGGATATTAATTTTGAAAGACCACCAAAGTTGTCTTTGAATAAACAACATTCTGGGTGAAGTGAACTGGACAACAGCCCAATAAAACTACTGTATCGGCCAAGATCCAAGCCCAATAATTCTGAAAATTTATCTAAAAAGAGATGAAATCATGGGGAACATTTCTTAAAATATTTAAAAGAGATAATTATGAGTTTAATAGGGAGTTTCATGCATCCAAATTTGGAGATAAAATGTTGGTCCAGATTTTGTGTCCCAGAAAAACATCCCACCAATTTAATCATATCTCACAAACCAAAAATCCATTTGGGCTGAAATTTTACAGGAGGTTATGAGACATATTTGTCTCCATTTTATTCCTATATGGGCCACTCCAATTAGTTCATATAGAAGGTAATTTCTACTCTTCTATTTGGTGGATGAAAGCTGGATTCCACTTCGGGTCAAGAGTGGAAAATCCTAAGTTCCACAAGATTTCCACCACCCTAAGCCTATCATACTCAAGTGGGTTGAATTTAACTATTTAAGGCTCGACCGGAGGATTAAAAAATGACTATATAAGGTAGTGTTAGTGAATTATTTGAGCATATTTGGTGCTTTATTTCATTGTAATGTTATGCTTCCACTTTTCCTTTGTTTTGTTCTTCCTCAATTGTAAGTTATTCGAATCACTTTAGTTTTCTTATAAAAATTCTTATTATTATTATTTTCTATTCTTATTATTAACACTTTGATACCATTTCTTCATGGTGTGAATTTCTTCAAACCAAATCTGGTAAGATTTATCACACAACGATGGAGTGTTTATTACTTTGTTTTTGTTTTTTTCTTTCAATTCCTCCCTCATGAGTCTACTTCCCACTTCTATTAAGATCATTGGATAAATAGAGGGATAAAACTCTTAAGGTTTGATCCAAGGGAGTAACAAAGGGATGGATTGTATTTTATTTATCACTCCATTAACCTCTAATAACTTCTTTTAAATGAGATTTTTATTTGATGATTTTAAAACTTCTTCATCTTTATTGAATTTTAAGGCCACACACATCAAGTGATAATACAAAACTTTACCTTGGAGTGCTGATAAGAATGATCCTTAAAGTGTATAGGTGATTAGTATTAGAGTGTGTTGTTATGAATCAGTAAGTGATGAATTTGTTTGATCTCCTTGAATTAACTCATCTCAAATATAAGAAATTGAAATCGCTAAAGAGTAATTTCATCCAATCCACCCCTTATAATAACCTAGGATCAACCCTTCTCATAATTTGAATTCACTTAAGTCTCATAGTATTTAATTAAACCTTGAAAAAATATAACCAAATTGAGCCACTTAATTTCCAAAATTATTCCATATAATGTCATGTCTATAGGTTTCTTCTTAGGTCACTGAGGAATCAATAACCCAAGCTACTCTACATTTGACCTCTTAACCCGAAAAAACTTGGGTAAATTTGGGTGAGGCAAACTTTTGGCACCATTTACGGGGACCCAAGTAATTCATATAAACACCCATTATATTCTCCCCCATTTATTCTATTCTCGCCCAAATTCTATTATCTTTTCCCTTTCTAGTTTTTTTTCTTTTGGCACATGTCCACCTACACCTGTGACCAATCAAACCGCCTAGTTAGGGTGGATAGTCCTGGGGTTGGGGATTCAATTACACCAAGGTAAATATTTCCATTAGATTATAATCTTTCTAATAAACCAGAGTCAAAAATTAAGGCCATTTCAATGTAAGTTCTTCAAAGAAACCAACTCATAAACTCGGGTGGGAACCAAAATGGAAATCCAAATGAGGTCACCACAAACTTGGGGAATACAGTCGATCAAACCATGAATGACTAACTCACACATTCCTAGACTAATGTACCCTTATGAATTATACACAATTCCCTAGGATATTCCAACTATATATTTAAACCCCAAATCCTAAACCACCTTCCCACATTCCATGGAATGGAGTCTGAGATGCCATGCCGTCATGTTAAGGTGTTCAATGACATTATAGAAACCATGTGTCCCCCGCATCAACTAGAATCAGCTAAGATGATTATATTCCCTTTTTATTTAAAGGATCGAGCTAAAAATTGGATAATAAATTTGATACCATAATCCATCAACTCTTGGGACCAATTACAAAGATAATTATACAAAATATTCTTTCCCCTCCACAAAACAATTTCACTTAAAAATAGCATCCAAAAATTTTTTGAAAAAGAGGGAGAGTCCTTCTACGAAACATGGGAGAGTTTCAAAGACATCCTAAACATTATTTCACACCATGGTTTTTCTATTCCTAAATGAGTGATATTTTTCTATGAAGGGTTCGACCCTGAGAACAAACAATTCATTGACATGATGTATAATGGGACCTTTAAAAACAAAGCCCCAAATGATGCTTATGAGTATCTAGAGAGCCTTGCTGAACAAAATAAAACATGGGAAAAATCACCTTACTATGAAGATACACCCAAATTTGGTGTAATTAACACACTTATGGAGGAGGAAAACCTTAGGGAAAACCTTTATGCACTCGCTAGGAAGGTCGAGGACATCGATCATAAAAAGGTCCATGAAATTCAAACGGTTGACCCTATTTACAGAATTTGTGACAAACTTGACCACAAGACTGGAAACTGCCCAACCATCACTTCCATTAAATATTTTCTTTTAGGAGGACCCCTAGAAGAGGTCAATGATCTGAAATTTCAGAAGCCATAGTAACAAAACACTTTCAATCCAAAGTACAATGACCATCCAAGATTCTGTTGGAAAGATAACCAACAACCTAGTCATCCACAAGGACCAAACCCCTACCATCCACAAAATTTTAAAAACATTAACTAGTTACAACCACAACCAATCCAATACCAACACCCTCCTATATAATACCAACAACCCATCCAGCAACCCATGCAACAACCAATCCAATAACCAAAGTATCATCCTAGTATAAACCAACTAGCACAAACCCCTACTCAATCTATCCCTCTTCTCATCCTTGAGAAGTTGTGTAAAAAATGGAGAAAATGAACTCAAAACTCTCACCCCTTACACATGAACTAAAAAACATTAAAACCAGGAAGGCACCCATGCCTACTCAGGAAGTACCATCCTCAACTTTAAGGGGAGAATCCAGTTACACAAAAACCTCTCATGAACAACTCAGGGAAGTAACTATTTTAAGAAGTGGGAAATCCATTGAGAAACCTAAAAATCCATTCTAGAACCATTAAAAGATTCAAAAACTCATGAAAATGATGAAGAACCACCCATAGATTCCAAAAAACCCCAATGATAATGTGAAGGAACTACAACCACACCAAACAATCAAACAACCTGCTCCTTTACCTCAACGCATGAAAGGAAAAAACTAAACCATAACTGAATGATACTTTGAGGGAAATCTTCCCTCAGTTTAAGTTGAACATCCCCCTTATTGATGCAACACAAACCATTCCGGCCTACTCAAAGTACCTTAAGTACTTGTGCACTTTTAAAAGTAAATTTTCACATAAAAACCAAGTCATTTTGGCTACTAATGAGAGTACCACCATTTAGGGGACCATTCCTCCAAAGTTGAAAAATCCTGAATGTCCATACATCAATGTTGAGATAGGAGAGAACAAAGTTTTCAAATCCCTTTGGTATCTAGGATCGAATGTGAACCTCATTCCTTAGGCCATGTATTGTTAGTTAGGGCTCTAAAAACTTCAACCCACATCTATCACTCTTCAACTTACTCATCGTAGTGTTTATGTTTCTAAGGGGATCTTAAATAATGTTTCGGTGAAAGTTTAAAATTTCATTTACCCAGATAACTTCATTGTTCTTGAAAATTACCCAATCTTAGGTCCTAGGGAGAAAACCCCAATCATCCTTGATCATCCCTTACTTGCAATAATAAACTCTGTTATCCGAGTCTGAAATGGGAACATGACCATCACCTTTGGTAACATGAGTTTAGACTTGAACATATACAATCCAAACTCTCATGGATAACTTCTATATCTTTGGGGATAATTTTTGAGGGATTATTATGAATGTTGAAAGGGTTTTTTTAAGATGAGAGGATAAGAATATC
This sequence comes from Viscum album, assembly GCA_963277665.1. Classification (NCBI taxonomy): domain Eukaryota; kingdom Viridiplantae; phylum Streptophyta; class Magnoliopsida; order Santalales; family Viscaceae; genus Viscum; species Viscum album. Next base: position 2,021,525,258 of record OY728137.1, on the reverse strand, counting down.
ATCCTAAATTGGGAAAAATCCATTTCATGGTAAAGGACTTTTTCTAGGCCATCTGGTATCTGGTAGAGGGATTAAAGTTGATAAATCTAATATCGACATCATTCATCACCTTAATTCTCCTAAAACTATTAAGGAGGTGAGTTTCTTATTAGGATATTATGGTTTCTATAGAAGGTTTATTATGGATTTTAGCTCTATTTCTTGACCACTTTGTGCTCTATTAGTGAAAGATTCTCTATTCTTATAGACAGAAAGCTATGAGGAATCATTCTATATACTAAAGTCAGCTATTATCTCTCCACATATCATGAAATATTCAAATTGGAAACATCCTTTTGATCTCATGTGTGATACTAGTGATTTCTCTATAGGAGCAGTCTTAGGAAAACAGTGTGAGAAAACTCCATGTGCCATATATTATGAAAGTAAATCTTTAAATAATGCACAAATAAACTACACAACTACTAATAAAGAATTGCTTGTTGTTGTATTTGTGTTAGATAAATTCAGGTTCTGCCTCTTAGGATCACCCATCATTTTCATCACCGACCATTCTGCCCTGAAATACCTTTTCGAAAAACAATATGCTAAGGATATATTGATTAGGTGGGTCCTTCTTCTTTAAGAGTTTGATTTAACTATTAAGGATAAAAATGGTGTTGAAAATGTTATAGTTAATCACCTCTATAGGATGGAATTCAAAGACAACTCACATCACCTTTCTATGTATGATTCATTTCCCAATGAGAACCTCTATTTTGTGAGTGACTGCCCATGGTATGCTGACATAGAAATCCATTTGGTTATGGGTGACATTATAAAATTCCTCAGGCCCCAATATAAGAAGAAATTCATTTTTGATGTCAAACACTATGTGTTTGATGATACTTAACTCTTCAAGTTTTTTCCTGATCAAATCATTAGCAGATGTGTTCTCGAGTATGAAAAAGGGTTCATTCTAAAATTTTGTCATGGAAAGGCATATGGAAGACACTTTTCCACAAATAAAACTACTACAAAGGTTCTCCAAAGTGGTTTATACTGGACTAACCTCACTAAGGATTCCTTCCAATTCGGAAAAGGTTGTCCTCAATGTCAACAATTAGGATCCATTACTAAAAGGAATCAAATGCCCCATACTCCAATTCTGGTCATTGAAATATTTGATTGTTAGGGAATTGATTTCATGGGAACCTTCCTAATATATAGGGGATACCTCTACATCCTCTTAGTTTTTGATTATGTCTCCAAATGCATTGAGTCCATTCCAACCAAGTCCAACGACCATCATGTTGTGAACCTATTTCTGAAAGAGCAAATATTTTCTCGATTTGGAATTCACAGGGCAATAATCAGTGATCGAGGAACCCATTTATGCAACTACGCCTTCTCTTAAATCATGTCGAAGTATGGGATTTCTCATAAAGATTCCACTGTGTATCATCCTCAAACCAATGGTCAAGCTGAGTTAGTGAATAGGTAGATTAAGAAAATTCTTGAAAAAACTATCAATCCCTCTAGGAAAGATTGGTCCAAGAAACTCTTGGATGCCTTTTGGACATATCTTAAAGCATAAAAAATGATTATAGGAATGTCACCAAATAGGTTGGTTTATGGAAAATCATGCCATTTACCTGTTGAAATTGAGCATAAAGCGTTTTGGGCAATCAAAAAAATGAATTTTGACATTTCTTTGGCCGAAGGGAAGAGGATATTAGATCTTAATGAACCTGAGGAACTTACGACAGAGGCTTATAAAAATTCAAGGATAAATAAACCTAGAGTTCAAGCCTACCAATCTAGGAAACTCAAAGTTAATCATATTAAACTGGGAAAATTCGTGCTCTTGTATAGTTCAAAACACCATTTACACCCGGGAAAGTTAAGGTCTAGATGGTTAGGTCCATTCATAGTGCATCATGTGTACCCTCATAGGGAAGTAGAGATTCAGGATCCCACAAGTGGTCACATTTTAAAGGTCAATGGTCATAGTTTAAAACCATTCATTGAATCATTCAATAAATAGGAAACATAGTTTGAGTTAACTGGGTTAACCTATGATCAAGGAAAAAATTGATAGATTTAGGATCCATGTCGGGATAACAACATTAAATAAAATCATTGCATGTGATAAAACCCATGGTTTTTAGGGTTCCAATCATTGTGAATAATCTTTATTTTTCAATTAGGATTAATAAATAAGTTTGATATTAAAAAAATTACTTAATTAATAAACTTTGAATATGATATTACCTTAGACTGTTGACTTGTTCTTCTATTATGAGTTTGGATGGGTATGAAAGGGGAGTGCCATATTCATCTGTGTCACGTGGTGTGATCCTTGAGTAATAAATTACCCAAAAATTTAAAAAGAATACAATGTATCATCAGTTTATTTTATTTTATCTATTTTAAGGTTAAAAGATAAATACAAAAAAAATTAAAACAAAATTAAAAGGACACGTCGTATGTCTTGGGGCAAACCCCTACACAACTGGCAAAGCCACGGGGACTCAAAACTAGGACCAAATAGAGACTGGGGTACACACTTACCATTGACCTATGACTTATAGTTCTTCCTTTTTCTATATTTATTGTATTTATACTTATATTTTACTTTTTTTATATGAATTAATATATATATATATATATTGTTTTATTTTGTTTGTCTGTGTGTTTTTTCTTTTTCCAAAAGGGAACTTTGTGAGTGACATGGACATCAAAAGAATAAATTGGAGTAGCATGAACTTAAACTTCAACAACTAGGTGACTTAATTCCATGATCCTCATTTTCAATTTTCTTTTTTGAACTCCCCTTCTCTGCCCCTACCCCCTTCTAAATTTTTTTTCTTAAAACACTGAGGATAGTGTTATTTTAAGTTGGGGGGAGATGAAAAAAAAAATCTTTTGTGTGAAATAAAATGATTTGAAAAAAAAAGTGTTCCTTAACATAAGGAAAAGTTCATTTAACCTTGAACATGATAATACACATTGAACACTTTTAAATTGAATATAAAATAATTTAGCATGCCCTAATTCTGATACAAAACACATCCTCATTCTTAATTTATATTGGATGAAATATGGCGATGAATTTGAACAAAGGAATGGGCTTGGGATTGGGATATTATTATGAAACTATCTTGTATTAAAATATTTTTATGGGTTTCATGATTTTTTAGTATAATTGTTTGTTGGTGATCATTGTGTATTAACATGTCTTTTAAAAAGGGAATTTGAATTTCTTATTATCGAGATATATTATTCTCGGGACATGAAAAACTCAAGTTGGGGGGTGTTATTAGCCACATAATGAGACTGATATTAATTTTTAATATATATATTATTCATGTTCTTTATTACTCATAAACACCATTTTAGTTCATTTTATACTTTGAACATTGATTCACATTATGTTTGTAATTATCTCTTAAAATGAAATATTACATGGTACATAATTGAACACCTCCTAAAATAAAAAATGGTGTTGATTTTATTTTCATATTTAATATTAAGTTTTCTCATTATATTGGGAAAAATTCATAATTTTGGAGTACTTGAATATTCATATTGGAAGACCACCAAAGTTGGCCTTGAACAAACAACATTCTGGGTGAAGTAAACTGGAAAGTAGCCCAATAAAACTATTGTAGCGGCCAATATCCAAGCCCAATAATTCTAAAAATTTAACTGAAGATATATTAAATCATGTTTAAAATTTCTTCCAATGGTTAAAAGATCTAATTATGAGTGTTAATGTGAGTTACATGTGGCCCAATTTGGAGATAAAATTTTAGGCCATATTCTGCATCCCATAAAAACATACCACCAATATAATAATATCTCTCAAAAAAAGATCCATTTGGGATGATATTTTACAGGAGGTTAGGAGACATCTGGGGATCCATTTTCTTCTTCTATGGACCACTCTAATTCTTCCATATAGAAGGTCATTTCTACGCCTCTTTTTGGTGGATGCAAGCTGGCATCCACTTCGAATCAAGAGTGGAAAAGTCTAAGTTCCACAAGCTTTCCACCACCCTAAGCATACCATACTCAAGTGATATGACTTTAAATATTGGAGGTTCGACCCAAGGCATCAAAAATTCCTATTTAAGGAAATTGTGGTTAAGTATTTGAGCATATTTGGTGCTTTATTTCATTATAATGTTACGCTTCCACTTTTCCTTTGTAATGTTCTTCCTCAATTGTAAGTTATTCGAATCAGTTTGGTTTTCTTATAAAACTTATTATTATTCTCATGTTATGTTCTTATTACTAACACGTTGATATTATTCCTTCATTGTTTGAATTTATTCACACCAAACCAAGTGATATTTATCACACAACGGTGGAGTGTTTATTACTTTGTTTTTGTTTTTTTTTTCCTTAAATTCCTCCCTCATGAGTCTACTTCCCACTTCCATTAAGATCATAGGATCAATGGAGGGATAACCCACTTATGGGTTGATCCAAGGGAGTATTAAGGGGCTGGATTTTACATTATTTATCACTCCATTAATCTCTAATCACTTCTTTTAAATGATATTTTTATTTGATGATTTTAAAACTTCTTCATCCTTATTGAATTTTAAGGACACACACTTCAAGTGCTAATACAAAACTTTACCTTAGAGTTCTCATAAACATGATCCTCCAAGTGTATAGGTGATTAGTATTATAGTGTGTTGGTATGAACCAGTAAGTGATGAAGTTTTTTTATCTCCTTTAATGAACTCATCTCAAATATAAGAAATTGAAATCGCTAAAGAGGATTTTCATCCAATCCACCCCTTATAATAACCTAGGATCAACCCTTCTCATAATTTTAATTCACTTAAGTTGCATATTGTTTGATTAAAAATTTAAAAAATAAACCCAATCTTGGCCACTTAAAATCCAAAATAAGTCCATAGAATTTGTGTGTTTATAGGTTTCTTCTTAGATCTATGAGGAATCAACAACCCAAGCTACTATACATTTGACTGCTTGATCCTAAAAACTAAGAAAAATTTGGGAGAGACCATGTTTCATAATAATACATTAACATCACCCATCAAATTATAACCAAATTATACTATTATAATCATATTCCTATATATATATATTCCTAAAGAAATGTGGGAACATAATAAATGGGTGATATCGGTTATTTATAAGGGGATATTATAATCAAAGTTTTAGATAAAATATTTCAATAGATTGGAAACATGTGAGAAAATATGAACAATAGAAAAATATGATATTAAATAAATAATATTATGGAATCACTGAAATTGATCATAGAAAATTATATAATTATCATAAAATATTCCATAATTTCATTGAACTATTAAGTATTCATCATGTAAGAATAAAGTTTACGAGGACATAGGAATGTGAAATCATAAGACAATAATCATGGTATTTGTACATGTAATATAACAATGTGGAATAAGACTTATCATTGATAACCATAACATATTTCAAGTCCAACCATCATTACATAGTTGATACTATACACAACTCATTTCCCGTTATGGATCAAGTATCAATACTCACATCTCACATGGGATTGAGTATTATTATACACATCCTATAAGATATTTTATCCCTACTAAAATATCATATTTATCCTAGGATATATATAATGATTTTACAAATGAATTTAAGGGTTATATAAATCCAATACCACCCATTGAATAATGATAAACCATACATATATGTTCCACATAAAAGAAATCATACATCAAGGATTGATTAACCAATGGTGAGAAAATGGTTTACACAACATTTTCACTACTAGAAATTTATGCTATAGACACGGTTCTAAACTATGGATATAGGTTATAACCACAGTTTCATGAACTATAGCTAGTATTGGCATGGATATAGGGTAGAGCCTATAGCCACAGTTGTAAATCGTGGCTATATCCCTATAGCCACGGTTCCAACCATGGTTATAGAACTATAGCCACAGCTCCAACCGTGGATATAGGGTCTTCCCTATAGCCATGCCAATACCAACCACGGTTCAGAAAACTGTGGCTATAGGCCTATAGCCTTGGTTCAAACCGTGGATATTGGCCTTTCCATTTCATAAAAAAATCAGCAGGATTCATCGTGCTGGCTATTGAGAGGACACTACATGCACCCCCACCCACTACTTCTTCACACCTCCCCTACCATCCCCCTTGCACCCCCCCCCCCCTACACCTTGAACCCCCCCTTCCCCCTCCTCACTGCACACCCCCCTCCCCCTAGACATCCCCCCTCCCTCCCCTAGACAGCCCCCCACTACCACCACTCCACCGACATCCCCCCTCCTTCCCCCTGGACAGCCCCCCTCCAACCCCCCAAACACCCCCTCCCCCCCCCCCTCGCCCCCTCCTCACTACACGCCTCTCCCCCAAGATAGCCCCCCTCCTTCCCCCTATATACCCCCCTCTCACCACCACTCCACCTGCATCCCCCCTCCTTCCCCCTATACACCCCCCTATAGCCCCCTCCATTTCCCTAGATACCCCCCCACAACTCCCCTTATAGCCCCCTCCCCCTGGAAATCCCAACCCCACCACTCCCCCTGCAGCACCCCCTCCCTCCCCCTGTAGCCCCCTCCCTTTCCCTGGACAACCCCCTCCCCCTAGATAGCACCCCCCCCCCCCACTCCCCTGCAACCCCCCTCCCTCCCCCTGGACACCCCCCTCACACCCCCCCCCCAACTCCCCTACATCCCCCTCCCACTGAACAGCCTCGCCCCACCACTCCCCCTGTAGCCCCCCCCCCACCCCCCACCCGCCCTTCCCCTCATCCCCCTCCCTTTCCCTAGATAGTCCCCCTCCCCCTGGACAGAACCCCCCCCCCCCCCCACTCTCCTGCACCCCCTCCCCCCCTGGACAAACCCCCTCCCCCTAGACACTCCGCTCCCCCCCACCACCACTCCCCCTACAGCCCCCCTCCCCCCTTTCCCTATACATCCTCGCCCTCCCCCTGGACACCCCCCCCCCCCACACACACACACACACCCACCACTCCCCCTACAGCCCCCTCCCTTTCCTTGGACACCCCCCCCCCCCATCCCCTATAGCCCCTCCCTCCTCCTGGACACCCCCCGCCACCATTCCCCCTGCAGCCCCCCTTTCCATGGAAAGCACCACCCCCACTCCCCCTACAGCCCCCCTTTCCCCCTTCCTGGCCAACCCCCCATTCCTAGATAGACCATCCCCCCCCCCCCCCACCTTACACACCCCATCCTATACATACCCCCCCCCCCAGACAGGTTCCCCACCCTACACCCCACCAACCCACCCTACACACCAGTCAATTGAATTGAAAAAAACAAAAACATGCTAATATGTGGCTATTATACAAAAAATTCCAGTAAAATGAATTACACCAATCAAAAACATTCTAATATGACTAGAACTAAATCAAACATCATCAATCCAAATTGAGTAGAGTAGAACCAACCCAAATGGTTTTGAAAAAAATGAAACTGAACCAAATTGAAAATAATGTAACTAAACTGACTCAAACAAATCAAAAATGACTTCAATAAAGCATAATTGAGCAAGAAAAAAATGAAACTAATGAAACATACCTGATTAAATCTAAAAATAATTTAATTGAACTGAATATCCCCAAATCGAACAAAATGAACCTTTTAAAATTGACATAAACCAAAAAAAAGTAACCCAATAAAAAATAAATTTGAAAACCTAACCTAGACCAAACTGAACCAAGGATTCGGGCCTTATAAAGAACTTTTAGAAGGAATCATGCCCACAGGATGAGAAGATATCCTAGTCATATGGTGCTTCAATGTCCTCAACAAGATCCAAAATGCACTACAAAAAGATAGGGAACCCAAAAATCCCAAAAACCCTAATTAAAATTGATCCAAAGAATAAAAATGGAAGAAACCTTACCTGAATCTGATGTTGAACTCACTGCCTTCTATGGTGGTGGGTAGAATCTACCTCATCATAAGTATCCACCTATAAGTAAATAATAGGAAAAAAGTGAGATATAAAAACTTCTTATATATATGTGATTAGTGTGTTAACTGTACATGATAAATGATACATAACTCCATAACCAAAAATGGAAAAAGAATATTCAGATTGATATGTAAATCCCAATACTGAATAACATGATCGTTAATAAAGGCTTTTTGTTCAAATGAAATCCAATTTCATTCAATACATACACAACAGAAGCGTTGGGGTAATATTATTCTATATTTGTTGAGTATTCCATAATGGAGTTGGTTGTTCCACTATCGATGGGAAACATGAAAGATATGAGAGGATAGTGATGCAGTTTGACACCCCTTGGGTTATGTTGTATTTTTTGACAAAATGTGTGGCCTTTGACCAAGTTTATTTGTTGAAAAGATGGGGAGATTGATGGACACCCCTAAAGTGACTTCAAGTTATACATGTTGACAAGGTTGTTGTTGAGGAGTTTAAATTTGTGAGAAAATAGATTTTATGGATATATATATATATATTATATTTTTTTATAATGAGATGTGGTGGACGAAGAGTGGTGATGGAGATTGGCCATGTGAGGGTGTTCATATATTTAAAACTATAAATGTAGGTGTTTTAAAGTCCAGCATGTAATCTTACACAATATCAGGATGCTTCATGTAAGAAATTCTCTAAGGCGTGGAAATTTCTCAATAACCATTCAGAATGATTTCTTTCTCCTGAAGGAAACTTCAGATCCCATTAATAGGTAGATAATTCCTCCATGTTTCCCACTCCCTCTAAAATAGGGTATATATGAAATCTATGGGGATGAAAAAATAGGAAGATAGCTTGGTAGCTTGTGTTGTGGGGATGTAACCGATATTTTAATGGTTCATGCATAGAATCATCAATATTTTCTTCTGAATTTCAGAAATGAGAGGATCCCTTGGTGAAATACCATTTACTAGCCTTATTACCTCATTTTCGGAATCTTTATGTCCTTGCAACCCCCTTCCACCCTGGAGACCCCCCCCCCCACCACCACCACCACTCCTTCTGGACAGACCCCCCCCCCCCCACCCTAGACAGATCCCCCACCCCCTCCCCCACTGGAGACCCCCTACTAGACATACCCCCCCACCCTGGACCCCCCTGGATAGCCCCCCCCCCAGAAATGTGTCCAGGCCCGTGTATTTTCTTGCCCTTGATATTTACTAGACACAAAAAAAACAAAAACAGAACAAAAAAAACTCTACCACCTAGAATTTACAATCCCAAAAACATGAACCCACTAATCATGATAGAACCATATCCAACAAATAAACCAACATCTCAGTCATCATATGCTACAACTATTAATACAGATAACATAATTGAAAACTAATAGATTAATAATTCTTGAAACAAATATTCCCAATATAATAATTCATTCAAACAAGGAAACTTACATTAAAAAACCCCCCATCTTGATGCACAACTTTTGAAAAATTTGTGCCACAATACTGCTTTCCATTGATCCAAAAAGAGAGGGAATGGTTTTTAATTTCGATGACTATAACCATAAAAAATCTAACCAAATTCCATTGAAATGTAATGAGGCTTTGGTGAACACCCATTTGTCAACTGGGAGATTACCAGTTTCCATTTTAATTTATTATATATATATATATATATATATATATATATGTCTCTAAATATATTTTGGTGGAAGGGGACCCATACCAGCTTCATTGCAGCATAGGGCTAGATATTGGAACTTCTAGAAATAAGAAGCCCAAGCTGTTCAGTTAGAAGATCCAAGTTCTAAGAATTCTCTTCTGGACAGACCCCCCCCCCCCCACTCCTTCCTGGATAGACCCCCCCCCCCCCACCCCCAACCGCCCACCCCATCCCCCACTATAGCCCCCCTCCCCCACTGGACATACCCCTCCCCCACCCTACACCCCATGGACATCCCCCCTCCCTAGACACACCCCACTTATTCCTGGACAACCCCCCCCCCCCCCCACACCCTGGACAGACCGCAGCCCAACTCCTTCCTAGACAGACTCCCCACTCCCCAACCCCTCATTTTATGAATATTTATCCCCCTACAGCCTCCTTTACCCCTGAAAATCCCCCCCCCCATCCAATCCCCCCTACACATCCCCCCATCTTGCACAGCACCCCCCCCCCCCCCCCCTCCCTAGATGCACCCCCTCCCCCTAAACATCTCCCCCTCTCAATTTGCATAGATTTCCTCAATAGTATGAAGACATTATCTGGAATCAATTCAGTGCTACATTTGAATCAAGAATTAGGCATTCATCATGGAACCATATATTCATAGTTCTATTGAACGTTGGTCTTATGGAGTCTTCAAGATGATCCAATGGTCATTCTTATGCCATACCATCACCCTTCCCACAAGAGAGGTCATTTAACATGAAACCAGGTTGATAATCCCCACCATAATAGTATCATTATTGTTACCTCATAGCACTCAAAACATTCTACCTAGACCTTGACTAGTAGTACACTGAATGTAATGACTAAAAATGATTGTCAATTCACACTTGATTTCCAAGATACTACCAAGCATTGTATACACATAGATTACCCAGAACAAAACTTACTGCATTCAATGATTGACATGAGTTCTGACTTTTAGTAACCTAGGTGTGGGGTATGAATTTTGACCTAGATAGTTTTTATCCCCTCATGCATTCTTCTACTTCAAGCCATAGTATATATAATAAATGAAAAACTCTGGTCAATCGCACAATGGTACCTATATCTATCATTGATGTTGTCTTACACCATAGAGACATCTCCACACACACTCTCCTTTGGGATACCAAGTGCTATCATATTCACATTGAACACGACGGTTGACAACTATATGGGTGACCCTAAACTAAATTCCCCAGTGAACTACTATCACCACCTCCTTGGATATCATCCACATAAATAGAAACATTCTCAATGGTCATCTCACCACCTCACTCTATTGTTTCAATGGACCTCACATGTAACCACAACGTGAATTCTCATTCACCAATTCATTCCCATCAAGTCATGATTACACTCCTCTTTACTATAACATATTGATTCCCCCATGAGTCAAGGACCTCCATGGTTGGAAACACATTCCATCACATTTTTTCCCATTCTTGCAGCCTTCAAAACACCATAAACTGTATCAGATTCCTATATCTAATATTGATCTTTTTTATATCATATTGATCTTCCTCAACATCATCATAAGAAGATTGTTCTTGCTTCTAATTCTATTTAGTCTTTAGATCTGCAATCACTTATGGTGCCAACATAAATAGCCTTACCTCTTCCATAGATTTCTTTGTTTTACCAGAAGATTTAGTAGCCAAGGAATCGAAAAATTTGAATTGTACTTATGATGAATTACTATTTTCCCTTTACTAACTAGATAATTCCATGACTCGTAGATGTATTTATTCCAATTCCTTAATCCAAACCCAAACGGAAATATCACATGATGATCCTACTCATAGTCTAATGCAAATTCGGAATCTACTTATTTATCACTCGGATCTGGTTCTGCTTAGATATTTGAACCAACCTGCTTCAATTTCACCTAGGAATGACTATCTTCCACCCTTAATGATCATTATCACCCTCAAAATTTTCTTTCAAATCTTTGAAATGGTTATGAATATGGATTGATTTAGGGGGTCTCACATCTCATAAGACAACTACATTTCAGAATCACTAGTATCGAAACCATAAAATGTCTGAGGATTTAGTTCTACCACATTTTTTTCCAAAAAAAACTATAATAATACTAGAAACACCAACCTATAATGTTGAAATATGAACTAAATCTAATGGAATTAGACTATAGTAATTTGAAATTCTGAAAGTAGTGATCAGAACAACACCATCATCAAGCTCCTTACCTTTTCACCCATTTATAGAATTCACATATTGGTAATAGGTGGATATAGGAGTGGAAGAGTTTGGATATACCTCTTCTATGACTTTAATATCCCAATTGGATCTTTCAAAGTCTTTCCTCAAACTAAAAAAGATATATGTGACCCTTAGTTCTAGTTGAAGTGACCTAACCCCCTTCCAGTGAGAATCATTTATTATGTTTCCTTTGATTTATGAGTTACCTATTGAGAGGATTAAATAATGTTAAACTTTCTCCCCATGCTGGCAGTTGGATAGATCATGACCCAAGTGTCTACATGATGAGCAGAAGTCATCCCAAGATTCATAGCAGACCTGATGCTTCCAACAAATCTCCCCTTCAATATCAATGCAGATAAAATCCATCAGTACCTTTTATACATCGATCTTAACACATATTTTAGTGACAAACAAGGTGGAAGAAAGTTATGGTGTGATTATGAGAACATAATAAGTTGCCAAAATATTACCAATCAATTTAGTAATCACCAAATTCTGAAATGGGGGATGTAGGATAGGGACGGGAATCCAAATCACCATGAAGGGAAGATCCTGTTTTAGGTGTAACTTGAAAACCAATAGAAAATAAAGACATTTAAGTTAGTGAAATCATGTGGATAATTCAATCAGGAAGATATAAGGTAATCTTCAATTGAAAAATGAATCAAAAATTTCCACAGATCCATAATCCTTATAATCACCCATTCAAGAAAACCACATGAATCAAAAATAAACCTATTAAAGGTTTCCATCGAGGGGAGACTATTGCTAAAGTGATCCACTAATGTGAGACTCAATAGCGAAGAAGCATTTAAAAATTCTATGGGGAAACTACATTCTTAATAATTTCATCATCTCATGATAGAATTTTAGGGTTAATTTCAATTTTGGGAAGCAGGGAAAAAGGATAGGGTTGATGAAGGGGGATAATGGTTAGAACTATGAATCCAGAGTAGTCAGGATGAATCCCCCCCCCACCCCAAGAGAAGAGGGACCAAAGGGGAATCCATGCATCCTAAAACATTATAGAATGTATCCACATGATCAAAATAGGTATAGCCTTAGAAGTAGACACACATAAGAGTTCAGTCAAAATAAATTCATCAAAACTCATACTAGTGCTTGCTCCCCAATAAGCCTAACATCTCAGTCGTTCCAAGTCTAATCACACAGCCACCCATCAACTATCATATTCTCAAACCCTGAGTCTATACTTGTACTCTATAAATCCAAGATCGGACTATTTGGGATCATAATCATCTACCTCATCAAGATTCATACCAAAAAACAGTCAGGCCAAGTATCCTACCAATCCTTCCCGTTGAAATCCAAACCCCAATACTGAAACGCGTAAATTGCTTTTCATCATGGAATCCTAAATAATCCCCATGCCTATACCACATACTCAACAGTACCTATAATGCACCAATATCATAATTTAAATCATCTAACCATGATATTTTCTCTAAATAAACTAATAATCTCAGGCTAACGCCTCTATTAGGTTACTATCATATACCATATATCATCTCAATAATAGTACCTGAATAACCAATATCTTGAGTCATATCTCAAGGGGATTAGGCCCTCCCACATAGCTCAATAACCACATCTCACATAGGTCAAAGATCATAGGGAAACATCTATTTTTTCCGATTTGAAATATCTTAATGCAACTAATGTGCTAACACCCACACTAAATTTCTCAAATATACGTATATCAGGCATTACATGAAAATCACCATCCTACTAGGGAACTGATCCTAAACTAAGGTTATAATTTCATCCCTAATCCTCACCTCATCCCAATTTTCAATATCATCCAATATATCTCAATAAATCTTAAAACTATAGGCTTCTTCCCAACCTAAACCTACAATTAGTGAATTATTCTCAGATTCCCAAGCATCATGGCCACCCAAGAAGTGTTTGAGTATAAGAAAGTAGAGAACCACTAATGGGGTACTATGAATAACCAGAAAATATAGTGTATGGGTAGATGATATGCTCAATTGACTAAATAAATAAACTGTGGAAGCATAAATAAATACCCATCATTGATCCTTGGGCTATAACATTACACTCAGTATTGATTATACCTGCTTTGGTTAGTGTTAGAGTTTTTTTAGCGTGTCACATGATCATTCCCACTAGTACGGAGCCCAATAGAAATGTATTATAAGGTGAAATCATTGATTCCTTGGAGGTAATTCTAGTAAATATAATTTTATCAATCCCATGCCTAATTCCAAGGAGTGTGTTCTAGGAAACCTATTAGTATCGATCATATAATAGATTACTTGGGGGATAGGCCTAGTAAATCCATTAGTATCATCAATAAAATAGATTCCTTAGGGGATGACCCTATAATCATATTGACCCAAAGATAGAATCCCAATATCCTGGGAACTCTATATAAACCAAAATATTGAATATAAGGGGATTTCCCAAGGCATTCATATTGTATCAGGATCAACAGCCAGAGCCTAGGAGCACATCCCAAGCATCCTATTTTAACCATACAGTTGAATCCTAGGTAACTTATTGGGTATTCCACTTAAATCCTTGAGGGTAGTGTGCCCCTCCCATAATATATCATATAACACATTATATACAAGTTTTCAATCTTCTCAAACTCATCTAAAAAAAGGGTTTCCCTCTCAATTGCATGACCTATCATCATCGCTAATGCCATATCTGGCTCACACCCAATTGATTTGGGTTCCAAAGTGACACATACAATCATCTATAATCCTTATTTCATGCACCCTCAGAAGGGTTAAAATCACTGAGACACCCTCATGGGTTCTCTAGGTTACATTATAGCACGAACACCCTATGTGGATTCCATAATCAAATTCACATCTATCATGTCAACACCCACCACTGGGAATCACATCCCACGAAATAGTCATAAACATATCACAACCTCACAATACTCATAAGAAAATCCTCACTTTTATAGGTCTAAAGAGATGGAAACCTTCCCATATCACTTTCCATGTCACGCTATGTCGGTCTGCTCACCAAAACTATCATCAATTTAGCTAAATTATACCCACCAAGGTATCTAAACCTCATTAAGGGAAAAACACCTTCCCACACTCATATCTACTAGTATGAGGGTTTTAAGGAATATTAATGATCTTTTATGACCTACTAGGTATAATAACAATATCTCATCACATCCCTCCACTTGAAGGTCACCAAGGAACCTACACTAAGGTCCACTATGCTTATATATTTCACTTTATTTTATATACACCCCATATGGGGTTCATGTTTCTCAAGGCATAAAATTATACTTTTACTCTTAGACATCTACAGTCGACATATATAGCTAGTTCACAATGGTCCATCATGGACCTTGGCACTTTCCACATTTAATTCAAATGAATTCCATTATAATCAAACTAATTAATTAATTTATAAAGGTTAATATCTTGAGGTGGTGAAATTTCACACATCACATTTCACATAAATTGTAACGACCCGAAATTTTGAATAAATCTTGTTTCCTAATTTCATGTGTTATTTTATTTTTTATACTCAACAAAAATGTTTTATTTGATAACATGAGTATAATTAAAATGAGACAGTTGGGTTTAGACGGTTATATGACCATTGGTCAATATGACCGCTAGAAACTAAATGTTTTGATTATTGCCTCTAAATACAAGTAATCTTGGTTAATTATTATAGAAAGAAGATTCGATGGCCTCACCCAGTAGTCTTGGACCGATCGAAGCCCATCTAACAGAACTTGGGAAGGAGGTAGCACCACTGGGCTTTGCTCTGGACCAAACCCAAGTTGAATTTCATCGTGTGAAGCTAGAACGGAATCGCCTTTGCGAGAAGTTCAAACTAATAGAAATTACTACTCGTGCGATGTTATCTGAGCCTCCCTCAGATTCTCTCACCTTAGCACACCTTACACTTAGGTCATATGCTGGTGTGATAAGGGGCTATGTAAGGAGACCGTAACTGCCTTGTGTAATCCTTTGTTTTAAATAAAAATTGGGATTTCTTCTTATGATGAAGTTTATGAATTTTAAAATGACCGAATAAATATAGTATGCATATTTTTGATGAATTTTAGAAAAAGGATATTTTAAAAATGGTTGTGTAAACCTTAAATAATTAAAAATGTGTAATGATTTTCGAAAAATGTTCTTCTACAATTATGTTCAGTACGAAATTTAGAGTCTAATAAGATCAGCTTAATTTTTGATGAATAGTAAATTATGAATAGTGATTTTATGATTAGGATTAGTAATGTGTCCAAATGGATTAGTAATCTCACTTAAATAAAGTATTAATATAATCTAGGCACCTTGATTAAGTAATGTGATTCAATAAAATGGTTAAATAACGGTTTCATAAATTATTATTCAAGTATTAGTTTTTTCAGGTGAATAGTGTTTTTTAATTAAAAATTTAATTAAAAATATTTAGAAAATTATTTTTATAAAATGGATTTCATTTTTGAACTCAGAGCACCGATATTATGCTATGGTAATTTTTTGGGGTTTTTTCTGAAAAAAAATGAATTTTCAGTGAATAGTGTTTTTATTTAAAAATTGAATTAAAAATATTTAGAAAATTATTTTTATAAAATGGAGTTCATATTTTTAATCAGAGCGTTGATATTTGGTTAGGGTGAAATTTTGGGATTATTCTGAGAAAGCTGAATTTTTGATGAATAGTGAAAATACAGTTTTTAAGTTACGGGTGTTTAATGACATCATTAAATGATGTATTAAGTTTGTAATCAATATGTTCGAATTATTAATAGTGAGATAAGGTATGAGGTGTCCCAAGTGGCCAATACCATGGGCAAATACCATGGGCAAGCCCATGGTTTTGCCAAAACCACTAATGAGGTGTCCCTTTGCCATTAATGCCTTGTCCCCTCACTTTCCCTATAAATACCAAGCCATCCTCTCATCCATTCGACTCCCCACTCTCCCCAACGAAGTTCTGGTCTCATTACCTCCCAAGGAGTCCTCCCATGGTGCCCCCAAGCCCTAAAGGTCCCAACCTTTGAGTTTTAAGAGTTATGTTTTAAGGTAAGGGATCCGACCTCTCTCTTTCTTTTCAAGAAATCTCTTTTATGTAATTTCTTTTATGCTCCATTTTATTATGTTAGAGGATGTTTTTTTATACTCCTATTACAACCCTTTTCATGTTCATATAATGACATATCCCCTCTTGCTCTCATTATTTCGTTTTATGAAGTTTTAAGTGGCGCCGTTAGGCTGCCGAAATTTTTGTAACGGATTCTTTCTCCCTTCTCATTTTTCAAGATCTATTATCATGTAAATTATTTCATGTTCCTTTTTATAATGTTGGGGTATGATATCTAAATTTATCATACTGATCTTTTATTATCATATTATGAGAGACCCCATTTGATCTCTTCAATTCAGTATTTTGAAGTTTTAAGTGGCGACGTTAGGTTGCCGAATTTTTAAGTGGTTCTTCACCCTTCTCGTTTTGAAGTTCTACTTTCATGTCAATTCTTTAAAGTTCCTTTTTGTTATGTTGGGGTATGATCTCTATATATATAATACTGGAATCATATTTTCATATGATGAGAGACCTCATTTGATCTCTTCAATTCAGTATTTTGAAGTTTTAAGTGGCGCCGTTAGGCTGCCGAATTTTTAAGTGGTTCTTCACCCTTCTCGTTTTGAAGTTCTACTTTCATGTCAATTATTTCAAGTTCCTTTTTGTTATGTTGGGGTATGATCTCTATATCTATCATACTAGACTCTTATTTTAATATGATGAGAGACCCCATTTGATCTCTTCAATTCAGTTTTTTGAAGTTTTAAGTGGCGCCGTTAGGCTGCCTAATTTTAAGGGATTCTTTCACCCTTCTCCTTTTCAAAGTTCTAATTCCATGTCAAGTCTTTCAAGTTCCTTTTTATTATGTTGGGGTATGATCTCTATATCTATCATACTTATATTTTATGTTCATATTATGAGAGACCCTATTTGACATCATCTATTCATTTTTGGTTGAAGTTTATGTAACGCTATTAGGCTGCCGAATTTTCATAAGAGAAATCTTATTTTTGTCTTCCTTTCATATTCTTAATTTCATATGGTATATTTTAAAATTTCATTAACATGTTCTTAAATCCCTTATATTCTGTCCCTCTACTATTTTATGGGTCATTTATGATTGTTTTACCCATGTCCCCTCTCTTTTCAATGTTTTCTAAAACCCTGTAATGTAGTCATTGTGCTGCAGAATTTTCGTCTCAAATTGCCCCTCTCTTTTTCTCAGAATTACTTCATGTTGTTAAGTGAATACTCAAAGATCTTATTTCTACAGGTTTATTCACATATATACAAAAATTTTCTATTTTAAATTCTGGGATTTACATACATAAAATCCGCTCTTCCCTTCCGTGGGTTTAAAGTGACGTAAAGATCATGTCTTTAAAGCAGTTTTTAAAACGTTATGATTATGAAATAAAACCCATTTATTTTATGATATATGGGTTATTTATGAAATTTTTGATGATGATATATGTGTATCACATGATAATAAAGGAAAATTTAAGGGTGTTCCCTGATAGCGCTCCAATGCATTGGGTAAAGACTAAATCTCTAGAGATGACCATTTTTAACGACGCCTTGGTGAATAACCTTGGTAATTTTTAACGACACCTTGGGGATGGACCTTGGTGAAACGAAACGATTGTCAATATTAAATGTTGTACCCACATCTTCAAGTTATGAAAATGTTATTTTTATTATGATATGCCTCATGATTTCATTCCCATGCCTTAAAGTTCTTTTCATGACCTTATTGAAGTATCTCAAGTTCACATGTAAAATGTTTCTCTTGTTTCCCTTACTGGGCTTTTTGCTCACCCTTTCTTTTGATGCATGATCCCAGGTTATGTGATGCAGTAATGAGCCTAGGATTAACATGAGGAGAATCATTTCAAGTGTTTTAGAATGATGTTTTATGTTTTCATGTTTAAAGTTCCTGATTTCCAAGACACTAAGCCTTAAAGATCCTCTGTTTTGTGAAATGTAATGAAAGTTTATGTGATAAAGAGGCGGGATGCTATAGTTGGTATCAAAGGATGGTTTAGTTATTTGTGGGAATTAGGATATGAAAAATCTAGGAAGAAACCTATAGAAAAGTTTAAATATAGGAAATATTCCTAGTATTTTGGTGAGTATTGAGTAAGGGGTTTCCAAGAAAATACATCCCTGTCTGGATACGAGCAGGTAGAGGTGGCTCTGGCACAGATGTACATAGGGGTAAAACTTGAAAACACCGCTTTGAGCTAGACTCGAATGGGAACTGGTACACGACAACGGGTCTTGCTGCACTCTTGGTTACGACACTCCCGGGGGATATGCTTTGGTAAATTCATAAGCTTAGTACGAACCATTATTAAAGGAACAAGGATAAAACAAAATAAAGATTCACATAAGAATATATGATCATGGATAACCTAGATTGGAACCTAGGGGATCACAAGTTAGGATATACTTTTATTCTACATGTTTATCCTTTTATGCTTAAAGTTTCCTTTTCATGATTATTAGCTAAGTATTTAAGCCCCTAATTATAGTTTCTTTTCTTAGTTAATGGCGGGAAATGGAAGAACATGTCCCAAAAACCATTGTGATAGGAAATGCGATGATTGTCGTATTAATATGACATAGATTATTAGGGGGTTAAAAAATGATTATTATTTTGGAATATGTTCACTATTTTGGGGACCCTATATGATCGAGGTAAATAGATTACTACGGTATTTTCATTGAGGAGTAAGGTTGACTTATATTTTGAAGAATCGATGAATTTATGGTGGAATTATAGTAATTTAGGTTACTTATGGGAATGATTAACCTGTCTTGGGTAAAATATGTTTAGTTTAGATAATTTTGTTATAAGATGTTAGGAGTGGTTGATGTTGTTTGGAGATGAACAATGAAGTTTATTTTTGAAGACTATGTTATCAAATCCTTCTTGTATTTGGGTTTCAATATTAGTTTGGTTTATTGTGAGGAATTTTAAGGACCGTTATTTATGGAATGGTCTATGATGAACTTTGGGTATTACCATGTAACATTGAAGATTTAAAATTAGTTTCCATTCCTATGGGATTCTTCCTTTTTGAAGAGTTGTTTAACCTTACCCTTTTTGTTTTTGGGATAATGTTTAAAGATAGAAGAAATAGATAGTTAATCTTTTGTGGATTATGTGATTCTCTAGAAGATGATTCTTGTGTTTTGATGAGACCAAGTAGTTTTGAATGCTCATCGTTTGGGAGAAAATATTATTTTTGGTAGAAACTTATTAAAGGGTGAAACTCTACATGAAGGTAGATATATTTCCTTATGTTTTTGTTCTATGTTGTAAATGAATTCCTCAAAATTATGAAAAGGAACGTAAAAAAAAACGTTGTTGGTTTACGTTTCCTACTAGGTAATCAAAGATCATTTACACACATCATAAGTTTGGAATTTTCTTATGGTTAACTTTCTTATAATCATATTTTCTATCACTCTCCTTTAGAACGTGACCCTTTGTTTTCTCCTCCATGTCCATGTTTCCTACATGGAATCCTAGTGTGAGTAAACTCGAGTGGCCTTTGTACTTCCTTTTCTTTCTTTTAAAGTAATAGTGTTACTGACTCTTTTTCTGATGTGGGACTTTCAATGAAATTTCAAAACCCAATTTTTTAAAAATTGCGAGGACGCAATTTCTTAAGGGGGGAAGATTGTAACGACCCGAAATTTTGAATAAATCTTGTTTCATAATTTCATGTGTTATTTTATTTTTTATACTCAACAAAAATGTTTTATTTGATAACATGAGTATAATTAAAATGAGACAGTTGGGTTTAGACGGTTATATGACCATTGGTCAATATGACCACTGGAAACTAAACGTTTTTATTATTGCCTCTAAATACAAGTAATCTTGGTTAATTATTATAGAAAGAAGATTCGATGGCCTCACCCAGTAGTATTGGACCGATCGAAGCCCATCTAACAGAACTTGGGAAGGAGGTAGCACCACTGGGCTTTGCTCTGGACCAAACCCAAGCCGAAATTCATCGTGTCAAGCTAGAACGGAATTGGATTTGCGAGAAGTTCAAACTAATAGAAATTACTACTCGTGCGATGTTAGCCGAGCCTCCCTCAGATTCTCTCACCTTAGCACACCTTACACTTAGGTCATATGCTGGTGTGATAAGGGGCTATGTAAGGAGACCGTAACTGCCTTGTGTAATCCTTTGTTTTAAATAAAAATTGGGATTTCTTCTTATGATGAAGTTTATGAATTTTCAAATGATCGGATAAATATAGTATGCATATTTTTGATGAATTTTAGAAAAAGGATATTTTAAAAATGGTTGTTTAAACCTTAAATAATTAAAAATGTGTAATGATTTTCGAAAACTGTTCTTCTACAATTATGTTCAGTACGAAATTTAGAGTCTAATAAGATCAACTTAATTTTTGATGAATAGTAAATTATGAATAGTGATTTTATGATTAGGATTAGTAATGTGTCCAAATGGATTAGTAATCTCACTTAAATAAAGTATTAATATAATCTAGGCACCTTGATTAAGTAATGTGATTAAATAAAATGGTTAAATAACGGTTTCATAAATTATTATTCAAGTATTAGTTTTTTTCGGGTGAATAGTGTTTTTTAATTAAAAATTTAATTAAAAATATTTAGAAAATTATTTTTATAAAACGGATTTCATTTTTGAACTCAGAGCACCGATATTATGCTATGGTAATTTTTTGGGGTTTTTTCTGAAAAAAATGAATTTTTGGTGAATAGTGTTTTTATTTAAAAATTGAATTAAAAATATTTAGAAAATTATTTTTATAAAATGGAGTTCATATTTGTAGTCAGAGCATTTATATTTGGTTAAGGTGAAATTTTGGGATTATTCTGAGAAAGTTGAATTTTCGATGAATAGTGAAAATACAGTTTTTAAGTTACGGGTGTTTAATGAAATCATTAAATGATGTATTAAGTTTGTAATCAATATGTTCGAATTATGAATAGTGAGATAAGGTATGAGGTGTCCCAAGTGGCCAATACCATGGGCAAATACCATGGGCAAGCCCATGGTTTTGCCAAAACCACTAATAAGGTGTCCCTTTGCCATTAATGCCTTGTCCCCTCACTTTCCCTATAAATACCAAGCCATCCTCTCATCCATTCAACTCCCCACTCTCCCCCAAAGAAGTTCTGGTCTCATTACCTCCCAAGGAGTCCTCCCATGGTGCCGCCAAGCCCTCAAGGTCCCAACCTTTGAGTTTTAAGAGTTATGTTTTAAGGTAAGGGATCCGACCTCTCTCTTTCTTTTCAAGAAATCTCTTTTATGTAATTTCTTTTATGCTTCATGTTCTTATGTTAAAGGATGTTCTTTTATACTCCTCTTACTGCCCTTTTCATGTTCATATAATGAGATATCCCCTCTTTCTCTCATTATTTCGTTTTATGAAGTTTTAAGTGGCGCTGTTAGGCTGCCGAAATTTTTGTAACGGATTCTTTCTCCCTTCTCATTTTTCAAGATCTATTATCATGTAAATTATTTCATGTTCCTTTTTATAATGTTGGGGTATGATCTCTAAATTTATCATACTAATCTTTTATGATCATATGATGAGAGACCCCATTTGATCTCTTCAATTCTGTATTTTGAAGTTTTAAGTGGCGTCGTTAGGTTGCCGAATTTTTAAGTGGTTCTTCACCCTTCTTGTTTTGAAGTTCTACTTTCATGTCAATTCTTTAAAGTTCCTTTTTGTTATGTTGTGGTATGATCTCTATATATATCATACTGGACTCATATGTTCATATGATGAGAGACCCCATTTGATCTCTTCAATTCAGTATTTTGAAGTTTTAAGTGGCGCCGTTAGGCTGCCGAATTTTTAAGTGGTTCTTCACCCTTCTCGTTTTGAAGTTCTACTTTCATGTCAATTATTTCAAGTTCCTTTTTGTTATGTTGGGGTATGATCTCTATATCTATCATACTGGACTCTTATGTTCATATGATGAGAGACCCCATTTTATCTCTTCAATTCAGTATTTTGAAGTTTTAAGTGGTGTCGTTAGGCTGTCGAATTTTTAAGGGATTCTTTCACCCTTCTCCTTTTCAAAGTTCTAATTCCATGTCAAGTCTTGCAAGTTCCTTTTTATTATGTTGGGGTATAATCTCTATATCTATCATACTGATCTTTTATGTTCATATGATGAGAGACCCTATTTAACATCATCTATTCATTTTTTTTTTGAAGTTTATGTAACGCTATTAGGCTGCCGAATTTTCATAAGAGAAATCTTATTTTTGTCTTCCTTTCATATTCCTAATTTCATATGGTATATTTTAAAATTTCATTACCATGTTCTTAAATCCCTTATATTATGTCCCTATACTATTTTATGGGTCATTTATGATTGTTTGACCCATGTCCCCTCTCTTTTCAATGTTTTCTAAAACCCTGTAACGTAGCCGTTGTGCTGCAGAATTTTCGTCTCAAATTGCCCCTCTCTTTTTCTCAGAATTAATTCATGTTGTTAAGTGAATACTCAAAGATCTTATTTCTACAGGTTTATTCACATATATACAAAAATGTTCTATTTTAAATTCTGGGATTTACATACATAAAACCCTCTCTTCCCTTCTGTGGGTTTAAAGTGACGTAAAGATCATGTCTTTAAAGCAGTTTTTAAAACGTTATGATTATGAAATAAAACCCATTTATTTTATGCTATATGGGTAATTTATGAAATTTTTGATGATGATATATGTGGATCACATGATAATAAATGCAAATTTAAGGTTGCGCCCTGATAGCGCTCCAATGCATTGGGTAAAGACTAAATCTCTAGAGATGACCATTTTTAACGACGCCTTGGTGAATAACCTTGGTAATTTTTAATGACACCTTGGGGATGGACCTTGGTGAAATGAAATGATTATCAATATTAAATGTTGTAGCCACATCTTCAAGTTATGAAAATGTTATTTTTATTATGATATGCCTCATGATTTCATTCTCATTCCTTAAAGTTCTTTTCATGACCTTATTGAAGTATCTCAAGTTCACATGTAAAATGTTTCTCTTGTTTCCCTTACTGGGCTTTTTTCTCACCCTTTCTTTTGATGTATGCTCCCAGGTTATGTGATGCAGTAATGAGCCTAGGATGAACATGAGGAGAATCCTTTCAAGTGTTTTAGAAGAATGTTTTATGTTTTCAGGTTTAAAGTTCCTGGTTTCCAAGACACTAAGCCTTAAAGATCCTCTGTTTTGTGAAATGTAATGAAAGTTTATGTGATAAAGAGGCAGGATGCTATATAAATCTTGTATAAACCAAAGGGTTATTCCCAAGAAACCACTTACATTAATTAAAGTTATTTTCTTTAAATAAGCTTGACCACCTTCTAATCTTGTATAAGATCTAGCATCAATTGAGGCTCCTAACCTGGTCCCAAAATTACAAATAATAAATTATAACATTTTATTATTAATTATATTATCCAATTAAATTAATTGCATTGATTATAATTAATTTCATAATTTAAAACAAAAAAGACATAAATTCTTAATCAATCACTAGGATGCCTCGATGCACCTAAACCATGAACAAATACACATGGAGGTTCCATGGAATACACCTGATACTGTCATGGGAAAATTCAAAAAATGGTATCTATTTAATAGGTGATTTCAGTAAAATTAGTTGAAAACCATAAATAAATTCATCATGTAATGTACCTTTTATGAAACTGCATTAAATAACATACATACTTTATCTCAAGAAATTCTCTATCTACACTAGGAAAAATCCCCATCATGTGGGAAAATTTCCAGCAACCTTTGGTAGAAATTTAGAATAAACCCCAACATAAATCTTCTAAAATTATATACTATCAATGGAAACCAAAAAAAAGGAAAGGGGTGGAATAACTCACTCGAAATCATCATCGAATAATACCAAAAATTGATCCCCTCTCAAGGTGGATCAAAGGAGGGACAAAGTGAGGTAGAAGAATCAAGAACTGGCCTTCTCCTAAAATCCAAAACCATTTAAACCCAAATCACCCTGATTTAAAATAAATAGGACTACCCCCATTTAAAAAAGAAAATTCTTCTCTATTCATGGCATGAACAGGGGGTTCATGGAATGATTTCCCTTTCACCTGAGTAGCTTTCGTGAAGGAGTAACCACAGAAATCTTCACAGAAATTTTAGGGGATGGCTCACATATATCCCACTCATGTAAGGTCTCGGTTTAGCTGATTCACTGATTGGAGGAGGAACGCGTGACGAAGGGGGTAGAGGAGGAGACGAACACGCAAAGAAAGGGATGGGAGGGATCGCACAAGGGAGGGGTGAACCGAGTGGAGAATTCAGTGAGGATCAGCCGAGGGAGAATTGACCAATTGGCTATGAGGGAGAAAGGTTTTGTGGTTGGGAGATGAGTCCCGACAAGGGAGAGATGTGGGATAAGAGATGAGACGCGATAGAGTTAAACTAATTGAGGAACTATTGCCATGAGACTCAGATTAGTCGTAGGTTTATCTATTCTAATGCCATGGTTTTCAAATAATAATATCTATATTTTAGTCTATATACATGGACCAATTAAACTATGGCTATAGGTATGTGTCTATATATCATTTTTCTAGTAGTGTTTCAAGGGGCCTCATATCAGTAGAATTAGGTCAGAAGATACCTAGAAATAGATCACATAAAATAAAAATTTCATAAGATCATTTAAATTTTTATATTTGAAACATAGTTCAATTGAGTTTTTATATATTAGATATATAGATAACAAATATAAAAATTATTATTACAGTTTTCTATACATTTTAATGTTGTTTTCATAAAAGCGATGTAAAATGTAACTATCATAAATAATTTTCTCGAGGTTAAAAAATACTATGAACACATTATTTTAAAATTATAAGTCTCAATAATTTAACAATTTAAAATAAATATTTTTAAATAATAGGAAACATGGAGTGGACGATACAATAATATAAAAGTGTAAAAAATATCTTTTTAATCATTATAACATAATCAAAGAAACCCTCAACAATAAAAATAGATTTATAATTTTATTTTGAAATTTGATAATATAAATATAAAGTTTTTGTAATAGAATAATTATTTAACTTTAAAAATATATAATGAACACTTTTATGTTAAGAAATAATATGGACATGGAGGATAAAAAATAACTATAGATAGTGGAAATTATCATTTAAAATGATGTATCTTTATGATGAAAGAATCGATCAAAATAGTAATTTGAATGTTTTATGTAATTTATCCAAAACTAAATAGAAAATTCTATAAGAGAAAAAAAATTATAATATAGAAAATATAGAATAATATAGTCAAAGAGGAAAGAGTAAAACCCAATCAATGAATATTTATTGATGAATACTCATATGTCTTTGTTAATTTATTAATCAAAAGAATATTAAATAAACATCATGAAATGGGATTATATTTCCTAAAAGTAAAAAAATTTATTTGTGATAAAAATGTGCCAATGAGAATATATATGCACCACATAAAAGGAAATTGGGTTTATAATATGAAATAATCCTCTATGAAGTGAAATTGTAAAGCAGAATCCTTACCGTGAATTCCTAGATGGTTAGATTCACTCTAAAAAATGTATGATCAAATTAGGGATATTATAAATGTATATATTCATACCTATACCTTTTATAACCTCTTATTTTATTATTTTCTTGATATTGGGTCTTTTTAGTTCAGGTTTGGTTTGAGTCCTGGTTAAAATTTTTGAATTTTTTGAAGTTTGGGTGAATTTGACCTATGAATGGGCACAAAACGGTTACTGGAAATCATATAGCCCGGCCCAGGTAACCATGTGGTAGGTCCTAGAATTGGATAAAATTTACCACACGGTTTTCGCATGGTATTCCAAACTGTGTGGGTTGGTCTTTCAGTCGATTTCCTCCTAGACAGTGGTTGTTGCAGGTTTGGCACATGTTTTGGTGAACCATGTAGCCAAACCATGTGATTAGCATAGATATTTAAAATAATAAAAACCATATTCTACCATCTTCCCCTTTTACCCTAAATTGTACCCCATCCTCTTGGTTTATTTTTTGCACATGAATGGAGGCCCATATCCCCTTCTCTTTGGCTCATCTTCTCCCATGGATCCATCCTTGAAGTCCCAAGGTGAGTTTCTTAGGGTTTTATCCCATTTTCCCACTCTTATTTTTATCCACTATCTATTTCTTGGTTTATATTTGGTAGGACCTCTCTTGTACAAACCCTATATGTTAGGTTTAATGTGTATTTCAATTTTCTTTATATTTAGGGTGTGTGGTTTGATATCCAGGGTGTATTCTTCCTCCTCCAATATTTTCATCGCATTTCCATGCCATTGAGGTAGGTGTCTCTATAAGCTTCATTTATAATTCATTTCTTTGATTCTTGGGTGATTTCAATTAATTTTTAAACATGATTCAAATATTTATAATACACATGGTTAGTTTATTGTGGTGTTTTATTATTGGTAAAAATTGTTAAAAATAGGGTTTCAAAGTAATTCTTGAGATATGACTAAGTAAATGTGCACCTAAGGTGTTTGTTGAAATTCCATGTATTCTTTTAAAATGGACTCAGGTGTTTTGAGAAATGTTTATCCTTTTTTATGTTATGGTAGCATTTTTGGATTTTGAATTTATCATTGTATGTGTGACTTGAAAATTTTTATTGCTTGATGGTTGTACATAAATGTTTTTAGAGGATTCTCATGATTTTTAAAGGGGTTTTTTATTCTCTTAAAATTATGTAGAATTTTTTTGTTTTATTTAAAAATAAATTGGTGAATATAAAAAGGGTTTTGGGTGTTGTATTTTGAGTTTGGAGTGTTCCATTAGATGTTAGCACATCTATGGGTTCACAAAGTGCACACATGGATGTGCCTTCAAATGAATATGGCACTTTGAAATAATGGTTATTTGATATTTAAATGTAATGTTGGCATACTGGAATGTTGGGTAACTTGAAAATGGTTTCGAGTTTGTTCCTTAAAAATTGGTCTGTTTTGTACTTTAGAAAGGATGGTTGGTTTATAAATGGTAAAAAATCCTCTTTGGAATCCTTTTTTATTTTTTGAATTTTCATTTTTGTTTTGAAAAAGTTTTGAAAGTAGAATTAGTTTTGAAATGTGAAGGCCCATCTGGAAAGTGATTATGAAAGTGTTGTTTCACATTGTTTTAGAAATGGTTTGGGAATGTTTTTGGTAAATGCATTTGGATGTGTAAAGTAAAAGGCCCATTTGGAAAGTTATCAAGTTTTTAAAGAAATTATTGAATGTTTATATGACGTGACGGACCAGTTAGAACCTTTGATAATGTGATGTATAGTAGGAACTCCTATTCAGGATTTCCTTATGTGGGTTATCATATGGGTGGTGTCCGTGTTTTGAGTAGGCAAGTGCGATGATGGCAGGTAAGGTGAGTCACGCGTACGAGGTCCTTATACTTACATAGTATATTATTACCATGGGTTTCTTGGGTGTCTTTTAGAGGGTCGAGTGGTATTTTCTGATCAACCTCGATTAGATGGGTTGGTACCCCCTAGATTAGATGAAAGGATAGGTGTGATATTCCACTAGATTGGATAGTTGAGGGAATTCAGTTGGTTATTGACTAGGGATCTTCACCATACACCGACAGGTGGTTCCAAACTAAGTACGTCCAGGGATTACTCTAGGGATGTTTATGAAATGAACATAGTTACTAAATTATATGTCATTGTTTACTTTTTATTATATTTTTTTATCCTGTACTAGTTATTTATTTTCAGCATAGCCTGGTATTTTTTCTTGGGTTTCTAGGTTGGGATTTAGTTTCCAAAATTATAGTCACTTTTAAAATAAAGGATATTGTGTTCTGTTTTGAAAACGCAGAATGTGTTTATTTACTAAAATGTGAAAATCCTATTTTATATATATTCATTTAAAAATAGTGCTAGTGGACTTCTTTTGTTAAAGTAAAGGTATGGATTATGTGGTGGTTTCTTACTGAACTATATATCTCACACCCTTCTTGTGCCATTTAGTGTCAATAGACCCGAACTGTTTTGTAGGTTCATATTCTTATTCAAGGTTCCTGGTTTGTGTTCCCATTGTTGGATCAGGTTAGTCTTATAGTTGGGGTGACCAAGAGGTCACTTGGAGATCATTTTATCATGGTTCAGTTTTAGTGTTGTATTTAGTTTCTGCTTTGTTATGATCTTGTAGTTGAATATATTTACATATATTTACTTGATATTCAGTTGTTGTTGGTTCTTCAGTTTGTTCAGTTTATTTTTAGTTGATCCTATTTTGTTTGGGAAAAATCATTCCCATGATGATTAATTTAATGTTCAGCGCTAGTTTCTAGACTGTGTGGATTGGGAACTCCCTTCGAGCCATGTCTTGGATTGGTTCGGGTGTATGGGTTGATGGTATCCCAGCCTGGTTTATGAAAAAATGGTATCATAGTAGGCCATTTTTACTTGGGGTGTTAGGTTGATTGGATACTAGGACTTTTGGAACTTGGGAGGTTGGTATGGGAAGAGAATCATGAACTCTTTCTCATACTAAACCTTGAGTTTCTAGGGGTAGTATAGGATTTGTGTCTTCTGTCTTTGTATTGGATTGAGTGATGACAATGGAGGTGATTCAGTGTCATGTTGTGATCTCACATAGAGTAGTGACCCATGTGAAGTCCAAGTACACAGTTTAAGGTCCTATTAGTTGTTACTACCTACTTAGGGAATGGCCCACTACCATGTCTTTGGGTTATGCATGACTACTAGTCCCTCTTTATGGTAGTTTGTTATTGGTTGGGTTTCGTTTTGGTTCTAGTTGGTGTGTGTAGTTTTTTGGAAATGAAATAGATTTATGAAAATAAAAAATTATTTATTCAAGTTATTTCTGATTTAAAAGTGGAATGGGTTTTTGGATAAGATAAAGTGCTTATGAATTTTGACATTTTTTCTAAATTCATGGATTTTTATGGGTAAAGGATTTGTGTGACCCTTGGTACTCTTTACTGAAGGTCACATGTGTGTGGGTATGTATGGAAAGTGTGTTTGGGAACCTGTTTATGGATAATGTAAGCAGAATTTTATGGACACACATGTGATGGTTCATAAGATTCCATGGGTTTGTGTTTGAAATTTGAGGTTAACTTGGTCATTCTAAAATATCCCTAAATGAGAAATCGATTTTGATAATGGGTTTTCTTTTAAAGAGTGGGTTCTTATTGTGAAAAAAAATGGATTTCTATATTTGGAAAGTGGCCTTGAAATAATGAAATTTTGAAAATTAAAATGGAAAGGATATTTTTAAAAAGGGGATTTTCGGTTGTTCTTGTAGTTGTTTGGATTATGAGCTAGTTTTTTAGGCTAAACATTTACCTTTCAATTTTGTTTTGGTTTGATGTTGGTTTTGGTTTTTTGTTTTCCTTGTTGTCCAAAATATGTTTCCCAAAAAGGTCCTCAAAATTTCTATTGAGTCATTCCTAGTTTCTGGTTCTTCTCAACTGTTTCTTGTTTATCATGGTTATCAAGGTTCATAAGAGTTAGTATAATGGCTTGAGGAAGTCAAGAGTGTTTTCAAATTTTTGGGATCTCCCAAAGTTGTTAAATTTTGTGCCATTCTGGGTTTGTTTTAGGGTCCATATTTGAACGAATGGGAAATTTTTTCCCCACCATAGATGCAAGTTTACATGATGTGGGAAGAATTTAAGTTTGTATTTGTCTTATGGTTTATAATTTAGGAGTTAAAGAAGAAGAAAATGGGAGTGTTCATGGGTATTTAGGAGAGCCAACATATGGTGAAAGCCTATGTTGAACACTTCAAGGATCTGGTTTCCTTTTATATGGAGGTAGATTCGTAGGATATATTGAAGGATTATCTTTTCATTTAGGGTTTTTGTCCAAAGATCAAGGATAGTGTCCTCTCCTCTAAGGATCTTAATATTGAGAAGTTGGTGGATGAAGAAATTCTAGTAGAGTTGGTTTTTGGAGTGCAGTCAGTTAGAAATTTAGTGTCTCTTATTGTTTATAAAGGTTTCCCATATAGTAGGTAATTCATGTCAGAGAAACCTATCTCTAAGGTGTCTACTTCGTTAGTTATGGATTCCATTTCTTCATATCATTCGCTTGTGTTCCACCAATGTGGACGGTTTGGGCATTCAAAGTTGTTATGTTCCAGTCCTCTGAAAACATTCCATCATTGTAGTTGTTTGGGTCAACTAGAAAAGTATTGTAGAAATCATCACCCAAAGAAGACGTTGTGATCAGAGGATATCAATGCCTGACTATGAGGTAAGATATGCTTCAGTTATCAGGACTCTATTCATAGGCCTTAGAGTGAAGCTTGCACATGGTCAGGAGTTGTCAGGGGATATAGAAGACCATGGCCAAGTTTTGTCTCCCATGTTGGGATGGAAGTGTTTAAAGTTTCCTTTTTGTAGTTTTTTTGTTGTTTTATGTTCATATTTTCATTGTAAAAGTGTGATGAACTTTTTATTTTGTGATTTAAGGGGTTATGTTCATCTATATGGGGATTCTAAAATCATTCATTTTTTTGAGTGTGTTTAACACTTGTCTAGGTTGGTCTCAATTTTAGTGGTGCTCATTTGTTGAAGATTGAGTTTTGGGGAATTAATGGATGGTGATTTTGGTTCATTGGTTGGTTTCAGTTTTTTTTCATGGGTTTACCCTCCCATCATGTTCAGATTCTTAGATCAACATGGGAAATTCTTAGTTCCAACAGTGCTGTTATTTTCTCTTATGTGTAGGGTTTTTGGTTTTTGTAGGGAGTTCCCTCATCTTGGGGTCCTATTTTGATGGGTCACTTTGTATTGGGTTTCCCATTTAAGTCATGGTGGTGTTGTTTGGGTTTTAAATTTTCCATTCTAGTTGAGTTCTTGTGATGGGGAGAACCCCTTTTTGTTCTCTCCTCATTCTTCTGATTTGGTTTCCTCTAGTATTAGTCGGGTGTGACTAGTGGAGTAAAAGGGTCACCCATGGTTTTTTGAATTCTTCTGTTTTTGATTGAGAATGGATTCGAGTTTTGATTATCTTTCATTTGGGTGAATTTATTTGGGTATAAAATTTTTGTGGTGGGGACAATTGTCACACCCTGACCTTGGATAATCTCTTATTTTATTCATTTATTGATATTGGGTCTTTTCGGTTGATGTTCAAGTTGAGTCCCGGTTAAATTTTTTGAATTATTGTAATTCCGAATGAATTTTGGCGTGTGAATGGGCACCACACGGTTAGTGGAAACCTTATGGTAGGTCCCATAATTGGACATAAGTTATTGCACAGTTTTTGCGCGATAGTCTAAACCATGTGGGTTGGGCATGCGGTCGGTTTCCTCTTGGACACTGGCTATCGCACGGTTTGTGCATGGTTTGGTAAACCATGTGGCCAAACCATTTGATCGTCCAAGATATTTAAAATAAATAAAACCCTATTCTACCCACTTCCCCTTTTTACCTTAAATTGGACCCCCTCCTCTTGGGTCATTTTTGACGCATGAAGGGAGGCCCTTAACCCCTTCTCATTGGCTCATCTAGATCCATCCTTGAAGTCCCAATGTGATTTTATTATGGTTTTGGCCCCATTTCGCATCTTCTCATTATCCCCTCTCTATTTCTTGGTTTCCCTTTAGTAGGCCCTATCTTGGTCGAACCCTAGATGTTAGGGTTGATGTGTAGTCATATTTTCTTGATGTTTAGGGTGTGTGGTTTGATCTCTGTGGTGTATTCTTCATCCTCCAAGAATTTAATCGCATTCTCATTTCATTGAGGTATGTGTCTCAATATTTTTCTTTTATGATGCATTCCATTGATGTTTGGGTGCTTTAAATTATTTTTTAAACATGATTCTCATATTTATAATGCACATGGTTAGTTTATTGAGGCATTTTCTTATTGGTAGAAATTTTTAAAAATAGGTTTTCAAAGTCATTCTTGAGATATGCCTAAGTAAATGTTCACCTAAGGTGTTTTTTGAAATTCCATGTGTTATTTTAAAATAAAATTGGGTGTTTTAATAAATGTTTATACATATTTATGTTATGGTATCATTGTTGGATTTTGAATTTCGCATTGTATGTGTGACTTGGAAATTTTTATGACTTGATGGTTGTAGTGAAATGTTTTGGGAGGATTCTCATGATTTTTAAAGGGGTTGTTTATGAATTAAAATTATAAAGAATTTTTTAATTTGGTTTAAAAAGTAAGTGGTGAATCTAAAAAGGTTTTTGGGTGTTTTCTTGGGATTTTGGATTGTTCCATTGATGTTAGCACGTCCATGGGTGCACAAAGTGCACACATGGATGCACCTTCAAATAAATTTGGAACTTTGAAATAATGGTTCTTTGATCTTTAAATGGCATGTTGGGATGGTGGGTAACTTGAAAATGGTGCCAAGTTTGTTCCTTAAAACATGTCTCATTTGGTACTTTAGAAAGGATGGTTGGTTTCTAAATGGTGAAAAATCCCATTTTTCATCCTTGGTTATTTTTTGAATTTTCATTTCAGTTTTGAAAAGGTGCTGAAAGTTGAATTGGTTTTGAAATTTTAAGGGTCGTTTGGCAAGTGATCATAGAAGTGGTGTTTCACATTTTTTTGGAAATGGTTTGGTAATGTTTTTGGTAAATTCATTTGGATGTGTAAAGTCAAAGGCCCATTTGGCAGGTTAGCATGTTTTTAAAGAAATGATTAGATATTTATATGATGTGAAAAACCAATCAAACCCATTGATAATGTGATGTATAGTGTGAAATCCTATTGGGGTTTCCCTATATGGGTTATAATATTGGTGGTGTCCGTGTTTGGGGTAGGCAAGTGTGATGACGGTAGATAAGGTGAGTCACACATTCGAGGGACTCCTACTTACATAGTATATTATTACCATCGGTTTCCTAGGATTCTTTTTGAGGGTTGAGTGACAATTGATAATCAAACCTGATTATAAAGGTTGGTACCACCTAGATTAGCTGAGAGGATAGGTGGTATGGGCCACTAGATTGGTGAGTTGAGGGTGTCTAGTTGGTTATTGACTTGGAAGATTCACCATATGTCGGAAGGTGGTTCCGAACCAAGTACGTCCAGCGATCTCTCTAGAGATGTTTAGTAAATTCCAATGGTTACTAAATATTATTTTCTTGTTTTATTTTTATTTTATTTTTTATCTTGTACTACTTATTTATTTCAGCACATCCTGGTATTGTTTTCATGGTTTTCTGGGTTAATATTTGGTTTCCAAAATGATAGTCTCTTTGAAAATAAGGGATATTGTGTTCTGTTTTGAAAAGGGAAAATGTGTTTATTTACTAAAATGCGAAAACGCTTTTTTGTATATATGTATTTCAAAATAGTGTTAGTGGACTACTTATGGTAAAGTAAAGGTATAGATTCTATGGTGGTTTCTTATTGAGTTGTGTATCTCACACCCTACTTTTACCATTCGATGTCAGTAGACCCAAACTATTTTGCAGGTTTTGATTCTTGTTCAGGGTTTTAGTTTCATGTGCCTGTTGTTGGAGCTGGTCAATCTGGTGGTTGATGGTGACCAAGAGGTCTCATAAAGATCGTTGTATCATGGTTTAGTTTTAGTTTTGTATTTAGTTTTTACTTTTTTATGCTCTTGTTGTTGAATCTATTTACATATATTTACTTGAGATTCAATTGTAGTTGTTTCTTCAGTTTCATCAGTTTATTTTTAGTTGATCCTAGTTTTTTGGGAAAAATAATTCCCACGATGATTAATTTGTGCCCAAAACTAATTGCTAGCCCATGGGGATCCTGAATTCCCTTCAAGCCATGTCTTGGACCGAGTCAGTTTTTTTTATTGGATAGAATCCTATCCTAGTTTGTGACATATATAAAAACCCAATTTATGTTTATTTTACTTCATACAATTTGTTTAAATTTTATTATTACCCATCTTTTACTTAATTGGTATTAAAACTGGTTATTATGTGTTAATTTTCCATTTCATCCATGACTGATTTGGTATGATGGTTCTTTTCCTTTACTATTCCTTAGGTTTTAATCACTTCAACAATGAACATGAATATGATATTTACTTTTTTATATGGTTCTATAGTTCTATAATATTTTTAAGGATGTTTCGATGGTCTTTCGTTGAGAAAAATAAGAAATTGATCATTTTTATTGATTTCAAATCAATGAAAAGGGGTAATTTTTTTAATTATTATACATATATATTTTAAAATTTCATAATTGAAAACAAAACAAAATAATTTATGTTATATTCACCCTTTATGAAGAAAATTTTATAACATCCTTCATGTAGGTTTTAAAAATAACTCAAATAATAACATGTTATATCGAATTAATGAGTAAGGATATGAATTTATGTGGTAGTAATATCATTTATAATGAAGTATAATTATTTTAATAATAAATCACTATAATGTGGTATAGGATTTATAAATTGTTTTTATGGGATGATAAGTGGAAATGATGATGAACTTGTTACTTACTTTGATGGAATCACCACTTCGCACAAATTCTTCGTTTAGAATGAAAGATGTAGGACTCTTTATTGAAACTAAAATATACTATGTATCTGAGATTAATTTAGAAAAATAAATTTGGGTATAGATTAATGAGAAATCTTAAGGATATAAGGTTTTTGGAGTGGGTGGAGGAGAGGCCCTTTAAAATTAGAGAGAGTTCTTTGGAAACATGAGTTAGGTTATGGGTTAACATTGAATCATGTGGTAGATAAGCGGGTTGGATAAAGAAATATTTGTTAAAATTAAAGGATTGAATATGAAAAATAAAAATGTTATTATATAAATATTTTAAATTAATTTAATTATAAAACATTCTTCCCATGTAATTTCACCCCCTTCACCATGTTTTTACTTTATTTAATTATTAACCCCCAGTAATATTTTTATCAAAAATATAATATAACCCTTATTACATAATTCCAAAATTGTAATTCCAAACTTTGAGCCCATTTTATGAATTCCAAATACTAAATATAATAAATTTAACTCTTAAATAAAAATCTTAATGTAGGGGAAAATGATTTTTTTTTTAAACTTCTCAAACATTAATTGTTCTTATTCTTCATTAAAATCAGTTACAAATAATTACATGAATTTTAATCTATTAATTTTGAAAAAAATTAAAAATATATTTTATAAAAACCATATCTTAACCATGATATAGATATATTAAGTTTTTCAAAATAAAAATATATAACACATAAAAAAATTATAAAATTATCTTTTCAAACCAAAAAATTAATTATTTTTTATTTCAATCCAATTATTTATAAATTTGTAAATATTTTTTTGTTTATATATATATATAACGTGTTTATTTTTTTCATTATTCAATTATGATAAATTTAAATTTTGAAACATATATTATATAATAATACTAATTTTAGATAATACAATTTTCATGGATGAATATTTATTAAATTTTTATCCTGATAATTATTTAATACTTACATACATTAAAAATCATAACTTGAATTTTATGAGTCCATTTTTTGAAATTATTCTTCATATGTATTAAAATTAATAAAGGCATAGTTTATTCAAAAAAAATTATAATAAAAGGTATTTTTCAAATGAATTAACATCATTTTATTTAATTTCAGAATTATTAATGTTATATTTTTAAAAAATATATAATGAATATTTGTGTGTGTGTTTAGCATATAAAATATGCATTTATATATGATATTTACTAGTAATTCCAAACTATCGGTATTTTTACTGGTATTATACCCATCAACTATATAAAATTTTATAATGTCAAATAATGACTATATTACCATCATTACCCTCTAAAATTTAATTCTATTATATCTTCTAAAATAACACTTCCTATTCCTCAAATTTACATTATTTATTTTATTTATTTTATTCTACTTTCATGATGGTTTATCTCATTGTAGGTTTAGTTTTACTAATAGTGATTTTCCAAGGTGAATACAATCCCAAGTATTTCTTAAATATAAAAAAATATTACTTTGTATTTCTCATCCCATTTTATTTTACACACTTTCAAAGGATTTAATCATTCATGGTATGTAGTAATACATTTTTTTGATACTTGACTCCTTGAACTTTTTTAGTAATTTACCATTAGAAGTAAAAAAAGTGTTATTAATTTTATTCATATCATGTACTATTTATTTTCCACTAAAGATAGAAATAATAATGAAAGTAACATAGGGAAATAAGATATATAGTTAAATCATGGATGTAATATTTTCCCTAGATCATAGAGGAAGTGGAAACTATATATTCAGGGGAATTCCTGGGTTATAAGAATATCCATCATTTCAGGTACACAAACCTTCTTCTCATAATTTTATATGGATGATATTTTGATAGATGATTCCTCCAAAATGGGTTTGTTCCCATAAATATCATGCTCTAAAAAATTTATAGGATTTTTTTAATATTATTAACTGGCATGAATCCCATAGTAAGAATCATATCCTTGTATACATCATAAAAACATGCAGCCTCATTTTCCTTAGAATACCCCTAATAATAAATTCACAACAATAAATTATATTCATATTTATAGAGGATTAATTGGGTTTTTGACACCTAATAGTATTCAATTTCACCTGTTTGGTCTTTAGTTGAGAAAGAGGGAGATATTTTTCATGAATAGTTATTCTAGGTGAATTTTCTCTAAATTATATTCAATATAATCCAAATAGATGGGGTGACTCAGGAATCATCAACTTAAAAAATAGGGAGGGCGATTCTTGTAGAGGCACAAAAAACATGATAAGATTGATCTTCATTGAGGAGGTGAATTATCACCATAATAATCCCTATATACAAATAATATAATTAAGGGTGATGTTGGGGGTAAAAATTCTCATATACTTATAATTTGGGGATTCCCCTATATTATAGAAGTTTTTTCCACATACATTTTTCCTTATAGGCTTGTATTCTAGTGTGGGATGGATGTAGTGTATCTATTGTTCAGTATTCTTGGGAAGCATCCATTATAGAAGATATATCATAATCAGTGGGCTAAATCAATAATAGATTGACTACATTTTTCATATTTCTGAAATCTTGGTGTAGGATTTTATTAATTTACCGTTCCCTTCGACTAAATACCTTATAAATTAAATGTATGATACACAATTGTTGGATTGGAAAAATTGAATATCTAAAACTAATATATGGAGAATGAATTTATATAATGAAAAATAAAATTGACTTATAGTAATAACACAATTGAACTATGTATTGGGTGATGGATAATGCACACATCTCACCCCTCCCTCCAATGTATTCTTAGGTAATATTTTCTTTAATGATATGATGAAGATAATTGAGGATATACATGAAATATTGTTAGATATTCTCATGCTACCAGAAGAGAAACCAGTTCAACTTTAATACACTATTGATCTAGCACCATGAAGTGAACAACATACCCTTCATAAGGTACAAATTTTGTAATGGTACAATTTAATATCATCCTAATATTACAATGAGTATAAGTTATAAATATTTATTTATTAATATTGGGAATGACATACTAGGAGGTGGTTATGAGCTAAAAAATGACCTATATTTTTTTATTTTACAACTCCTACCACATATTATTATAATATTCCTCAACTTCATTAAATGGTTTTTTAAAATGATCATGATATAATGGTCACATGTTTTCTATTTTATTTTTTGTTAAGGAATTAGACTGAATTTTTTCAACTATTTATGGGATTTCATGATCTATAGGGGGGACTAATGATGATTATTTCCTCATCTCACCCATTGATTTGGATGAGATGCTATTATTATATGGTAGAGTTCATTCCAAAACTATATTTGGTATTACAAGATCCTATAGATAAAGGGATTCATTGGAATTATAGTGACATAAGGAAGATCTTCATATCGATGGAATGTCTTTTTATGAGTTAGACCACTATGGAATATACCATGGGGAGGAAATCCATGGTTATTGGATTTTATTCATAAACTATGTGAGGCATTTATGGTGGATGAATATTTCATCAAGGGGAAGAAATTTGTAAAAAGGTACATGGAAAAAACCTTTGTGGTTC
Source organism: Viscum album (assembly GCA_963277665.1). Classification (NCBI taxonomy): domain Eukaryota; kingdom Viridiplantae; phylum Streptophyta; class Magnoliopsida; order Santalales; family Viscaceae; genus Viscum; species Viscum album. Next base: position 2,021,486,184 of record OY728137.1, on the reverse strand, counting down.
TAGATTTATTTGGTTTCAGTCATAGGGTGGACCTCAACTCAATCCATCCATTCCATCATGGGGAGGGGGTCATGAGAAACACCATAGAGAGGACCTCCAATGTGTTTTCATGTTAATTTTTCAATTAAGGTAGGATCTACTTATCAATTTAATGGCATGTTTTGGGAGGGGGTGAACACCACAACAGGTTTAATGATGAGGAACTCCATGACTAGTATTAAGATTTTAATGGGGAGGGCCTCCATTAATAGGGTAGTAGGTAGGACCTCTAGAGTTATCTATTTATGTTTTGACTTTGGGAGTACATCCATGATGGTTAGATTAGATTATACTTATGGAGGAAATATATGGTAAAACATTAAATTTTCATGGGGAGAATCCTTATGACTGGGGATCTAGTGAGGCCCTCTAGATTTCCCTCCATATCCTTACCCACAGGGATGAAATTTGTGCTTTTGAAGTAGTTATCAAGTACCATTAGAAGGGGTTTAGTGGTTGACATTCACGTTGTGTCTAGAATAACCTCCTAGTTATTATTAGGTTATATAATCTTGCATTAGGTATTTTGGTAGCAACATAGGTATTAAAAATTTCCTATATTTCTATAGTTAAAATCTCCTGGGGGGAATCTATTTAAGTTCCCTAGTCTGAGTAACCGATGCCAAAGTTTCTATTAAATATTTTAGAGATGTTAGGGTTACACGATGGTGATTGAGGAAAATATTTCTTTGAGTAATACTAGGATTATTTGGAGTATAAATTCATATGAAAATATAACTCACATAAATATCAATATGTAATGGAATTTAATAGTTGTATTATTCATATGAAATAATCTCAAATTGATTTGAGGCCAAGATCGGGGTTGTTTTCCCCCGACCATCCGATCATTATAGTTTTGGACTTCGTTATGGTTCCTGAAATATGTGACTACCCCATAATTACATGACTTATAGAAGATATTTTTTTACAATGATTCCAATGACCTTTTAGGTTTAGGGTTTTAGATATTCAGGACAAAACATTAACTAAAAACCATGTCTCTTATTAAACTAACATACATTTTTCAAACTATATAATCGACTAATTAATCTGTAATAGGTATTTAATAAATCCCTCAAATACTTTAAAAAAGTTACTCTTCTAAAGACATATTATGAAATAATTTTCTTCGTAACCTTAGTAAATTTAAATATATTAAAGGGGTGAGATCATATTCTAATTAAGGGATAAACAATGAAATAAGAAAATATCAGGGCTAAAACTTGGGACATAACAAATGAATATAAAAATAAGAACATTAAAATAAGTACATGGGAAAAACATGATCATAATTACATGAATCATAACTTCTAAATGTGGTTATAACATAAAAAATATACATTCATAAATATATTATCAAAATTCATCATAAAAATTTCATAAAATCATATTACTAAGGTTATTCACCAAGGCATATAAAACAATTCCCATAGAATACTACCAAGGTATCTTGAACATTATATATCTAGAGATTAATTGTTTACCAAATACACTGGATCTCTATCAGGACACACTCTTCATTTCCAAGGTTTTCACAAAAAAATTATCATAAAACATTATCATGGAATGCTTACAATGTATCATAAACATGAAATATCTTGAGATTAATTCCTTACCAAAAACATTAGTAAAATATTAGGTCACACCTTACATATGTCTAACATCATATGATCCACATAATGAAATCAAACATAATTCCAAAAAATCATAATTAACTCATGATGGAAATTGGTTACATGATAATACAAAACATGATCATAATCCATACTAAGAAATAATGTGGATGGTATCATAATATATATTCATAAGAATGAATATAGGATGTAGAAATGGATAGAAAATATCTTTTCAAAATCATTAGTTAAAACACATTGGAAAAAATAGATGAACTATCCCTTTTAAATGTAAAATCATTACAAATTAGGTTTATTTATAAAAAAAATTAAAACCTAGAAAGGAATATTCATTTAAAGGGATGGTTGTAATGGAAAAATGTTTTGATTACTAGGTATAAAAGCCAAAAAATATATATTTTAAAAATAACTTTAAACATTATCATATAATACTGAAGTTACAAGTTACTTTCAAAAGTTATTTTCAAAAAGGATATGTGAAAACTTTTAAAATAATTAATTTTTTTAAAAAATAACCATCAATAATGGATCCTTGAAAATATATAAATAGTATCTCAAGGAAAGTTAGAGTGGAATATAATATAAAAAACCACATAATGAAAACCATTTTATTATATTAAAATAACTTTATTGAAGACCCACATCATAAAAAGAGTAAGAAAATATCTTATTGAAAAGAGAAGGAAAATATGATGGTCAAATGAGATAACACATAATTAAGTTTCCAAATATAAATGAGTACATTTGAGATAAAGGGAAATATAGAAAAAGAGGGTAAACCATCATTAAAGAGAATGATATTTATTCATAAAAATTATATAATGTTTTATAGGGAAATTTATCAATGTAAAATATTTGGATTAAAATGTAATTTTGCACCAATGAGGAATAGAATGTAACCTAAAATAAAATATTTGTATGGAATAAAGTATTATTGGAATAAATATGGTAATGAATAAATATTTTAACTCAACGAATGGAGTTTTTTTACATAAACAATAAATTCATGACCCCAGATGCCCAGAGCCGGTGCCTTATCACATTACATTGGAATTATTACAAGAAAATAATATCTTGAAGGAAAAAATAGTTTATTAGGTTTTTAAAAAAGATAAATATATAAGTTCAACTTTACATCATGAAAGGAAATACATCACTAATTTATTCCATTAGAAATGTCTATGACTCCTAGATTATGTATGTAAGTCATTTATAATTTACTTCTTCATATCCTAGGAAAACAAAACATTATAAATGGGTGAGATAAAAAACTCTATAAGAGTAATAAATATAGTGAAAGATAACATAAAAATTAGGTATGGTGAATAATTGACAACATGTTCCTTTAAAAAAATGTGAACATAATATGGCAGGAATATGATCTGAATGAATATTTCCATAATAAAACATAATCATGGGTATAACCTCATGGAATTTGAATTCACATCTTTATAATGAGGGAAATTCATATTCCAGATATTCTGAAACATACCGTCAAGGCCTCAGCCAAGACGTCTAAAAATGATTAAGGCCTTGGCCAAAACCATATCTCAAAATAGGCAAGGCCTCAGCCAAGTCTACCTCTACTTGTCTCATGAGACCTACCGATGCATCGAGGGGATATATTGGGACCCACACATCACATAACAAGTAAAATTAATTCCTTATATGAGTAGGGATAAATATAAACAACATATACATTCATTTTGAAACTAATATATGAAATGTAAATAACAATCCTCGAACATTAAGCATAAACACTAACCATTCGAAGTAAATTCGTGAATGGTTTTAGGATAGAACATCCATAGTAAAACTAATCATAAACCATTAAATTAAATATGGTTTATGATATCACACATAAGAATCAACAAGAGTGTTTAAATATATGAATATACTCTTATAAAATCATCAAGAAATTCATGAAATAAATACTCTTTTACTTAATAATTAAATTGAATCTAATTTTGAGTCTCTCCCACTTGAGAGAGTCTTATCCTAGGATTTCCTAGGGTTTGAGTTCCTTTGGCCGATCTTTTATAGCAGCGCCGTCTTCTTCTGTGCATCCCGCCTCAGCTTTCGTTTTCCTCACCTCCTTCAGACCCAGAGATAGGGGCTCGGATTCCCATTGTTTGTCGTTTCCCGACTCTCCCGTGGTTAGGAATCTTATTCCTTGTCCTCTCAAATTCTTCTTCAGCCGTAGATCCAGGTCTTCAACGTCACGCAGACTTTTTCCTATCCCCGTCTCCTTATGCCCGTGCTAGATCTAGGATAGAGAGGGCGGCCCGGGTCCCAAATCTCTTACCCCCATTCAGCACTCAGTTTCGAGCACTCATCGTCTCGATACAAATCCCATAGGTCGAGGAAACATCTTTCCCCCTTTTTCAAATTCTCCCTACTTTGTGAAGATCGGTGGCGACCTATGGTCTGCGGGCTTCGCCTTCCCCATGGGATAGCTGTTTTACTAGAGGGATTGGGGCCGGTTTTTTCCTGGCTCTTGAACCCTTCACCTCCTACCCTCGTTCATCGTCATGAAGTTTTCTGGATTCGGTCGACCGTCTGGAATCCCGGATCTCGAGGGCTCGGGCCGGTTCTCATTTCTGCTTCACGAAGAACGTTGTTTGATTTTCTGAGCAGGGAATCGGTGTGATGTTTTCTGGATCATTGTGATCCTGGTTTCAACTATGTTTCCTTCGGAAAGTGAGGTGACCGAACCGCGAAGACCCAGTAGAGGCATGAGGCTCTGAAGATTCCACTGGATGAACCACCCCGCGGCGGCCTAAGTGCTTCACGGAGAGTGGTGTGAAGACTTCTGGTTTACGGTGGCCGTTTTTGATTCCTGGAGAGAGGTGTGAAGGAAACTCATTTGCGGTGGCTGAAGTGATTCGCGGAGAGCAGTGTAAAGAATACTGGGTTCATGGAGGTTTTGCTTAGCGGAGTGCTCGTGCGAAGGGTGAGGGGTTCGCGGAGACTTTACCATGGAGCCTCTCAGTGGCAGACTCAGGGTTTGCCCACATTGACACTTCGCTGGAAGAGGTGCGGAGTGGGGTGCTTGGCCCGGTCGTTTGTGGAAACAGATTTTTACGTGTTAACGAAAGGTGTGCAGATCACCAGGCCTCTTTGGAGCTCTTTCCCACCCCACATGCACTAAACAATGGAGGTGGATATTGTGAATCTCTGGAAGAGGATGTCCCTGACGGAAAAAGAGAAAGCGACTATCGAGACTTATAGAAATGAAGATACACTCTTAGAAAAACGTCTGTCTCTGCTGGTTGTTGGAAAGTTTGTCGAAAATATTTCCGTCAACCAGGGGGCACTTAAAAACACCCTCTAGAATCTTTGTAAATTGGAAGATGGAGTGGATATTCGAGAAGCGGGGAACAATCGCATTGTCTTCGAGTTCTTCAACGAAAGGGATAGAGATAAAATCCTCAGAGGCAGGTCGTGGTCCTTTGACAACCAACTTCTCCTCATTGAAGAATTCAGAGGGGGGATGATATCCATAACATCAAGCTAACCCGCTCCCCTTTCTGGATATGCATCAAAGGAATTCCTCTCCACGCACGAACGGAACGTGTTATGAGAGAAATTTGGGGTAGTATTGGCCAATTCATTGAATGGGACTGCTCATATCCTATCCAATGGGGACCCAAGGTTCGGATTAGAGCCGAAATTGAAGTTTCAGAACCACTGATGAGGGGAATGTTCTTGAAAATCGATGACACAGACAGCTGGATTTCATTCGAATTTGAGAAACTCCCAATCTTTTGCTTCTACTGTGGACGTTTCAGCCATCTGGAAAGAGCGTGTGTCTCAAAGAAAGAGTCGAGATCTGACAACATCATTCTTCAATATGGACCATGGCTCTGGCCCAAAATTTCTAGATATGTCTTCATCCCTGAATCGGAAAAACAAAAGGATCGTGAATGTATCACGGTGGCCCACTCAAGACAGGCGGGAACCGAACAGGGAAAGACCATCATGCTTAGACCTCCAGAATTCCCTAAAGAGGGCTCAACCAATCATAGGAAAAATAGCATCTATCCCTCCCCCCTGAAGGATACCGCCTCAACACTTACAGAGCTGGTGAATTCACGAAAAGCTCTTGTAGAACAAAGAGCACGACCAAAGCAGTTGCACACTGAACCACCAGATCCCGACCCTGACCCAGAAATGAATATGGTAGACACCCTAACTCAGGATAAAGATGGAATGACAGAAGCTTCACCACCAGTCCCAATCACACGTCGATCTTGGAAAAGGGTGCAACGTGAATTTATTTATGGTGAAATGGAGGAACCTAAACCAGGGGATACGAAAAGACGAAGTGAAACATGCCATAAAATGGGGAACTCCCCAAAGAGAGGAAAAATGAAAGATGGAAAAAGAAGTTTCGAGAACTCAAAGGCGGAGGCAGGTATGACCCAGCCCCGCCTAGATCAATTATTATCTTATGCTGGAACTTTCGGGGGCTTGGAAACCCACGAACAGTTCTCATGTTCCAGCGCAATTGCGCCCAAAGTCACCCCGATATGGTTTTTCTGTCCGAAACCATACTGAAAAACAAGGACACCACTAGCATTACTCTGAAATACGGCTTCCAAGGCTGTCTCCCGGTCTCCAGATAAGGCCACTATGGGGGACTATGTCTCCTATGGAAGGATCATTTCAACGTCAAGATTTTTTCCTTCTCCTCGCACCACGTAGCTGCGACTATTCAGGCGGACCACACCCCGCCATGGACCTTTGTGGGATTCTATGGCTGGTTGTCCCACAATGAGAAGGGGAAATCCTGGGACCTTCTCTACAAGCTTCGTCATGAGCTCCCAATCCATATTCTCTTCAGTGGGGACTTCAATGAGATTATGTTCCACATGGAAAAAAGCGGAGGAAATGTCTGACATCCTGCGTCAATGTAAAATTTTAAGGACGCGGTCACTAGGGAGGACCTGGTCGATTTGGGATACACAGGCAATCCCTTCACATGGTTACGAGGTAATACGGAGGGCACACATATTTTGGAACGACCTGACAGATTTCTAGGCTCAACAGATTGGATAAACCTCTTTATCATGTTCCACATCGGCCACATGATGCTAAACTACTCAGACCACTGCCCAATCTTCATTGACTGCACTCAAGGTGACCGCAAAAAACAACCCAGTAGAACCTTCAAATTTGAAAGCTTCTAGTCAAAGGACCAGGAATGCGAAGAGGTTGTCCGATCAAGCTGGAATAGTAATCACAAAGATGTTGGCCTTAATCTCCAATAGGTCGCCTCCGACATGAGGTCTTGGAGCAACAAGAAATTCCATCATCCGGAGAGGCACTGTGATTTCCTTGAAAAGAAACTTCACAACCTACTCAAGCAATCCCCATCCATTTGCAATCTTGCCTTGATCGATGCCACTCAAAGAGAGCTGGAAGTGACCCTGTGCATTAAGTAAATCTTATGGGCTATGAGGGCGTGGGATACCCACATTTCATAAGGGGACGCCAATATCTGGTACTTTCACCAGAAAGCTTCTACGAGTCACTGAAATAATTATATTAATTGCATCGTACATCCAAATGGTAGCATAGTCTCTAACACTTGTGGAATTCATGAAACTTTGACATGCTACTTCCATAACCTCTTCAATACAGGAACCCCTATCATTTTTTCTGAAGTGGAAGAATGTATCCGACCAGTTATCACCGATGAGATAAATCGGTAGCTCACCAAAGATGTGACAGATGAAGAGATTCGCATGGCTCTGAAACATATTCACCCCACTAAAGCCCCCGGACCAGACAGGTTCCACGCCCTATTTTTTAAGCAATACCGGCACATCATCGGCCCCAACATATGAAAAATGATAAGGAATATTTGGGACGGGAGAACAAGCATTTCCTCCATCAATGAAACTGTCCTCGTCCTCATTCTCAAAATCAAGAAACCCATAGCGGTCCCTGACTTCAGGCCTATCAAACTATGAAATGTCTCTTACAAGATCTTCTCAATGATCCTTGTTAACTGGCTGTGACCGTGGTTATCTGACATTATCTCAGAAAACCAAAGTGCCTTCATGGACAAGAGGCTAATCACTGATAACGCAATTGTGGCCCACGAAGTGTTCCACTCTATGAAAACACGCTCCACCGCCAGAAGAGGAACCATGGTCTGGAAACTGGATATGTCCAAGGCCTAAGATAAGGTGGAATGGCACTTCCCCAATGTCGTGATGCTGAAAATGGGCTTCTATACTAAGTGGAGAGATATGGTCATGCAATGCATCTCAACCGTCTCCTTCAGAATCTGGGTCAATAGGGAGCTCACTAGTTGATTCGTTTCATCCCAAGGCCTTTGTCAGGGAGATCCCCAATTCCCTTTTCTCTTCATCTTGGTGGCTGATGTTTTTTCTAACCTTATTTCCAGGGCTGCATCCGCTAAATCTATTCATGTGTCAAAGGTCTTCCATGTGAGTCCACCAGTGTCACATCTCTTTTTCGCCGACGACTAACTCCTCTTCTCCAGAGAAACTATTAATGAATGTCGGGTGATCAACCAAGCGATCCACAGGTACGAGAGGGCGTCTGGTCAATCAATCAATCACGGGAAATCAGAAATCTCTTTCAGTAAAGGGGTACCCCGTTCCAGGAGAGATGAACTCTGTGCAGAAGTTGGCATACATATGGTTGAAAAACACCAAAAGTATCTCGGGCTACCCACGGAGATAGGCCGGTCCAAAAAAGAAATATTCGCATCTCTGGTGGATAGTATTGAGAATAAAATTCAAGGCTGGACCCCAAAACGAATTTCAAAAGCAGGCAAAGAGACCCTCATTAAAGTTGTCATCCAGTCTATCCCTAGATATTTTATGTCCATGTTCAAGCTCCCGGTGACCATTGTCAACCAGATCCACACACGTATGGCCAACTTCTGGTGGGGGAAAAATGATGGAAGGAATAGAACCCACTGGATGGCCTAGGAGAAACTCTGCATACCCAATTCGGAGGGAGGGATGGGATTCTGAAATCTTCTTCTCTTCAATGATGCACTGTTGGACAAGCAAGGATGGTGCCTTATTAACCGTCCATCATCTATCTGTGCACGGGTTATATGAGCTAAGTACTTTCCCCACATGGAATTCCATGTTTCCTCTCTTGTCCCTCGTCCTAGCTTCCATTGGAGAATAATTTGGGGGGCCTGAAAGCTTCTGGAAAAAGGGATGGGCTGAAGGATTAGGGATGGATCATTTGTCAATATCTGGACCAATCCCTGGCTGATCGATTCGGAAGGTTTATGAGCTACTTCCCACGCACAACCAGGCTTTGAAAATGCCACTGTTAGGTGCCTCCTTTATGACCAAGGGATGGGGTGGTGTTTGGATAAGATTAATGAATGGTTTAACGAAAGAGACCAAAGACTTATCCTAACCATCCCATGGATCCCAGATGCAGGACCCGGCCATCTCTTCTGGAGAAATGATTTTTCAGGTGAGTACACAGTGAAATCCAGATACATACTTGCTCTTGGAAACCAACCAGTCGACCGGAATGAGGTTCCATGGAAATCACTCTATAAGCTCAATGTCCCCCCAAAAATACGCTACTTCTGGTGGCAGGTGTGCGCGTACACCCTCCCTACCATGAGCCTTCTCATCTACCGAAATATGTTCAGTGTCGTTGTCTTCCCTTTCTTCATGAATATCCCTGAGACCCCTTTTCATGCTATCATTAAATGCCTTGGAGATAAGGAAATTTGGAACAAATGGGGCCTCGCTCCATATGCATCTCTGGCCTTGGTTTCTAACCTCCCCGCTCTCTTGCTGCGCTGGTGCTTCTCCCTCTCTTTGGATAATGCAGGCTCACTCTGCACCCTGGCATGGATCATCTAGTTCCGGCATAACGATGTTGTTTTCCACCACATTCATAAACCTCATGAATTCTGGATTGAATGGGCCACGTCATGGATTGAGGGATGGAACCACCACAACAGACATCACAGGAAAGACATTCCTCCCTCCTGACATCCTCGGTGGAACCCCCCAACGGCAGGAACTCTTAAGATCAACATGGATGCATCTCTCCCCAAGGATGGACTTATCTCCCTTGGTCTCCTAGCCTGAAATCATCTGGGGAAAATCATTGCTGCAAAATATGAATCACATCAGGTATTTTGGGAACCTGCCGTTGCTGAGGCTAATGCTATCCTGTCAGGTATGATGCTAGATAGGGATCAGGAGTGGCTTGATATCAACATTGAGTCTGACTGCCTCACCATGATCGATGCCATTAACCACAATGATGGCGGACTCCAGTCTTTTGGCCTCATCATCAGGAGAATTCTCTCGCTCCGCCAATGCTTTTCATTCTACACCTTCTCCTTTACCAAAAGATAAGGAAACAATGTAGCCCATCAGTTGGAGCCATTAGGCCCCTTCGATGCCAACCAGCTTTGGATGGATAATTTCCCTCTGTGGCTTTTCTTATGTACGTCTGATGATCTTCTTCATTAATGATATATGTCTTCTCTCAAAAAAAATAATCTTTTACTTTGAAAAGAAGAGTTATTTTGGAAAAGTACTTGTATAAAAATATAATTGAAGTAAGATAGTATTTTCATAATAAAATGAGTGCTTTTATAAAGATAATTATTTCTCAAAACATATTATAGATTTTCTTTGAAAATTGGTAAGAATTTGAGAAAGACACTTAAAAGAGGCTTGTATTTTGGAAAGAATTTTGAAAGTTCCCTTTTTAAAACATGTAAATCCAAATAAAATAAAGTAGTATTATGGTTAGAAAAAATATATATAACACTCAAACATAATTTTTGAAGAGTTCATAATAATACATAAGAACTTAATTGAGGTATGTAGACAATAAAAGTATCCCAAATGAAAATGGAGGTTCGGGTAGAAAACCCTTACCTTCAGTCTGAATGTGTTCTTCTCTGGAACTTAAGATCCTGGAATATAAAATTATACTTATTAATAACTTAATTAAGAACATTTTATACATGTATTTATTTTATCATAATTTTATATAGTTCATTATTTCCTTATTAATATGTTATAAGATTGAATTCCCTCATTTTGGAGTGTTCGTTTCCTTGGTTTTCATGATTGGTACATTTGTATATGAGTATGGATGTTCATATGGAAAGGATGTAAATATTCAGAATTGATTTTACATATAATTTATGAAAATTCATTGGTTTTAATGGTCATTTAAATCATTTTTTACATGTAATTATGATGAATCATTAGATTAAATATTAATGACAACCACTTAGATTATTTGGCAGCATTTGGATTGTTATGAACTAGTTTTGTCATATAAATTAATAATATATATGTATAATGGTTCCTAAATATTAATTAGGTTATAATAAATATATTTTATGCTGGTTCAACCATAAAAATGGTTTCATGATCAGTAATGAAGGAGAAATTGAAGAACGAAACTTCGTCGTCCATGAAGGTTGTAAATTGGAACCTCACGGACGATGATTTAGTTTATAAAATAAAAGAGAGAGAGTAAAAATATTGATGATGGTTCTTCCATTAACATGATATAATTAAATTATATAGATTATATTGTAGTTATCATGGTCATTTGGATAGAGGAGGTGATTAGAGGATAACAATAGAATGGAACTTGAAATGAAATTGAAAGAAATAGAATGTGAATTTACCTCTTGAATCCACCTCCTTGAGAATCTCCTTAAAGGAAGGAGTTTTGGTCTTTTGGAAATACCAAGATATTTTTGATGTGGGAAGTGACTAGGTAAAGGTATTTGGGAATAAATTTTAGTATCTTCAAGTCTTATAGGAGTGAAGAGAAGAGGGAGTGAGGGGAGGTTTATAGTGGAGGAGAGGAGGGTTTTCCCATTATTTTACTCATTATTTTATTATTTTGCCAAAGACAACCAATAGTATTGATTATTGTGACCAATAATAGTAATATTTTCATTTTATTTCTAACCAAGTGGTTTTAAATCACCTATTACTTAATAAATCTTGTATTTAGCATTTATCGTAAATTATCGTATTTTACTATTCACCCAAAAATCAAGTATTTTAGAAAAATCCAAAAAATTCACCCTAACCATTTTTCAACGTGTAGAATTAAAAAATGAACTCCATTATTTGAAAATAATTTTCTAAATATTTTTAATTTTATTTTTAAATTAAATCATAATTCATTCGAAAAAAAAACCACATTAAAACTATAACTTTTTTTATAATACCTTGAAAAATTAATCAACGTTCCATAAAATTATCTTATATACATAAGACAATAAAATCAAAATTTATGATTACATTTTATGAAAATACATTTCTATTCTAAATTATTAAATTAATCATAAAATTTTAATTAAAATACTTATGGCATACAAAAATACCAATACTTATACTATGATCATTTTTTCACTTTTGAGATGTCTAAATTGTATTTATACATTCATGGGTGTAGTTTCTATTTTTTTGTCCAATTTAATATTCATTACTATTCATTACTATTCATTAATATTCATAATGGTGTGTTACTATTCACCAAAAATTAAGTTTGTCTTATCAGACTCTAAATATCTTACTGAACACAACCTTGTATGTCAGTTTTTCAAAATTCAAATCACAGAGGTGGAAAAATTAAGTTTATTGGATAGGTTATACCAAATTTGTGTTTTGTAGAGACATAGTGTTTCATGAATCCAATATTAAATTTATGTTTTGAAACTTGGGTTGTTACATTATCCCATTCTTACAAAAATTTCATCCTCAAAATTACTTGAATGTTACCTCAAAAAAAGATTTGGGTAGTTCTTCATCATAATCTCCTTAGGCTCCCATGTTGCCTCTTCGATTTTATGATTTTTCCAAATTATATTTACCATTAAAGCCATCTAATTTCTCAACACTTGTTCTTTAGTGTCTATAATATAAATAGGCTCTTCATATTAAGATAGGTCAAGTTCCAATTCTATACCTTCAGAAGTGAGGACATGCGTTGTGTCTGGCTTGTACTTTCTCAGCAATTAGACATGGAACACAATGTGTACTTTAGACAGGCTAGGTGGCATAGCCAAACGATATGAAATAGCTCAAAATCTCTCTAGAATTTAAAAAGTGTCTATGTACCTTGGTCTTAGTTTCCCTTTCTTACCAAATATTATAACACCCTTTCATGGAGATACTTTCAAGAAAACATGATCTCCCACTTGAAATTCCATATCATTACTTCAATTATCGGAATAGCTATTTATTCTACTTTTAGATTATTTGATATGACCTTGAATAGTATTTACCTTCACTATTTTTTCCTCCATAATCTCTAGGACCATAAGCTTTCTTTCGCCAACTTCATCCCAACAAGTTGGTGTACGACATCTCTTTCCGAACAATACTTCATATGGTGCCATTTAAATACTTGAATAGAAACTATTATTGTAGGAAAAGTCCACTAAAGGTAAGTATTCATCCCACATACCTTGTAAGTCAAGTGAACATGGTCTCAACATGTCCTCTAAGGTTTGGATCACCCTTTCTGATTTCCTGTCAGTTTGTGTGTGGTAAGAAGTACTCAATTTAAGCTCAGTATCCAAATCTTTTTGAAGAATTTTCCCGAATTTTGATGTAAATCATGGATCGCGATTAGAAAATATTGAAAGAGGTTCTCCATTAAGTATTACAACTTAATTGATATAGATTCGTGCAAGATGCTCCAGTGGAAAATCCTCTCTTATAGGGAGGAAATGTGTAGATTTTGTAAGTCGATCAACAATTACCCATATTGCATCATTCTTTCTTTGAGTTTTGGGTAATCTAGTGAAAAATTCCATGGTTATGTCATCCCATTTCCACATAGGAATAGGTATAGGTTTCATGAATCCTTTTGGATGTTTCCTTTCATCCTTCACTTGTTGACAGACTAAACATCGTGATACATAATCCACAATTTCCCTCTTCATATTATCCCAGTAGAAATGTTCCTTCAAATCTCTATACATGTTAGTGCTAATAGGATTTATAGAGAAATTAAAACTATGGAAATCATCCAATAAATCCTTTTTTAGGTTGGTTATAGCTAGAACACAAAGCCTCTTCCCAAATTTTAGAACACCATCTTTATACACAAATTCATCCATCTTCCCATCTTTCACAACATTAATTTTATTTTAAAGGTTCTCGGCATCAGGCTAAGAAATTTTAATCCTTTATAATAAAGATGTTTTTGAAACCAAATGAAAAAGTAGTTATGTTTCACCTTCTTTGATAATTCTCATATCCATCCTTACTAGATGCATGTACAAAGGATCCTTTTCAATCCTCATTTTGTTGATAACTCCATGATCCTTCTTGTTCAATTAGTCATCTACCTTGTTTTCCTTTCTTGGGTGGTAGTGTATAGTACAATAATAATCCTTCAGTAGTTAGAGCCATTTCCTTTGCCTCATGTTGAGTTATTTCTATGAGAAGATATATTTTAGACTCTTTTGATCTGTATATATCTCACATTTTTTCCATAGAGATAATGTCTCTATATCTTCAGATCAAAGATTACCACTTCTAACTCAATATAATTAATAGGATAGTTTTATTCATGAATTTTTAACTACCTTGATGCATATTCAATAACTCTATCATTCTGCATTAGGACACAACCATGTCCTTTCTTTGACGCATCATTATAGATCACAAACCCATCATTCCCTGATGGTGGAGTTAGGATCGGAGCATTCACTAATATCCTCTCCAGTTCTTCGAAACAATCCTTATATTCTTTTTTCCATATGAACTTAACCCCTTTATGTTTAAGCTTGGTCATTATGTTGGCTAAATGGGAAAAGTTTTGTATGAAACACCGATAATAACCTGCTAAACCAATAAAAATGCGTACCTCAGTTATGTTCGTTGGAGTAGGCCATTCTTGAACAACCTTTTTCTTTGCAATATAAATAAATATTCCATATTTAGAGACAATGTGTCCAAGTAATGAAACTAATTAAAGACAAAATTCACACTTGATAAACTTTCAATATAATTCATTTCTTCTAAGAGTCTTCAAAATAGTGAGAAAGTGATTTTCATGATCTTTGTAGATTTTGGATTATATTAATATATAATCAATAAATACCAATACAAATTCATCAAGATATTTCTTGAAAAATCTATTCATTAGATCCATAAAAACAGAGGGTAAATTAGTTATTCTGAAAGGCATTACTTTAAACTTCTAATGCCCATACCTGGTTTGAAATACTGTCTTTGGAAATAACTTCTTTACTTAATAGCAACGGATGATATCCAGATCAAAGGTCAATCTTTAAAAAATATTGGGCTCCATGAATTTGATCAAATAAATAATCAACGAAATGTACAGGATACTTGTTATTTATTTTTATAGAATTGATCCTCCTGTAGACAATGCACAACCACATAGATCCATATTTCTTCTTAATGAAAAAAATAGGGGCTCCCCATGGAGAAACACTAGGGAAAATAAATCCTTTATCACTCAATTCCTCTAGTTGTTTCTTTAGTTACACAAATTCCATAGTATAAATTATATAATGATTCTTTGATATTTTCCTTGAATCAGCAATTAAGTCAATGGAAAACTCAATTTACTGCTCTAGAGGATGTCCTGGTAAATACTCTGGAAATACATCAACATATTCTTTCACAATAGGTACGTCCTTTATTTGAACATTATTTTACTCACCCAGAGTTATTTCATTACCTTCCTAAACAATAATTAAATTCTGTAGATCTACTAGGGGTGGATCTAGATGAGAATCATATGTCAAGGTTTCTTTTCTAAAGATAAGGAATTCCACATCATCCTTAAAAATTGTAACCTCCTTCTTCTTGTAATAAATTTTCGCATCATGGTTCTAAATCTAATCCATACTGAGGATTATACAAAAACAAATCATAGGAATGACAATAAAATCAGTATATCAAGAATGTTTATATGCCATAATGGGGACTTCCTCACACAAATTTGTTGTAATGATACTTCCCTTAGGAGTTTTGACTGACAACTCCCTTATTAAATCAAATTGGAAATATCTAATTTTCTTGGAAAAATATAAAGATATGAAAGAATGCGATGATCCATATTCAAATAAAGAATTAGATAAGTTTGAAGTAATGATTAAATTACTTTCCACCACATCATTAGGAACTTTAATATCAATAGTTGTGATCGCATAAGCTTGTCCCTGCTCCCTCGGCCTTTTCTGTGGCATGTTTCTATAACGATTTAGACAATCATTATCATAGTGTTCCATCTCCATAAAATTATAGAATTGAACATTAATGGCTTCTTTCTTCCCCTTAAAATCACCAGAAATATGGCCTTTTTGTCCACATTTTTTAGTATACTCCTTTTCCTTTTAAGCAAGCAACAGGGTGTTTCCTTCCACAATTATCACAGGGTGGAAATTCAACTCTTCCCTTATTACCTATTTCTTTATTTCCTTTTCTAGAGTTTTCAGCCACCCTATTATTCTCTTTCTTTTCTTTAAAGTCATAAGACTTAGGAAATTACATCTTCATCTTGATGGTGCTTGAGACTATATCATCATATGATGAGAAACTTTGTGAGACTAGAGCCCTTCAGATGAATGGTTTTAAACCATCAAATAATAATTCAATATTACTCCTTGGATTATGTATGTAGTCCGCAGTATGTCTTTCCAGCCTTGTAAAGTTGTCTTCATACTTGGCAACATTTTTATCATCATTCTGCCTCAGATTCAAGAATTTCCATTCTATATCTGCTTATTGTTCGCGGGGAAAATATTTATCTAGGAATATTTTTTTAAAATCCCTCTATTCTATCTCTTATATTTCTTCCTCCTCATTTGTGTTTTGGACTAATGACCACCACTAATCCACATATCCCAATAAATAATAAACTATCATGAAAACCTTCTCTCTTTCGTTACATCCCAAAGTGAGAAATATCTTCTCAAGTGAACTTATCAACTGCTCAGCTACAAACAGGTTTTTAGTCTCATTCAAATATGGAGGTTTTTTCACATAAATTGATCCAACATAGCTCCTCCACATTGTGGATCATGATGCTCCATACTGGTAAGTTTATTGTTCATAACCTGAGTAAGTTGTCCCATTATAGTTATAAGTTTCTCCGCACTAGTCGCAGCTCCAGATCCATCATCATTATCTTTCATCAGAGGGAAATCCCTACATTGGATACACATGTTCATGTGGTTTCCATTTCTTCTACTGGGTTCCATTTCTAGATAATGGAATATACTATATTTGGTTATGAATCATAATGTATAATCTTAACTTAGCAAAATACTTAGCTTAAATTGAAATCCTATACATGGCTAACCCCATTATCACAAACATGGTTTCTTTGTGGAAAAAATTACATTTAAATCCTTCATAATGGATTTTAAAGAAAATGTGAATTATCATAAGCATATCCACTAGGAGTGTCAAACTAGGAGCACAGTAAGTCCCATTATCGTGTACCATGATACCCTGGTTCTAGCTCAAAACTCCTTGTCGGAGTTTTCAATTATAGGTATATATGTGCCATAACCACATCCACTTTTAGTATCAAGACAGGGTTATATTTTCTAGAAAGATCCACATAATATATTCCATAACAAAATACCAGGATGTTCTTGTATGTTTATCCTCAAAGACTATCTTATGTATTTTTTCACTCATCTACATTTTCTAAATCTAGTTTCTATGTTTTTTACTAAACTTCCTCTGATACCAACTGTAAAGACTCAACCCAAGATTCTCAGAGTTGGTGCCTTATTATATTTCATTGGTATGATTACAAGAAAGTTATATCTTTAAGGAATGAGTAGTTTAGTATATTTGGAAACAAGATACATATATAAGTTCAACTTCACATCATGAAAGGAAATACAACAATAATTTATTCCATTAGAAACATCCATGCCTCCTAGATTATGCCTGATAGTCCTTCATAATTTACTTTTTCATATCCTTGGAAAAATAAACATAATAAAGGGGTGAGCTCAAAATCTAACTAAGATTAAGCAATATAGTAAAAGATAACATAAACATTAGGCATGGTGAATAATTGAAAACACATGCCTTTAAAAGGAAAATGTGAACATAATATGGTAGGAATATGATCTGAGTAAATATTACCATAATAAAACATAATCATGGGTATAACCTCATGAAATTATAATTTCTATCTTCATAATGATAGAATTACATTTTTCAGACATTCTGAAACATGTCGTCAAGGCATCGGCCAAGCTGTCTAAAAATGATTAAGGTTGCGGCAAAAACCATATCTCAAAATGGAAAAGGCCTTGGCCAAGTCCACGTCTATTTGTCTCATGAGACCTACTGATGCATTGAGGGGATATAGTGGGTCCCAAAAATCACATAATAAGTCTAATTCATTCCTCATATGAGTGTGGATAAACATAGACAACATATACATTCATGTTGAAACTAACATATGAAATGTAAATAACTTTCCCCTAACATTAAGCATAAACACTAACCATTTGGAGTAAATTGGTGAATGGTTTTAGGATAGAAAATCCATAAGAAAACTAATCATAAACCATTAAATTAAATATGGTAGATAATATCATGCATAAGAATCAACAAGAGTGTTTAAATATAGGAACATACTCTTATAAAATCATCAAGCAATTCTTGAAATAAATACTCTTTTACTTTCAAAAGAAGAGTTCTTTTAGAAAAGTATTTTTATAAGACCATAATTAAAGTAAGATAGTATTTTCATAATAAAATTATTGATTTTATAAATATACTGTTTTCTAAAAATATATTATATGGTGCCCTTGAAAATTGGTAAGAATTTGAGAAAGTCCCTTGAAATGGGCTTGTATTTCGGAAAGAATTTTGAAATTTCCCTTTTTAAAACGTGTGACTATCCATAAAATGAAGTAGGATTCTGGTTGATAAACATATATAAAAAACTCACACATAATTTATGAGTAGTACATAATAAAAAATAATAACTTTATTGAGGTTTGTATACAATAAAATTAACCTTAATGAAAAGGGAGGCTCAGGTAGAAAACCCATACCTTCAATCTGAATGTGTTCTGCTCTTGAACTTAAGGTCCTGGAATATGAAATTAGACTTATTAATAACTTAATTAAGAACCTTTTAGAAATGTATTTATTTTATCATAATTTTATTAAGTTCATTATGTCTTTATTGATAAGTTATAAGATTAAATTCTGTCATTCTGGAGTGTTTGTTTCCTTGGTTTTCATGGTCGGTATATTTGTATATGAGTATGTATGTTCATGTGGAAAGAATGTAAATCTCCATAATTGAATTTAAATATTATTTATGAAAATAAATTGGTGTTAATCTTAATTTAAATCATTTGGTTATGTGGAATTAGGATTAATCATTAGATGAAATATTAATGACAACCACTTAGATTATTTGGCGGTATTTGGATTATTATGAACTAGTTTTGTCATATAAATTAAAAATATATATGTATAATGGTTCATGAATATTAATTAGGTTATGGTAAATATATTTTATTATTTTTTCATCATAAAAATTGTTTCTTGACCAGTAATGAAGGATAAATTGAAGAACAAAACTTCATCGTCCATGAAGGTTGTAAATTGGAACCTCGTGGATGATGATTTTATTTATAAAATAAAAGAGAGAGAGTAATAATATTGATGATGGTTCTTCCATTAACATGATAAAATTATAGTATATAAATTATACTGGAGTTATCATGGTCATTTGGATAGAGGAGTTGAGGAGATAATAACAATAGAATGGAACTTGAAATGAAATTGAAAGACATAGAATGTGAATTTACCTCTTGAATCCACCTCTTTTAGAATCTCCTTAAGGGAAGTGTTTTTTGGTCTTTTTTCAAGATAAAGACATTTTTGATGTGTTAAGTGACTAGGAAAAGGTATTTTGTAATAACTTTAAGGATCTTCAAGGCTTATAGGAGTGAAGAGAAGATGGGGTGAGGGGGGTTTCTAATGGAGGAGAGGAGGGTTTTCCCATTATTTTACTCATTATTTTATTATTTTGCCAAAGACAACCAATGGTATTGATTATTGTGACCAAGAATAGTAATATATGAATGTGATTTTAAACCAAGTGGTATTAAATCACCTATGACTTAATAAATCATGTATTTAGCATTTATCGTAAATTATCGTATTTTACTATTCACTCGAAATTCAAGTATTTTAGAAAAATACAAAAAATTAACCCTAACCATTTTTTCAATGTGTAGAATTAAAAAATGAACTCCATTTTTTGAAAATAGTTTTCTAATTATTTTTTATTTTATTTTTAAATTAAATCATAATTTATTCTAAAAAACAACATTAAAACTATAACTCATTTTATAACACCTTGAAAAAATAATCAAGGTTCCATAAAATTATCTTATAACCATAAGAAAATAAAATAACAATTTATGATTAAATTTTATGATAATACATTTCTATTTAAAATTATTAAATTAATCATAAAATTGTAATTAAAATATTTATGTCATACAAAAATAACAATACTTATACAATGATTGTTTTTCTACATTTATGATGTCTAAATTGTATTTATACATTCATGGGTGAAGTTTCTATTATTTTTTTGTACGATTTACTATTCATTACTATTCATAAGTGTGTGTTACTATTCATAAGGGTATGTTACTATTCGCCAGAAATTAAGTTTGTCTTATTAGAATCTAAATATCTTACTAAACACAACCGTTTATGTCATTTTTCTGAAATTCAAATCACAGAGGTGAAAAAATTATTTTTATTGGCTAGGTTATAACAAAGTGGTGTTTTGTAGAGACTTAGTGTTTCATGCATTCAATATTAAATTTATGTTCTAAAACTTGGGTTGTTACATAAACTCTTACAAATATAGTATCATTTGAAATGAAATACAATTAATTAAAGTATATAATATGTCTATTAAAACCCCATGAATTGCATGAATTTGGAAAAAATATATTCATTAGGTACAAATACTACCATAAAAGAGATATCATGGTGAAAAATGTCTTAATAAATTAAATTTGATACAAAGAAACCCTTGTCATAATTAATAACTTCTACTAAAGAGATTGAATCCCCTATATAAAAAAATAACAATTTTAATAACCTATTTCATTTTTTTATTCATATATATAACCATTTTTAAATTTAATTTATAATTATTCTATACATTTCTATTAGTAATTTATTGTCTATTTTCAATATTGGGTGTGAGTAATCATGCTCATTTTGAATTAGTTTATTAATAGTGGTGTTTTTATTCATTATAATATCAATTTATGTCATTCTTATATCATAAAAGGTATTTTAATTGATGTTTATAATTATTTATATTTTTATAATTTCATTTAATAATTATTTAACTTATTATTCCTGATGATGGAATCAATGAAAAGCTTGTTTTGGTAATTTATAAAAAATGAATAGTATTTTCTTAATTAATGAGTTTAATTTTTATATAACCAATCCAAAACCCAAAAAAATAATTATTTACTTATTATTATCCAATATTAAGTTTACAAATATCTCATTGATAGAAATTTATAACATCTTTCATGTAGGTGGGTAAACCAACCCAACAAGAATATGCAATAATCAATATGTGAGTGTAGCTACGGATGAGATTATTTTTTATAATATCATTATCAAAAAATTATAATGAATTTATTTATATTTTATTATGGTGATTAATTATAATTGATAAGAGTTATAAGATAAAAGTAAATAAATAATAGGTTGTCACTTATAAATAATCATTTTTCCTCTCAGTATGTTCCTTTTAGAAGGGTAGTTTTACAAAAATGGATTGTTGAAAATAGTACATATTTAATGCCTAATTTATATTTAAAAAATATATATCAATAGATAAATAACATATCTATTCACTAAACCTATTTTTTTAATCATCCCTGAATGGTAGTGATGAAATATGAAATGTGGTGTTCATGGAGGCGGTAGTCTGTACACACACATGAGAAACGTTTTCATTTTTTCGATCTAATGGGAGGGGAATAGATTATGGTTATACCATAAATATAAAAAAAATATTATTTATAATTATTTAATTATATACATTTGGTTTGAATGGGTTTAGTGGCGGGTTGATGAAAAGGGTAGAGAATGGAAATTACCGGGTAAGTAATACTTATGTTCATAATTTTTATCTTCTCTTAAAGTATCCTTTGAATATGAAGGACTTTAGGTGCATTATTGATTGTAATGGTTGCCAAACATGTATAGGGGGTTTATAAGAATTAATTTGTGTATATTTATAAGGTAATTTTTAAATATAGTAGTGGTTTGAAGTGGGTTTAAGTGAACTCCATTTATATGTGAAAACAAGGGAAAATCATTGGAAATGAATATTATGTATGAGGTAAGAATTGAATTTCATGAGTTAGGTGATTTTTATGGGGAAATTTCACTGAGATATATAAGTATTAATTTCAAAACTAAAAAAGGTATTCTATAAGGTCTATATGTGAAAATGATTTACTAATGTTCAAGCCATATTTGATTACCCATTTTAACATGTATTTTTTCGTGATTAAAATTTAACAATGGTAATTATTTTATTACTAAAAATATAAGATGACCCTTATTGAAAAAAAAACATTACATGATGAATCTTAAATTTGAATTGATTAAATTTAATTCAATTTATAAATATAATAAAAATAAATTTTAAATTAAAAAATAAATGTTTTCTTTTGTATAAAAATTTCATTTTAATCATTAAATATTCTTTATATTATTTAATATTGATTCCTCATTAAATGATTGTTGATTTATTTTTATATATTTATAAACATCATATTATAGTATATATTTAAAATATACCCATTCAATTTAAAAATACACAATATTTTGAAATGTATTATTCTTTGAAAAATAACCATTCTACTGTGGTAACTAATAATTTTCTTGGTAACATAATTTTATTCCTAAAATTGAAATTTACCCTATTAGTAAATTTAAAAAAAAATTACTAAAATTATTCAAATCATTTTACATTATTAAATTTTTGAAAGTGATAAAAACCATATGTTAGTATAGGTGTGCATAACACATTAAAAATAATTCTAAGAAACTTGAATCATCTATGCATAAAATAAATTAAAGTTATTCTTAGTAAAAACTATTGGATATATTTTTACTTATTTTGTTGTATATATTATCAATACATTCAATTCAAAATATTATTTGACCATAATATAATAAACTTCATAGGTCGTGAAAATGAAATTTTTAATAAAATATATTTTGATGCATAGAATTATTTTACGTTTTATTTAATTGTAATAATTAAAATTTTACCAATTATTTAGTATTAAAAAACTAAAATTATTTATATTAATACTCGTATTTAATAATTAGGGTACCTTTATATTTACCTTACAATTAAACAGAAACATTTTAATGGCTAAATATCATACTGTGATTCATTTTGGTTCAGTGTTGTTTGTGAAGAAGGCTATTGAATGTATTCAATTTTAAAGAAAAATAAATATTTTAAAATATCGTGGTGTAATATTCATGGATTCAAATATATTTTATTTTCATGATTTGTATCCAATTTTTAAATAATAAAATTATGGATATATACTTTACCCATATCCTTAAGTTCCAGTTGTTGAAGGTGTTGAGTGGGTGATAATATTCTTTAAGGACTTTCACTAAATAAATTATAGTGGTAGTATAATATATCTATAGGACCATTATTTTTTATTTATAGTACCCTATAATTCACTAAAATTTCTCCCATCATAGTGGGGAACAAGATTTCTTACTCTAAATTTTTTATGTAATCCACTTGTATGATTTAATAGAAATAAATAACAAACCCCATTATGTATTTTCTCAAAAGAGAATCCCTGATCAATTGATATGCTTCATGAGTAAATGATTTTACATGAGGTTCCCTAGTTATTTGTTTCTAATGATCTCACATTATTTTTTTTGTGAACCCTCTTTCCTATGGAGATATTCTATTAAAGATTTTTAAGATTTATTAAGTATTATTAATTGAATTCAAGATGATAGGAGGTATACTCATCTAACCAAAAGGTTTGTTGTCATGTTTGGGGATCTCATACAGATTTATTTCATGTTTATGAAATTCTTCCTAATAAAAATACTGATTATCCTTGTTATTAAATGTGATTAATTAAAATAGTTATTTTTTGAAACCCCTATATGTATGAATGGTTCAACATATTTCTCCTATTAATTTCTCATACTATTTTTTAAATCCATACATTAGGGTAGTATATAATTTTTCACTTTCCTGGGAGACAGACGGTGTTGTGATGTTGGGATTGGGGCCATAAAAGGGGATTCCTATGTATTCATACTATAGGAATAGAAACACATTTATTTTGGTTCTATATAATAAGGAACACCATGCCTTTCATTTTCATGTGACAAAGACCAATGTGGTTCTCTTTGTGGTCATGAAACCTTGAAAAAGATGGGTTCCTTTATAGGCCATGTATCCATAGAAAATATGTCTTCTAGTTTCTGATCATATAATAAAGAACTACTCTATGTATCTTAATACCATTAGTAATGGAATACTAGTCCAAGTTTTCTAGAAATGTTTTCTCATTAGTCTTATACATGACTATCTCATTCTAGTTTACTTAGAAATATGATCAAGGTGGATGCATTGAAAAGGTATTATACTAGGTTGGAATCCCATTGGTATTTAATACTAATTTTTGTAAACTAGATAATGGTAATAATGTGTAGACACATGGGGGTTGTAAAATAGTAGGATAAAGGTTGGTCTTACAATAGATTAGTAGAAAGTTTATTGATTTGATTCATTAATTAGTCACAAAGAGTTTTATTGGGTTCTTGATAACTATAAAGACTAGTTCAGAGTAGCCATGATGAGTTTCTTATTCTTGTAAAGGATTAAGTGGTAACCCAAGAGAGGGAATCCTCTTTATTAAAGGTATATATAATTTAATGTATTTGTAACATCTTAATTGTTAATAAGAACAAAAATATAGATTCCCATTATCTATGGAATATATTTTATGAAGGGGTCATGTGAGTATATAAAAGTACATCATCAAGTACTTTCCAAGGTCATAAAGGGACATTTTTTGGGGGATTTAGAAAAAGTTTCTCAGAGGGAAGTTATGTGTGAGTTAATATAAGGAATAATTT
Organism: Viscum album; assembly: GCA_963277665.1. Lineage (NCBI taxonomy): Eukaryota > Viridiplantae > Streptophyta > Magnoliopsida > Santalales > Viscaceae > Viscum > Viscum album. The sequence continues at coordinate 2,021,461,271 of OY728137.1, read as the reverse complement.
TTTTATAAGGAGTCTTTAATACCCATAGAAGTATATTTTCATAAAAGGGTTATACCAGGGTGAATATTATATAAATATAAACCATTTATAAGAAATAAAAACATACATTGAGATATACCTACTTCATATAGGATTGATTTTACACTATTATATAGACATAAGAAGATTTTTGGAGATATTATAAGATGAACCAATTAATTTACATGTAATGGGGGTATTGGTAGCCTTCTAAGAAGAGTTCATATAGTTATGAAATGCATGTGAAGATCTTACATGGAGAGGATATGGTTGGGAAAATTTAGGTGATAGGTCCCTTCCGCTATTACACTTGAATTTGGGGATTTCATTAGGGGGATTATCTTTAAAGGTCATAATACCATGGTCTAGTAGTAAAGAAATTTATTTCTCAAAATTTATGTCTAGGAAAATGAAATTCTATGAAAATGTGTGATAGAAAGACTATTTATAGGCCCAATATCATGGATTGAAAACTATTGGGATTCAATCCTCATAAAATTATCACACTTGCATATGTTTTTCGTTCCCAAAATTATTTTACATTATTTAACCGTAATAAAATTCAAACCATTAATTTTGGACACAGCCATAAAGGGTTTTCTATTCTCTAACTAAAATAGGTTGATCCATCACATTATATCAATTTGGTTATAATGAAATTAAATTCTATAACTGAAATAAGTCTTCAACTGAATAATATCATCAAAACCACGTAAAATGAGATGTAAATTAACATGGAACATTATTTGACCAAAAAAGAATGTGTCTCTATATAATATATTAACATCCACTTGATTTCTTCACAATTGGTCATTGAAATTTGTTACAAAGTTAAATAATTTTCTAAATTTCATCCAAATATTCTTTAATTTATTGGTGAGATTTTATCCATTACTTTTTAATTTGTTAACAGTGGCCTAATAAATATTGTACATCTCACAAATTTTTTGGTAAAGGAAGAGATAAATGGCCTTTCACTTTTGATTAATCTACATGGATTTCTTACATATAAATGAAATTTTAAAATATTATCCTTAGTTATACCATGAAATTGAATTTATATTTATATAACATGTTATAATTTTAAATAAAATGAAAAAGGAAAAAACTTATATTACAAAAACAATTTTCATAGTTAGATTGATAGAAAGTGATGTAATCCATGAATGTATCCATATAATCCTCTAAATAATCCAAAAATACTAACCATTCATAGATATAAATTAAATAGATCAATACATATTCCAAATGAAATCCTCCAATATGAAAAATGTGTCAAAGGGTCAAGTGTGGTTTTTCTTTTCCAAATCCTTCCCAGAAATATAGATTTAAAAATATTCAGAATACCTATTAATGAAGTAGTAATGTGACTTACCCAAAATATTCTCTAGAATATTGTTAAAATGGTAAGAGAAAGATATATTTCCTTGTTTAAGGGTTAAATTATTTATAATTTAAAAGGCACACTTATTATTCATTACACAAGATGGTACTAATGAATTATTTTCAATTTTGGTTATCTTTAGACCAATTTTTTATAAACTACCAATAGTATAATTCATCAATGGTTTTATGATATTACATAAGTTATTCCCATAAAAAAATGATTTTTTACTTCATTTTTTATGAAATTAATGAGTTTTGAGTTTGTTCATCATTTTATATTCCTCAAAATTTCAGCATTATCATTTAATATTATAGGATGTATGAAAATTAAATGTAAAATACTCAAAATTGATGAATGTTCTTTTCCCAATTCTTATTTATACTCTATACAAAGTCCATGTAATCAAAAATAATTCTTTGTAGATAGTTAAGTATAAATTATAATAGGAAACATGTTTCCATTATCATGTTATAAATATTTTAAATTTTATAGAACAGGTTTGAGTTTGAAATATAGAGGATTTAAGAATGATGGGAGGAAATAAATAATGAAAAGTTACATGATCTTATCTAACTTCTCAATGATAAAATCCCCAGATGAGGAGTAATTGTAACGACCCAAAGTTTCATTAATGGAAAATCCCTCTTGATCCAGTTAAATGTTTCTCTATGAAAAATGTTTTTATAAGATGTCAACTTCTTTAAGTTTTACGTTAAGATTTGTGACCGTTACTTTTATAGCCGTTGAACAGTGATCATTTGGGTAGTTTAAATATAAGTCTTTAACGAACCAATTTTCTACTCAGACAAAGGAAGCGATGGCCTCATCCAGTAGAATTGCCCCTTATGAAGCCCATTTTTCGGAGCTCGGAAAGGAGGTGGCGTCTTTGGGCTTTGCCCTTGACCAAGCCCAAGCTGAGCTTCATCAAGTCAACCACGAACGTGATCGTCTACGGGAAAAATGGAATTTGATAGAGATTACCACTCGAGCGATGTTATCCGAGCAACCCCAAGAGTCTGTCACCATCGCACACCTTACCCTTAGGTCTTATGCGGCTATTTTAAGGGGTTATGTAACAAATAAGTAGCACCATGTTCATGTACATTATTTTTGTATATAATAATGAATATAATTTCTAGTCATTTTTGATGCATTGTAATTAGTTTTTAAAGTACAAATGATGTTTTTAGTTATTATTTTATTAAGAATTATATTTTATTAAATTAAAGGATTTTTGAATTAAATAATATTTTAATAAAATATTATTATTAATATTAAATTAATTTTTATTAAATATAAATGATCTTATAATTTTATGAATGCAATTAAAATTTTTATTAAGGTTTGAAAGCCATTTCTGTCAAAACCCGTGAATTTTTTATAAATGTCGGTTTTTATTTTAAAAGTGAAAATTCACATATTTAGAAAATTATTTAGATAAAATAAATATTATTTTTGGAATCAGGACGTCGAAATTATCCAACGGTGAATTTTTCATAATTTTCTGAGACAGTCAAATTTTTGGGTAAAAATTAAATACCATTTAAATATATAATGTGTTTTATGACATCATAATGACCCAATGGTGATGTAATAAAATACCATAATCCTTATGTTAGGCCAATATGTGTTTTATCAATAAAATAATGAGGTTTTGGGTTTGTTTGACTCACTTTTCAAAGCATTAATGGAGCCCTCAAGACTTATTCAACACTTTGCCTTTTTAAATTAATTTCCATGGGAGTGTGACTCACCTCCACATAAGCAACCCTAATTTTTTAATAAGTTCGGACCTTGTCCTTGTAAAATATTGTTTTCCTCTTCACTTTTCCAGAAACCATGGGCAAATACCATGGGATGGTTTGTGTTTTGGATTATTTTTAATATAAGGGGTCCCAAACCTAAATAATAAAGAATTCTCTCACCTTTCCTATATAAACCCACCCAAGCTCCCACTTCCTCCTCACTCAAAGCCCTTGAAGTTCTTCCAAACTCTGCCCTACTCTCTCTAGAATCCTCTCAAGGTGCCCCAAGCTCCCAAGAAGCCTCTCACAAGCCTCTCTCTAGCCTTTGGAAGCACACTTCCAAGTAAGGGGTTTTTTCTTCCTTTCTCATTTTTTGTCAATTTTCTTTAAGTTGTATTGCCCTTTTAATTTCATTTATGAATGTTGGGGTATGGTTTCGCACCTCCCCCATACTGACCTCTTATTGTTTGAATGATGGGAGAACCCTTTCTCTCTCATTAAATGCCTCCCATGTACACCCGTTACTATGCCGAAATTCCGAAAGGAACTTCTCTCTATTTTCTTTTACATTCAAGCAATACTTTTGTATCATGAATCTAAATTCTATTTCTATTGTTGGGACATGTATATATATGATCTCCTTACTGTCCATTACATGTAAATATGATGAGGAACCCCTTTCTCTCTCATCAACTTTTTTTTATGAATTCTTATGTCACGCCGTTACGCTGCCGAAATCGCACCAATTTTCTAAGCCAATGTCTTTGTGTAGTGAATACCATGCCCATTTCTCCATCAAGGGTATTCACCTTTATGCACATATACGTATTGATTGTAAAGTTTCATGTATGAATTCCACATTCCTTTATCGTGGAAGAAATGATTATGTTTTATGAATCCATGTTTTATGATCCATGTGGCACACTTATGCATGAAATGAAATGTTTAAGAAGGGTGCGCCCTGATAGCGCTCCAATGCATTGGGTAAAGTATAGTATCATGATATGTCATGTGCAATGAGTGTTGACTCATGCTAATTCAAGTGCAACGAGGGTTTACTCGTGCTTCAAGTGCAATGAGGGTTTACTCATGCTCCATGTGCAATGAGCCTTGGCTCATGCTAATTCAATGTTAAGTGTTGTTGCCACATTTCCATGTTATGATTATCATGCTTTATCATGCCTTTATGTTCATGTCTCTCTTATGCTCTATTGATATGCCTATTTCCTAACATGTATTGTACTCCTCATGTTATTCATTGTGTACTCCCTTACTGGGCTTTATAGCTCACCCTTTTCTTATGCATGTCCTCAGGTTATCCCATGCAATGCTAAGTACGAAGGATTGTAGTGGTCATGTAAAGGAAGTTTTCAATAAGGATGTTGTATTTCATGTTTAAAGTTTTTATGTAATGATCCTAAGCCCCAAAGACACTAAACCTCTCGATCTTCTTTGTTGTATCAAGTGAAGTTTTATGTAATAAAGCATGTTTAAGTTGTAATAAAAAGCAGGGTTGTCATAGTTGGTATCAGAGGATAGGTTTAGTTATTTTTGGGATTAGGAAACCCTAGTAAGACCTTAGATACAAGACTAAGAATAATAAAAACTCCCCTAAGTTTTGGTAAGTACTAAGTAAGTGGTTTATCAAACAAATACATCCCTGTCTGGATACGAGCAGGTAGAGGCGGCTCTGGCACAGATGTATCCTAGGGGTAAAACCCGAAAACACCGCTTTGAGCTAGACTCGAACGGGAACTGGTGCACGACAACGGGCCTTGCTGCACTCTTGGTTACGACACTCCCGGGGGATATGTTTTGATAAATTTACAATCTTAGTATGAACCCTTATTAAGGGAAAAATGCCCCTAAGAATATATGTTAGAAGGAAGATCATGAAAAGCCTGGATTGAATCCTATAGACTCATGAGTTAAAGAGATTAAAGTTTATTTATAAGTCATAAACTTTTGTCTTTGGATTACCCTCTATGTGTTACCCCTAACTTTCCTTTTATTCCAGCCAATGGCCGGTAATAGGAGAACTCGGGCTAACAACCGTTGTGAAGATCAGTGTGATGATTGTACCAATGAGATGCCCAATCCAATGGGAGCGGGAATCGCGAACTTTGTCACGCTTCTCTCTCAGCTAACTCAAGTTTTGAATAGAAACACTGGTCAAGAGGAACGTTCAACCCCCCCCCCAAGAAAGAACAAGTCGCTATTGAAAGCTTCATGAGACAAAGGCCTCCTACTTTTAGTGGATCATCCGATCCCACGATTGCTGAACAATGGATCAACTCCATTGAAAAGATATTCTCCATCCTCCAATGCTCTGAAAAAGAGAAGGTTCTCCTGGCAGCTTATCGTATGGAGGGTGAAGCTGATCAATGGTGGACGTTGATCAAAAATACGAAGCCTGAGGAGGAGATCGAGGCTTTGGAATGGAAGGTATTCCGGAAGATGTTTTTCGATAAATATTTTCCACGCACCCTCCGTCTTAAGATGGAAAGGGACTTCCTTTCCCTCAAGTAGAAAGATGAGGAATCTTTGGGAGCGTACGAGGCAAACTTCACAAGGCTTGCACGATACGCTTCCGGCTTTGTCGTTACCCCCGAATGCAAGGTTGACCGCTTCTTTGGTGGGCTGAAGCCTAGCTTGCGGAAATCATTAGCGATCCGTGACTTCGACAGCTATGAGGAAATTGTCCGATGTGCCCTCAAGGTTGAAATGGAGATCGGAGAATCACAGGGGTATCATGGGGACAAGAAGCGGAAGGTGGACTTCAATGCTGGTGGTCCGATGGATAAATCCAACGGCGCTAAGAAATTCCAGCACCCCACTTGCCAAAAGTGTGGAAAGAAGCACCCGGGAAATTGCCTTAGGGGGACAAGAAAATGATTCAAGTGTGGAAGAGAAGGGCACCTAGCTGTTAACTGTCAGCAAGAAGGACCCGCGGCTGCGACGGAGGGGAGGAACGCTCCGTTCGAACCTCAACGCGTTGTTCAATGCTTCAAATGCAAAGAACCGGGTCATTTTGCGAATCAGTGCCCTAATCCAAGGGTTATCGGAGGCAATCAACAACCTCCAAGACAGCAAGGAAGAGCTTTTGCCATCACTTCTGCCGAAGTGAACCCCGACAACGAAGTGGTGACAGGTACGCTAGTTATTCATTCAAGAATAGCGAACGTACTTTTTGATTCAGGTTCTACGCATTCTTTTATATCTCAAAAGTTTAGTAGAACAATCCCTGCACCACCACAAATCCTGGAAGTAAAGATGTCGGTGAGTACGGCAAATGGGGCAATCATTGCATCCCATGAGTATAAGTCCTCCCCTGTTATAATCTGTGGATTGAATTTCCCGGCGAACCTCGTCATACTCCCTTTGGTGGAATTTGATGCAATTCTTGGCATGGATTGGCTTTCCTTATATAGAGCCAACATAAATTGTCGGGAGAGGGAAATCACACTCCATATGGAGAATCGACCCCCGATTCTTTACAAGTGTCAGGAGGAAGATGAATCTCCTTTAGCTCCATCATCTCAAGCATGGATATTACTGCCTTATGAGCACGCATATCTGGCTCAGATGATTGAGTCCAAGGAAGAAACCACCCTTGAAGAAATGCCTATTGTGAGGGAATTCGCTGAAGTATTTCCCGAGGAACTTCCTGGTCTTCCTCCAAGAAGAGATGTTGAGTTCTCAATTGAACTTATACCTGGGGCGCTACCAATATCCAAGACTCCATATAGAATGGCTGTTGTTGAGCTTGAAGAGCTGAAGAAACAACTACAGGAGAATCTGGATAAAGGGTTTATACGCCCAAGTGCATCACCATGGGGTGCACCAGTCCTCTTCGTCAAGAAGAAGGATGGGTCAATGCAGCTTTGCATCGATTATCGTGAACTTAACAAAATCACGATAAAGAACAAGTATCCTCTCCCAAGAATCGATGACTTGTTTGATCAGCTGCGTGGAGCTCAATACTTCTCCAAGGTCGACTTGCGGTCGGGATATTATCAAGTAAGGGTGAAGAAGGAAGATATCCCCAAGACTGCTTTTCGTACAAGGTACGGGCACTATGAATTCATAGTAATGCCTTTTGGACTCACCAATGCTCCAGCAATATTCATGGACTTGATGAATAGAGTCTTTAGAGATTACCTAGATAAATTTGTGGTAGTCTTTATAGATGATATTCTGATATACTCCAAAACCAAGGAGGACCATGAGGAGCATTTAAGAACTGTACTGGAGACTTTGCGCAAGGAGAAGCTCTATGCCAAGTACAGCAAGTGTGAGTTCTGGTTGAAGAAGGTCTCATTCTTGGGCCATATCATCACAAGCAATGGGATATCTATGGACCCCTCCAAAACAGATGCAATTGAGGGATGGCCGAGGCCAACATCGGTAACTGATATCCGTAGCTTCTTGGGGTTAGCTGGATATTATCGACGATTTGTGAGAAATTTCTCACGATTTTCCAACCCTCTTACCAAGCTAACTCGAAAGGGAGTAAAGTTTGCTTGGAGTGATGAATGCGAAGAAAGCTTCAAGGAGTTAAAAAGGAGGCTTATCATTGCACCCGTGCTCACTTTACCCACAAGTGGGGAGCTTTTTGTGGTATTCAGTGATGCTTCGAAGAAGGGCTTAGGATGTGTGCTGATGCAGAATGATAAAGTGATATCCTATGCCTCAAGGCAGTTGAAAATCCATGAGCGAAACTATCCAACGCATGATCTGGAGTTGGCGGCGGTGATCTTCGCCTTGAAAATCTGGCGGCATTATCTCTATGGGGAGAAATGTGAGATATATACTGACCACAAGAGTCTTAAATATATATTCACACAGAAAGAGCTTAATATGCGCCAGAGAAGATGGATAGAGCTCATAAAGGATTATGACTGTTCAATACATTACCACCCTGGGAAGGCGAACAAGGTGGCGGATGCCCTAAGTAGAAAGGATCCAGCAATTCTATCAATGATGAGAATTGAGAAGGATCCAATCTTCTTAGACTTGATGAAGATGGACGTGGGAATCATAAAGAAGGGAACATCATCAATCCTTTCACAAATGATTGCTCAACCATCTCTTTTGGAAAGGTTAAAGGATGCTCAAAGGGAGGATGCGAGAATCCAAGAAAAAGTGGAAGCTATCAAAAAGGGAAAATCCTCAGAGTTTAATGTTAATGAAGAAGGAATTGTGCGGTTTGGGAAAAGACTATGTGTCCCATCATGTTCGGAGCTGAAGAAGGAACTTTTGGATGATGCACATAGTTCAAATTTCTCTATTCACCCAGGGAGCACAAAGATGTATCGAGATCTCCGAGAAAACATTTGGTGGGATAATATGAAGAAGGAGATCGCTGAATATACATCAAAGTGCCCGGTGTGTCAGCAAGTGAAGGCAGAGAGGCAGAAGTCTAAGGGGATGATGCAACCATTGCCCATACCAGAATGGAAATGGGAGAACATCACCATGGACTTCGTCACTGGACTTCCAAGGACATCCAAAAGCAACAATGCAATCTGGGTTATTGTGGATCGTCTTACAAAGACTGCACACTTCATTGCTATTCGAGAGGATTTCTCTTTGGATCAACTGGCACGTATATATATCAGGGAAGTGGTACGGTTGCATGGAGTACCACTATCTATTGTGTCGGACCGAGATCCAAGATTTACCTCTAAGTTTTGGAAGAGTCTTCAACATGCTCTGAATACTGAACTGAACTTCAGTACGGCCTATCATCCTCAAACTGATGGCCAATCCGAGCGGACTATCCAAACACTTGAGGATATGTTGAGAGCATGCTCAATGGACTTTAAATGAGGATGGGATCAACATCTTCCTCTAGTTGAGTTCTCTTATAATAATAGTTTCCACTCGAGCATCCAAATGGCACCATATGAAGCCCTGTATGGGAAAAGGTGCAGAACACCGGCATGTTGGGATGAGGTCGGTGAACGTAAGCTGCTTGGACCAGAAATGGTCGAAGAAATGGTGGAGAAGGTGAAAACCATTCAGCAGCATATCAAGGCAGCCCAAAGTCGACAGAAGAGTTATGCAGATAATCGTCGACGAGACCTTGAGTTTAAAGTCGGAGACATGGTGTTTTTAGGCATATCTCCGTGGAAGAAGGTCATGAGGTTTGGAAAGAAAGGGAAGTTAAGTCCATGGTACATCGGCCCATTCGAGATTCTTGATCATGTTGGGGCTGTGGCCTATCGACTATCACTTCCACCTACTATGGCCAAGGTGCATGATGTCTTCCATGTATCCCTCTTAAGGAAGTACATACCAGACCCTTCACATGTACTCTCTTCCGAGGTGGTACAATTTGAAGACGATCTTTCTTATGAGGAGCAACCAGTGAAGATCTTAGATCGTAGAGAAAAAGTTCTACGAAATAAGACAATGCCCCTCGTCAAGGTGTTGTGGAGAAACCACAAGTTTGAAGAAGCAACTTGGGAGTCAGAGGATATGATGAAGCTAAGTTACCCACATTTGTTTTAGTGTGGGAAAAGGAAAATTTCGAGGGCGAAATTTCTTAAGGGGGGAATGTTGTAACGACCCAAAGTTTCATTAATGGAAAATCCCTCTTGATCCAGTTAAATGTTTCTCTATGAAAAATGTTTTTATAAGATGTCAACTTCTTTAAGTTTTACGTTAAGATTTGTGACCGTTACTTTTATAGCCGTTGAACAGTGATCATTTGGGTAGTTTAAATATAAGTCTTTAACGAACCAATTTTCTACTCAGACAAAGGAAGCGATGGCCTCATCCAGTAGAATTGCCCCTTATGAAGCCCATTTTTCGGAGCTCGGAAAGGAGGTGGCGTCTTTGGGCTTTGCCCTTGACCAAGCCCAAGCTGAGCTTCATCAAGTCAACCACGAACGTGATCGTCTACGGGAAAAATGGAAGTTGATAGAGATTACCACTCGAGCGATGTTATCCGAGCAACCCCAAGAGTCTGTCACCATCGCACACCTTACCCTTAGGTCTTATGCGGCTATTTTAAGGGGTTATGTAACAAATAAGTAGCACCATGTTCATGTACATTATTTTTGTATATAATAATGAATATAATTTCTAGTCATTTTTGATGCATTGTAATTAGTTTTTAAAGTACAAATGATGTTTTTAGTTATTATTTTATTAAGAATTATATTTTATTAAATTAAAGGATTTTTGAATTAAATAATATTTTAATAAAATATTATTATTAATATTAAATTAATTTTTATTAAATATAAATGATCTTATAATTTTATGAATGCAATTAAAATTTTTATTAAGGTTTGAAAGCCATTTCTGTCAAAACCCGTGAATTTTTTATAAATGTCGGTTTTTATTTTAAAAGTGAAAATTCACATATTTAGAAAATTATTTAGATAAAATAAATATTATTTTTGGAATCAGTACGTCGAAATTATCCAACGGTGAATTTTTCATAATTTTCTGAGACAGTCAAATTTTTGGGTAAAAATTAAATACCATTTAAATATATAATGTGTTTTATGACATCATAATGACCCAATGGTGATGTAATAAAATACCATAATCCTTATGTTAGGCCAATATGTGTTTTATCAATAAAATAATGAGGTTTTGGGTTTGTTTGACTCACTTTTCAAAGCATTAATGGAGCCCTCAAGACTTATTCAACACTTTGCCTTTTTAAATTAATTTCCATGGGAGTGTGACTCACCTCCACATAAGCAACCCTAATTTTTTAATAAGTTCGGACCTTGTCCTTGTAAAATATTGTTTTCCTCTTCACTTTTCCAGAAACCATGGGCAAATACCATGGGATGGTTTGTGTTTTGGATTATTTTTAATATAAGGGGTCCCAAACCTAAATAATAAAGAATTCTCTCACCTTTCCTATATAAACCCACCCAAGCTCCCACTTCCTCCTCACTCAAAGCCCTTGAAGTTCGTCCAAACTCTGCCCTACTCTCTCTAGAATCCTCTCAAGGTGCCCCAAGCTCCCAAGAAGCCTCTCACAAGCCTCTCTCTAGCCTTTGGAAGCACACTTCCAAGTAAGGGGTTTTTTCTTCCTTTCTCATTTTTTGTCAATTTTCTTTAAGTTGTATTGCCCTTTTAATTTCATTTATGAATGTTGGGGTATGGTTTCGCACCTCCCCCATACTGCCCTCTTATTGTTTGAATGATGGGAGAACCCTTTCTCTCTCATTAAATGCCTCCCATGTACACCCGTTACTATGCCGAAATTCCGAAAGGAACTTCTCTCTATTTTCTTTTACATTCAAGCAATACTTTTGTATCATGAATCTAAATTCTATTTCTATTGTTGGGACATGTATATATATGATCTCCTTACTGTCCATTACATGTAAATATGATGAGGAACCCCTTTCTCTCTCATCAACTTTTTTTTATGAATTCTTATGTCACGCCGTTACGCTGCCGAAATCGCACCAATTTTCTAAGCCAATGTCTTTGTGTAGTGAATACCATGCCCATTTCTCCATCAAGGGTATTCACCTTTATGCACATATACGTATTGATTGTAAAGTTTCATGTATGAATTCCACATTCCTTTATCGTGGAAGAAATGATTATGTTTTATGAATCCATGTTTTATGATCCATGTGGCACACTTATGCATGAAATGAAATGTTTAAGAAGGGTGCGCCCTGATAGCGCTCCAATGCATTGGGTAAAGTATAGTATCATGATACGTCATGTGCAATGAGTGTTGACTCATGCTAATTCAAGTGCAACGAGGGTTTACTCGTGCTTCAAGTGCAATGAGGGTTTACTCATGCTCCATGTGCAATGAGCCTTGGCTCATGCTAATTCAATGTTAAGTGTTGTTGCCACATTTCCATGTTATGATTATCATGCTTTATCATGCCTTTATGTTCATGTCTCTCTTATGCTCTATTGATATGCCTATTTCCTAACATGTATTGTACTCCTCATGTTATTCATTGTGTACTCCCTTACTGGGCTTTATAGCTCACCCTTTTCTTATGCATGTCCTCAGGTTATCCCATGCAATGCTAAGTACGAAGGATTGTAGTGGTCATGTAAAGGAAGTTTTCAATAAGGATGTTGTATTTCATGTTTAAAGTTTTTATGTAATGATCCTAAGCCCCAAAGACACTAAACCTCTCGATCTTCTTTGTTGTATCAAGTGAAGTTTTATGTAATAAAGCATGTTTAAGTTGTAATAAAAAGCAGGGTTGTCATAGTAATCCTTTACATTATGTATAAAATCATAAAAGTTCATTTGGTCCTCAGTGAATATGAAGTGGCCAACTAATAAATAGGCAGGAAATTATTTAAAACAATTATAATATACAATACATGAATTATTACCTAGAATTTCTATCAATGATGGAAAAAATGAATGGTGATTGGGAATATATAAATGATATTAACTAATTAAGATTAATTTTCTTTTTAGGGGTTCTTTTTGGAATGTAGGATGTTAATGTGGTCAATATCACAAAAAAACTCCATAGTTAATATACTATTATATGTATTAATTATTATTTTATTGAGTTTTTATAAAATTACTTCCCAATATGATTATGTAATTTCCATTCATATTCTCAAATTATGTTTTATGAATCTAAAAATTAGATGGAAATTTTTAATTCTTAACTCCCACAGGAATATCCTCTAACACGCGAATGGGGTGGGTGGTGCTTGGATTTTATAATTGAATAAATATTTTGGGATTAATCATCTACAAAACCTATAAATAATATAATATGTAGTTATTAATTACATTTATAGAGGAACCAAAAATATAGCATGGAAACAATCAATAAATACTCCCATATGGTGCATGTAATTAAAAACTTTATGGGATATATGAATTTAGTTGTAAGTGATGGTAAGATCAATACATTGAAATTTCTCCCCCACATAACCCTTTATCCCCCAAACATCAATGTCACTCCTTCAAAAACATATTGTCACGACCTGTCCTCGGGGCCCGTGTCGTGACTACCCCAAGCCCGCCTTCCATAGGCCAGGGGCTGGCGACCAGCACCAAGGCGTAAATCCCGATAAACAGGGAAGGCATTGCCTTTGTAAAGTAAACAACCATCACAGAGTAAACAAGCGAAAGAGTAAACACTAAGTAAAAACTGTAAAAAGTTGTGCTGAAAGTAAAAGGGGCCGGAAATACAAGCCCAACTGTAAAGTACAACTGAAAAGGGGAAAACAGCAACTGAAAAGAAAAGCTGCAGCGTCAAGCCGTCCTCTGGAAGTCCAACCTGAAGGGCGAGCACAGATAGCCTCCACAGCTCCTCGGTCCAACCGTCCGCTCCGAGTACGTCCCGCCCAGTGGTCCACCTCCAGGTACCGTCCAGCTCCGCAAGCCTCCACCACGATCAGCGCTGTCCGTCGTCTGTAACGAACACAACGAAGTGCGGGCATAGCCCGTGCAGAGGTGAGTATAAGCTACTCAGTAGGGACCCCGAGACCCCCGAAGGTCTCCCGAAATCCACAAAGGATAAACCACAAAGGAAAGATACAATCACGAAGTAACAACCGACACTGCTTAGGTATATTCCCATACATATACCTAAGTCATCAATTCCTGTTTGGATCCAACATCCGAGCCCAAGAACAACCCAGTCCATGCAGGAAAGCAAAACGTATACTCACACAGAATAGCACAACACAATCCACGAAGGAGAGCAAAAGTAATCCACATAGGATAGCTCAACACAATCCAAAAAGGAAAGTAAACAGTAAATATACATAGGATAGTTCAACACAATCCACAAAGGAAAGTAACACAGGATTCATCTCACACAGGTATACTTCGTCAAAAAGGGAAAGGGATGTTCAGATATAGATACTGAATCATCTAAGTTGGGACCCATTGAGGATACAAGACCAGCTGTCTTCATTGATTCATCTATGCTGGGACCCACATAGGATACAAGACCAGCACTGAATCATCTAAGCTGGGACCCACATAGGATACAAGACCAACATGGATGGGACCCACATAGTATACAAGACCAGCATTCTTCATTGATTCATCTATGCTGGGACCCACATAGGATACAAGACCAGCACTGAATCATCTAAGCTGGGACCCACATAGGATACAAGACCAGCACAGCTAGGACCCACATAGGATACAAGACCAGATGTCTTCATCGATTCATCTATACTGGGACCCACATAGGATACAAGACCAGTATTGAATCATCTAAGCTGGGACCCACATAGGATACAAGACCAGCACAGCAAGGACCCACATAGGATACAAGACCAATTGTATTCATCGATTCAACTATACTGGGACCCACATAGGATACAAGACCAGTATTGAATCATCTAAGCTGGGAACCACATAGGATACAAGACCAGCATAGCTAGGACCCACATAGGATACAAGACCAACTGTCTTCATCGATTCATCTATACTGGGACCCACATAGGATACAAGACCAGTATTGAATTATCTAAGCTGTCAGATCCACAAAGGATCGATAGGTACTAATCCCCGAAAAGGCCCACACAGGATCATACCCACACAGGATCTGTAGCACTTATCCCCGTAGGATCGCTGAGTGTTGTAGTCGTCGTCGTCGAATCCACTAAGGATCTCTGCACAGTCGTCGTCGAAGTCGCAGTCGCAGCCAGCACTAGGGTTCCCGCACACAGCAAGCTCGTTCGGGAGGGTCTGTTCCACGAGCCGGGAGACTGATACATCAACTGACACATAGTCCGAAGTTGATGTATCCAAAAGTTCCGTATCGTCAACAGGAACTCAACGCAACAGACGGCGCGTCAATCGGACGCCCGGTTTGAGAGTTATTGGCTTTTTCGTTCCAGGGGCCCGGTTGGTTTTTAAGGCAAAACCAACCCGACCATACTCCTCCTACGTCCAAACCCCGGGCGAAGTATGCCAAAAGATTCGTCTCACTAAGAGGAACTCAACCAAGTCGACGGCACGTCAATCGGACGTCTGGAGTTCAAGATATGAGTGTTTTCGCTCCGAGGGCCCGGTTGGTTTCGTGTACGAACCAACCCGGCCGAACTCAAAGTATTTTGAAACCTTGAGTGCAATATACCAAAACGACCGTCTCGTTCCAAGGTTCGCGTTGCTGCTGACGGCGCGTCAATCGGACGCCCGTAGCCCAAGATATGAGCATTTGAACGAAAGTAGTCTGAAAACAGGGGGTCTGGGCCCGGGCCGACCCGGCCCGACCCCCCCTGGGTCGGCCCGAACCGGGTCACCCGAACTGGGTCGACCCGACCCGGGTCCGACCTGGCTGGGCTCGGCCCAGCCCGGCCCGGCTCGGTCCGGCTTGGTCCGGCTCGGTCCGGCCCGACCGGCCGGCCGCGGCTCGGCCAGCGTGGCCGAGCTGAATCGCGGAGCGGGGTGCGCGACTCCCCCGCCCGCCGCTAATTGAGGCCGGCGGCGGATCCGCCGGCCGCCAACCCTCCGGCGGCGCGCCGCCGCCGCCTTCCGCGGACCACCGGACGTGCTCCGGTGGTCCGTTTCTCCTGCCGTCTTCGCCTATGGTCCCCCCGGGACCCCACATTCACTGCGAAGGGATTCAAACGCCATAACGGCCTGCTTCGTCATTGCCCGTCAAAACCGCGCATCAAAAACAAACTGCGGAGGGTTGTCGGGCCGTGTTCGTTCGGCCCGCGCCCTCCACGTTAAGTGATATCAATTGGCAAATCAAACATTTGTTCCCAACAAATTCTTGAGCACATACTTAACCAAGAAATTAGACGACACCCAACAAAAGTAACCCCGCATGGATGAACGGTCCGCGGATCAACCGGGTAATGGTTGGTCCGCGCTCGTTGTTCTTTCTCAAGGTTAAGAGGAAACAAATAAAATTCCCCTACAACCTCTTAAATAAAAAGAATCATAACAATAATCCCAACCCGCAAAATAATCTTCGCGGATCAACATAATGTTAGTTGATCGGCATTCTTAAATTTAGAAGGGAGTAAATGTGGGTTCACCAACAATCTCAATTTAAATTCCCTACCT
The DNA here is from genome assembly GCA_963277665.1 of Viscum album. NCBI lineage: Eukaryota > Viridiplantae > Streptophyta > Magnoliopsida > Santalales > Viscaceae > Viscum > Viscum album. Next base: position 2,021,445,106 of record OY728137.1, on the reverse strand, counting down.
CGGTTCAGGAACGGTGCACGTTAATTGAGCTGTGGAAGACGAGTGTCACGGAGGTCGGGCGTCGCGGGAAATGAACGTCGATTCTGTTGTCGTCGAGGTGCGTTCGAAGAGGAAACGTCGTTGGAAGAAGACGTCGTGTTCTTCGGCGGAGGTGTTCTTCTTTGAAGAATGGTGTTCTTCGTGTTCTTCGTCGAGGTTGAAGAAGAAGAAGACTTCACACTTCCCAATCCTCTCAAGGTGGCAAAAACTCTAACAATAATAAAATAAGACCAAGTATTAATTTATTAACACAACCTAACTATTTTAATTTCAAGAGTTTGAAATTAAATAACTCACCTTATTAATTATAAGAAGTTGTCAAAAAATTAATGAAAGTGAGTTAATGGAGAGTTGGGAAGGTGACGGGTTAAGAGGGGTTAGGGAGTTAAGGGATTTGAAAAGGTAGGGGGGTTTGTGTGGGCCCCACCCATTCAATTATCCACACATGGGAAGTTGGTTGGATGTGGGCCCCACCACCAACTTCCCATGGAAGAAAATAACCACTTGATATGAAATAAAATTGATTCAACAATTTTATTTACTTTTTTTTAATTTAACCCCATTAATTAACTTCTTCACCCGCACAAACGCAACTACGGTAAAGGTTCTCTTAAGCGATTATCAGCATTGCGAGTTCATCGGTGTCATCGGATTTCAATTCCAAGCACTGGTTCAAAAGATAGGAATTCCCGCTCGTTCGTTCACTAAACGTACCCGAGCCAAACATCAGAAATTGATTCCGGGCACTCCGGGCCTCGGAATCAGGCACCGTCAGAAACTGTGTTCTTGTAAAATTCCATAAAAATTTAAGAAAAAAATTTCCTTGAAATTTCCGGGTCTTTACATTACTCCCACCACAGGTCTTTACGTCCCCATAAAGCTTCAACACAAACTAGGGATACAAAGGTGGTAGAGCTAGGTGGTAAGCCACCACGCCAATCCTGCTGAGGACCTGGAAGGGTCCGATGAAGCATGGAGACAACTTGACACCTTTTCCAAATCTCTGTAATCCTTGTCGAGGTGAGACCCGTATAAGAACGTGATCGTCATCCTTGAACTAAAAATGTCTCCAATTCTTGTTAGAACTGAAACTCAAAACGACTGTTGCCATAAGGGTAAGGTTGGCCGTCTCAAGAGTGATCGTTCGCACCCTCCCGTGCATGAGTTTAACTTGTGCTGCCCAGGGTTTCCTTTTCTCCGACCAAGGAAAACCCATCCCGACGTTTGCCTAATACCGTCAATTTGAGTATGAATAGTGATTTCCAAATTCATACTCAAACTAACGTCATAAGGCCTCGACGCTGCCACCAAGAGGTCCCAACCGAGACTCTCACCTCAAGGGTCAGATCACACCATCGGCGTAAGTGTGACTATCGAGTCTCCTCCCAAAGGTATCTCCATACGTGAGGGTCAAGTCAATGGCTTAACCGGAAACTCTAGGTCTGGGACTAGATTCATGGAAGGAAGGGATGATTCATTTCGATGTCTGTGGATACGGAAGATAGTGGAAGACAAAGTCCGCACTTCGAATCATCCTTAGAGCCCTTTTTGGTCGCACTCCTTGACCGCAAGTATCTAATCTCTTCCCCTGCTCTCCAACTCCATGAGTCTAGTGGGGACTACAAAGGCGGGTGATGGTAACATGTTGAAATGTACACCACCACAAGCTGCTCTCCTAGCTCTGCCTCCATGTCTGCTTCTCTGCAGATTCATATGTCCTTAACATTTCCTCTACTTGAAACATTTTACATGCTAAATTCTCCGAGACTAGCGTCAGTTTCCTGCTTTCCAAACTTTTAACATTCTCTGGTTGTATTTGATCAGTAGAGAATTCTCAACCACAAAGGTTCCTTCTAGCACCCTAACCTATGTAGGAATGCATAGAGAAAAGGTGCTGGCTTGGAAGTCCTTAAACAAACCACGCTCAAAGGTCCGAGCTCTATTGCACTGATCGAAACGCATTCATCGAGTAGCCGGTATGTTCGGTACACCTCGATGAATTCTCAGCTATAAACACGTCATCCCGCCGAAACTGTATAAGCTCTAGGAAACTCTCAGACACCTCCTCAATCCAGTCCTCAGCCGCCTATGAGTCAGGTTCGCCTCGGAACTTGAGGGTATCTGAAGTTAGAACACATGTAAGGCAGTAATCTTACACGTGTCACCTACCGGTACCACCGGTTGTAACTGCTGACCAACAGGTAGTGATGTATAGCTGACACACTACCCAAAGGCACTATCTCTGGCATCGGTCCACGTACCGAAGCCTCATCACTATGAGGACCATCCTCATGGTCATTAACTGGAAAACACTAGTGTCCAAGTCCACCATCCACTCTACTGATGTCTCAGCTAGGCGGAAAACTCTAGCAATCGCCTCCAGCCACTGCTTTGCTGTCTGGGAATCTGTCTCGCCTCGAAACCTCGGAGGCCTCTACTGCTGGAACTTGTGCAACGCGCTCTGCCAGCATGAAAAGTTTTCTAGTATAGCTGTTGGCATCTGATACCCAACAGGTGGTGGTGATGCTGGTACACCACCTGAGGGTGCCAACATAGTAAAAAGGGTCATGCACCAGAGCCTCGTCGCTCGGTGAGCCGTCATCGAGTACTCTCTCAGAACTCCAACTGACTGTCTGCATGGAGACATCCTGAACAGATGCGACACGGTCAACGTCTTATACCTGGTGAGCTGACACAAGTAATCACAATGAAAACTTGAAACACACATGCAATCAATGTTTTTGTGCATTAAGTCGGAAATCAGAAGTCAGGGTCCTGGTGTACGGACACGTCGGCCGCCGAACCAACACTGGACTCCCTGAACTGATAACCACACTCAATACGCTTAACACTATTGCTTCACATAGAAGAAAGATCAGAGTCCAAAGTTCTGCGGTAGAACCAACCTCCCTCTGATACCAATTTGTCATGACCCGTCCTCGGGGCCCGTGTCGTGACTACCCCAAGCCCACCTTCCATAGGCCAGGGGCTGGCGACTAGCACCAAGGCGTAAATCCCAATAAACAGGGAAGGCATTGCCTTTGTAAAGTAAACAACCATCACAGAGTAAACAAGCGGAAGAGTAAACACTAAGTAAAAACTGTAACAAGCTGTGCTGAAAGTAAAAGGGGCCGGAAATACAAACCCAACTGTAAAGTACAACTGAAAAGGGGAAAATAGCAACTGAAAAGAAAATCCGCAACATCGAGCCGTCCTCTGGAAGTCCCACCTGAAGGGAAAGCACAGATAGCCTCCACAGCTCCTCGGTCCAACCGTCCGCTCCAAGTACGTCCCGCCCAGTGGTCCACCTCCAGGTACCGTCTAGCTCCGCAAGCCTCCACCACGATCAGCGTTGTCCGTCGTCTGCAACCAACACAACAAAGTGTGGGCATAGCCCGTGCAAAGGTGAGTATAAGCTACTCAGTAGGGACCCCGAGACCCACGAAGGTCTCCCGAAATCCACAAAGGATAAACCACAAAGGAAAGATACAATCACGAAGTAACAACCGACACCGCTTAGGTATATGCCCATACATATACCTAAGTCATCAATTCCCGTTCGGCTCCAACATTCGAGACCAAGCACAACCCAGTCCACACAGGAAAGAAAAACGTATACTCACACAGAATAGCACAACACAATCCACGAAGGAGAGCAAAAGTAATCCACATAGGATAGCTCAACACAATCCACAAAGGAAAGTAAACAGTAAATCCACACAGGATAGTTCAACACAATCCACAAAGGAAAGTAACACAGGATTCAGCTCACACAGGTATACTTCGTCAAAAAGGGAAAGGGATGATCAGATATAGATACTGAATCATCTAAGATGGGACCCACTGAGGATACAAGACCAGCTGTCTTCATTGATTCATCTATGCTGGGACCCACATAGGATACAAGACCAGCACTGAATCATCTAAGCTGGGACCCACATAGGATACAAGACCAGCATGGCTGGGACCCACATAGGATACAGGACCATCATTCTTCATTGATTCATCTATGCTGAGACCCACATAGGATACAAGACCAGCACTGAATCATCTAAGCTGGGACCCACATAGGATATAAGACCAGCACAGCTAGGACCCACATAGGATACAAGACCAACTGTCTTCATCGATTCATCTATACTGGGACCCACATAGGATACAAGACCAGTATTGAATCATCTAAGCTGGGACCCATATAGGATATAAGACCAGCACAGCTAGGACCCACATAGGATACAAGACCAGCTGTCTTCATCGATTCATCTATACTGGGACCCACATAGGATACAAGACCAGTATTGAATCATCTAAGCTGGGACCCACATAGGATACAAGACCAGCACAGCTAGGACCCACATAGGATACAAAACCAGTTGTCTTCATCGATTCATCTATACTGGGACCCACATAGGATACAAGACCAGTATTGAATCATCTAAGCTGTCAGATCTACAAAGGATTGATAGGTACCAATCCCAGCAAAGGCCCACACAGGATCGAATCCACTGAGGATCTCTGCACAGTCGTCGCCGTCGAATCCACTGAGGATCTCTGCACAGTCGTCGTCGAAGTCACACTCGCAGCCAGCACTAGGGTTCCCGCACACAGCAAGCTCGTTCGGGAGGGTCCGCTCCACGAGCCGAGAGGCTGATGCATCAACTGACACATAGTCTGAAGTTGATGTATCCAAAAGTTCTGTATAGTCAACAGGAACTCAACGCAACAGACGGCGCGTCAATTGGACGCCCGGTCTGAGAGTTATTGGCTTTTTCGTTCCAGGGGCCCGGTTGGTTTTTAAGGCAAAACCAACCTGACCATACTCCTCCTACGTCCAAACCCCGAGCGGAGTATGCCAAAGGATTCATCTCACTAAGAGGAAGTCAACCAAGTCGACGGCACGTCAATCGGACGTCCGGAGTTCAAGATATGAGCGTTTCTGCTCCGAGAGCCCGGTTGGTTTCGTGTACGAACCAACCCGGCCGAACTCAAAGTATTCTGAAACCTTGAGTGCGATATACCAAAACTACCGTCTCGTTTCAAGGTTTGCGTTTCCACTGACGGAGTGTCAATCGGACGTCCGTAGCCCACGATATGGGCATTTGACCGAAAGTAGTCCGAAAACAGGGGGTCTGGGCCCAGCCCGACCCCCCCTGGGTCGGCCCAAACCGGGTCGACCCGACCCGGGTCCGACCCGGATGGGCCCGGATCGGTTCGGCCCGACCGGCCGGCCGCGGCTCGGCCAGCGTGGCCGAGCTGAATCGCGGAGCGGGGTGCGCGACTCCCCCGCCCACCGCTAATTGAGGCCGGCGGCGGATCCGCCGGCCCCCAACCGTCCGGCGGCGCGCCGCCGCCACCTTCCACGGACCACCGGACGCGCTCCGGTGGTCTGTTTCCCCTACCGTCTTCTCCTATGGTCCCCCCGAGACCCCACATTCACTACGAAGGAATTCAAACGCCATAACGGCCTGCTTCGTCATCGCCCGTCAAAACCGCGCATCAAAAACAAACTGGGGAGGGTTGTCGGGCCGTGTTCATTCAGACCGCGCCCTCCGCGTTAAGTGATATCAATTAGCAAATCAAACATTTGTTCCCAACAAATTATTGAGCACATACTTAACCAAGAAATTAGACGACACCAAACAAAAGTAACCCCACATGGACGAACGGTCTGCGGATCAGCCGGGTAATGGTTGGTCCGCGCTCGTTGTTCTTTCTCAAGGTTAAGAGGAAACAAATAAAATTCCCCTACAACCTCTTAAATAAAAAGAATCATAACAATAATCCCAACCCGCAAAATAATCTTCGCGGATCAACATAATGTTATTTTATCCGTGTTCTTAAATTTAGAAGGGAGTAAACGAGGGTTCACCAACAATCTCAATTTAAATTCCCTACCTCGGTTCAGGAACGATGCACGTTAATCGATCCGCGGAAGTCGAGTTTCGTGGAGGTCGGGCGTCACAGGAAACGAATGTCGATTCTGTTGTCGTCAAGGTGCGTTTGAAGAGGAAACATCGTTGGAAGAAGACGTCGCGTTCTTCGGCGGAGGTGTTCTTCGTTGAAGAACGGTGTTCTTCGCGTTCTTCATCAAGGTTGAAGAAGAAGAAGACTTCATGCTTCCTAATCCTCTCAAGGTGGAAAAAACTCTAACAATAATAAAATAAGACCAATTCTTAATTTATTAACACAACCTAACTATTTTAATTTCAATAGTTTGAAATTAAATAACTCACCTTATTAATTATAACAAGTTGTCAAAAAATTAATGAAAGTGAGTTAATGGGGAGTTAGGAAGGTGAGGGGTTAAGAGGGGTTAGGGAGTTAAGGGATTTGAAAAGGTGGGGGGGTTCTTATGGGCCCCACCCTTTCAATTATCCACACATTGGAAGTTGGGTGGATGTGGGCCCCACCACCAACTTCCCATGGAAGAAAATAACCACTTGATATGAAATAAAATTGATTCAACAATTTTATTTACTTTTTTTTAATTTAACCCCATTAATTAACTTCTTCACCCACACAAACGCAACTACGGTAAAGGTTCACTTAAGCGATTATCGGCGTTGCAAGTTCATCGGTGTCATCAGATTTCAATTCCGAGCACTGGTTCAAAAGATAGGAATTCCCGCTCGTTCGTTCACTAAACGTACCCGAGCCAAACTTCGGAAATTGATTCTGGGCACTCCGGGCCTCGGAATCAGGCGCCGTCAGAAACTGAGTTCTTGTAAAATTCCAAAGAAAATTAAGAAAAAAATTTCCTTGAAATTTCCAGGTCTTTACACATATAATATCTATGAATTTGATTTATAGCATCAATTAATGGAATATTAATAGAAACATATTAAAAAAATTCCATGATTTTCTTATCATGAAAATTTTCATTTTGTATAATTGGTCTAGTAATCCATTGGGGAAATGGATGAGAAATGGTTTAGAAAGAAGGCCTTTAAAAGAAATAATTATTTTCATTTAGGTGAATCCTTTATGTTTAAGTATTTTATTCATTTTTATTTCCTTGTATGGTTGGAATGGTTGTTTCCTTGTGTGGGTATATCCCTAATGGAATTATCATTTTGATTTTATGATCTGTGAAACTCTAAATAGTGGCATCACCAATACTTCCCCTAGACCATGGGTGGACTAATGACAAGTAATTTTAGTCGAGGGTTGATAGTGGATTTCTCTTATTGATTTGGTGAGTTTCCCTAATTATGCATTTAGGTATTTTATGGTAGTATGGTGGATTATTAAAAATAGAGATTACTTTTTCCATTCGATTTATAGGGTTTTCTAGGATATGATATGTATATGTATGGGGAGTTTGGAATGAAAAGTATAGTGGTTTTGGATTTTTAGGTGTTGTTTAAGGATGGCTACCCTGCCCTAATGTATACCATGACATTTGCGGTGAGTTGGAATAACCACTTTACCTATAGGATTCATTATCCTTGCATCAAAATTTTGAAGGGGGTAAGGTTCCCAGATTATGTGTTTCTGGAATGGACTTCCTTGAAATATTTCCTTACAACTTGTGTGATGAAACACTCCCATTAGGAACCCTATTGATTCTATTGTGAATATGATAGTGACATTTAATTCCCAACATTATTTGTTCATGTGTTAGAGACTAGCATCGAGGGTATAAAAATATAAATGAATGGAGTTACCATCATAAATACTAGAAACATAATACAAAATACCATAAAAACCATAATATTAAATAAAAATAAAATACCATAATATCCATAATATAGGAAATTTTATATAAATATATGTTTCCAAGATAAAGTAACAAAATTAAAACTCATAGGCGTCAATACTAATAGAAACCCCATGATCCAAGAAAATATTATTCAACTTCATCACCAAATCCCCCTATAACCCTATAAAACAATTTATATATGTGTGTGAGAAAACATGTGTAATTAATAGGATACTCCTCAGTACCACACATTATTATATGGAAGAATCAAATTAATGATTTAGTGAATAAGCAACATAGCCAATAACAACTGACCAAGGAAAGTAACTCCCATCCTCACCAAGTATCACTCACCTAATAGTGTATCCATTTATCATAACATAATTCTAAAAGAATATGGAATAAATTGAAAGATTAAACCACATAATAATTATTTATTTCTCTCATAAACCAATTTTAAATATCATCTGATCTCATCCCTTCTACAGGAATTTCATAACACACCATACCAATTTCATTACATTTGATGTGGGTAGGACCGTATCCCTATATAACCTAACCCAATGAGGTTCCAAAAATCCCATTGTAACTAGTAAAAGCTATACCATAACAAAAACCACAACAATATATCACATATCATCATCATCATAACACATTACAAAGTCATCACATATCATTATTAGTAGGGAATCGTGAAAATTAAGAACATTAACATCCTATCATCCACCAACCATGAACACCCCCTCCAATTATGATCCCCACAACCACATAACTGGAAAATTACTCTACACGTAGAATGGGGAGTGGGTAATAAGAAGTTTTCATCCCCTATTTCTCTATCTAATATATATGTTGGGGGAAAATACTTGAAACCAACTGCACATTTGGGAATTGGTCAGGTTATCCAGATCGGTTGGGATACATAAATAAATTACAAGGAAATAAAAATATAATTAAACCACACACAATCCCAATATATAGGTTTTAAATAAAAGTAGTGTCACCATAGATTATAATGATTACCACACCACCACTGGCACACACTTCCATCACTACCAACTATATACAACAAAACCATCACCAAATCCCATAAAAAATTTCATAATATACATTCAAATTTTCTCATTTAAATACATTTTTTAAAAAAATTCATATTTACCATTTAGAAACCATATTAGATTCATTATTTTACTTAATTTCATATTTAACAATAAACCATTATCTAGCCATCACCCAAGTTAGTCAAGTTATTAACCAATCATTTCATGTTTTAATATTTAATTTATATACCACACCCATTACCAAAATTTCTATTAACAATAATATTGAATTACTACCAAAAAACTATAACACAGCTCCACTACATTGCCATACTCAAACACAGACCAACATCCCCCACATCAACAACCACACAAAACATCATCTACTTCACAACCAACTATACCATCATTCCATATCACCAAACATATCCCTTCTTACCAACCGTGGCTAGACAACCACAACATCGATTCTCAATCCACACCAAAAACACAATACTAAGAATAATAATTACTAAAAAAATACCCCAAAAACCACAAAATAACAACACTACAATAATAATTCCAATAAAACATAATAAATACTAGTAAAAATAAATTCCATAATTTCACCTTTTAAATACTTGCAATCACATCCATTGAATTTCTCCCACATTGGTGATAAAACAAAAAATGTGGCTCTACATAACTGAAACAATGTTGGAAATTAAATTATCATATAATAAATTTATAGAAATAGGTTAACTCATATGGATCCTACCCTACCCATCAATTTTATTTAGTTAAATTCATTATCTTTATTATTCCAATCCACATCATCCAAAAAAATAAATCAAGTAATGTATCTTACATAATTCAAAAATAGGTAAATAGAGTTATGAAATCCGCCACCTTAATCAAAATCATAAAAACACTATACAAATAGAATAATGGAATCAATAATAAAAATTCCAAAACTATGTGATGTAAAACCCAATAAGCATAGAACACAGTAATATCCACCAATATATCAACCCAAAAATAATGAAAAATAGGTCACACTGCTATAAAATCTTCCCTAGATAAAGAATAGGGAGGAAACCCAAGATATTAGAAGGGGAACAAACCATGGATCACTCATGATCAATCTCCTAGATCCTAAAGCCAACATCAATTGATATATGTATAAGGGACCCTAGTATCGCACCTTTATTCAACCATGGTTTGAATAAATAAATAAAAATATAATTCATGTGTAATTATAAATGTATATCAGCAATGGAAAAACTATGTCATGGAATGAAATTTTATCGTCATTCTATGATGCAGATATCATGAACTACACTTGAGAATCATTCTGTGTATCCCCCATATCTATCCCCTTATAAAATATAGAAACCCTATTCTTCATTACATATTAATACATGATTTATTACATAGGTTTATATTTAATACAACCCAAAAGATTCATAAGTATAGTGTCTTTGGGAATTAGGTACATTACATAACAACTTAAAATGGAGATACATCATCTTTATTGAAAACTTCCCTAACATGATCATAATATTCCATCAAAATTAAAATTTCATGGGATAACCTGGGGACATACATAAAAAAGTGGTGATATATAAATCATAGTAATATAATAATAATGACATAAGGTAATACATGTTATAAAATAGGCATATCAATGGAGTATAAAAGGAACATTAATATTGTGGCATGATATAGAATGATAATCATAACATGAGAAATGTGGCAATAACTTAAAACACTACATCATAAACATAGGTCAAGTATAACTACCAAGACATCATGATGTGAAAATAACCATAATTTAATCAAGTTCACTCGATTTCCCAACATTACGTCTCATGATACTAAACATTACCCAATGTATTAGAGTGTTATATAATTTTGGGCGCACCCATCAATTTCATTTCATTCTCATGCTTACGTGTGCCACATATATCATAAAGTGTGGATTCATTCATCGTCATATTTTATTATAAGATTAAGGATTATGGGATGAAAAAATTTAATCCCAACTTCAATGAAGTATAAGTTTATGAATTTTAATACCCTTGATAGGAATTGGGTAAGGTATTCACTACACAATTATTTTGACATGGAAAATCGCAGTGAAATTTTGGCAGCATAACATCATCACTTTAAAATTAATAAAATGGTTTGATGAGATAAAAAGGGTATATTATCATTTTTAAATTAAATGAGTACTAATAGGGAAATTTAAATTCATGTCCCAACATTAGGAATTGGAAATGGAAGGTATAAGATAATAAAGACACTTGAATAAAGAAGAGAAGGTGAGGATCCCATACTTGAGTGTGTGAATACAAATGCTTGCGAGGAGCTTCTTGAGATCTTGGGCATGCCTTTTAAGGACTCTGTAGAGGGTAGGGTAGATTAAGGATGTGATCCAAGTATTTTTAGTAAATATAAATGGTATATTGGCTGGGTTTATATTGTAAATGAGTGGGGATTTCTTTATTACTTCTCAAACTTCGGTTTTTGACTCTATATAATAAAATAACCAAAACCACGAACCTTCCCATGGTTTTTTCCAATGATTTCAACCAAATGGGATATTTTTAATTATTTTATAAGTCCAAGAGACGAAATTAATAAAATAATACCCTTTCTTATGTAGATATGAGTCATACTCTTAAAGAATTGATTTTAAAACCTTAAAATGTATTAATGGTTTTGGAGGATCATAATGGATTTATAAAATTAATAAAATAAACTTAAAATTTCATTATTTTAAATATAAAAATGGATTTGGTTGTGCATACCTTTTATAGTATTTATTAAATCACTTTTGGGTCATTATGATGTCGTAATACAGAAAGTATATTTATATTGTATTTAATTTTTACTCTAAAATTCGACTGTCTCATACAATTATGAAAAATTAACCATTGTATAATTTTCATGTTTAAATTTCAATAATAATATTAATTTTATCTCAATAATTTTCTAAATATTTTAATTTTTACTTTTAAAATAGAATCGACATTTATTAAGAAATACTGGGTTTTTTTACAATAACAGTTTTCGAAACCTTATAAAAATTACATTTTACATCATAAAAATTATATGATCATTTATATTTAATAAACATTATTTGATAATAATATTTTATTAAAGTATTTTTAATTACAAAAAATCCATAAATTCATTAAAATAATTTCCTTAATTAAATTTTAATATTATCCAAAAATACTATTTGTATTTTATTGTATCAAAATAAAAATAATTTATAATGTAAAAACAATAGGATAAAAATATATTCATTATTCTATACAAAATAATGTACATAATAATATTACAAGGTTCTTGATACATATCCCTTTAATACATCACCAAACTCCCTTAGAGTAAGGTGTGCGTCTGTGATACTTCCATGGGGTGGTTCGGCGCACATGGTTTGGGTTGTGATCTCAATAAGCTTCAAATTATCCCATAAATAGTTTCTCTCATGCTTCGATTGTTGGATCTCATCTTAGGATTGGTCAAGGGAAAATATGAGTGATTCTATCTCCCTCAGAAGCTCCGATAAATGGGATTCATAAGGTATGATCTTATTGGTAAAGGTCGTCACTTCCTTTGTCTATGTCAATTGGATTTGTTAAAACACTATATTTATACTAATCATGTGATCAATATTCAATATATATATTATAAATGGTAAATATGCTTAATAGTCATTTAAATCTGAAAGGATATAATAAAATAAAATAAGTTCATGTGTTTTCTATATCCATATTATATAATTATACATTTAATTAAATTTCAAGTGGAATTTTATTTATAACAGTTTGGGTCATTACAATCCCCCCCCCCCGTAAAAAATTTCACCCTCAAAATTTTCATTTCCCACACTAAAATAGATGAGGATAAATATGATTCATCAGATACTCTAGTTCCCACATTGCTTATTCAAACTTTTGTTTTCTCCAAAACACCTTAAAAAGGTGCATTGTCTTATTTTGAAGAACTTTGTCTCTATGATCTAAGATCTTCACTGACTACTCCTCGTAGTAAAGATCAGTATCTAAGGGTACCACCTCCGGATTGAGTACATGTGAGGGGTATAGTATTTACTTCGTTAAGAGGGATACATGATATACATATATACTTGAGATAGGTTATGTGTGAGTGTTATTTTATAGGCCACTTCTCCAATGCGATCAAGGAACTAAAAGGGACCGATGTATCTTGGACTAAGCTTTCTCTTCTTCTAAAATCTCATGAATTTCTTCCATAGAGATATTTGGAAGCATAACATGTCTCCAACATCAAACTCTATGTCTCATTGATAATTTTCAAAATAGATCTTCTGTCAAATTTTAGCATTCTTGACGTGCTGCTGAATGGTCATAACCTTTTCCACCATTTCCTAAACCATTTTAGGACCTAGTAGTTTGTGTTCCCCAACTTCATCCCAACATGCAAGTGCTCTGCACCTCTTCCCATAAGGTGCTTCAAAAGGATCCATATGGATGCTTGAGTGGATAATATTGTTTTAAGAGAACTTGAATAGATGTAGGTGTTGATACCATCCTTTTTTGAAGTCCATATAACATGCTCGCAACATGTATTTCAGTGTATGAATTATTCACTTGGATTATCCATCAATTTTAGGATGGTATATTGTAATGAAGTTCAGCTCAGTGTTTAGAGCATCTTGGAAATTTTTCCAAAACTTAGAGATGAATCTCAGATCTTGATTGGATACAATTGATAGTGGTACCCCATTCATCCTTACCACATCTCTGATGTATATTCATGCTAGTTGATCCAGAGAGAATTCCTCTTGAATTTCAATGAAGTGTGCAGTATTTGTAAGATGATCCACAAAAAATCCATATATCATTATTTCCTCAAGATGTATTTGGAAGTCCGATGACAAAGTCTATGGTGATTTTTTACCATTTTCATGTTGGTATGGGTAATAGTTACATCACAACCTTAGACTTATGCCTTTCAGTATTCACTTGTTGATATACCCTATACTTTTATGTATATTTAGTAGTCTCCTTCTTCATATTGTCCAGACAATAGTGCTCTCAGATATCTCGATACATCTTTTTGATTCCTGGGTGGATGGAGAAGGTTGAACTGTGTGTATCATCCAATAGTTCCTTCTTTAACTTGGGATTTGATGGTACACATATTTGTGAATCGAATCTCACAACTCCTTGTTCATTAACATTGAACTTTGAGGATTTTCATTTTCTTAAAGTTTCCAATTTCTTATTAATTCCCACATAATCTCTTTGATAATCCTTTAACTTATCTTGAAGGTATGGCTGAGAAATAGTTTGTGAATAGAATGATGATATTTCTTCCTTTATGATTCCCATTACCATCCTTTTTAAATATAAAAAGATCACATCCCTCTCAATTTTTATCACTGATATAATTGTTGGATACTTTCTACTTAGATCATCTACCACCTTATTCACTTTCTTGAGATGGAAGTTGATTGAGAAGTAATAGTTCTTGATCATCGCAACTATCTTAATTAGATAATATTCAGATCTTTCTATGTGAATATATACTTGAGGATTTTGTGATTCATATATATTTCACACTTCTCCCAAAAAAATATAATGTCGCCATATTTTCAAAGTGAAGATCCCTGATTCCAACTCCAGGTAATGCATTGGGTAGTTCTATTCATGAACTTTAAACTACCTTGAAGCATAGGTTATGACATTTTCATTCTATATTAATATATAGCACAATCCCTTCTTCAAAGCATTGCTGAACCCCATGAAAAGATCTCCACTTATGGATGGTGTAAGAATAGGTGCAGTGGTAAGCCTCTTTTTCAGCTCCTTGATCTCTCTTCACATTCATAATTCTAAGAAAATTTTACCCCCTTCCAAGTTATCTTGGTTAGAGGATTTGAAAATCATGATAAATTTCTCACAAATCGATGATAATACCTAGATAACCCAAGGATACTATGAATATTGGCCTCATCCATCCTTAAATTGCTTCTATTTTTTAAGGGTCTACAGATATCACATTTCTTATGATGATATTCCCCAATAATGAGAATTACTTCAACCATAACTCACATTTTCTATACTTTTCATAAAGATTCTCCTTTTACAATGACTTTGTCACAGCACTCACATGCTCCTCATGCTCCTCCTTGATTTTGGAGAATATTAGAATATCATCTCTAAAGACTACCACAAATTTGTCAATGTAATCTCTAAAGACTCTATTAATCAATTCCATTAATATTTGATGGATCATTAGTGAGTCCAAATGGAATTGCTATGAACTCATGGTGTATGTACCTTGTACAAAAAGCAATCTTGGGGATATCCTCCTTATTCACCCTAACTTGTTAATATCTCAACTAAAGATCCAACTTGGAGAAGTATAGTGCACCATGTAGTTGATTGAATAATTAATCAATCCATGATAGAGGATACTTGTACTTTATCGTGATCTTTTTGAGCTCAAGATAATCACTGCAAAGGCACATTGACCCATCCTTATTCTCGACGAAGAGGACTGGTTCATGACCGTGTTTTCATGACTCATCAAATTGATTATGTTTTAAGGTTGATTTATAGTCTATGGTAGACCCTAGGTCATCTCTCAAGGAGTGTTGGTAGGTTTAGAGTGCGTATTTTTAATAAAAATGACTAAAAGAGGGGGTGGTTTTGAAAAGAGTTTAAAACAATGGCTTAGTTTAAATAGCTTAAAAGTTGAGTAACCAAGTGTATTTTAAAAAATATGAGATAAAAGGTTCGATTTGATTTCACTACACACATATCAAGTTCATTGTTCATAGAGATTCATCTTAGGTTTAGAGTAATTCTTTTGTTGGAGTTAATTGGAATCCCGCTTAATTCCTAAGCTTTTATTCAATGCTTTAAGGACCAAACCTTGACGTAACAACCGTATTTCCAAGGTCCAGTACTTATGCATGGAATAAGAGCTCCAAAAAATATTGAATTCTCAATAAGTTGGGTATGAAAAGGATTCTTGTGATGTCCAATCGGAACAACACAAGTCACGCACTCAAAACCTCACACCGATCGGTTAGAAATTAAGAGCATAACACACACATGCATCAAATAAAGCATTCAAATATGAAATAAAATAAGATACATGGAATTAAATGTTTAAACACCCAAATTACTCCAATCCAGTAGCTAGTGTATGCATCGGAACTCCCATGACATGTGTGTAGCTCCCTCACAACGAACACCCACCGTTTAGCCCGACATCGAGAGGAGGAGGAAGCTCAAGTGGATCTCCTTCTTCATCCTTGATCCCTATATGAGGATAGGGGACTCCAGAACTTCTTGGATGGTGAGAGGACTCCTTTGGGTCTCAAAAATGGCAGATTGTGGCTTCTTGTTCGAACTTGCAAATGGGGAGCCCAAGGTGTCATTTTATAGGAAAATTGGAAGGTGGTATTAGGCACACAGATTTCATCAATCCAATTGTACCATGCATTTTGGCCTTCATACAGTCTTATCTAGGTTTCGAAAAAATAGAAACATTGTATCCCTACATCATGAATGTCTCCAACGAAAGTTTGGCACCCTTTGGACAACTACATATCAAGATATTGATAAAATACATAACACCACATATGACTTGGTCCATATTCGGTGGCTTGGACAGATCAGTTCGGATGGGCCCTATAGAAGCTGAATTGGGATTGGGTTCCTTAATATGAAATGTAGCCTACTCAATTTTGGACAGGACCACAAAATTTCAGCCCATTTTAATGCACGGATTTCGTGTACTATGTACAACATTGGACAGATTTCCATGGATCCATGCAATTTTGGCCCATTTTTCTTCCACTTCATCAAAGACCCTCCAAATCACCTCCACCTACATTGAAATAATAAAAAACAAGTAACATTGCCCATTCTAATATTAATTAACATTAATTGATTGATTAAAACATAAAGTGAAATTTATTATTATATTTGGAATATTCATTACAAAACTAGTTTAAAATTGCGGTGTAAGGGTGGAATAAAACAGTGAATCGTGGTATGATCAGTGCACCCCATGTTAAAGCACTTGGATGTATGAACCATTTATCTAGATTACCCTACAGTTGTTTCTTTAACTCATCAAGTTCTACAACATATATTCTATATAGATTCTTGGATAATGTAAATTCCCCAGGTTTAAGATCAATTGAAAATTCAACCTCTCAGCTAGGAGGAAGACCAGACAATTCATCAGGAAACACATCAGCATATTCCCTCAAAATAGTTATGTATTCGAGGATGGTTCTTTCCTTATACTTAGTCATTTTATCTGGATATATTTTCTCTTAGGGAAATAATATCCACCCTTGATATGTTGGTGCTAAATAATATTCATCCTCCTCCTTACACTTGTATAGAATTGGGGGTCAATTCATAATACAGAGAGTGATTTACTTCTCACAGAAATAAATGTTGGCACTATATATGGAAAGCCAATACATAACCAAAGTTGAATCAAATTACACCAAAGGGATTATTACAAGGTTCAATAAGAATTTATTCCCACAAATTTTTATGAGGTTGGGGTTATATACATGGGATGAAATAATTGTTCCATTTTTTTCACTGATAGCTCTAATTTCATTCTTTTTTGTGATGTTTGAATAGTTATACTAAAATTTTGTGATATGAAGGAATGCGTAGAACCAAAATCAAAAAGTATGATCACTATTCTTTAATGAATAACTAGTTTACCTTTCATCACTTAATTTTCAGGATCCACCTCAGCATTTGTGATGGAAATAACTCACCCTTACTGCCTTGAAAGTTGTTGGTTGTCTCCAAAAACCCTAGGCTTAGGGAATTGGTTTGCAAAGTGCTCTGGTTCCTTGAAGTTGAAGTAATGAATAATGTGTTGAGGGTTTAATGGAGCATTTATTTCCTCCATCACATTAGTTGGTTTCTTCTATCGATTATTTCTATCTAGGTTCCCTTCCTTTCTGCGCCTAAATCATTTCCTTTCCCCCCTTAGGAAATTTTTTGGGTGATTTTTTCTGCACCTTTGACAAGTGGGATGTTCAAATTTCTTGGCACCATAATATTTCTCCATCATACCACCAGAATTAAACTCCACTTTCTACTTATCATCCCTATTATACCCTTGAGATTTTCTGATCTCCATTTTGACTTTGGGGGCACATCGGACAATTTCCTTATATCTATCAAAGTCTTGGGTTTCTAGGTATTTTCATAGACTGGGTTGTATCCCACTAAAGAAGTGGTAAAACTTTCATTTGGGGGTAACAACAAATATAGAGGCATGTCATGCAAGTTTTTTGATGTTTTCCTCATATTCCTTGATATATTATTTAACAATCTGCTTGAGGGAAAGGAAATATCATTCCATTTTATGTTGGAGAGTGCGAGGAAAATATTTATCGAAAAACTTTTTCCAGAATTCCTTCCACCCCATCACTTAGATCTATTCCTCATACTTTGTATTCTTGATCAATGTCCACCACTAATCAGCTTCTCCCTCCAAATGATAAATATCTAGTAGAACCTTTTTTTGTTAGGATCATTTAAGGATGGATAAGATATTCTCAATGGATTTGATCCATTGTTCCGCGTTTAAGGGATAAAATAATCCATTAAAATTTGGAATCCTTTGTATCATAAAGAAATAAATTGAAGCTTGTTCTTTATTATTGTGATTTGGTCACTTTTCCTGATCTAGGTTTCTATTCAAAACCTAATTTATCTTAGAGAGTACCATCTCAAAGTTTGTGATTCCCACTTCCATCGGTTTGGGAAACTCGTTGGGGAATACATCACATTTCCATTCACATTGGTTGCTTACCCGGTTCCTCCTATTTTCGACCATTAGATAGAATAAAAATAAAATTAGGGATGAGTATTTTTAAACTATTAAACAAATAAAGGGGGAATCCAATAGGGATAACTTATATATTACATTTATTTATTAACTTGTGAATTTCAAAGTTTCCATCTATGTTATCCATGATCTATTTTCTAAAATATACTCTTATGAACATTTTTTGTTCCATTAATAATGGTTCATAATGATCGTGTGAATTTACCAAATCATATCCCTCAGAAGTATCAAACTAGGTGTGTAGTAAGGCCCGTTGTCATGTACCGGGTTACTTCGAGTCAGGGCCGACACACCTTGTTGGAGTTGTTACCCCTAGGTACATCTGTGCCAGAACCACATCCACTTGTAGTATCCAAATAAAGATGTATTTTCTTGATAAACTACTTACTCTATACTTAACATAATTTAGGGATGTTTTATTATACTTAGTCTTATCCCTAATGATTTCTCTATATTTTTCTAATCCTAATCCCAAGAATAACTAAACTTTTCATCTTATTCAAATATAACAACCATGCTCTTTATTACATATTAATACATGATTTATTACATAGGATTACACATAATATAACCTGGGAGATCTCAAATTCTAGTGTATTTGGGAATTAGGTATATTACAAGACAACTTAAAATGGGGAATACATCATCTTTATTGAAAACATTCTTAACATGATCATAATATTCCATCGAACTTAAAACTGCATGGGATAACCTAGGGACATACATAAGAAAGGGGTCAGCTATAAATACCAGTAAAGGAATAAGAATGACATAAGCTAAAAAATATTATAAAATTTATATTTCAATGGGGAATAAAAGGAATGTGAATAATAAGGAATGATCTAGCATGATAATCATAATATGGGAAATGTGGCAACAACTTAAAACACTGCATCATAAACATAGGTCAAGGATAACTTCCAAGACATCATGATGGAAAAAGTAACATAAAGGAATTAGGTTCACTAATCATCCCAACATGATATCTCATGAGACTAAACATTACCCAATTCATTGTAGTGATTTATAATTTTAGGCACACCCATCACTTTCATTTCATTCGCATGCTTATGTGTGCCACATAGATTATACAACATGGATTCATTCATCATAATATTTAATTACATGATTAAGGAGTGTGGAATACATGAATTTGGGTACCAAGTAAAATAAGTATAAGTGTATAAAGGTAAACACCCTTGATAGAAATTGGGTAAGGTATTCACTACACAATTATTTTGGCATGGAAAACCACGGTGAAATTTCAGCAGCATAACAACGTCACTTAAAAAATCATAAAATGGATTGATGAAAGATAAAGGGGTATCTCATCATTTGGACATAAAATGGGTAGTAATAGGGACATTTAAAGACATGTCTCAACATTATTAATTGGGAATGGAAGTCATAAGATAATAAATAAACTTCAATAAAGAAGAGAAGGTGAGGATCCATTACTTGTGTATGTGACTCTAAATGCTTGGGAGGAGCTTATTGAGAACTTGGTGGAACCTTGTTAGGACTCTAGAGAGGGGAGGGAAGAGTAAAAACGTGATCCAAGTATTTTTAGTTAAGATAAATGGGAGATTAGGTGGGTCTATATATGAAATGAGTGGGGATTTCTTTATTATTTCTCATACATAGGTTTTGGACTCTGTATAATAAAATAACCAAAACCAAAAACATTATCGTGACTTTTCCCATGGTTTCTGAAAAATAGGAGAGTTTTTAATTATTTTATAAGGAAACGGTCTTGAATTTATAAAATAAAACCCTTGATTATGTGGATGTGAGTGATACTCTTAAAATAAATGATTTTAAAACCTTAAAATATATTAATGGTTTTGGAGGATTCTTAATGGATTTATAAAATTAATAAAATAAACTTAAAATCTCATTATTTTAAATAGAAAACATATATTTGGTCATGGATATATTTTTTAGTATTTATTACATAACTTTTGTGTTATTATGATGTCATAATACAAAAAGTATATTTATACGGTATTAAGTTTTTACATGAAAATTTGATTGTCTCATAAAATTATGAAAAATTCACCATTGGGTAATTTCGATGTTAGGATTCCAAAATTAATATTAATTTTATCTAAATAATTTTCTAAATATGTAAATTTTCACTTTTAAAATAAAATTGATATTTATTAAGAAATGATGGTTTTTTTTGACAATAACATTTTTCGAACCCTTATAAAAATTACATTTGAATTCATAAAAATTATATGATAATTTATATTTAATAAAAATTATTGAATAATAATATTTTATTAAAATATTATTTATTTCAAAAATCCATTAATTCATCAAAATAAGTTCCTTAATTGAATTTGAATATTACCAAAAAATATTATTTTTGTTTTATTATATCAAATAAAATAAAAATCATTTATAATGTGGCAATAATAGGATGAAAATAAATTCATTATTCTCTACAAAACAATGTAAATAATCATATTTCTTGGATCTTGATACATATCCATTTAATACACTAGAAAACTCCCTATGAATAAGGCGTGCAACTATGAGACTTTTATGGGGTGGTTCGGCATACATGGTCTGGACTGTGATCTCGATGAGCTTGAACTTATCCTGTAAATGGTTTCTCTCATGATTAAGTTGCTGGATCTCATCTTCAGCTTGGTTAGGGTCAAATCCCAGTGATACTATCTCCCTTATAATATCAAATAAATGGGCTTCAAAGGGTATGATCCTACTGGTAGAGTTCACAGCTTCCTTTGTCTGTGTTAATTGGATTTTTTAAAACCCTATATATATACTAACCATGTGATAACTATTAAATGAAAATATTATCAATGGTAAATATTACTAACAGACATTTAAATATGATAGGATATAATAAAATAAAAAAAGTGCATGTGTTTTCTATTTCCATATTATATAGTAAGACATTTAATTAAAATGTAATAGGAATTTTATTTATAACAGTGTGGGTCATTACATAAAATAAGTCAGCCTTCTAAATTTGATTTTACCATGGAAGGGTCACTCCATGAATATAGAACTATGGTGATATGAAACCTAAGTTAGAACCATCAAAAATAAACCTCCAAGTCCTCACGCCATGATAGATATAGATGTACCACACTATCCAACGAGAAGGGTCATGAAAACCTACCCTTTGAAGCCTCATGTCATGAAACAATGCATTGCATGCCCCATGAAATACATACCAAAATAACCCTATATATCAACTTCAAGGATTATGGATGGAATAGACAATATCTATAAAACAACGTACCTCAATTTAAAGCCCCACTATCTTATAAGACATGCTTATCTATGAAAAAAACTTGTGCACCATGATAAAAAATAGAAAAAGGAACATCATAAGGGTCATCCAAATTTCATAAGGGTCATTCACCGTAGATCATAAAATTCATTTCATTTCCAATTTTACATAGAAACACTCACTCCATGTCACACCCCATGGTTTCATGACTAATCATCTATAGAACTATCGTATACTACAGCTAGGTCTCTCATATTGTGACCCAAAGGGCCATTCCACGAATTCCTTGTCCCCATTCAAATTTAAACTCTATAAGCACTTATAATCATGTAAACACTTAAGAACACCTCTAGAACCTAAATCATGCAATGAAATAGGCCAGAATGGTCTTGGATATTACATTATATGTTATTAAAACAATTATCATCCATGAAAATCAAAACTAAACCCAAAAAAACACATCCCCCATGACCAAATATCTCCAGGATATACCTTATCATGTTATCATTGAGAACATGTAAAATTTAATTATTTTAAAACCTAAGAATTACTAGTAAAGTGGTAAGAAGGTTCCACACCACAGAGAAGGAAAGAAAAGATATGAAACCAAACAAAAAAACTAGAATAAGAATAATGAAAATAGAAAAAATGACAAGGAGATGATGGTTTTGAGAGTGATATAGAAGAAGTGTGAGTGAACAAAGAGAAAACAAATACGAAAGAGAGAGGAAGGATATAGTAGGAGATGAGCTAGAGAATCAGACATAAATATTTTTGACATAATTCTTGAATTCTCAATTATTCTAGTTCTTATAAAAATAGTGATAGAACACCGAGATTTCACTAGGTGATAAACACTATTAATGATCACTTCCTAGAAGTGATTTGTTGATCAATATAAGAAAATGTTTGATTCTTTATGGATAATAAAATCAAAAATCTTTTCTTATTTTTAGTACTTTGATTGATGTTTAATGTTAAAAGAAAAATCCATTGTCATCTACTATCAGTATATAGATAAGTGTAAGAATGATTCTTGTAAGAAATAAAATTTAGATCATTAGACATCAAATCGCACTAGATTTACTACAAGACCAAGAGTAGGAAAGAGGAAAAAATTTAATCCATATATATCCAATTTATTATAATTATATAGAAACTTATATTAAAAATGGAAAAAGATTTATTCAAGAAATTAATTGATAGAGTTGATGAGTAGAAGAAAAAAAATTGAGATAAATATTCTCTATCAAAGACGATTTCTCCTCCATATCGAGCTTCCACTGATTCATCATTGAAATTATTATTTATTGTGTGATCTATCTATTATTTGGTCTAATCTATCTCTTTATAGAAAACATGTTCCACCTTCCAAAATGACCACCTCATCTCTTTACTTCCCAAATGAATCAATGAATTAATTCTATAATCTCATGTTTCAGTCGTCAGTGATAGTATTATTTTTTTTATCCTACATTTTTTCATCACCACATAACTTTAATAATTTTATCTACAAAAACTTATTCCATATTCCATTTCCATGCATTGAGTAGATGGATCTTATAAAAAAAACTTCAAAGAGTATTTTCAACAAGTAGATGTAGTGAACCCACGTTCGAACTTACTACCGAAAAATGGAAATATATGACTTTTATCCTCCTATTTGATTTATAATAACAACAAAAATAACAACCAATGAAAACAATTTGATGTAACCCAAACTGGTTCTTCAGATTTAGTTCAACATTTATCAATCTGACATCTTCATACAACATCATATTAAACTGGAATCGGGCAATCTTCCTCCTTGATTAGCTCAATTGGTTCAGATTTTATCTGGTTCGAGTTGCATGAATCAAATGGTTCTGATTTATTTCCTCAATCATGAGTGTGGGTGAAACTATTCAGTATAACACCTTCCATCTGTGTTCTGTTTGTGAGCACAGTAAGTTCGGTTCTTGAAGTAAATCTCTTCTAAAAAATCTCGATCCTTTGGTTCATCGATGGCCTCTAAATTCTAGTCTCTATTTGTTAGAATCCTCTGTCTTCCATCCATGGTGAGCTAGACATCTATTATTCATATGACTCAGATCAAGAAATCCTGGATCGATTGGAATAGTTTAATTTTATTAATTGAACTTGAATATATGGAATATTTGGATTTGTGTATCTCATATTTGATCAATTCAAAATAGTGAATTGTCATCATCGGTTCAAATATCCCATGAAGCTTTGTAAACAAGCTCGATAGGGTTCATCCCCTTCAAAAAAATCTATGGGATCTCAATTCTATAGTTATGGAATAATCTATAGAAGATCTCCCAACATCTGATTCACTAGATCCGATGAGCTTGGTTCAGTTTCAACAGCATCAGTCGATCATTATTCTTCAATTATTCTCAGATCATATCAAAGGAGCTTCAATATCATACAAGAAAAAATGTTTGAGCCACTAGGGGTTTAAATGTCTTCTTCAATATATCGATGGATTTTGGGTTACCTGGATTAATATTACTCAGAACATCGAGTCTCAGATTTCCATCTACAAACATACTCAGTCAAAATCTTAGATGAAGAACCCTTCTTCATCCATGAAAACATGGACTCGGTTGTTGGATTCAATCGATCTCTATATAAGAAAACCTAGTTCAGTATAGATCCCTTCATGCTTGGATGGTTAAAGTTGAGATCAGATCCCTTGTTTTCAATTATGTGAATGATTCGAGAGTTTTCACCTTTTTCTTTGACCGAGCTCACGTAAAAGAAATTATTTTACGTGGGTTATATAGATTATCTTAGGAAAGGCACTACATAAAATATTATCCTACATAGTTGATAATCATCTTATACAGATGGTGTAAAAATATGTTACTCAACTCAAATTATATTACTCAAATTTTTCTTATGGGTAGCACAACATCAGTTTATCCCATGTGGATAAAGTTTGTCCTACACAACGAAAATCCAAAATCCCCTTTTGACATTTATGCTTCCAAATAAAACATAAACACCTGAGTAATTTTAAAAAATAAAAAATAATATTAAAACTTTAAAAACAAAATACATTAACATGATAAATAAAAACATAAACATTTAGAAATTTAATTTAAATAATGAAAAAAAAATTAATTAATTAATCTCACACAAACATTATTTATACATTAAATTAAATATTTTATCATAAAAATATTAATTTACTAATTCTCAAACAATAAATCACTAATACTATAATTAATCAATCAAAAAGAGATTTTATCGTTAAATATACAATAAAAACAAAAAAATGTGGAAATATTCTTGAAATAAGATCCACATAAAATTCTCCCACACTTAATATGTTGTCTGTACTCAATAAATCACTTAGTCACATTCAATGGTAGAAAATGAATCTCAATATGGAAAAGATGAAATTACACTAAGAAATTATTTTCATATTGATTTTCCCTCATGGATTCTCTAGAGTAGTAAATATGAATTCCATCTCAAAACAAATTTCTTCAGTGAAAAATTGGTTGGTGTTTTAAAAAAATAATTTAAATAGAAAATTTTAAAGAGAATTTAAAAAACATCAATTTTTATCCAAATAAAGTTCAAAATTCCCTTTAACTCCAAGAGAACAAACTCACATAATTAAAGAAGGAATAATAAATAGAAACACCATTGAAAGGGGTGGAGTGAAATTTTATTGGTGGAATAAATAACTCATCCAATAGTTTGAGGAATAAATAATGAAGAGAACGAAAGAATGAGTTCAACCTGGATTAAAATTTTTATTTCATTTTTTCATTTGGATGCATATATTATGAGTTAAATTCAAATTAGAAATTTCAAAGTAAATAATAATTTTATTACATTGTCCCAAGATTTTACCAAAATCCATTTTTTCAAGAGGGCGTGAAAGAAGATTTACTTAATTAAATTCAAGATATGTTAATGATTAACCTCCTCAAAGTGGCATCACAAATCTCAAATTTGAGAAAAAATTTCACCCATTGAAAATTCCTACATGATGCTTAAAAGAAAACAATTTTGAAAAAATTTAAGGGTATTTGATGTGCTCGCGTTGGATTATAATTGAGCACATTTAAAGACTTATTCCACATACTTAAAACTCAGCATTATCCCCAATTTTGAACTCAAGAAGGAAGATCAATTTTGACTATTAAATTTCAAAAAGATTTCTAATTCTACCATGAATGTTTCATGATTAGGGTCACAAGAAAGTTCAAAAATTATTTTTCATAGAAAAATAGTCACAACATGCACAAGAAAACCTACTGGTACTACTTAACAAATCAAGCACACAATCATATATTTTCAGAGAGATTGAATGTTACACATTTAATTCAAAAACATAATCATTAAGGTATTAAGATAACCATGAAAAGAAAGAAATTTATCATTAAAAACCCACAAAACAGAAGAAATGACCAGAAGATTTTACACAATAATATTCATCATGTAAACACACATAAATTTTTCATTTCTTATTTAACAATTTCTCACTTTATTTTCCTTTTTATTAGATTTTTCACTTGTAGATTCAGTGTTTGGTTGATTCTAGACATCACTATCCATATTTCTAGATTGGGTTTTTTTCAAGTTTTCATTTTCATATTATTCTAAAACTTCAAGTTCAACTTCCCTAGGCAGTTCTATAACTTGTTATTGAGTTTTTAAACCTGGTCTGGTGGTTACATCCATGAAATTTTCTTCAGGATTCATCACTTTTGTAGTAGGTAATTTTTCGTGTCTCTTCCTCCTATATTGCTAAAAATTAACCCATTTGTAACTCAAGTTTATAGAATCTAGAATTTGTTTCAACCCAATCTGAATCAATTCTATCCTTTTTGAAATATAACTCAACTTTTTGAGAATCAAATCTTCATATTAACTATTAAAATCCTAACATCCACTTGGTAATTTGAGGATTCGGCATTAAGTTAGTTCTCAAATGAATGTCTAGATTGTTGTGGGTAAACAAGAACAACATATTGTTTAAACACGCCTTGATCTTTCAATGATAAGTTGGGATGATTTTTATAACCAGAATTAAATTGATTAGAAAAAGGGGCATTGACAGATTGGTTTCTAGCCCTGTAGTCAACAAATTGAGCACTCTCTTTGGTTTGCATAGATAGATCAATGTTGGGAAAACAGTTCTGAGAATGCAATGCATCCCACAATGATTACATTGTTCCCTAAGAGAATATACGTTAACAATATTAGTCTAGGAATTAGTTTCAACCCTAAAAATTATCTTTTTCCTTATACTTTTATTTTGGGACTTTTTTGAATGTTTATTAAATAATTGTTTTAGCTCCACAGTTATTTTTGAGAAATTTCCATCGCAAGATTGATCCACAAGATTTTGATTGTAAGGAGTGAGACCATTATAAAATGTATCCCTCAAGAGATGAGGAGAAAATTGGTGATTGGGATGTTGTCTAAGGACTTCTCTAAACCTATCTGAAATCTCATGGAAAATTTTATCCTCATCTTGAATGACACCATTTATTTTATGTCTCACTTATTTGGTAGTGTTCCTTCGATAAAATTTTCCAATAAATGAATTAAAGAGTTGGTCCCATGTGTCAAAAAATTTCTCATCTAAATTCTGGAACCAACTCCTAACATTACTCTTTAAACATAAAGGGAAGACTCTCAATATAATCTTAACCTCATAAATCCCATGCAAAGGTAGTTTTTGAACCATGCCGTAAAAATTTCTAATGAATTCAAGAGAATCCTTATTGGGCTTACCACTAAAGGAGGATAACATGGATAGGTAAAATTGATTCATCTCATAATTTCTAGATCTATGGGACAACTGTATACATGGAAGATTGTTTGAAATAGTGGTAAAATGGAAATCGAAAAGTCTAGTCCTCTCAACATTATCGTTCCTAGGTTGTGGTACAAACTGATTTTCATTTTCCACTGCATGTCTCTGAATTTCCAAATTCTAATTTTCCAATTCACTTTATAATTTTTCTTATGGGTAGAAATTTTTTTTTATTTCATGTATTAACAATTTAAGTTCATATTTAGTATTTTCTATAGCATGAATAAAATTTCAAGTTCAAAGTATTAAAACTAAATTACATAATAGTGAAGTAAGTTCAGGAAAATTTGAGTATAATTTAAAGACATTTTTTTAAATAGTTTTTTTTACAGTTTAAATGTTTTTTTAGTTTTTTTCGATTTTTCACACATGCCTTATTTGGAAATGATTCCAGAATTTGATCTCGTAATTGTTGAAAACGTTTCAAATTTAATTATTTTAAAACCTATGAACTACTATTTAAGTGGTAAGAAGGTATCGAACCACATAGAAGGTAAGAAATGATGTGTGACCATAAAAACAAACTAACACAAAAAACCTAAAAATATAAAAATGATAGGGAGATAAAGGTTTTGAGAGTGATATAAAAGTAGTGGGAGTGAACCGAGAGAAAAGAAAAAATCATGAGAGAGGAAGGATTTAGAAGGAGATGATCTAGAGAATCAGACAGCTTTGGATTGATTTTTTTCAAAAAGATTTCAGACCTATTTCTTGAATTTTCAATTATTCTAGTGCTTATAAAAATGGTTATGAAACACCTAGATATTGTTGGAGTTGGTGTCCTAGAACCAACTACTTTGTACTTTATTCATTAAATAAACACATTATCACATATTGATTGTTCTTTTGTGTGACAATGCATGTGATTATGTCCTAAGGATAGTTGTTTCATTAAAGGGTCATAGAGGATCCCTGCTATGATGAGAACCTAGAAGTGTTATAACACTGCTCTTGAATATCTTTTCTATGGTCGGATGATGTTATTTGAGGGACACAAATAATACAGGCCATTATGGGTGAGGACTCATAAAACTTTGAGGCACCTTCTCATGGTGTGCACCCCTGGTAATATCCAGGAGGATATTATGAGAACAAAACCTACTAGTAGGAAATCCACATTTCATAGTGTCATTGGATGTTCCTATCTATGGATGTATGTACTGGTCCTTAGACTTTAAGATTATTATTAATGGGTATTACAACTCGCGCACTTAGATGTATTGACTAAAATGTGACGACACACTGTTCGTAATGAGGTAGGATACGTTGGGTGCATCACGAGTAATACTGCATTAATAGATAATGCGATAAAGGATTTGTCCCTTATGTTCCATAATGGAAGTAGATATCTCAGGCCCTTCGATAGAATTGATATATCCTACATAAATCCATGGCCATGGTAAGGTATGGGCGAGTTCAATTCTGATAATTCAAAGAAAGAATAATCAAGCACATGGGTTGATGATAGTAGCATGCAACCCGCTTGATTAGAGATATCATGACAAAGGGATTATATTACACGGTAAGCATTCGTATGAGGTGACACATCAATGCGGTGTCAACCTCTTTCTCTTGGGTGCCTTGACCTGTTGCTAGACAGTAATCTTGGACTTTAGGCAAGCCCGCCTAATGCCAATGAGAAAGAGGCCTAGAGGACTACACACTAAGTGTGTCCATGTATCTCAGTTAAATATTAATTTAACATGTTAAATAAAGATTATTCCCGACTGTGGTTTAATAATTATTTAAGGATGTTTGGTCGCATTTATTTCAACACTAGTTATTCAAGAGAATATATTGTGGATGAAATAATATATATTTATTAGTGAGTAATGCAGTTACATTTATTTAACACATAAATAGACATTACTCAAGGTCTAATAAATGTGGTAGAGGAAATAAAGAAAAATAGAAAATAAAAGTACATTCCGTGTATTAATGATTACATGCCATGTAGTTTTTTCAGTTGGGATTTTGGGGAAATAATATCATTTTATTAAATGATATTTATTATAATCAGTATGGGCGCATGTCAAGGAATTAATCATTTGAAATGGGGGTTTTCAATTAGAGTTAATGAAATAAATAAAACGTGTAACGCGTTCATTTATTGTCATAACTCTATAACCTCAAAACCGATTATAAATATCCTTACAACCCCAACACTTTTCCCCAATCGTTGTGTACAACAATTTTGGAGAGTTATCTCAAGGCCGAAAGAACTCCTTCATCCAAGAATTCTCTCAAGACCGAGAGAGATCCACCACCACCGGATCAAGGCGATCGAAGGTGGACATCGCAAGTGAAGGTTCTTCCACGCTAGCACCTGGAGATCCCTTCAGCGACATCCAGAGATACGTGGAGAGCATGTGGATCACCACTAGAGGAATCCTACACTTGGATTCTACGACACAACGACGGATCAAAGGATCGTGACCAGAGACATCAACGAAGAAAAAATTTCACCAAGGCAATTCTTGTGAATTAATTAAATTAATTATAACCAACATATGATGATCTTGTCTCTATGGTTCTGGGACTCCCTCTTTTGTTTTTCATTCTTCATTTTATTTCGAAGATTCGCCGTTTTACATCATGAAGGATCTCGGTTTGACCGTTGTTAACACTAAAATTAAAGTTGGGTACTCCCACCAATGCGCTTCCACTGCGCCTGGAACCTAGATGTGTTATTAGAGCAGTCATATCATTGATTATAATTATTTAGTTTTTCGTTGGTGATTTATGCATTTAATAATTTAGTTGTTTCAATTTAAGTTAATCATTCTTTAAATCTGAATCTCGAGATCTGTTCCTCCCCTCTCATTTCTCGTTCACCTTACAGAAATGAATTTTTCATTTAAATTTTGATTAAAATAAAATAAAGGAACTCATCCGGAGGTGGAAAATGCTCCTGGTCGTACAACACCATAATAAATGGTGTGTATTCGTAAGTACACGTCGTGTAGTCTAGGTTCAATGCATTGGACTGGTCTACCAAATCAGGTCATGTATTGGATCCTATCTAAGTCATTTATGACACCGTGTGTTGATCAGGAATAAGTGGTACACGGTTTCCAGATTACACGTCGTGTGGTCCACTGAACACAGCGTGTAGTCCCTTTGGGCTGGGATTGGACCGTGTACCCAATACACGGCTTGCCCAGCTAGAAACCATGTAACGCGGATACTACACGGTGTCACTACTAGAAATTTAGGCTATATCCACGGACCTATAGCCACGGTTTTGTAGGTCCGTGGCTATAGCCATTATATTGCCACGCTTAAAATTTTCTTCCGTGGCTAAATCTGTTTCATCCTTTTTTTTTCCTATCTTTTATCGGGCTCCTCCTCCCGCAGCCCTCCTCCCCCGATTCGCACACCACCCTCCTCCCGACCACGTCTCCTCCTCAGCCCTCGCAATTCCTCCTCGCCGCGCCCTCCTCCTCCCCGACGCCTCCTCCTCGCCGCGCCCTCCTCCTCGCCGCGCCCTCCTCGCCGCGCCCTCCTCGCCGCGCCCTCCTCCTCGCCGCGCCCTCCTCCCCGACGCCTCCTCCTCGCCGCGCCCTCCTCGCCGCGCCCTCCTCCTCGACGGCTCCTCCCCGACGGCTCCTCCCCGACGGCTCTCTTCCGACGCCGAGGTCGACACCCCCATCTCCCTCCCGACACATTTTCCTCATCTGCAGCTGTCTTCCTCGGTAACTTGTTTTTTTTTCCTACAGTTCATCCACCTCTTTGAACCCCCTCCTCCTCCTCCTGTTTGCGATTTCCGTCAGGTGTTCTAGGGTTCTTATCATTCCAGGTGAGGGTATCACAATTATTTGATAAATGGTGTCATTATATCATGAATTAATGATGATTTTTTTTGTGATTAGTATGAACCATGATGATTTGCATATCAATTTTACAACATCTAGAGGAGTTGTTTTCCAAACAGCAACACTATGAGAACTATCCATGTTTTGGAATTGCATTCTCATGTTTTTTACCCAGATTTTATGTGAATCTGTCTATGCAGATTCTTATTTTTTTTCTATGAGAACTATCCATGTATTCCATACATGAATTTTCCACTGGTTTGTACCATCATTTTGAATTCCTAGAATTTAGGAATCCATATTGGAATTAGTTTATGTTAATAGGTTTAGAGTCAAAGAATCTTTACTTCCATGGAGCATGGATGATAAACCTATTTACCCTACACACCAGGTGTTCAAAGATAATGTTAGATGTTTGGGAATCACCTTCAAACCTCTAACCATGTTGAATATCTCAAAAAAATATATTCTAAAACACATTTTCTATTTACTATTATAAATAAATTCTGTTATGACTCATTTAATCCCTGCTTGCTGCAGCCCTCATTTTGTTTATTGTTGTAGATGATTCATTGTGTCAAGAACATGCTTATTGGTTCTGGAAATGACAGGGGTAAATATTATGTGTTAATTTCAATGTTTTAGAATATTATTCTGTTTTTTTATCCAAGATTTAGATAAATTAATCTGTAAGGATTCTTATTTCTATTTATATGAGAATTATGCAAGCATTTACTACTTGTATTTTCCATTGTTTTCTAATTTTTTCGTTGGTGTCATTATAATCATTTTGAATTCTTGGAATTTAGGAATCTATTTCCAAATTATTTTACCTTTATTGGTTTATATTTCTTATTAACTTGGTAAATGCCTATGTTTTGGAATTGTATTCTCAAGTTTTTGACCCTCGTTTTAGGGGAATCAGTCTGTGTAGATTCTTGTTTATGTTGCTCCATTGAAAGCAATTAGTCATTTCATTATCCTGTTTTCATTGTGTTCAATTTTCAATGCCTGAATTATTATACTGCACAAATACGACATGTTTGTTGCCTCCTATCATTACAGTTTTCTGTTTGCATACTGTACATACACACCATCATGGAATGTATTATAGAAATGCCAGATTATTCATTTTTATTTGAACTCCATGTTTCAATGGTATTGGTTTGTAATCATGGCCAGGAGTGAAGGAACAAAACGCTCCCGGATTTCCAAGGTGGCAACTTCATAAACCTTCCAGAACCGAATGAGCCAAACAACACAGCCCATATGGAACAAAAAACAGGTACAATATAAATTTCAGACTTTTATTATGTCACCATTATTTGTGCAGTTATATTAAAGTTTCACTTTTTATTCAACAGTAGCAAATTGGTGAACCATTCAACTGTGATGGTGCAAGGTTTTAAATTTCAGACTTTTTATTATGTCACTATAAGCACTGGAACATGAAGTTTTTTGGGTAGTAAATCATGATTTTTGTAGTGGGTCATATTTTATAGTAGTGGATCATGTATTTTAGAGCAGGGTATAATGTATTATAGAGATTGGACATGCTTATCTCATAAGACGGCCTATGATCCAAACATCGGGGCATAACGACTTCCAATTTTCCTTTAGTGCCGACCGTTGCTGATTAGAAGGTGATGTTTCAGTTGTATCTTCTACATGTACTTCTCACCTCCAGGATATTCTTCTACATGTACTTCTCACCTCCAGGATAATCTTCATCAAAGATATTTACTATAGTGTGGTTGTGCTCCAGGGTGATGGAATTTGTCATCAGGATGTCTGTGATTGCGGCTTTGATACTGCACTTACCTAGGTGAACTCTACTACTTAAGGATAATTTTATATGTATCATTTCAATGCTCTTATTTCAATTAAATATATTTACTATAGATTGGTTGTGATCCAGGGTGATGGAATTTGTCGTCAGGATGTCTGTGATTGTGATAATGAGGATGAACTTCATGCTACTGTCCACATTTTTTGAGACAACAAGGCTACAATCACACATTCTACTGAACTACACACCTGAATGAAGGGAAATGTAAATAGGAAAATAGAAAAAGCAGACTAAAATGTGATGCCGCACACCAATGGTAAACATACATGTTTACTATTTAATTTGTTTTCAGTACTATTTTTCAAATTCCTATTTGATGTGAAATAATTATTACATTATCTACAGTACTGAAACGTTATTTGAAATTTATGTTGCTCCATTGAAAGCAATTAGTCATTTCATTATCCTGTTTTCATTGTGTTCAATTTTCAATGCCTGAATTATTATACTGCACAAATACGACATGTTTGTTGCCTCCTATCATTACAGTTTTCTGTTTGCATACTGTACATACACACCATCATGGAATGTATTATAGAAATGCCAGATTATTCATTTTTATTTGAACTCCATGTTTCAATGGTATTGGTTTGTAATCATGGCCAGGAGTGAAGGAACAAAACGCTCCCGGATTTCCAAGGTGGCAACTTCATAAACCTTCCAGAACCGAATGAGCCAAACAACACAGCCCATATGGAACAAAAAACAGGTACAATATAAATTTCAGACTTTTATTATGTCACCATTATTTGTGCAGTTATATTAAAGTTTCACTTTTTATTCAACAGTAGCAAATTGGTGAACCATTCAACTGTGATGGTGCAAGGTTTTAAATTTCAGACTTTTTATTATGTCACTATAAGCACTGGAACATGCAGTTTTTTGGGTAGCGACATTGGGTGTTTCTCACCATAGGTCTCACAGAAAGTAGATATATTCATCTCTTGAACACATCAAAACTGGAACCCAATCTTGGATTTCATATAGGGTTTCCAAATTTGGAAACCAACATTCCTCACCCAGAGAAAACCATCTTTTAGTGCAATCGGTTATGATTGGGTGATTTTTGAGTCATTGTTAACAGCCAAAAATGTGCTGATGGGAGTCCAATAAGGAGTTAAGGAAAACAAGGAATAGTATCCCAAGATCCAATCCAGAGCTTTCTCATCCATTCTTATGGGCCATACGACTGAAATATCTAGTATTTAAGGCCTATTAGAAACTAAAGGATCTGTTTTTGTGTGTATTGGTTGATAACCATTAAGATTTAGTATTATATATCCCTTCAAGAGTTGGATTGGACTATCTGTTCTATGAAGAGATTCACCCCACCGAACTTGACCTAAAAGTTGATAAAGCCTCATAAAACATGGAACAAAAAGACTCACTGGTATTTCATATCCTAGTTGAAATTCCATTATTAAATGGGGTTCCCTTACACCAACATGTGCATCTTGAGAAATTCATATCCACCAATTAATAAACATGGCTCACAATCTTTCCAGTTAAGGATACAAGCTCAAATCTTTCCAGATTTGATAACTCCAATTCATATACTAACCATAATTGAGGATAGACCAGTATGTATTCTGAGAACTACTAACATTATTGGTTTGTGAAGTTCCTTCAATGTTTCACTCTACGCCTCAATCTATACGGGAGAAGTAAAATTATGAACAAAGTACTAAAAGGAACCTCAAGGTAGGGAAAAAGTTTTTTCATTAAATCCCTTTAAACCAATGTTAATAATTCCCTCTTCTACATAAGAGTTCTCTTGAAATATTTCCTAGCTCTATGAGACATAAGTAAATCTGAATATATATAACCCCCATGATGGGGGTTCCCTCAGTTTTATATACATCCTAACGGATAATTCCAATATCCCAATGTTGTAAATGTAAATTTTTTTTCTCAAAATGGTATAAAATAACCTACTTAAGGACAAGATCTAGATAATAGTAGATAGAGTACTATGAAGTATTGATATCCACAAAAAGTCCCACATCCTACATATTTTTCTCTTGTGTGATACCACCTTGGTTTTCCCAAAAATTCCATGCCCATCCTACATATTTTTCTCTTGTGTGATACCACCTTTCTTTTCACAAGTGTTTGATTGTGATCACTTAGAATTCGCTGAAAGACTCCTTCAGAGGTATCCACAAATCATGGGAATCACCCGACACTTAGTAGGACCCCCCTTTCACCCGCATTCCAGCCTCCTCCCGCTCCCTTCGCTCCTGGTCGGAAGATGCTGCCCCGCGGATGTCGCTGGATCGGGCCAACACGCTGCGGTCACGCCGCGGTCACGCCGCGGTCACGCCGCGGTCACGCCGCGGTCACGCCGCGGTCACGCCGCGGTCACGCCGCGGTCACGCCGCGGTCACGCCGCGGTCACGCCGTGGTGTGGCCCTGCTCCAGCCACATCCAGCGGGGGGGAGGGGTGTCCAGCGGGGGGGAGGGGTGTCCGCGGTCACGCCGCAGTCACGCCGAAATATATCTATACGTTTGTAATCAATCTAAACAAAGAATAAGAATGGTGTACCTTACACCATTCGATCCAGTCTTTCGAAGCTTTTCACAAGTGTTTGATTATGATCACTTAGAAGTCGCTGAAAGACTCCTTCAGAGGTATCCACAAATCATGGGAATCACCCGACACTTAGTAGGACCCCCCTTTCACCCGCATTCCAGCCTCCTCCCGCTCCCTTCGCTCCTGGTCGGAAGATGCTGCCCCGCGGATGTCGCTGGATCGGGCCAACACGCTGCGGTCACGCTGCGGTCACGCCGCGGTCACGCCGCGGTCACGCCGCGGTCACGCCGCGATCACACCGCGGTCACGCCGCGGTCATGCCGCGGTCACGCTGTGATGTGGCCCTGCTCCAGCCACATCCAGCAGGGGGGAGGGGTGTCCAGCGGGGGGGAGGGGTGTCCGTGGTCACGCCGCAGTCACGCCGAAATATATCTATACGTTTGTAATCAATCTAAACAAAGAATAAGAATGGTGTACCTTACACCATTCGATCCAGTCTTTCGAAGCTTTTCACAAGTGTTTGATTGTGATCACTTAGAAGTCGCTGAAAGACTCCTTCAGAGGTATCCACAAATCATGGGAATCACCCGACACTTAGTAGGACCCCCCTTTCACCCGCATTCCAGCCTCCTCCCGCTCCCTTCGCTCCTGGTCGGAAGATGCTGCCCCGCGGATGTCGCTGGATCGGGCCAACACGCTGCGGTCACGCTGCGGTCACGCTGCGGTCACGCCGCGGTCACGCCGCGGTCACGCCGCGGTCACGCCGCGGTCACGCCGCGGTCACGCCGCGGTCACGCCGCGGTCACGCCGCGGTCACGCCGTGATGTGGCCCTGCTCCAGCCACATCCAGCAGGGGGGAGGGGTGTCCAGCGGGGGGGAGGGGTGTCCGCGGTCATGCCGCAGTCACGCCGAAATATATCTATACGTTTGTAATCAATCTAAACAAAGAAGAAGAATGGTGTACCTTACACCATTCGATCCAGTCTTTCGAATCTTTTCACAAGTGTTTGATTGTGATCACTTAGAAGTCGCTGAAAGACTCCTTCAGAGGTATCCACAAATCATGGGAATCACCCGACACTTAGTAGGACCCCCCTTTCACCCGCATTCCAGCCTCCTCCCGCTCCCTTCGCTCCTGGTCGGAAGATGCTGCCCCGCGGATGTCGCTGGATCGGGCCAACACGCTGCGGTCACGCCGCGGTCACGCCGCGGTCACGCCGCGTTGTGGCCCTGCTCCAGCCACATCCAGCAGGGGGGAGGGGTGTCCAGCGGGGGGGAGGGGTGTCCGCGGTCACGCCGCAGTCACGCCGAAATATATCTATACGTTTGTAATCAATCTAAACAAAGAATAAGAATGGTGTACCTTACACCATTCGATCGAGTCTTTCGAAGCTTTTCACAAGTGTTTGATTGTGATCACTTAGAAGTCGCTGAAAGACTCCTTCAGAGGTATCCACAAATCATGGGAATCACCCGACACTTAGTAGGACCTCTCTCAATACCAGTCCTTCCTGCTTGTCGAAGTTTTCACAAGCGTTTGATCGAGATCTCCGAGAAGTCAACAGGCCGCTGATTTTCATCCACAAACTGGACACAATCAGCCCGTGCTACCGAGAGTTTCTTCTGCCCTTGAACAGATTTAACCTCTCCAGACCCAATTCCAGGTTGCTCCAAGCCTGGATCATCAACATTTACCTGCACCTGTACACCTGATG
Organism: Viscum album; assembly: GCA_963277665.1. Classification (NCBI taxonomy): domain Eukaryota; kingdom Viridiplantae; phylum Streptophyta; class Magnoliopsida; order Santalales; family Viscaceae; genus Viscum; species Viscum album. The sequence goes on along the minus strand of OY728137.1, from coordinate 2,021,407,418 downwards.
AGATCAGACCTTGACCCCGCTGCTGAGAGGCAGCATCAAACTCTGACCTTAACTTATCTGCTCCTGGCCTCTGATTTTCATCCTCAATCCGGCCACTAACAGCCCCTGCTACAGTTAGTTTTCCCTGCCCCTGAACCTCACCAGCCCCAGTCCAGGTTGCAAATCTGGATCATCAAAATTCACCTCCTCTTGAAAACCTTCACCTGAAATATCAGAAGCATTCCCCTTCATATTGCTGACTCCAGTCCCTGGTTGATCACAACCTGTTCCTGCAAGACCCTGCCCAAGTTCCACACTTCCATTTCCTGCAACAGCCTGACCAAAGCCATTCCCAGCTCCAGGACCATTCTTTCTCTTCTTACGGAAAGTCTGAAAATCATGTCCCTTCTGCGAGAAAAAAGAGCAGACAAGTTTCATTCTGCATCTCTCTTTAGATTGCCCTATAGACAGACACTTGGAACAAAATGCAGGTAGTTGTTCATACTCAATTTTCAAAAACAAGTCATCTTCATTTGTGGATAACACAACCCGATCAATGAGGGTGGAATTAAGGTCCACTTCCAGGCAGGGGGGAGGGGTGTCCAGCAGGGGGAGGGGGCTGGGTCTGGCCCAAAGAGACTGGATAATTTGACCCCGAGCCCAGCCCGGTTTTACACCACTAAATTTGTCTGACCAGAACTTTATAAACCATCATTTTGTCAGAGCAGCCACCAGATGTTGTTCCCAGTGATATGTTCCTAATACTTAAGTGGCAATAAAAATAATATAATTTTGCTACCAAAAATAAAATAAAATAACATAACATAAATCAGAAGGTTTCATTATTTTAAAATCACCCATGTGCACATCCACCAGCAGCAACTCTAAAAAACAAAGCAGGAAACTAATAGAAAAACATGAAGTGCCAACACAAACACAAACATCAGAGGAATGGTACTTTCTTGATCAAATTTTAGGTCATATCAACCCCAGAAATGGGTAGCAACCCCTAAGAAATTGAACTAACATGGTCGTAAGAGCATAAAATTAGAATGTCGACCAAAAAAATTTGAATGTCGACCATTGATCGATGTTCAAACTGCAACAATCAGAACATTATAGCATGACTGAATATGAGGGGAATAAAAAATGCAATAAAACCAATCCTATGAACCAAGCACAAGTAGCCGAAAACTACCAACTGTTAGAAAAAGACTAAATTATGAAACTGCTACACTCTCCTCATCATCTGAGTCTGAATAATCCAAACCAATAGCAATATATCCAGGATTCCTTTCCCATTTAGACTTGATAAATGCATCTAGAGTAATGAGTGTATCAACTCTCACTCTTTCAGGTTGAGGCTCCCCCCCCCCCAACTGGATCTCTCCTCACATGTTGCTCCCCCTCAACTGGATCTCTACTCATCTGTTACTCCCCCTAAACTTGAGGTATACTTATAACATATACCAACTGGGGTACTGGGACTAATTTTTCTCTATATACATACCAACTTCAATTACTTCTTTTTCCTCGTCACCAGCTTCTGCAAGACTAGGAGTTTCAATAATCTGTTCTTGGTTCACATTACCAGCAGGTTCTATAATGGCATATTGATCATCACTAAAATGATCAGAACCATTGTCACTTCAAATACTTTCATTATTCCCATCATCTTCATTCTCAAATTCATATCTTTCACTTATACTATCACTTTCTCCACTTTTATCACCATATTTTTCATTTCCTTCTTCCTCACTACTAGATCCACTACCACTTTCTTCTTCTTCTTTGTCTGCTTTATCCTCTTCTCCAGATTCCTCTTTTGAACCATTGGATCTGCTCATATATTCTCATATAATTTAATATCATCTCCAACCCACTCCATCATCTAGGGATTCCAGATTATCTTCATTTTCTTGAAAATTTTCTCACTCAAGCACACACCACTACAGGGGTTGGATGCACATGGGCTGGGTCTGGGGGGCTGGGTGCACAGGGGTTGGGTGCACAGGGGGTGGGGGGCTAGGGGGCTGGGGGGCTGGGTGGGTGGGTGCACAGGGGCTGGGTCTGGGGGGCTAGCCGCCCAGGGGGAGGGGGCTGGGTCTGGGGGGAGGGGGCTGGGTCTGGGGGGGGGGGCTGGGTGCATGGGGGGGCTGGCTGGGTCTGGTGGGGGGCTGGCTGCACAGGGGGGCTGGCTGGGTCTGGTGGGGGGCTGGCTGCACAGGGGGGGTATCGCTGCACAGGGGGGTCTAGCTGCACACAGGGGGGAGGGAGGGGCTGGGTCTGGGGGGCTGGCTCGGGCTGGCTCGGGTTCACCCAAGTAACCCGACCCAAACTGACCCGACCCACAGAGGGTTGGGTTGGGTCGGGTCGTTCGACCATGAGTCGGGTAACCCGACCCCCAATGGTTTGGGTTGGGTCGGGTTCACCCAAGTAACCCGACCCAAACTGACCCGACCCGAAGAGGGTTGGGTTGGGTCAGGTCGTTCGACCATGAGTTGGGTAACCCGACCCCCAATGGTTTGGGTTGGGTCGGGTCGCCTACCCGCAAAGTATGAGACCCGACCCGACCCGACCCGTCCCGCCGGTTTTGGGTCGGGCCCTAGAACACCCATGACCCGACCCAACCCATGGACACCCCTACTCAAAGGAACATATTTGTCGTTGTATTCATGTTGATTTCTTCCATTAATCCCTACTGAATGCTTGTAGCCTGCAACTGTCGCGGATGAGGATTTTGTTGGATTGGTGTTGCCTGATCTGGTTGGGCCGAATGCTTGTGGCCCGCAACTGTCGCGGGTCGAGCTCCGCGGTGAGCTCGTTGGGGGTTGCAGGGGGCAACGCGCCCCTGCTCCGGGGGTCCGGGGGCCGAAGGAGGGGGTGTCCAGCAGGGGGGGTTGTCCAGCAGAGGGAGGGGGTGTCCAGTAGGAGGGTGTCCAGCAGGGGGGAGGGGTGCTAAACATGGTCTGTAAATCTGATGTAGTTCAGTCTGTTCCTGTCTTATCTCATGCTGCTAAACATGTCAGAATTGGTGAATTGGTACCTGTTAAACCTGAATCTGGCAGTGCTGAAGATGTTGTGGTTATCAGATCAGATAAACTTGGTTATCAGATCAGGGGGCAGGGGGACTAGCAGGGGACTGACAGGGGGCCTAGCAGGGGGCAGGGGGCAGGGGGACAAGCAGGGGGCAGGGGGGGCTGGCAGGGGGCAGGGGGGGGGGGCTGGGGGTGGGGGCAGGGGGGGCTGGCAGGGGCAGGGGGGGCTGGCAGGGGGAAGGTGGGGGGTGGCAGGGGGGCAAGCGGGGGGCAGGGGGGGCTGGCAGGGGGACAAGCCGGGGGAAGGGGGGGGGCTGGCAGGGGGGCAAGCAGGGGGCAGGGGGGGCTGGCAGGGGCAGGGGGAGGCTGGCAGGGGGAAGGGGGGGCTGGCAGGGGGCAGGGGGGGCTGGCAAGGGGACAAGCAGGGAGGGGCTGGCAGGGGGGCAAGCAGGGAGGGGCAGGGGGGGCTGGCAGGGGCAGGGGCAGGCTGGCAGGGGGAGGGGGGGGCTGGCAGGGGGGCAAGCGGGGGCAGGGGGGGAGCTGGCAGTGGGGGACTAGCAGGGGGCAGGGGGGCAAGCAGGGGGCAGGGGGGGCTGGCAGGGGCAGGGGGAGGCTGGCAGGGGGAAGGGGGGGGCTGGCAGGGGGGCAAGCGGGGGCAGGGGGGGAGCTGGCAGTGGGGGACTAGCAGGGGGAGGGGGGGGGGCTGGCAGGGGGCAAGCAGGGGGCAGGGGGCAGGGGGGGCTGGCAGGGGCAGGGGGGGGGGGGGCTGGCAGGGGGGCACGCAGGGGGCAGGGGGAGGGGGGGGCTGGCAGGGGGGCAAGCAGGGGGCAGGGGGAGGGGGGGGCTGGCAGGGGGGCAAGCAGGGGGCAAGGGGGGGGGCTGGCAGGGGGGACAAGCAGGGGGGGATGGCAGGGGGACAAGCAGGGGGCAGGGGGGGGCAGGCAGGGGGGGCTGGCAGGGGGACAAGCAGGGGGAGGGGGGGCTGGCAAGGGGGAAAGCAGGGGGCAGGGGGGGCTGGCAGGGGGACAAGCAGGGGGAGGGGGGGCTGGCAGGGGGGCAAGCAGGGGGCTGGGGGGGCTGGCAGGGGCAGGGGGAGGCTGGCAGGGGGAGGGGGGGGCTGGCAGGGGGGCAAGCAGGGGGCAAGGGGGGGGGGGCTGGCAGGGGGACAAGCAGGGGGGGTGGCAGGGGGGGGAGCTGGCAGGGGGACAAGCAGGGGGACAAGCAGGGGGAAGGGGGGGCTGGCAGGGGGGCAAGCAGGGGGCAGGGGGGGCGGGCTGGCTGGCAGGGGGACAAGCAAGGGGGTGGCAGGGGGACAACCAGTGGGGGGGGGGGCTGGCAAGGGGACAAGCAGGGGGGGTGGCGGGGGGGTGGGGACTAGCAGGGGGCAGTGGGGGACTAGCAGGGGGGGTGTCAGGGGGCTGGGGGACTGGCAGGGGGGGCAAGGGGGACAAGCAGGGGGGGAGGGGTGTCCAGGCAGGGGGCAGGGGGTACTGGCCGGGGGGGACTGGCCGGGGGTGGCAGGGGGTATTTTTTTTTTTATGGATTTGGACACCCTATAGCCACGGTTTTAAACCGTGGCTATTGATTTATTGCCACGGTTTTAAACCGTGGTCATAGACATAATGCCACGGTTTAAAACCGTGGCTATAGATTTTGTCCGGCCTTTAGTATAGCCACGGTTGAAACCGTGGCATTAGGTATACAGCCACGGTTTAAACCGTGGCTATAAACCTATAGCCACGGTTTGGACCGTGGCTTTAGAGTTAAAGCCACGGTTTGGAACCGTGGCTATAGGTCTAGACCTATAGCCACGCCAAACTTAGCCACGGTTCCTCAAACCGTGGCTATTACCTATAGCCACGGTTTGAGGTCCTATAGCCACGGTTTAGAACCGTGGCTATAGCCCGAATTTCCAGTAGTGTGTGTGTCCAACTGAACATACCGTTTACTCTGAAAATTTCCGAAGTACATCAACACGCTATGTCCCCGGGCATGTACTTCGGATGGATGGTGAAGAAAAGTACCCGCCATGTAGTCGGAACTACACACCGTGTACTCACCGAAATTATGCAGATTTATTACAATTTATTATTATATTATACAAACCCTTGAGACGTGTATCATGGTGCAGGTGTAAAGATGAGGCACAACACGTCATAGGTGTTTTATATATATGTGTTTAATTTAACATCTGCGTAATGAACGAGAATTCATCGGGTTGCCTCCAAGGTACAAGTTACGCACAAGGATAATTTTAATTTATTTAAAATTATGATGGATGAGAATCTCAAGGAAATTCAGAAAAGGGTTTAAGATAAAATGATTGATTAATTAAAGATAATTAATTGATTCGATCATGATTTATCTTAAACAAGAACGATTAAAGAATTGAATGCTAGTTTTATTTATGCGTAAATATCGTTTCATGTATGGATGATCATTAGCTAGACCAAGACTTTATATGTGAATGGTTTCTTTTAACTTATCTATTTAAATTAAATTTTTTGTTCTGCGAGTCTTCTCCTCATTAATATGTAGGGTCTGCGCGCCCAAGGATTCTTTTATGTAAAAACCCCTTTTACTCCTCACCTGTGTGTGAGATAAATACATATGTAATGGATGGAGCTCCCAAGCTAGTGGAGGTGGCTCAAGTCAGGAGCCAAGGTGAAACCAATCCAAGGAGATACAAAGGTGGAGAGGTGGAAAGCTGTAAACACGAACCTGAAAGGTTCAAGGTGTTTTCTCCCCTAGGTCTTGGGTTAGTTTATCAACCGCTAGATAAACTAACCAATAGAAAAAGCTCATGATCATACCATTTATTTTATTTATGTCGGTTACATGGTTTATTTATTATGGGTGTGTTGTCATGATCACACAATTAATGAATTAAACAAGCATGCAAGATGGAACTAAAATAAGACCAGATTATGCGTAAATATTATCTTGACATGGTTAATCACATAAGTATATCTCACTTAATATTAACAAACATGTAATCAAATATAATAAAATGACAATTTATGTATAAGGATAAAATCCCTCAAAGAAATATTAAGACGGTATAGCCTTCCATAATCTTGGTTAGAATCGAACCATAGTTCAAAGTGCTTGACCAACCCTAGTTGGGGTGCTTTCAATTATCGGGGAATTCTTATTCAAGGTTTTGGGTTGACTTGACTTGGTTCGCATCAAGGGTTGACTGCCATAGCAGGACATGGTGTGACCAAGAGGCAAAGGTTGAGGAAATCCAAAAAAAAGGATTTTCGAATTGGGGAGTCCACTTAGCGGATCAAGGAGCTGCAAGTTAATGCAGTTGGTGTTTGGAATGCCTACCTAAAACCCTTCAAGTTGCTTGACCAACCCTAGTTGGGGTAATGTGAAGGGCAATATGGATCCTTACCACTATAATATTCAGGAAACAGAATATTTCGAAGTTAATGGTGAGGGCTACTGGATTTCGATAAAATAGTGGGAGACTAATACGTATTAATTTATTTATTTGTCTTAGTTTTTTAATAAAGTACTAAACCTTTGCTCATCTTAATTTGTAGAAATGGAAATAAAATGGCTTCAAACATATCATTGTGAAGCATACTCGAGAAGGAAAACCTTCTCACCGACACCAATTTCCAAGAGTGGCAAAAGCGTTTACGCATCATCCATCGCCACGAGAGGAAATTTTATGTGCTGGAAGAGCCTATTCCAGTTGCGCCTAGATCAGAACTTCTGTCCTTAATTCACCAGGTAGATAAAGACATGGGTCATGAAAAACCCACAATCCTTATGGTGAATAAGAAAAGGAATGACAAGGCAAAGGGGAAAAGGAATTATAAACGGTTTGAAGCCCCTGAGCACCATCCCTCCAAAAGGGGGAAGATCCAGAGGCAGGGCAAGGAACGAGAGACAATATGTTTTGCATGTGACAAGAAAGGCCACTGGAAGAGGAATTGCACCCAGAAGCGTGGGGAAGCTAAAGGTGCATTCGTTATCGAGTGTAATCTTTATATTTCTACACATTGGGTATTAGATACAGTTTGTTGGGCTCACATGACTCATACATCACCCAGTTGTGGCATCACTGTCTCGGTCATGTAAACGAGAAGCGTTTGACAAGGCTCTGCCAAGATGACTATTTAGACTCTACTGAGATAAAACCACTTCATAGATGTCACGCTTGTTTAGAAGGTAAAATGACCAAGCCGCCTTTTGTTGGACATGGGTGAAAGGGTCACAGAGCTTCTAGGATTAGTGCACACGGCTGTATGTGGACCATTTCTAGTAGAAGCTAGAGGTGAATATTCTTACTTCATTACTTTTACTGATGATTTGAGTAGATATGGATATGTTTACCTAATAAGGTATAAGTCAGAGTCCTTAGAGAATTTTAAGGAATTCAAGAATGAATTAGAGAATCAGCTCGGTAAGAAGATAAAGAAGCTTCAATCGGATCGTGGTGGAGAATATCTGAACCAAGAGTTCATCGATCTTCTATGGGAGTCTGAGATTCTATCTCAGCTCACTCCTCCTTATACACCATAGTAGAATGGTGTTAGTGAAAGGAGGAACCACACCTTGTTGGACATGGTGAGGTCGATGATGATTCGTGCATATCTTCCATTATACTTTTGGGGATATGCATTACAAACTGCAACATACACATTAAACCGAGTACCAACTAAGGCGGAAAATGGAATTCCCTCTGAGTTATGGAAAATAAAGAAACAAATTTTGTCGCATACACATGTATGGGGATGCGAGGCATTTGTTATGTCACGACCCGTCCTCGGGGCCCGTGCCGTGACTACCCCAAGCCCGCCTTCCATAGGCCAGGGGCTGGCGACTAGCACCAAAGGCGTAAAATCCCGATAACTGGGAAGGCATTGCCTTTATAAAAGAAAACAAGCACCACAGAGTACAAGCGGAAGTAAAACACTAAGTACAAAAAGAAGAGCTGAAAAGTAAAAAGGGGCCGGAAATACAAGCCCAACTGTAAAGTACAACTCGAAAGGGAAAACAGCGACTGAAAAGTAAAGCTGCTACGCTGAGATGTCCACTGGAAATCCCACCTGAAGGGTGGGTACAGATAGCTCCTCTGCTCCTCGGGTCCCGCCATCCGCTCCGAGTATGTCCCGCCCAGTGGTCCACCTCCGGGTACCGCCTCGTCGTATAGTCCACCTCCAGGTACCGTCCAGTCCTCGAACCTTCGGCTTCTGTCAGCACTATCCGTCGTCTGCAACCAACACAACGAGGTGCGGGCATAGCCCGTGCAGGGGTGAGTATAACGATACTCAGTAGGGACCCCGAGACCCTCAAGGTCTCACTAAAACCAACAAGGATAAACACAAGAAGATCTCAACAGATAAACTCTACTTAGGTATATGCCCATACATATACCTAAGTTATCAAGTAACCCATCTCAATCATGAGGAAACACAAGGATTGTGAAATCGACGGATAACCACTACCCGGGTATATGCCCATACATATACCAAAGTTAGCAAATGACCCATCTCAATCATGAAGTAAACACAAGGTCAAAAGTCTCAGCTCAAACCAGGATTTTCATTATCGAAACCGTAACTGCTGAAGAGCTCCGTCTCTAGAGTGTACAGTGGTCCTGTCACGACTCCGAGGTACTGCTCACTAACCTAAGACTGCTGAAGTACTCCTCCTGTCGAGTACTGCGGGCCAGCCACCCAAACACAGTAGTGCTTCCCGCCGAGGTATGTCACCCAAACTCCGTAGTGCACACCCCCTAGTAGCCTGCTGAGGTACTCTCCGGACGAGCACCGCGGGTCTGCACTGTCACACAGGTAGTGCTCCGTCCGCCATGGGTCTGCACCTCAGAAAGTAGTGCTCCTTCCACTGGGCTAGTCGACTCACTCCAAGTCGAGTCGGTCAAGCAGTCGTCAGGTCTCAGCCAGCTACACGGTCTCCGTACTTCGCACGCTCGTCACTGGGAGGGTCCGCTCCACGAGCTACAGGTCGATACTCCAAGTATCTCAAAGACCCACGAAGAAGGGTCTCAAAAGTCCGTCTCGTCACAGGGGTCTCAACGCAACAGACGGCGCGTCGATCGGACGCCCGGTCTGTGAGTTATTAGCCTTTTCGTCCCAGGGGCCCGGTTGGTTTCGAGAGCAAAACCAATCCCGGCCGTATCTCAACTGTACCCCGAACTCCCATAGGGTATACTCAAAGGGACCGTTACTCAACGTAACCACCAACGCTGCTGACGGCTCGTCAAGCGGACGTCCTGTCTGTAAGATATCAGCTTTTCCGTTCCAGGGGCCCGGTTGGATTTCGAGTACAATCCAACCCGGCCATACTCCGACTGTATCCAAAACTCGGGCGGAGTATGTCAAAAGTTCCGTCTCATCAAGAGGAAGTCAACGAAACAGACGGCGCGTCAATCGGACGCCCGGCCTGTGAGTTATTGGCATTTTCGTCTCCGGGGCCCGGTTGGTTTTTAAGGCAAAACCAACCCGACCGTACTCCACCTGCGTCCAAACCTCGGGCGGAGTATGTCAAAAGTTCCGTCTCATCAAGAGGAAGTCAACGAAACAGACGGCGCGTAAATCGGACGCCCGGCCTGTGAGTTATTGGCATTTTCGTCTCCGGGGCCCGGTTGGTTTTTAAGGCAAAACCAACCCGACCGTACTCCACCTGCGTCCAAACCTCGGGCGGAGTATGTCAAAAGTTCCGTCTCATCAAGAGGAAGTCAACGAAACAGACGGCGCGTCAATCGGACGCCCGGCCTGTGAGTTATTGGCATTTTCGTCTCCGGGGCCCGGTTGGTTTTTAAGGCAAAACCAACCCGACCGTACTCCACCTGCGTCCAAACCTCGGGCGGAGTATGCCAAAAGATCCGTCTCACTAAAAGGAACACAACGCGACTGACGGTGCGTCAATCGGACGTTCGTAGCTCAAGATATGAGCGTTTCCGCTCCGAAGGCCCGGTTGGTTTCGTGAACGAACCAACCCGGCCGAACTCAAAGTAATCCGAAACCTTGAGTGCGATATACCGAAACGACCGTCTCGATCCAAGGATCGCGTTGCCGCTGACGGTTCGTCGTTCGGAGGTCCGAGGCTCAAGTTATGAGCCAAAAACCAAAACTGGTTCGAAACGGGGGGGTCCGGGTCCGGGCCGACCCGGCCCGACCCCCCCCCCCCCCCCCGGGGCGGCGCGGCGGCCGGCAGCGGCGGCGGCGGCGGCGCGGCGGCGCGGCGGTGCGGCGGCGGCGGCGGCGGCGGGCCGCGGTGGCGGCGGCGGCGGCGGGCCGCGGTGGCGGTGGCGGCGGCGGCGCGGAGGCCGCGGGGTGCCGCGGCGGCTCGGCCGCACACGGTCGGCACGCGGGGGGCTTGATTGCCCCCGCTGTTGGATGGCGGCGCGGCTTTGCCGCGCCGATTTTGAAGAGACGGCCCCCGCACGTGGGGGCCGGTTGGTCACGAACCGGGGGGCTGTTGCCCCCCCCCTCCTTAAAGAACCGCCCCCCTCTTAAAGAGGGGGGTTTTCAAGGGTTGGCCGGGGAATTAAATTCCCCGGTTTTAAGATATCCGGCCGGCCAGCTGGCCGGCCGGTTTTCTCAAACGGGACCAGAATTTCCGGTCCCCTTCTTCGGCTTCCGACGCCGGCGGCCCGGCCGCCGGTCTGCTCTTCCGCCGCGGCCCGGAACCGGTCGCGGTCTCCTCGTTCTGCCGCGGCCCGGAACCGGCCGCGGTGTTCGTCGTCCGGCGCGGTGCGACGGCACCGCGCCCCTTTCGCCGTGCCATGATTTCTTTCAACGCGGCGCGACGGCGTCGCGTTCTTGAAGATTCTCCTCGGCGTAGCGCGACGGCGTTGCGTAAATTATAAGCACGATCATCCGCGTGGTGCGACGGCACCACGCCACTTGCTTCCACCGCTAGAATTAAACAACAACGATGGAGGGGGGTTTCGGCCGTGTTCGTGCGGTCCGGCCCCCCTCACGTTAAAATAATAACGCAACTCAAAATAAAATCAAGTCACACGTTAGTCTTGATAAAATCACGATCAAGAATAAAATAAGGAAACCAAAAGAAATAGACAACCCCTACCTCGGGTTTAAGATTCGAAGTTTCGTCTACGTTCCGCGGAAGACGGCGTCGCGGAGATCGGGCGTCGCGGTAGTCGTTCGTCAATTCCGTTGACGAAGAGATACGTCCGATGTGACACGTCGTTGGCGAATCCTTGTACGCCGACGAAGGTTGTCCGAGGAAGGTGCGGTGTTCTCTCTCGTTGACACCGAAGACGAAGAAGAGCGGAGCGGCGTTCTTCGTCGGAACTTGAGCGTTCTACGTCAAGTCTTGAGGAAAGTCAAATAAAAAGGGAACAACAAACTCAAGAACCCCTACCTCGATAGTCGCACGTTGACGGAGTCGTGGAATATCGGTGTCGATTCCTTTGACGTCGGAGGAAGAGTCGTTATCGAAGGCGTTCGTCGCGAAAAACCGTCGCGGAAGAGATGACGCAGAAGAAGTACGTCGCGTCGCGGATACAGCGTCGCGGATGGATCGTGTTCTTCGGCGGAGAAGTTCTTCGTTGAAGAACGACGTTCTTCGCGTTCTTCGTTGAGTTTGAAGAAGAAGAAGAGGAGCTCTCCACCTCTCAAGAAGACAAACGATCAACCCAAAATAAAATAAGATAACATCTTATTTTATTATTACAAAACATAAAAGAATTTCAAAAGTTTGAAATTCAAAAGAGTTTAACCCCCAAAATTAATTAAGAGTAACTTAAGCCAATTAAGAGGGGGGTTAAGGGAACTTGAAAAGTCTAGGGGTTCGTGTGGGCCCCACCACACTTAATCCTCCCAAGGGAGGTTAAGTGGGTGTGGGTCCCACTTCCAACCTCCTTTGGTAGGTTTTTAATAAGTTAAAATAAAATTTGTCTTACACAAATTTTATTTAACTCAACTGAAAACCCCAAAACTAACTTTCAACTCGCAACAAACGCAACTCCTGAAAAGGTCTCTTTAAGCGAATATCGGCGCTGCGAGTTCATCGGTGCCCTCGGATTTCAATTCCGAGCACCGGATCAAAAGTTAGGAATTCCCGCTCGTTCGTTCACTGAACGTACCCGAGCCAAACTTCGGAAATTAATTCCGGGCACTCTGGGCCTCGTAATCAGGTGCCGTCTGAAACCGCGCTCTTGTAAAATTCTAAAGAAAATTAAGAAAAAATTTCCCTTGAATTTTACGGGTCTTTACATTACTCCCACCTCAGGGCTTTACGTCCCCGTAAAGCTACAACAAAAACTAGGGAAACAAAAGAGGGTACTGAGCACGCATCTGAGCCTCCCGCTCCCATATGCTCTCCTGGAGATTCCCGTGCCGCCATCTGTTGCGCACAAGAGGAATCGATCGTCCATGTAGGACCCGCTCCTGTCGATCCTCTATCTCCACCAGGACCTCCGTAAAAGTCGCCCCATCGTCAACGTCAAGCTCCCCATGGTCAAAGATGTGCGTCGGGTCGTGCACGTATCTCCTCAGCTGAGACACGTGGAAGACGTCGTGCACCCGGTGCAACTGAGGTGGTAGAGCCAGGCGATAAGCCACCTCACCAACCCTGCTGAGGACCTGGAAGGGTCCGATGAAGCGCGGAGATAACTTGTCGCCTCGGCCAAATCTCCGAATACCACGTCGAGGTGAGACCCTCAAGAAGACGTGGTCACCATCCTCGAACTCTAGTGGCCTCCGCCTCCTGTCAGCGTATGACTTCTGCCGGCTCTGTGTTTTCCTCATCCGCTCCTGGATGACATGGACCTCTTCTGACGTGGCCCGGACCATCTCTGGTCCCACAAGAGCTGCGAGATTTCTTCTTTGCCGATAAGAGAAACCTGGTCTCATCCCCTGGATGAACCACATTCTTTGCCTAAAACAGTCAATCCTAACATGGATGATACTAATCCATACCAAGGATGACGTCGTAAGGCCTCGATGCTACTACTAAGAGATCCAACCGTTACTCTCGCCTCCAAGGGTTGAGTCACACTGTCGGCATCAGTGTGTGGTAACTGGGTCTCCTCCAGTAGATGTCTCACAAGTGAGGGTCAAGTCAACAGTCAACTGGAACCTCTTAGTAACATCACAAAAGAGGACAGGAATGAAAACATCACAAAGGGTGCGTCTTTTATTATTGCAGCTCATATTACAAGACGCTACACAAAAGCAACATCAACATGGAACTAGAAGTACAAAAGACGTATCCACTAGTTCCTCCCCTGTCCACCTGCTCCCAGAGCTCCAGCATTTGTCGCTGCCTCAACCTCGGTGGCTCCCTCCAAGCCTGCGGATCGAGGAGTCGGACAGTCACGTGCCAGGTGACCCTTTCCGCGGCATGAGTAACACAACCTGCTCCTTGCACGGCTAGCTCTGTTCCCACTCCGGGTGCCCTGCACCACCGGTCCTAAAACCCGAGATCGTCCAACTGCTGGTCTGGTCCTCCTGGACCTCTGCATCATCTGCCTACTGCCCACAGATGACTCGGCTTCTGATCGAAAAACACGCGGCAAAGGCAGAATCTCCTGTACACGCTCGGGGTGTAGAGATACTGGCACAAACTCCACCCTGAAGAAGGTCTCGAAGTCTTCCCATGCGAATTTCATCTCATCGCAAAACTGAAACAAGTGGCTCCACCACCTACCTGCTGCTGCCTGAAGGAGGCTGGTAGCAAAGATCACCATGAAGTCTGCCGGCGTCCCCACTAGCCTGAAGACTCTCACCACAGCCTCCAGCCAAACCTCAGCCGCCTGCGGGTCCGTCTCTCCCCGGAACCTGGGTGGCCTCTGGCGCTGGAACTCGTGCAGCGCGCTCAAGCGTCGTGCATCGCCTACTGCTGGGGTTGGTGGCATCGGTGGCCCAACGTATGGTAGTACCGCTGGTGCCTCCGCTGGTGCCTCAACTGCAAGAGGGCCCTGTACCGAAGCCTCGTCGCTCGACAGACTGTCAGCACGCTCATCCCTCCGGGATCTAGCTGGTCGTCTGAGAAAAGACATCCTGAAAGAAACAACGTAACACGATCAAACGATTATACCTGGTGAGCTGACCTGGTTTGAGCTGTTTTAAGGGGAAAAACCTTTGAAAACACACACACAATCAGTGTTTTCGTGCACAAAGTCGGAAATCAGTTGTCAGGGTCCTGGTGTATGGATACGTCGGCCGCCCGCACCAACACTGGACTCCCTGAACTGAAAACCACACTCGGTACTCTCAACACTATTGCTTCACAGAAAGAAACATCAGAGTTATAAGTTCTGCGGTAGAACCGAACTCCTCTGATACCAATTTGTCACGACCCGTCCTCGGGGCCCGTGCCGTGACTACCCCAAGACCGCCTTCCATAGGCCAGGGGCTGGCGACTAGCACCAAAGGCGTAAAATCCCGATAACTGGGAAGACATTGCCTTTATAAAAGAAAACAAGCACCACAGAGTACAAGCGGAAGTAAAACACTAAGTACAAAAAGAAGAGCTGAAAAGTAAAAAGGGGCCGGAAATACAAGTCCAACTGTAAAGTACAACTCGAAAGGGAAAACAGCGACTGAAAAGTAAAGCTGCTACGCTGAGATGTCCACTGGAAATCCCACCTGAAGGGTGGGTACAGATAGCTCCTCTGCTCCTCGGGTCCCGCCATCCGCTCTGAGTATGTCCCGCCCAGTGGTCCACCTCCGGGTACCGCCTCGTCGTATAGTCCACCTCCAGGTACCGTCCAGTCCTCGAACCTTCGGCTTCTGTCAGCACTATCCGTCCTCTGCAACCAACACAACGAGGTGCGGGCATAGCCCGTGCAGGGGTGAGTATAACGATACTCAGTAGGGACCCCGAGACCCTCAAGGTCTCACTAAAACCAACAAGGATAAACACAAGAAGATCTCAACAGATAAACTCTACTTAGGTATATGCCCATACATATACCTAAGTTATCAAGTAACCCATCTCAATCATGAGGAAACACAAGGATTGTGAAATCGACGGATAACCACTACCCGGGTATATGCCCATACATATACCAAAGTTAGCAAATGACCCATCTCAATCATGAAGTAAACACAAGGTCAAAAGTCTCAGCTCAAACCAGGATTTTCATTATCGAAACCGTAACTGCTGAAGAGCTCCGTCTCTAGAGTGTACAGTGGTCCTGTCACGACTCCGAGGTACTGCTCACTAACCTAAGACTGCTGAAGTACTCCTCCTGTCGAGTACTGCGGGCCAGCCACCCAAACACAGTAGTGCTTCCCGCCGAGGTATGTCACCCAAACTCCGTAGTGCACACCCCCTAGTAGCCTGCTGAGGTACTCTCCGGACGAGCACCGCGGGTCTGCACTGTCACACAGGTAGTGCTCCGTCTGCCATGGGTCTGCACCTCAGAAAGTAGTGCTCCTTCCACTGGGCTAGTCGACTCACTCCAAGTCGAGTCGGTCAAGCAGTCGTCAGGTCTCAGCCAGCTACACGGTCTCCGTACTTCGCACGCTCGTCACTGGGAGGGTCCGCTCCACGAGTTACAGGTCGATACTCCAAGTATCTCAAAGACCCACGAAGAAGGGTCTCAAAAGTCCGTCTCGTCACAGGGGTCTCAACGCAACAGACGGCGCGTCGATCGGACGCCCGGTCTGTGAGTTATTAGCCTTTTCGTCCCAGGGGCCCGGTTGGTTTCGAGAGCAAAACCAATCCCGGTCGTATCTCAACTGTACCCCGAACTCCCATAGGGTATACTCAAAGGGACCGTTACTCAACGTAACCACCAACGCTGCTGACGGCTCGTCAAGCGGACGTCCTGTCTGTAAGATATCAGCTTTTCCGTTCCAGGGGCCCGGTTGGATTTCGAGTACAATCCAACCCGGCCATACTCCGACTGTATCCAAAACTCGGGCGGAGTATGTCAAAAGTTCCGTCTCATCAAGAGGAAGTCAACGAAACAGACGGCGCGTCAATCGGACGCCCGGCCTGTGAGTTATTGGCATTTTCGTCTCCGGGGCCCGGTTGGTTTTTAAGGCAAAACCAACCCGACCGTACTCCACCTGCGTCCAAACCTCGGGCAGAGTATGTCAAAAGTTCCGTCTCATCAAGAGGAAGTCAACGAAACAGACGGCGCGTCAATCGGACGCCCGGCCTGTGAGTTATTGGCATTTTCGTCTCCGGGGCCCGGTTGGTTTTTAAGGCAAAACCAACCCGACCGTACTCCACCTGCGTCCAAACCTCGGGCGGAGTATGTCAAAAGTTCCGTCTCATCAAGAGGAAGTCAACGAAACAGACGGCGCGTCAATCGGACGCCCGGCCTGTGAGTTATTGGCATTTTCGTCTCCGGGGCCCGGTTGGTTTTTAAGGCAAAACCAACCCGACCGTACTCCACCTGCGTCCAAATCTCGGGCGGAGTATGCCAAAAGATCCGTCTCACTAAAAGGAACACAACGCGACTGACGGTGCGTCAATCGGACGTTCGTAGCTCAAGATATGAGCGTTTCCGCTCCGAAGGCCCGGTTGGTTTCGTGAACGAACCAACCCGGCCGAACTCAAAGTAATCCGAAACCTTGAGTGCGATATACCGAAACGACCGTCTCGATCCAAGGATCGCGTTGCCGCTGACGGTTCGTCGTTCGGAGGTCCGAGGCTCAAGTTATGAGCCAAAAACCAAAACTGGTTCGAAACGGGGGGGTCCGGGTCCGGGCCGACCCGGCCCGACCCCCCCCCCCCCCCCCCCGGGGCGGCGCGGCGGTGCGGCGGCGGCGGCGGCGGCGGGCCGCGGCGGCGGCGGCGGCGGCGGGCCGCGGTGGCGGCGGCGGCGGCGGGCCGCGGTGGCGGCGGCGGCGCGGAGGCCGCGGGGTGCCGCGGCGGCTCGGCCGCACACGGTCGGCACGCGGGGGGCTTGATTGGCCCCGCTGTTGGATGGCGGCGCGGCTTTGCCGCGCCGATTTTGAAGAGACGGCCCCCGCACGTGGGGGCCGGTTGGTCACGAACCGGGGGGCTGTTGCCCCCCCCCCTCCTTAAAGAACCGCCCCCCTCTTAAAGAGGGGGGTTTTCAAGGGTTGGCCGGGGAATTAAATTCCCCGGTTTTAAGATATCCGGCCGGCCAGCTGGCCGGCCGGTTTTCTCAAACGGGACCGGAATTTCCGGTCCCCTTCTTCGGCTTCCGACGCCGGCGGCCCGGCCGCCGGTCTGCTCTTCCGCCGCGGCCCGGAACCGGTCGCGGTCTCCTCGTTCTGCCGCGGCCCGGAACCGGCCGCGGTGTTCGTCGTCCGGCGCGGTGCGACGGCACCGCGCCCCTTTCGCCGTGCCATGATTTCTTTCAACGCGGCGCGACGGCGTCGCGTTCTTGAAGATTCTCCTCGGCGTAGCGCGACGGCGTTGCGTAAATTATAAGCACGATCATCCGCGTGGTGCGACGGCACCACGCCACTTGCTTCCACCGCTAGAATTAAACAACAACGATGGAGGGGGGTTTCGGCCGTGTTCGTGCGGTCCGGCCCCCCTCACGTTAAAATAATAACGCAACTCAAAATAAAATCAAGTCACACGTTAGTCTTGATAAAATCACGATCAAGAATAAAATAAGGAAACCAAAAGAAATAGACAACCCCTACCTCGGGTTTAAGATTCGAAGTTTCGTCTACGTTCCGCGGAAGACGGCGTCGCGGAGATCGGGCGTCGCGGTAGTCGTTCGTCAATTCCGTTGACGAAGAGATACGTCCGATGTGACACGTCGTTGGCGAATCCTTGTACGCCGACGAAGGTTGTCCGAGGAAGGTGCGGTGTTCTCTCTCGTTGACACCGAAGACGAAGAAGAGCGGAGCGGCGTTCTTCGTCGGAACTTGAGCGTTCTACGTCAAGTCTTGAGGAAAGTCAAATAAAAAGGGAACAACAAACTCAAGAACCCCTACCTCGATAGTCGCACGTTGACGGAGTCGTGGAATATCGGTGTCGATTCCTTTGACGTCGGAGGAAGAGTCGTTATCGAAGGCGTTCGTCGCGAAAAACCGTCGCGGAAGAGATGACGCAGAAGAAGTACGTCGCGTCGCGGATACAGCGTCGCGGATGGATCGTGTTCTTCGGCGGAGAAGTTCTTCGTTGAAGAACGACGTTCTTCGCGTTCTTCGTTGAGTTTGAAGAAGAAGAAGAGGAGCTCTCCACCTCTCAAGAAGACAAACGATCAACCCAAAATAAAATAAGATAACATCTTATTTTATTATTACAAAACATAAAATAATTTCAAAAGTTTGAAATTCAAAAGAGTTTAACCCCCAAAATTAATTAAGAGTAACTTAAGCCAATTAAGAGGGGGGTTAAGGGAACTTGAAAAGTCTAGGGGTTCATGTGGGCCCCACCACACTTAATCCTCCCAAGGGAGGTTAAGTGGGTGTGGGTCCCACTTCCAACCTCCTTTGGTAGGTTTTTAATAAGTTAAAATAAAATTTGTCTTACACAAATTTTATTTAACTCAACTGAAAACCCCAAAACTAACTTTCAACTCGCAACAAACGCAACTCCTGAAAAGGTCTCTTTAAGCGAATATCGGCGCTGCGAGTTCATCGGTGCCCTCGGATTTCAATTCCGAGCACCGGATCAAAAGTTAGGAATTCCCGCTCGTTCGTTCACTGAACGTACCCGAGCCAAACTTCGGAAATTAATTCCGGGCACTCCGGGCCTCGGAATCAGGTGCCGTCTGAAACCGCGCTCTTGTAAAATTCTAAAGAAAATTAAGAAAAAATTTCCCTTGAATTTTACGGGTCTTTACATGTTAAGGCCTTCTCAGGAAACAAACTAGAACCCCGGGGCATCAGGTGTATCTTTATAGGATATCCCAAGGAAAGGAAAGGATATTACCTATATAACCCTCAAGACAAGAAAGTGATTGTCGCCAGACAAGCCATCTTTCTTGAGAGGGAGCACATCCTCAAAAAGGATAGTGGGAGCAAGATTGACTTCGAAGAAGTTGATACTCAAGATACATAGGAGTTGGTATAGGAACAAGTTCCACAGGTCCCTGTGGAAGAGGTTCCAGAAACACAAGTACTGCATAGGAGCTCAAGAGAGGTAAGGGAACCAGAGAGATTTGGTTTCCTAGTCACCGAGGATGGTGAATCATTATTGTTAGACAATGATGAACCTCTCTCCTACAAGGAAGTAGTAGAAAGCTCATAAGCTGCAAGATGGCTAGAAGCTATGAATTCTGAGATGGATTCCATCTATCAGAACCAAGTCTGGGTTCTGGTCGATGAGCCAATTGATGTAATGCATGTTGGATGCAAATGGGTATTCAAGAGAAAACTGGACATGGAAGGTCAAGTTAGCACCTATAAAGCAAGGCTAGTGGCTAAAGGATTCAGACACTGTCAAGGAATTGACTATAATGAAACCTTCTTGCCAGTTTCCATGTTTAAATCCATAGGAATCATACTTTCCATAACATCTTACCATGACTACGAGATTTGGAAAATGGATGTCAAAACAGCATTCCTTAACGGGAACATTCGGGAAGATGTGTATATGACACAACTAGAAGGGTTTGTGACACCAGGTGAAGCCAAACGGGTTTGCAAGTTGCATAAATCCATTTATGGATTAAAGAAAGCATCCGGGTCATGGAACATTCGATTTGATGAAGCCATAAAGGAATTTGGTTTCATTAAGAACGAATGTGAGCCATGTGTTTATAAGCGGTATAATGGGAATGTGATCGTTATCCTAATAGTATATGTTGACGACATATTACTTATTGGAAACGATGTACCAGTCTTATATTCAATTAAGGACTGGTTGAACAAGTGTTTCTCCATGAAGGACTTGGGAGAAGAAGCCTACATTCTAGGGATTAAGATCATTCGTGATAGATCCAAGAGGCTGCTTGGACTAAGTCAGGGTACATACATTGACCAGATACTAAAGAGATTTAGTATGGAACAATCCAAGAGGGGATTGGTTCCAGTGTCACATGGCCTACATCATTCAAAGAAAATGTGTCCTCATACACAACAAGAGAAAGATAGAATGAGTAAGATCACATATGCTTCGGCTATAGGATCCATCATGTATGTCATGTTATGTACCAGGCTTGATGTTTCCTATGCACTGAGCATGGTAGGCAGATATCAAGCAGATCCAGGAGAACAACATTGGACTGCTGTTAAGGTTATCCTTAAGTATCTGAGAAGAACTAAGGATATGTTCCTGGTGTATAGAGGATACGATGATCTTGTCATTAGAGGGTATGCTGATGCTGGTTTTCAGACAGATCAGAACGATCTGAAGTCGCAATCTGGATATGTTTTCTGTCTCAATGGAGGAGCTGTGAGCTGGAAGAGTTCAAAGAAGCCAATTGTCACCGATTCTACAGCGGAGTATGAATATATAGAGGCTTCTGATGTAGCCAAGGAAGTCGTCTGGATTCAGAACTTTGTCAAAGAGCTTGATGTGGTGCCTAACAGTAAAGACCGCATCACATTGTATTGTGACAATACTGCAACGGTGGCTCTTGCAAAAGAACTGAGGTCACATCAATGAACAAAGCACATACTCTGAAAGTATCACCTCTTGAGGGATTTCTATCAAAGGGGTGAAGTTGGAGTGAACAGAGTGTCTACGGAAGAGAACGTGGCAGACCCCATGACTAAAGGCTTATCTCAGAAGAAACATGAATATCATGTGAGAGCTAGTGAGTTAAAGGTTGTTAGTAGTTGTCTCTTGTCCAAGTGGGAGTCTGTTGTAGTTGGTGGCCTAGAACCAACTACTTTGTACTTTCTTCATTAAATAAACACCTTATCAAATCTTGATTGTTCTTCTGTGTGACAATGCGTGTGATAATGTCCTAAGGATAGCTGTTGCATTAAAGGGTCATAGAGAATCCCTGCTATGATGAGAACCCAGAAGTGTCATAACACTGTTCTTGAATATATGTTCTATAGTCGAATGATGTTATTTGAGGGACACAAATAATACAATCCATTAGGGGTGAGGACTCATAAAGCATTGAGGCACCTTCTCATGGTGTGCACCCTTGGTAATATCTATGAGGATATTATGAGAACGAGACTCGCCAGTAGGAAATCCACATTTCATAGTGTCATTGGATGTTCCTATCTGCGGACGTATGTATTGGTCCTTATACTTTAAGATTATTATTAATGAGTATTACAACTCGCGCACTTAGATGTATTGACACAAACTGTGACGACACACTATTCGTAGCAAGGTAGGATACGTTGGATGCGTCACAAGTAATACTACATTAATAGATAATGCGAGAAAGGATTTGTCCCTTCTGTTCCATAATGGAAGTAGATATCTCAGGCCCTTTGATGGAATTGATATAGCCTACATAAATCCATGGCCATGGAAGGTATGTGCGAGTTCAATTCCGGGAAGTCAAAAAAAGAATAATCAAGCACATGGGTTGATGACGCTAGCATGCAACCAGCTTGATTAGAGATATCGTGACAAATGGATTATATTACACGATAAGCGTTCGTATGAGGTGACACGTCAATGCGGCGTCAACCACTTTCTTTTGGGTGTCTTGACCCGTTGCTAGACAGTAATCTTGGACTTTAGGCAAGTCCGCCTAATGCCAACGAGAAAGAGGCCTAGAGGGTCACACACTAAGTGTGTCCATGTATCTCAGTTAAATATTAATTTAACAAGTTAAATAAAGATTATTCTCGACTGTGGTTTAATAATTTTTTAAGGATGTCTGATCACATTTATTTCAACACTAGTTATTCGAGAGAATATATTGTGGGTGAAATAATATATATTTATTAGCGAGTAATGCAGTTACATTTATTTAACAAATAAATAGTCATTACTCAAGATCTAATAAATGTGGTGGAGGAAATAAAGAAAAGTAGAAAATAAAAGTACACGCAGTGTATATTGAATATACACGTCGTGTAGTTTTCATGGAAAACGAGTACACGTCGTGTAGTTTTCATGGAAAACGAGTACACGTCGTGTATTAATGATTACACGCAGTATAGTTTTTTCAGTCAAGATTTTGAGAAAATAATATCATTTTATTAAATGATATTTATTATAATCAGTGTGAGCACATGTAATGAAATTAATCATTCAACATGGGGGTTTTCAATAAGAGTTAATGAAATAAATAAAACGCGTAATGCGTTTATTTATTGTCATAACTCTATAACTTCAAACCCGATTATAAATATCCTCACAACCCCAACATTTTTCCCCAATCGTTGTGCACAACAATTCTGGAGAGTTTCTCAAGGCCGAAAGAACTCCTTCCTCCAAGAACGCTCTCAAGACCGAGAGAAATCCACCACCACCGGATCAAGGCGATCGAATGCAGACATCGCAAATGAAGGTTCTTCCGCGCTAGCACCCGAAGATCCCTTCGGGGACGTCCAGAGATACGTGGAGCACGTGTGGATCACCGCTAGAGGAATCCTACACTTGAATTCTACGACGCAACGACAGATCACATGATTGTGACCGGAGACATCAACGAGGAAAGAATTTCACCAAGGCAATTCTTGTGAATTAATTAAATTAATTATAACCAACATATGATGATCCTATTTCTATGGTTCTGGGACTCCCTCTTTTGTTTTTCGTTTTTCGTTCTATTCCGAAGATCCGGCGTTTTACATCGTGACGAATCTCAGATTGACCGTTGTTAATGCTAAAATTAAAGTTAGTCACTCCCACCAACGCGCTTCCGCTGCGCCTGAAACCTACAGATGTGTCTAGATGATCAACACTGTCAACGGTCTCTTCCTACATGCGATCTGTCGATTAATCTAAGAAATTTGTTGATTCTTTAAGGAGAAGAGAATCACCAATCTTTTCTAATTTTTAGTATTTCGATTGATGATCAAAGTTAAAAGAAAAATCCATTATCATCTCATGTCAGAGCAGTGTAAAACTGATTCTCATAAGGAATAAATTTGAGGTCATTGAACATGAAATCACACTGGAATAACTAAAAGAACAGTAGCAGGAAAGAGGAAGAACTTCAATCCACCGCTATCCAATTCCCTAGAATTATTTAGCAACACATATTGAAAATGGAAACAGATTTATTCAAGAAATGCATGGCAAGAGTTGATGAGAAGGGGGGAAAAAGAGAAATATTCTCTATCTAAGATGATTTCTCCTTTGTCTTGAACTTCCATTGATTCCTCGTCCATCTTCTTCTCCGTTCTGTGATCTGTCTCCATTCTCGTCTACTCCCGCTCCCCCCCCCCCCCCCCCCCGCCTCCCACTCTATTTTCTAAAAGAATCACCAACTTAATTCACTAATCTCATGAGTATAATTTTCTCTACAACAACTTGTGCCATGTTCCACTACCAAATGACAGGCATATGGATCTCAGAAAAACAAATTCAAAGGGAAATTTGGCCAAGAACATAGAGTGCACCCACCTTCAAACTCACCACTATGGGAAATCCAAGACTTCTATCATCCTCTTTGACTCATACGTGCAACAAAAACATAAACCAGTGAAAACAATTTCAAGCACCCTAAACTGGTTCTTCACCTTCGGTTCAACATTCTCAATCTGACATCTTCGTAAAGCATCAGATTCAACTAGAAACGGATGTTCTTCCTCCTTGCTGGGCTTAATCGGTTCAGATTTTATCTTGTTCGGGCTGTGCGAATCGAAGGCTTATGATTGATTTCATCGACCTCGAGTGCGGGTGAACCTGTTGAGTAGAACACCTTCCATCCAAGATCTGTTCGTGAGCAAATTAAGGTCAGTGCTCGAAATCAAGATCTTCCAACAGATCTCGATCCTTCGGTTCATCGGCGGCCTCTAACTTCCGATATCAATTTTCCAGACTCCTCTGGCTTCCATCCATGGCGACCTAGACAACTCATATTCAGGCGACTCGGATCAAGAAATCTCGGCTCGATCGGACTGGTTTAATTTGGTTCATTGTCCTTAAATTTGTCGAGCACGGATCTACTAACACTCAATCTCATATTCAGCTTTCTTGTATCTCAGATTTTATGGATTCGAAATAGTGAGCCGTCGTCATCGGCACAAATTGTCCTCGAAGCTTCATAAATAAGCTCGACAGGGTTTTTCCAATACAAAATAATCGGCGAGATCTCATTTCTACAGATCCGGAAGAAGCTTCGGAAGAACTCCCAATATTTGATTCATTAGATTTGGTGAGCTCCTTTTGGTTTCGACGGCGTCGGTCGATCTTCATTGTTTGGTTGGCCTCGGATCCTCTAAAAGGAGCTTCAAAGTCATACAAGAATGATAAGGTTGATCTCCTAGGGCTCTCATCATCGTCTTCAATAGATCGATAGATTTCATGTGACCTCGATTCATCTTCATCGACACGTCGAGTCTCGGATTTCCATATGCAAAACCACTCAGTCATACTCTCAGACAAAGAACCCTTCTCCAGCCATGCAAACTTGGACTCGGTTTTCAGGTTCGGTCGATCTCTCTAGAACAGAACTCGGTTCAGGTTCGATCGATCTCGCCTCTTTCAATGCTTATGCTGCAAAATAAAACATTAGCACCAGAGTAATTTAAAAAATAACAATAAAATAAATAAATATAAACACATGAAAAACAAAATACATTAACATGATAAATAAAAATTGAAACATTTAGAAATTTAATTTTTATTTCTTGTTTTGTTTTGTTTATTTATATATATATATATAAACAAAACTAAAAATTTCAGCAGAATTTATCCGCTATTTTAAATCCAGCAGTACCGCTATTACAGCAGTCTGGATTCTGACAGAACCTCTCACCCAGAGCTCTCTTTTATAAGAGAGTTTACCTTGAAAATCATTCTACATTTTCGATGTGTGATTCCGGTTCTCCATTTCCTGCGCAGAACATTCTGCATTTCCGATGTGTGATTCTGTTTCAAATACTCGACTTTGAAAGACTATAAAATATAAACTATAAGACCAATATAAATGAAACTTAAAACATGAATTAAACATATAAAAAATAGTTGAAAACAAAAAGAATTTCATAAAAAATGATGCTAGAAAATAATTTATAAGCTTTCAAAACCACATACTTGAAACTTAAAAAGTTTCAAGTACGTGAATTTAGAAGTCTATAAAATATAAACTACAAGACCAATATAAATGAAACTTAATACATGGATTAAACATATAACAAATAGTTGAAAATAAAAATAATTTCGTATAAAATGTTGATAGAAAATAATATATAAGATTTCAAAACCGCATACTTGAAACTAAAAAATGTTTCAAGTACGTGACTTCGAAATACAATAAAATATAAACTATAAGACCGATATAAATGAAACTTAAAACATGGAATAAACATATAACAAATAGTTGAAAATAAATAGAATTTCGTAAAAAAATGTTCATGAAAAATAATTTATAAGGTTTCAAAACCACCTACTTGAAACTTAAAAATGGTTCAAGTATGTCGCTTTGAAATACTATAAAATATAAACTATAAAACCGATATAATTTAAAGTTAACGCATGTATTAAACATATAATAAATTATCAAAGTATTAAATTAATATTATTAATAATTAATTATATAATAATTAATTAGTTAATTAGTAATTATTAATAATTAAGTATATAATAATTAACCAATTAATTAGTAATATAATGACTTTTAATAATTACAATTTAACAATTATAATGAAAAATTATAATTTATAACTATATTACTAATTAACTAATTAACTATTATATAATTATTAATTATATTACCAATTAACTAATTAATTATTATATAATAATTTTTAATAAATACTAATTAATAATTATTATGAATAATTATAATTTATAATTATATTAGTAATTAACTAATTATAAAAAGAGCATCGTCTCTATCTTTCTCCAAAAATTAACTAATTAACTATTTATATATTTAATAATTATATTACTAATTAACTAATTAATTATTATATAATTAATGATTAATAATTACTGATTAAATGAATACAAATTATATAATTAATAATTATATTACTAATTAACTAATTAATTTTTCTATAATTAATAATTTTATTACTAAGTAACTAATTAATTATTGAATAATTAACTAATTATATTACTAATTAACTAATTATATTACTAATTAACTAATTATATTACTAATTAACTAATTAATTATTAATAATTACTAATTAACTAACTAATTATTAATAATTACTAATTAACTAACTAATTATTATACAATTAATAGTTATATAATTGACATTTTCATGATGTTTGTATATATTCTTAACTCGGATATATAGATAAAATCTTGTTTTGATAGGACTGTTAATAATGAACTTGGATTTTTGACGTGATTGAATTTTTTTATCTATCCGCAAATCTAACTCTATAAATCATGTTTTTATTCTAGTTATATGATATATATTTTGTCATATTATTTGAGTTTTTTTAGGCTTGACACATGTGTTTATATCATATAGTATGTGCTATTTGTACTTTATTAAACATATGTTATGTGTTTACATCGATAAAAACACTAATATTTTATAAACATGTGTTATAAATATTAAGAGAACATATGTAAGTAATGTTATCATTATATATATATATATATATATATATATAACATATTTGTTAACATGATATATTTAATGATAACTCTGGATATACTCTGCTATTTTCAAAGGGTGGTGACAAACTCTAAAGTATTTGAGTGATGCTAAATAATGATTTTCTATCCAAATAAAATAAAGCATGAATTGGTCTCATATGTAAATAAATAAACATCCACCATTATTAAAAAATCTAAATCAAAACACAAATTAAGTCTTTTAAGAATGCATACTCCTACAAAATAATATACATGCTATTAGGGGTAGAGATTTGAGGAAACTTCTCATGGTGTACACCCTTGGTAATATCCAGTGTAGTTTAAATCAATGTTTTTTAGTTAAAGAGCACCTTACCTCGATTCTGACACGTTAAATATGTTCTTTATATTCCATAATAATAAAATTATGTTAGTTTTATACTTTCTTATTAACCATATTCATGTTCGTTATTACATTTATATCACTTAGTATAATTTTATAAACAATTACTTAATTATTTAAATACACTTTGGATATTTTGATGACAATAGTTTCATAAGTTCAAAATGACTATGGTAATTGGAAATGGTCATAAATGTATTTAATAAACCATATAAGGAATAATAATAATTTCATTATTATCATTTTTATAAATAAATTATACTTTTAAATTAAAACATTTCATATAGTTCAGAAAAATGAACTATGTTAAAATCTTCGAGATTGTAGGTCGTATGTACGCATGAGTAACGTTTCCAATTTAAAAGTCACGTACTTGAAACATTTTTAGTCTTCTATTTTATGTTTTATGGTCTTTCAAAATCACATACTTGAAACATTTTTTAGTTTCAAGTAGAGGGTTTTGAAAGCTTATAAATTATTTTTCATCAATATTTTTTAGGAAATTCCTTTTGTTTTCAATTATTTCTTATATGTTTAATCAATATTTTTTATGTTTCATTTATATTGGTGTTATATTTATATTTTATAGTCTTTCGAATTCACATACTTGAAACATTTTTTAGTTTCAAGTAATCAGTTTTGAAAGCTTATAAATTACTTTTCATCAACATCTTTTTAGAAATTCTTTTTGTTTTCAACTATTTATTATATGTTTAATCAATGTTTAAAGTTTCAATTATATTCGTTTTATAGTTTATATTTTATAGTCTTTCAAATTCACGTACTTGAAACATTTTTAAGTTTCAAGTATGCGGTTTTGAAAGGTTATAGATTATTTTTCATCAACATTTTTAAGGAAATTCTTTTTGTTTTCAACTATTTATTATATGTTTAATCAATGTTTAAGTTTCATTTATATCGGTCTTATAGTTTATATTTTATTATATTTCAAAGTCACGTACTTGAAACATTTTTTAGTTTCAAATAAGCGGTGTTGAAAGCTTATAAATTACTTTCGATCAACATTTTTTACAAAATTCTTTTTATTTTCAACTATTTGTTATATTTTTAATCCATGTATTAAGTTTCATTTATATTGGTCTTGTAATTTATATTTTATAGGCTTCTAAATTCACGTACTTGAAACAATTTTAAGTTTCAAGTAGGCGGTTTTGAAGGGTTATAGATTATTTTTCATCAACATTTTAAAGGAAATTCTTTTTATTTTCAACTATTTATTATATGTTTAATCAATGTTTAAAATTTCATTTATATCGGTCTTATAGTTTATATTTTATTGTATTTCAAAGTCACGTACTTGAAACATTTTTTAGTTTCAAATAAGCGGTTTTGAAAGCTTATAAATTATTTTCTATCAACATTTTTTACGAAATTCTATTTATTTTCAACTATTTGTTATATGTTTAATCCATGTATTAAGTTTCATTTATATTGGTCTTGTAGTTTATATTTTATAGGCTTCTAAATTCACGTACTTGAAACTTTTTAAGTTTCAAGTATGTGGTTTTGAAAACTTATAAATTATTTTTTATCGTCATTTTTTATGAAATTCTTTTTGATTTCAACTATTTTTTATATGTTCAATCCATGTTTTAAATTTCATTTATATTGGTCTTATAGTTTATATTTTTTAGTCTTTTAAAGTCGAGTACTTGAAACAGAATCTCACATCAGAAATGCAGAATGTTCTGCGCAGGAAATGGAGAACCAGAATCCCACATCGAAAATGCAAAATGATTTTCAGGGTAAGCTCTTTTATAAAAGGGAGCTCTGGGTGAGAGGTTCTTTCAGAATCCAGACTGTTGTAATGGAAATACTGCTGGATTTAAAATAGCGGATAAATTCTGTTGAAATTTTTAGTTTTGTTTATATATATATATAAACAAATCAAAACAAAAAATATAAAAAAATATTAAAAAAATTAGGGGAAAGGCGGCATCTAGGATGCCGCCTTTCAGCTGCATTTTGAAAAAAAATTCCTCCCTAACGGTTTTTTGAAAAATATATATTTTTTAAAATGTATTAAAAAAACTCCATTAATAACAACAAATATGATGTGGAAAATTGCATGAAATAAAAGCCACATCAATACCACTCGAACACAACAATGCAAAAACTAAGCACAAGATAACACCCGAGAATCAACACTAACAAATCATTAATAATGAACCATTCACACATCTCAACATAAAATCAAACATTCCAATCATTACAAAAAAAGCTCAAGATAGCTCATGATACTAATTACAAAACTACGAATCATGTTCCAGCGTACTCTAATCTAGGGTATTGTGCCTCCAAAATATGGGAACATGGGGAATAACTCTTCCACATAGTATCTTCTCTTTATGATTCTAGATCTTGATCAACCACTCCACAATCTTCAAATCATCTTCTACATCATGTTCTCCAAAAACAATAACATGAGAATTTTTCATGAAGATGCCAAAAAAACTGTGAGATAAGAAAGACGGCATGGATCTGGTCTAACTATAGGGGGAGACCCAACAGATACGCTATCCCACTAACACACCCCAACTTCTCAAAGGCACTAATACACTGAGGAGAAAGCTTACCCCCATAGACAAATATCCACTATACATGATGAGAGGAAACCCTTGAGAATATATGACACAAACCTCGAACTATGGAGGTCTCCCACTCTAATAATCGTAAAATCTATTATAGTTAAGTGCCTCCTTCGTCTACTACCCAATCATTCAGGCATTCTTTGTTGTTCTTTGCACCACATGGGGGCCCCAAAACCACCAACTCTCCAATCTTTTTCTAGAACATCGTAGGCCTATAAGACTGGCCAAAAAATTCCTCAAATGGAGCCATGCCAATGGGAAGATTGATAGATATTTTTTATAAGAATACACAATCAAAGGTAGATGCCTCTACCATGACCAACTAAAATTCAAGACACATACACAAATCATTCCTCCAGCATCATAATGGTATGCTTAGTCTTCTCATCTGTCTAAGGTTAGAAAGAAGAGAAAATGCAAAGTGGGTAGCCAAAATTTTTTTTTGGTCCTCCCTATAATTGAATGTTAAAGTAAGGATCCGAATCATAGATGATGCTCCTCGATACTTCAAAAAGCCTCATGATCACATCAACTTACTACCTCCATGAAAAATTCAAAACACCCAACTGCAAGATCGCCAATAAACATGCTGAATTGATCAATGACCACCCAAAGAGTACCACATCCTCCATAGGATCAATGTAAATTGGTGACAAAATTCATCTTGATGTACTCTAAAATCTACTCATGAGAATACAATGTATATAATGAACAATAAGGAACTTGATGCCTTTCCCTCACATATTATCACATCACACATCATGATATGAACTCCATTACCAACCACTTTATCCTGAACCACCCAAGATAACCCCTCAAGGAGTAATATATCCTAGATATATCAGGATACACTACCACTATTGAGTAGTAGAACTCATGGAGAACCTATTCACACATCATCAATGAATTAAACACCCCCCATGGAACATTATCTAATTTTTGTCATCCCCCACCCCTCAGGAGAATCTATGTGAAATATGTGGTCCCACATCACCACTACCTCTGATTCTCCCATGTGAGACTACTCCACCTACAACATCATAGTATATTGAACTATTATATTGTACATGAATCATCTACCACCAGTGATGTGATCAGAGGTCTTAACAGCCCTCAAAATATTATTTATAAACCTACACTAGCATAATGGTGCAAGGTCAATCCACAGAGAAGGCAGATGAGTGAATTCTAAGGTTTTAAAACTAAAAACCTCACTCTTGTCAGCAATGAGGTAAACATCTTTATAGTTTTTTTACTTTTCAATTTTTACTTTTTAATATTCTGTTTTAAAGACAGTGATGATTAAAACAAGATTTAAACTAAGAAACTAAATCATAAACTAAGTAATGATGAACTAAAGAAAACAGTGAAATGACGCATAACAGCAAGATAATAAGTGAGATCAATAAAGTTATCAATAATTCTAAACAACTCGTATGAATGAATGTTCTCTTCACAACATACAATCAAAACACACCTCAAAAAAGACTGAAGAATTTCCCTCGCCAGGAAAATCAATAGGCAGAGGATTAAGTCTTGGAGTTCACCACACCAAAACTTAATCGAACTGCAAAAGAGTTTTAAAAGTTAACATTTGGAAAAGAACTCTCCATACATTTCTAAAGTTTAAGTTGTTAAAGATTTGAAAAAAAATGCATTTAAGATCAACCTCACCAGTAGATATTGAATTTTGAAATTGAAAACATTGAAGTGTGAACGATCAAAAGATTAAAAACAGAGTCATTCTCACCAACTGATTCTAATTTCTTAAAAAGATAAGCAAATGAAGATTTATAAATCATAAGCATAAGGTTTTAAAATTCCTGAGCTGAGAAAGTTCAACCTATGATCATATTGTTTGAAGTAGTGAAAACAACCAAAAACAGAGTACAAGAATTATGGACAGAGGGAAGGAACACTCCCCTAGCACTGCTCTGCTTCCAGGCTCCTTCGTCTCCTACTCTGCTCATATGGTGCTCCTGGAAATCTTCGCTCTCAAAAATTGTGTGTTCGTTCGAGTCAGAATGAGAGTCTTTTGGATCTGCTCTCCAAATATGTGTTCATGGAATGAATGAGCATCCCCAAAATTATGCTTCTACTCTTCTTTTAATCCCATAGTCATCTATTGCACGTCACCACAATTTTCCACCGACTTTAAAAAGTTCTTCACTTAATCACCGTACGCATGTGTTTTTTTTTCGCAACTGGCACGTCACACTATTTTTTTCTCACATAACTAACTCCGAGTGAGTTATTTGCGTGAACTTGGACGCTTTTTAGGATTTGGTGTGAACCTGCACATGCTTCCATCACCACTGTGAACTTGCACAACTAATACACAATAAAAAGTTAAACACGAATAAATTTAGATAATAGTTATTTTTAAAATAGACTAATGTTCTAATACTTATAAAGTTAACTATAATTAATTTTAAAATATCTTAACTGGTATTTTTTTATTAAAAATTATTATCATTCTTATCAATTAAATCTTTAATTAAATGAAATTATAAAGTTTTTAATTTATTATTATTAACTAAATTATTTAATTAGTGTAAGTATTATTAATATTTAGTTAGTATAACTTAATTAATTTATTAAACTAGATTAATATCAATTACTTTATTAATTTAATTATTATATTTATTTTTTTGAAATTAAATTATAATTAATTTGTTAATATATTTATTTTAATAAATAATTAATTTTATTTATAAGTTATTATAGTTCATGTTTTAGATTTATAAATTCTTATTAATTTAACTTATATTTTAATTTATAACTTATCTATTTATTAATATTATAATTGTCAAATATAAAAATTATTATATATTATATTTTATTCATTTGATTAATTTATTATTTATTTACTTTTACTTTTACTTTTTTTATTTTATTTTTTTATTAGTTAATTCATTCCCCCCCAAACACGCTGCAAAGTGGGGGGTTGATATTCTTCCTCCTGAAGAAAGATGTCGCGGCTCCCTGCTACTCCTCCAGCATCGCGGCGATGTGTTCTTCCTCCCAAAGATAGCCTCAACACCAGTGCGGCATCTTCCTCAGCTCGGAATTCAGTCCACAACGACGACAGAGGGTGTGACGACTTCAAATCCTCAGAACCAGAAGATCCCTCTTCATCCGACCAGCAATGACAGATCTGGTGTGAGGGGTTTTTAAAAGGAGGAGGCAAGTGACTCCTCCTCCTAGAGACGCGGCATGGAGTTGCGGCTGCTTCAAAAAATACTTTCGGCGACTCGGATCCGTTTATTTTTTCCTGAAGAATAGGCGCACTCAACAGTGAGCAGGGTTCCCCCACAACCTTTTCCTCTTGGTGACACTTCCCTCCTCCAGTGCGGCGCGGCACCCTCCAAGCAGCAACGCAGACTCCTTGCAAAGCACTGACAACTAGGCTTCCATCTCCTCTAATCTAGCAGATGCGCACAAATAGTACGACGACCCCGCCCCCCTCGACATCATGGCAGCTCGGTTGTAGTGAGTACTCCCAGCGCCGCAACTCAGACTTTGGCCTTGGCTTGAGAAACAGTGGTGGAAGATTAATCCTTGGATGCAACACAACAGCTCCTCTGACTCGGCCCCATCAGATTTGTGGTGTCGCACATCTCCTCTCGAGCACGAATCCTCCTCCAGCTTCAAGCGGCCTCCTCCTCTGGTGACTGCTAGGAATTCCCTCATATCAGCCTCAACAGGAGGACGTCAATGACTCCAGCCCTTATAGCGGCTTCTCTCACGATGGAATCTCCTCGCTAGTCTGGTGAGACAATGGGATGGGAGAAACAGTTGATGGTGAGAGCATGAGATGTGATACCGGTGCTGCGAAGGGTTACTATGAAGACTGAAATAGGAACATCCGACGTCAACGGTGGCGAGAGGATTTTTTTTTTTCAGATCTGGAAATAGGACCAGTTGAAGTGATGGGAGGTTTCTTTTACTAATGGTGTTTGAAGCACAGTGAAGGAATGATGTAGGGCTGGTGAGAAACAGTGGAATGATGGCGAGGAGAGGTGAAAACGATGAGGAGGTTACCGATAGAATTAAATGATGGCCACCGATAAAATCATAATAGAGGGTCACCATTAGGCACAATGAAAAGCTCACCGTTACTTAAAATTAGCAGGTCACCGATACTAATAAAAATAAAACTAAAAGCTCACTGTTTGTATAAAATAGAATGGGTCACCGATTGAACAAACAGGGTCACCGATAGCAAACATGAGGTTACTGATAAAAATAAAAATTAAGGTTATCGGTGCAGCGAAAATAAAAAGGATCGTTGATAGTTCAATTAAAATAGACAGGTCACCACTAGTACAATAGGTCACCGATACAGATAAGGTTACCGATAGAGCCAAGGGTCACCGCTAGTATAAAATAAAGAACTAACAGTAACCTTAAAAAAAATAGATTGAACTTAAAATTAAAATTTAAGTTAACTAATATAGCATCCCGCCATTTTATAACATAAACTTTCATTACATTACACAAAACTGAGGATCTTTAAGGTCTAGTGTCTTGGAAACCAGGAACATAATACATGAAAACAACATAAAACATTCTTCTTAAACACTTGAAAGGCGTCTCTTTAAGTTCATTCTAGGTTCATTACTGCATCTCATAACCTGGGGACATACATCAAAAGAAAGGGTGAGCAGAAGGCCCAGTAAGGGAAACAAGAGGAACATTTTACATGTGAACTCGAGATACTTCAATAAGGACATGAAAAGAACTTTAAGGCATGAGAAAGAAATCATGATACATTTAATAATAAAAATAACATTTTCCATAACTTGAAGATGTGGCTACATCATATAACATAGACAATCATGAACATATCACCAAGGTCCATCCCCAAGGTGTCATTTGAAAATTACCAAGGTTATTCACCAAGGTATCGTGAAAATTGTAATCTCTAGTGGTTACATCATTACCCAATGCATTGGAGCGCTATCAGGGCGCACCCTTAAATTTGCCTTTATTATCATGTGATCCACATATATCATCATCAAACATTTCATAAATAACCCATATAGCATAAAGGAAATGAGTTTCATTTCATAATCATAACTTTTTAAAAACTGCTTTAAAGGCATGATCTTTATCTCACTTTAAAACCCACAGAAAAGGAAGGTGGGTATCATGTATGTAAATTCCAGAATTTAAAATAGAACATTTTGGTATATATGAGAATACCCTTTTAGAAATAGGAGCTTTGAGTATTCAATTTATAACATAAAATATTTTTTGAGAAAAGAGAGAGGCATTTTGAGGGGAAAATTCTGCAGCATAACGGCTAAGTTTCGGGGTTTTAGAAAACATTGAAATGAGAGGGGACATGGGTCACCCACTCATAAATGAACCATAAAACAGTAGGGTGAAAGAGTAAGAAGGACATATGGACATGGTAATGAAATTTGAGGGACATACCATTTGAAATGAAAAACATGGAAGGAAAAAAAGATTAGATTTCTCTTATGGAAATTCGGCAGCCTTACGGCGTCACTTAACTTCAAAAGAAAATGATTCGACAAGATAAAATAGGGTCCCTCATCATATGATCATAAGAGATCAGTATGATAGATATAGAGATCATACCCCAACATAATAAAAAGTAACTTGAAAGACTTGACATGAAAATCGAACTTGAAAAATGAGAAGGGTGAAAGAATCCCTTAAAAATTCAGCAGCCTAACGGCGTCACTTAAACTTTCATAAAACGAAATGATGAGAGTAAGAGGGGATCTCTCATCATATAAACATGAAAGGGCAGTAAGAGGAATATAAAAGAACATCCTCTCACATAAAAACATGGAGCATAATATGAATGACATAAAAGAGATTACATGAAAAGAAAGAGAGGGGTCAGATCCCTTACCTTAAAACGTGACTCTTGAAACTCAAAGGATTGGACCTTGAGGGCTTGGGGGAACCTTGGGAGGACTCCTTGGAAGGTAATAAGACCAGAACTTCGTTGGGGGAGAGTTGGGAGTGAAAACTAAGGGAGGAAAGGGTGGGTATTTATAGGGAAAGTGAGGGGACAAAGCATTAATGGCCAAGGGACACCTCACATGTGCTTTTCTCAAACCCATGTGCTCTCCCTTGGCATTTATTATGGAGTTAGGCCACATGGGGCCCCCAAAACAATAATTCATCCCCCTTGGCCGGCCAACCCTCAAAAGATCTCATGACATCATCATGACACCGTTATGATGTCATTAAACATACTGAAACCCTGAAACTGTATTTTTACTATTCACTGAAAATTCGACTTTCTCAGATAAATCCCAAAATTTCACATTAACCAAATATCGATGCTATGATTTCAAAAGTGAACTCCATTTTA
Organism: Viscum album; assembly: GCA_963277665.1. Lineage (NCBI taxonomy): Eukaryota > Viridiplantae > Streptophyta > Magnoliopsida > Santalales > Viscaceae > Viscum > Viscum album. The sequence goes on along the minus strand of OY728137.1, from coordinate 2,021,371,498 downwards.
TAAAAATAATTTTCTAAATACTTTTAATTATATTTTTAAATAAATACACTATTCATCGAAAATTCATTTTTTTCAGAAAAAACCCCAAAAATTACCATAACATAATATCGATGCTCTGAGTTCAAAAATGAAGTCATTTTTACAAAAATAATTTTCTAATTATTTTTAATTAAATTTTTAATTAAAAAACACTATTCATTCGAAAAAAACTAATACTTGAATAATAATTTATGAAACCGTTATTTACCCATTTTATTGAATCACATTACTTAATCTAGGTGTCTAAATTATATTAAAACTTTCTTTAAGTGATATTACTAATCCATTTGGTCATATTACTTTTCCTAAGCGTAAAATCACTATTCATAATTTACTATTCATCAAAAATTAAGTTGATCTTATTAGACTCCAAATTCCTTAATGAACACTTTTGTAGAAGACCATTTTTTGAAAATCATTACACATCATTAGTTATTTAGGGTTTACATAAATATTTTAAAATATCCTTTTTTCTAAATTCATCAATAAAATACATTCTAAAATTATCTAGACATTTGAAATTTCACAAACATCACTAAAGGAAGAAATCTCAATTTATTCACCTGAAAGGATTACACAAGGAAACTAGGGTCTCATAACATAGCCCCTTATAACACTGGCATAAGACCTAAGTGTAAGGTGTGTTATGGTGAGAGAATCTGAGGGAGGCTCAGATAACATTTCCCTAGTAGCAATCTCCACTAACTTGAACTTCTCCTGCAAGCATTTTCGTTCAAGCTTGACACGCTGGAGCTCGGATTGGGCTTGGTCCAAAGCGAAGCCCACAGATGCTACCTCCTTCCCAAGCTCTGATAAGTGGGCTTCGTAAGGGTTGAGTCTACTGGATGAAGCCATCGACTCCTCTTTCTGCATTAACCATTAACATCTTATTAAATAAATAAGAGTAAGTTAATATACTACTCAAAAATATTGGGTCGTTACATTCTTACCCCCTTAAGAAATTTCGTCCCCGAAATTTATACTTGAGGACTAGTCGAAAAGGTGAGGGTACTTTTGCTTCATCGTTTCCTCAGGCTCCCAAGTCGCTTCTTCATACTTATGATTCCTCCACAACACTTTCACAAGGTGGGTAGTCTTGTTTCATAGAACCTTGTCTCTACGGTCCAAGATCTCCATTGGCTGCTCCTCATAAGAGAGGTCATGTTCAAGTTGTACCACCTCTGGGTTCAGTACATGCGAAGGGTCGGGTATGTACTTCCTCAAGAGAGATACATGGAAGACATCATGAACTTGAGCTAGGTTCGGTGGAAGTGCTAGACGATAGGCCACTGCTCCTATGCGATCAAGGATTTCATAGGGGCCAATGTACCTAGGGCTGAGCTTCCCTTTCTTCTCAAACCGCATGACTCTCTTCCATGGAGAAATTCGAAGGAAGACTTTGTCACCAACACCAAACTCCAAGTCCCTTCGACGATTGTCAGCATAGATCTTCTGCCGACTCTGAGCAGCCTTTATGTGTTGTTGGATGGCATGAACCTGTTCTGTCATCTCTTGCACGAGATCAGGCCCAAGAAGCTTCCTCTCACCAGTTTCATCCCAACAAGTAGGAGTTCTACACCGCTTTCCATACAGAGCTTCATAGGGTGCCATCTGAATACTCACATGGAAGATGTTGTTATAGGAGAACTCAACTAATGGGAGGTGTTGATCCCATCCACCTTTAAATTCCATTGAGCATAATCTCAACATGTCTTCGAGTGTCTGGATAGTCCTTTCAGATTGGCCATCAGTTTGAGGATGATAGGCCGTACTAAAATTCAATTCAGTATTCAGAGCATGCTGAAGACTTCTCCAGAATTTTGATGTGAATCTTGGGTCACGATTAGATACGATGGATAGTGGTACCCCATGCAGCCTTACCACTTCCTTCACGTAAATCTTGGCAAGCTGATCCAGAGAGAAATCTTCCCGAATAGAGATAAAATGGGCTGTCTTGGTGAGACGGTCCAGAATAACCCATATCGCATTGTTTCCTTTGGATGTTTTTGGGAGACCAGTTACAAAGTCCATGGTGATATTATCCCACTTCCATACTGGTATGGGTAGCGGTTGTAATACCCCCTTAGGAAGTTGTCTTTCTTCCTTTACTTGCTGACACACCAGGCACCTTGTAGTGTAATCGGCAATCTCCCTCTTCATGTTATCCCACCAATAATGATCACGAAGGTCTCTATACATCTTAGTGCTTCCCGGATGTATAGAGAAAGTAGAGCTATGAGCTTCATCCATCAGTTCTTTCTTTATCTCCGGAATAGATGGAACACATATTCTTGTACGAAATTTCAATACACCTTCTTGATCAATATTGAAATCAGGGGACTTCCCATCCTTTACAGCCTCGAACTTCTCCTGCAGCAAAGGATCTTCTTTTTGAGCCTTCTTGATCTTCTCTAGTAATTAAGGTTGAGAAATCATTTGGGATAGGGTTGATGATGTCCCTTTCCTTATAATTCCCATGTCCAGTTTTACTAGATCTTTAATCAAGGGATCTCCCAGGATCCTCATTGTTGCCAGAACAACAGGATCTTTCCTGCTTAACGCATCCGCGACTTTGTTTGCTCTACCAGGGTGATAATGAATTGAACAATCATAGTCTTTAATAAGCTCCAACCATCTCCTTTGTCTCATGTTCAATTCTTTCTGAGTGAAAATATACTTTAGACTTTGGTGGTCAGTGTATATATCACATTTCTCCCCATAAAGATAGTGCCTCCATATCTTTAGAGCAAAAACAACTGCCGCCATCTCTAGATCATGCGTAGGATAATTCTTCTCATGAATCTTCAACTGTCGAGATGCATAAGCAATTACTTTGTCATTTTGCATGAGGACGCACCCAAGCCCTTTCAGAGATGCATCGCTAAAAATAAAAAATCCTTCTCCGATAGAGGGTAGTGTTAACACAGGTGCAGTAACCAATCTCTTCTTCAGCTCTTGGAAACTTTCCTCACATTCCTTTGTCCAGATGAACTTAACCCCTTTTCGAGTCAACTTGGTTAGTGGATTAGAAAGACGTGAAAAGTTTTTCACAAACCTCCTATAATATCCCGCTAAACCAAGGAAACTACGAATCTCAGTTACTGTTGTGGGTTGAGGCCACTCCTCCACAACCATTGTCTTTGCAGGGTCAACCGAGATTCCTTCATTGGTTACGATGTTCCCCAAGAAAGCCACTTTTTGTAACCAAAACTCACACTTGCTGAACTTCCCAAAGAGCCTCTCCTTCCGCAGAGTTTTCAAAACAACCCTCAGATGATCTTCATGCTCCTCACGACTTTTTGAATATATCAAAATATCATCAATAAAAACTACCACAAAGTTATCAAGGTAGTCCTTAAAGACTCTATTCATCAAATCCATGAAAATAGCAGGAGCATTAGTCAAGCCGAAGGGCATAACAGTAAACTCATAATGCCCATATCTTGATCGGAAGGCAGTCTTTTGAATATCTTCCTTCTTCACCCTCAGTTGATGATAACCAGATCGAAGGTCAATCTTAGAGAAGAATTGAGCCCCACGAAGTTGGTCAAATAAATCATCAATTCTTGGAAGAGGGTATCTGTTCTTCACTGTGATCCCGTTCAGTTCTCTATAATCAATGCATAGCCGCATTGATCCATCCTTCTTCTTCAAAAAGAGAACTGGTGCTCCCCAAGGAGACACACTCGGTCGGATAAACCCCTTCTCCAACAAGTCTTGGAGTTGTTTCTTTAGCTCCTCTAGCTCCACATTTTCCATTCTATACGGATTCTTTGATATCGGTTGAGACCCAGGTACGAGTTCAATGGAGAACTCTACCTCTCTTTCTGGGGGAGGTCCAGGTAACTCCTCAGGAAATACATCCATGTATTTCTGAACAATCGGAACATCTTCAATTTGTATGCTCCCTTTCCCTTATTCCTCATCACCGATTAACTCCATAAAGAAAGCTATAGGAGGTGCTTCTAGATAGGGATCATTTCGGGATATCTCTCCTCGGAATATAACTGTAGGTCGTTCATTCAAGACTACTGAGATTTCCTTACTTCTGCATTTGATCTTAGCATTATACTTTGAGAGCCAGTCCATCCCTAGTATAACGTCGAATTCCATCATGGGAATGACTACTAGATTTGCGATAAGATTGTTCTCACCAAAGTAAACACTAGAGTCTCTAAACACTGTTGATGCATGGATAATCCCACTTGGATTCTTGACTGACAACTCTACCTCAAGCAATTCGGGGATTGATTCTATATTCTTTGCAAACTTGGAAGAAATAAAGGAATGCGTAGAACCAGAATCAAATAAAGCACTTGCTAGTTTTGAGAGGACAACAAGAGTACCTGCTACCACATCGTTCGGAACTTCAACTTCAGTTGTTGTGATAGCGAAAGCACGACCTTGCTCCCTTGGCCTCTGCTGAGGTTGATGGTGATTCCCCTCCACCGCCCTCGGATTTGGACATTGATTAGCAAAGTGCCCAAGCTGTCCACACTTGAAGCATGTGACTTCGGGTAGGGCCAGAATCATCTTTCCTCTGTCGTTAGTGTTGGGAAGTTGAGGCTTCACATCACCACGACAATTCCGAGAAATATGGCCTTCTTTTCCACACCTATAGCACTTGCCACTTCCGATCAAGCAGTTCCCCGGATGCTTCTTCCCACATTTATTGCATATGGCATGTTGCATATGCTTTCCACCTCTTTCCTGATCAAAACTTCTTCCCAGGCTTGGTTCTAGAGTTCTCTTCTTCTCATTAGATTTGTGAGACCATTGTGTCTCCCCAAACTCTAGTTCAACTTTCATAGCACTTCGAACTATTTCTTCATAGCTATCGTAGTCCCTGTTAGCTAGATTCTTCCGCAGATGTGGTCGTAGTCTGCCAAAGAATCTATCAACCTTCCCATTAGGGTCCATGACAAAGCTTTAGGTATAACGGGAAAGCCTTGTGAAGTTCATCTCATAGCTTCCGACAGATTCGTTCTCCTTCTGCTTCAGCTCGAGAAACTCTTTCTCCATTTTCATTCTCATGGAACGAGGGAAATACTTGTTAAAGAAAATCCCCCGAAATTCTTCCCACTCCATAGCTTCCATCTCTCCTCGTGGCTTCGTGTTTTTGATCAGTGACCACCACTGATCAGCTTCTCCCTCTAGGCGGTAAACAGCAAGGGTGACTTTTTATTGTTCCGAACAATGAAGTACAGAAAAGATCTTTTCAATGGAGCTTATCCATTGTTCCGCAACCAATGGGTCAGTAGATCCACTGAATGTTGGCGGTCGTTGACGCATGAAGGACTCAACAGAAAGTTGTTCCCTTCGTGGTGAGGTCGGCCTCTCAGCTTGATTCAAGTTATTACTCATAACTTGAGTCAGTTGGTTCATCATTCGCATGAATGTTTCCATTCCGGCTTCCATCGGAGGGCCGTCAGCACATGGTGCATTGCGGTCACCATCGGCACGGTTTCTCCTATTGCCCGCCATTTTCTAAAAGAATAAAACCTTAGTGAGAAACTTATTTCATTTATGAATCTTTTAACTAAGACCTCGTGCTTAGACAAATATAGTTCTCTATAATTCCTTCATAATGATTCATAAAAAGCATGTGATTGACCAAACATATCCCCCGGGAGTGTCGTAACCAAGAGTGCAGCAAGGCCCGTTATCGTGCACCAGTTCCCGTTCGAGTCTAGCTCAAAGCGGTGTTTTCGGGTTTTACCCCTATGTACATCTGTGCCAGAGCCGCCTCTACCTGCTCGTATCCAGACAGGGATGTATTTGTTTGATAGACCACTTACTCAATACTTACCAAAATACCAGGAAGTTTTCCTATATTTAAACTTTTCTATAGGGTTCTTCCTAAAGTTTTTATATCCTAATTTCCACAAATAACTAAACCATCCTTTGATACCAACTATAGCATCCCGCCATTTTATAACATAAACTTTCATTACATTACACAAAACTGAGGATCTTTAAGGTCTAGTGTCTTGGAAACCAGGAACATAATACATGAAAACAACATAAAACATTCTTCTTAAACACTTGAAAGGCGTATCCTTAAGTTAATTCTAGGTTCATTACTGCATCTCATAACCTAGGGACATACATCAAAAGAAAGGGTGAGCAGAAGGCCCAGTAAGGGAAACAAGAGGAACATTTTACATGTGAACTCGAGATACTTCAATAAGGACATGAAAAGAACTTTAAGGCATGAGAAAGAAATCATGATACATTTAATAATAAAAATAACATTTTCCATAACTTGAAGATGTGGCTACATCATATAACATAGACAATCATGAACATATCACCAAGGTCCATCCCCAAGGTGTCATTTGAAAATTACCAAGGTTATTCACCAAGGTATCGTGAAAATTGTAATCTCTAGTGGTTACATCATTACCCAATGCATTGGAGCGCTATCAGGGTGCACCCTTAAATTTGCCTTTATTATCATGTGAGCCACATATATCATCATCAAAAATTTCATAAATAACCCATATATCATAAAGGAAATGAGTTTCATTTCATAATCATAACTTTTTAAAAACTGCTTTAAAGGCATGATCTTTATCTCACTTTAAAACCCACAGAAAAGGAAGGTGGGTCTCATGTATGTAAATCCCAGAATTTAAAATAGAACATTTTGGTATATATGAGAATACCCTTGTAGAAATAGGAGCTTTGAGTATTCACTTTATAACATAAAATAATTTTTGAGAAAAGAGAGAGGCATTTTGAGGGGAAAATTCTGCAGCATAACGGCTAAGTTTCGGGGTTTTAGAAAACATTGAAATGAGAGGGGACATGGGTCACCCACTCATAAATGAACCATAAAACAGTAGGGTGAAAGAGTAAGAAGGACATATGGACATGGTAATGAAATTTGAGGGACATACCATTTGAAATGAAAAACATGTAAGGAAAAAAAGATTAGATTTCTCTTATGGAAATTCGGCAGCCTTACGGCGTCACTTAACTTCAAAAGAAAATGTTTCGACAAGATCAAATAGGGTCCCTCATCATATGATCATAAGAGATCAGTATGATAGATATAGAGATCATACCCCAACATAATAAAAAGGAACTTGAAAGACTTGACATGAAAATCGAACTTGAAAAATGAGAAGGGTGAAAGAATCCCTTAAAAATTCGGCAGCCTAACGGCGTCACTTAAACTTTCATAAAACGAAATGATGAGAGTAAGAGGGGATCTCTCATCATATAAACATGAAAGGGCAGTAAGAGGAATATAAAAGAACATACTCTCACATAAAAACATGGAGCATAATAGGAATGACATAAAAGAGATTACATGAAAAGAAAGAGAGGGGTCGGATCCCTTACCTTAAAACGTGACTCTTGAAACTCAAAGGATTGGACCTTGAGGGATTGGGGGAACCTTGGGAGGACTCCTTGGAAGGTAAGAAGACCAGAACTTCATTGGGGGAGAGTTGGGAGTGAAAACTAAGGGAGGAAAGGGTGGGTATTTATAGGGAAAGTGAGGGGACAAAGCATTAATGGCCAAAGGACACCTCACATGTGCTTTTCTCAAACCCATGTGCTCTCCCTTGGCATTTATCATGGAGTTAGGCCACATGGGCCCCCCAAAACAATAATTCATCCCCCTTGGCCGGCCAACCCTCAAAAGATCTCATGACATCATCATGACACCGTTATGATGTCATTAAACATACCGAAACCCTAAAACTGTATTTTTACTATTCACTGAAAATTCGACTTTCTCAGATAAATCCCAAAATTTCACATTAACCAAATATCGATGCTATGATTTCAAAAATGAACTTCATTTTATAAAAATAATTTTCTAAATACTTTTAATTATATTTTTAAATAAATACACTATTCACCGAAAATTCATTTTTTCAGAAAAAACCCCAAAAATTACCATAACATAATATCAATGCTCTGAGTTCAAAAATGAAGTCATTTTTACAAAAATAATTTTCTAATAATTTTTAATTAAATTTTTAATTAAAAAACACTATTCATCCGAAAAAAACTAATACTTGAATAATAATTTATGAAACCGTTATTTACCCATTTTATTGAATCACATTACTTAATCTAGGTGTCTAAATTATATTAAAACTTTCTTTAAGTGATATTACTAATCCATTTGGTCATATTACTAATCCTAAGCATAAAATCACTATTCATAATTTACTATTCATCAAAAATTAAGTTGATCTTATTAGACTCCAAATTCCTTACTGAACACTTTTGTAGAAGACCATTTTTTGAAAATCATTACACATCATTAGTTATTTAGGGTTTACATAAATATTTTAAAATATCCTTTTTTCTAAATTCATCAATAAAATACATTCTAAAATTATCTAGACATTTGAAATTTCACAAACATCACTAAAGGAAGAAATCTCAATTTATTCACCCGAAAGGATTACACAAGGAAACTAGGGTCTCATAACATAGCCCCTTATAACACTGGCATAAGACCTAAGTGTAAGGTGTGCTATGGTGAGAGAATCTGAGGGAGGCTCAGATAACATTGCCCTAGTAGCAATCTCCACTAACTTGAACTTCTCCTGCAAGAGTTTTCGTTCAAGCTTGACACGCTGGAGCTCGTATTGGGCTTGGTCCAAAGCGAAGCCCACAGATGCTACCTCCTTCCCAAGCTCTGATAAGTGGGCTTCGTAAGGGTTGAGTCTACTGGATGAAGCCATCGACTCCTCTTTCTGCATTAACCATTAACATCTTATTAAATAAATAAGAGTAAGTTAATATACTAATCAAAAAGATTGGGTCGTTACAACTAAATAAAAATATTAAAAATAATTGATTAAAAGAAAGCTAAACACCATAAATTTAAAACATGATTTGTATTAAACTTTAGACTTTTAAAATTAAAATAGAAATCATTAATTGATAACACTTAAATTAAAAACTAGATAATTGTTAAAATAAATTAAAAAATGACATAAATTTAAAATACTATATAAATAATTACAGGGTAAAAAGTAAATGAAAAAGGGTAGCATTAGTGACACAATAGGTCACCGATGGCTCTTACCTACCCGACCAGTAGACTAAAAATAAAATTAAATGAATAAATAATTAAACTGCATACATAAGATTAAGTAATCAATGTTTTAAAACTCTTAGTTAATTATTTAAACAACTATTTGAATTATATAAAATTAAAAGCGAACTATTTTATTTAATTTTAACTAAAATTCTTTACTTAATTAATTAACAGGATGATTAGACGTATTAATAAATAATTTTAAAATATCTTAATGAATCCATATTAAAGAATACAATATTAAAATAAAATCTAAAAAGTAATATAATGATTAGATTGTTGTTTATAAAAAATATTAATTTATTAAAAAGTCAAGTAGATTTTAATTTACAAAACTAATTAAGAAATAATTAAATTAGAAAATTAAAGTAAGAATAAAATTATTATTTTAAAGACTAAAAATACATAATTAATTATAAAAATTGATTAATTAACAAAACTAATTATAAAAATAAAAAATTTCAATTAATTAGTATATGTTGCTTAAATAATTAATTAAATCATTAAAAATTAAGTAAAAAGATGTAGAAAAACTATGTAAAAATAGAGCCTCATCAAATTCCCCCACACTTAAGCATTGTTTGTCCTCAAACAATCTCATGTATTATTGTCATTTAAAAACATATTGTAGTATTTAAAGATTCAGCTCAAACTGTAACATGTCCAACACTTAAAACAGAGGGCTAAAACATTAAAACAGTCTTTTTGAAAAATATGTTCAAATCAAATCTTTCCTCGAACAAATACTCAAAGGGTAATATAGAAAGCTATGAATCATCAAGAAACGAAGATGTAATGCCTCATATGTGATAAAACTTAATGACTCACTTCAATGCAAGCTCAGGTTATAATTTCAAGAGTGACAAGAGGTAAAATATCAATGGAATTAAGACCTTAACCGAGAAACCTTTTACTTTGACAGAATCCTAGGTTCCAAAAATAATTATTATTTTTTGAATCACCTTATTGATACAACCTAAATGATTTCCATATAAACCAATTTACCCCTTATTCATCTGGCGTTCATTATTCCCCTCACATTAATGAACTAATTTTTGACCCTAGACACTATTTATTTTTCCCAAGCCATGTATCATGTGCTAAGCACTGTGCAATGCACTTATTCAAGGTGAATAGAGGGCTTAAAATTAATAGAAATGCACCCAGAATCTATGGCCTCAGAGACTCACTGTGGGATCCCAGATGCCCAGACTACTCCAGTTCCAAAAAATTTATATAAAAAATAATTTATATTGGCTCATTAAGATGATTAATTTTTATAATTAAAATAAAATGAATGAAGTCCCTAAGATCAATTCAAACTTCCAGTTCCAAGGGTTATGATCATAACTCCTCAAATAGATCACCCAAATCAATCTCAAAAGCAGTTCCTAAACCAGATTTCCATGAAACCACTAGGCAAAACCACACAACAATCATCCAACCTCATTAATTTCAGACTCAAAGCAGTTCTTAACTACCAATAAAAGCACTGTCCTTAGGCAAGACCCAATTGAGTATAGTGTACAACTTAAAAATAAAACAGAATTTTGAAAAAATTTAACCATTTTTTGACAATTTTTTTGAAGTGAAGTGGGAATTGATGAGCTTTCAATAAATCATAGTTTAGAACAGTTAATAATTGACCCACTCCCCCACACTTAAAACCCAATTTTTTCCCCAAAGTTGACTTCCAAATATGGAGAAAAACAATTAAACATTAAAGGTTCAAAACCGATTTTCAATTTAGCAGATTTATGACATGTATAAAGGGTCTCAATGAAGTACAACAATATTTTTTTCCACAAATATTAACTTATCAGCAGGTTCACAAGAAAGTACACACATTATCATTTAAGTCTAATGACATAGATTTTCTATCAGTTCACAAGTAAATGTGAAGTGTAAGTGTACTATGAATTTGGATGAAAGCAAGTTTAGCAAAATTAATTCAGTTGGGTAATCAACACAGCAGGCAAAGTCCAAGCTAAAAACCCCAACCCAAAACAGATTCAAAAGACCAGCAACATGTACCCCCCACACTTAATTTCATATAGTGAAAGATTATTTCAATATTTATCAATGAATTCAAATTTAAGCAAAAGGAACATGCAGAATTTTTCAATTCAACTTAGTGACATGCAGCAAAAGTTTTTAGTATGCATGATATGCAGCAGATTTTTTTTTAAATTAGTAAGGAGCAGAAAAAAGAAATTGAAACTAATAAATAAAATACTTCCTTGAATAGGTTTATCATTAGTACTCAGATGGGGAGTTCCACCCCCTTAATGTCACAACATCAGCATCATTTAATATTGAAACAGAACTAGGAGACAAAGAACAAGCAGTAACATGTATTTCACAAAAAAAGAACATAGAAGCATCACTTTATTCAAGGTTATAAAGAAACATCATAAAGACAAAAAGAACCATGGGTTGCATCCCATGCAACGCTAAGTTATAAAGTCTTCAGCCAGACTTTATTTAATTACAAATTTTTATTGAAAACAAAATAAAAACCATGGGTTTCCTCCCATGCAGCGCTAGGTTTATAGTCCCCAGAAAGACTCATCTAGTGACTAACTATAGTCACTAAGTGGATGTGGTTTCCTTAATAGGAACCACCACATGTGACTGGCCTAGTTGTTATTAACATAAATATGAATTATGTGGGCTCCAAGACTAAAGTAAACTAAAACAAAACTCCCAAAACCTAAAATAACCCCTATGTAGCACCCTATAATAGTTGTAAGCATAATGATGTCCACTTCCAGATTTGTTTTAAATTTGACACATTTAACTTTATGAGGAAGGGATAGCAAAGTAGGTGCTTCAAAGGGTGTGGCATTGTCCTCTAATCTAACCTTATCAACATCAACATAATTATATTCAAATTCAAGGGTGCTAATGGGTGAATTCTGATTAGGAGATTCAATAGAGTGTTGAAAAGATTTAAGAACATTAAAACTCAAGTGTGATTCCCCCTCTAGACTACTAACAGTATCAAAAGAAGGCTCATCACCCCTCATAGTTGAGGATGACAATGATAGACAAGGAAGATAATTTATTTTACCAGCAGTAGATTCAGGTTTAACAATGTTGTAAATCACTTCCAAAAGTTCCTCATCAGTGAATAAGCACTCAACATCTACTGCTTCTAACAAATAAATTCTTCCTAATTCAAGTGTGTGTTCAAACTCTACCTCAATTTCATGTTCAAAAGGCTCACTTCCTAAAACTATGTCATTTGAGTATTGCAAAAAGTTTAAATCAGGAGGTGTAATGTTCAATCCAGCATCAATAAATTGAGATTCAAGATTCTTTAAATTTCAACATTTACCCCCAGATATATCAACATTGATTCCAATTTCAAAGAGAAAAGTTTTAGAAAATAAATTACTATGAGAATAGGGAAATTAAAACTCATCAGTTAGACTTTCTTCAAATATCATTCTCTCATCATCATCATCCAACAACATTTCAGAATTTATTGGGTTTACAGTTTCAAAACATGGAAGAGAAGTTATCAATTGAAGTTCAAATATTTCAGATTCCATGTTATCCAGTTTAATGTTCTCATCCATATTATACCCAATATCAAGTTCAACCTCATTTTTTACAAAATTAGAAAAATTGGGTGAAGAGTTTTTAACATTCGAATTTTCATTTTCTAGTATATCTTCAACCCGAGTGACTTCAATCTCAAAACTCCTAAAATAGTGATTTTTCTCAAAAGAAGGAATGATGTAAAGAATTGGGAAATCTTTTTCAACCTACTTTAATTAGTCTTTAAAATTGTCCAACTCAACATCATTAAATTTCAATTTGGGGTCTTCATCAATGTGTTCTTGATTTAGTGAGTTGGTTGTTTCCAATTTTAATTCAAGAGAATCGGATTTTTCAAAATGAAATTTTTGTTGCCCAGTTTCACAGTCACTGTCTTTTTCAAATCAATTTTCAAATCTTTTATAAACATTATCTTTTTCATTTTCTTCAAATTATTCTTGTTATTTAACCCTTGGTTGTAATTCTAAGAGAATGTTTTCTAATCTTTTCATTCTTTGATCTTGCTCTTGAGAATCTCTAAGTTGATTTTCATGGGTTTTAGTTAACCAATTGTTAATTAGTTCCACCCTAGCATCCAATCTAGAATCAATAAGATCAATTTTAGCTAGGGTGTTAGGACAAGATTCAATGTTTTCATTTTCTTCAATGTAATGAATCTGTTGTGGTTGGTTATAGACACACTACCAGGCAGTGTACCCAAAACTTCCACAAAAAACACAATGAGGCCCTAGTTGATTCCAATTCTGTTGATGTTCCATTTTTTTTAAACTAAAAAAATGAGTTTAAACACACAAAGTTTCACAGTTGAGTAGATTTGTTTCAAAAATAACACAAGAAGCAGATATAATTCAAAACATTTTTTTTAAATTAGATTTTTTTATATGATTTTTAATTTTTTTTTTAATTTTCTAAAACATAGAATACTCAACACGTGTATTCCCCAGCAACAAATCCAAAGTTTGATGTGATCAGAGGTTGTCACAGACCTCAAAATATTATTTATAAACCAACACTAGCACAGTGGTGCAAGGTCGATCCACAGAGAAGGCAGGTGAGTGAATTCTAAGGTTTTAAAACTAAAAACCTCACTGTTGTCAGCAATGAGGTAAACATATTTATAGTTTTTTTTACTTTTCAATTTTTACTTTTTGAATATTTTTTTAAATACAGTGAAGATTAAAACAAGATTTAAACTAAGAAACTAAATCTTAAACTAAGTAATGATGAACTAAAGAAAAAAGTGAAATGAAACATAACAGCAAGATAAGAAGTGAGATCAATAAAGTTCTCAAGGATTCTAAACTACTGGTATGAATGGATATTCTCTCCACATCTTACAATCAAAACACACCTCAAGAAAGACTGAAGAATTTCCCTCGCCAGGAAACTCAACAGGCAGAGGATTAAGTCTTGGAGTTCGCCACACCAAAACTTAATCAAACTGCAAAAAATTTCTAAAAGTTAACATTTGGAAAAGAACTCACCATAAATTTCCAAAGTTTAAGTTGTTAAATATTTAAAAAAAATACATTCAAGATCAACCTCGCCAGTCGATATTGAAGTTTGAAATTGAAAACATTGAAGTGTGAACTATCAAAAGATTGGAAACAGAGTCATTCTCACTAACTGATTCTAATTTCTGAAAAAGATAAGCAAATGAAGATCTATAAGTCATAACCAAAAGGTTTTAAAATTCCCGAGTTGAGAAAGTTCAACCTATGATCATATTGTTTAAAGCAGTGAAAAAACCAAAAATAGAGTACAAGAATTATGGATAGAGGGAAGAAAAACTCCCCTAGCACTGCTCTACTTCCAGACTCTTTCGTCTCCTGCTCTGCTCATATGGTGCTCCTGTAAATCTTCACTCTCAAAAATTGTGTGTTCATTCAAGTCAGAATAAGAGTCTTCTGGATCTTCTCTCCAAATATGTGTTCATGGAATGAATGAGCATCCCCAAAATTCTGCTACTACTCTTCTTTTAATCCCACTGTCATCTGTTGCATGTCACCACACTTTTCCCCCAAATTCAAAAAGTCCTTCACTTAAACACCGCACACATGCATTTTTTTCGTGACTGGCACGTCGCACTAGTTTTTCTCATATAACTAACTCCAAGTGAGTTAGTTGCGTGAACTTGGCCACTGTTTAGGCTTCGGTGTGAACCTGCACATGCTTCCATCACCACTGTGAACCTGCACAACTAATACAAAATAAAAAGTTAAAACACGAAAAAATTTAAATAATAGTTATTTTTAAAATAGACTAATGTCCTAATACTTAAAAAGTTAACTAAAATTAATTTTAAAATATCTTAACTGATATTTTTTTTATTAAAAATTATTATCATGCTTATCAATTAAATATTTAATTAAATAAAATTATTAAGTTTTTAATTTATTATTATTAACTAAATTATTTAACTAGTGTAAGTATTATTACTATTTAGTTAGTATAACTTAATTAATTTCTTAAACTAGATTAATATCAATTACTTTATTAATTTAATTATTATATTTATTCTGTTGAAATTAAATTATAATTAATGTGTTAATATATTTATTTCAATTAATAATTAATTTTATTTGTAAGTTATTATTGTTTATGTTTTAGATTTATAAATTCTTATTAATTTAACTTATATTTTAATTTATAACTTTTCTATTTATTAATATTATAATTGTTAAATATAAAACTTATTATATATTATATTTTATTCATTTGATTAATTTATTATTTGTTTACTTTTACATTTACTTTATTATTATTATTTTATTATTTTATTAGTTAATTCATTCCCCCCCAAAACACGCTGCAAAGTGGGGGTTAATCTTCTTCCTCCCGAAGAAATCTGCCATGGATCCCCGCTAATCCTCTAGCATCGTGGTGATTTGTTATTCCTCCTAGAGACAGCCTCAACACCAGTGCGGCGTCTTCCTCAGCTCGGAATTCAGACTTTGGATGCAACGCAGTGGCTCCTCTGACTCGGCCCCAACAGATTTTTGGTGGCGCACAGCTCCTCTCGAGCACGGATCGTCCTCCAGGTTCAAGCGGCCTCTTCCTCTGGTGACCGCTAGGAATTACCTCAGTTCAGCCTCAATAGTAGGACGTCAATGACTCCAGCCCTTACAGCGGCTTCTATCGTGATGGCATCTCCTCTCTAGTCTGGTGAGACAACGGGATGGGAGAAACAATTGATGGTGAGAGCATGAGATGCGATACCGGTGCTGCGAAGGGTTTCTATGAAGGCCGAAGTAGGAACATCCATCTTCAACGGTGGCTAGAGGATTTTTTTTTTCAGATCTGGGAATTGGACCAGTTGAAGTGATGGGAGGTTTTTTTTACTAAGGGTGGAGATTTGGTTGAAGCACAGTGAAGGAATGGCGCAAGGATGGTGAGAAACAGTGGAACGATGGTGAGGAGAGGTGAAAACGGTGAGGAGGTTACCGATAGAATTAAATGACGGTCACCGATAACATCATAATAGAGGGTCACTATTAGGCACAATGAAAACCTCACCATTACTTAAAATTAGTGGGTCACCGATACTAATAAAATTAAAAATAAAAGATCAGCATTTGTATTAAATAGAATAGGTCACCGGTTGAACAAATAGGGTCACCGATGGCAAACATGAGGTTACCGATAAAAATAAAAATTAACGTTACCGGTGCAGTGAAAATAAAAAGGGTCGCTAATAGTTTAATTAAAATAGACATGTCACTGCTAGTACAATAGGTCACCGATACAGATAAAGTTACCGATAGAGCCAAGGGTCACTGCTAGTATAAAATAAAGAACTAACGGTAACCTTAAAAAAACATAGATTGAACTTAAAATTAAAATTTAAGTTAACTAAATAAAATGATTGAAAATGATTAATTAAAATAAATCTAAACACCATAAATTTTAAACAGGATTTTTATTAAACTTTAGGCTTTTAAAATTAAAATAGAAATCATTAATTGATAACACTTAAATTAAAAACTGGATAATTGTTAAAATAAATTGATAAAAGACTTAAATTTAAAATACTATATAAATAATTACAGGGTAAAAAGTAAATGAAAAATGGTAGCATCAATGACACAATAGGTCACCGATGGCTCTTGCCTACCTGACCAGTAGACTAAAAACAAAATTAAATGAATAAATAATTAAACTGCATACATAATATTAAGTAATTAATGTTTTAAAACTCTTAGTTAATTATTTAAACAACTATTTGAATTATATAAAATTAAAAGTTAACTATTTTATTTAATTTTAACTAAAATTATTTACTTAATTAATTAGCAGGATGATTAGATGTATTAATAAATAAAGTTAAAATATCTTAATGAATCCATATTAAAGAATAAAATATTAAAAATAAATTCTAAACAGTAATACAATGATTAGATAGTTGTTTATAAAAAATTTTAATTTATTAAAAAGTCAAGTAGATTTTAATTAATTAAACTAATTAAAAAATAATTAAATTAGAAAATTAAAGTAAGAATAAAATTATTATTTTAAAGACTAAAAATACATAATTAATTATAAAAAATGATTAATTTGCAAAAATAATTATAAAAATACAAACGTACTATTAATTAGTATAAAGTGATTAAATAATTAATTAAATCATTAAAAATTAAGTAAAAAGATGTGGCCAAACTAAGTAAAAATAGAGCCACATCAACTAGCATCCCCCACATCAAGATATATTACTACAAGATCCTCTATCTCTCTTCAAGAAAACTCAAAATCTTGAATAATATCCCCCTATGAATTTCTACTCAACGTATCGACAACCACATTTCCATTTCCTGGGGTGTAGAAGATATTGAAATAGTATTCTTGCAAGAACTTTATCCACCACTTTTCACATAGATTCAGATACAGTTGAGGGAAAATATGCATCAGGATATAATGTTTTGGGAAGAGCATATAACACTCACCAATGAGGTAATACCTCCATGGATTTAACGAAAACACAAGTACCACTTCATGAAATCATAGGTGGCATAGTTATGGTTAGGGGAACGTAACTAGCTTGATTATTATGAGATTACTAACCTCTTCTATATCAAGATGCATCCCAATCCTATATGAGAATTGTCACAAAAAACCTCAAATATCACTCCCTCCCTTAGAAAGTGAAAGAAGGGATCACTGATCAATATCCACTTTTGGTAATCAAAATCTTATAAACACTTATCAATCTATAAGAATCCTTGATTCTTCATTTGTAAGGTTATCAATGAGGATGAAATATAAGATATTTCAGGTAGAATCCTCTGATACTAGCTTAGGAAACTAAGAAACCTATAGACCACTAAAACATTATTGGGCACTGCCTATGAAACAATTTACCCAATATTCAATGTATCAACCAGTAATCCCTACGGGAATACTTATTCCTGAGAAAATGCATCTATGATGCCCAAAACAAGCACTAGGACAACTTACCATATACATGATGGTGTTTAAGGGCCTATAAAATTACCATAACAAACTTCACATGCTTGTCCACTAACCTTGTGTATATGATAATGTTATCTTTAAACAATACCATGAACTGATCCCATAACTCACATAATATAGATTTCATTATTCCCATGGAAAATATCTAGGGATTTTTTAGCATCAAACAAAAAAACCAAATAATCAAAGTGCCTGAAATGACACCGAAAATCAATCTTCTAGATATCTTACACACTCACCCACAACTGGTGATTCTCAAACAAAAAATCATTCTTTGAAAACTAGATTTATCTCTTAAAATGGTAAAATAAATCATTTATCCTTGAAAGGGGGTAGGGGTTCTTGATTTTTACCTGATTCATCGACCAATAGTCTATAAAACCCCCCCATACCACCATATTTCTTCATGGAGAATAACATCAGTGAACCATATAATGATACACTGTGTTGGATGAAACCCTTATGCATTATGTTATTATTCTAAATACTCATATCCTTTATCACTGATGGTTCCATTTGATAAGGATACATCCAAATTAGAAAGACACTGGGCTGTAACTCTATCTTGAACATAACGTCACGTTGATGGAGTTGGGCCATAGCTTCCTTTGGGATGAAATCCAAAAAATCCTTGGTGTCCCTAGGAAACTACCCCACCCATTCCTCTACTGAATCAAATGATAAATACTTCATCTGACATGATAATGAATCTATACACCTATGAACCATTTGATGGTCCTTCTCTCCAATTAACACAACCCACTATCCCACCGCATTTGAAAATTTGATTCTCCTCTAAAATAAATCTATAACAACATACATAGAAGACAAAAAATCTCATCCATGGATGAAATCTTATGACTGTATCTATAGCCTAGTAAAATCATTAGATGAATAATTTTTCCCCATCATCAACTGCCAACCCAAAAAAAATATAAAGAAAAATTATCTCACATCTTATTAGAGAATTCAATACATGTTCCACCATAAGAATCTCCACCTTCAGTCCCAATGCACGTCCTTTGGATAGTGGAGTATTAGTTTGAGTTCATGGGGTCCCCTAAATAAATAGCATAGGTTTGGTGATCATTTTAGTTTAATATGAGTATTCAAAAAGAAATTTAAAAAAAAAAATTGCGCGTAGAGCAATGAAATGACCTAATGCGTGGCTTTCGGCACTTGGAGATCGTGACTCCATAGTTGTTTGGCCCAGAGTTAGTAATTTTATCTCTATTTTTGGTAATTTGAATTTTTTTTGACTGAGTTAACTCGAGATGATGCCCGAGTATGTGGGATTCACTTGGTGCCCTAAGGTCTTTGAGCCTGGGAGTCATTGGAAAATTCTCGCTACATGGGTTGACTCTTTTGAGTGCAACTTCAATTACCATGGCAAAATTGCAAAAACAAAATAAAAATAAAAAAAAACAAAAAAAAAATTATACAAAAAAAAAGAATACTCATCTTAATATTGAAATGTGATTCCACATAGCACTTCCATAATTTCCCCCTTGAATAAAGATGAACCCCCCATGTCTATTGTGATGCACAACACATCCTCATACTTAATTGATATTGGATGAAATATGGAAATGAATTTGAACAAAGGAATGAGCTTGGGATTGGGATCTGCTTATGAAACTATATTGTATTAAAATATTTTGATGGGTTTCATGATTGTTTGGTATAAGGTTTTTTTGGTGATCATTGTGTATTAAAATGTTTTTGGAAAAGGGAATTCGAATTTCACTTTGTTGAGATATATTTTGCTCGGGACTAGCAAAACTCAAGTTGGGGGGTGTGATTAGCCACTAAATGAGGCTAATATTAATTGTTAATATATATAATATTCATGTGCCTTATTATTCATAAACACCATTTTAGTGCATTTTACACTTTGAACATCATTTCACATTATGATTGTAATACCTTCTTAAATTGCACTATTATGTGGTACATTTTTGAACATCATTTGAAGTACCCAATGATTCATATGATTATACATATTTTAATTTGATATTTTTTGGAAATTGATCTACACTACAATATGAACATGTTTTATTCATGGATCATTGGAGAATTCATGGAAGAAGATGGGGATATTTTGTGATGAAAAGAAGCAATTCTAGAGAAGGCAGATTGGACACTAGCCCACTGATGAGACTGTGGGGCCCACCATACAGGCCCAATGAATCCCAAATTTTTTGTAATGATATAAGACATGCATAGGAACAAATAACTCTTCATGAGATAATACTAATTAGGCCTCTATGGTGGTCATTAAGGCGGCCCAAGTTAGAGATACAATTTTGGGCCAGATTCTGCGGCCCAGAAAAACAGTCCACTAATTTTTTCATATATCAGAATACGTAACTCCAAATGGGCCCATATTTTACAGCCGGTTATAAGACATCTGGAGCGCCATTTTCTTTTTCTATGGACCACTCTGATTCTGCCTTCTAGAAGGTCTTCCAGACGCGTCTGTTCGGTGAAGGAAAGCTGACTTCCACCTCGGGTCAAATGTGGAAAAGTTCAAATTCCACAAGCTTTCCACCACCTATGGCCTACCAAAATTAATTGAGATGATTTGTACTGTTTGAGGCTCGACCCAAGGCTCCCAAAATTTCTATTTAAGGCAGTGGTGATGAAGGAGTTTGGAATCTTGGATGCTTTGTTCAATTGTAATGTTATGCTGCATTTTTGTTGCCTCAAATTTGTCTTTCACATGTAAGTTGTTCAATTCACTTTAGTTTCTTAATAAAAGTTCTTCTTCTAATCTTATTCTATTGTTCTTCATATCACTTTGATACCTTTGGATCAAGGTGTGAATTTATTCACACCAACCCTTGTGAAATTATTCACACAACGGTGGAGTGATCATTTTATTTTTGTTGTTTTCTTTACTTCTCCATTTCCTCCCTCATGAGTCTACTTTCCGCTTCCATTGAAACCATGAGATCAATGGAGGGATAACCCACTTATGGGTTGATACAAGGGAGTAGCAAGGGGATGGATTGGATGTTATTTATCCCCTAATTAATGTATAATCACTTCTTTAATTAGGATTTTTATTTGATGATTTTTAAACTCCATCGTCCTTGTTGAATTTAAGGCCACACACTTCAAGTACTAATACAAACCTTTACCTTGAAGTGCTCAAAACCATGATCCTTAAAGTGTATAGGTGATTAGTATTAATGGGTATAGGAATTAAAATAGTAAGTGATGATGTTGTTTTATCTCCTTAAATGAACCCATCTCAAATTTAAGAAATTGAAATCATTAAAAAGAAAATACGTCCAATCCACCCCAAGCAATAACCTAGGATCAACTCATTCTTTTAAATTGAATTCACTTAAATCTATTGGATATATTTAAAACCCATCCAAAATCAATCCATGTTGGCCACTTCATAGCCAAAAATAGTCCATATAATGTACGTGTCTATAGGTTTTTTTTTTAGGTCTCTGTGGATTCGATAACCCAAGCTAAACTACAAGGACCGTCTTACCTTCTTCTCTTGGGTAAATTTGAGCGAGAATCAAATTTTGGTGCCGTTTCCGGGGACCTAAGTAAGTTATCTTTGACACCTTCATCCTTTTTTTCATTCCACTTCTCTTTTCTCACTCCTCACTCCTATGGAAGTCAATTTTGAACAAGTCCAAACATGTGAACCCTATCCCTACTTTGATCACCCAACCCCATGTACGATGTACAATGACCATCCTAATTCCTACTTGTGGGATCATCAAAAACCTACTGAATCACAATGTTTTTATTCATTTTATCCACAATACATTCCAACATATTATGAGTTCCAATCCCAACAAGGCCAATCAGAACATCCTCTTATGGAATTCCAACAACATAGTTATCCTCCTAGAATAGACCATCTGTCTCAACCGCTTTCCCATCATGATCCACAACCATTACTTGAAAAACTATGTCAATAAATGGAGATAATGAATTTTGAGGTTTCATCATTGAGGATAGAACTAAAAAGCATTAAAAATTGTGAGGAACCCATCCCTACAAAAACTGTCCCTTCCATAACCTTATGTGAAGTGTCTAGTTTCCCAAAAACCTCTCATGAATTTAATGAAGAGAAAACCTTTGGATTTGGGGAAGATGAATAGGATAAAATAATTGTTGATGGGTGTTTAAATCAAGAGGAAACTGATTTTTTGTATTCACAAGAGGGAAATTTGACATCATGGATTGAGTCTAATGAATATAACTCCATTGATGATTTTTCAAAAACACAAATCACTGAACCATTAAGAGAAATCACAAACATTGAGTCCATACCCATTACTGAAATTGATATTTCCAATTTGGTGGTTGAATCTTCTATTCAAAAGGAACCAATTCTGTTGAGAAATTTTGAAAATAAAACTGAGTTCAATTCAAAGTCCCAACCTATGTTTGAAAGTTTTAGCCTACCTGATCTTGAACAAAAGGACTTTCCATCCACCCTCAAGTTTCCATTCATTGGGGATAGCCAAAAACTTCCATATGTCACTATTTCTTATCTTGAAACCACTAAAGAGGTGATTATTTATAATGTCTTAGAAAATAATACAAAAGAAATTGAATCCATCATTTATGATATTCCTTGGATTTACCTGCTCATTTTAGAACATAGGTTTGTTCATGAAACAAATTCTAAACATAGAATAAATCTCAACCTAGTAGAATTGGTGAAACATGTGGTCCTTAAAATGTTTAATGTTGGTATTGGATATGTTGGGGGGTTCAAGTCGAGCTAACGACGTTAAACAAAGCGCTGCATGGGAGGCAACCCATAGTTTTCAAGTTTCCTATCATTTTGTTGTTTTAATCAACTTTATATTTTAAATAAGATTAATTAATTTTTTTTTATATATTTAAAAAAAATAGACTGTTGACCTGTTCTTCTATTATGAGTATGGATGGGTATGAAAGGGGATCACCATATTCATCCGTGTCACGTGGTGTGATCCTTGAGTAAAACCTTACCCAGAAATATAAAAAGAAGACAATGCATCATCAGTTTATATATATAATTATATTTTACTTTATTTATTATATATATATATATTGTTGTGTTTGTTTTGTTTTTCCTTTTTCTACTAGGGAACTCCTCAAGTGACATGGAGATCAAGGGACTAAATAGGAGCAACAAGAACTTCAACTTTAACCACCAGGTGACTTCATTCCATGATCCTCATTTTCAATTTCCTTTTTGAAATTTCATTATCTACCTCTACCCCCTTCTAAATTTTCTTTTCTTTAAACACTAGGGACAATGTTATTTTAAGTTGGGGGGGGGAGATAAAATAAAAAATGATTTCGTGTAAAAAAATGATAAATGATTTGAAAAAAAAAAGTGTAAATGGAAGGATAAATTCCTTTAACTTTAAACATGATAATACACATTACACACTTTGAAACTGAATATCAAATAATTTAGCACACCCTGATTCTGATTTTAATTCCTGTATAATTTCATGAGCATTGATTTTGGAAATTGTGGCTGTCCAATGTGATATTTCATCGTTTATATTTTCATCCAAATAAAAAAAAGTTCACAATGCACGTCCTTTGGATAGTGGGGTATTAGTTTGAGTTCATGGGGTCCCCTAAATAAATAGCATAGGTTTGGTGATCATTTTAGTTTAATATGAGTATTCAAAAAAAAAAATTTAAAAAAAATTTGCACGTAGAGCAATGAAATGACCTAATGCGTGGCTTTCGGCACTTGGGGATTGTGACTCCATAGTTGTCTGGCCCAGAGTTAGTAATTTTATCTCTATTTTTGGTAATTTGAATTTGTTTTTGACTGAGTTAACTCGAGATGATGCCCGAGTATGTGGGCTTTACTTGGTGCCCTAAGGTCTTTGAGCCTGGGAGTCATCGGCAAATTCTCGCTACAGGGGTTGACTCTTTTGAGTGCAACTTCAATTACCATGGAAAAATTGCAAAAATAAAAAAAAAAACAAAAAAAAAACAAAAAAAAATTATACAAAAAAATGAATACTCATCTTAATATTGAAATGTGATTCCACCTAGCGCTTCCGTAATTTCCCCCTTGAATAAAGATGAACCCCCATGTCTATTGTGATGCACAACACATCCTCACACTTAATTGATATTGGATGAAATATGGCAATGAATTTGAACAAAGGAATGAGATTGGGATTGGGATCTGCTTATGAAACTATCTTGTATTAAAATATTTTGATGGGTTTCATGATTGTTTGGTATAAGGTTTTTTGGTGATCATTGTGTATTAAAATGTTTTTGGAAAAGGGAATTCGAATTTCACTTTGTTGAGATATATTTTGCTCGGGACTAGCAAAACTCAAGTTGGGGGGTGTGATTAGCCACTAAATGAGGCTAATATTCATTGTTAATATATATAATATTCATGTGCCTTATTATTCATAAACACCATTTTAGTGCATTTTACACTTTGAACATCATTTCACATTATGATTGTAATACCTTCTTAAATTGCACTATTATGTGGTACATTTATGAACATCATTTGAAGTACCCAATGATTCATATAATTATACATATTTTAATTTGATATTTTTGGAAATTGATCTACACTACAATATGAACATGTTTCATTCAGGGATCAATGGAGAATTCATGGAAGAAGATGAGAATATTTTGTGATGAAAGGAAGCAATTCTAGAGAAGGAAGATTGAACACTAGCCCACTGATGAGACTGTGGGGCCCAACATACATGCCCAATGAATCCCAAATTTTGTGTAATTCTATAATACATGAATAGGAACAAATAACTTTTCATGAGACAATGATAATTCGGGCTCTATGGTGGTCATTAAGACGTCCCAAGTTAGAGATACAATTCTGGGACAGATTCTACGGCCCATAAAAACAGTCCACTAATTTTATCATATCTCGGAATACGTAACTCCAAATGGGCCCAACTTTTACATGAGGTTAGAAGAAATCTGGATATCCATTTTTTTTATTTATGTCCCACTCTGATTCGGCCTTCTAGAAGGTCTTACAGACGCTTCTATTCGGTGAAGGAAAGCTGGCTGCCACCTCGGGTCAAATGTGGAAAAGTTCAAATTCCACAAGCTTTCCACCACCTATGGCCTACCAAAATTAATTGAGATGCTTTTTACTATCTGAGGCTCGACCCAAGGCTCCCAAAATTCCTATTTAAGGCAGTGGTGGTGAAGGATTTTGGAATCTTGGATGCTTTGTTCAATTGTAATGTTATGCTGCATTTTTGTTGCCTCAAATTTGTCTTTCACATGTAAGTTGTTAAATTCACTTTAGTTTCTTAATAAAAGTTCTTCTTCTACTCTTATTATGTTGTTCTTAATATTAGTTTGATACCATTGGATCAAGGTGTGAATTTATTCACACCAACCCTTGTGAAATTATTCACACAATGGTGGAGTGATCATTTTATTTTTGTTGTTTTCTTTACTTCTCCATTTCCTCCCTCATGAGTCTACTTTCCGCTTCCATTAAAACCATGAGATCAATGGAGGGCTAACCCACTTATGGGTTGATCCAAGGGAGTAGCAAGGGGATGGATTGGATGTTATTTATCACCTAATTAATGTATAATCACTTCTTTAATTGGTATTTTTATTTGATGATTTTTAAACTCCATCGTCCTTGTTAAATTTAAGGCCACACACTTCAAGTACTAATACAAACCTTTACCTTGAAGTGATAAAAAATTTGATCCTTCAAGTGTATAGGTGATTAGTATTAAAGGGTGTAGGCATTAAAACAGTAAGTGATGATGTTGTTTTATCTCCTTAAATGAACCCATCTTAAATTTAAGAAATTGAAATCATTAAAAACAAAATACGTCCAATCCACCCCGAGCGATAACCTAGGATCAACTCATTCTTTTAAATTGAATTAACTTAAATCTATTGAATATATTTAATACCCATCCAAAATCAATCCAAGTTGGCCACTTCATAGCCAAAAAAGTCCATAGAATGTACGTGTCTATAGGTTTCTTCTTAGGTCTCTGTGGATTCGATAACCCAAGCTAAACTACAAGGATCGTCTTACCTTCTTCTCTTGGGTAAATTTGAGCGAGAATCAGGAACATTACAGGGAAGACCTTTATCTAATTAATCTCCTAATGGAGGATCATAAAAATATTTTCCATGATACTATTACAGCCACTGAGGAAACTGATTTTGAGGATAGAATGGATACTAACCACATACACCATTTTGATCATCAAGAATGGGCATACAATGATATTGCTAAATATTAGGTCCACTATAAAAAAATCCACTAGCATATATCACTCAGTGGATACATCATAATTTCTTTCTCTAAGAAAATTTGAAGGAAATTGCTGAGGTCAGCTTCAAGCTGGTTAAAACCTTGACTTCCTAGGAACCTATGACCTTCCAACAACATCATGTCCCATCTAGGAGATATAATGAATCCCCTCATGAGATGATCCCAATTGAGCATGAGTCCTCTTAATCACCTCACCCTTATTCTTCACCTTAGAATATGTAGATAATTTAAATGGGGTGACTGTATAATGAATAACAACACACATCACACCCTCCTGTCACCTAGACCTAGAATCATAACCAGAGAAATATTATTGGTGAAGCGAAAAACATCATTGAACTCGACCATGATCTCTCTCACACCCAGGATACCCAATTGAAGAGATAGGAACTTTAGCCTCCTCAATTCCCTCATCATTGATGATAGAAACTTGTTTTGAAAATACCTCTAAAAATCGCCCCGCAAAACTTCTTCCTCCATCCACTCCACAATATAAAAAATCCCCCACAAGAGTAATACTCCTAGAATCTAACTTATAGCCAAAGATAAACGATATTATTCCCTAGATTGAATCAATCTAAAGGAAATATAAATATACTCCATCTTCTTCATCTCTAAATCAGAGAAACTGCCCTCATACTTTTATAACCCTTGATGATTGAACTCAAACATATATTTCATCTAAGCATCACCCTCCTAAATAAGATCAATCCTATGGAGGTCAAACTTATCATCATGTTGAACCTCACAAACCTAAACCACATAAAGATGAATAACTATAGGAGTCTTTGAAAATAAGGTAACAAAATTATAATCATGATAACAGGGAATTCATTGATAATTCATTTAATTAGATCCATTTCAATTCTCACAAATATAACCTCAATTATAATATAAGATAAAACAATATTGATTCATGTATCACTCTAAGGTCATTATACTATATTAAACATTATCTATTATAGGTTTTTAATAAGATTAGGTTCCTTTCATCAAATCACAAGAAGCCCTAATATCCTCTACTCTAGTTTTTCTCCCATGATGCATCACAAAATAGGTTTTAATAATACTATTTGCCTACCAATCCACGCATTCCTCACTGGTATGTAACTCCACTCTCCATTCTAACTGTTATCCATAGTTTCAATACCACATTCTCATGACTTTCCCCCAATGGGAACCCCTCTTAGGACTATAGTGGAGATGGGAGTGTCACTCAAGGACCCTTTTAAATAGGATATAAGATGGAAACTAGAACCAATGGTATATTCATTAAATAGGGAGGAATTACCATCATATATCCCAGGAACATAATAATAAATCCACCAAACAAACAATGATATAGCATAAAACTAAAATCCCACAATATATGTAATCTATTAAATTTCATTTGAATACAAGTTTCCAAGATTATATACCAAAATTAAAACACATATCTAACAACAATAATAACAACCCCAAGACTAAAGATAGAATAGTATGTATTTGTCCACAAATCCTTTTTGGAAAATTATAGAGATTCATATATAAATGGGTGGGCATACTTGTATACTCAGTAGGATCCTATACAAGAACACTCATGAAAATTTGGTCAAAGCATTCATATTCTTTAGTGAATAAATAATAGAACCAATAACCACCTACTAAGGAATCTAACACCCATTCTCACCAAGGTTACCTCACTCAATAGTGAATCCTTGTATAATTTTATAATAATGAATGAATATAGAAAAATGGAAACCTTTAATAATTTCCCCATTGGTTTGTATCTCTCACACCCAAACATGAAATAACCTGTGCTTACATCCCTTACATAGACATGCCACAATACACCATATCAATATCATCATATCTGATACTGGTCAGACTATTGCCTTAACTAACCCAACTCGCACAAGGTCTAACACTCCCACTGGAACTAGTATTAGATACACCATGACCATAACCATAACCAAAACCATATATCACATATCCATATAATAAATACACATAAAAACAACATCACATCTCCATATCAATAGCATATTATGAACATTAATCTCATAAACCTCATGTAATCCTTCCATGCACAACCCCTATCAAGTATCATTAACAAATCCACAAAATAAATCAAATGCATTACTATTAAAATGGAGATAAGGGACAAGAGAGCAGTAATCCGTTTGTTCCCTTGCTAACCTGTATGTTTGGGAAATCACCCAGAACCTAATACATTTGGGATCCAATAAGTTTATCTGAATCAAGTCGGGTGAGTAATGAAATAAAAAAGAAATAAAAGTATAATAAAACCACACACACACACACACACACATAAACTATAGAGATCATATCAAAATAACTCTATTATATCTGAAAATAATTACAACAACACCACTTCCACACATGGACATAACATTCAAGCATATACCACAAAATTTTTGCACATATCATACAAAACACCCATAACATCCTTTCTTAATTTCCAATTTAAAAACATCATTTAACCATTTTTAGATTTACCATTTTTTACATATTATATTTTTAATATCATTCAATTATAAATTAATTGAAAAACCTTTTTCAATCTATCACCCTAGTATTTTCTACACATTACGAATTAATTTCAAGTACAAAAAAAACAATTTCTATCCCACACCAATTAATATATTTTCTATTAATAATCACATTCCTTTATAATTGAGAAACTATAAAATATACACATAACTCTCTATCAATAGTTGAACAACTATCTTGGAACACCCCAACCCCCCCATTAACAACATCCACACAAAAATTCTTCCCCCACACAATCAACCATACCATCATTATATATTAGCAACCATATCCCTTCTTACAAACTGTGGAAAGACAACCATAATGCCGATTCTAAATCTATAACAAAAACCTAATACCATCCACAATCATTACCACACAATAACCCCGAAAAAATCTAGACTAACTAGAACACTACAACAACAGTTCTAGTGGCACATGAAAATAATGTAAAGTAATAAAAATTTCTAAAATTATACATTTTCAATACATGCCTTAACATTAATTTAACATGTATAGTATGGGTGATAACATAAACATCTAGGTTTAAAATAGTCAATTATTTAAATTATTTATGTAGTTAAAAATTTATGAAATATGATCCCAAAAATTAAAATCAGAACATCAACTCAATACATATCTCAAATGTAAAGGTATTTTTGTAAAAATATTTGGTATTTAACAATAACATACAAAATTCATATAAACACGTCAACCAATATAGATCTCCCCCTTCCCAATAATTTTTTTACTTTAATTTATTATAATTACTAATACAATCCATACCATCAACCCAAAGAATAAAAGAACAAGAAACTTCAACAATTCACACATAAAAAATATAGTAATTTAATTATTTACCTCAATTAAATATTTATCAATCACTACACAATACGAAGATGGGACGATATTGTCACAATTCCAAAACCACGTCAGGGAAATACTAGTCAATATTGAACACAAAAAACTCTATCAATCACTCATACCAATATCAATAAATCACATGTAAAACCATTTCACAACCTTTACCACAAGAATAAATGGTAGGGAACCCAAAAGATAGGGATGGTGAACTCGCATAAGATCATAGTTGACCGTTATCTTGAAACTGAGAGCCAACACCAATTTATATAGCTATATGGGTCTTTAAGTTCAAAACTATGATCACTCATAGATCAAAGAAATTAATAGAAAAATAAATGAATTTTGGTCACATTAAAAATTTATATGATCTCTGGAAAACACTATGTCATAGGGGGACATTCCATCATCACACAATGATAGGGATATATCAAACATATCCACCAAAATCACACTATTTATTACTCAAATCTATGTCATCTTAAATTATATTAACTTTAAAAATTAGATATGATTGAGTAAGGGACACACCTCAACCAAGGGACCATGATATGATAACACCCAAGGCATGACCATTGAAAATACATCTCTAGATCATCATATTGTGACAAAGTCAAACACACCATTCTATCCGACTAGTAGGATCATGAAATATAGCCCTTCATAGCCTCACTTTGTGTCAATTGAGATTGAATGGTGACATATAATTAAAGAAAACCATGGAAATCAAACCCAAAGCTCCACACTAAGAAATCAAATATCTACAGTATGAATGCCTTTAGTGGAAAACTTCACCAATTACTGAAACACATCATGCCATGAACCAAACCCTCCTCTCATAACCATGAAACATATAAAGGAAACATTATATGGGTCATCTAAATTCAATAAGTTTCATTACCAAAATATCATATGAGTCATCCAGTTTCAAATTTCTATCTCAACACTAGACATTGTGACACACCTATTATCACCATGAAAAATTACCTGTAGAACTTCCCTCTACTACATCCTGGTCTCTGATGAAAAAATTCAAATGAACACACCATTAATTCCTTCTCCCATATAAAATTACATCTCTAGTAGTGCCTCTTATCCTCTAAAATACTCTATACACCTTTGAAAATTGACTTACACAAAGGTAAGGAATTGAAATTTCTAACACACTACATTATGAAGGGTGTTGAGATTCTAGTTTTTCATGTACGACTTTGGAATATTCCTAGGAATGTTTTTGGAGACATGCACTAAGACGGTGCATGATTCCGAGGACTAGGGATCCTAGAATTAATTTTATAAAAATATTAAAAATATTTTATATCATGCGCATGTGATTTTCCTAAATAAGTGAAATATTTCCTAAACAGATCCCCTGATCGAAAATCTGATATCGTGGTTGAATCTTTAGCATAGGTTTTGCCTTACGCGCAACCTAAGGTTGGTCAGCACATGATGTTCAAATGTGGTAGCTGTTTGAGGTTGAATTGGATAAATTAATTAAATTAATTAATTTATTTAATAACCCTAACCCAAATAACTCAAAAAAGGATACTCAGATGGGAATTATTAGACCACCATTGAGTTTTTAGCATGGAGTTTACCCTAAGTGGGACCTAAAGTTGGTCATCATGGGATGACTGGTAAAGGCATCTATTTGAATGCGTATTTATTTAAAATAAATAAATAATTTATTTATTTTGAATGAAATGACCTAAACCATTTTCCTATATAAGTAATATTCTATAGAAAATCACTAAGGTTAGCCGTATAACCCTGGGATCATTGAGAGGAGGTTCCAGCCCCATTGTTCATTGAAAAATGGATATTGGATGATGGCCGATGATTGGATCAAGGTGAATCAATAGAAAAAAGTTGCAACATATCATCTTCATATCCAACGGATACATTCTTCACCAACAATCAATCCATAATTGAGGTAGGAATCACCATTTTTTGTTTCCAACCTTATGATTAAAAGATTGAGCATGATCAAATATATTTTCTTTCATCTATGTTTAAATGATTTTTTTATGAGTCTGTGTATCGAAATAAATTATTTTTTCAATTTATTTCTTATCCATGCCATGTTTCTCACCGAAGTTTCCCTGCTATGATTTTTTTGGACAAGAATGTTTGGACAACAATTCTTATAACCTTTATTATTGGTGTACCCCCACTGTTCTTCATGATATTTATCATTAGATCACAATTTCATGATTCAATATTTTCAGGGTAGGTTGGAGTGTGATCAAACTCCCTGATTATTTTAGGTAGAACGAATGACACACATATCGATGTTTTTTTTGAAAAAATTGATAAATGAATGAGATGGTGGTATGTGAATGGATTAGTTCTATACTATAGGTGAAATTTTTTGATTGGAGGTGGTTTAATATTGGATCGATGATCCCTATTTTTTGGTTGGCACATGATGATTACATGTAGTGTAACATGTTTTGTTCTGAGTGGAGGTCATTCACGAGGTCTCATGAAGGAGGCTGCTCGGTGTGGACAAGATGGTGGCCAGACTTAGATATCCAACGTGGTGGTTGGACATGGTCAATGCGGTGAGAATTAATATTCTTATTATTTGTAATAATAGGGGTGATTAATATTATTATTATTGAAAATAATTAGGGTGATGACTTAATATAATTAAATGAGATTTAATTTTCATAAAATAAGAAAATAAAGATGGTAATACATGTGGGAACATGAAGACATTGGGGTAGGCACGGTTCCCATGCACCTATGTTGAAGGTTTTTATCCCATTGGATTTATTATTATTAATAATAAATGTTTTAAAATGAAATGAAGCAGTTAAATAAAAATAAAAGAGAGTTGGATGCCTCTTATACACTACATGAAGAGGCGAGGGAGCTCCTTTGGTGTACACTCAAAGGGATCATTAATTCAATTTATATAATAATAATAATAATAATAATATATAAAAGAGGAGATAATGGGGTCTTGGGTTGAATTTCATAAAAACCAAGTGAAGATTAGGGTATAAAAAAAATTAAAATATTATTATTATTTTTGGTTGTCAAACCTTAATTTGTCTATAACTTCTTCATATGGTGTCAGTTTGATGAACTGTTAGGGGCAACATGACCTTGAAATCAAGACGGTTATTTCAAGACCAGTGATGGATACATTTTTTGAGTTCATGTATTAGGTCCATGAAGTGGCAATTATTATTATTATTATTATTATTATTATTATTATCGTGGAATCTTGTATCTGTCGCAACTCATTCATACGATGTCGGAATGGAAAACTAAATATAGCATTGAGATCCTAATATCGAGGCTTAAGTTTCAAGACCAATATCAGGTATTTAATTTAGTGTCATGGCTTAGTCCCACAAAACATTTTTTGAGTGTAATGTGGTGAAATGCGACCTTTTCACCAGGTGTTTGATATGGGAAAGTGAATAGTCTATCCTGAGCATTTTTCCATGAGGATCACAATGGTGTGATCCTTTTGTCCATATTAGGTTTTATGTTGAGGAATATAATTGGAATTACATTTTTAACTTTTGGAATGATGATGAGCCTCATTCATTCGTGAAGCTTTTGGTTGAGACATGTCGTGTAGTACCCTTACACACCATGTACTTCTACATGGATTGGGAGTCGTGTTCTAGACAGGGACATTTCCAGACCGTGGAGTGGGATCACTCACTCTAGGGGTCCCTTAAAATTCAATGTATTACTTAGTTACTTTTGGGGAAACCTCAAGGTTTCATATCTCCTTTGTTTGAACTTGAATTTTGGCCTGTGAGTAGCATATACTGAGTTCTTTTTCACGTAGAATGTGATGGTGCCATTATTTCTGTATTTTAAGATATGATGTGAAATATTATAATCATGGTCCTTATTTGAGGAAATTCCCAATGATGACAATGATTAGGTAGGATTATAAGATGACTCCTATAGGGTGTAACCCCCTATCATTATGAGCATAGGTCCTATATAGTTACTTTTGAGTGGAACCCTTCAGTAGAGATGGGTAGTGGGTCCTCAATGAATTCTGAGTGGAACCCTCCAGTAGATATGGGCAATGGGTACTTGATGACTTTTGAGTGGAACCTTGGGTCCTTGATGACTTCCAAGTGGTACCCTCTAGTAGAGTTGGGTAGTTAGTCCTCAATGAATCCCGAGGGGAACCCTCCAGTAGAGATGGGCAGTGGGTCCTTGACTTCTTTACAGTGGAACACTCTAGTAGAGTTTGGAAGTGGTTCCTTAATGACTTATGAGTGTAACCCTCTAGTAGAGCTCCGTAGTGGGTCCTCCATCGACTATCAGAGTGGGAACCTCATGTTTTACCAGATCATAGGTCCTCTACCTAGATTTTGTGGCCCCTCGACTTTGTGGCATAGCGACAAATCATGGTTTGACTTGGATGGTTACTTATAGAAATATGTATGGGATGTTGGGCATCATTGATGGACTTTTGGAACTCATGGATACTCTTCTTTTTGGGATTATCTATGATATGGAGACCCCATTACTCTCCCATATGGGATTATTTTGACTAAGAATATATATATATATACCTATCCATACCTTTGGATTTGGTTACTCTCTTTCCACGAGATGTGAATATGTGAAAGTTATGCCATATACTTTCCGTATTTATCTTATCATGGTTAGATGAGTCTACTCTCATGCTATAAGTGGAAAAGACTCGATGTGTAGTTCATCTACACACTGTATTTTCCCCTTATAATTAGACGAGGTTACTTACCCTATTGGTTTGGGTTGAGAATCTTTTTGTTCACTATTTCCCTTTTCCCATCTATTCCTATTGTGTATCTTATCACCCCCTTCATCTTTCGGGGCATCCTACTGGGTATGTATATACTCACCCCTACGTGGGATTTTCCCACATGTTTTGTGTCTTATGAAGATTATGAAAAGGTTGAAGATGATTATATAGGATCTTAGGGATACTCGGTGCCTTGGACTATGTACAACGACCTTAGCTTGGAGATCAGGAGATGGGTTTGGTCAACACTTTTACTTTATTTTCTAGTTTTTTTAGGTTGGGACATCTTTCTAGTGAGGCATGTATTTTTATCCTTTTTACTTTAAGTATTAAACTACCATACTCTTGTACTATCTATAGTTTTTTACATTTATGGTTGTTCCCTTAGATTTTTCTTATTTTACTTTTACTTCCTATGCACTTATGCATCGAGATGGCTATTTGTGTGCATATTGGTACTTAGTAAAAGGCATCCCCATGTTATTTATGCCTCTGGTGCTGGTCACCAGCCCCTTACCTATAGAGATGAGCTTGAGGTAGTTGCGGCTCGAGCCCCAAATTAGGTCGGGTTGTGACAAAGAGTATCCTAATTTATGATAATGTACAAAATAGTTAGATTCAATGACATATATACCATAATAAATTATAGAGGGGTTGGGATTTATAATGGTAAATGGAAAGTATCTATAGAAACATTCTGAGACAATCAATATTTCAGTATCCCACCTTTTAGAAATCACATCTCTTCATCTCATGCAATATGAAACCCCATGGACATGACCATATCAATTACATGACTTAATGAAAATTTTTCATTATAATTAATTCTCAATACCTTTTAGTTTTTATGTTTTATATATTTAGAATAAAACATTAACCAACAAAACCCATGTATTTTTTATTAAATATAAAAATTTTCCACTAAATAAACAATTTTCTCATCCATAATAAGTCTTCATCATCTCCTAGAAATTATCCACACGTGATACTCTTCTAGAAACATCTTAAAAAGTAATTTTCTTCATATGCTGGGGAAATTGAAACATTATAAATGGGTGAGATTAGATTATTCATAAGGAATAATCAATAAAGACAAAGTATGCATGAACATCATGGGGAAAAATTGATGCATAACATGATCATTAGTTCATAGAGAATAACTTGTAATGGTTACCAAAACATAAACATGAGACATTATTAAACATATCACCAAGGTTTTCTCTAAGGATTTATAATATCATATTATAAATTTTATTTACTAAGGTATCAAAAAATTACTATGTTATGCTACCAAGGTTTAATAAACTTGTCATCTTTAGAGATTAATTATTTTTCGAATTCATTAAAGCGCTCTCAGGGAGAACCCTTTATATTTATATATATTTTTTAAAGTTTTTAGATAACAATATAAAGGAATAAAACCAAGGTATCATGAACATTCCATATCTAAAGATTAATTCTTTACCCAATTCATTGTAGATCTATCAAGGCACACCCTTCATATATCTAACATTATGTGTACCATAAAAGGAAATCATACATATTTATAATAAATAATAATTAAATCAAGAAGGAAATGGGTTACATAATAATAAAAGGTAAAATCATACTCTATATAGAGAAATAAAATGGATGGAATCATAAGATAATATTTTAGGAATGAATATAGGGTCTTGACATTGATTTAATATACCCATTTTAGAAGCATTAAGAAAATTTCTTTGAAAATATGAAATATCCTTGAACATTTAAAAACATTTATTTTTAAAACTAGGAGAGTAAGAATATATTTGAGAAACAGTAAAGGAACTAAGAGTAAGTTTCATATAAAAACACAAAAATAGTGTAAAGATGTGTTTCCTTAGAAGAAAAACCTAAAAAAAATATTTTCTGCAAACATTTCTAACATTATCAAAAAAAGAATTTTTTTTAGGTCAAATTCAAAAGTTAGTTTTGAAAATTAGAATTTAATATTTTGGAAAACTATTAATTTTTAAAAAATAAACATTTATTATCCTTAAAGAAATCTAAAGAGTATCCTAAACAATTTTGTAGTTGAGGATAAAACAAATGATCATTGAAGGAAAACCATTTTATTATTTTATAATATCTTTATTGAAATCCCAAATCATAAAAAGAGTTATAAAACTTAATATTAAAAATAAGGGAAGGGAAATAATAATTTAAAATGAGTTAATATATAATTGGATTTACAAATATAAAGGAAAACATTGATAGGAAGGACAATATGGGAATGGAGGGGAATCCGTCATCAAAGAGGTTTTGAATTATTCTTAACAATGATATAATTTTTGCGGTATAACTTTATCAAGGAAAGAAATTTTTATTAAAAAGGAATTATCCCTAGAGAGGAAGAGAAATTACTTTTAAATAAAATCATGGTGTGGAAGAAAGAAATATTTAAAAAATAATTTTTGGAAGATGCATTATATATCAATGAAGGGAGTTGAGTTAATTAAAACCCTCAAAAATTCTGTATCAATCCAATTGAAATCCATTTGAAGAAAGAACAAAATATGTATCTTTAAACCCCATTAATTACATGAATATGGTAAAATACATTCCTTATATAGTAATAATACCATATTAGAGATAACATGGTTCCCAATATGAAAAATTTCTCAAGAAATTAAATTTCAGACAAAGAACCCTTTACCTTTATTCCTAACATCCACTAAAGTTATTGAATTATCTGTATAACAAAAAATAACTATCATAATCACCTAATTTCAAAAAAATTTCATATCTATAAACTTTAATGAACTTAATTTATAATTATTCTTGACATTTATAATTGTTAATTGTTTTCTATTTTCAATATCAGGTGTGAGTAATCATGTTCATTCAGAACTAGTTTCATAAAAACAGTGTTGTTATTCATAGGTTATCCCAAATTTTATAATTATTATATCATTCATGGTATTGTAAATTATTTTTTATAATTATTTATAATTTTATAATAATATTTCTTAAGTATTTCAGTTATAATTTGTGACAATGAAGTCAGTGATGAGCTTATTTTTTTAATTTATGATGAATAAACAATGTCATAATTAACGAGTTAAATTTTTATATTTCCATTAAAAAATAATTATTTAGTAATTAATATACAATATAAAGTTTCCCTAGACATCCACGATCAAAATTTATAGCATTATTCACATTGGAGGTTAAACCGACCCAATAAGAACATGATATAATCTATGGGTGAGTATGCCTATGGAAGAGATTATTTTGTTATAAGATCATTATAAGAAAAGTATAATGAAATTATTTAGATTTTATTAATGGGATAAATTATAATTTATAAGATTTATAAGAATAAGGTAAAATTTTCAGTTATAAATAAATTGTTTTCACCTTGGTATGTTTGTTTTAGGTGGTTAGTTATACAATGATAGTATATTTGATAATATTAATCATAAAATGCCTAATTTATATTTAAAAAATAAAAATTATGACATAAATAAAATATATATTCACTAATTTTTTTAGAACCATCCTTGCAATATGTCCATTAAAAATAAACATGTTTCTCATGGAGGTGGTAGTCCACACACACACATGGGAAACATTTCATTTTTTTGATTGAATAAAAGGAGAATATAGAGTGTTAAAAACATATATATAATAAAATTTTAGTATATTATTTTTAATTATTTCATTTAATTCATATTTTTACAATGGTTTTGTAGGAGGGTGGAAGGTAAGGATAAATAAAGTTAAAGGGTAAGTAATGCGTATGTTGAGAATTTAGATCTTCTCTTGAAGGATCCTTTGAAAATGAAGCTATTGTGGAACTTTTTAAATTTAAAGGTTTCCAAAATTTTATAGGGTAATAATAATAAGTATATTGTAAATGTTTTCATTGGAAATTAAAACTATAGGTTTCATTTAAGTGGGTGGGTGTGACCTGCTTTTATAGGTGAAAAGGGGGGATAAATCTTTGGAAACGATTGTCAGGTCTGGGATAAGAATGTAAATGCATGAGAGTTAGCTGAGTTAGGTTTGTAAATATTGGAGAGATATGTATATATGACTTTACAACTTAATAATGGGGCTCTATAAGGTCTATATTTCAAATTTATTTACTAAAATTTGAGGCATATTAGATTTCCCATTTTAACATTTATTAATATTGATTAAAATTCACCCTTGGTAATTATTTTTTTAATAAAAAATAATATGACCCTTGGTAACAGATATCAACATGATGAATCAATATTTATACTCCATTTATTCTAATTCAATTTCTAAATATTATATTTTTTTAAATTAAATCATATAATATTTTAGAAAACTATTTTGGTAAAAACGTTGTTTTAATCATTAAGTGTTCTTAATCTTATATAACCTTGATCAAAAATTAAATGAGTGTTAATATATATATATATATATATATATATATATGAAAACATCATATCAGTGTATTTATTTTTAAATACATCAATTTAATTTTAAAATAAATAATATTTAGAAAAGTAACCTTATTTGAAAAATAACTATTTTACCATGGTAACTAATATTTATATTGTTAAATTAATTGTATGACTAAAAATGAAAATGAACACATTACCTAATTTTAAAATCATGATTATAAATATTCAAATAATATTATATGATTCAATTTCTAAAATTGATAAAAACAATTTTAATATAAGCATGCATAACTCATAAAACCATTTTTAAGAAATAATTATCTTTTAAGCATAAAATAAATTTTTACATATGTAGTAATAATTATTAGATGGATTTTAACATATTTTATTGAATATATTATCATTAATTTACATTTATACCATTATTTATCAGTAATATAATTAATTTCATTGAAAATGGAAAATAAATTTTTAATAAAATAAAATTTCATACATAAAAATATTTTATTTTTTATTTAGCTATACTAATTTAAATTTATCATTAAATTAGAATAAAATTATATTTATTTTTTACATATAATTCATAATTTTTATACCTCTATATTTACCCACAAATTCAAAGGCTACATTTTAATGGTTAAATAATGTTCCGTGATTTGTTATGGTTCGTCTTTGTTTGTGAAGAAAGCTATTAAACACATTAAGTTTTAATGGAATATATGTAATTAAAAATATCAGGCTGTTATAGTCTCCCCCTTAAATAAATGTCACCCTCATGATTTTAATTATCAATCACTAATAAAATTAGTTTGGGGCATCTAAAAGATAGGAATGACTCATGATATACTTTCAAATGAGGTGTCTACATTAATATCATCAGTAAGACTAGGTAAAAATCATTTCACTTCATGATATTAACTTATGTAGTTATTTTCCTCATTATTTTGTTTCTTTATACCTTTTTTTTCTAAATATAAAGTATATTACAATTTAATTAATACATTCTCCTAGGTGCCTCTTCACATATTCTTCGCACATAAGAGATTGAATCTTCTTTAATTCATTATATTTGTCACCAAAAATTCCAGGAGACTCCATACTTATGTTCCTTGGTTTCTTTGGGAATTAAAATATGTTCACATTATTATTCATAATTCTTGAAAGATAGTTTTTCACAACCCCATGATTTCTCACTTTTGTTTTTATATTATTAGTTTTCACACTGTAATAATCTCTCAATTATCTATGGTACCCATTTTAAATATGATTCATTAATTCTTAAATAATTACTAAAACCAAAAGGAGTAAACATTATTGATGACCAATTAACATTAGAAGAGAATTATTGTATGATGGAAAATTCAACATCAAAATTTGAAACCCTTAAAAATTATTACATTAACTTTCAATTAAACAAAAATAATTCTTAGTTAAATATAAGGTTCTTTAGGTTTCATTATCTTATATTAATTAACCTAATCCATTTACATAATGATTTATTTATAATAGCTTGTTATAACACCTCATGATTTTAAAAGAGAAATAGAATCTTCGATAGTGTGTATGACACGAAACGCCAAGATTAGAAGATAACATAAAACCTAAATAATTAATGATATATTTATTTTAAAATAAATTCAATATCCTCAATATCTTGTGATGTACACAATACCAAGTTTGAATGAATTGTGATACTCTATTAAAATAGTATTAGTTAAACCTAACCATTATAACCTAGCTATTAAGTGGGTGAGTATAAATAGGAATTACTAAATTATAAAAATTATATGTTTTAAACATTTTTAAAATAAATTTAGTGTTTATCAATAGATCAGAAATAAAATAATATTTATTTGAAAAAAAAGAATTTTTTTTCCGAAAAATTAGATTTTTTAAGGCAGCTTAGTCAAACCTTGTGAAAAAATTTTAAAATTGAAATTTTTTAAAATTTTAGAAACTTTATTTGAAAAAATTAAATTCATTTTTTAAATATAAATTTCAAAATTATATTTATATTATTTTTTGAGAATTTTCTGAAAAAATAAATTTTTTATTGAATAGTGAAAAATACCGATTTTTATTGAAAATTTCCTTTTCATTTAAACTATTTAACATGTTAAATTATATTTTAATTTTGTTTTAATATAAATTTAGTTCAATTATATTAAAATTTATCTAATTTATCTCATTTTAATAAATTTTATATTGAATTATGATATAAAAACTATTTAATCCTTTGAAATTTTTTCTTTGGAAAACCTATTTTTTGATGCGTCTGTGGGTTTAATTTGAAATTGAATTATTCCACTTCTTTTTATTGAATTTATAAAAATGGATTAAAATTTTTAAATTATAAAAATTTATATTATCTAAAAATTTCAATATAATTTTTTACCATAATGAATAGTGAAAATAATAAGAATTAATTACTATGGTTAAGTTAAAAATGGGTTTACCTGGGGTTAAACTAAGAATATATGGCTTAAAAATGACCTAAAACTTGTCCAAAAACCATTTATGTCAATATATAGACCCTATAATATATATGGATTGATAATGAACCATTTTAGTGGCCATTAGAATGATGAAAACATGGGTATCACTTTATATTTTCAAAAATTCCTTGTGTGTCCTCTCCCCCACTTATAAAAGTCCAGCCCCTCTCCTCTCATATACACACTTCAAAAACCATTTGGATTGGAAAATAAATTCTCAAATACATTCCCTAATATTCTACTGACAACCTATAGTCCTTGTTTTGATCATAAATCTAACCTAGTAATGCTTTTGATGCAAACTAAAAGAGGTCATCCGAAGAAGAGGTAACATTCTTAAATGAGTGTTTTTTTATTTTATTTCATCTTCCAAATCCTTAAAATATTATAAAATAATGATAATATAATAAAACCATTATATAACATATACATAGAGGTTATTATTTTAATTTAATAACAAATATATATCTCTACTTCCATCCAATGGAAAACAAAACCATCGATTCTGTGTATGGCAGATCACTACCTCGTGAACTGATGTAAATCATTTTAAATCACCAAATTTCAAGGATGGATATAATGATGTATTTAACATATTTATATGATATTTATGAAATTATTATAATTTTATAATTTTTTATATTACCTATAACTTCTTACTTTCTATTATGTGGATGATACGATAACATCACTCGTGTGTACGACAGACTGCTGCCTCGTGAAGGGATGTGATTCATTTTTCACTTACACTTTAAATAAAAGGTAGTAAGGTTAAAGTTAAGGAATAAATGTGATATTTATTATATAATAATACTTCTAGAAATATAATATCACATTTAACTTCTTACTTTCTATTCCTTTGGAAAGAAATAACGTTGTTTATGTATATATGTGGACTACTGCCTCTATGTAGCGATGTAAAATGTTTTTCATTTTTTTGCATGGATGGTAATAAGGATGTAATTTGTTAATATAAATTATATATATGAAATAATAATTATTATATAAATTTTAATTAATATTTATTTTCATTTCATTCCATCTATTTAGAAAAATAGAGACAACATTCATGCATACGTAGGGCCTACCTTCTCCATGAACAATGTAATCCATTTTCTATTTATTATTTTAATAGAATAATATAAATACATATATATTGTGTATATATTATATTTACATCATGTTTAAAATTTTTTATATTATGTAACCATGACAAAATTAAATTGACCAATAAGATATAACTAAAACATACATGAAAAATGAAGTAATTATCACAAAAAACAGTGATTTTAATAAATAATTATTAATAAATGGGTGATAAAGACTATAAGGAAATCATATATGGTATGAGATATATTATTATGGGTTTTTAATATAATTATAATAAATATATATTTATATTATAGTAGGTTTATACATATACGAAGGAAGTCAAACCTGAGGTAAGAGTTTCTCGTCTCACTTTTATTTCTGTAAGACATACGCCATATTCAGCACTTATTCCATTGTGTGGTGTATATAATTAAAATTTTTATAATTTTTATCATGAATATATTTATATTAATTTTATTTAATTTTTCATTTGAATTTATTTCTTTCATGGGAATTATGATTCAAAACTTATAAAAGTGGTATGAGTTTATTTTATAATCTCATCATTATTCGGGATTGTTTTTGTTTAAATATACCTTGGGGAAATTATTTGGTATTTATATATTAAAATCAATATATTTTATTATACTATGGTTATTAATGAACTTTTTAATGTAATATTACATTTTTTACATTATTTTATACTTAAAATTATTGATAAAATGTTTTTAAGAAAATCCAACTTTATTTCTCTCTTCGGCCGAAAATAAATTTTTATCAAAATCTATTTTTTATAAAAATGTTATTCAAAAATGTTTTTAACCTTATCAAAATTAATTTTTAAAGATATTTTTTCCCATTTTTAATTTTTAATTTTTTTAAAGGAATCATCATCTCATTTTTAAAACAAGGCCCATTTGGATTTTACTGAAAATATTAAACGAGCCTTTATTTCAACATGTGTGACATGAAAAAAATTTCCCACTATCATGAACACTCAATTGTTTAAAAAATATTTTATAAGTTTCAATGGTTATTTTCAAATAAAATAATTTTCAAAAATTTTGGGGGAGTTTTTGTTTTAAATAGTGGTTTTCAAAGTACAAAGGTTATTTTCCTCAAGGATGTTTTTAATGAAATTTTAATGATATTTTTATTCATCGATGACATCAAAAAATTATTATACCGGTGATCCATTAGGGATATGTTGTATCAATATAATTATTATTATTTATTTAGATGTATTATGATTAGTTTTACTAATGTTATTCAATTTTATTACCATTCACCATATTATTCTAAATTGTTTATGATTATGTCTATTTGATTAGGGTAAGTGTTGATATTTTATATGTTAGTTTTTCAATATGAATTTTTATATTGATTATATTTCTCCCATTTAATATGTTTAATGAATTGGAATTAGTAATTTATGGGTGGATCCCAGCTATAGATAGCCCCTTGATGCATCGACAGGTCTCCTGAGACAAATTAGTTGGCTAAATTTGATGAGTTTTTACCCACAGATTTAAGCTATCTTATGGAAGGCCTTGATGGTATGTTTCAGAAGTTAAGAATTATAAATTACCTAATTATGAGATCATTTATTTATGTCCACATGTTTATTCTATTAGTTATAATATCCCTAGATAAGTTTCAATCACTGGTGATTATTTATATAGCTTTATTTAATCATAATTTATTTCTAACATATTATCCTTGAGTTATTATTTAAATGGAATGCATTTTAGTTATTTACCTTTCCATATTGATTTTGCTTATTTATTTATAATATCTTCCATTATATGCTTACCCTTACCATGCATCTGAGCTCACCCTTTTATTTTGTTTTATTTTCCCTAGGATACTAGGAAGTCTTTTATGATTGATTTATATGGATATTCTAAGGGGAATAATGGAGTTCTCAAAGAAAACACTCTATGAATTTTATGTTTTTAAAATATAATGTGAATTTAATGTATATATCTAGTTTATCAAGACTAATATACTATTCATTCCTTTGGGATGTGATTTCTTATATATAGTGCTAATGTAATAAAGTAACCACCGACAATGGGCTTCTAGTGTTGGGGTA
The DNA here is from genome assembly GCA_963277665.1 of Viscum album. Taxonomy (NCBI): domain Eukaryota; kingdom Viridiplantae; phylum Streptophyta; class Magnoliopsida; order Santalales; family Viscaceae; genus Viscum; species Viscum album. The sequence continues at coordinate 2,021,326,802 of OY728137.1, read as the reverse complement.
TTTACACTAGTAAATAGAATATGATTAACTAAATCGTACCACCTAAGAGTGACTATCTAGGTGTCTAGTCTTAGTACCACTCATCATTTACTATAGTGAATATTGATTTGATACCCCGAAATCATTTTTCATGGTGATTATGCCAATGAGTATCTATAAAATTGACATATCCACTATTCAGTATCAATATTGGGATGTAATTTCTATAAAAACCATATTATATTTACTTTACTAAAACATTAGTATGTTATTCTATACTTAGAATTAAACCTTAGTCTTATACATAGTGTTTTAACTAAATTTATCTTATCCCAATTCTTAGAATATTCAATATAACCTTAACTAACATTAATGGTTATATATACCATTAAAATTATGATCACCCTTAACTTATCAATCTTTAAATTGTCCTCAACTAATATCCTAACATCTAATTGTATCCAATCACTACTTTGATACCAACTATGATTCACCATAGACTTGAGCATCTCAATTACATGGATTAATGAAAATATTTTATTATAGTTCATTCACAAGACCTTTTATGTTAATAATTTCAGAGATTTATGGAAAAATATTAACTAGAAAAACACTTATCTTTTTCAACAAATGGTAATTTTTCCCTCTACATAAAAACTTCTTAAACCATAACAAGCCTTCAACATCTCCCATTAATTCTACACACCAAATACTCTTCTAGATACATATTAAATATTGATATTCTTAATAACTTAGGGAAATATAAACATTAGAAAGGGGTGATCTCAAATAATTAGTATGAGAAAATCAATAAAAATGAATCATTAATGAACATCATGTGTAAAACAAGAGGCATAATATAAAAACATGAACATAAGTACTATAGGAATAACATGATAATAAGTATATGAAGCATAAATTGATAATGTGGATATAAAATTAACATGATATATCCATATTAATATCAAAAACGTTCATCAATAAGGTGTTGTAAAAGATATTACCATGGTTATTTAATAAATTTTCATAAAACATTAAAAAGTCATGATTAAAAGGTATAAAAAACATGTCATATTTTGAGATTAATTATTTAACCAATTTATTAGAGTGCTATAAAGACACAACCTTCATATGACCAAGAGTTTTTACCAAGATGTAATAAAACATTACCAAGGCATGTAGTCAATGTATCATGAACATGCGATCTCTAAAGTTTAATTATTTACCTAGTTAATTAGAGCTCTTTTAGGGTGAACCCTTCATATGTAAATCATTATGTGTTCCACATAAGTAAATTATAAATAATTTGGTCAAATCATAATTATCACAAGAATGAAATGGGTTATATGATAATATAAGACATAATAATAATCCATCCATATAAATAACATGGATGGAATAAAAATATAATATCATAGGAATGAATATAGAGTGTTGAAATAGGTAGAAAATAAATCTTTTTAGGATCATTAAGAAGTTTTTTTTGTAAATAAGAAATACCCATGACCATTTGAAAAAAATTATTTTTAAAACTAAGAGAATAAGAATTTATTTAAGAAAACATGTAGGCATATAGATGAATTTTCATAAAAAAAGTAAAAAATTGTATAAATATGAGTTCACATGGAACAAAAACATGAAAATAGATTTTAGAAAACCATGCTAACATTATCATAAAAAGATGAAGTTATAGGTCAATTTCAAATTATTTTTTTTGAAAAGGTGAAGTTAAAATTTTAGAATCCTTTTAATTTTAAAAAATTAACCTTTAGTAACAGAGCCTTTAAAAAGAACTAACTATTATCCCAAGTAAGTTTGGAGTGGAGGACAAAAAAACAATAATGGAAGGAAAACTATTTTATTATTTTAATATATCATTGATGAAATCACAAATATTAAACACAGTTATAAAATATCAATTTGAAAATATTATAAGGGAAATAAAAGGGTCATATAAATTAAAACATAATTGGGTTTAAAAATAAAAAAATAATATTGATAGGAAGGAAAATATAGATAATGAGGGGAAACCATCGTTAAAGATGATGGGAATTATTCTTTAAAATGATATACTTTTTTTGGAATAATTTTATCAAAGTAAAAAAGTTTGAATTAAAAAGGAATTATCCCAATAGTGGAAGGGAATTTACCTTGAAATAAAATATTAGGGTGGAAGAAACCAAATTTCTAAGAAATAAGTTTAAGAAGAATCATTATAACTCAATGAAAGGAGTTGAGTTAATAAAAACCATTACAACTTTAGTATCATTTCAATTGAAATCCATTTTAAAAAATAATAAATTATATCTCTTAAAATCCCATGAGTTACCATAATAATGTAAAATAAATTCCTTAGGTAGTAATAACACCATATTATAGATAACATGGTAAAAAATATGAAAAATGTCCCAAGAAATTAAATTTGAGTAAAAGAACCCTTTAACTTAATTCGTGACTTCCACTACAGTGGTAGAATCTCCAGCATAGAAAAAATATCAAAATAAATGTAACACCCCAAGCTTCCACGATACACTTCTCTATGAATAATACAGTAGCGTGTGTTGTACGCAACTTCGAGTTCTAACACACACCACAACCAATCAAAGTAGCTGTTATGAATAGTAATACATACTTTTTGAAATTTTATAAATTTTATCTTTCCAAATGGACTTCGTTTTTGTATTCAGAATATCAAAGTTATCCTAAGTTAAAATTTTTGTAATTTTCTGAGAACTTTCATTTTTTTATGAATAGTGAAGAATACTTAAAAACAACTTTTTTAATCAAAATAATTTATAGTGATAAATTATACTATTGAGTGGTTTTAAAGTATAATTAGAATATATTTTTACCATTTTATCCAATGGTGTTCATTATAATTAATTTCACTTTGAAATTATACATAAACAATTGTCAATCTTTTGATATATATTGTTTCTTAAAAACACGCTATTTGTTGTAAAAGCGGGAATTAATTATAAAATTAATTAATGAAACTTATATGTTTGGAATTTGTAAAATAGGCATCATTTTTGAATTCGGAATATCAATTATAGCTTAGAGTAAAATTTTGGCATTGTTCTGAAAAACTTTAATTTTTGATGAATAGTGAAACCACTAAGTGGTAGTTAAATAACTGATTTTTCATTTAAATGAAATATTACCACTTCTGTGATTTGATTTTCAAAAATCCGACATACATGGTTGTCATTAGGAAGTAAAATGTGGTTCAATGGGATTAAAATAATTTTTTTGGTGAATAGTAACTTTTAAGTTTAATTAATCGCGATTAAAGGTAATTAGTGAAATTTAAGGTAAAAATGGTATTATAAAAATATGAAATGACCCTTAAACTTGTCCTACCCCTATTGGATGAGTTATGGCCGACAAAGAAAACCCATGGGTCAACTTGGGGACCCCATGGAGCCACTTTGGTAGAAAAATGACATTAAAAACTTTTTATTTAATGTTAAAATAAAAATGTCACAAACATGAGTCGTTTTACTAAAACAATTTTTAAATTGGGTTATAAAAGTCATATTTTTGACTATAAATATTCATTATAAAGATAAAAATATTTCCTACATAATGATATTTTTCTTATAATTTTTAGATATTAAATAAATTAAATTATTTATGACACCATGATGATGGAGCGATTACCTCATTAATTAACGATTTTAATAAAATGGAAGGATAATGTAAAATCTAAGCATTACACTTGTCCAAAGCCTATTGGATGAGAATATTTAGAACCATTATCACCTTATCCTAGAATTATATAAGTGTGGGACCTTTGGAATCTGAAAAGAATTGTATAATAAAGTAACATTTCATTACTTTCCAAGAGTGCCCCTCCTCTCCACTTATAAAAGGCCCCCACCACTACCACCTTACTCCCACTATCAAAGCCTTTTGGCTTGGCCAAACTCTACCAAAATACTCTCCCAACTTCCCTACCTTACTATTAGAAGCCTCACTTTGGGAATAATTCTTCCCAAGGAAGCCTTTGGCTCAAATCAAAAGAGTTACCCGATTTTAAGGTAATGTTTTCTCTTATGTTATTTTGATTTATTTTGCTTATCCAACCCCCTAAACTCTTTTTTCATTTCTTTTGTAAAAAAAAAGTATACTCAATATACTAGGATGTTGTTATAAGAACTATTCGACCTACACTTACACACACCTACATCTAATGGTTAAAGAACATACTGTTTCTGTGGATGGTGAATTTCTGCCTCACGAAATGATGATTGTTCAACACTCATATAACATCTTAAAAGGTGGACATTAAGATGTAACTCTATTTATATATGATATATAATATGTTTATGTTTTACTTAAGGTTCTGTATTTTTCATTTATGGAATACCTTTATTATTTCCATTATGGGTAAACGCGATATTTTCATTTTAGGAAGTGCGGACTACTGCCCCCTCAAAGTGATTTGAATCGTTAATGCCATATGTGGGATGTATAAAGGATGGAGTAAATGATATTATATATGATATTATAATGGAATTATAATATACCTTTATATCATTATGATTTAATTAAATACGAAATATAAATGAAAGTAGCATTCATGCGTACGTACGGCTTACCGTCTCCAAGAACGGTGCATTTCATTTCTTACCTCTAAACGTTATGGAATATTATAAATGAATGTATATACTGGATATATATGGGATATATGATATCTATATCATGAATATAATTATGGATATAATGGATATTTTACCACATGAACAACTTGTAACTATAAGAAGTTTATTTTTGACTCAAGTACCAAAGATCGACAAAACGACCGTTATTAACTTAAATAATTACATAATGTTCATAACATGGTAATAAGTGATATTAAAGGAATAAGAAACTTGAAAAGGTTCTTAAGAAACTATAAATTAACTCTATTTTATTATTCAGGAGGTTAAATAACGGTCGAGTCAAGACAGGACGCAAGGTAAGGGAATATCTTAACCCAATTTCCAATCTCTGGGTTAATCTCCTACTTTCATATTATGTCATGATATTATTATGTCCTATATTGTATTTGTACTTTCTTTATGTGTACATATATTGAATACACATAATAGATCTATTTTATTTTAAAAATGATCTTTGTAAGGAATTCATCTCAATCTCCTTTCATTGAGGCATATTTTGTTTTATACACAAATTTCTTTTATATGGTGAATAAACCCCTTTGACTTTTATGTTTATTCAAAAGGAATATTTTTATACGAAGTGTTTTACTAAACGAAAAAAAGGAATGTTTTTCTTGTCATACGTATGCGGCGACAATGACATCTCCACCGCCGTGACCATTATTTGAGTTTCGACTTCCTCTACAAGCCATAACTTTTTTTAATGAAAAATAAATACAAAGTTTTAACTTTATTTTATTTTGGTATTAAAAATGGTTTTGAAAGTGTTTTTATTATATCAATGTATTGTATTGATATCTTGTGATTGAAATGTGGAAATGTTATGTTTCCTTTATGCATGTTTTATGTGATACGATTATGTTATGGTTTATGATATGTTTAAACCTATTCATATGAGGAATGCATTGGACTTAATAAGTGACGGGTGGAGCCCTCTACAGCTCCTCGATGCATCGGTAGGTCTCATGAGACAAACTAGTGTCTTGGCACGAGGCCTTGACAAAATATTATTGTAGACTTGGCACGAGGCCTTGGATACGTGGTTATGATAGTCTGGTATTATGCATTCCATCATTATGAAAGTGGTTATTGATATTTCATGTGATTATTCGACTAGTAGAATATCCATGTGAGTAAGTAAATGGAATTATTTCATTTTACTTTTTCCATATTATGCTAAAGTTCAAGTTTAAAAGGCTTTTGTTTTAGTTATACTTTGACTTAAATGTTGATGTTTATTTATGAAAGCTTCTGCTATATTTTTATCCTTACTGAGCATCTGAGCTCACCACTTTCAATGTTTTAATTTTTCCAGGATGTGAAGAAGTATATTATGAATGAAATGCAGGGATAATATAAGGAGATATTAAGAGAAGATGTTGAAGTTTTTTTACTTTATGATGTAATGTAATACTTATGAATGTATCTAGTGTTTCCAAGGCTACTAAACTAAATGGTCTTTCGAGACTTGATATTTTGTGATCATGCCAATGTTACGCAATAATGCACCTAATCTGGGTAACTGTGGTCGGGGTGTTACAGTTGGTATCAGAGGCAGTTTAGTATAATCTCGGAAGCTAGATTTAGATAAAATCTGATTAGAGCACATAGCCCAAAGATAGACTTTGAGGATTAGTATAGAATAACTTCCTAGAATTTTGGTATTATAGAGATTTTGTGAGTTTTCCGAGAAATACATCCCTGTCTGGATACAAGCAGGTAGAGGTGGATCTGGCATAGATGTACCTAGGTAAAACCCGAAAACACCGCTTTGAGCTAGACTCGAATGGGAACTAGTGCACGACAATGGGCCTTGCTGCACTCTTGGTTACGACACTCCCAGGGGATATGCTTAGGATAATTCTCGTTTTCTTTACAAACCACTATAAAGGGTTATGAGTATATACTTCCTCAAAGAATTTTTTTTTATGATTATGGATTATATCCATAAATAGTTCAATTTATGTTAAGTATTTTATAAGTATGGAATTATGTATTTTGATTCATAAAATAATCTAGTTTATGCCATTGTTTAGAAATGGCACCTAGTGGAAGGAATGGAAACCGTATCAATGCACACTCTCTGTGTAGGGATTTCCCTCCTACTCAAGATAATTATTATGGAGCTGGAGATACAACTGGTGCTGATCAACTTATTACCATACTGGGACAACTCACTCAGGTTATGAATAATAACCTTACTCGTATGGAGCACCCTGATCCACAACGTGGAGGATCAATGTTAGACCGCTTCATGAGGCAACAACCGCCAACATTTAATGGGGGTAAAAATCCATTAGTAGCTGAGAAATGGATAAACTCCTTAGAGAAAATATTCCACGCCTTGGGGAGTAGCGAAAGGGAGAAGGTTGTCATGGAAGTCTACCGCCTAACTGGAGATGCCGATCAATGGTGGTCGCTAATTCAAAACACAAAGAAAGATGGAGAAGTATCAAGTATGGAGTGGAGGTAGTTTAAGGAAATTTTCTTAGAAAAATAATTTCCGCATGACCATCGAGCAGATATGGAAAGACAATTTCTGAGTCTGAGGCAGAAGGAGGATGAGAATGTCGCAAAGTATGAGGATAACTTTACAAGGTTGGCGAGGCATGCTGCAGATTATATACGTAACCAAAGAAGTAAGATTTATCATTTAATTGATGGGTTAAAACCATTTCTCTGTCGAGAATTAGTCTCACAAACCTTCTTGTCATACGAAGATATTGTCTCGTGTGTTATCAAGACGGAAAAGTAATTCTCTAAGTCTCATGACTTTAAAGCAAAGCAAGAAAGGAAGATATCTTCTGATCAATATGGAAATGGAAATAAGGGGAAGATGGGAAGAGTTGAATATCATTCCTGTAGTAAATGTGGAAAGAAACACCCCGGTACTTGCTTGAAGGGAATGAGAGTCTGTTACAAGTGTGGTGAAAATGGCCACCAAGCTTATGATTGCAAGGGAAAGAAAGTTGCTGTCAATGTGGAATGCTATAATTGTAGAGAGATGGGGCATTATGAAAATGAATGTCCTAAGTGTCAGGGGAACTAAACTCAGAAGAGGCCAAGGGATCAATGCCAAGTTTATGCTATCACTACTGCTGAGGTTGAAGCTCTGAAAGATGTGGTGGCAGGTAATTTAATGGTTTCCTCAAGTTTAGAAAATGCATTATTTGATTCTGGGTCATCACATTGTTTCATATCTTCCCAGTTTTCTAAGAAAATTAGATATTTTCAATTTGATTTAACAAGATAATTTTCAGTCAAAACTCTTAAGGGAAGTATTATTGTAACAAAGTTTTGTGAATCAGTCCCCATTAGAGCACATAACTTTTCTTTATCCACTGATCTCATTGTCATACCTATGATTGAGGTTGATATAATCCTTGGTATGGATTGGGTTTCGGACTATGATGCAAATATTTATTGTAAGAAGAAAGAGGTTACGATTTTTGATGATGATGATAAGGAACACCTTATTTTTAGAGCAGAATCGTCACCACCTAATTCTTATTTAGATCCACCCCCAGTAGCTCAACTAAATTCCATTATTGGGGAGGAAGAGAATTAAATGACTAATGGTGAGTAAAGGAATGTTCAAATAGAGGATTTAACTATTGTGAAAGAATATGTAGATGTGTTTCCAAAATATTTACCTGGACATCCTCCAGAACGAGAAGTTGATTTTTCCATTGATTTAATTCCTGGATCAAGGCCCATATCGAAGACCCCTTATAGGATGGCCACCATGGAATTAGTTGAAATAAAGAAACAACTAGAGGAATTGAGTAATAAGGGATTTATTCTCCCTAGTGTTTCTCCTTGGGGAGCCCCTGTCCTTTTTGTTAAGAAGAAAGATAGATCTATGAGGTTGTGCATTGACTACAGGGAGATCAATGCTATAACAATAAAGAAACAGTATCCCCTACCTCGCATTGATGATTTATTTGACCAATTGCATGGAGCTCAATAATTTTCAAAGATTGAACTTCGATCTGGATACCATCAGTTGTGTGTGAAGAAGGATGACATTACGAAGACAACATTTCGAACAAGATACGGGCATTACAAGTTTACAGTAATGCCTTTCGGATTAAATAATGCACCCTCTGTATTCATGGATCTAATGAATAGAGTTTTCAAGGAATATCTTGATGATTTTGTAGTGGTATTTATTGATGATATCTTGCTATACTCCAAAAGCTAAGAAAATCATGAAAATCACTTGCGTGTTATCTTGAAGACTCTTAGAAGGCATGAATTATATGGGAAGTTTAGCAAGTGTGAATTTTGGCTTCAGGAGATTTCTTTTCTTGGCCATATTCTCTATAAAGATGGAATTTTCATTGATCCTTCTAAGACCAAGGCAATCCATGAATGGCCAGCACCGATGAGTATAACTGAGGTACGCAACTTTATTGGTTTTGCAGGTTATTATCGACGTTTTGTCCATAATTTTGCCCGATTGGCTAACCCATTAACGAAGCTCACACGTAAGGGGGTTAAATTTGTCTGGACAAAAGAGTGTGAAGAATTTTTTGAAGAACTGAAGATAATATTAGTCAACGCTCCTATATTGACTCTACCATCAGGAAATGATGGGTTCGTTATTTATAGTGATGCATCAATGAAAGGACTTGGTTGTGTCCTTATGCAGAATGATAGGGTTATTGCCTATGCATCATGACAGCTAAAAATTCATGAGCAGAACTATCCTACTAATGATCTCGAGTTAGCTGCTGTAATCTTTTCCATGAAGATATGGAGACATTATCTCTATGGTAAAAAATGTGAGATATATACCGATCACAAGAGTTTGAAATATATTTTCTCAAAAAAAGAACTCAACATGAGGCAAAGACGATGGCTTGAACTACTCAAGGATTATGATTTCACGATACACTACCACCCAGGGAAGGAAAATAAGGTTGCAGATGCTTTGAGTAGAAAGGATCATGGAGTTTTGAACAAGATGAGAGTGGAAAGGGATCCTATTTTCATGGATCTAGTAAATATGGATATGGGAATCACCATGGAGGGTGAAACATCAAAACATTTTAAAATGGTTGCCAAACCATATTTACTAGAAAGGATAAATAGTTCTTAGTCTAATGATGAAGTGTTGAAAAAGAAGATTAAAGCTGTGAATGATGGTCGGTTGAGTGACTTTGTTTATGAACATGGAATTTTGAAATTTGGGAGGAGACTTTGTGTTCCCGATGTAAATGATTTAAAGAGGGAATTGTTGGATGATGCGCATAGTTCCAATTTCTTTATACACCCTGGGAGCACTAAAATGTATAGAGATTTAAAGGGAAATTTTTGGTGGGAAAACATGAAAAGGGAGATTGCCGATTTTGTGTCAAGGTGTATGGTTTTCCAACAAGTGAAAGCTGGAAGGCAATATCCTGGTGGAGTATTGCAACCTCTTCCCATACCTAAGTGGAAATGGGATAATATTATGATTGAATTTGTCATGGGACTACCAAAGACCCCTAGAAGGAATGACGCAATATGGGTCATTGTTGATCGTCTCACCAAGTCAGCACATTTTCTTGCTATAAGGGAAGATCTGCCACTTGAACGTCTAGCAAGACTATATATTAATGAAGTTGTGAGACTTCATGGAGTACCCCTGTCGATTTTCTCAGATCGTGATCCCCGCTTTACATCAAGATTCTGGAAAAGTCTTCAGAAGGCCTTGGATACTGAACTTCATTTGAGCACTGCTTACCACCCTCAAACAGATGGACAGTAAGAAAGAACTATTCAAACCTTAGAAGACATGTTGAGATCATGCTCACTTGACTTTCAAGGAATGTGGGATCAATATTTACCTCTGGTATAATTTTCCTATAACAATAGCTTCCATTCAAGTATTTAGATGGAACCATATGAAGCGTTATACGGAAAGAGATGTCACACACCAACCTGTTGGGATGACGTTGGTGAAAGAAAACTTGTAGGCCTAGAACTGGTGGAGGAGACGATGGAAAAGGTGAAGTTAATCCAAAACCATATCAAAGCAGCTCAAAGTAGGCAGAAGAGCTATGCTGATAATCGAAGGAAGGATTTGGAGTTTCAGGCAGGAGATCACGTTTTCTTGAAGGTATCACCATGGAAGGGAGTTATACATTTCAGTAAGAAGGGTAAATTGAGTCTCAGGTACATCGAACCCTTCGAAATTCTAGAACGAATTGGGGCTGTAGCTTACTGTTTGACAGTGCTGCCAAGTCTCTCCAAAGATTATGATGTATTCCACGTATCACTGTTAAGAAAATACATGCCTGACCCAACGCATGTACTCACCTATGATGAATTAGAACTGGAACCCGATCTGTCTTATTGCGAAGAGCCCGTCAGGATTTTTGACAGAAGAGAACAAGTGCTGAGAAACCGGATGACTCGTCTAGTAAAAGTTCTATGGAGAAACCATAAGATGGAGGAGGCAACGTGGGAACCCGAGGAACTTATGATGAAGGATCACCCAAGTCTTTTTATACAGTGATATTATATGAAATTTTGAGGACAAAATTATTTGAAGGAGGGGAGAATGTAACACCCCAAGCTTCCACGGTACATTTCTCTTTGAATAATACAGTAGCGTGTGTTGTACGTAACTTTGAGTTCTAATACACACCACAACCAATCAAAGTAGCTGTTATGAATAGTAGTACCCACTTTTTGAAATTTTATAAATTTTATCTTTCTAAATGGACTTCTTTTTTGTATTTGGAATATCAAAGTTATCCTAAGTTGAAATTTTTGTAATTTTCTGAGAACTTCCATTTTTTTATGAATAGTGAAGAATACTTAAAAACAACTTTTTTAATCAAAATAATTTATAGTGATAAATTATACTATTGAGTGGTTTTAAAGTATAATTAGAATATATTTTTACCATTTTATCCAATTGTGTTTATTATAATTAATTTCACTTTGAAATTAGACATAAACAATTCAATCTTTTGATATATATTGTTTCTTAAAAACACGCTATTTGTTGTAAAAGCAAGAATTAATTATAAAATTAATTAATGAAACTTATATGTTTGGAATTTTTAAAATAGACATCATTTTTGAATTCGAAATATCAATTATAGCTTTGGGTGAAATTTTGGCATTGTTCTGAAAAACTTCAATTTTTGATGAATAGTGAAACCACTAAGTGGTAGTTAAATAACTGATTTTTCATTTAAATGAAATATTACCACTTCTGTGATTTGATTTTCAAAAATCCGACATACATATTTGTCATTAGGAAGTAAAATGTGGTTCAATGGGATTAAAATAATTTTTTGGTGAATAGTAACTTTTATGTTTAATTAATCGCGATTAAAGGTAATTAGTGAAATTTAAGGTAAAAATGGTATTATAAAAATATGAAATGACCCTTACACTTTTCCTACCCCTATTGGATGAGTCATGGACGACAAATAAAACTCATGGGTCAACTTGGGGACCCCATGGAGCCACTTTGGTAGGAAAATGACATTAAAAACTTTTTATTTAATGTTAAAATAAAAATGTCACAAACATGAGTCGTTTTACTAAAACAATTTTTAAATTGGGTTATACAAGTCATATTTTTGACTATAAATATTCATTAGAAAGATAAAAATATTTCCTACATAATGATATTTTTTTATAATTTTTAGACATTAAATAAATTAAATTATTTATGACACCGTGATGATGCATCGATTACCTCATTAATTAATGATTTTAATAAAATGGAAGGATAATTTAAAATCTAAGAATTACACTTGTCCAAATCCCATTGGATGAGAATATTTCGAACCCTTATCACCTTATCCTTAATTATATAAGTTTGGGACCCTTAGAATCCGAAAATCATTGTATAATAAAGTAACATTTCATTACTTTCCAAGAGTGCCCCTTCTCTCCACTTATAAAAGGCCCCCACCACTACCACCTTAATCACACTATAAAAGCCTTTTGGCTTGGCCAAACTCTACCCAAATACTCTCCCAACTTCCCTACCTTAATCTTAGAAGCCTCAATTTGGGCATAATTCTTCCCAAGTAAGCCTTTGGCTCAAATCAAAAGAGTTACCCGATTTTAAGGTAATGTCTTCTCTTATATTATTTTGTTTTATTTTGCTTATCCAAACCCCTAAACTCTTTTTTCATTTATTTTGTAACAAAACCAGTATCCTCAATATACTAGGATGTTTTTATAAGAAGTATTCGATCTACACTTACACACACCTACATCTAATGGTTAAAGAACATACTGTTTCTGTGGATGGCAAATTTCTGCCTCACGAAACGATGATTGTTCAACACTCATATAACACCTTCAAAGGTGTCCATTAAGATGTAAATCTATTTATATATGATATATAATATTTTTATGTTTTACTTAAGGTTATGTATTTTTAATTTATGGAATAAATTTATTATTTCCATTATGGGTAAACGCAATATTTTCATTTTAGGAAGTGCGGACTACTGCCCCCTCAAAGTGATTTGAATCGTTAATGCCATATATGGGATGTATAAAGGATGGAGTAAATGATATTATATATGATATTATACTGGAATTATAATATACCTTTATATCATTATGATTTAATTAAATACGAAATATAAATGAAAGTAGCATTCATGCGTACGTACGGCTTACCGTCTCCAAGAACGGCACATTTAATTTCTTACCTCTAAACGTTATGGAATATTTTAAATGCATGTATATACTGGATATATATGAGATATATGATATCTATATCATGAATATAATTATGGATATAATGGATAGTTCCCCACATGAACAACTTGTAATTATAAGAAGTTTATTTTTGACTCAAGTACCAAAGATCGACAAAACGACCGTTATTAACTTAAATAATTACATAAAGTTCATAACATGGTAATAAGTGATATTAAAGGAATAAGAAAATTGAAAAGGTTCTTAAGAAACTATAAATTAACTCTAGTTTATTATTCAGGAGGTTAAAGAATGGTTGAGTCAAGACAGGACGCAAGGTAAGAAAATTTCTTAACCCAATTTCCAATCTCTGGGTTAATCTCCTACTTTCAAATTATGTCATGATATTATTATGTACTATATTGTATTTTTACTTTCTTTATGTGTACATATACTGAATACACATAATAGATCTATTTTATTTTAAAAATAATCTTTGTAAGGACTTCGTCTCAATCTCCTTTCATTGAGGCATATTTTGTTTTATACACAAATTTCATTTATACAGTGTATAAACCTCTTTGACTTTTACGTTTATTCAAAAGGAATATTTTTATAAGAAGTGTTTTACTAAATGACAAAAAGGAATGTTTTTCTTGTCGTACGTATGCGGTGACAATGACATCTCCGCCGCCGTGACCATTATTTGAGTTTCAGCTTCCTCTACAAGCCATAACTTTTTTTAATGAAAAATAAATACAAAGTTTTAACTTTCTTTTATTTTGGTATTAAAAATGGTTTTGAAAGTGTTTTTATTATATAAATGTGTTGTATTGATATCTTGTGATTGAAATGTGAAAATTTTATGTTTCCTTTATGCATGTTTTATGTGATACGATTATGTTATGGTTTATGATATGTTTAAACCTATTCATATGAGGAATGCATTGGACTTAATAAGTGACGGGTGGAGCCCGATACAGCTCCTTGATGCATCGGTAGGTCTCATGAGACAAACTAGTGTCTTGGCACGAGGCCTTGACAAAATATTATTGTAGACTTGGCACGAGGCCTTGGCTACATGGTTATGATAGTCTGGCATTATGCATTCCATCATTATGAAAGTGGTTATTGATATTTCATGTGATTATTCGACTAGTAGAATATCCATGTGAGTAAGTAAATGGCATTATTTCATTTTAATTTTTCCATATTATACTAAAGTTCAAGTTTAAAATGATTTTGTTTTATTTATACTTTTCCTTAAATGTTAGTGTTTATTTATGAAAGCTTCCACTATATTATTATCCTTACTGAGCATCTGAGCTCACCCCTTTCAATGTTTTAATTTTTCGAGGATGTGAAGAAGTATATTAGGAATGACCTACAGGGATAATATAATGGGATATTAAGAGAATATGTTGTAGTTTTGTTTTACTTTATTATGTAATGTAAGACTTATGAATGTATCTAGTGTTTCCAAGGCTACTAAACTAAACGGTCTTTCGAGACTTGATCTTTTGTGATCATGCCAATGTTACGCAATAATGCACCGACTCTGGGTAACTGGGGTCGTGGTGTTACAATAAACCATTATAGAATTTTTTCATATCAATTAACTTTTATAAACATCATTAATAATTATTCTATATACACATATTAGTTAGTTATTACCTATTTTAAATATTGGGTGTGAGTAATCTTGATCTTTTAAACTTACTTAGTAATAGTAGTGTTATTATTCATTCATCTCCCAAATTTCATCATTCCCAATTCATAAAAGTAAATTGAATTTATTTATTATTATTATTTATATTTTAATAATTTAATTTCATAAGTATTTTAGTTTTTATTCCAGATGATGATGTCAGTGACAAGATTGTTTTTCTAATTTATAACGAACCAATGACATTTTATTAATTAATTATCCAAATGTTTATATTACAATTAATTAAGAAAAAAATAAATATTTAATAATTAATATCCAATATTATGTTTCAAAAGACATTATTGATATAAATTTATAGCATTGTTCATATAGGTGCTTAAACCGACCAAACATGAACATGCTACAATCTATTTGTGAGTATGGATATGAAAAATATTACTTTATTATAATATAATTATAAAAAAGTATAATTAAATTATCTATCTTTTATTAAGGTGTTGAATCATTATTGAGATGATTTATAAGAATAAGATAAATTAAAATTAAGTTTTCAATTATAAATAAATCAAAATTCTTCTTAGTATATTGATTTTTGGCGGTTAGTTTTACAATATTTTCTTATTTTATAATATTACTTATAGAATTAATAAAACATATTTAATGAATATAAATCAATAAATAAATTAGATATATAATCACTATACCCATTTCCTAAGTCATCCTTTAAAGGTGGTGATGAGAAATGAAACATGTTATTTATAGAGGTGGTAATCTGCACTCGTGCATGAGAAAAATTTTGATTTATTCAATTGAATATGAGGGGAATAAATAATGAATATAAAATCAATATAAGAACATTCATGTATATTATTTATAATGATTTAATTATATACATATGGTTATAATTGATTTGGAGGAATGTGGATGATAAGGATAAATAAAGGAAGGTAAAAGATATGTAATACATACGTTGATAATTTGTATCTTCTCATGAAGTATCCTTTGGAAATGAAGCACTTGAGGAACATTGTTGAGCATAGAGGCTACCAGACATCTATAGGGTATCTATAAAAATTAAATTGGGAATATTTTAAATGTAATTTAAAACTAGATTTGTGGCTTTAAGTTGGTGGAAGTCAGCTCCATCTATAAGTGAAAATAAGGGACAAATCACTGGAAATGAATGATAGGTAATGGATAGAAATGGAATTGAATAATATTTGGGTGATTTAGGTTGTAAAATTTTGGTTAGATATATAGGTATTTCTTTCTAACCAAAAAATATATTCTATAGGGTATATGTGTCAATTTTATTTTGTAAAATTCGAGCCATATTAGATTACCCATTTTAACACTTATTAATCCTGATTAAAATTTAACCATGGTAATTATTTCATTACTAGAAATATATGATGAAACATTGTAAAAAAATTTAATGAGTTGAATATAAATTTTGATTCAATTTAATCTAATTCAATATATATATATATATATATATATATGAGAACATTAACATTTAAATTAAAACATATAATGTGGTAAAAATAGTTTTTGTAGAAAAATGACGTTTTAATCATTATGTTTTCCTAATCTTCATTAATAATGATTAACAATTAAATGAGTGTTAATATATTTTTATATGTTTTTAAACATCATATTAGAGTCTATATTTTAAAATAGACCCATTTAGTTTAAAAATACTAAATATATAGAAAATTATCATTATTTGAAAAATAATTGTTATATCATGGTAACTAATATTTATCTTAGTAACTTTATTTTATGACAGTAAAATTAAATTTACCACATTACCTAATATGAAACACTTATTGAAAATATTCAAATCATTTTTTGTTTTTAAATTTCTAAAAGTGATAAAAAACTATTTTAATATAAGAACACAAAAAGTAGTTTTTTAAGAAACATGTATCTTATAAGCATAAAATAAATTTATTACTTTCCCAGTAATAACTATTGGGTAGATGTTAAATTATTTAGCTATTTATATTATCAATTATTTCTATTTAAACCATTATTTAATAATAATTTAATAAAATTCATAGTATAAGAAAATAGATATTTTTAGAAAATACATTTTTATGCATAAAATGATTTTTTTGTCATTCATAGAAATTAATTGAATTTTAAAAAAAAATTAGTAAAAATAATATATTTTATTTTTTTACTTATATTTAAAAATTAGGTTAACTCTATATTTTCAATCAAATTATAGAGCTATATTTTAAAAATTAAATAATTTTCCATGTTTTATTTCGGATTGGTGTTGTGTGTGAAGAAAGCTATTAAACAGGTTTTAATGGAAAATATATAATTTAAAATCATGGGGAGTTACATGGAATCCTTTGATAGGTTTACTAGATATCATATATAACTACTTAGAGTTATTTTCTATGTTTTTGATGTGAGTCCTTCTAGAGACCAGTGTATTTTTTACTTGGGAATCACCTGTGGGTGCATAAATAATTATATTATAATATATTATCAACTTATCAAAATATAATATTAATAATGATATCTTATTTGGTGGTTTTGATAATAAGGGAAAAAAGTTTAAAAAATTTCCATTATTCCTAATGTGATTTCCATTGAGTCTGAATTATTACAAATATTTATTTAGTTATTTTTGTTGTTCTAGAGGTTAGGAGGCATTTTCATGAACAAGGAATTTAATGACTTCAAATCATTTTATTAGTGTTTTTACATTGTACATTTAAATACTATATCTCCAGTATCCTAGAGTTGGAGATTAATTTATTACCCACAATCCATTTTTTTAATTTTCTAAAAAAGCACTTTGAGTATAAGTGGGAACCACACATTCCAGAAATTCAAAACAAACACCCTAAATACCGAAGTTCAAAACACCCAGCACCAAACCAAATTCAAAATGAGATTGAAATTCAAACCGGTAAGACCAATCACCTCGGGCCGTGAGTTCTGATCCATGATCCGCCACCGTCAGAAACGTCAAGACCATCGACCATCGCACCATCGTCTCCATCAACAGGTCCCCTTCAAACATCTTCACATATGTGTCCTCATCACGCCGACGGTCGCAAACAATCACACCAATAATCAAAACTGAACAGTCACCACCAAAGCAAAAACCCAAATCTGGCCACTCCAAACAAAGACAGAGAAACAATGAACCTCCAACACCAAGTTCCACCGCCTGCAGCTTTGAAATACAACTCCAAATATTCGCAAAATAAAACATAAATCCAAAACCAACATCCAGATTTCAATACAATAGCAACCATAACAAAGAAAGCTGTAACAACACACAAAACCCTCCGATGCCTTGTCAAAGAATTCCACTACCAAGAACCGCATCTGTCGAAGCCTAACCCCAGTCCATAAGCAATACTAAGCAGGATTCATCCACACCCAAAACCAAATCACGAGAATCAAAATACAAAGGAGGAAAAAACATCACCATGAAGAAGTCTCCTGAATTCCAAACCACGCCGGTAGAAATCTTCCACAAACCATACTCAAATCATGTCGCTGCCGTCACGATCTCTCCTGAAGACCACAAAGACCACCCCGATCACACCCATCTGGAAATGAAGCCATGATGCTGAATCTCAGAAGAAGAAGCTGGATCATCGATCGTGGGCTTCACTACACCGCCAAATGAACCCTTCCTAGAGAAGGTGGGAAGAGCAGGGAAAGTCCAACAAACAGTGGGAAGTGTCAAGGAGGCTGAGCCAACGAAGTCACCGATGCCTCCACTAAGTGAAGAGCCTCTTCCACAAGGCCATCAGGAATGAGTGTCGGAGAGGGTATGCATATAACTATATCTATCATGAATAAATAATCATAAACAATATGTCAAGGTAAATAACTGAAACACATTCCATTTAATCAATAACTTGAGCATAATATAGAAGGAATAAAAACTGATCAAATAATGCCACATAAATAATCACATGAGATTGAAAAATTTCCATGGATATTCTAACTAATTGAACAATCCAATGGACATCAATGACTAATGTCATAGTGATGGAATGCCTAATTTTGGACATCATAATCATACCGTCAAGATCGTTAGTGAAGACATCATATATAAATGGGTAAGGCCTCATCCAATACCCAAGCTATTTTGTCTAATGAGACCTACTGATGCATCAAGGGGTTATAGAAGGCCACACACCTCACTTACTAAGCCCAATGCATGCCTCATATGAATAAATAATACAACTAAATCAATATGACTTAACAAAATCAATAATTTTCTGTATTTGAAGAACTAGTCTTATGAAATACCAATAATTTCCCCAGTTAAAATGATCATAAAACATCCATACAAATATGATTAGTGGTATTATTATAATATATACTCAGCATAAGATTCAAAAAATTATGTTGACATTGATAAAAATAATTTAAAGATATTACTAGAATATTTATTGAGGAAAATACACTTTTTTACATTGATAATTATTTTTAAAATCTAACACTATAAATATAATAAAGAAATAATTTCCTTTGAAAATAACCATTTATAATTATTAAGTAAGCTTTAAATAATTTAGGCATCATGACTGTGGGAAATTCCATTTATGTAGTGTAAGTTAATAAAACATTCTTTTCACACATTCTCAAAAAAATAAAAAATGTACCCTGTTCTGAAAATGACAAGAAGATTTATTTTAAAATATTTTTAAAAAGTCAAAAAAGGGTAAAGATGAATTTAAAAAATCATTATAGAATAGTAAACATATTGATGAAAATAGTTTTTATAAAAAATGGACATGGAATATAAATATCATCAACCGAGACTTAAAATTAAACAATCTCAAATAATGATGAAATTTTAAAATAAACCCTTACCACTTGGGTATCTTTTGATTCATAACCCCATGAAAGAAATAAAATCAAATTAAAATTTAAATACCATGAAGACAAATTATTTCATGATATAATATATCAATAGGGTGGTATATACACCACACAAAATAAATAACTGGTGGATATGACATATATCTCACAGAAGTAAAAGTGATATGAGAAACCCTTAACTCTGGTTTTAATTCCTTAAAATATGTTAGATCATATTATATAATGGTTTTTACATGTTATTAATTTATAAAATTAGCATAATATCATATATTATCCTATTATATCATCTTATCACCCATTTATTAATAATATTTTATTATTACCCTTGTTTCAGGCGTTAACTGCCTCATTTTTCCATGCATATTTTTCTATGTAAGTCCCAGTTCTTGTGTATAGGATATAGTTACATCATCTAAAAAATATTATTCCTGGTATAAATATCATATATATTATATATATATATATATAATTATAGTCATCCATAAAATATAGAGATAGAAAAATGAATTACACAGTTCATAGAGATAGTGTGCCATACTTACGCATGAGCATTGTTTTCATTTTTAGATGGATGAAAAAAAAGAAAGATAAAGAATGATTATCCTTTAAAGAATAATTATTATTTCATATATATAATATATATTTATTCTTTTAATATTTATAAACATCCATGTAAAGTGTTGATGAAAAATGAATTACACCTCTATGTGGATATGGTAAGCCGTACGTATGTATGAGCGATAATTTTTCTTTTCATAGGATAGAAAATAGATGAAATATGGTTATAACATAATCATAAGAAAATCCCAGTATATTTATGATACCATATTTATTAATTTAGTGTGGAAATAACACATTAATAGAAAGTATAAAAATAAATTAATTTGAAAGATTCAGTAAAGTTGATAACCTCTTCTTTGATGGTATCCCTTTAGATATCTTCTTAAGGGGCTAGGATTACTATTTTGGAAGGGAAATAACCTCAATAACATGTATAATGATTTTTAAAAGAGTAATGGGTAGGTTTTTTTCAATATAGTCAGCTCAAAGTGATGTAAGGAAGTTAGGAAGGAGGTGCCCTTTTATAATTTATGTGAGGGGTATCTTTAGAATTTCTCAAAATATTAAATTAATATAAATTACTTTTCTATTAAAAATGGATCAAAACTCATTTTTTAGAATATATAGTTAATATGTGTCTAAATAATGTAATAAAACAATATTTTTACATGTTTAAGTCATGGTTTTACCCTTATCTTTTTGTTTTAACCTCTCGTTAACCCTTTTTACAATTACTGAACTATTAAAATTTAGCACACTCTAAGGGTCAATAATGTTACCATAAAATTCCAAAAGACCCATAAATAGACAATGGTAGATTTTATTAGCCATATAAAATTAATTTTAATGAATATAATATTTTTAGGTATTTTATATCATTTAATAAATATTAATCATTACAAAATATCAATTTTGTAAAATTTTATTATTATTCATTGTTTTATCTTTAATAATATCAAGAAAAAACATATAATTCGAAACAAATATTTTAATATATTACTACCATGTCATGGTAGTATATTAAATTTTTATATCACATTATTTATCTTAAATTATATCACTTTTAATATTTTATATTTCATTTATTTGATTTTTCTATTAATTTGAATAATTACTCAATCAACATTATCTAAGAATTTAAGATAATTATTTATTCACTAAAAGTTAAAAATAAATTACCATGATGAATATAAATATTTTTTATTTTAAAATAATATTTATATTCAAAAATATCTTTTGGATGACCCCTTATTAAAAATATTAAATTTATTAACAACAAGAGTGTGACATTTTTTACTTTTCTTGACATAAAATACTTATAAGGTCATAATCACATCCATATAGACAAAAAATTACTTATAAATAAATAGTGGATATTTATGGAAAAATGGACACATAAAATAAGATTTAGGCAATTTTTAGGGTCATTTTATAGCCCTTATTATTTTATTTTTAACTTTAATTACCCGATTTATGCTTTATCATGGTAATAAAAATTACCAAAGTTACTATTTATATTGACCTAAAATAAAAGGAAAATATTTAAAAAATTTTAAACTATTGAATCCAGATATTGAATTAAATTTTCAAAACTCCAAACATATAATTGGTATAATTTAATTTCAAATTAAACCAAAAAAACACAACGAAAAACAATTTTTTAGAAAAATACCCTTTTAAGTATAAAAATTCATTTATACCAAATTAAACCATGAAATTGATTACAATGAACTTAATTGGATTATTTATAATATAATCTAACCAATTTAACTTATAAACCATTTTAAAATAAAATGTAACCTCACAGATGGTTGAAACAAAAAACATAGTTTCTAATAAAAATATGCATTTTCACTATTCACTGAAAAAAATATTTTTAGAAAAATAAAAAAACTAAACTAAGATATTTTTGATATAATTATTTAAAAAATGATATTAGTTTTATAAAATAAAATTTATATACATTATAAAATATACTTATAATATTTTCTCAATAAAAATCATTTTTGTAGAAAATGTATTTTTGAAGCATAAAATAACTTTACTGAAAATTGAGTAATTTTTTCATATGAATTATTCAATAAATTTGTACTAATTGGGACATTTATATGTATATATATATATATATATATCATAATTTGGTTAATAAAATTCATACCCTCCAATTTAACGACTAGGTTATAACGGGCATATTTAAATAATATTTTGTGGTTCGTTGAAGCTCGGTGTTGTATGTTATATATAATATAAAACATATTTTTCTTATAAAAACTTAGGTTTACATGCAATGAAAACTATCAAAGTGATTAAATTTATATCAAAAGAGACATGTCATAAAATATTGGGGTGTTGCATTCCCCCAACCCCTTTAATAAATTGAGTCATCGCAATTTGAACTTGGTTTTGCTAATTAAGGGTAATAAATTTAAAAACTCTTTGTTTAAAACCCACATAGTAAAAAGGGTTAATAAAAATTCCTATTAAAAATATCATAAATTAAATAAAATGGTATTCACAAAACTAGGATTCTAAATAAAAAAACTTTAGTTGAAAGTAAAAATATGGACATACAAGAGAAAACTAACACCCAAGGATAGATAGGGAGTGATAGAGAACATAGTCATGTGATAGTTAACCATCAAAAAACTATATTTCTGTGACAGGTTAAAAGGCTATTGATTTATATGTATGAAAAGTAAATGAATAATGTTTTTTTGAAGATCCTTTATCAAAATCCAATGTATTATTATACTATATAGATAAATAAATTAATAAAATAAACTTAATTGATTCTTTCTATATCATAAGCATTATCTCATCCTTTGGTTGTGATTTGATCTATTTCAAATTCATCTATTATACTAGGAAATGGATATTCGAGATGATTTTTTTCATTTCTGAAGCACTTCTAATGAATCAAAAGATCCATAAGTCATTCCTTAAACCTCAAAATATTTACCAACTCCAAAATGGTTAGCACAGGTTATACAATATGATAAATCATACTTTAATCACATAAAATAACATCCAAAATTCAAATGTATCGATTCTAAAAGTTTTCAATCTTAAAACTCCTCTAAAATAAATTTTACCAAATTCAAAAAATATAAAAATTTAGGAATAAAATCATTAAATTACTAATATCATCTTATCATTAATCCCCCATATATCATCTCTTAATGTACCATGTAAATATCTTGATCATATATTTTATTAAAACATGGTTATCACCATGAAACTATAATTAAAACATGCATTCTTCCAAAAATAAAATATCAGGTTATCCAATATATTCCATAAATCAAAAAATGTAGTAATCTCCATCATTAATCAAATCACTAACCATTTTTAGGGTCACCAATACTATTCTATTTACTTCCATCTCAGTACCAGGAACATATTAGGGTTATATTTATCTTTTTTTATATTCTTTAAAAATACTACCTTACCACTATTCACTTTTCTTGGTCATTTATACCATTCAACATATACTTTAACATCCATAAATAAAAAGTACCAAATTATAATCCTTATACATTTTGTAATGCATATATCCAAAATATAATTGATAAAATACACATATAACATAATTATTGAATCAAAATACACAAGTACTTTAATAATTCTACTTAGACTGTAGTAATAACATAATCATATCCTTGATCCCTTTTATTCTTCTAAGTTATATTCCCTTGACACATTGAACATTAATTTTCATAGTGCCCCATCTATTTAAAGTTAAATCATTGCAAATTGATATCTTATTTATTTCCCTTTAAATCACGAACTCGGTGGTCGTTCTATCAACACTTATAGAAAAATCTCATTACCTTCAAGCAAGTACCATGGTGTTTCTTTCCAAAATTATTACCTATGTGAAAATAATTCTTTCTTTAATTCCTATTATACATTTTATCTCTTCCTTCCTCTTATTCTCTTTCTTTCCTTTTGAGCCACATGACATGGAGAATTCTTTCTCTATCTTTATTGCACTAGATACTATATCCTCATATGATGTGAATAATTGGTATACCAGTGCACTTAAAAGGATTAGTTTAATCCCATAAAATAAATGTTCAATATTACTCTCTAGATTACATACATAGTTTGCAGCATGTCCAAATAACCTTTTAAAGTTAGCTTCATACTTATCATGATTTTATTTTTCCTTTTGTCTCAGACTCAAGATTTGTCTCTCCATATTTGATCATTATTCTTGAGGAAAATATTTTTCCAAGAAATTTTCCTTAAAATATTTCTGTTCCATTATTTCTATTTTTCATTATCCTTAGTGTTTTTAATAAATAACCACCATTGATCTACATACCATAAGATAAGATAATCTTCCATGACAACCTTATCCCTTTCATTACTTCCCAAAGTGAGAAATATATTCTCTAAGGAACTTATCCACTTCTCATCTACAAATGGATTCATAATTACATTAAATGATTCAGGTTGTTGATGCATGATGTGGTATAAAATTTTTATACTGTGTTTTTAATTAGTAGTCTATTCCATATAAGAAAGGTTATTTATCATAACCAGAGTTAGTTATCCCAATTTAGTTATAATTTTTTCAGCTCCAACTACAGCTCCAGCTCCAGCTGCATCTGCAACTCATGATTCATTATCTTTCATAGAAGAGAAATATCTACATGGATTATGTGCATTTATATGGTTTACATTTATTATACAAGGCTCCATTTATACAAAATTGAATATACTAGATTAGATCATAACATTATGAAACATAATTCATAATATCAAAACTATTAAAACACATTACACAAATTGAAATTTTAGGATTAAATAATTTCTAAATCATAATATTGGTTTCTTTGGGAATATTTATAAAATATTTCACAGGGTATCATTATATAATCCATATTTTACTAAATAAAGTTACTAAGGTTTCTACTAAACTTCATATGATATCAACTGTAAAGACCCTAACTCCAGCAGTCCAAAGTCAGCGATTACTTTATCACATTGGCACTAGATATAGGTAATTGCATAAAGAAGGTCCGAATAGTTTAATAGTCTTTGTAAAATAGATAAATAATTTAATTTCATACTATATTTGTAAACATAAAATACAATATAGTATTTTTTGAGTACACTATTATTCCCTTCAAAATATCCCTATATATTAATCATAATACACCTTCTAGAATCTTGGAGAAAGGAAACTTAATAAAGGGGTGAGATCTAATTCTCATAAAGGGTATGTTTATAACAGATCTATCATTAATAAATAATCATAAACAATATTTAATGGTAAATAACTGAAACACATTCCATTTAATCAATAACTTGAACATAATATGGTTGAAATAAATAAAGATCAAATAATTTCATATACATAATCACATGAATTTGAAATTTTCCATAGATATTATAACTAATATAATAATCACATGGATATCAATAGATAATATCAAAGTGAGAAAATTCATAATTCCATACATCAAAATCACACCATCAAGGCCTCATGCCAAGACATCTTATGTAAATGGGTATGTCCTCAGCCAATACCTAAGCTAGTATGTCTTATGAGACCTACCGATGCATCAAGGGGATATAGCGGGACCTTACAATCAATTACTAAGTAAAATTCATGCCTTATATTAATAAATAGTATAACTGAATCAATATGACTTAGCAAAATCAATATATGTCTATATTGAAATAACTAGTCATACAAAATGTCAATGTTTTCCCCAGTCAAACTGATCCTAAACCATTCATAGAAATATTTTGAATGGTATTATTAGAATACATCCTCAGTATAAGATTCAAAAATGGATGTTTACATAGATTAAAATAATATAAAGAGCTTACAAGATTGTTTATTGAGGAAAATACCCTTTTTTTACTTTGATAATTATATTTAAAATCTAAAAAATGTGTATGTAATAAAGAAATCATTTTCTTTAAAAATAAACTTGTAAACTTATAAAGTGATATTCAAATAATTGATTTGTTATTATGGAAATAAATTATGTTCATGTCGTTTAATTTTAAAAAATATTATTTTCAAACTTTTGTTAGAAAATCCAAAAAGTACATTATTATAAAAACGACAGGAATATTCCTTTTAAAACATTTTGTAAAAAGGTAGAAATGGGTAAAATTGAATTTAAAAAATAATTTGAGAATATTAAAAAAATGTGATTTTTTTATAAAACATTTACATGGAAGAGAAATATCATCAATAAAGACTTAAAAATAAACAATCCTGAATAATGATGAGATTGTAAAATAAACCCTTATCACTTGGGTAAATTTTGTTTTGTAAGCCACATGGAAGAAAGAATTTCAAATCAAAATTTAAATACCCTAAATATTCATGATATAATATATCAAATGGTAATTATATAAACCACACAAAATAAATAAGTGGTGAATATGGAATATATCTCACATAAGTAAAAGTGAGACGATGAACTCTTACCTTAGGTTCAAATTCCTTAAAATGTGTTTGAACATAATGTATAATGGTTTTAAAAAAGTTATTAATTTATAACAGAACCATAATATCAAATATGATCCACTTATGTCATCTTATCACTTGAATTTTAATAATATTTTATTACTACCCTTGTTTCAGGTGTTAACTCCCTCATTTACCATGCATGTTTTATCCTGTAAGTTTCAATTCTTATGCATAGGATATAGTTCCACCATCCCCATAATATTACTCATGGTATAAATATAATATATATTTAATATATATATAATTATCCATAAAATATATATTTAGAAAAATGAATTACAAAATGTTCATGGTGACACTAGGCCATACGAATGCATGAACGTTGTTTTCATTTTTTGATGGATGAAAAAGGAAGAATGATAAAGAATAATTAAAATTTTAAAAATAATTATTATATAATATATATCAGATATATATTCATTATTTTTATCTTTATAACCATACATGTAATGTTTTTATGAAAAATGAATTACAACACTACATGGAGACGGTAAGCCGTACGTATGCACGAGCGATGTTTTTACTGTTCATAGGATGGAAAAGAGATAGAATATGGTTTTATGATAATAATAGTAACATATCATTATATTGATGATACTGGATTTATTAATTTATGATGTAAACAAAACATTAAGAGGATTTAGAAAAATAAATAAATTTGAAAGAATCAGTTTAGATGATTACCTCTTTTTCAATGGTCTCTCTTTAGATCTATTCTTAAGGGACCTAGGGTTGCTATTTTGGAAAGTCCATAAACTCAATTAATTGGATAAGTATTTTTAGAATAGGAATGGGTAGGGTATTTTTGATATATATTTATCAATTGGATGTAAATAAGTGACGAAGAGGTTACCTTTTATAATTGAAGTGAGAGGTATCTTTGGAATTTCTCAAAACATTAAATTTATAAAAATTAAAATTCAATAAATATGGATCAAAAATAATTTATTTATAATATATGATGATTATATATCTAAATAATCTCATCCAATAATTTTTATACAAGTTTAGGTAATGGTTTTACCCTTATCGTTTTGTTTTAACCTCCCATTAACCCTTTTGACAATTACGATACAATTGAATTTTTTTAACCTCTAAGGGTCAATAGTATTAAAATTGAAGGACCTAGGGACACCCTGAGAGGGGAGGGATAAATTAGAGTGAAATTGTTTTCTTTTAATGTGATGGATCTTGTTCCCACATTGGTAGGAACTTGTTGAACCTGTATGATGGATATGATAAAAAAGTAAACATTCACATGCATAGAGAAGGCACACCACTTTTTACATGGTTCACCATTAAGGGCTACGTCCAAGGAGCATATGCCGATAGGTTTTCGGTCGTACCTAATTCCACTAAACTTCACTATATGTGGATTACAAAAGTTCAGGAATAGTCACTCTGTCCCAGACTCATTGCCTTTAAAATTGTTGAGGGATAGCTCGTTGCGTCCCTCAGGTCACTCCTGTTGACTCCCTCTGGCTCACAGCCCTTGGTGAAGTCACACTTAGTTTATAGACGTGAAGGTCTCTTCATCATTTCAAAAGAATGAATCCTATTTTGTGTGTAGATGCTCTGTTGAAGTCCAACTTTCACTCATAGACTAATCTCACTTTGCACTGAAGATATCGGGAAATCGTACAGCTTTCGTGCAGCTCCAAAAGGACCGGCGTACAACAACCTCACCTGGTGTGCTTCTCCAAGACCGGTGCGCAAGTTTCAATAACGGAGCGCAAGTCACTTGCACGGTACAAATTCAGCGTGTAGGTGACACCAACCCACTTGCATGACACTGCCTCTTTCAACTCCAAACTTGCGCGACGATGCGCCTTTAACTCCCAAACCACCTTGGTCACGTAGCCAACAACCGGCGCACAACCTCTACTTGCGCGACCCAACAACCACTTGCACGACTCAACCAATTTCATGATGAGAGCTCAAAAAATCTATAAGTCTTGAACTTTGTTACAAATGAGGTCAGGTGGTCCTCTATTTATAGGCAAACTGGACCCCCTGCGCGGTGGTGCGCAAGTGTCCTTACGACATGCAAGTCCCGGTTCGTAGCTCCAACCGCCCTAGCCTCTGTCGCGCAACTCACTTGTGTGACCCAACTAATACTTGCGCGACCTACTTTCCTTTTCCATATTTTGACGTTCTGATCATGAAGAAAAACTGGCGTGCAAGTTTCCAAACCTCCTAGGTACCGATGCGCAAGTCTCTTCACGGTGTGCAGGTCACTTGTGCGACCAACCCAATACTTGCACGACCCTATTTCCTTTTCCATTTTTCTATGTTATGATCTTGAAAAACACTAGGCACGTAGGTTACCTTTTCTTCAAGTACACTGACGCTCAATTCTCTTCAATATTGTTGTCTACTTGAACTGTATGATCACTTTGCTGGTGCACATTCTGAACTTCCACTGAGGATTGACAACAAACACAAGCCATACTCCAATTCATGCATAGAAGACCACGGTTCCAACAAAAATAAAATTAAAAGGACCCATTATTGAAAAATGGTAGATTTAATAATTCATATCCCATTAATTTTCATAAATAAAAGTTTTAGGTATTTTATATCTTTTAATAAAATATTATTCATTATAAAATATCAATATTGTCAATTTTTAGTACTATTCATTACTTTAACTTTAATAATATCAAGAAAACACCTATAATTAGAAATAAATATTTTATTATATCTCTATAATTTCATTTTAATATATAAAATTTGTGGTTCATATTATTTATCTAAAATTTTATTAATTGTAATATTTTAAATATCATTTATTCGATCATTCCATTAATTGAAAAATCACTTTTCTAGTGTTGTATAAGCATTTAAGGTAATTATTTATTCACTAAAAATTAAATAAAAATTACCATTATGGATATAAATATTTTAGATATAAAAATAATATTTATATTCATACTTATCTTTTAGATTACCCCGTATTAAAAATATTATAGTTTTTAAAAACAAGAGTGGGATATGTTTCACTTTTATGAAATAAAATACTAATAAAGTAAAAATACTATTCAAATGGAAATAAAATAGAATATTACCTAATATTATATGAGCATGGTCAAAATTGAATCATATAATAATATAAGACAATTTTTAGGGTCAATTTATAGTCTTTATCATTTTATTTCTAACTATAATTACCTGATGTACCCTTTACTGTAGTAACAAAAACAAGGTTATAATTCATATTGAACAAAAATAAAAGGAAAATATTTACTAAATTTGGAAATAATTAATTCAAATATGGAATCATATTTTTAAAATTGAAAACATTGATGTGAAAATTTTTTATTTAAAATTAAATCGGACAAATGCAACAAAAAACAAATTGTCATAAAAATGCCCTCTTAAGTAGAAAAAGGATTTTATACAAAATTCTACCATGAAATTGATTCAAATGAACATAATTGGATTATTAATAATATAATATAACTAATTTTACTTTGAAACAATTTTAAAACATAATTTAACTTTTTAAATGGTTGAAACAAAAAATACAGTATCCAATAAAAATCAGAATTTTTCACTATTCACTGAAAAATAAAACTTTCCAAAAAATCCCAAAATTTTTACCCTAATATAATTTGGATATTATAATTTAAAAAATATTATTATTTTTATAAAATAAAATTTATATATATTCCAGAATTTAATTATAATTATTTCTCAATAAAAATCAGTTTTGAAGAAAATGTATTTCTGAAGCATAAAATAACATTACTAAAAATTGATCACTTATTTCATAGGAATTAATCAATAAATATTTATTGATTAGTTACTTTATATATATTTTACTTAATTTGGTTAATACTATTAATACTTACCAATTTAATGATTAGTTCATAACATTCTTATTTATATAATATTTCATGGTTCGTTGACGCTCAGGGTAGTGTATTGTACACGCTATAGAATATAGTATTCTTTTAAAAAATTTGGTTTACATATACTATAGTGTATAAAATAGATTAAAATTATTTAAAAAGATACATATCACAAAATCTTGTGGTGCTACAGTACATCAAGTATATTTTAAAATATTCAAATGAGAGTTGAACATCACTATGTTTTTAAAGATCATTTGAAACTAATAGAGGTTTCAGGTTGATAACATGATATAAAATTTTGAAATATTTTTATGTGGGTCTTCATTATAATTTCCATGAAATTTAGATAACAAATGAATTAAATTTCACTATAGTTTAAAATTAGTTTCGCCTAGGGATTTTTTATGTATGAGTGACAATATTCAATATTAGGCGAGGTTAATTGATTAAATTATTATTATTTTTTATCCATGATGTTGAAAAAAAATATTTAGTTCTATTTTAGTTCTATAATTGTAAGGTTTTATAGTGTATTTAATTGGATGGCTATACTCTTTCAAGGAGTGGATCCCTATTTCTCAATTTTTATGATAAAAAAATCCTCTCCAGTTCGACTTTAAAGGGTGGTGTCTCTCAAATAGATGAATGTGTCATAAAAAATCTATAAAAAATAAACTAGTAAATAGTTTTATATTCAAAAATAAAATTGAGATTTGAAATAATATTTTATTTTATTATTAATAATTATTTTTTTCAGAAACATCACACTCTAAATGTTTGGGATATTCATTAATGGTGCCAAAATCTATTTTTTTCTATCATTGTTAGAATATGAATTTTAGGTATAGTTTAATTATTTTGTTGAAGGTTTTCCATAATCTCAATTATCCATCATTTTTCTAAAATGATGCACATTGACACTACATTTATATAACATTCATGTAATCAAGATTGATAACAACTTTAATTTAAATAGAATCCAAAATCAGATTAAAATATTATATATATATGAATATAAATTATTATTTTCTTATCTTATTATAATAAAATAATTTAAATGATAGGAAAGTCAAACAAATCTATTTTAAAAAATGATCTTTCAATTCCTTTATTACGAAAAAAGAATTCAAATATTAAGAAATATAATATAATCCTGACTAATTTTTTTTAAATAAAAAATACCCCATAATAAATGAAAAATTATGTTTCATGACTCCCCTTCTACATGTGTAGCTACCTTGCAATGATTTCCAGCTTTTTATCTCAGCATCGATTAGAGGATGAAGATTGAGTGGATCTATAACTTCATACTTTATCTCTCTTTAAAGAAATTGTGCACAAAAATATATTGTATAGTGAAAATCTTTTAGAATCTCCAAAATTAAATGATTCACCATTATCTTAATTAAAAAATGAGGAATTTAAGGTGGAATTGTTTAGGAAAATAGAAAGGTAGTATTGAGAACATATGATTTTTATAACTAATTGGATTGAGGTTTTAGGAAAAAAATATAACTTTATATCATTTTTAGTAATAAAAAAAATACTTTTTCAACTCATTATATACATCTTCATAAAAAAAATGTAGTAGTTTGAGGTTTGAAACTTGAGATGTAATCAAATTACAAAGGTAACTGCTTGATTGTGAAGGTAAATATTCCCTTCAATGACTCAGTCATTTGAGACTCTAAAAGGGATGAATTGGTATTATATATCATCTAAAATATTATATCCCACTTGATAAGGTATGTTACCAAAAACTTTGTGTCTAGTAAGATGGTCAGATTAAATGTAATGTATATTTTAGTTTAGATATGTCTTGGGAATTTTTGTAGTTTCAACTATTATACAAAAAATATGATCATGGGTTCCCCAATTCACCTCTACATATAATTAAAAAAACAAAACAAGTAAAATTTACAATTTTAACATTACTTTAAATTATTTAATTAACATTTATAACAACTTAAATTTATTTTTATATTAGGAAATTAAACCCTAAAAATTATTTAAAATAATGATATAAGGGTTGAATAGAATAGATAATTTCAATAATATCATATTCTAATCTCACTAAATACATCTCTAAATGTAGGAGTGGGTTTATAATGATTTTATAAAAAATAAAGACACATTATAGCCTCATATAAAAGGCCCCACTTCTCATCTAAAGAAACATAATCATACATACGTATACCTTTATGTGTAGCTGATATCCATGTATGAATCCAAAACCATAATTACAAATCATATTAAAATTTCAAGTAATGTATAACAATATTAAGATATAAAATATGCAACACTATATTTGATATCATATAACTATATAGTAAATTCCATCAAGCATGCATGGTATCCCACATGTTAGGAATAACTAAAATAAATACATGGGTAAGAATATACTATATAATAACAAAAATGTTCATATATATGATTTCACTATTAACAAAAAATACATAAAAAGATATGTGTTACCATCATAGAGACATCAAAAGTTATCACAATGACATAACATTGAATAATTACCATTTAATGCATTTATGGAAAAAATAACATTTGAAATGAATATTTTGATGAAAATTATTTTCTAGTAATTGTTTGTTGCACCCCATTCCTCTACAATGACTAAAACTATGATAATATAATAGGAAATAAGGGTTCACCAATGAAATGATTTCATAATGAATAAATGAAAATATAAAGTGAATGAATATGCAACCAATGAACTAAGGGAATAATCCTTGATATTGGAAAATAGTGGTATAACTCTGTGCCATAAAATCAATAGAAATATATAAATAAGAATGAATACATTACCCTATGAATATATAATAGAAAATAATGAAAACTATGATGAAGAATGACGGTAATAGAAGCATGATTTAGAATCCATGATAAAGAAGTGGTTTAGGGATTTAACTAACTATTATATAATTATATAAATACTTGGATTAGAAGGATTACCTACCCTATCTTCACCCAAAATGAACTCCTATGGTTGTTGGACAATGAATCTAGATAATGTTCAAAAGTTTTATTAATAGAGTTTTAAAATTATTGGAGGAAATTCCACAAATAATTTTAGTAAACTAAAATGAAGGTAAAATCTTATTTTATGAGTTTGAATAAATGAAATAAAAAATTAAAATTTACATTATATCCCTATCTTAGAGAAGAATATACTTGAACATAGTGGAACTCTAGTAGAAATCCTCTAGAATTTTAATGGATATTTTTGGACATCTGGTGGTTTTACACCAGGTCAATGAAACAATTTATAAACCATTCCCTATTCTCATACCCTTATCCAAATTCCCTTATGTCCTTGATATTTAGTTCTAAATCCTTCAAAACTACTAATTAGTTTATTTAATAGCTAAAAATTCAAAAATTAAATTGATGAAATCACCAGAATAGAAGTTTCCATTACAAACTCCATAGTTTTAGGCCTCTCATTACTAGTAATTTATAACTAGCTTTTTGTCTCTAATTAAATATTTTTATTTTTAGGAAATATCACTTTTTGGATATTTTTTGGAGCCCTCACAAAAAACACCGGCCGCAAAACACCCAACAAACACTATTCCAACACAAATTCAAAATGCAATATCAACTATTCAACTTTATAGGAAAAAAACCAAAACAATAACCACCACCATATCAACACACAATTATATAGAAACTAATAATTGATTCTATAAATGATCAAAACCAAGAATTCTATAAAATAAAACTCTCTATGTTAATGAAGATATCAACTGTATCCTCCAATACATAGAATAAAAACATAGTTTATAATCACTTCCATCATCAATATTTATTAGCTTCATTAAGTCAAACTATTCTAAAATAGATACAAGAAAAGACTGACAATACAGTGTCAGACAATCCATCAAAATAAACAACCAAAAACCTTGAATTTTCACACTAAGTGAAACCAAACAAGGTAAATATTGAATGTGTAAAACATCATATAGTGTGTATGAACAAACTCCATCAATATTAATTTGATACAATAAAAATAACATTTAATAAACACCAGATCCATCCCATCCCCCATGAAATATTTTACATGAAACAAAATATCTGGAACACAAATGCAAGATCTAGCTTGACCACCATTATCTACCATAGATCATGATCATGAGAAATCCTCTAGAACCGATTAGATAAATAGGATAGAATAATGATGCTCTAGGTTGGGAGGAATAAATTCATGATCTAGAAGGACCACTATAAATGACATCAGATTCCACCCATAACAATGACAATATTTGGGAAATTGATGCTAAAACATGAGGGAAGATAATTTAATCTAAACCAATTCAAACATTAATTGACAAATCCTGAATCCAAAAAGGGAAAGTGAAGATAAAATCTAGTTGGGGGTCAATTTAGAATGATGGAGAAGAAATCCTAAAAATAAAATACCAAAAGAAACAAAAAAAACTTACATCACAATATGAGACTAACCCCACACAAAATCACAAGAAATAATAAGAACATGTCATTGAAATTGAGTTAAGAGAGAATTAAGGATAGAGTGGAGATCTATAGGAGCATAAACCTTTCCAAGGGAAGATGGTGGTATTATAATTAGTAGTTATATTGAAAAAAACCTTTCATTATTCTCAACACTTTATTCAGATTTAGAAGTATCATCCTTAATTGAGCCTAATTTAATTCAAACCATAACCGAAGGAATATTCTCCCCTCATAATACCTTCTCACTTCAATCAATGACCCAAATTAGATTCTTTATAATGACACTATCCAATTCCAATTTCATACAAAAAAACTAAGTAATATGAGTATAATATGGAATATGTATCCTAAACTATGAGATAAGAAATAATTATACATATAACTAAATAAATATAGAAAATAAAACTAAAACACTATCTCAGTGATTCAATGTAGTGCCTGAGTTTATGGATGTGTCATGAGTTTTTATTGGAATATTTCCATTGTGATTAGTGTAGGGGTTATATTTTACATTAGTATTCAGAACCATATTTTAAGGTTTATAACCCCTAAAAGAATTCCATTAGATGTGGAAACAAGGTTCATATTGACCGTAGAGGCATTCAGATGGCTCAGGAGGAGCCTGGTCCTATTACGAGCCTTCTATAATTCCACCATCTTGATGGTGACCCCCTAGGCAGTTTTTTTAGTGGAGGTAAATTTTTATTCCCCCAATTTACCCTTAAATCCACCAATCAGTATTTATCTTTAATTTTTTCTAATAAACCCCCTTACATTTCCTCTCCTCCCTCCCTTCTACCATGGAAGATCCACCTCGTTTTTTGGTCATTTGAGGCATCGACACTTGAAATCAAGAGACCATGGTGAGTCTATGATTCAAAATTCCTCATTCCTTTATTTATTTTTTAATATATTTATCTCTCACTATTTATATCTAATACGATGCATTTTCAGGGTGTTTGTCGAGTACCATGATTTTATTTAATTTAGGATAAACTAGAGACTGATACTTGATGTGCGAGTTCTTATAAGGTTGGGGTTGTTGGTCCCATAATTTAATACATATCCTCGTTTATTTATCAATGTATTATTGTAAAGCCTCATTGATTTTACAAGGTATGAATTAAGAATTAATCAAAGGTTTTAATTTGGGTTGTGTTTTGGTTTGTATGCTCATATTTTAGATGTATTTCCTTAATTACCAATACATTATAAAATAGTTATCCATGTTACAATTTTTCTAAATAGGGAATTATATTTTAAAACTAATTATTGTGAAATGGAATTCCAAAACCACTAGTTATATGGGAAATGGAATTCAACTTTTAATTGGTCCCTCTAAAGTGATAAAGTGGCTTAGATAATGATAATTTTATTTTGGATTTGAACATTTGTAAATAGAACCATATTTCATAAATTTTGGACTGATTTTAATGACTCTAAATTTATTTTTGAAATGTAAATCATTTTTAAACTAGAATATAAACCATGTGTATTTTTTGATAAATAATGATGTTTTCTATTTTGAAATGTTTAAAGGTAATCAAAACACCCATTGGTTGTCAGAATAGTTTTTAGAATGGAAATGTAACATGAATCTTATGCCTTGAGATTTTTTTGGATATCAATAACAATGAGTATTACATATTTTAAAATGGAGGTTTTGGTTTGTAATTATTATTAAACTAGGGTGAACATGGCCCCTAGGGGACACAGGGAATTATGGTTAACCTGAGTTGAACATGGACCCCAAGAGACATAGGGATTTTTGATTAACCCAGGGTCAACATGGATCACGTTGGATGAAATAATTTATGGTTAACCCATGGTAGACATAACCCCCATGGGATATAGGTATTTATGGTTAAATCTGGGGTGAACATATCCCCGGAGTGGATGATGGGACTAGAAATACGTTTATTAACCCTTTTCGAGATATGGGATGCTCTAGTCACCATTATGTACTTAAAGACACCCTATCTCTAGATATCATAGCTTTGTACCATTTCTAGGTGAAATCAACTGATGGGTTTGGAATTTATTTTATATAGTGTGTTTTAAATGTTTAAATGGTTGTGTTCATAATTTTTTAGGTTTAACACTACAACATGCACTATTATTAAAGGCTGGTTATTTTAGGTACACCATTAGTGGTGGACTATTGGTTTATACTTACACCCTACTCAAGCCTCCATGGTAATTGGGTAATAAAAAAGAAGACTATATAGTGTAAGTTATATGTTTGGGAAAGGGATGTTTCATTATGGAATTGTTTACATTTTAGAGTAGAGAATGAGTGATGTTTCTGGGATGGACACGGGGCTAGTTTGAAATAAGTTGTAATTAATTTTTCTTTTCTTTTATTCTTTTCATTCTATTATATGTATTCTACATATGGGTAATACTTATCCATAATTTTTATAGTATGATATGTATTCATTTATTTATTGGAGCTTGTCTTGTTGATATCATTATTTTCATGATGTACGTATTTATTTGATTTTTCTACTATTATATCTACTTTTAATAGAGGTTATAGTCTCCCCATAGTGTTTTCATAGACCCTAAACACTAGTCAGTATACTCTAGAATATGGGTAGGCACACCTAAGGTCATACAACATTCTGTTAGTCTGGGCACCAGTTAGTGGTCTGGTGAGGTGAGATGTAAGAATGTGGTATTAGAGACCTTTTTTATTTTGATTTACTATTTGGGCTTGGTAGACAGAAGATTAGGAATGTGTCAGGGCTTATTAATGAGGTTTTTTCTTGTAGTGATAAACCCACACATGAGAAAAAACTTAAGTTTATAGGGATGTTATTTATTATTCTTTTTATTCCACTTGATACAGTTTTATTTTATTTTCACTTTGAGTGATACACTTTCCTTGTGATTTTATTGGTTGATGGGATTTTTTTAAACTCTTGGTCTGGTATGGAAAGATGGTGTGGGTGTGTTCATGCATCATTTTAGACATATAAGTAATCACTTTAAATGAATCATGCTATGGACATAGGATTCATATTTCACCTTCATGTTTCTTATGGTATATATTAGCTGTGTCTGTGTTTGTATGATTTATATCTAACTTTACTATATGATTAAGTATTGGTAAAATGGGCTTGGTAATTTAATATTTCATGATCATCATATATAGTTGTTTCTTGTATAAATCTATGGTGACATATTACATGGAAAATTCCATAGGTAATCAATTGATGTAAAGGCATATATAAATGGTTTTTTAAATGATGGTATTGGTTAAATAAAGTTCCAAAAATAAACCTATAAAATGTTTTCCTTCATATATTTTGAATGTAATTATATTTAACCAATCATGGGTAAAATTTTGTATCTTGTGACTCATATTTTTTTTTAAAATTTGAATCCTATGGGTTTTGGGAATTTAAAATG
Source organism: Viscum album (assembly GCA_963277665.1). Lineage (NCBI taxonomy): Eukaryota > Viridiplantae > Streptophyta > Magnoliopsida > Santalales > Viscaceae > Viscum > Viscum album. The sequence goes on along the minus strand of OY728137.1, from coordinate 2,021,288,135 downwards.
TTAGCCTTATAAAATTTTAAATTTTGAAATGTAGGTTTTATCTGGTGGTGGTTTGTTTAAAAATATTTTGAAACTGGAATGTTTTGAAATGTGATATTCCGAAGAAAAGAAATGTGAATCTAGTTAAAAGGGTGGATTTTTTGGTTTTTGGTAATGAGATATCTCTTGTAAGTAGTATGTGAACTCGTGATTATGATGTTATATCTCTTGAAAATATGTCTTAACCTTGTTCGTTTCTGATGAACATTTCCATTGATGTGTGTTGAGATGGACCCAATAAGGGTGGTGGGCCTTGGGAGTATAGTGTTAACCTAGGTAAAGGTGACTGGAATAGGGATATATCTTGATTTTTGTAACTTTTCTTGATGATTGGTGTATTGTATAGTAGATGTTTCACATTTTTTAACTTTGGTTGAGGTATGACCCTTATGGTGTACATATGACCCGAGAGTGGGTAGGATTTTTTGCACTTAGGCATGTGTTTGAGCACCATGGAGGGTGTTTCATGGTATGTTATATGCCATGTAACATTGAGATGGTAGTGAGTGTCATCTCGTGAGTTGTAGATTTAGTGAGACTATGGTTGATGAAATAGGTAGGATTCCTAGACTATTAATACATGAGGGTAACCCAAAAGAGGGTTAGAACATCCTTAGGAATGAATTAAGTTATATAAGTCATGGGTCGATACTTTGAATTATGTGATATGTTCATGTTCAGTGACATCGAGTATTATTGTAGATTTGGTTAAACACTCATAGATTTAGTGCCTTGTGTCTATGATGGTTTAAAATGGATAAATCATTTAGATTCCTCGCCTTTTTGGTTATGGATTTGATTTTGGTATGCGGTGATTGCATTAGTGAATGCTTGAAGTTAATGAAATAATTCCCTATATAATGGTTAGTATTCCACTTATAATTGATTTATGTAATGTTTTTTGACCTTTTTGAGAGGGAATATAGGATACCATTGGTTTGTTAGAGTGACGTGCTATAGGAATATTCAGTTGTTTTTCTGGGATCATGAGCCTATGTTTGTTGACGCTTGAATCATGGGTTGATGAGTTATGATTTTTAAATTTGTCACAACAAAGTGTGTGACCCCTATGTGTGATGTGGTTTTGTGATATGAGAGGAATAACCCATTGTAAAATGGAATTGAGTTGTTGCTTGGAGATTGGTCTAGTACACAGGAAGCGCGGCTAAGTATGCATCGTGGGAGAGGTGGTTCCTTGGATGATTTTATATGGGAAAACACATAGAATGTTGGTTCTTGGTATCAATGTTGGTGGTTTAGGTTAGAATTAGTAGAGTACATAGACCTTAAATGTATGGGGTTTTCTTACTATAACACAATGAGAGTAAGGATGAACTCTTGTAGTTATTGAATGATTCCAGTTGGTGAGCCATCATGTGATTGACCTTAGACCGAGTATAGTGCCTATTTTTTGAAGAGGAGTGTTGAGGGTACTCCCAGCTAAGTAAAGATGACATGTGCATGAGGGTAGTCACTAATATTAGAATGAGAGCCTAGGATGGATGCATCTAGACTCATGGGAGTAAGAGTCAGGTTACGTGATCATGTTTTGTGAGTATGTGTTCTATATTGGTTTGATAGATCAAGGAAGTCCATAATAGAAAGTGTGGTTCCTACTGTATTTTCTTTTAGTAAGAGGTTATATACGATCCAAACTTGAGGAAACGTTGTGGGAAGTTATGCATGATGTTTTTTTGGACAAGGGGAAAAGGATCTCAGTTTATAGGGGTAACATTAGATTGGATCTAAGTGTTGCGAGATTCAATCTGAGGGGTCAATCTTTGTCAGGTTTTGATATAGCTGTGAGTATGGCTTGGAAGGACCGGTACCCATATGGTAAAGACATGGCCTATTGGTGGTTTTTTCTTAGGAAGTAATGTAATGAAAACTATATGGAGGGAAGCCTCCATAAGTTGTAGAGGGTGTGGCTGTTGCTTGAGTGAGTTTTTGAATTTATTAAGGGTGGTGTTCTATGGTTGGGGTAACACTCATGTGTGACTGAGTTTTGACACATCCAACATTTCTATTCAATTATAGATGAGATGTGTTCCTTGATATCAAGGTTTTAAACTATTTAAATAATGATAAGGACACTCCTATGGTGGGAATCATTGTGTCAACCATGGGTGGGTGACCCTCATATGAGAATGGTTGTTGATATGCGGGGATAGTATTCATATGGTCGTGAATGCACCAGATTATGGTTCATGTGTTATTTTTTATGTTTTTATATTCCTCTAGTTTTTCTATTGGTATATTATTAAGTTATACTTGTGGGAGAATGGTTGTTCGTTTCATGATTAGGATGTTGGGATGTGATCAAATATTGGTTTGGTGTGGCGACACACTGGCGCTCGGGTGAGAGAATAAGGATTTGTTCATTTAATTGGTTCTTTTTCCATGGTATTACATTGGTGGTAAGTTAATACCTTTATGTGGTATAGGATGATAATGGTATACCTATGGAGAATAAGGGATCATACTCTAAAAATCTAAGGGCATGTCAGTGGTAGAAACGGAGCATTCTTGAGTTTGGTCAGCTGAAGTTTTAATTAGGAAATGACATAAAAATTAAGGTCTAAACTATGATGTGTATTATTGGTTAGATTCATGATTAATTTAGAGATTTTCATTTAGAAAATAATGTGGGTAGAAAATTTGTGGAATATGATATTTTGAGATAAGTCAACCCAAGGAGATCACCTTGTGTCGTCATAGGATATTAAATATTATGGTGTTTCATGTTTTTCCCAATGATTTTGAAGGAAGATATATCATTCTCAATTTTTTCTTGAATTTTGGATTCATGTCTATTTGTCCATGAATATGGATGTGAGAGTTGGTACTTGTATGACTAGAGTTCTTGTGTGTGTTGAGATATAGTGCATTATGAACCATGCCTCATTTCATAATTAGCCTCTTGAGATAAGTTCTATAGTGGGGATCATTATAGATAAGGTGTTTAATTTTATGGGAATACATTCTTATTTTAGGATATATAGTACCAGTTAAGCACTACCTAGGTGTTTTGGAGATTAAAGATAGCAGTGGCTCATATTTTACTAATGAGAGTACTTGGTTTTGGGGAGTGGCACTTGGGAAGAACTTTAAATATTCTAAATGGAATGGGACTATTGGGAAAGAGTTAATGACTGAAGTTGGTTATGGGATGAATTTGGATGGCCACATAGTCATCTTGGAAATGAGAAGTGTAATGGTGGAGAGTTTTTAGTGCCTGAGTGTATGGATGAGATGTGAATTTTGGTGAAAATTTTGAATTTTATGATTATTGGAGGGTTCAAATATTTTATCAGTATTTAGAACCAAATTTCGAGGATTATAACTGATTAAAGGAGTGGTTTGGATGTTTAACTAGGGTTCAAGTTGTTTTTGAAGGTGTTTAGAAGGATTGAGTGGATCCAAGATCTATAACAAGGCTACTGTAGTTCTATAGGGTATCCAGTACAGAGGCACCAGCTATCCAATGGTTTTTCCTATAGCCTAGTATAGGGTGTTGGGTCCACTGAAATTCCAATGGGGTAAAACTTATAGTTGGTGGGACACTGTGTTATTTTTTAAAGTGGTTGGGGGATACTCCTTTCCTCATATTACCCTTAAATCCCCCACTTAGTATTTCTCCCCTATATTGGCCAATACACCCCTCACACCCCTCTCCTCCCTCTATTCCCCCATGAAAGATCCCCTTGTTACTTGTTCAATGGAGGCATTGTATCTTATGATCAAGAGACCATGGTGAGTCTATGAGTACTCTTTCATCCTTTATTTATTTATTTTAGAGTCTAGTTCCCCATCACAATTTTTTTCTAATATGCCCTATTTTTAGGGATTTGTTTCATTCTATGATTTTATCTAATTTTGGATAAATCGATAGAATATAATTTTCATTTGGGTTCATTTAAGATTAAGGTAGTTCCCTTCAATTTAACCCATAGTATTTTTTAGATTTTAGTGCATGTGTGTGCTACCTCACCAGTTTTCTAAGAAATGACTCTAGAAATAATCAAAGGTTCTAATTTGGGTTGTGTTTTGTTTTGAAGCACCTTATTTTAGATTTATAGACCTGGTTACATAAACTTTATAAAATATTTAAGACATGTTACAATTGTTCTAAAGTGTAAATTATGTTTTGAAACTGATGATTGTGAAATAAAAATTAACAACCATTGGTTAAATTTTAAATGGAATTGATCTTTGGATTGAGCCCTATGAATTTTTAAAGTAGTTCATAAAATTATGGTTTTAGTTTGTATTCGAATATTTGATAATGGAACTATATTTTACAAATTGCGGATTTATTTTATATTTTATAAATTTCATTTTTGATATGTGAATCATTTGTGTATTGAAATGGAATCCTTGTGTATTTTTTTTGATAATGATAGATTTTTTTTAAAATTTTAATGTTTAAAAGAAATTAAAACATCCCAAGGGGGTCATACCTATTATTAAAATGAAAATGTAAGATGAAAATTCTACCATGTTAATGTATTACTATTTTCATCAATAATAATGTGCATTATTTTTTTTAAATTGAAAGATTTATTTTTGAATTATGGTTAATCTAGGGAAAACATAACCCATGGGGGACATAGAGAATTATGGTTAAACTGAGGTAAACACGGACCATTAAGTATATAGGTATTTATGGTTAACCCAGGGTGAACACGACCCTTAGGGGATATAGGGATTTATGGTTAAACTAGGGTGAACACATCCCCCAATAGACAAATGGGTATATGGTTAAACCTAGGGTAAAAATGACCCACATGTGGATGTTGGGACCAAGGAAGGCTATATTACCCCTATCTGGGAGATGGATTGGCACCATCACAATGATGTTCTTAGAGACACCCTAAAATTGGATAGAGTAGTTTTGTGCTATTCCCTGGGTAGACCCAAATCTCGTGTTCAGAATTTATTTTACACAGTGATTTTTAAATCTTTAAATGGTTGTGTATATAATTGTTTAGCTTGAGAACTATTGCATGAACTATTATTATGGGCTAGTTATTTTAGGGAAACCATTGGTGGTGGATAAATTAGTTTTACTTACACCATACTCAAGCCTTCATGTCACTTGTGTACTTGAATATAAGACTATCTAATTTAGGTTATAGGTTAGGGGAAGGTTTGTTTCATTAGGGAACATTGACATGTTAGAGTGCAGTAATGGTGATGGTTCAGGTTAGGACACAAAATTGGTTCAAGATGATTTATAGTTTAGTTTAATTTTATTCTATTCTTTTTTTATCCTTTATATGTGATCTTCCCATGGGGAAAAATTCACTTGTATGTAATTTCCATTTTTGTTATAACATGTTATGTATTAGCTTATTTATTATAACATTCTTTATTATTTGGTTATTTAAATGTTGTGCCTAACAAATTTAATTTTTATGCTATTATTTATACTCAGAACAGAGATTATAGTCTCCCCACAGTGATCTCATAGACCCTCACCACTACTCAAAAGCCTATAAAATATGGGGAGGTGTGTCCGAGGTCATGCAGTACTTAGCTGACCTGGGAATCAATTAGTGGTATGGGGTGGTGGATATTACAAAGTGGTATTAAATCCCTATTATAATTATTTTTTTACCTTTTAAGATAATAATATATGATATTAATAATGTTTCAAGTCTTGGTAATATTTTTTTCTTAAGAGGTATCAACCCATTCATGGGGGAAAACATAAGTTTCCAAGTAAGGGACTTGTTGTTCTTTGGATTCCACTTGTTATAGTTTTATTTTAATTTCATTTTGAGTGACACACTTCCCTTGTGATGTGATTAGTTGATGGGTTATTTTTACACACATTTCCAGATATGGAAATATGATGTGGATGTATTCATTCATCATTTTAGGAATATAGGGATTCAAAATAAATGCATCATTCCAGGGATATCAGATTTAGATGTTGGATTCTTTCTTCTTATGGTATATATTAACTGTGATTGTGTCCATCTAATTTGTATCTTCCTTTGGTTTATGATTAAGTATTGGTAAAATGGGGTTGGTCATTTAATGTGTCAGTAACATCAAATATTGTGTTTTCCCATATAAAACTATTATGTCATATTACTTATACAATTCCATAGGTAATAACTTGATGTAAAGGAAGATATAAATGGTTTATCAAATTATGGTATTCCTTAAATAATATTTCAGTAAGAAACCTGTAAAGTGTTTTAATATATTTCTTATGAATGGTATTATCTATAAAAAGCACATAGAAAAATTCTATATCATATGAATCATAATTTTTTTGAAATGTGAATCCGGGGTTTGGGATTTTAAAATTCGGTCCTTAAAAATGTTAATTTTTGAAATGTAATTTTTATCAAGGGGTGCTTTGTTTAAAAACCATTTAAAATTATAATGTTTTGAAATTTGAGTTTTAAAATAAGATAAATATGAATCTGGTTAAAAGGGAAGGTTTTTTGGTTCTTGGAAACAAGAGATCCCTTGGAAGGGGTCTATGAACCCATGGTTACAATGGAAGAGCTCTTGAAAATTTGGATTAACCTTGGGTGTTTTCGGTGAAAATTTCTAGTGTTGTGTGTTGAGATTGACCCAATTAGGGTGATGTAACTTGTGTGTTTAATGTTGAACTTGTTAAAGGTGGTTGGGGTAGGGAGAGATCTTGGGTTGTAAAACATTTCTTAAAGAACAGTGTATTGTATAGTAGATAATATACTTTTTTTGACTGCGTTTGAGATGTTGAAATTTTGGTTTACCTATAACCTGATAGTGGGTAGTATCATTTGGTCTCAATAATATATGTGATGACCCTAGAGTTAGTGTCTTGGAATGTCAGATACCCTTTGAACGTAAGGAAAGAGTGAGTTTCATCCCATGGGATGTGGATTTAATGATACTTTGGTTGATGGACTAGGTAGGATTCCTTACTTATTGACACTTAATGGTAACCCAATATAGGGTAATAGTTTGCTAGGGAATTCCTTCAGGTATATAAGAAACGGGTTTATTCTTTGCCTTATGTGATAATTTCATGTTTATTATGATTGAGTGTTAAAGTAGTTGTGTTTATGATCCTAGAGAGTATGTTTCTTGTGCCTAGAATGATTTTGAAATGAATGATCATTTATATTCCTTACCCTATTAGGTATGTATGTTATTTGCGTATATATTAGTAGAATTAGTAAATAATTGAAATTATTCAAATGGTTCATGGGATAATGGGTATCCATTCAATTATACATGACATGTGTTAGGTGTATGGAGCCTTTTGAGAGGACATCTAGGATGCCACTAGTTTTTTTGAGTGACATGAAAAAGGAATGTTATATTTTTTGTTTGGGTACATGAGCCTAGGGTCTTTAATTATCAACTCATAAGATTATAAGTTAGGTTTTGTGAATTGGTCATAGAAAAGATTTGGACCATGAGATCAATGATGTTGGGTGATACAATAGAAAACACTCATTGTTAAATGGAATTGAGGTGATTATTGGATCTTGGATCAGGGCACAAGTGGTTTTACCAGGTGTGTTGCTTATGAGAGGTGGTTCCTTGGATGTTTATAAATGGGAAAGAACTTGGGGTTTCAATTATTAGTATTAATGATTTGTATTTAGGGATAAATATGTTGAGTGTCTAGTCCAATAAATTTTAGGGTATGCTTATAGTATCTTGTTAATAGTAGGGATAGACACCACAAGTAGTAGAGTGGTCATGTGATGGACCATGGAACTATTTTAGTTCCTTATTTTGAATAGGTGTAAAAATTTGACTATTGGGTGAGTAAGGATTTCCTATGTATGAGAATGGAAAATGGTATATGTAGGAAATACTAGTATGGATGTGGCCCAACTCATGGGAGTGTGAATTAGGTTATGTGATTGGGTTTTGTGAGTGTGAGTGTTATCTTGGTTTGCTTGATCAAGGAAGTACACACCAACTTTCATGGTGCCTAATGAATTGTGAGTCTCAGACTAGTTTTTTAAAAGATGGGGTTGCTGATCTGGAGTAAACAGTTCTTGTTGAGATTACCATTATTTGGTTGGAAATGGGGAAAAGTCTCTTGGTTGAGAGGGGTGGATTCAGTTATACTTTAAAGTGTCGCAACATGGTTGATCTGAGGGGTAAATCTTGGCCAGATTTTGATGATATGTTAAGCATGGTTTAAAAGAATAGATACATATAAACTAAAGATACGATCATCAAGGGGTATGTGCTCAGGAAACAATGTAAGGAAATATAAATTGTGGTGATCCACTATAACCAATGGAGGGTGTGACCCTAGCTTGATTGACTTTTGTAAAGTATCAAGGGTTGTCTTTGATGGTTGGGGTAATGCTCATGTGTGAGTGAGATTTCCCACACTACACCATCGTGTTTGGTAATATATGAGATATGGGATGTGATATTTGGTTTTTGACATAGTGGAATAATGATAATGACATAGTTGCGGTGGGAATTTTTATGTCTATAATGGGAAGGTGACCCTCATATAAAAAGGTTTGTTGATGTTTGAGATCAGTATTTTGATGGTGATGATGACACCATATGTCGGTACATGTGTTATTTTTATGTAATCAATATTTCTTAGGTAATTATAGAGAAAAGTTCACAAATAATTCCTATGGGAGTCTAGGAATTCATTTTGGGCTCAGAACGTCCTGATGTGGTCTTATCAAGGTTAAGCATAGTGACATTCTGGTTATTGGTTGAGAGAATGAGAATTTATGAGGGAGATAAATGATTTTCCCTTTGAATCACATTATGGTTTAGTCTAAACATCATTGTGGTCTATGATAATTTTGGGATTCCTCCAATGAAAAATTCACCATACTCTGGAATTTCAAGGGAACGTTAGTGGAAGAAGATGAGCATTCTTGAGTTTGGTCAGCTGAAATTTTATTTAGGGAATGAAATTATAAGTTGGGTTCAGAATAATATGTGCATGATTGGAAGGTTCAAGGATTCATTTAGAGATATTAAATTAATATTATGTGGTGATTAGCACATTTTTGGATAACGATATTTTGATTCAGGTTGACCAGAAGAGGTTCTCCTTGTAATTTCATTTAATGTTGGATGTAGTGATGTTTTAGGTGTTAGTTGGGGACTTTCAAGAAAGATGAACCATTTTTAGGTTGTACTTAAATGGCAGAGTAACATTTTAGTATCATCTAATAATAATGTTATAATTGATATTGGCGTGACTATATCTCTCACACATGTTGAGATATAATTCATTGGGAATTGTGTTAAGGTTCAAAATGAACCTAACGAGCTAATTATTTTGGAGGGGAGTACCATAGAACAACTAAATAATTTATTATCATGGGTATATTTTAGGATGTATGGGCTTAGGTAAGCATCGACTTAGTGTTTTGGAGTTGAAAGATATAAGTGGCTCGTGTTTTATTAAATCGAGCTCCTCTTTTTGGGGAGTGGCACTCTGGAAGATATGTAAACATTAATAATGGAATAGGGACATTAAAAATTAATTTATGATTGAAAAATACCAAGGGATGAAGTTGGAAGGCCACCGAGAATTCTTAAGGATGAGAAGTGTTAGGGTGGGGATTTTGTAGTGCCCATTTGTACGGACAAGTCATGAGTTTTAGTGAGAAATTTAGAATTTTTTATTAGTGGAGGTTTTGCATCTTTTAAATTTTTTTATAAACTAAATTCAAAGGATTAAAACCCCTAAAAGGAGTGTTCTAGATGTTCAATGGGGGTTCCGGGTGGTTGCATAGGCATTCAAAGCGCATGGGAGGAGTCGAAGCCTACAGTAAGAAAATTTCAATTCCACCAGCTAGCTAGTGGGGGGAAGAGGCTAGCTAGTTCCCCCATGGTTAGTTTTTATAAGTTGGTAAAAAATAGACATTACCATTCTTTCCACTTAAATACCACACTCAAGATTCCTGCACTATTTTTTCCAGTAAACCCCCTTTCTCTCCCTCTCCTCCCTACAATCCCCCATTATAGTTCCCCATGGTTTCTTGGTCATTAGAGGAATTTTTTATTGCAATCAAGATCCCATGGTGAGTCTACATGTCTTTTTCATCCTTTTTTTATTTTTAAATCTATCTCAACATAACCTTTTATGTATAATACACCAAATTTTCAAGATGTTTGACTGGTTTTGGGATTTCTTCTTATTTAGGACAAACTAGAATCCAATAATCAGTTTTTGGGTTCATCTAAGATTAAGGTAGGTAGTCCCTTAATATAACCCATAGTATCATTTTGTTTTCATTGCATGAATGTGTGGTATCAGTAGTTTTCTATATAGTGGGGGGAAGTGGCTATCTGGTGGCCCCTTCGATAGTTTTTAAGGTATGAAAAATGGAAATTGACCTATTTCCCCATTAAATCCCACACTTGGATTTTTTACCCCATTTTGGATAGTAAATCCCCTCACTCACCCACTCATCACTCTCTTCCCCCATGAAAGGGCCCCTTATTTCTTAGTCATTAGAGGAATCTTCAATTCAAATAAAGAGCCCATGTTGAGTCTGTAATTCCTTTTTCCTAGTTTGTTTATTTTGGAATATAGATCTATCTAAACTTTTACATCTAATTCACCCTATTTTCAGGCTTTCTGACTTGTTCTATGATTTCTTTTTTATTCAGGACAAAACAACAGCCAATACTTGATTAATGGGTTCATCTAATTTTAAGTTAGGTGGTACCTTAATTTAAACTATAGTATCATTTTATTTTTATTTCATGCATGTATGAACTAACTTTTTTTCTAGGTCATTACTCTAGAATTAATTAGAGATTTTAATTTTAGATTTATTTTGTTTTTTATGCCCCTATTTTAGATGTCTCGCCTTGGTTACCTAGGCATTCTAAAGAAGTTAAGGCATGTTAAATTTTTTTCGAAGTGGAATTATGTTTTGAAACTGTTGACTATAAAATATATTTAAAAAACCAATGGTAAAATGTAAAATGGAATTTATATTTGGATTTTTCCCTTTGAAGTTACAATGTGGTTTTCAAAATGGTGATTTCAATTTGGATTAGTAGATTTTAAAATGGAACCATATTTTCAAAATTTGGAATTGATTTTAATGTTTCAAAATAGTATTTTCAAAATGTAAAACATTTATTAATTGGAATGGAATATGTGTGGCTTCTTTAATGAAGAATGACGTTATTTATTATGAAATATTTATAAGTAATAAAAACAACCCTTGGGTATTGGACCTGCCTTTAGAATTGGAGTGTATGATTACTCGTATGACTTGTGATTTTTTATTTGTGGTTATCAATTATAATGTTCATTATCTATTTTTAATTAGAGGATTTGGTTTGGAAATATAATAAATACTAGGTGAACATGACCCCCAGGTGATCCAGGGAATTATCACTTACCTGTGGTAAACACAACCTTTAGGGGACGCAGGGAATTATAGTTTACACAAGCTGAACACAACCCCAATGGGAGACATGGATTTATGGTTAACCTGGGGTACACATGGACCTTGGGGGACATAGAGATTTATAGTTAACCCTAGGTGAACATTTCCCCTAGGGGATTCGGGGATTTATGGTTAAACCCTTAGTGAACATTTCCCCCTTGTGGACACTGGGACCAGGGGCAATTATATTACCCATGGTTGGGATATGGGTTTGTAGTGTCACTACAACATTCCCAGTGAGACCCTAGAACTGGACGAAGCATTTTTGTACCATTCTCAGGGTGAAAATAACCCCTAGGTTCAATTATTATTTTATGTAATGAGTTTAAAATGTTTAAATGGTCTTGTTTATAAATATTTATATTGATCAATACTACATGAACTATTATTAAGGACTGGTTATTTTAGGGACACCATTGGTGGTGGAATAATAATATGTACTTAAAACATTATCGAGCCACCATGTCACTTGTTTACCCAACCATAAGACTATGTGTTGTAGTTTATATATTAGGTAAAGTTCTGTTGCATTAGGGAACAATTGACATGTTAGAATGGAGCATGGGTGAGGGCTCTGGGTGAAACTCAAGACCAGGCCATGATGAGTTATAGTTTAGTTTAATTTTATTTTATTCCTTTTTATCCTTTTTATATGTTCCTACCATGAGTGATCATTGGAGTTTTCTAGAATATCCATCATTATTATAGAATGTGATGTATTCATTTATTTATTATCACTTTCCCTATTGTTATGTTTATTTTAATGTTGTACCAATAAATTTTAGTTTTATATTGTTATTTCTACTCTGACCAGAGTGCATAGTCTTTCCATACTGTTCTCATATACCCTCGATACAATTCAGAAGCCTCCAGCACATGGGGAGGCATGTTAGAGGTCATGCATCATTAAGTTGATTTAGGCACGAGTCAGTGGTCTTGGGAATTGTGACATTACATACAATATAAAAACTTAAAGGATCAAATGAATCAGGAAGTGATCATTCCTCTATTCTCAATCTTTCAATAACCCAATCTAGGAGAGACTAATAGAAATAAAAAATAAATAATTAAAATTCACATGGTAATTACCTATGGAAAGAATAATATTTCAAGAGAATATTAAATGTAACCAAAAACTTCTAGAACAATTTCACATTTTAAGTTGTCTCTTGAACTCTGTTTGGATGAATAAATAATGGTGGAAAAATCTTGACCAAGAATACTAGGAAACAATAATTTCTACCATAGAAATTAATAATAGATCCATATTAATATTTTACTCATATTTATTATTGTAGGTAAACTCTTTAAGTGATTAGTTATCTTCTCAAGAGTAACAAAAATAAAGATTACATTCCCTAATAATAGCCACAAATATAAAATTGTTCATCTCTAATTTTCCATCAATTATAGGGTGATCATATGTGTGTAGTTTCACATAAGTTCCATGTTGGTGAGATGAAACTTTATTGAAACATGTGTAGGGACCCGAAGCTTGACGTACATAGATATTACATTACTTTTGTGGAATACATAATACATAACAAAAACAGACACACAAAGACCGTAATAGTTTAGTGTCTTTGGAAACTTGGAACGTAATCTTCTAATCGTGGTGAAAGATCTTCAACATCTCCCATAAAGATCTTACACTTTTTGTTTCCTTAACGAAAACCTTTATTTTAATCCTGGGGGAAAATAAAACATAAAAGGGTGATCTCAAATGCTCAGTAAGGGTAAACAAAGGAAATATCAATCACATCATATTCATAAGAACATAACATTTTTGGAAATCTTACCCTGCAAAAGAGATCAAAATTTCATAACATGGGATAAATCACGGTAGTGAAATATAATCAAAATAATCATAACTTAAAACATGAAGCTTTGTGGAATACACACATAATCATAGAGAATCATTTCTTATTAGTCAAGACTCATTTCCAAGACTATCTTAGTGGACAAAGTCCATTTTTGAACCGAGTTTATTCCTCTTTTTTAGTCCTGTTTCACTGAACCGGTTTGACCTGCCGTTCCAGCCATGTCTATCTCATGAGATATAAAATATTTACCCAATGAATTGGAGGGAGATATAGGTCACACCCATCTCATAATGATACCATTCTTATGTGTGCCACAAAATCATAAACCATACATCATAGCATAACCCATGTAATAAAAATGAGATTCTTAAACATCGTGACATCATAAAACAATTCATATAAGATAAAGGAATTCATAAAAATAATTCCATCACAAAATAATCAAATCAATGTAATAATAGGGATAGAAACAAAACCCTTTATTATCTTAGATGGAAAATAATTTTGATAAAACACTTGAACTCCATTCTTTAGGAAAATATCCTTTCTACTTCAAAAAAACACTTTTCCTTTCTTAACATGTCATACAATTCTAAACTATAAGAAGTTGATTAAAAATAAAACTGAAAACTTGTAAAGGAATATTCTTGGAAATAATGTTTTAAAAATCCATTCATTCCGTAGAAGTTAAAAAAACATTCTTCTCGTACTTTTGTCAGAAAAGTCAAAAAGGACCTCGTACGAAAAACGACAAAAGATTCCTTTCATATATTTTACTAAAAACTCACCGAATGGTAAAATTGGATTTAAAAAATTGTAGGTGGATGGAAATAATATTAAATATTGATGAAACATGGATGTGGATGATAAAATACACCCCACTAAATACCCAAGTATAAACAATCTCGGATAAAAATGAGATTGTGATATTTTCCCTTACCTTAGGTCCGATTTGCTTCGTAAGTGTCTGAAACTCCTGTATAATGATTTAAATAATATAATTGACTTATTTCAGAATCATAATCATTGTTATGATATCAGATATGGTCATATTCTTATCTTATTATTAGTAATATTTCATTGCTACTTGTTATTCAGGTGTTTATTACTTTTTGTTCTTATGCGTGTTTTGTCGAATAAATTCTTATTATTCTTTTTAGGTTATAGATACATCATTTCCAGAATTTTATTAGTGTAATATATATCAAATTTATTCACTCAATTCATTTATGTAATCATTATGCAATGAAAATCATGTAGAACGAGTCACATCACATCGTGGAGACGGTATTCCGTACGTACGCACGAGCAATGATATCGTTCCCATGATCGTGGAATTGTATTGGAGTGTATGTATACTATTTAAGAATCAATATCACTTTAAAATCATCATATATATTCATTCTTTACACCATTATAACCATCCAAGTAAGGTGGTGGTGGACAATAGATTACACCACGACGTGGAGACGGTATTCCGTACGTACGCACGTGCGGTGATTTCGTTTTCCGTAGGATGGATAGATGGTGAAATAGGGTTGTTTCATAATTATAATAACATATCAGTATATTAGTGATACTGATGTTATTAATTCATAATTAAACAACTAAAGAAGAAGAAGTGGAAGAAGAAATAAAGTTGAAAGAATCGGTAACGGACATTCCCTCTTCTTTGAAGTGCTTCTTTGAGACCTCCTTTTAGGGCACTAAAATTGGTCTTTGAAGAAGACCAGGACCTCTAGGATGTTTCTAGGGAAGTGGAGAGGATAAATTTTCAGGCTTTGGCCGAGATTGAAGGCTCAAAGTGGTGTGAGGAAGAGAGGGAGGAGGTGACCTTTTATAAGGGAGGAGAGAGGCACCTTTGGAAAAACTAAAAATATTATTTTATTATAAAGCCATGTTCGGTTTTAAATAGCTCCAAATTGTTTTATTTATAAGCTAAGGTGGGGATGGGTCGAAATAATCTCATCCAATAGAATTTGTACAAGTTTATTTTACTATTTTAACCTTATCATTTAGATTTAACTTTAAGTTAGATAATTTTACTTTTACCGTGTCTTTTTGTGTTCTTACACTATAAGGTTAATAAACTTACTATAATAATACAAACGAACCCCAAGTTGTTTATTATTAATATATATAACCTTATATAAGTCATTTTTCCAAACCTTAGATTTTTAGAATTAAAATAACAATTAATAATATAATATTTTTTTTTATAAACTATTTTATGTCAATTTTGACACTATTTAGTAATTGATTTTTGTGAAAATCATAACAGAATGATTAGTTCGAAAAAAGTTAATTAAATCCACAATAACATGTCATATTTACCTATAAAACTAGTGTAATTCATAAAAAGTCTCAAATTACATTTATTTGGGTATTTATAACATCAATTATGTCAATATTTCATTAATAAGACAGTTACTGCATCATCTTTGTGTCATAAATAAATTAAATTATTTAATGTCTAAAAATTACAAATAAAATACCATTATGTAGGAAATATTTTTATCTTTCTAATGAATATTTATATTCGACTATATCTTATGTATAACCCTATATTAAAATTTATTTACTTATTAAACTTTGATTTTAACTATTTTAACCCTTCTTTAAATAAATTAATAATAAATGTCCTAATCTAATCCAAGTGGGCCTAAATGTTAATATTTTATTCCTAAGGTTGTTTTTTGGTTGAATGAAACTTATACAATAGAATTAGGAAATGTGTTAGGGTAATAATAATATCATTTTTACCATTAATTACCCGATTTACTTTTAACCGTGGCAAATAAAAGTAAAAAGTTACTATTCACCAAAAATTATTTTCACCTCATTGAACCACATTTTACATACTGACATCAACCGTGTCTCTCGGATTTTTGAAATTCCACTCACAGAAGCGGTAAAATTAAGTTTTATGTAAATTTGTAAATTATCCTAAGAGGTGGGTAAAAGACGGTGAAAAGTTCAATAAATTTTTTATATATCTAAAATTATTATAAAATTACTCCAATGAATTAAATTGAACTTATATAGGTATTATGTATCAATATTGACCTAAAATAAATTTAAATAAAATAAATAATTATTTATATAAAAAGTCGGTTTTTAAATAGTAACCCAGTGTTTTCACTATTCATTAAAAATTGAATGTTTCCAGAAAAATACCAAAAATTAGGCCTAAGCTCTATTTGATATTATGAATTCAAAAATGATGTCTATTTTACCAAATTTAAAACATATCAGTTGCATTAATTAATTTAAAAATTAATTCCCGTCGTCAAAACAAATAGCGTGTTCTTAAGAGATAATAACTATCAAAAGATTGACACTTGTTTATGTCTGGTTTAAATGTAAAATTACATCCAATGACCAACATTGTATTAAATTGTAAAAATATATTCTAAATATACTTTAAAACCACTCAAATTAATAATTTATCACTATTAATTATTTCGATTAAAGAAGTTGTTTTTAATTATAAATTTAGTAATTTTCACTATTCGTCATAATATGAAAGTTATCCGAAAAGAACCAAAATTTCACCCTAAGCTAATTTCGATATTCTGAATCCAAAAATGAAGTCTATTTTAAAATTTAAAATTTATAAAATTTAAAAAAGTTGGTATTACTATTCATAACGGCTAGTTCATAATAATATTATAATAATATCTCGTTTAGTGAAACTCGGTATTGCGTACTACACATGCTATCGAGGAAGGTTGCTATTGCGTGTAATGCAAGGCAAGTCAGGGATGCGTGTTGTGCAAGGTCCTTTTGGTGTAGCGTACAACACAAGAATTTAATGAAATTAAAAATAATATTCTTCATAAAATCTCGGGGTGTTACATTCTACCCCCCTTAAAATGAATTTCGCCCTCGAAATTCGTCAGGGTTATAAATGGTTTACTACTCGAAAGTTTCTTTAATAGAAACCCACATCTTAAAAAGGAATACCAAAACTTGGATTTAAAAACTAAAGTATGAAACGTAACGGTTACCCAAATTAACTCATCACTGGGTTTCCACGTAGGAGAACATAGGTGAAAATATGGATATGGAAGAAAAATCTAACCATCAAGTTCTGATGGAGAGAGGTAGAGAACATGGCTATGAAAAAGCCAATAATCACAAAGCCATAAATTTGTGACGATCTAAGGTACCATATGATTCATCGAATATAAGAGCATTAGGACATCATTTTTGGTTTTCAAGATCATTTCCCTAAAGTTGATGAAATTGGAATTAGAAGAAATACTTTCGTGATTTTGGTACAGTCTCATCGTTGGTCATTCTTTGGACAATTTCCACTTCATCTCTTAAAGAAATGAAGTTGAATTTGTCATTCATGATGTGTTAGCAGATCATGTGATAGAATGATGGGTCATTCCATCTATCTCAAACAAAAGGTTAGAAAAGTTATCAAAAAATACATAAGTCCATCTATTGTGAGATTAATCATATATGTTCTTAAAATGGACTTATACTTCATATATCATACTGCTTAATATAATAAAACTAGTTTCTACTAAATAGGGACTTCCTGTAGGCCAGTGGTAGGCAATAAAGGCCAATCGCACTTCGGTTGTGGGTTCGATTCCCATAGCCTTGTCCGACGCAATGGGCTGTCGCCCATCCTGTAGGTTGTCCTTTTTCTAAAACTACATTACTATAACATCCCATCAATAATATCGAAAAAACTTATATCCTTAAACAATACTAACTTATTTCCAACATAATCCATTCCAATATTTAGGCTTATCCAAAATGCTGCTATCCAATCTCATATTATAGTGAAAATGATTACCAAAGAGTTCATATAACAATCATGTTAATACCATAGTTGATCCACATATATCATGAGAAATGTGTTTTTGGTCACATTCCAAACATTCTAAGGCCTTAATCATGTATTCTTTTAAAAAATGTATACCCATTGAATCTTAGTGAAAACATGAGTGCTGTCAGAAGTTAACTCTTTTCACATACCAAAACCTCAAACCATGATATAACTATTTCCTTATATCAGTCATGAGCTCAGGAATACTTTCAAACATTTCATTTTCTCCTTATCCCTTCATTATGTGCATATCATCTTTTTTTTCCAAAAATATCTCAATCACTTTCCATGGTTACCTGTACCATAAAATTTTTGAAAACCACAATAGACCAATACATAAATATTCCAATATTCCACGATACTATATACAACATTATTTTGGAATCCCATTACATAAACACTTAATAATTCCACCACATCAATATCATATTCAACATTGCCAATAGTGATCGCATGTGACTTCCCTTTGTCCTTTGCCTTAAGTGTTTTCTCATGTTGACCATCACTAACCCTTGGATTAGGGCATTTATTAGCATAATGCCCCATTTCCTTGCACTTGAATCATTGAAGTGTTGGTGGTGAGTTCTCTGTAGTCTTTTATTTATTCACATCATTAGAAACCCTTCTTCCATTACTTCAACACTCAGATGCTCAATGACCTTATTTTCCATACTTAAAACATTTTCTAGTCCCTTTAAGACAATCTACACCATGCTTCTTTCCACACTTTGAGCATAAGGAAACATTCATCTTATTTTCACCATTATTCTGAGATTTCTCCTTGAACTCCATCTTTCGTTTCTTATCAAAACCATGAGATGGATAAGTAACACCAACTTCCATTTCTACCTTGATAGCACACTGCACAATTTCTTCATATCTACTGAAGTCTCTTATAGCTAATGCCCTTCGAAGATTTGGTTTTAAGCCACTGAAGAATCGATCAACTTTACTTTCAGGTTGGATGATAAAGCTAGATGCATACCTTGCAAGCCTTGTAAAATTCGCTTCGTATACACCAACAGGTTCATCATCCTTTTTCTTTATTTCAAGAAACTCCTTCTCCATATTTGTTCAAATAATACGAGGGAAGTACTTATTGAAAAATAAGTTCTTAAACTCGTCCCATTCCATGGACTCAATTTCATCTCTTGGCCGCGTATTCTTGATAAGATTCCACCATTGATCAGCTTCACCTTCCAAACGATATACTACTAAGATGACTTTATCATGTTCAGAACATTGAATAACTGAAAATATCTTTTCAGTGGTACTGATCCATTGTTCAGCAACAAGTGGATCAGAATACCCACTAAAAGAAGGTGGACGTTGCCTCATGAAGGACTCAATAGAATATTGTTCCCTTATATGCTCAATTGGAAGTCCAGAATGATTCATAGCTTGTGTAAGTATAACAATAAGATTTTGCACTCCATATCCCATAACATTTGTTTGTTCAGGAGGACAGTCATTGCATTTTCCATTACATTGATCAACACGGTTCCTTCGGGTTCTAGCCATCGTTTAAAACCCAAAAAGAATAGTGTGAGAGGCAAATATCATGCTGGGGAAAACAACATAATAAAGGGGGAGTACCTTCAATATCTAAAATCTTAGGTTTAATTCTAAGATCGTTACCGTAGTTCTAGGACTATATCCTATACGCATACTTATCCTTAGGGACATCCCTATACATACCTTAGAAATATCTCTAGGGATCTCACTAACGTTTTCGCATCCTAGTTTCCAAATGTTGACTAAACCTTTCCTCTGATACCAACTGTAGAGACCCGAAGCTTGACGTACATAGATATTACATTACTTTTGCGAAATACATAATACATAATAAAAACAGACACACAAAGACCGTAATAGTTTAGTGTCTTTGGAAACTTGGAATGTAATCTTCTAATCGTGGTGAAAGATCTTCAACATCTCCCATAAAGATCTTACACTTTTTGTTTCCTTAACTAAAACCTTTCTTTTAATCCTGGGGGAAAATAACACATAAAAGGGTGATCTCAAATGCTCAGTAAGGGTAAAAAAAGGAAATATCAATCACATCATATTCATAAGAACATAACATTTTTGGAAATCTTACCCTACAAAAGAGATCAAAATTTCATAACATGTGATAAATCATGGTAGTGAAATATAATCACAATAATCATAACTTAAAACATTAAGCTTTGTGGAATTCAAACATAATCATAGAGAATCATTTCTTATTAGTCAATAATCATTGCCAAGACTATCTTAGTGGACAAAGTCCATTTCTGAACCGAGTTCATTCCTCGTTTCAGTCCTGTTTCACTGACCCGGTTTAACCTGCCGTTCCAGCCATGTCTATCTCATGAGATATAAAATCTTTACATAATACATTTTAGGGAGATATAGTTCCCACCCATATCATAATGATAACATTCTTATGTGTTCCACAAAATCATAAACCATACATCATAGCATAACCCATGTAATAAAAATGGGATTCTTAAGCATCGTGATATCATAAAACAATTCATATAAGATAAAAGAATTCATAAAAATAATTCCATCACAACATAATCAAATCAATTTAATAATAGGTATAGAAATAGAAACCTTTATTATCTTAGATGGAAAATAATTTTGATAAAACACTTGAACTCCATTCTTGAAGAAAATATCCTTTCTACTTCAAAAAAACACTTTTCCTTTCTTAACATGTCATACAATTCTAAACTAAAAGAAGTTGATTAAAAATAAACTTGAAAACTTGTAAATTAAGATTCTTGGAAATAATGTTTTAAAAATCCATTCATTCCGTATAAGTTAAAAAAAACATTCTTCTCGTACTTTTCTCAGAAAAGTCAAAAAGTACCTCGTACGAAAAGCAACAAAAGATTCCTTTAATATCTTTTACTAAAAACTCACCAAATGGTAAAATTGGATTTAAACAATTTTAGGTGGATGTATATAATATTACATATTGAGTAAACATGGATGTGGATGATAAAATACACCCTAGTAAATACCAAAGTATAAACAATCTCGGATAAAAATGAGATTGTGATATTTTCCCTTACCTTAGGTCCGATTTGCTTCGTAAGTGTCCGAACCTCATGTATAATGATTTAAATAATGTCATTGACTTATTTCATAATCATAATCATTGTTATGATATCATATATGCTCATATTCTTAGCTTATTATTAGTAATATTTCATTGCTACTTATTATTCGGGTGTTTATTACTTTTTGTTCTTATGCGTGTTTTGTCGAATAAATTCTTATTCTTCTTTTTAGGTTATAGATACCTCATTTCAAGAATGGTATTAGTGTAATATATATCATATTTATTCACTCAATTCATTTATGTAATCATTATACAATGAAAATCATGTAGAATGAGTCTCATCACATCGTGGAGACGGTATTCCGTACATACGCACGAGCGATGATATCATTCCCATGATCGTGGAATTGTATTGGAGTGTATATATACTATTTCAGAATCAATATCACTTTACAATAATTATATATATTCATTATTTACACCATTATACCCATCCAAGTAAGGTGGTGGTGGACAATAGATTACACGGCGTGGAGACGGTATTCCGTACGTACGCACGCGCAGTGATTTCGTTTTCCGTAGGATGGATAGATGGTGAAATAGGGTTGTTTCATACTTATAATAACATATCAGTATATTAGTGATACTTATGTTATTAATTCATAATTAAAAAACTAAAGAAGAATATGTGGAAGAAGAAATAAAGTTGAAAGAATCGGTAACGAACATTACCTCTTCTTTGAAGCGCTTCTTTGAGACCTCCTTTTAGGGCACTAAAATTGGTATTTGAAGAAGAAAAAGACCTCTAGGATGTTTCTAGGGAAGTGTAGAGGAGAAATATTTAGGCTTTGGCCGATCTTGAAGGCTCAAAGTGGTGTGAGGAAGAGAGGGAGGAGGTGCCCTTTTATAAGGGAGGAGAGGGGCACCTTTGGAAAAACTAAAAATATTATTTTATTATAAATCCATATTCGGTTTTAAATAGATTCAAATTGATTTATTTATAAGATAAGGTGGGTATGGGTCGAAATCCTCTCATCCAATAGAATTTTTACAAGTTTAGTTTACTATTTTAACCTTATCATTTGGATTTAACTTTAAGTTAGATAATTTTACTTTTACCGTGTCTTTTTGTGTTCTTACACTATAAGGTTAATAAACTTACTATAATAAGCCAAAATAACCCCAAGTTGTTTATTATTAATATATATAAACTTATACAAGTCATTTGGCCTAACCTTAGATTTTTAGGAATAAAATAACAATTAATAATATAATATTTGTTTTAAAAACTATTTTTTGTCAATTTTGACACTATTTAGTAATTGATTTTTGTGAAAATCATAACAGAATGATTAGTTCGAAAAAAGTTAATTAAATCCATAATAAAATGTCATATTTACCTAGAAAACTAGTTTAATTCATAAAAAGTTTCAAATTACATTTATTTGGGTTTTTATAACATCAATTATGTCAATATTTCATTAATAAGATAATTACTGCATCATCTTTGTGTCATAAATAAATTAAATTATTTAATGTCTAAAAATTACAAATAAAATACCATTATGTAGGAAATATTTTTATTTTTCTAATGAATATTTATAGTTGAATATATCTTATGTATAACCCTATATTAAAATTTATTTACTTATTAAACTTTGATTTTAACTATTTTAACCCTTCTTTAAAAAAATTAATAATAAATGTCCTAATCTAATCCAAGTGGGCCTAAATGTTCATATTTTATTCCTAAGGTTGTTTTTTGGTCGAATTACACTTATCCAATAGAATTAGGACATGTGTTAGGTTAATAATAATATCATTTTTACCCTTAATTACCCTATTTACTTTTAACCGTGGCAAAATAAAAGTAAAAAGTTACTATTCACCAAAAATTATTTTCACCTCATTGAACCACATTTTACTTTCTGACATCAACAGTGTCTCTCGGATTTTTGAAATTCCCCTCACAGAAGCAGTAAAATTAAGTTTTATGTAAATTTGCAAATTCTCCTAGGAGGTGGGTAAAAGACGGTGAAAAGTTCAATAAATTTTTTATATATATAAAATTATTATAAAATTACTCCAATGAATTACATTGAACTTATATAGGTATTATGTATCAATTTTGACCTAAAATAAATTTAAATAAAATAAATAATTATTTAAATAAAAAGTCGGTTTTTAAATAGTAACATAGTGTTTTCACTATTCATCAAAAATTGAAAGTTTCCAGAAAAATACCAAAAATTAGTCCTAAGATATATTTGATATTATGAATTCAAAAATGATGTCTATTTTACCAAATTAAAAACATATCAGTTGCATTAATTAATTTAAAAATTAATTCCCATCGTCAAAACATATAGTGTGTTCTTAAGAGATAATAACTATCAAAAGATTGACACTTGTTTATGTCTGGTTTAAATGTGAAATTACATACAATGACCAACATTGTATTAAATTGTAAAAATATATTCTAAATATACATTAAAACCACTCAAATTAATAATTTATCACTATTAATTATTTTTATTAAAAAAGTTGTTTTTAATTAAAATTTAGTAATTTTCACTATTCATCAGAATATGAAAGTTATCCGAAAAGTACCAAAATTTCACCCTAAGCTAATTTCGATATTCCGAATCCAAAAATAAAGTCTATTTTGAAATATAAAATTTATAAAATTTAAAAAAGTGGGTATTACTATTCATAACGGCTAGTTCATAATAATATTATAATAATATCTCGTTTAGTGAAACTCGGTATTGCGTACTACACACGCTATCGAGGAAGGTCGTGATTGCATGTAATGCAAGGCAAGTCAGGGATACGTTTTTGCAAGCTCCTTTTGGTGTAGCATACAACACAAGACATTAATTAAATTAAAAATAATATATTTCATAAAATCTCGGGGTGTTACAACATGAGTTATACCTAAGGTTCAAATAAGAAACAATGTTAATTATAATCCAATAAATCATCACGATCTCTCTAGTATATAACTTCTTTAACTCTTCAATTAAGTATGACTCTCAAAAAGACTAAAATGAGTGGTAGTTCTTAAGAAATAATCTATCACCTAAAATAAATCATTTACTCTCATATATTGAGGGAATATCATCATATAATCCATCTCAATATTATTATACTTTGATAATGAAATAGGTAGTGTTTATAAATCAAAAGTGTGTTGTTGATGTTCAAAATTTACTTTCTGACTAGTAAGACATTGATAAATGAATCTAAAAATATTAGGTTTCTATTTACAATACCAATACATCCTATGAATATAAATTTTCATCTAAGATTAACCAAATTGGATAGCCTAATGAGATGAGTGATATTATCACATATGATCTTCCCATATGTTAGTAGAAAGCAATAATCTTCTATGGACAGAAAATAATGAATTATAGACTTATGACCATCTCATTAAAGATCTATTTTCCATTAAACCCATCTTATATGATGTTATTATCATGATTAAAATGTTATTATTAAATTATTCACTTCAAAATATGTGATTAATGAACTAGAGGATATAAATATATCCCATTCCGATCCTTCAACAAATCTAAATGAAACTTAACCAGCTCAAACATAGTCTTCCATTATTTTATTTATTCCTAACCATTCTATGGTTGATACCTATTGATAAGGAAACTTTATAAAACATACATCATCTCATATACATAGAGAATATAACAAATCAAAATATTTCATGTATTATACCAACAAACATTTTCTATGATTTGGATCTCACTAGAAAAAATATAACTAGGGATCTTATGGTTCTTGTATTATAAGAATATATCACCAAAGAAATAGTTCCTCATGTAGTTAAATGAATTTGCTACCATTTTTGAATATAATTAATGGATTTTTCATTTCCAATTATGAAGGTGGAATTTTCTATAACTGTATTCCAATACATGATGGTCCTATATTAACAAATAGACACAACCCTCATATAAACAATCATAGTAAAATCAAAACCACTTAAATAAATATATAATGATCTGAATAATATTAACAGTATACCTCTTTTATAGTTCCTAAAAACCTATCTAAAACATTTATAATAAAATTAAAATATCCCCTATATTTAATTTTTTTCCTTGGAGTAGCTATACTAAAAAAATATTGGATAATTAAATGGTAAAATTTCTCAACTCCAAAAATAATCATAATCATGAATACATTCTTTGTAAATTCATAATACATCCCTAAAATCACATTTTCTTGACCAAATAAAGTGATATAATTAAAAACTATATTACAAAATAATTTAATATTATAAATAAATAATTAATATTTATAATTTTATTATAAATACTTATTATCTTCTAATGTTCCCAGTACTATATAAATATTATTTCCATGATCATCTTGGGTCCCAGTCTATAAAAGGATAACATTGATATCGACCATCACTAAAGATTCTAATTACAGATAAAATATCATATTGATCAAATTCATAAAAATAATAGGTGAAATATTCCTCCTATGTGGAATTAATTTTTCCTAAAAATGAATATATCATATACGAGAAGAAATAATTGGAACATAATCCTATCTC
The DNA here is from genome assembly GCA_963277665.1 of Viscum album. NCBI lineage: Eukaryota > Viridiplantae > Streptophyta > Magnoliopsida > Santalales > Viscaceae > Viscum > Viscum album. The sequence goes on along the minus strand of OY728137.1, from coordinate 2,021,262,364 downwards.
ACTTAGAGTCTATGTGACCTGAAAGAAAAAAATATTTTTATAACATTTAGAAAAATTTAATTAATTAAATATATCATATATTTTATTCTACATAAATTAATTAATTATAGGTACCAAATTTAATTTATGATAATCCACAAATAATCATAATCTTTGATCAACATTATGGGTAAAAAGAATAGGATCACCCTAAGAAGACATGGTTGGTAAAATAAAACCTTTAGTTATGGGCTTCATAACCTAAAAGTTTTATTCTATTAGATATTTCATATCAATATGATATGGTGTAAATAGACCATTCTTATTATATATACTAGTGAATAAATAATTTCACCTTGGTTTTAGGAAGAAATACAGAATTATCCTTAGGAACAAATTCAGAAAACGACCTAACCCAAGAGGTAATACTTATGGTTTATTGACTTGAACTACACTATGTACTATACCCTCTTTATGAGAGGTAATTTTTATAATTTGTAGTTGATCTATTGTAACAATAATTTCATGAAATTTATAATATTCAAATAGGAAATTCATAGAACAATCATAATAGTTATGGAATCATGCATTCTATAATAATTGATATGTGTATTTAATATAGATCATCAATGAATTCCCAGGATTATATCATTGTTATTCATTTTAGTGGTAGAAAAATATTGTAGGAGGATAAATTAGACCCCAAATAGTAAATAAATTAATTATCATACTCATTTATAGTCATTTACCTAATGGATTATCAATACACATAATTTTTTCAGATAGATATACTATAAATTGAAAGCATGATAAAAGTTTCATGATGATTAAAAAATTTTAGGATATCATTTCATAGAGAGATCAATATTGTACAAAAAATACCTAAATATTACCATTCACTGTAGAAGGGAGGTCAATAATTTTATTTATATAATTTTAAACAGAAAATAATTTATGAATGAAATTAAGATAATCTAGAGGTTGGGGTCCTTACCTAAAAGGTGGAAAAACTGACTACATACTCATATCCCATCTCTATTTTCATTGTCTAGTTTTTTAAAAATGAGGTAAATTTACCCCATTTACCTATCCACCTAAAATAACATATAATCTCCAACTTTGATAGAATTTATGAACAAAATTATCTAAAAGTGTAGATAAAAAAACCTCAAGGGATTACTATAATCATGAAATTGATGGATCTACTTCATCTTGGAGGGATATATTGATTTAGTTTTCCTCAAATACCACACTATAAACATCAAATCTATGATCTTACAAAGCTTATAGGAGGAAAACATCCACCTAAACATAAATGGACATATCTACCATGACTTATTTCATTAAGGTATCACTTTATCCTAATCAATTATCTGTCATTAATATACCATGTGGATGGTTGATGAATTTTGGTTATATTTATTGTTAATATATAATAAGTAACACAAATTCAATGTATGATAAAGTCCTATGTGAATAGTGACTGATAATGGAAAAATAAATTTGGAAATATTGAAGAAGTATTGTGACGATTCTTGGATGATTTTTATGGATTCATTGGATGTCATTTGGAAAGAAAATTCTTTATATTGATAGTGATAACTATTTTTGTGTTCTTTAATGTCAAAGAATTGTGTCAATGATGATAAATTGATTACAACATTATGAAGAAGAATAGGAATTAAAGAATACCACTAAAATATTTATTTTCATGAGGAATTTATTAAAGGATATAAACAATTTTATTTATTTTTTATTATGATTAATTGAGAAGAATAACAAGTCATATTCTATTATTTCATGATGAAATAATTTATGAGAAGTCAAACAAAACTTTTTAATGTTCATTCATAAATAATATTAGATTGGAAAAGAAAATCCTCAATATTTATTTTGAGAAGGCCCTAGATGATTTTGATTTATATTGGCTACCAACGTAAAGGAAAACTGGCATTTACATTACTTTCTTAAAGGTAATTCATGGATACCTATAGCAACATCAAGATAAATATAAAATGTGTGAGAGTAGTTTAAGGCTGCATAAAGGTATACAAAATCTCACTTAAGGGTAGTATTCAACCTATATAAAGGTAAAATGGGAGTTTCATTAAATATGTATGGATAAATTGAAGTGATACTACCCTATATAAATGTATATCTTCAAACTTCATAACCTATATAAAGGTAAGGACATAATTTTTAAGACTTTGTAATGGTACGTATAGAATATATAAGCTCACGTAAGAGTAATGTGTAATTTACATTAGCTGGGAAATGGTGTCATTGGCGATGAATATGGGTATATTGAGGATATATAAGGGTAGAATGGATATTGCATAATGTTTTTTCTATACTGGATAAGGGTAGATAAAGTTGTGTATAGGTATATCGAACACTCCATAAGGGTAATCAAATCTCTATAAAGGTAGAGTGAGTGCTGCATAAGGGTAGTTGATGCTCATGTAAAGGTGATCCCTACTCACATAAGGGAGAGCTATGGATCCTATGCTTCATGTAAGGGTACCCTAGATTTTCAAATCCTATATAAAGGTAGAGTTTATAAGGGTATTCCATATGTATGATCACTATTCTATGATGTATAACAAGATGGTCACACCATAACTTCACTCTACATCACGGAGGATCCAAAGTTAATAGAAGTGAAGTTTTAAAAAAACTATTATCCTACTTTGGTATATTCCACAGTATATTAGATTATAGTCAAAATAAACAACCATATCATAGGTGAAAGGTCTTTTCACCATGGACTTTATGGCTATGATGAAATTTTTTTGGTTATTATTTCTTGAATTAAACCATTTGATAGATATCCACCCCATTGCAATGAAGTTATTTTATAGTAGTGAGTTTCTAAATACATGAAGTTCACTGAACCATGGAATAAATTTCTTTGCCATATTTTCCATGTGTGAATATAGAAAATTAAAATAGATTCTTAAATATCCATAAATATGATGAATGTGAGCGGTTATTTTTAAATGTGGTAGTTTTGGAATTCATAGGAAAATGAAATTTCAAGATCTTAAATCATTTAAATAATCCTTGAATCAAAAAATTGACGATATGCTGGTGGAAAACTAACATATAAATATAAATTCTAGGACAAGGGTAAATTCTGCTTCCATTTATAATTTTTATCGATCATTTTCATGATTTTATTCCATGAAGAAGATCCCAAGAAGAACTTATAATTTCATGAAGGTAGTAGACATATTTGAGGCTTTTCTAGTGTGGATTTTTTTTACACAAAGAAAAAGAAGATACCATATAGTTATTTACATAAAGGGGAAAGAAAATACTATGTGATTTTTTCATGTAAAAGAGAAGGTAACATGTACATCAGTCACATGAAGAAATATTTTATACACAAGTTTGTTTGAGGAAAACCAATTCACATTGAGAAAGAACATAAAATAATAAGAATAATATTTATATATTCTAGAGTTTATAACATCTCTAACCATTTTCATCATATGCATGAAGTATAATTTAGATACTTGAATTGATAATTCAAGAATGAGGAAGAAGGTATCATAGATCAATTTACATTAAAAAGCCCTGATTATTTTGATAATGAGTTGATATTGCATGACCGAAAAGTATGAAATACATTTTATATTACTTTTTAGATCAAAGATATGTTGTTTAAGGAATAATATCTTATTCAATTTTATGTACCGACATCCTTGAGTTGAATGAAATATCTAATTTAAAAATATGTTTGAATATATTTAGAGAATTGGTGGTCCTAATATAAACAACACCATTAATGAACCAATGGCACCAATATAAAAAATGTTATTTATCTTTTCTAGTTAGAGGATATAACCTATAAAAATACAAATGTAAAATTTTTTCTTCACTTGTGATCACTATAATTTTATTGATAAGAAAATCTATGAAGAAACCATAGGATGATCATGGAAAGGAGTGGACTTTCTCATTGAGGATGCAGCTTGTAAAATATCAACGTTCTATTATTTCTTTTAATAATTTCTTTATATATGTATGAGATTTTTGAGAGTGTATATCAGATCCATTCTTATTAACCAGGGTATAGGTTTGAGAGTAATTGAGGCTAGTTGAAAAGAAATATTAAATTCAGTCAAATCATAGTACATTGATTCACCCCCCTCTTAGTGTCCCTGCATGATCTTTCTGGTCTCCAAAAGTGGTATCATAGAAAATGAATCCCAATGATTGGATCAATTTTCTCCTTAGTTTATTTTACATGTTTTAAATAAATTTTAGATTTGGTATTGATACTAAAGTGCATCAGGTGTAAGACTTAGTATCCACTCCTATTAAAGAATACAAGAAGGTCTATACTAATACCTTGAAAAAAATGAATATTTAAGGAAATATATTACAAAAAAATATAAAACAAATAAGAAAAGGATCAGTTAACTTTTATAACATTAGTTAATAATGATCCCTTTAAAGAAAATAGATTATGTTTTGGAGAGTATGAGGATGATGAGTTGACCAAAAATGTTAAGGACTTATAATCTCAACTTCAAATACATATGAAAAATGTTATTAATAAAGTGGTTTTATATATACATTTTCAAGGAGATTATTGATAACAAATCACACCATGAAGAGGAAATTAAAAAATTAGAGGATACAATAGGTAAGAAATTAAAATGAAAAAATTATATCATAGACCAACTTGAATAAAAGGAATAATTTATGACTCTTTTCAAGGAAAATATTTCATTGATTGAAAAATAATTTCAAAGGCATGTTTATAAGAGAATAATGAGTAAAAATATTCTTGGTGAAGTAATCCTTACACATGAAACATCAAAAAATGTTTCTATTTAGTTAATAGATTATAAGATTGAATAAAAAAATTAGTTCTATGATTTGATATTTCAATGGATTAAATAAAAAGTCACATGAAGAGTATATTAAGAAGATATATGATCTAGAAGAATAACATAAAGCTAATATCAGTGTAAAGGAATCCCAATTTAAAGTCAAATACAAAATAATAAAAAATTATGAGAACTATTTGAATGAATTTAATAGATATCACAGTGATAATATTAATAAAATTAAAATTTAACGGGAAGGTAGGATGACCTCAGTTTAAAATGATAAGTTTTTCCTCAACTTTCTTAAACTAGAAGTTAAATTGAAATTTTTTAAGGATATGTATATTCAAACATCCTAGGATGATGATAAAAATTATTCCACTAAAAAATATGATAAGATTAATGTCTCAAAATAGAATCATATTAGTGTAGATAAGATCTAATAATCATCTATTGATCAACCTTTTACAATATAATTGAATAAGGTAACCCAAAACCTAGTTAAATATATTTCTAATAATGTATTCTCATCAGCTAGTATAGGTTCAAATAGAAAAACGAGGAATATGTGGGTAGGTAAAAATGATTATTAATACACTAAAATACCATGGGTAGATTCTCAAAATATCAATAAAAATAAGTCCTATAATGATGCTCTAAAGAAGGAAAGTCAACCCAAGAAACAAAAGGGTTTAAAATATAGTCAAACTAGTACAACAAGAAAAACAAGGAGATTTTTTGGCTACTGTTAGTGCTACTAGAAGTTTGGATATCAGGCACTTATGAGTTGGCACAACATGAAAATATATGAAAACTATAAAAGGCCTATATTCAGTAGAATTATATATGAATAAATGAATATTCCCACTAAATATAAGTAGATTATAATGAAAAAAATAAATCTATAAACTATAAATAGATTCAAATACCTTGATGATTTTTGTGAGTACTACAACATATATACTGACATAGAATAAGAGTGCTGGTATAAAAAATCCATGTACAAATCTTATGATAATATGAATATTGGACCATAACCCAGATAGAATCAAGTTAGAAATAAAGGATAACAAGCTACTATATTGAGTTAAACAGGCGAAGGAAGATGTTTTATATATGAATAGAACTAAAAAAATGAATCTTATTAAGATTAATAAGATAGATTCCAATAATTTCATGAAAACTAGGAAAATATTATTCTAATTTGGAATTATATTTAATACCATACACAACTAAAAAAGGCCATGTATATTAAAATCAATGGAATAAAACTAAAATCCTGAATAGAATCAATCCAGGAGTTAAATAAGAAGATATTATTAACTAAATAAATTCCAAAAGAATATTTTTATATGTTACCTAAAAAAGGTAACTCAAATTTTTTTAATAAGCCATGTGGAAGATACAAAGTATAATATGTTAATAAATAATTATTAATTATTTTTCCTAGTCAAGTGTAAGAAACTAAAGAAATGAAAAGTGTTGAAGATGAAACACTAGATAAAGAAAAAGATAAAAGAAAAATAGGTTGTTATGCATAAATAAGAACTCAAATTTCATGAGTGGTTTTCAAAAAATGAAAACTAAAGTGTTTTAAAAAAATTGTGTGGAAGGTGCAAGAAGACTAAACATAATGTAATAAATTGAATTAATTTTCTACCTTATTGAGAATAGATGTTGAAGATATAAAAACAAGCACTAAGGGAAGATATTACACTACTAATAGATGATAATTTATCAATAATTGAAAAATTGAATATCTAAAAGACTGAGATGAAAAAATTTATTCCACACAATGAATAATTTCATGGTAAGAAAGAAGAAAATAAAAAATATGTGACTAAAAAAAGAGTCTAAATAAGTATTCCCATGCTATGAATATAAGAAAAGAATTGACCAAATTGAGAGGAAGTTCTTAGTATGAATGTTATTTTTCAAAAACCCAAAGGTACCTTCTTATTCTGTATTATTTTATATATTTTGAGATAATATTAAAGGAATTGAAGGAGAATTTTGATACCCACACATCTAGAAAACATTAAGTGATTGTTCCTTATGGATTATACTAACATTCTTGAAAATATTAGAAGAGGAGTGCATCCCTTAAGGGGTATAAAATTTTGCAGATTAATTCACCATGATAGAATTCTAGTAAATTTGGAAATTATTAGTAGATTTAATAACTTGATTTATGAGGTAACCTAATTTCACTTCTTACCCTTTCTTTTCATATATCAAATAAGTTCATAAATAGAGAGTGTTAGTTGATAAGAAATCTCATAAAACGGGGGATTAAATTATTTTTTTTTCACTTTAAATTTATAATGTGTTTGATTAGTGAACCATAGGATATATATTTCAAGAAAAAATTTAGTTGTAATTCCCTAAGGATGAAAAATATGGAAATTTTATCACATGATAAATCATTTAATAAAAAACATTGATGTCTTGGGAAAATAAATATTGTTTTCTACATCGGGTTATCCCACGTAGAAATTGAGTTGACTAACTAAAGTCTCCTTACTATGGAAACATGTGGTATCATCCTTCTCAATACAAGTTGAAAAAATGAATCATTTTAATTTATTTTTAATAAGGGGGAGAAGATAGATTTACAATATTTAAGGAAATAGTATTGAAAACAAAGTCAAATGGGGATATTGAAGATACCATGTGGATGGGTTATTAAGTCTGGTTGTATTTGTTGTCAATATATAAAAAGTAATCAAAATTTAATGTATGATGGAGACCTATGTGATTAGTAATTAATAAAGTAAATATAAAATCATAAATATTAAAGAAGACTGGTGATGATTCTTGGAGGATTGTTATGGATTCATTGAATGTCATTTTTTAAGAGAATTATCTATGTTGATTGTGATAATTTTTTTGGTGTTTTTTAAAGTTAATGACTTTTGTTCATGATGACATATTTTTTACAACATGATGATGAATAAGATGAAGTAAATATGGCCATGAAAATATTTATTTTCATAAGGAATTTATTTTAGTCCATGAAAAATATAATTTATTTTTCATGATGATTAATTAATAAGAATATCATGTAATATCCTATTATTTTATCATGACATCATTACCTAGAGGAATATGAAAAATCATTGTTTTTCTTGCATAAATAATATTTTATTTAATATAGAAACCCTTGGGATTAATTTCGAGAAGTCCCTGGGTGATTTTGAGGCATATTGGAAACCTACATAAAGGTAAATTGTTATTTACATTTCTTAGATAATTGTAAATCACACATACCCACATCTATGTAAAGGTAAATTGATCCTATGTAAGGGTAGTTGAAGGCTGCATAAAGGTACTGGAAAGATCACATAATGGTGGTATTTAACCTAAGTAAAGGTAATATGGTAATTTCATTACCTACGTAATGGTAAATTGAGGTGATATTATGCTATGTAAAGGTATATCTTCAAAGTACATGACGTACTTAAAGGTAAGGATAGAATTTTGAAGGGCATGTAAAGGTACATGCCACATATGGAAGCTCATGTTAGCGTAATTTATCATTTTAATTTCCTATATAAAGGTATCACTTGTGCTATGTTAGGGTATATTGAGGATATGTAAGGGTAGAATGACCATTATGTTAAGGTTGTACTATTTTGTGTAAGGGTATCTGATGCTGCATAATGGTAGACCAATAACTATATAAGGGTATTAAGAACTGTAAAAAGTTAGAGCGAGCACTGTATAAGGGTAGTTGGCATTCACATAATGTTTAATTCATACTAACATAACCGTGAACTATAGATCCTGTGTTTCACCTATGGATACCTTGGATTTTCAAATCTTTTATAAAGGTATATTTTTGTAAGGGTATATTGCATGGATGATCACTACACTACAAGGGATAATGTGATGGTCACAACGTAGCTTTGAAAAGCATCATAGAGGTTTTAAAGTTAACAAAAGTGAAGTTTACTTGAAACTATTATCATATAGTGCGACTCACTATAGTATATCATATTTCACCAAAAATAAATGGCCATGTTCTAGGAGAATTTTTTTTACTATGAAGTATATGGCTATACCAAAAGGGATTGTAGAGATTATTTTTGGTATTATTATATTTGAGAGATATCCACTCCATTATGATGAAGCTATTTCATAGAAATGATTGTTTCTAAATACATCGATTTCACTACACCATGGAGTAAAAGTATATGTAGTAGTATCCATGTGTGAATATAGTATACTTCAGGAGATTCTTAGATACCCAAAAATGCAGTGAATGTGAGTAGTTATTTTTAAATTTTTGGTTTCAACATTCAATGGAAAATGAAATTATTAGATCTTTAAGAATTTAAAAAAATCGTGAATATTCATAAAAAATGAAGGCTATGGAAGTGAGTAACTCACCTATAAATATAGAGGATGAGATGAGAGTAAATGATGCTGCCATTAATAATTTTTAGAGAGAATCTATGTGATCCAATCACATGATGGAAATCATATGAAAAACTTTTTCATTCATGAAAGAAGTAAGGATTTTTGAATCTTTTACAAAATTAGTTTTTCACAAGAATAAGAATAATATACGTACTTATTTAAATTAATCATAAAAAAACACCATGTGATTTTTTACGTGAAGGAGAATACAATGCATACATCAATCGTGTTAAGGACAATTTTTTATACTGGTTTATTTTAAGAGAACTAGTGAACATTGAGAAAGAATATAAAATAATAAGAATAATATTTATATGTGCTAGGGTTTATAACCATGAGATTATTATGAAACACATGCATTAATTATAATTGATATACTTTAATTGAGAGATCCCAAAGGAGTAAGAAGGCAGGGTGGAGTAATATGCATTCAACAAGCATTGATTATTATGAAAATGAGTTGATATATAAATAACAATAAGTATGTAATAACTTTTATATTAATTTATATTTTGAATATATTTTTTTTAGGAATAATATATTATTCAATTTTATGTACTAATATCCTTGAGCTGATTAAAATTTCTTATTTATAATTTTTTTGGAATGTCTTTAAAGAACTAATAGTTCCAGTATGAACAACGCCATTAAAGAACTAGTAGTATTAGTATAAAAATTCAATTTATATTTTATTGAAATTAGATTTAAACTATTTAAAAAGTTTTGTTCAAAATTTTTCTTCACTTGTTATCATGAAAATTTTAGTGATAAGAAAATCCATGAAAAAACCAAAGTTTGATCACAACAAGGAGTATGCTTTCTCATTGAGGATGAACCTTTTAAAACCTCAGTGTGTTGCTGATTATTTTATTATCTAAATTATGTATTCATGTGACTTTTGAGATTTAATATCAGATCCATTCCTATTAACCAGGGTAGTAGTTTGAGATTTAATGTTCTAGTTGAAAATATAGTCTAAACTTGATAAAATTTTGGTACTATGATTCACCACCCAGTGTCTCTGCTTGATCCATTTGGGCTGTATATCTCACATACATTCCACTAAAAGTTAATCCACAAGGTCTCTTCCTACTGTTGAATCCTTTAATATCCTATACCAATTTCATTACCACCTCAAAAATCTAGTGATATTAAAAATCATTAATTTTTATGTAAAGATTTTATCTATCCACGTAGTTTTTTAGATATAAAATATTTATCACTACATTTATATTGTTTATGATATTTAATTTTTTTAAAATGGATAGTGATTTATGTCACCATCACCACCCCTAGACTAAGTGGCATGATCTTTATAGATTTTACACTATGAAGGGTGTTATGATATAATTTATTGATGAATAATCTCATAAAATACATTATTGAATGGAACATATTATTTATCACTTCAATCATCATATCAAACCATATGTGGATATCTCATTTACACATGAAGTTCACTTATCACAAATTGTGCTACTCAAGTGACTCAATTATTTAAAAAATATGATCAATAATATTGACCTTTTCCTCTTCCTCTCTCCAGTAATAGCACATAAATAAGTTATAGGTTTATATAACTTTAAATCCATCGTAACATTTATAGTTTGTGTCTCCCATTTTGGTACTCATATCCTCAAATCTTAGAGTTTCTATGAAATCTCCTTTTGTGACTATAGATCAATTTTAGGTCTAGAGAGAGGAAAATGCTCATTTTTCCCATCCCTCATAGATATTAATGGTTTTCATGGTTATATATTCAAAATTAATATATATATTATCCTATTATTCTCCTTCCAAGAAGAAATAAAATATTATTCCTAGAAAAAACAGAGTAATCATTAGAGGCAAACATTTTTACATCTCACATTTATTAATTCTATAATTTTTTTTAAATGATAATAATAAAATTAGATATCATTATAACACACATTATAGTATATAAATTAATATATGATACCATGAACAACCTAAAAATAATTTTATGCTTTAAATTAATCTACTCATCACAAATTAAAAAAAAAGAATGAACAATTTCTTTATTATTGAGTTTTAATTAATATAAACCTCAAAATGATTCAACCCATGTAATGATCGAGCACATATAATAAAAAAATATTTAATTTTACCATATATATTCTTACATACATATTTATAATCATGATGCATGAGCTTCATACGAATGGGTCTTAGATAATGTGCAGCAAATTCAATCATAAAGTACACAATGTAACTTAAAATTCCACTATATTTGTTATAGAAAAAATATTTATAGGATACTTACTGAGTATAGATTATGTTAAGTTATTTACACTATTAATCCCACTACCCTTATTATTTATTGAAACTAATTTTTAATGACATGACCAGTGTTACTATTTGACCTAAGTTGGACATCCTAGAAACCATATTTGCGCTTGTCGATCTACATTGGCTAGTGTAAACACCAAATAAAAATTATCAAAGGTTGGTAAATTACTTATCTTAATTTATTGTCAAATAAAATATAATCCATTTTTTGAAAATTTATCATGATCTATACAAAAAATAGATATAATTTAAATAATTATTTTTACTAAAGGATATAACTCGAACAATGATGGTACATATTTTACCTAGATAATAGAAAAAACTAAATACTATATATATATATATATTAAATTCCAATAAGTATTAAAATCTAAAATACATAAAATAAAATAACCAAAAAACCTATAATGTGACCCAAAGTTGATACGTGAACCAAAAATAAAATAGAACACAATACTTGAAATCAATATATGGTATCAAATTCCATGTTACCAAAATAAAATTAGAATATTCTTCAACCATATCTAAACAAGAAAAAAAATTATACAACAAAATCATTAATAATCATCACTCATGACGATCACATTCTGGTGAAGACCGACTCGGATGCAAAAATCTTTCGTCATATCTCAGATGCAGAAATCGTGGGACACTTTGAGTTGTTTGCGGCATGTGGTTCCAAACATCTCTGGTGAAAATCTATTGATTTCCCAGGTCTGAATAGAGAGTTTTTGCTGGTTACGAAGGATTTGAACTCAGATCCTCATCAGGAGGTCGACTCGGGTGTTTTCAAAGAATGGGGTGGATTTGGTACACTTCATACCGTGGCTCGTTTTCAAGTGGTTGCGTCTACGGGCATGGACAGTGAGACAAATGGTGATTCGTGGGGGGTCGACTGGCGTGCAGGGATGTTGATGCAAGAAGGCTAGAGAGCGGGGTGTTGGCAACGACCTCCATGTGTAACCCGTGCTGGAAAGTCGGGTCGTCTTTGGGTGTGACACATCAACATATTATGGAGATGCCGGTGGCAAAGTGGCTCTGGCTGGCGACATTGGGGAGATGACGACGATTCATGGAGGGAGGATTCAGGAAGCATAACCACCCGATGATGGTGATCTTGGTCGACGACCAGTGTTGTAGGATGCATGGAACCTGGCTTGGCTTGAACATCTGTATGCTGACGACGGGGAGTGGTTTGGGCGTGACCCGACACATGCAGGGTGTTTTGTGGGATCCCGGTGGCTTCGGCGGCGCTGGGATCCCGATGGAGCTGCTTTGAAGGTGGATGGTGGGAAGTGGTGATTGGAGATACGTTCGGTGTGATGGACTTACAGGCTGGAGAATGAACAATGGTGATCATGTTTGGTTGTTCCGATGATGACATGGTGGTTCGGTGGTGAGCTATTTTAAAGGAGGTGGCTTTGATAGAGCGTTACGTGGGATGGATTTTGATGGGGTTGTTGTTGGTGCGACTATGGTTGCAGTGACGTGGGTGAGTTTCGTGAATGCCTTGCGACTGGAGATGTGTTGGATGGTTGGCATGGGTCAGTGTGAAAATGAAGGTTCTCTCACGAGAATGTCTACGTTGGACGTGGTTGTTTCATCAAACTTGGTGACTTTGGGATAGCGAGTCAGTGTTGCTAGCTGTCATCATGAAAAGGAGGGTGATGACCTTGGTATGAGAGACGACCTCAGGCATGGCCTTAGAATTTGGGTTTTAGGATACAGGTGCGTGAATAGTTTCTTACCGGGTGGAAGACCCGGGTGGGCCCTTCTCGGGTTATGAGCTCCATGAATGGTTTTAAAAACGTTGTGCATTCGAATGATGGGGGCTGCGGCGACTTCCATGGCACAAGCAGGTGTGATCTCGAGGGATGTGATCATGACCAATGACGATGTGTGCAGGTCCATTTTTTTGGACCATGTGATCTTTATTATGGATTTCTTGCAGGTTTTTTTGTGGGTCTTTGTTATCTTTGATGATTTTTATTGGCACTGTTTTTTCCAATTTTTTGTTTTGGTGGTTCATTTGTACTGCATGTTTATTGTGTTCAGTTGTACTTTTATTTTTCTAAATAAATTTCTAGGACCGATCTTGCTCGAGTCCTGAACTTTCCTGGTATAAATTTATCTACAATTGTTACATAGGAAGATATGTTTGGTGTTAGTAGATCATACCCAAAAAAAGGTCACCACCCTACCCACACTCATCTATAATAAATCCAAGTATAAGTATTAGAAATATAATATAGTCAAGTAGAAAAAAAAGAGGAATAAATTCATCAAATAATGTATTGAATACATTAATTAGTCATTGATTTATATCATATTGAAATTATTACATTTTAATATTTAATATCAACAAGCCATGTTGTAATAAAATTTTATAAACCCTACTTTATTCCATGCTTATAATTAAATATGATGAACCATGAAGATAATATGGAACAAAATCCTTTATAGTGGGATAGAAAAATAAACATTTATGGGCACATACACGCACACAAAAATCAAATACCATCCTCATATATGAGGCCCATATTCTCATAGGATTTAATGTAGTAATATATACACATATCTCAACATGTAACTGATATATGTGTATCAAACCATAACTGTAATTATCAATTCCTATAAAAAATTCATGAAAAATAGAACAATATAAAGATTCAAATTTTCTAATATAAAACATTACATTATAAAACCATAACATAAATGTCAATTTTTCTATTTGACAACCTAAATGTAGTGAAACTATGAAAAAAGAACATGTGGTATCATATTACATGTTATAATAAAATTATTCATATATACTATATCATTATAAGAATAAATTACATGTCAAAAGTAGGAATATAGAAAAAAATTCTAATGCACCATAAAAATATTACATGGAAAAAATACAATTTAATAAAAAACAATTCAATATGAATGAACTTATACAAAGAGATTTTACATTAAAATAATGTTATTGTTCTTCAAAACACTACAAAAATCCATTACTAAATGATTTATTAAATACTAAACCACAATCACAAGAGAATTGATATCCCACTTTTTTATTGAATGAAGTAGTACATGTTAAGAAAAAAATAGGGTTTAAGTTTCTTCCATTAGCGAAAAAAATCTTCAATAAGAATGTTGGTTCTAACTCAAGATCATCAAATACAAGATCTAAAAATAGTTTTGAGGAAGAATTAATAGAATAGAAGCTTGGTTTTGAAATTTATATGAATTTTTGGTTTTATAAATTATCTTCTTACATTGTAATAAATGAAAAAGAAGGATTCTATGGATTCATTTGTATAGCTTAACCAAAAATGGATTCACGGGGTTGATAAATTATAAATTCATATGATGATCAAATAAAACATATATGTCAGTTAGAGAAAAGTGTTGGAGACTCTCCGAAGGCTTAGTAAGGATTCAAATGAGGAAAAAATACGATGTTAATTGTTTTAAGGATCACAATGTAAAAACTAAAATTTATATTTTGAACTTAATTTTAAAAACTTTAATAAATCCCAATGGAAGTCAAATTGCGTATCTAAAAAATTTATAATGGTCATAGAAGTTCGACTTGACATTGAGTGGAAAGATATCTAATCTTCGGTTTCCTTTTTATTCCACACCTACTTCTCTCCTCATACACCATCCTTGATTAACTCCTAGTGTCATTAGTTCTAAATTATTTTAAACCATCAATTATATAATAAAACAATTTATAGATTTTTTAAAATATTCAACATACCATAATGAAAAAGGTCATACCTGGGTACGATTTGGGTTTCCACTGGACAATGATTATCCCACTAGAAACCTAGTATAGTCTCATTAGTCATTTGGTGAACTATCTAGTAGATAAACACAAATACCCTTGTCACCAAGTACCTAGTGAAGCCCTACCTAGTATAAAGTGGAATATATAGCCACACTTCTATCCCTTTTCTATCTACAAAGAACATCGAAATTTTCTTTAAGTATTTCTAATTGAACCTCATCCATAAAAAAATACGTTTAATCATTTAAAACATATCCAAAAGTATTGATTCCCAATCCAAATTAAAATATTAAAATTCAAAGCAGTCCTTGTTTTGTTAGAATATAATTATTCTCTTATATTATTAATGTTTAATGATGCGGTCTGTTTAAAACTCCCCATCACACCACTTTTCATCCCAAATAATCCACCTCATACACCACCCAATTAAACACATTAGCTATAAATTTCTAATTCACCACTATTTCATAATATATTTTATTTTAATTTTAATGTGCACTACTATATTTAAACCACCAAAAACATCCAAAATCCAATTTCCTTCATCTTTAATACATTGTACACCAAACGTTCCCTATGAATAACATGCTATGATCAATATCTAAGTCATCTATCTTGAATAGATATGAAATGTTCTATCTAATACCCCACTAAACCAACTGCTTCCCAAAATGTAATAACCTTCATACTAAAAATTTTATTACTTTACTAAAATCATTATGATTTCCATATTATAATAAAATTATTGTAATTATAAATCACTAGCATCATACTAAAAATAGATAACATTGAAAATCTATATTAAATCATCACTCAATCATCTTTGAAACTAAGAAATTCCCAATCACACATATTTATAAGTTCAACCTCACAAAAGAGACTATAAAAATATGATGGTACCTTACTTCATTATACTTGTTACTACACACCATGTTAGTATTTTCAATTGTTTAACATGATTTTCCATTAAAAATTTTCCTGAAAACCACAACTAGTAATTTACCAAATACACTGACCTCAATTAATCATGATAGATTAAAATCCATAAAATGTTGTTTCCCATGCATCATACATATTGAAGCTGTCTATATCGAAGATTCATAGTGAAACCACAACCAAACTCAGTCTTGTTCCCCATACACAATACCCTAATCATTATATATAACACCACCAGAATTAGGGTCATAAAAATATGAATATTATATCATATACCCCACTTTTTTATTTCCCTTATCCTCAATCAATGATTAATTACCTAAAAATATTTTAGCATAACACTAATAAAATCAATCATTATCTATGTTTATCATTAACTGATAGACTCATTACATATGATATTATATAGGTTTTATATTAATATCTATATTATTCTCCCATAAAAAATTCTAATTTAAAAACATTGATGAATTACATTATAAATATAGGACCATGATACTTATTGAATATCTCTAAATATCTAACATGGTACCTAATATATATCATCATAAAAGTACTTCAATGATTCACTAGATCCAAACTCACCATGATTGTGGAGTACTTATAATTTCCAAATAGTCATTATAATTTATTAATGATTTTATCATTCCTTATAATCCACTACTCATCTCATTTTCAACACATTCTTAAGAATGTTGTTTTGTGTAACACCCCAAGATTTTATGGTATGTTTTCTTTTCAAGTAAATTTAATAGATTTTGTTGTACGCAACATCAAACTTAAATGAACCAAGATATAATATTAATATTATTATTTAAAATGAAACTATCTCCTAGCCATTAAATTGGTGGTTATGAAAAAGATTAACTAACTTATGCAAATATATTTTTGAATTCATTGGTTGCCAATTAATTATAAATAAATATAAAAAAACCAATTTATACCAATAAAATAAAAATTTAATACTTTTGGGATTATATTAATTAATTATATATATAATATATTCAATATAATGTTTAACATTCATCCTATGTGTTTTATAGGAATGATATAAGAACAAATCCAATTTCATGCATAAAAGATGTATTTTTATAAAAACGCAGTCTTACTGCCTTTTGATGGTTAACTTGTATTAAATCTTGTTTTTGAAACTTTTAAGAATTATATTTGAAAAATATATACTTCTTATTTTAAATAATAATATCAAAATTTACTTTGATATAATTATTTGTACTTTTCTGATACGATTCATGTTTTGATGAATAATGATAAAATATTGTATTTTAATTGAAAACATATTTTTCATCTAAATAATTTATAGTGATAAATTAAATTTTTAATTGGTTTTAAAGTTTAATTAGATCAATTATTTATCAATTAATCCAATTTAGATCATTGGAATCAATTTAACATTGACTTTTTATTTAAAAACATTTCAATATTTTTAATATTTTCACTTTAAAAATCCATTTTCTCATTTTGTTAATGTGATTAATTTTAAATAAATTACTATTAATTATTTGTTTTGAATTTTTAAAAATGGATTAAATATTTTTAATAATTGGGTCCAAATCATGTATTAAGGTTTATTTTATTTTTTGGCATTATGAATAGTAACTTCTGTAATTTCTTATTAACACGGTTAAAGGTAAATTGAGTAATTAAGAGTAAAAATAACATTTTAAATATTATAAAATTACCCTAAAACTTGCCCAAATTTCATTATATAATCATGTTTCATCCACAAGTATCCTTGGGCTATTGTTATAACCTTTTTAAGACACTTGTATGAGAGTATGACTTTTATTATATTTTATTTAAAGAGAAGTTAAAGATATCATACTCATATTTTTAATAACTATATCATTTTTAATATAGGGTTATAAAGAAGATAAATTATAATATAATAGTTAATTGAAATATAAAATGTTTATATTCATCATGATAATTTATTATTAATTTTTAAGAAATAAATAATTACCTTAAAGTCTTATAAATGATGATGTAGTAATTATTTGATTAATGGAAATATCAAATAAATGATATTAAATATTTTATAATAAATATAATTTGATATAAATAATGTAATCCATGAATTTTATAGATTATTTAGACATATTATGAATTTATTAAAAGTTTTTTTAGAATATATCATGCTTTTATAATATTTTTAAAAAGTCAATTAATGAATATTATCAAAATTGACATTAATTTTATATTAAAATAAAAATATTTGATTAAATGATATAAAATTCATAAAAATTTGGAATTATTTAAAAATATTATTATAAAATTAGAAATGTCATACATGAATCATTTGAGGTTCTTTTTCTATTTTATAGTAACTATATCAACCTGTATGTAGTAAAAATACATGTTGTCATGGTAAGAGTTAAAGAGATTAAATAAGGTTTAAAACAAAAAATATAAGGGTATTAATGTGAACTAAAATTGTCTAAAAATTATTGGTTGAGAGTATTTTAACCAATAATCATATTATATTTAAAATAACTCACTTTGGAGAAATTTTTTAATTAAAAATTAATTTATATTAATTTAATATTTTGAGAGTTTCAAAAAGTTCCACACCTCAATTATAAATGGAAACCTCCTATCTCACTTATTCACACCACTTTGATCCTTCTATATTGACCAAAACCTCACCATTTCCCCCCAAAAAATATTTATTCAAGTTATGGAGGTATTATTCTTCTCAAAATTCCTACTATAGATCCCTTGAGAATGGATCTAAAGGAATTCCACTAAAAAAGAGGTAATTGTTTTACCAACACATTCAAGTACATTTCTTCTTCTACTTCATCTTCATGCATTGTTTCCATACTAAATAAATAAATCAAATATAATATATATTTTGAGATGATAATATTATTTTTTGAAAACCATATTAAACATTATATACATCTTAATAAATACAAAAGCACCGTGTGTGCATGCATATGAATTACCATCTCCAAGCCTTGGCGTAATTTGTTTTTCATCATCTCTTTATTTGGATTGGTATAATTATGGATATAATAGATATGAATAATAAATAGGACATGATATTTATTCTTTATAATTAATATACCATCCAAATTTTTACCATTTCACTATTATGGGAATGATATTGTTGCTCGTGTGTACGTACGATATACCGTCTCCACGATGCGATGAGATTCATTTTCCACATTAACCATTAATGAATTATTATAAAAATATATATAATAAAAAATATATTATTAATGAATTTAATATCATTATTTATATGAATGATATATATATCAAATTCATAAGAAATATAGCTTATATTAAAAAACATGAATAGGAAAATGAAGCAGTTAACACCCGAAATAAGCTTAATAGAAAAATATTATTAGTAAATGATATAAGAATATCATATATGATATCATAAACATTGATCTGATTCTGGTATTAATTAATATAATGTTTTAAACCATTATACAGGAGGTTAAAAAACATTTAACTATAAAAATGTACAATGTAAGAGTTAATTTCACAATCTCATTATTATTCGAGATTGTTTATATGTAAGTATCTACTGGGAAATATTTATCATCCCTATCCATGTTTCTTAGTATTATTTTCCAATATATTTTTACTATTATACTAAAAATGTTCAAATTATTTTTACCCATGTTTGAATTTTTATAAATGGTTCAAAAGGAATCTTTTTGTTGTTTTCCAAATGAGGTACTTTATAACCTTTTAGAAAAAAATATATGGAAGGAATGTTTTTCATTAACTTATATGATAGGAGTGGATTTTACTGACATCATGATTTCTTAAGGTTTTGTAGTTTCCTTTATAATTTAACAAGGTTATTTTCAAATTAGAATATTTCATTTATAACTATACAACTTCTTAAGTACATTATTTCAAAGTAAAAAATGGTTATTTATCTCATGGAATTTTTAATGATTTTATTAGACTATTTTCATCTAGGTAAGAATCCTTTGTTATATTTTATGATTAATTGAGTTTGATATATTATGATACTATCTACCAAATTTTATTAAAGGTTTTATGATAAGTTTAACCATGGATGTGCTGTTTTGATACCATTTATGGTTTATAGTTAATGTATTAACATTTCATATGATAGATTTTTAATACAAATGGTAATGTTATTTATGTTTCACCCATTTCATATGAGGAATGGATTGTACTTAGTAAGTGATGGGTGGAGCCTATTACAGTCTCTCAATGTACCGATAGGTCTCATGAGACAAAATAGTTTAGGTATTGGCCAAGGCCTTACCCCTTTATGTATGGGGTCTTGGAAAAATATTTTATGGTATGTTTATGATGTCCAACATTATTCATTCCTTAATTATGATATTAGTTATTGACATTCAATGTGATTATTCGATTAGTAGAATATCTATGCGATTATTTATATTGTATTATTTGATTTAAATTTATTTTGTCTATATTATGCTCAATTTTATGTTTAAATGTATTGTGTTTCAGTTATACACCTTAACTTAATGTTTATGATTATTTATAATAGCTTTCATTATACATTTACCAATATTGAGCATCTAAGATCATTCATTATGTTTTATTTTCCCCAGGATTCTAGGATGTATATTATGAATGATTTTCTGGGTTAATTAAGGATAATGATGGTGTTATCAAAGGATTATCTATGTCGTATTTTATGTTTTAAATTATAATGTAAAGTTCATTTATGTAATATAGTTTCCAAAAATTCTAAAATAATTGTTCCTTTGGGATTCAAATATTGTATTTATGATAATGTAATGAATTGAGGCACTGGCTCTAGGCTACTGGGGTTGGGGTCATTACAGTTGGTATCCGAGAAAGTTTAGTAGAAACTTTGAGAACTAGATTTAGGAAAACAGAATTAATCCATATGAAAAAATATAGAAATATATCCAAATAAAATAAGTTTATGATTTAGAGATTATTCATACCTAAATTTTAAATTTAGGTCATATGAATCACTAGTTATGATATTATACATTATGTTTCATAATGTTATAATCTAATATAGTGTATTCCGTTATTTAGAAATGGCATATAGTAGAAGAAATGGAAACCGTATAAATGCATATAATCCATGAAGGGATTTACCTCCAATACAATATAATGATGTTGGAGCTGGAGATTCAACTGGTGCTTAAAAAATTATAACTCTACTTGGACAAATAACTTAAGGTATGAACAAAAACATTACCCATATGAACCATCCTGATCCACAACATGGGGGAATAATGTTAGACTACTTCATGAGACCACAGCCTACAAAATTCAATGGTACTAAAAATCCATTTTAGGTTGAGAAATTGATAAGTTCCTTAGAAAATATATTTCTCACTTTTGGAAGTAAGGAAAGGGAGAAATTTATCTTGTCATTTTATCATATTTATATAGATACAGATTAATGATGGTCATTAAATCAAAACACTAATAAAAATGAAAAAATAAAAAACATGGAATAAAATTATTTTAATGAAATTTTATTTAAAAAATATTTTCCTCACGAATAGAGAGAAAACATAGAGATGCAATTTTTGAGTCTAAGTAAATAAGAGTATTAGAATGTTTGTAAATATGAATCCAAATTTACAAGGTTATCAAGACATGCTATAGATTATATACGTAAACCACTGAGTAATATTGATCATTTATTTTATGGGTTAAATCAATTCCCCTGAAAGATATTAGTTTTATAAACATTTTCATAATATAAAGATATATTATCATATACTATCAAGACAGAGAATGAGTCGTATAAATTTAAGGGAAAGAAATAGAAGAAGATGATGGTGGAGAAAGAGACGGATAAAGGGAAAAAGGGAATGACAGATTTTCCCACATGTGATAACTGTGGGAAGAAACACCCCAGTACTTTCCAGAATAAAATGAGAGTTTGTTACAAATGTGGAGAAAATGACACTAAGCCCGTTATTTTAAGGGAATGAAAGAATCTGTAAATGTGCAATTTTTCAACTATAAGGATCTGAGGCACTACGAAAATGAATTTACAAAGCATCAAGAAAATACATCTCAAAATATAAAAGGGATCAAGGTAAAGATTATGCTATTACTATAGTAAAAGTGGAATAATTAATGTATTGGTGTTTTTGAACTCAATAATTATGTTATGATATTCTGATTATAAGAATCATGAGATATATAAGTATTACACTACAATACATCTTCTTTAAGGATTTATAAGTATGCTTGTTATCATTAAGGTTTTATAAGTGATAATGGTATGAATATATCTGGTATGTGAAAAAGATATCATTATTATAATTTTTAGGGAAAATCGGATGTTAAGTTGATTTTGGAAATTTAGTAACCTTCCTTATAATTATTTGGACTGTGAATTTGGACATATGTATTTTGGATGAGTATTAAGGTTCGAATGGATTGAGTTGAAAATTGGATATTATTATTTGAGGTTAAAGTATGATTTATTGGATACTATGTGATAACCATTATGATTTAGTAAACATTTATAGGATGAATGAATTAATTGTGGACCTTATGATTCATTAAAAGTACTTTAGGAATAAAAAATCATCTTGAATATCCATCTTTAGGGGAATGAAGTGAAGTGAAACTAGATCGAAGCACAAATAAAGGATGATATTCTTCTTATAAATTGTAAAGAAATACATCAAGTACTTATCTACGTAGTAAAATAATCCCTCAACTATAGGAAAGTAATTTTGAATGAAAAATTCTATTTGTTTAATTTTCTCACTAAGAAATCAATGACCTCTTTAACCCATCATAGATTTATGGTTTTGTGTTGGTAGACTTTCCGATGACCATGTTCTATATCACTCTATATCAGAATGTGATAGTTTGATTTCTCTTCCATGTCATAGTTTTCACTTCTCACTAATGTATACTATTCAAAAGTCTATTTTTTTGGCAACCTTCACATTTCCCCTTTCCTATTATTAAGAGAATATTTTATTAACCCTATTTCCGAGGTGGGTTTCCAAAAAATGAATTTTCAAGTATCAACCTTTGATTTTTGAAGTGAAATTTCAAATTATGAGGTAACAATTTATTAGAGGGAATAATGCAGCACCCTAATATTTTATGGTATGATTTTTATGTAAATTTAATAGCATCTGTTGCACGCAACACTGAGCTTAAATGAACCAAGATATACTATTAATATTATTATTTAAAAATAAATTTTCTTCTAGTCGTTAAATTGGTGGTTATGAATATGATTAAATAACTTATGAAAATATAATATTGAATTAATTGGTTACCAATTAATTATAAATAAATATAAAAACCAATTTAATATAAAGGAAATGTTTTTACATAAACAATTTAAATGCACACAAGTGTGCTGTATACCAATAAAATAAAAATTTCAATTTTTTTTAATATATTAGAGATATATATATTTATTTATTATCAAATATAATTTTTAACATTCATCCTATGTGTTTTCTATACATGATATAATAATAAATCCAATTTTATGCATAAAAGATGTATTTTTATAAAAATATAGTTTTACCGCCTTTTGATGGTGCACTTGTTTTAAATATATTTTTTGAAACTTTTATAAATTATATTTAAAAAATATAAACTTATTATTTTAAAGAGTAAAATAAAATTTACTTTTATTGAATTTTTGGAACTTTTCTAATAAGTTTCATGTTTTGATAAATAGTGATAAAATATTGCATTTTAATTGAAAACAACGTTTTCATCTAAATCATTTGTAGTGTTAAACTATATTTTTAATTAGATTTAAAGTATAATTAGATAATTTTTTATCATTTAATCCAATTTAGTTTATTTGAATTAATTTCATATTGAATTTTTATATAAAAATATTCCAGTCTTTTGAACCTTTTTACTTTATAAACTCATTTTTTCGTTTCATCAATGGGATTAATTTTAAATTAATTACTACAAAATTTGTGTTTTGAATTTTGAAAATTGGGTTAAATATTTGGAATTAGTGTGTCCAAATTATGTAAATAGGTTTCTTTTATTTAGGGCATTATAAATAGTAACTTTAGTAATATTTTATTAACACGTTTAAAGGTAAATCGAGTAATTAAAGGTAAAAATAATATTATAAATATTATAAAATTTCCCTAAAACTTGTCCAAATCTCATTATATAAGTGTTTTTAGACCAAAATAATACTTTATTAGATATTATAACCTTTTTAAGACACTTGGATGAGAGTATGACAGTTTTTATATTTTATTTAAAGAGAAGTTAAAGATGTCATACTCATATTTTTAATAACTATATATTTTTTAATATAGGACTATACAAAAGATAAATTATACTATAAATATCCAATTTAAATATAAATTGTTTATATTCATCATGATTACTTATTTTATATTTTTAATAAATAAATAATTACCTTATTGTCTTATATAATGATGATGTAGTAATTAAATTATTAATGGAAATATCAAATAAATGAAATTAAAAATATTAAAATAAATATTATTTGATATAATTAATATCATACAAGAATTTTATAGATTATGTAGACATATTAGGGATGTATTAAATTTTTTGGAAGATATCATGTTGTTATGATATTTTAAAAAAGTCATTTAATGAATAGTATCAAAATCGATATTAATTTTATGTTAAAATAAATAATATTTTATTAAATGATATAAAGTTCATAAAAATATGAAATTTTGGCCAAATTATTTTTATAAAGTTAAAAGTTTCATCCATAACTCATTTGAGGTTCTTTTGGCATTTTTTAGTAATTATATTAACCCTTAAATAGTAAAAACACATGTTGTCACAATAAGAATTAAATGGATTAAACTAGGGTTAAAAAAACTATAAGGGTAATAATGTGACCTAAACTTGTCTAAAAATTATTGGTTAAGAGGATTTCAATACATCCTTATCTTATCTTCTAAATAAATCACTTTAGATCCATTTTAATTTAAAAATTAGTTTATATTAATTTAATATTTTGAGAGTTTCCAAAAGTTCCCCCACCCCAATTATAAAAGGGAATCTCCTCCCTCAATTACTCAACCCACTTTGAGAATTATATATCTAAAACCCTTACTCATTTTCCCCCAACATCCTTATACATGTTCTGGAGGTCTTATTCTTCTAAAAATACCAACTCTAGCTCCCTTGAGAAGAGATCTAAAGGAATTCCATTGAAAAAGAGGTAATCATTTTACTAACTCATTCAAGTTAATTTATTCTTATAATTAATCTTCATGTGTTGTTTCAATGATAAATTAATAAATAAATTATAATATATAATATTATATGTTATTATAATTATGATACATTTGTATTCCACCTTTTATCCATCTTATGAAAAACAAAAGCACCGCGTGTGCGTACGAACGACTTACCGTCTCCACATCATGGTGTAATTTGTTTTTCAACACCAATTTATTTGGATGGGTATAAATATTAATATAATGGATATAAATAATAAATATAACATGATATTTATTCTGTATAATTAATATACCATCTAATTTATTACACTTTCACCATTAAGGGAATGATATCATCGCTCGTGCATACATATGACCTACAGTTTCTACAATGCGACAAGATTCATTTTCCACGTTAACCATTAAATAATGATTATAAAAATGAATATAATGAGTAAATATAATATATATGACCTTAATATAATTCTATATATGAATGATATATATATCCTATGCAAAAGAAACGAGACTTACATGATAAAATATGTATAGGAAAATGAAGCAGTTAATACCTGAAACAAGAAAAATATCAGAATATTTTTAACAAAATGATATAAAAAGATCATATATGATATTTTAACGGCATGAACCCTCTTGTTCCAGTACGTTTCCAAAATCTTGGTCCCACTGGCACTAGTCATAGTAGCACCACTTACGGTGTCTCACCGTGATGGTGGCACCGCTTTCAGTGTCTCACCGAACCGGTGGCACTGTGACAGTGGCACACCGAAATAGTGGTACCACTTATGGTGTCTCACCAAACCGATGGCACACCAAAATGGTGGTACCGCTTACGGTGTCTCACCGAACCAGTGACACACCAAAACTGTGACACCGCTTACGGTGTCTCACTGAACCAGTGGCACCGTGACGGTGGCATCATCACGGTGTCTCACCAAACTGTATCTCACCCTCTTTTTTTCCCAGTCTCCTGAGTTTTTTCAGTTTCTCTCCTACAACATATCTTTTGATGTAAAAATGATTTAATACCCCCTTTAAATTCAATTTAAATCCCGTAAATGATATATGGAATTCCCCAAGAGCCGGGAAACCCTTAACTTACCAAGACATGTGCTTTTTCCTTGGTGTCACACCCTTTCCCTGTACTTTCTAGTTACACCCCTGTCATGCACATTTTCCTCTATTTAAAGGAAATTATTTATCCCTTATCCATTATGGACACCTCTTAGATGGAAATTATTAAATGAAAATTAATTTCATCTTGTGTAACCACCCAACTGCTTGGTGAATCCACAATTTGCCTTTAAGCCGTTCAAAATTCAATATCCTGAAACTCCAGGATCTCAACTTTTTATCACAAAGGAATTTTCTTTTTATTCTTCTTCATGGCTGGTCTCTTTTTCTTTCCATGTGCGTTTGGAGTCCCACCTTCCTGAGGCAAGTGGTGCGCCTGTTCTGGAGCTTTTCTGCCCACCATTGGAGTCCCCGAAGTTCCTCCCCTGTAAGTCGCGCATCCCCAATTCTCGGTGCGTGGAGAGAAACTTCAATTGTTGATCATCCAAGTAGGGTTTTCCTTTGTCTCTATTTACTATGTATGATATGGGGTGGGTATGAAAATGTTTCTTGTGGGGATGGATGAAACCCAAGTGTAATTAATATAATAAATATCCTTTTAAAGAATGAAGGGGGTGTTCTCAATGTTACTGATGTACTATTTATCCATGATTATGTGTTGCGAATTTTACTGGCTTATGTACACTGAAAATCATGGTTGTTGGTGGTATTTTCTTTCTCACAAATGAAACTCTATTTTATTGCTAATTATATGATTAAATGGATGTAAAATGGAAACTGGTTAATCACATAAACTCGATTTATTAAATGGATTCCCAAATGAATAATAATCCTTGTCTGATCAACCCAGTTAACCAAACGAAAAAACTCAACTAAGTGAATGGAATATTCAATTTTGAAAACTCCCTTACCCTGTTCGGGTGATTTTTACGGTTGATTCTTGTGAATTGATATAGATGGGGATGGGATCCCCTGACGTGGTTCAGTTGTTGGATTATGATCATGTGCCCATATGTTGGGGCTTGGTTTTGTTCTAGTACTTTGAGGGATCTCACGGATCCCTTTATTGTGAATTTACAAGAGAACCAGGTGTGAATGATTAAATTGATGTTTGGTTGTTTTCCTTTCTTTGGATTGTGGCTATACCTGTTAGTTTCCTAGTAGTGCAGAATTACTTAAATGGAATCACTTGAATAGGAAAACAGGAATGGGTTCGATGGGAAATTGGTTTCTTAGAATGAGTTGTGACATGGTTGTAGCTGTGGTGTTTCTTATAAATGAATAGTACTGAGGGTGTTTGCAGGTGGGGTATGGTAGTGGGACTGTGGTGAGAATAGAGGGATATTTTTGATGTGTAGGATGTATTCAATAACTAGTGGGAAAGTGACACAGGTACCCAAATATCGATTTACTATTAATATTACTTTACTTGACTTGCGCTATTTGGGGAGTGTGCCTTGATGAGGTTTGGAAGGATAGAATCCTTGCTAGGTGATTCAGTTTTCTCCTTTTCTCATGGGGCATTAGAATACCTCTCCACTTGTGCATGAGAGCTTTTGGCTTTCTCTACTTAGTATACCTGTATACTCACCCTATGCATATAAACTACTTTCAGGTTTTGAGGAGGACATCAGGGATCGTGCGGGACCGTACTAGCATGGATGTTGAGACAGTTGTTGTTGATGTTTTTTTTCTTTTCTTGGTACTTTCCTTTGGGGATTCCTTGTACTTTTGTAGCATTTACTTTTAGACATGCATATGGGAATGGTTTGATTTTGGCTTTACTTTTACCTCCAGTTTTGGTGTTGTTGGGATTTAGTATCTTATCTCCCAATCCTACTAAATAAAAAGGGAAATGCCTTCCATAATTAGTGTGATTCTATACCCTTGGTTATAGTCGCCAAACTAGGACCTATTGGAGGTGGGTCTCAGGGGGTCATTATCTCTCCTTCAACTTGAAGAAGGAAGGGTCTGGAAATCTGTTGTCCCTTCTCTCATCTTGGTGAAGGCGGGTCGTGAAAAAATGGTATCAGAGGAAAGAGGTTGAGAGATAGGATGAAGTTCGAAGTTAGTCACAATGAGGATTTCATGGGATGGTATGGAAACAGTGTTAGGCAATATTGATGCTTGAAATAGGCTAGGGAATACCTTCTAGTACACGGTATTTTAGCCCCCCCCGTGATCCGATGCAAGGACTCTGGTCCTACCGAACGACCAAGAGAGGTTACAATGATTGCAGGGTAGTGACCCTAGGGAAGGTACATGCATCATAATGACTTGTGTTCTTGTGTTTCTTGGGTATTTTGGGGATTTAAAATTAATAATAAGTCTATGAAAATTTAAAGGAAATCTTTTACACTACTCGGCCTTAGGCATTCCTTATTTACTTTAAAGCTATGACACCTGGACAATGACCACGAGTAGTGCTGACGATTGATGCCCAGGAGGCTATTTTAGCTGATCAGTAGAGGGATAATCAAGATGAGGAGGATGACCAGTGGCATAGGACGCTTTGTTCCTTTTAGCAACAGACCCTCAGGAAGTACGAGGGCAGCGTCTTGGACATGCAGACAGAGAGATGGCTTGAGGAGCTAGTGATAACTTTTAGCTTGATCCAGGATCTAACATAGTATTGGGTTCCCTTGGATGTAAGCCATATGTGTGGAGAAGTACATCAGTGGTGGACGCTCTACCTTGGGTAGAAGAGGAAGGCTGAGGTTGCGTGGACTAACTTCAAGAAGGAGTTTCGGGAAGAATTCCTCTCTTCCACGATGAAGGCTGAGAAGAGGCAGGAGTTTCTCTCCCTGCAGTAGGGGAGCATGTCAGTGAGGGAGTTGGGGATCAAGTTCAAAGATCTCCTTCATTTTTCTCTGTACCTTTTTCCAAATGAGGAGTCTCAGGCGAGACATTTAGAAGAGGCACTTCGACCTTCTTTTCAGTATGTTGTTACTCCCTTCACCCTACCGACGTACTTGGAGGTCCAGAAGAAGGCTGAAGTGGTATAAAGGATGCACACATTGGGAGGTGTGACGCAAGAAGGGATCCAATGGGGTTTGTTAAAGGGGAAGGTCGTCAGTAGTAGGCCTCCAGCATCAGGGCCTTCTAGGTTTCAACCAGTGGGGAGTAGACCCCAATAATTCCAGTTCTAATCCCCCAGCCCTCATCCCTTCCTTGCGGGCCCAAGACCGCGATGCTTCATCTGTGGGAGCTGTGGGCACCTTCAGAATCAGTGCCCGGACTGAGCGCAATATAGTGGGGGTGGTCAAGTGCAGTGCCCAACTCAGCATCAGCAGCATCCAGCAAGGTCCTTTTAGCAACAACAACAGTATGGATAGCGAGCTCCCGCTCCTTCGAGGTAAAATGTTATGGGAGGAGGCCGGCCACAGGGCACTCCTCAGGGACCTTGACCAGGGCGTGGTCAGGGAGGCGTCCGATAGCCGAGAGGTAGAGGAGATGAGCGTGTGAAGTTGCACGCTGTAGGGGCAGCAGTTCTAACAGGGATGGAGGTCATTTGAGGTACGATCAGCTTGTTTAGTACTCTTGCCTATGCCTTGTTTGATACAGGAGCTTCACACTCCTTTTTTGAACCCGGTCTGGCCCATGCTCTGGGTTTATATTCTGAGAGAGTTCCAGTGCCCCTGGTTCTTAGTATGCCAATCAGAGGTTAGACAAACTTGTTTTATATTTTCCGAGGGTGTAGACTAATGATACGACCACATCAGTCTAGCAGGGATCTTCTACTGTTGTAGATACAACCATATGATGTCATCCTGGGCATTTATTGGATCTTTTCTATGCATTCTATTATCAACTATTTCCAGATAAGAGTCATGTTCTCTGATGAGGATGGGCAGCATGTGGCTTTTTTTGATGAATATAGTTTTCAGGTGGGGAAATGGCCTGTGGAGCCTCTTCTTTCTGTGTTGGATGAGATTTCAATATAATCAGTAGATGTTGAGATGATGGATGTCTCGAGAGTTGTTAGAGTGTTACTGGACATTTTTTCCCAGGGAGGTTGTGACTCTACCCCCTCGACGTGACGTTGAGTTTGGGATAGACTTAAAACTTGGTGCTTTTCCGATTTCCATGGCTCCTTATCATATGGTTCCTTATGAGTTGCGAGAGTTGCGAATTCAGATTGACGATTTGATGAAGAAGGGTTTTTTCCAACCCATCATGTCGCCATGGGGTGCTCCGGTCTTGTTTGCAAAAAAGGTAGATGGTGGTCTCAGGTTGTGCATAGACTAGCGGAGACTGAATCAGCTAACGTTCAAGAAATTTTACCCTCTCCCAAGGATAGACGATCTCTTTGACTAGCTGAGGTGAGAAGGTTGGTTCTCTAAGATCGATATGTGGTCTGGGTATCACCAGTTAAGGGTGAAGGATAGTGATATTCCAAAGACTACTTTCAGGTGCAGGTATGGGCACTTTGAGTTCGTAGTCATGCAGTTCGGTGTTACAAATGCACCTACTGTGTTCATGGGGCTCATGAACTCTATTTTCCATGAATTTCTGGACCAGTTCATCATTGTGTTCATCGATGACATTTTGATATACCCCAGATCATAGGAGGAACATGTTAATCACCTCAGGATGGTCTTGGAAATCCTTCGACACCACCAAATCTATGGTAAATTGTCCAAGTGTAAGTTCATGACACTAGAAGTGCATTTCCTTGGACACGTGGTGTCTCAAAAAGGAATAACAATTGAAATTTCAAAGGTTGAAGTAGTTGTTTCTTGGGAAGCACCCAATAATGTGACGAAGGTTCGTAGTTTTTGGGGTCTGGCAGACTATTATCGGAGGTTTGTACTCGACTTCTCTTGAGTTGCATCTCCCTTGACTGCTTTGACTAGAAAGGACCAGGCCTTCATATGGAGTGAGCAGTGCCAGGAAGCCTTCAATTATCCGAAGGAAAGGTTGGTCAGTGCTCCAGTGCTCAGGTTTCTAGAGGAAGGGGTGTTGTATGAGGTATTTTGTGATGCTTCTCGACTTGGCCTGGTGTGTGTTCTGATGCAGTAGTGGGGAGTGATATCTTATGGGTCTAGGAAGTTATGTTTTCATGAGCGTAACTATGCCACCCATGACCTAGAGCTTACAACAGTAGTGTGTGCATTTAATATGTGGCGACATTACCTCATCGGGGAGAAATTTGTGGTCTTCATAGATCATAAGAGTTTGAAGCATATATTTACCCAACGAGACCTAAAATTTTGACAACAAAGGTGGGTGGAATTTCTTTAGGAATACGAATTCAAAATTTCCTATTCCTTGGAAAAGGGGAATGTGGTGGTTGATGCCTTGAGTAGGCAGTTGTAGAAGGATGCGGTTCGAGAGTTGGCAGATGCTTGGAAGGCGATGGAGGAGTTGGCTACCCTACACCTGGATGCAAGGGTGGATAATGGTAGAGGTTGTCTATTTCAGATGATAGTGCATTTCTCTCTGTTACAGTAAGTGGAGCAGCCTTAGTGGGGAGACTCATAGGCTGAAGTGATGCACGATCGTGTTAGCCAGGGCAATGCCCCTGAAGGATGGTTGGAAGACGAGCGAAATCGGATGATGTTTCATGGGAAGTTGTTCATCCCGGTGGAAATGCACAAGAGAGTTCTTGGTGAGTTCCACAACTCACCCTTGGAGGTGCACCCAAGAGTTCCAAGATGTACTGAGGCTTGAGGGGTCAGTTTTGGTGGCCCGGGGTGAAACTGGTAGTGACAGAGTTTGTGGCAAGGTGCTTGGTGTGTCAGCAGGTGAAGGCTGAACACCGCATTCCAGGAGGTCCGTTACAGCCTTTAGATGTCCCCGAGTGGAAGTGGGATGACATCTTGAGGGATTTTTCACAAGAATACCTAGGGTTCAAGGAGGCTGTGATGCTATCTGGGTAGTGGTAGACTGGTTGACAAAATCAGCTCACTTTCTAGCGATCGAGGAGTCGAGTATGGTAGATTCCTTAGCATAGAGATATGTGGATGAGGTGGTGCAGTTGTATGGAGTTATGAGGTCCATAGTCTCTGATCGGGATACTTGGTTTACCTCTCGGGTCTGGAAGGGATTGGAACATGCTTGTGGCACCCGGTTATGCCTCAACACTCTTTCCACCCCCAGACGGATAGGTAGAAAGAGTGCACTATCCAGACGATGGAGGATATTCTACATGCATGTGTTTTGGACTTTGGGGGATCGTGGGTACGACACATGACTCTGGTAGAGGTTTCTTACAACAATATCTATCACTATACCATTGGCATGGCTCCATTCGAAGCCTTGTACAGGAGGCCATGTTGCTTAGCCGTGTGATGGACAGAGGTTGGGGAAGAAGGTGTTCTTTGCCCGAAAGTGGTGTAGGGCATGATAGAGAGGATTCAACTTATACGATAAAGGATGAAGGTATCCCATGATCAACAGAAGTCATATTCTGATAGTAGGAGGAGACCCTTGGAGTTCGAGGTCAGGGACCACATGTTCTTGAAGGTCTCCCCTCGGTGTGGACAATAGAGGTTCCATAGGGGGAGTATGCTTTCTCCTAGGTTTGTTAGACCCTTCGAAGTGTTGCGGTGGGTTGGTGAAGTGGCTTATTAGCTAGCACTACCACCGCCACTATTGAGAGAGCATGACATCTTCTATGTGTCTCAGCTCCGTCGGTATCTACACGATGATTCTCACATCCTCGACTGGGGAAAGCTAGATATCAGGTACGATGCGACATTCGTAGAGAGTCCAGTGGTGATCGAAGATCGAGAGGAGAGGGTGCTTCATGGATGAAAAATTCCCTTGGTTCATGTGTTATGGAGTCATGGAAGACTTGAGGAGAGTACCTAGGAATGGGAGGCACATATACGCGCCCAGTACCCATAGTTGTTTTGAGTTTTGTTCTATTCTATTTCATACTTATTTGTGATGTAGTACGTAACCCTATTAGCTATGAGATGGTCTATTCTTATTTTCTATGAATGTGCATGAGGAGTCCTGACTATGGGGTGGGGAAGGTCTAATCCCTAATCAAGATGCATTAATGTGGATGCAGTTAAACACGTGCAGGTGAGTCGGTGCCACCCAAAGTGGATAATATCTTGACATGGAAGAAGGAACTCCCTAACCCATATGACTAGACGATATGACCTTTGAATATTTGTGTGGTTACTTGGGGGAGATGAGTGGTAGTGTATCCATATTCGTTCAAAATATAGATGTGGAATAGGTATTCCCAGATGTTAGGGAGGTTTACTCCTAATAGGTATCTTCTGAGGTGGTTGTTTGAACCCCCTTTTTTTTCTTCGGGTCTAGTTGATTCTCGAGGAAGAGAATATTTTGAGAGGTATATGATGTAATGGCCTGGACCCTCCTAGTACAGTACTTTTCCAAACACTTGTTCCCACACGCACTGGTCATGGTAGCACCACTTATAATGTCTCACCATGACGGTGGCACCGCTTACGGTGTCTCACTGAACCGGTGGTACTGTGACGGTGGAACACTAAAATGGTGGCACCATTTACGGTGTCTCACCAAACTAGTGGCACCGTGATGGTGGCACTTTGACGGTGGCACCGTAATGGTGGCACCGTGATGTTGGAACACTAGAACGGTGACACCGCTTATGGTGTCTCACCGAACCAGTGGCACTGTGAAGGTGGAATTGTCATGGTGGCACCGTGATGGTGACACCGCTCATGGTGTCTCACCAAACTGTATCGTGCCCTTTTCTTTTTTTCCCAGTCTCCCGAGTTTTTCCAATTTCTCTCCTGCAACGTATATTTTGATGTAAAAATGATTTAATACCCCCCTTTAAAAGTCATTTAAAGCCCATAAATGATATATGGAATTCCAGAAGATCCAGGAAACCCTTAACTTACCAAAACGTGTGGTTTTTTTTCAGTGTCACACCCTTTCCCTGTACTTTCCAGTTCTGCCCATATCACATGCATTTTATTCTGTTTAAAGGAAATAATTTAACCCTCAGCCATTATGGACACCTCTCTGATGGAAATTATGAAATGAAAATTAATTCCATCATGTGTAACCACCCACCCATGTGGTGAAACCATGATCCACCTTTAAGCCGTTCCAAATTCAATATCCCGTAAATCTAGAATCTCACCTTTTAATCACACGATAATTTTATTATTCTTTATCTTCTTCTTCTTGGATGGTATCCTTTTCTTTCCATGTGCGTTTGGAGTCCCCCCTTCCCAAGTCAAGTGGTGTGCCTGTGCTGGAGCTTTTCTTCCCACCCTTGGAGTCCCCAAAGTTCCTCCCCTTCAAGTCGTGCATCCCTAGTTCTCGGCTCGTGGAGAGAAACTTAGATTGTTGATCATCCAGGTAGGGTTTTCCTTCATCTCTCTTTACTGTTTATCATGTGGGGTGGGTATGAAATTTTATTCTGTGGGGATGGATGAAACCAAACCATAACGAAGATAATAAATACACTTTTAAATAATGAAGGGGGTGTGCTATATGTTACTGATGTACTATTTATCCTTGATTATGTGTTTTGAATTGTACTAGATTATGTTCAATGAAAATCATGGTCATTGGTGGTCTTTTCTTGTGCACTAATGAACCTCTGTTTTCTAGATAATTATATGATTTAATGGATGTAACATGGAAACTGGTTAATCACGTAAACTCAGTTGATTAAATGGATGCCCAAATGAATAATAATCCTTGTGAGATCACCCTGGTTAACCAAACGGAAAGACTGGACTAAGTGAATGGCATATTCAATTTTGAAAACTCCCTTGCCCTATTCTGGTGATGTTTACGATTGATGCTTGTGAAGTGATATGGGTGGGGATGGGATTTCATGATGTGGTTCAGTTGTTGGCTTATGATCCCATGCCCATATGTTGGGGCTTGGTTTGGTTCCATTACTTTTAGGGATCTCACAGATCTCTTTGTTGTTGTGACTTTACAAGAGAACCGGGTGTGAATGTTTAAAATGTTGTTTGGATGTTTTCCTTTCTTTGGATTGTTTCTATGACTGTTAGTTGCCCAGTAGTGTAGAATTACTTAAATGGAATCACTTTAATATGAAAACAGGAACAAGTTCGATGGGAAATTGGTTTCTGGGAATGAGTTATGACATGGTTGTGGTTGTGGTGTTCCTTATAAATGAATAGTAATGAGGGTGTTTGTGTTTTGCTGGTTTGGAACCCCTAGGTTGGTATGATTACTTCTTACCTATATATATAATTTTAGTTCTTACGATTCTTATTCGTGCCCCACCCATGTTGGGTACTTTGTACTGAACACCCCCATTTCATGGGTGAGGATGTTTTTCCCAACACTCCTATGAGTGGATGGTTATAAGCTACTTTTTCTGCTCCCTTTTCCGAGTAGACCAAGATCCTTCGGGCAGGCTGTGATGTCCTGAGGTCCATTATAGCCCAAGATTCTTCGGGCAGGGTAGTTGTGGTGGTTGTCCTAGGTGTGTGCAGACAGGTTGTTTCCCAAGTGTCTTCAGGATGAGTCCTAGGTGTCTTCAGGCATGGCGGTAGTTGTTTTGGACTAGGTGTTTACGGGCATGGTTACATATGGTTGTTGTGGTCCAGGTGTTTGTGGGTGGGATGTGTGGTTGTGGACCAGTTTTTTGTAGGAGGGATGTATGGTTCTAGCCCAGGTGTGTGCTGGCGGGGTATGGTCGTGGGACTGTGGTGGGAATGGAAGGAGAGGTTTGACGCATAGGATGTCTTCAATAACTAGTGGAAAAGTGGTGTGGGGTACCCAAATATCGATGTTCTATTTATATTACTTTACTTGACTTGTGTTATTTGGGGAGTGTGCCTTGGTGATGTTTGGGTGGATAGAATCCTTGCTAGGTGCTTCAGTTTTCTCCTTTTCTCACGGGGCATTAGAATGCCTCCCCATTTGTGCACGAGAGATTTTGGTTTTCCCTGCAGAGTATACCTGTATACTCACCCTACGTATATAAACTGCTTTTAGGTTTCCAATAGGACATTAGGGATTCTGCAGGACCGTACTAGCTCAGATGTTGGGACAGTTTCTATTGTTGTTTTTTTTCTTTTCTTGGTACTTTCCTTTGGGGTTTCCTTGTACTTTTGTAGCATTCACTTTTGGACATGCATATGGGAATGGTTTGATTTTGGATTTAATTTTACCTCCATCTTTGGTGTTGTTGGGATTTACTATCTTATCTCCCGATCCTACTAAATAAAATGGGTAATGCCTTCTATAATTAGTGTGATTCTATACCCTTGGTGCAAGTTTCCACTCCGGGATCTATTGGAGGTGGGTCTCGGGGGTCATTAACTCTCCTTCAACTTGAAGAAGGAAGGGTCTAGAAATCTGTTGTCCCTTTTATAATCTTATTGAAGGTGGGTAATGACAAATATCATAAATATGAATATGGTTTTGGTATAAATTAATAACATGTTTTAAACCATTATACATGAGGTCAAATCATATTAAACTAAATTAAAGTACATGGTAAGGGTTAATTTCATAATCTCATTATTATTCAGGATAGTTTATATGTAAGTATCTAATGAGTTATATTTATCATCTATGTCCATGTTTCTTATTAATATTTTCCAAAAATATTTTTACTATTATACTAAAAGGTTTTAAATTCATTTTAACAATGTTTTACTTTTTATAAAATGATTTGAAAGGAATATTTTTGTCATTTTCTGAATGAGGTACTTTATAACCTTTTCGAAAAAAATACATAAGGAATATTTTTCTTTAACTTATATAGAAGGATTGGATTTTACCATTGTCCCGAAGCCTTAATTTTTTAAGCTTACTTTATGAGTTTACAAGGTTATTTTCAAAGAAAACATTTTTTATAAGTACACAAAATTTTAAATAAATGATTGCAAAGTAAAAAATGGGTATTTCTCTTAATTTTTTAATGATTTTATTATAATATTTTCATTTATGCTAAGATAATTTGATGGATTTTATGATTAATTAAGTTTGATCTATTATGATACCATCTACCAAATTCTATTGATTGTTTTATGATCAATTTGACCATGAATGTTTAATTTTGATACCATTCATTGTTTTTGGTTAAAGTATTCACATTTTGAATGTTTGTTTTTCAATATGAATGATTATGTTGTTTATGTTTCACCCTTTTCCTATGAGGAATTCATTATACTTGATATGTGATAGGTGTGTCCCACTATAGCCCCTCGATGCATCAGTAGGTCTCATGAGACAAACTATTTTTGATATTGGGCAAGGCCTTACCTGTTTATGTATGGTGTCTTTGTCAAGACCCGTCCCACAGGGCCCAGACGTGACTGACCCAAGCCCGCCTTCCATAAGTTAGGGGTTGGTGATTAGCACCTGAAGAATTTTCTCAAATATGGAATGAATTGCCTTACAGATTTGTACACACCCAAAAAGGACAACTAAAGTAAAAACCAACAAAATTAAGGTATAACCATGAGAGTATATTACAACCACAAGTACAACTGTAAACTAAAAAAAGTGGGATGAAATACAAGCCCTAGAAACTGAAAGAAAGTAAATAGCTGATGCATATTCCCTAGAGATCTACCTAGAGGGTAGTAGATGTAAGTATGAAGTCGAAGAATAGGATCTCGACTGCTCCCACCGCACCAACCTCCACCAAGTCCCGAACCTCCAAAGTCTGCCTTAAAGTGTCAGTAGTCCGCACTAGACACACACGTGCCGGCGGAGCCCATGCAGGGGTGAGTATAACAACTCATTAGGGAACCCCAAGACCCCCGAAGGTCTCTCAGTAATCCAAAAAGTAAAACATCACAAGAAATACCACAAAGGTAATATCAAAAGCATGATCTAAATCATGAAGCACAAAGCAAAAGAGACAGATCACTCTAACGGTATAACTTCAAGGTCACTAGGACAGGGATTACTATTATTAAAGCTAGATCATCCTATCCGTAGTAACTCTACTACTGACCTTTATAGGTCACTGTATGCTGAACTGTATTGGTCACTCTATGTTGACTCGTATTGGTCGCTGGTGTTGAACCGTATTGGTCGCTGGTGCTGACCCGTATTGGTCGCTGGTGCTGGCACGTATTGGTCACTGGTGCTGACCCGTATTGGTCGCTGGTATAGAGGTAGAGATGATTATTCATATAGCTAGATCATCCCACCAAGGAGTTTCTAATGTTGAGCCGTATTGGTCACTCTTCTTCTTCATGTCACAGCCTGCCACTAGATTTCTACACGAAGCACGGATAATCTCCGGAAGATTCTTCTCCTCAAGCCATCGGTCATATTTCAACTGGTATGAAGTCCTTCAAAAATCATACCCAAGGGACTTCCCCATTATAGGGGTCCCAATGTGAAAGACGGTGCCTCGATCGGACGCCCGGTCTGTGAGATATGGACACTTTTGTAAAAAATCCCCAGTTGGATTCAAGTCTAATCCAACCCAGGTTGCACGTCAAAATTTTCCAAAACACACTTAGAGTATCTCCAAAGGACTGCTTTGTCAAAAGGGTCCTTATTCCATAGATAGCGCATCGATCAGATGTTCGGTCTTTTAGTTACACCCCTTTTCGTGAAACAGGGGTAATCACACCTCAGTCCGGCCTGGCTTGGTCGAGCCCGCCAGAATATGCTAAAGGGACCACTTCCAAAAAGGGTTCGCAATTCCATAAATAGTGTGTAAAATGGATACCTGGTTCATCAGTTATAGACATTCCTTTATTTGGGGGTTGGTTGGGTCTAGTCTTGATCTGACTCGGTCAGGCCGGCCCGACGCAACGAGTCTCAGGGTCTACGTGACTCCTCCCGGGTCCAGCTTGTTAAGGGTCGGCCTGGTTAACTAGTTCCGGCCCGTTGGGGTTGTCCTGGATAGATCTTGGGCCTAGTCCTTAGTTTCCCCAACCCTCCAGGTGGGGCTCGGCCCACCCGTGCTGGTCCCTAGGCAGGTCCGACCCGTATTCGGCCCGATCCGATTGAAGGTGGACCGCTGTCTCTAGCTGGCCCCACGGATGCGGGGCCATTTCACCTGGCTGGTGGGGCACTGCCCCACCATGTGCAACAGTTTTCTAGGGGGGGGGGGAAATCGATCTTCAGTTGACACGGTGCGGCGCAGGGCAGTGTCTTCCCCTCCTGCCGCGGCCCGCTAGCCACAACTGCTACCACTGGTGATGCCTATGGGTGCTGCCCTTCTCCCATGTGGCTAGCTCGGGCTGACTGCCTCTATCCACTACAGCGTGCAACGGTGCGCCACCTTCCCACTTCCCACGGTCAGTTTCCACAGGCCTCCTCTGGCCACCGCCTACATGGCGCACTAGTGGTTCTTTCCACGGGCCACCGGACATGCTTCGGTGGTCCGTTCTTGGTGTCGTCTACACCTACAAGCCTCCCAAACTATTGGTGTCACAGCGTGACCCTCTATCTCATTTTTTCATCAAAATTGAGGAAATTCATTCCCATAGAATGTAATATGAATGAAACAGTGGAGGGATAGGGCCTTGTTTGTTCCGCTCGTGCCCTCCGAGTTAACTTGATAACATGTGGGAGAATATTTTTCTAACATTAAAGATTATAAAAACTCATTTTAATAATGTTAAACTAAAACCCAACATAAACCTCCTACCTCAAGATCCATTGGAGGTGTCGTTGTTGCGTCGGGAGAAGCATCCACGTTGGATGGAGTCGTCGGTGTTCGTCGATCCCAGATCGTTGTCGCCCGAACTTTCATCCTCTATCAGTGGATGTTGCCTCAGAACTCCACAAGAGTTTCCTCACTTGAAGAAGTCGTGCCAAAACCCCACTCCGTGTTCCATTTAAATAGGAGGGGGAAAGGTGAGTAACACGTTGAAGAATTAATGAGGTTCATTAAATGAATTAATGAACTCTTTTAATTTACAATGGCGGAGTTACACAGTTGATGAGTCAAGCCATTAAATGGATTGAAAAGTCATCGGTCCCGCCACCGCTTCTCATCCGTTGGAGAAAAAGAAAATAAAAGAACAATTACATGTTATTTTATTATTCTTTAAAAATTCCAAAAACTATATTTTTCTCCTGACTAACTGCGGTCAAAGTGAAGATTCTCTTAAGAGAATCCCAGCACAGCGGATTCAATGGTGTTGCCATATTTCTAATCTGAGCACCAGTTCAAAATATAGAAAACTGTGCCCGCGCATTTATAGAACGAAC
Organism: Viscum album; assembly: GCA_963277665.1. NCBI lineage: Eukaryota > Viridiplantae > Streptophyta > Magnoliopsida > Santalales > Viscaceae > Viscum > Viscum album. Next base: position 2,021,221,664 of record OY728137.1, on the reverse strand, counting down.
CTTAAAAAATAGTTCAGAAATTCATTCCTGGCACACCGGGCCTCATAATCAGGCATCGTCAATTTTCGTAGACTCATAATAATCCCAAATAATTTAAAAAAATACATGGAATTGTAGCATATTTACATTCTCCCCACCTTGGGGATTTAATCCCCTGAAATCAAAACAAGGATACACAAACAAAGAGGGTTAATGGTCATGCATATAAGTCTCTCACTCCCATGTTATCTCTTAGAGATTCTCGTGCTGCCACAGAATGCGCACCAGAGGTATCGACCACCCATGATGGATTTGCTCCTATCAATCCTCTATTTCCACTAGGTACTTTGCAAAAGTTTCCCCATCGTCAATCTCCAGCTTGTCGTGGTCGATGATGTGAGATGGGTCATGCACGTATCTCCTCAACTGGGATACATGAAATATTTCGTGCACCCTCTCCAACTGTGGTGGCAATGCCAAGTGGTACTCCACCTCTCCAATCCTCTGAAGTATTAGGCATGGTTTGATAAAACTCGGTGAGATTTTTCCGCCTCGACCAAATATCTGTATTCCCCATTGAGGGGAGACTTGAAAGAATATGTGGTCCCCCTCCTAGAACTCCAGTGGTCTCTGTAACCTATCAACATTGGACTTTTCTCAACTCTGTGCAGTCTTCATTTTCTCTCGGATGACCCGCACCTTCTAAGTGGTAGCCTGTACCATCTATGGGCCCACGAGTGCTAGCTCTCCTAGATCTATCCATCACAAGGGAAATCCTCATGGTTGTCTATACAACGCCTCAAAAGGGGCCATAATAATGGTGTAATGATATCTGTTGTTGTACACAAACTCCCTCAAGGGTAGGTGGTCCTCCCAACTACGACAAAAATTTAGGACACATGCACGAAACTTGTCCTCCATGGTCTAGATGGTCCACTAAGTCTGACCATCTTTCTACAGGTGAAAAGCTATGCTCAAGTGAATATGAGTCCCAAAAGCCTCATAAAATCCTTTACTCAACCAGGATTTGAAGCGTGCGTCATGGTCTGAGACTATCCTCGAAGGAACCCCATGAAGTCCCAGGATCTCTTGAATGTAGAGACGTCCCAAGTTCTCTGCCGAACTCTTTTCTCGAATAGCAAGGAAGTGGGCCGACTTGGTGAGTCGGTCAACGATCACCCAGATGGTATTGTACCCTCTGGAAATATGTAGTAAAACCATCACAAAGTCCATTTATATCCATTTACACTTCCACTCTAGTATGTTGAGGGGTTGGGTCAAGCCTGCTGGTACCTGGTGCCCGACCTTCACTTGCTGTCAAGTGAGGTATCTAGAAACAAACTCCTCCACAACTCTCTTTATCCCTAGCCACCAGTAATGACGTAGGAGGTCCTGATATATCTTCATCATGCTTGGATATACTTCCAAGGGGGATATATGGAACTCCCTAGGTACCTCCTCTTATAGTTCCACTGGTACAACTATATGTCCTATGAAAAGTATTGAGTGCTCCCAACCTTCAGAATATCTGTCAGGTGCATGGCCTGAGGATATATTAGCACATGTAGTATCATAGCTGATGTCTCTGAGTTGCGCCTCTCTAACTTGCTGAAGGATTAGAGAGGAAACTACTATTTACTGAAGGTAGACTGTCTCCTCTATATCTACATTGGATATCCAAAGCGAGGCTAACTACTCTCGTTCAGTAGCTGCGAACTCAGTCTCTGGATAAGTGAATATTCCACTATGTTCCCCTTCCTAGGAGTATAGACTATATCAAAGTCATTGTCTTGGAGGAACTCTAGCCAACATCTTTTTCTCAGATTCTGGTATTTCTGTGTGAAGATATATCTGAGACTCTTGTGGTTTGAGTAAAAAATGAACAGATCACCCATCAAGTACTGTTACCACATCTTCAGTGAGAAGACTAATACTACCAAATCCAAGTCATGAGTCACATAATTCTTCTCATGAGGACTTAGCTATCGTAAGTCATAAGCAATCACTACATCACCCTGCATTAGGACGCAACCAAGTCCTGTCTGTGATGCATCACAGTAAACCACGTAGTCAATTCCCTCCTCTAGCAACCTCAGGATGGGAGCGCTGGTCAAGGTCTGCCTCAGCTATTGAAAGATCTATTGGCATGTCTCTGACCATAGAAAGGATTTCCCCTTCTTCCTCAAGGTATTCATAGGTTCTTATACTTTTGAGAAATTGGGTATGAAACTCCAATAGTAGCCTTCTAATCCAAGGAAGCTCCGCAGCTCAGTAACACTTCTGGGTGGCTCCCAAGAAAGTACTGCCTCAATCTTCACTGGATCCACTACAAATCTAGCCTCTGAGATGACGTTTCCCAAGAATTGGACCTTCTGTATCCAAAACTCACATTTCAAGAGCTTCCCATATAACTGGTGCTCTCTGAGTGTGTCCAGAACTATCCTCAAGTGTACAACGTGCTCTTACTCAGACGCTGAGCACACCAATATGTCATCGATGAAGACCACAATGAAGCGATCAAGGTATGGATGGAAGATCCTATTCATGCACCCCATTAACACTTCTAGAGTGTTAGTCATGCTGAAATGCATCACCAAGAACTCGTAATGTCCAAGCCAACATATGAAGGCTGTCTTTGGTACGTCCTTATCTCGTACCCTGAGCTGGTGATAGCCTGCTCTGCGGTCTATCTTCAAGAACCACTTCACTCCTTTCAACCAATAAAACATATCATCAATCCTTAGCAAAGGATACTTATTCTTCATAGTCACCTGGTTTAGGCATCGAAAGTCCATGCATAGCCTCAAACTTCCGTCTGCATTTTTGGAAAACAACACCTAGGATGCCCATGGAGAAACACTGAGCCTTATGAATCCCTTCCTCTGTAAGTCCTCCAATAGTAACCTCAACTGTCAGAGCTCCGTAGGGTCCATCCGATATTCTGGTGTAGATAACAGTGTTGTTCCTTGGTATAAGTCAATGCGGAAGTCTACCTCTCTATGAGGAGGTAGTCCTGGGACATCTTCTGGAAAGACATCCTCATACTCATTCACCACTGCTAAGAACTATGGACTCGCCTTATCCACCATGTTGAAGGTCATGAATGCTAGATGATATGTAATTGGTTGCACCCTCCTGAGCGCAAGTCCATCTCGTGCCTCTCTATTTTCCTTCTCACCAACAAAGGAAAACCGACCTCCATCTCTACGCGTACATCGCAATGTATGTATAAAGCAGTTAATCTGTGCATGAACTATTGATATCCAGTCCATGACTATAATGATGTTATAGGTCTTCAATTCCTCTACTAGAAGATCTCATATGAAACTTTCTCCTCTAAGAGTAAGATCTCACTGTCGGCAAAAATGTGTGACCACTGAATCTCCAACTATAGGAGTATCCAAATGAAAAGGTTCAGCTAAAAGATCAGTCAGAATCTCAAAGTCACGAACTAAGTCTGTGGAAAGGAAATAATGGCTAGCACCTGTGTTGATAAGAACTACTTTTAAAGTAGAGAAGATATAGATTATACATCGTATCATCTTAGGTATGTCAGGATCATGAGCCTCTACTGCCTGTACTTGGGCTTGTCCCTGTCCACCTGCTCCTTGAGATTGTGGTGGACTACCTTGGGGTAGTGGTGGTAGTGCCTGGTGACCCTGAACACCTCCCACTGCACGTTCTACTCCCCTACATCGTCTGCCGCCTGGCTGACGCTCATGCTCCTGCCACTGTCGCTGCCTCAGTGGCCCCTACACCGTCTTTCGATCATCAACATGAGGAGTTAGATAGTAACGAGCTCTGTAACCCTATCCCCCATAGGGAAAAATAGATAATGCCTCACTGGTGGATCCCTCATCATCTCAAGCCTCTCACCTATGACCTTGCATCTTTGAGCCGCCCTCTGGAAGTTCTATCCCACTTGGGCTTCAGCGTTGTCTATCTACTGTCAGCTGCAGATGACTCTACTACCTGTCATCTAGTAGGGTCTCTCACTATCGGTGCCTACTCATCAATGAATCTCTCCACCAACAAATCTCACTCTTGTACCCAAGCCTGCATCGGGATGCTGAGAAAAACTATCACAACTCTAATCTCTCACCGAATCCCCTGCTCAAAGGTCTGGGCCCTAAAGTAAGGTTCTTGTACCATGTTGGTGGAGTATCAGGAGAGGTCAGTAAATCTCGCTAAGTACTGAGCCACAGTCTGGATGCCCTGCTGCAGATGCAGCAGCTCATGAATACGTACATAGCATAGTGTCGCTGGCATGAAATCCTCCCTGAAAATAATCTCAAAGTATGGCTAGGTGAGGTTTTTCTCTTCATGAACCTAGAGCGTCGAGCTCCACTATTTTCCTTCTAAGCCCCGAAGAAGGCTAGTGTCCAAGATCTCTATCTGCTCGATGAGTGTCTCTACTAAGAGAAAGCCCCGTGAAACTGCCTCAAGCCAGTCCTATGCTGCTTGGGAGTCTGTATCGCCTCGAAACCTCAGGGGACTCTATCTTTGGAACTCAGGAAACACGCTAAACCGGTGTGCATGATCCACTGGTAGAATCTACTGCTCAATGGGTGGTGGTGCTGCTGGAACACTGCCTGAAGGTGCCATCACTGTGAGTGGTCCCTATACCGATGCCTCATCGCTCAGTGGGCCACTGTCACAATCTCTAACCAGAATCCTAGTTGGTTGTCTTTGTAGAGGAATCCTGGAAGAAACAGATGTGCCACAATCAATACGTTATACCTAGTGATCCAACTCAATAAATATCAAGAAAACTTTTCAAAACACTAGAAAACGGTGTTTTCATATAGTGAGTTGGAAAATAGAATTCAGTGTCCTGGTGTATGGATACGTCATCCACCACACCAACACTAGTCTCCTTGTACTGAAAACCGAACTCATGTCACTTTACAAAATTTCCTCATTAAAAGTATACTCTTAGTTCTTCTGGTAGAACTGACCACCCTTTGATACCACTGTGTCACGACCCATCCCATGGGGCCCAGACATGACTACCCTAATCCCTCCTTCCATATGATAGGGGTTAGTGACTAGCACCTAAAGGCTTTTCCAGAATAGGGAAGGCATTTCCTTAGAGATCTGTACACAACCAAAAAGGGAAACTGAAGTAAACAACCAAAAAAATATGGTATAACCACGAGAGTATAGTACAACTATAAACTGAAAATAGTGGGTCAGAATACAATCCCTAGAAACTGAAAATAAATTAAACAGATGTTGCATCTTCCCTGTAGCTCTACCTGGAGGGTATTATCTATAAGTTTAAAGTTGAAGAAGATGATATCGAATGCTCCCATCGCACCAACCTACACCAAGTCCCGAACCTCCAAAGTCTGCCTCGGAGCGTCAGTAGTCTGCACCAGACATACACATGTGGGCAGATCCTGTGCAGGTGTGAGTGTAAAAACTCAGTAGGGGACCCTGAGACCCCCTAAGGTCTCTTAGTAATCCTCAAAGGAAAACATCACAAGAAATACCACAAAGGTAATATCACAAGCACGATCTAAATCATGAAGTACAAAGCCAAAGAGACAGATCACTCTAACGGTATAAATTCAAGGTTACTGAGATAGGGATGACTAGTCATAAAGCTAGATCATCCTATCTATAGTAACTCTACTAATTACCCATATAGTTCACTATATGATGACCCGTATTGGTTGCTTGATGGTGACCCATATTGGTCGCTGGTGCTGACCTGTATTGGTCATTGATGTTGTCCCGTATTGGTCGATGGTATTGACCCGTATTGTTCGTTGGTGCTGACCCATGTTGGTCACTGGTACAAAGTCAAGGATGATTAGTCTTACAGCTAGATCATCCCACCATGGATTTTTCTGATTTTGTCTCGTATTGGTCACTCTTCTTCTTCATGACATAGCCAGCCACTGGATTCCCGCACGAAGCATGACTAATTTTTGGAAGATTCTACTCCTCAAGCGATCGGTCATATTTCAAATGGTATCAAGAGCCATAAAAATCATTACCAAGGGACCACCCTGTCATAGGGGTCCCAACGTGACAGACGACGCGTTGATCAGACACCCAGTCTATGAGATATGGACTCTTTTTGTAAAAAGGGCCTGGTCGAATTCAAGTCTGATCCAACCCAGGTTGCAAATCAAACTCTTCCAAAACTCACTTAGAGTATCTCCAAAGGATCAAATTTTCATAAGGGTCCTTATGCCATAGACGACACGTCGATCAGATTCCCGGTCTGTTAGTTAAACCCCTTTACGTGAAACGGGGGTGATCACACCTCGGTCTGGCCCAACTCGATCGGGCCTACCAGAATATTCCAAAGGGACTGATTCCCAAAAGGGGTCCCAATGACATAGACGGCGTGTCAAACAAACACCTGGTTTTTCAGTTACAGGCATTCCTTTATTCGGGGGCTGGTTGGGTCTGGTCCCGGTCTGACTCGGTCATGCCGGCCCGACGCAATGGGTCCCATGGTCTACCTGACCCTGCCTAGGTCCGACCCATTAAGGGTTGGCTCGGTTCACTAGATCCGGCCTGTCAGGGTCGGCCTGACTAGTTCGCGGGCCCGGTCCTGGGTTGGCCCGACCCACCATGTGGGGTTCGGCCCACCCGCGTTGGCCCACTGGTTCGTGGGTCCAGCTCGGCCCACTGGGCGGGTCCAGCCCATTCGGCTGACCCGCATCCAGCCCTATCCACCTGAAGGTGGACCGCTGTCTCCAGCTGGCCCCGCAGACGCGGGGCCGTTTCACCCGGTAGGTGGGGCGTTGCCCCACCGTGTGCAACAGTCGACTAGGGGGGTCGACCGGTCATCAGCCAATGTGGCGCGGGGTCGCGTTGCTCCCTCCTATCACTACCTGTGTGGATGACTCAGTCTGTTCGCCTCTGGCCACCACGACAAGCGACAGTGTGCCTCCTTCCCACCACCCGCGACCGGTTTCCACAGGGCTCCTCTGGCCACTGCCGGCCATCGTCAACATGGCGCACTAACTATTGTTTCTGTGGGTCACCAGACGTGCTCCGATGGTCCGTTCTTGGTGTCGTATGCACCTATGAGCCTCTCAGACTGCCGCCTTCATAGCATGACCCTCTGTCTCATGTTGCCATCAAAATTTAGGAAAGCCATCCCTGAAGAATGCAGCATGAACGAAACGACAGAGGGTCCAGGCCTTGTTAGTTTGTCCTGCGCCCTCCGCGTTAACATGATAACAAGCAGGAGAATATTTATCTAACATTAAAGATTAAATAAACTCATTTTAATAATTTTAAACCAAAACCAAACACAAACCACGTACCTCGAGATCTGTTGGAGGTGTCTCGGTTGTGGCGGGAGGAGTGTCCACATTTGATGGAGTCGTCAACATTCATTTATCCCGGATCATTACTGTCTGAACTTTCATCCTCCATTAGTGGATGTTGCTATAGAAATCTTCCAGTGATTCCTCACTTGAAGAAACCATGCCAAAACCCCACCCGAGCTCCATTTAAATAGGAGGGGGAAAGGTGGGTAACACATTGAAGAATTAATGAGGTTCATTAAATAAATTAATGAAACTCTTTTAATTCACAATGGTGTAGTTATGCATTTGATGAGTCAAGAAATTAAATAGCTTGAAAAGTCACCGGTCATGCCACCATTGCTCATACATTGGAGAAAAAGAAAAGAAAATAACAATTACATGTTATTTTATTATTCTTTAAAAAGTCTAAAAACTATATTTTTCTCCCAACCAATTACGGTCGAAGTGAAGCTTCTCTTAAGAGAATCCTGGCACTGTGGATTCAATGGTGCACTGGGATTTTTAATCCGAGCACTAGATCAAAAGATATAAAATTCCGCCCGCGCGTTTATTGAACTTACCTTAAAAAAAGTTATGAAATTCATTCCAGGCACATCAGGCCTCAGAATCATGCGCCGTCAATTTTCACAGTCTCGTAATAATCCCAAATAATTTTAAAAAAATTACATGGAAGTTTTGGGTCTTTATAGTCTTGAATGAATCCTTGATGATATGTTTATGATGTTTTACATTGTGCATTCAATCATTATGAGATTAGTTATTGATATTCTATGTGATTATTATATTTTTAAAATATTTAGGTGATTATTTATATGGAATTATTTTATTTTCATTTATTCTTTACATATTATTCTAAAAATTATGTTTCAATAGATTTTATTTTATTTATACACATAATGCTTATTTTTAGTATCTTATGTTGTATGCCTACCCTTACTGAGCATATGAGATCACTTCTTTATTATGTTTTATTTTTTTCAGGATTCAAAGATGTATATTATGACTGATATTTAAGGTTAAACTAGGAGAATAATGGTGTTATAAAAGGATTATATATGTTGTATTTTAAGTTTTAAATTATAATGTAAAGTTAATTTATGTAATCTGGTTTCAAAAACTTCTAAACTGATTGGTCCTTTGGGATTTGAATCTTGTATCTATGCTAATGTAGTAAAGTGAGGCACTTTCTTCAGGGTATTGGGGTCAGGGTAGTTACATTTTGTATCAACCACTTGAGATGACTTCCTCTATGTGAATATAAATATCATGACAGCCTAAACAAGAATCCATCATTCTATTAAGACCACCTCTCTAGTATTGGTTGGATCCCAATGCATCAGTTGTCATTGGTCAATCTATATATAATCATTCCCATAGTATCTATAATTAACTAATACAAAGTGAAATATCATAAGGATACCAAACCATTCCATTTTTTAATCCAATCAAGGTATCTTACAACATTTCATATTTAATATATCACCCAATCATACCCCAGGAGTTTCCACTTCTCATGTATCATTGGGATCCACTAACTTAACTCCAAATATTCTAGGAAAACTAAGGAGTCATTAAAACTATCCCCACTAATAGGAACCCCTTGAGGTCTTATTACACAAAAAATTTAAAGGGTCAAAAAAATATCACATCTCAATATAACTCTATTTAGGGAAGGCATCACATTTAATCCCAAGACCTCCTTAATCATCACCTTGAAATTCACCCAAAATTCACGTGACCTTAAAACTCAATCATCATATCCTAGATATTTACACAAATATAATAATATAAATCTCTTAAATTCCACTTATTGTTGATCACAACTTACTTGAAAATTCCCAACCTCAACTCATTGGATTTATCAGGACCAGAGTTACACTAACCATATGTGACATCCCCTAAACACCAATGGTTGAAAATAAATTTTAAGTTAAAAACTGAATCATGGGGGATAATTTTCCCTTACATACACAACATTAATTATAACAAACCACAAAAAAATAAACTAAATTATGTATGACATAAAACAAAAAAACAATAGTAAAAACATAAATAGAATCACACTCATAATACTAAAATAGATTCCAACAAGTTTGCATAGTTTAATGACTCAAGATAAACCAAGGGGGAAATATAGTACCTTGGATAACTCCACTATAAACCATATAGAAGAACCAACCCATATAGGACATGACTCTAGAATCATGATTATAAATTAGAAAATTATGAAATATTACTCTTACCAGTTTCATGGTAATCAACATTTTAATATGCATAAAGGTGCATATACATGGGTTAGTACACAACCTAGTAGCAAAACCCCAAGACATCCTACATGTGCCTCTAATAAAAGTAAAAATTTTCTCACAATAAAAAATATATATAAACAACCCATTATAAGAAAAAATGTCCAATAATAAGATATAAATTCCAAATAAGTAATAATAACTCACACCTTGAAGGTCACACACGTCATGAACACACACACCCATGAAATAGTCTAACCAAATAATTCCCATATAGAATTTCCTATGAACAATTTGTACTTATGATCTTTACCCATCCCCTTAAAATAAATTCATCACCTATTAGTATAATCTAATGTATCCCAACTCTCAAATAGGTATCCAATTGCAAAACCAATAGGCCCCTAGATATGAATTATAAACTCTCATACCCATGTCCATACCAATTTCTCACACGTAAAACATTTTTAAAAACAAATATGATATATAATTTTTTCAAACACATTGTGGAAATCACCAAAATCCCATAGAAAAGAGAAATGGTGATTTTTTCATGTAGTAATATAATAAAAATGTATAAAAAACCCCAACCTATACATTCAAAGAATAATTATAGTGGGATAGAATCCACCTAAATCAACATAATCGTCTCAATGAATCATTTTGATATTGAAACAATTTGGTTTCCTCCTCCCATTATTTCAATTGATCCTAATGAAATTACACAAACATAACACTATAACTTATAGATATGAGAAATTAATCTTTGGTTTAGTGTTTCACCCAAGGGGAAAATTGAATCAGTAGTAACAAAAGGATAAAAAAGGATTATAACATTGATTCAAAGGATAAAATCTACATGATTCTTAGAGATCACATTATAAAAGGGAAGAAATTACCAAAAATTTCCATAGGATCCTTATTGATCAATATCTCTAGAAAAAGGAAGAAGGATGAGGGTTTTTGGGAATAAATCATGATTAAAACCCAATTTTCAAACTTCATTGACTACATTACACTTTTGGGAAGCATGATTTATCAAATTTTATGCCAACTATATAAAAATTTTTTATCTTGAAAATTTTAGAGTCACATGGTCACTATATGGTATACCCCAAAACACGTGCTAGCCATACTCCTTCCTTGAGTACCCACTTCCATATCACATGGTTACTTGGGGAAACAACATACTTTCCACTAACCATGTCCCAAATTTGTACCCTCACTAACCACTTAAAACTATCCCTAAACCTTCTAGATAATACCTAATCAAACACCTAACCATTTATAGTAAAAACATAATAAAACAGATAAATATATAAAATTAGGGGTGCTACATTCTCTACATAATTGGACATACCATCCCTAGAAAAATGGATATTGGTAGTGTCTTGGAAGAGATCTAGAAATTTATACAATATAAAATTTTATCACTCCTAAACCTCCTCTAGAATCTAAACATGTTTCCATAATACCCACACTAGAGATATACTTCTACCACACAAGATCTTGTCTTTCCTATCTAAAATATGGATCATGGAATACAAAAAAGTCACATCAGTTTCTAGAGTGAATGGACCTAGCTAATCACATGTGTAGGGCTGGGTTGAAACATATTTTATTAAGATACATGAAACAAGTTATGAATAAATGTGAACCATAGTAGTAAATACAACTGATAGGAAACATCTTTAATGTATTGAATAATCTCAAATTGTCCTATGTGTCAAGGAGAGAACATCCCTTTCATACCCAATCAATGGTGCTCCAACCTTGGAGATAGTTGTAAGAATACATTTTCATACACTTAAAAAGATAAGGGTTATAGGTAATGATCTTTATATGATTTATATGGTCTTTGGATCATATCAATTTATTTCCTAATCATATAAATTTTCATTGAAGTCTCATGGATAAGTCTTGGTCCAATTTTTTATATTTCTCTTATTTATATTGAAAAAAGTGATGATCGACATAGTGGCTAGTACAATTATTCAAAAAAATACATATGTATCATTTATTGATAAATTTTATTTTAAAAGAACTCCACTAATGGTAAATAATCTTCTCATGAACCACCCAAAACCATAACACCATCATTTAGAATATCCTCTAATGTATGGATAGTATGTTATAACTATCCATTTAATTGGGTATGATATTTGGTTCTCATAGTCAATTGGAATATGAGGTATTGTTATAAATACATCTAAAATCATGAAGTGAATCTAAGGTCTTGGTTAGGAATAATGGAATCGGTTCCCCTTTTAAATGTCAAAACTTCTTGAATATAGTACTTCTCCAAGTCATCCATCAAATTCATCTCTTTGGATGGAATGATGTTATTTAGATTCTTGAGTCAGTCTATAATCACCCAAATTATGTAACACTTTTGAAGTGTTCTTGGTAGTCTACTGAAAATTTCTATACTTCTTTTTGACTTAACTATATAGGTATGAACAAATATTATAAAATTACTAATAGTCATTTAAAATTTTCCTTCACCAATTGACAAGTGATACATCACATTACATATGTTTCCAAATTTCTCTACATGCTCGACCACCAAAAATATTCCTTCATTTCCTAGTATGTTTTTTAAATACCTAGGTGTATGGACATATTTTAATTATTATAGGAGGAATTTAGTTGGTATTGAGAATATTGAGGAATAAAAATATGACACTAAAATAAAAATAATGAATTTTCATCTTAGGTACATCCCCCAATGATTTCCCCACTGTTGAAGTTTGAACTCACTATAACACAATCTGGGTTTGACTATTGATACTCCTTAACTTGTTAAAAAAATGTAGGAATTATAATGATCAGAAAAAAATCACCTAATCCTTTAACTTATTAAATCCTATTGCATATAAACAATTAACTACTTCAGTTTCCATTATTCTTGTGACTCTCAAATTACTTGATTATATGACTTAATGCATAATGCATAGGTTAATGAGTTTACTTTACCATGTGTATAAACTAATTCAAAGTTAAAAAACTAGAGATATTCTATCCAAATAGTTTTCTTGGGGATCAATTCCAGTAGTGAAAATATGTGTTTGAAGCTTATGTGTCTAGTAAACATGTTGAACATTTCACCAAACAGACCGCGATGCCTTGTTTTTAAGTCATGTTCCACCACAAATAATTCTATAAATTATGTTTAATATTTATATTCATGTTTAATTAATTATCATGATCTATAAGCAATGAAATAATCTCCCTATAAGAGAACACAACCTAATACAGATTCATAATCATCTTGAAAGACAACAAAACCATCACCTGGTTGTTGAAATATAAAGATATATGGTGAAGAAAGTTCAGAATTAAGTTCCTAAAAATATTTCTAATAATTAATAATCCAATATAATGGAATACCATTCCTTATCAATGTGATCATGGGATAATATATACATGATAAATTATGAAAAATACAACTATATTAGCTTATTAATCACATAAAAATGCATATCTAAAATTCATTCTTATGTGGTTATTGAGATATGAAGACCTCAATATTTTCAGTATTGTTTGATATGCCTTTTTAGGAAATAAAATTCTTAATTTTGTGAATTTTATATATCTAGAAGTCAAACATTGATAATTTAACATAAATGTAGAGATATTATAATGTATCTAATAAAATAACCAATGTGTTTTGTGGTCATATTTCATATGAGGGTGCACAAAGATATTTTCTACAAATACCACAATAAAATAACACATTTATATATCAAATATAAACTTCAAAAATTTCATGAATATCTATAATTTATTTGTGAGTCCAAAAGGCATGACCACATATTCATATTGGCCATTAAATATTCAAAAAGTGGTCTTGGGTATATCCTTCTACCAAACACAATATTATTGACACGCAATCATATATCAATTTTAGAGAACCATTTGACTACCATAAATGTATAAAAAATATTTAATTTAGGAAGAGGCTATCAATTATTTTTCTTAACTTGATTTAGCTTATGATAATCAACATAAAGTTAAAATTTACCATCATGTTATGTAAAAAAATAGACTCAGAGAAGCATACGGTTTCATACTTGTTCTTATAAATCCCTTTCATTTTAATTCATATATCATGAACTTTAATTCTAATAATTATGTTACCTCCATTATATATAATTTATGTGAAATAGGATTCATTTCTATGATTAAGTCGATAAAAAATTCCACTTCCCTTTTAGGAGGTAGTCTAGAGAAATATTACCAAAATACATTACTGTATCAATCCAATATGAAAAGAAAATATATATATTATTTTTCATTAGTAGTCCCTAATGTGATCATTACCAGTTGGTATGAGGTTGTTCCAAAATTTTTCACTAAATGTATTTCTCTTCATGAATTCACATACCATTACCATTTGAATAGATAAATAACTCCTTTGGGTGTAAAAGTATTTCATTGAATGTAGTAATCAACACGAGCCATGAATTTTACATTCTAATCTATTCCCTATATTTAATCAAATATGTATATTTATAATTCTATAAAAACACATAATTTAAACAAATTAAATGCTGGTTGAACATGCTGAGAAATTAAATCCCATCACTCCTATTACCTAAGAAGTGTCATGATGCTCAAAATGTGAGGCATAATTCTAATAGTCAAGCCTAATTTTTTTCCCAACCAAGAAGAAATAAAAAATGGGATTAAATGGTTTCAAACAAAATATGAATTAGGGTAGAGTAAATAATAATAGTACCTCGCTCCATTAGGGACCTACCACTTCATTTAGCATACACAACTCAAATCTAAATAATTGATGATTTACAACCTTGACTGATTCATGATCTCATAATGAGGTGGTGTATACTGATGTGTTAGGTTTTTTTTGGAATCATAATTAGTTTCTTGGCTATGAGGTTGAGAACTTCTCAAAATATATTTTCCTAGTGGAGCATGAGAATCCTATAATAGTGTAGAATAATCACCATTAGTTGAATTCAGAGTATTCCTACAATATCTCCTGGGATGTCCCGCATAACCATAGTTTTAACACTCCTAAGGTGTATTTTAACATTTCATTTTTATGTGCTCTAATAAAACACATCAAAAGAAACCATATTGGTTACTGTAACCTAGAGGAAGAGAAATTGATTCGGTGGACTCTGGCGGTCTACTACCCTTAGAGTAGTTCTCCCTTCAATTATAATTCTGATCACTAGAGTTCCCACCTATGCCAGAAAGGAATTTTCTTCCCTCTTCTAAGGTTCTTAAGGATTTCATTATCTAACACCATAGACTTGTTTAACTTTCCTATGTAATTCTCAATGCATAAAATCACCACACATAAATGAATATATTATTACACCCCAACATAGAACATATGTTCCTTGAGTGATTTGTTAGCAACAACTTCTTGTTCAAATCCAGCATAGTAAGTAAATAAAACTTCATTTTCCAAAATTTTGAGGTTGCATTGATTTAATTAAAATAATTATATTATTTGTGATACTTGTAAGGTATTTTTCTATATTTGTTTTGTTAAAAAACTCCTCAAATCCATCCTATGTAAGGAATTGACCAAATTTTTCTTGGACAACTAAGCCATACCATTTTCATGATAGGTATTGAGAAATATACACAATTATATTAACTTTATTCTCATCTTAGACCCCAAGAAATCAAACATTAGATTCAATCTCAAAATTCATGCTTCCACATGCTTAGGTCCAGTGTCATCGCAAAAGATTAATGGGTTATACCTTTGTAATTCTTGTGAGTAATCCACATGATGTGGCTCCTCATGTTAATTTCCTTTTTCAATAGCCTATAATGCTTCCAAGATTATTTTGACCAGTTGATGATTCACCTTTGGTTTGTTTGGAACCATTTTCTTAGCAACATCCTCTTACTAATTACTATTTCTCATCACTTGTGATAGCTTCCTATAGCTATAGAAAAATTACCAACCATTCATAACTTAAACATTGATCACATAACATTTATCATATATCAATTCATAATAATAAGATAAAATAATATAAAATAAATAAATAATTTCTAATGGGAAGTATATATACTAATAAATGATACTAAACTCTCATCAGCCAAACCCTTAATGATGTGATGATGAGTAAACTAGAATTTTCTAACAATAAAGTTTGAACCTGAGCCCCATGGAAACTTGATGTTTAGTACAAAGAGGTTATATAAACCTTTATATCCTCTAAATTTTAAGTATTGACACAAATTATCTCTATGCCTAACATTCCAACTGACATACTAAACCAAATTGATACCATATTTAACATCCCGACCATGACTCATTATCTTGAGTAGGGCCATAATGCCACTAAAATTAGGTAGAATCCACCATACACCAAGGATAGGAAATAAATGCTAAAATAATTACATAATCATGAGGGTGATCTTTACTTACATACACAACCAACGTTAGAAAAATCCACAATGGTATATTAAAAATATGAAGAATGATATAAAAATATAAAAAAAATCCAAAAAGATCCTATATAACTAGAGTTGGAGTCATAGTAGAAAAGTATAAACCAATAAGGCTATTTTATCCAAATACTCAAGAGTCATTGAGGCACTAATGTATTACCATGACTAAATCCACAAACACCTCTTTAACTCCAACCCAAATAGTACATGACTACAATATCATGATGACCCATTAGATAAGTATGAAATCTTCCCCTTATATTTATTATGGTAAACAATGTCTAAATATAAACCAAGTTTCATATGAAGGGGGTGAGTATATAAAGATATAGTTAAATCCCGTGACTTCCAAAATGAACCACTAAGATAAGAACAAGTTTTTTCCAATGAATAAATATGTAAAATCAATCATAAATATTAAAAAAAACACAAAAATAAGATATAAATTCCCAAGTAGTAAAAATAAATCAAACCATGATGATCCCTCATGTTATAAACACACACACCCATCAAAGTATCCAACCAAAGAACTACCAACCAAAATGTTCTCTAAACTATAGATATCTAATACTATTTCACATATTATTAAATTATTTTTAACATAAATAATACTATTAACAATACTATTACATGATTTTTAACATAAATATAGAAAAAATAACCCAAGTATCCATAGGTCTAGTGTCTTTGAGAGAATAGGTTCATAAAACATCAACATGAGTATAAAATACAACATATTTATTTTAAACTATATAATGTTATCCTAGATCGCATTCATATAATATCAAGAGATATAAGAATTACCTAATGAATTGGAGAACTATCTAGGTGAATATGATAACACGTGCATGAATATGTGTTCCAAATAATGGAATCAAACATAAGGCTTGGGCATAAGAAATTCCCATGGAATCTAATAAGTTAAATAGTCTTACCTCAAAGAATAATAAAAATATTTTTCATAAAGATTCCAAATATAATAATAAATTAAATATTATAGAAATTTATATTTGAATCAACAAGAAAATGTCTCAAATATGGATTTTATTTGTAAAATTCATGAGAAAGGGTAGATAATTAGGTATCAAGTTTATCCTTTTAAATTTTTTTAAGGAATCAATAAATGGATTTTAAAAAAGGTAGGGATATGAAATTTTTATTTAAGATATAGGTAAACCAAAATGGTTAAAACTTCGATAGTTATCATTTTATGAAATTATTAATGGGTAAAATACATTAAAAGAGTGTTACAATAAATGATGAATGCATATAAAATATTGACTAAATTATGTTTTTTTAAAAGAAGGTATTGAGAAATGAGTGCATGGCATGGATAAACCTAGAAAAGAAATGGAGAATAGTTTATGTAAATATGAAATAAAAATATATAAATAATTTAGAATAATTCCATAACATTAAATAAGAGAAATAAATTGAGGTGGAGAGAAAAAATAGGCAAAACCTCAAGAAAAGAGGCTGGTTTGAAGAGCTCCCTTACCTCAGGTCTGGATTCATTATGCACTATCACATAAAATCATGAATTATAAAATTATATTTATTAAACAAATTATTTAAATAATAATTAAACTCTATTTGATGTATTATTATCATTTTATGTTAGTTTAGATTCATTTAATTATGATACATTCTCTATATTAATTGTCCTAAGGTAGTTTGTGGCATGTCTCCAAGGTGATATTAGTTTTAGGTTTTTATGAGAGTTTATATGGTTTGGTTCTATAACTCTATAGAAATGATGAAATGTAATTAATGATCTTAAAAAATTTAATAAGGTTCTCATGATATAAATTATTCATAAATAAGACCGATTTAGAGAGTATAATATTTATTCTCATATGGTTTGTTCATTTAGGATGTTTTTTCAACTATGATTAACATACTTGGTTTTATTTAACATTAATATTATTTTAAAATTCCTGAATAATAAAAAAATATTAATATTAATCTCAATTATAAACCTAATAATTTAATTTATCACAACCATGAAGGTGGTGGTGGAAAATTAAGTTCTTCATTCATAGAAGCAATGAACTGACCATAATATGAAAAATGTTTTCATTATAGAATCAATTTATTAGAGGGTAGAATATTTATGTTCTACCATAATAACAACATATAAATATATTTAGGATATTTATGTTACTATTTCATGGTTGGTTTAATTCATATGTGGTAGGTATAATAAGAGAAGAATCAAAAGCGACTCAGTTGTGATTTTTAACTCTTCCTTTGGTAGTCTCCTCTTAGAATACTCTTTAAGGATCCTTATGATGGTATTTTGGTAAGTCGATAACTATTTTAACATTTAAAGGTTTGTTGGGAAGAGAAATTTTCAGACTTTGGTCCATCTCCAAGTCTTATAAGGTATCAAGAGAAGAGGTAGTGAGGGGTGGTATTTATAAGGGGTGGAGGAGGGTGTTTTTAAAAATAATATTCATTTGTTTTTTTATTTAATTTCAAAAATATCAATAGTGATGAATATTGTAACATTATAGGGTAATATTTGAATGTGAGTTCTAGATAATGTCTTCTAACATTATGTATGAATCAATGATTCATGCATTAAACTTATAATGTTAAATACCAAATTTTTCTGTATTTCACTATTCACTCAAGATTCATTTATTTTAAAAAAAATACCAAAAATTCACTCCCACAAAATTTCAATGTGAAAATTCCAAAAATTTAATTCATTTTGTGAAAATGATTTCTAAAAATGATAAAATTATTTTTTTAAAAATATTCCTTATTATTTTGAAAATTGAAAATTTTAATATTATGATCAATTTTCCGTCCCTTTGAAAATTAATTATGGCCTCATAAAATTGAATTATCATTATAATGAAACAAAATATTATTTTATAAACCCATTTTATAAAAATAGAATTTATTTTAAATTTTTATATTTATAAAAAATTCAAATAAAACATATGTATCTTTACAAAAATACAAACACTTATTTAATAGTTTTTAAAATATTTATTTATTTAATTTTTTGATGATATAAATTTTATATATTTTCATTTTATCAAATAAAAAAAATATTATTTTATAATTTCATTAGTCAAGTTACTATTCCTACAAAATAGAGTACTATCGCAATAGTTATATTAATATTCAAACCATCAGAATTTTTGCAGTCATATGGGTTTACTACCAAATATCTCATTCATTATTTATCCACTTATATTTTCTGTTAATGTTATATATTTTAATTTTCAAAATATAATTTTCAATTATAATATTCTTCTTCATTTATACAGTTTTTTCATGAGTTTGGTTATTTTGGGGGTTTAAGAAGATCCAAATTTCCATATTCTATTTTTCTTGTTTTCAGTTTGTTTGACCTATTATAATGTTTTTCATTTTATTGAGTATATTTATACTCTAAATGTAAATTTAAAATCAATATAATAAAATGTTTTTGGTTCTATAATGTGGTTCATGTATTTTATATAATAATACATTAATAAGTATGATAATCTTGTAAATTCAGAAGGGAAATTCCATTGATAAGATTTTGGGTTGTTATATTCTTCCCCCACTCCCCTACCTAATAAATTTATCCTTTTAAATTTCATTTTACCCACTTAGATGAAATTATATTAGGGTACATATGTTTCATCACTTCCTCAAATTCTCATGTTTCCTCCTTATATTTATGGTTCCTCCATAGTATTTTGACTGGGTGAGTAGTCATGTTGTGTATATCATTGCCTCATGGTCTAAGATCTTCACTGGTTGATCCTTATGAAAGATATCATACTCAAATTATACCATCGTAAGATTTTGTACATTTGAAGGATTTATTATATACTTTCTTAATAGTTTTATGTGGAACAAGTCATGTACTTAAACAGTTTTGGTGGAAGTGTTAGTCGATGAGCCAAAAATCTGATGTGATCAAGAATCTCAAAGGGTTCGATGTATCTAGGACATATCATTCCCTTCTTCCAAAATCCCATGAATCTATTCATGAAGACATGTAAAGGTACAAATTATCTCAAACTAAAAACTCCAAGTCTCTCAAAAGGTTATCAACATAGCTCTATTATCAAATATGAGATGTCTTGACGTGTTTCGGAATTTACTTGGCCTTCTCAGTCATTTATTCAACATGTTTGGGTCCTAATAGATTTTTTTCTCTGACATCATCCAAACATGTTGGTGTTATGAATTTCTTTCCATAGAGGGATTCATAAGGATCTATATAAATTCTAGAGTTAAATATATTATTTTATTAGAACTATACCAAATAATGATGAATATCCCATCATCCATTAAAGTCAATTTAACATTATCTGAACATAATTTCAAATTTTTGGATTTTCTTCTTAGATTGGACATTAATCAAAGTGTGATATACCACACTAATGATAAATTTTTTGTTCAAATAATTTTGTTTACTTTTTCAAAAAATTTGAGTCAAGTGTCAGATATAGATAATATACAATTGATAGTGGTATTCGATGTACCCTCACCACTTCTCTAATATATATCATTTCTTATTGATCGCTTAAGAATTCCTCCCAAATGGAAATGAAATGAGAAGTCTTTTTAAGTTGGTCTACTATATCCTATATCAAATTATTCCCTTTTGTTATCTTTAGAAATATCATGGTAAAATTAATGGCAATATTCTCCAATTTTCATAAAGGTATGGATAATGGTTTCATCATCCCCTTTCTTTTATTTTCATTTTGTCTTAACTTGATGACATAACAAACAATTTGATGTATATTACATCATCCCCTTCTTCATATTTTTCCATCAATAGTTTTATTAGAGATATCAATACCTCTTCATGCTCCCTAGAAGGATATAGAATGTCGAGCTATGTGAATTATTCAATAGATCATTCTTTATCTCATGATTTTATGATACACATAGTCATGAACTAAAATATTACAATTTTTTTCATCAATTTTCTATTAGAGTATTTCCATTTTCTTATAGATTCCACATTCTTCTTTATTTCCACATTATCTATTTTAGAATCCATTATCTTATCTATAGTGGATGGTTTAAGAATAATTTGACCTAGGTAGGATATTAGTACTTCCATTATTACTTCCATGTTCATCCTTTGAATTTTTAAGAAGTTATGATCCTTCCTAAATTCCATAATTGATAACATTATAGGATCCTTTCTAAGTAGAGAATATACCACTTTATTCACCTTCCTATGATGGAAATTAATTGAGCAGTCATAGTCATTTATCATCTCTAACGATCATCATTTGTGAATATTAAGTACCTTTTGTGTTAATATATATATATATATATATATATATATATATCTGTGTGTGTGTTATTCTCTTATGATCTATATATATTTCATACTGATCCACATAGATATAATGTTATTAAAACCTCAATGTGAAAATCACTATCTCCATGTGTTGTATAGTTATTCTCATGTAAATTCAACTACCTTGAGGCATAGGCTATCACTTACCAATACCTTATTTGAAGCATCATTATATACCACAAAATCTCCCCATTTGTGGGTAGTATAAGTATCATTGTAACTATAAGCCTCGTTTTCAATTCTATTAATCATAATTCTCATTCATTGGTATAGATAAACATCACTCCCTTATAAGATAACATTTTTAGTGAGTTTGACAGTCATGATTAGTTTCTCACAAATCATTGGTAGTACCTATCAAGTATAAGTAAACTACAAATCTCATCATAGATATTTTCCTATACCACTCATCAGTTTCCTTCATCTTCAAATGATCTATATATATATCCTTTTTTTGTGATAACTTTTCCCAAGAATGATAATTTCTCTGTACAAAACACACATTTATTTTACATTTCATATATATTCTCCTTTTAAAATATCTTTAGAATAATACTAAAATTCATCTTATGGTCTTTTATTCTTATGGACTATATTAGAATATCATCTATAAAGAAAACCAAAAATTTGTTGAAGTAATCTATAAATACAATATTCATTAAGTCCATGAATATTTATAGAGAATTATTGAGTCTAAAGGGAATCACTATGCACTCATAGCCTCTATACCTTGTTCAAAAAGAAATCTTGGGAATATGTTCCTTATTTATATTTAATTGGTGACATCTTGATTAGTGGTCCACCTTAGAGAAGTAATGGCCCCCATGTATCTGATCGAATAAGCCATAAATCCAGGGATGGGGATACATGTTTAATTTTGTGATTTTGTTGAGTTTATGATAATAAAAATAGAGGCATATTAAACAATACTTATTCATTATGAGATGGAGTAGTACACCCCCTGGTGAATCACTCAAGTGAATAAAACCCTTGTCCATATTCTCTTGTAAATGATTCCTTAGTTTAATAAATTAAATGGTGACCATTATACATGGAGTCTTTTATATGTGTAGAGATCCATATATATGTTCAATTGATAACTCAAACTTTTAGTTAAGAGTAAGAAAAAGATAGTATTCAAGGAATACATCACTATTTTCCCACATAATGGGCATATATTCAATAATGATTCTCTCATTTTTCTCATTTATTTTAGCTAGATATTCTTTCTCGTGTGGAAATAATATCCATTCTTGAGAAGAATATTACAAATGATATTTATCTTCCTCCTTAGACTTGTATAGAATATAATAAGGATTCACGATATGGAGAGTGATTTTTCTATCCCAAAATCTGATGTTATATTTATATATGTACACATAATCCATTTCATGTAAAGCATAAAATTACATTAAATAATGTAAGGAAATATTTTTTGTGAGGTCTATTCTACAAAAAATGACTGGGGTGGAGTTATATACTTGGGATGAAATAATTACCATGTTTTCTATTCTATTATGTTACATAAAATCCTTGTTTTGAGGTAGGGTTTGAATAGTTCTACTAAACGCTCATGATATTAATGAATGTGCAGAACCAGAATCAAATAATATATTCTATATTTTTAATGAATAACTAGTGAACATATCACAACTTAATTATTAGGGTCCACCTTAGTATTATTGGTAGCATAAGACCTTCCTTTCCTCCCTTTTCTATGGAGGTTGTTTTCATTGATTATCTCTAAAAATACTTAGATTAGGGTATTGACTTCTATAATTTCCATGTTCCTGGATTTTTAAGCACTAGATTATATGATGAGAATTGATCAAGAAATTTAATTATTCCATTATATTAGTTGGCTTCATCATCTCCCTTCAACATTGATTATCCTAATGAAACTATTTTACTCACATAAAGCATATCCCCATTCCCTTAAGATAGTTTTCGGGATGTTTCGTCCCACACTTTTGACACGTGGGAAGTTGGATTTTTTTCCACCATGGGATTTATCTATTGATCCTCATTAATTAACCTCTATTATCTAATTTTTATCTTCATCCCCTCTAGACCACTGAGAATCATGAATACCCATCTTAACCTTAAGAGAATAATGAAAAATCACTTTATAGATTTCAAAGTCTCAAATAACTAAATATTTTTGTATACTCATCTTTAATCTACTAAATAATTAGTCCACCTTACTTTTGGACTCGATGACAAAGCCATAGGTGTATCATGCAAGCCTTGCAAAATTTTCCTCATAATCCCCAATAGTATTGTATTCCATTTTCATCCGTAAAAGAAACTCCATATCTAATTTAATATGGATATTTAAGTGAAAATATTTATTGAAACTTATTTTCTTGAATCATTTCCATTCCATGGAATTTATTTCCTCATTAGGCTTCATTTTCTTGATTTTTGTTCACCACTGATTGGATTCTCCCTCTAGGAGATAGATGGACAATATAAATTTCTCTTGATTAGAATATTGGAGGAAAAATAATATCATATAATTATAGTTAATACATTATTTATGGATGATGGGATCAGAGGATCCACTAAAATTAGGATTACATTATTGCATAAATCACTCACTCGTAACATTCTTGTTCTTTGGATATGGTGGTATTCACATTATTTAAGTTAATATTCATATCCGAAGTTAGATAAGATAGTAATACCATTAATTTATTGTCTCTCTATGCCATTAAGTTAGTAATATCATTATGGAAATCATTAAATTTCCTATAACATTGGTTTTTGGAATTATTCCTCTTATTTTATGACAGTAACTAAAAGAATGAAAAATTGTGGATTAGAATACTTGAACTAATAAGAATATAAAAATAGAAACACTGAGAATAGATATAATAAGTGAAAAATGATATTTATATCCTCCCATATGATTCTCAATGTTTCAATATAGTTTATCCATGATAATTTTCTTGTTAGGTATTCTAACCTAGCAATCTATTCAAGTCCTTTATAATATTTTGTAATGTGTTTTTGAATTTACTAATAGGTATCCCCTGTGATTATCAAACCATGTGTATAGAAAGGATTATTTTTCATAAACCAAATACAAGTTGAGTTAATACCCAGTGATACATTTTGGGATTATTACCACTAGTTATATATGTACTAGATACACATCCACTTGTAGTATCCAGACTAGGATTTCACTTCTGGGTAACCACTTGATCTATAATTCAACAGAACATTTCTATGTTTTTATACACTTAAACATATCCATAGGGTTTATTCTAATGAATTATTTTATTATTCAAAAAAAATAAATAGACCTTTATTCTATGCCAAAAATTGAGACCCAATCATCTTAGAAATATTATTATATGTTTTTATCACAAATATCAAATAAACACAACCCATGGATACAAAGGCCCAATTTATGTTGGATAACCAGATCATAAATAATAAAAATGAATGTAAAATACAAAAATATTTATTTCTAACTCAATATTGTTATCCTAGATCCCTTTGATATTAGAAAATTTCATAGGATAAATAGGATAATAAATAAAAAAATGGGTGAGCTACAAACCCTAGTAATGGAATAAGAATAGAAATAAATCATAAAATATAAGTCAAATAAAATAACTTGATATCATAGAACAAAATGAACATAAATAATAATAATTAAGAATCACATAAATAATATTTTATCATAATATCATCGAATAATTGGAATGTGGAAACATTATAATACATGACATCATAATCATAAGTCAATAATAAAAAATGAGACATCATAATATGCTGTAAAGAGTCCCAAAATGGATTAGGTTTACTACCTAATCACATTCATATAATCTCAAGATATATAAACATTACCCAATACATTTTTGGTATATCTAGGTTCACTCATTCTAACATGTACATGCATAGGTGTTCCAAAAAATGGAATCAAACATATAACATAATAATAAGAAATACCAATTGAAAGTAATGGGTTACAAAGTCTTGCCTCAAATAATAGTCAAACGATTTTTCATAAATATTTCAAAGAGAAAAAGAAATTAAATATTTTGGATGTTCATATTTGATTCAAAAATAATAAGTCTGAAATATGGAGTTCATTTGAAAAATTCATGAGAGATGGTAGAGAATTGGGTATAGAAATGAACTTTTAAAAAACTATTTTTAATGAATTAATAATATTATTTTAAATAACTAAACAATATGGAATTATCTTTGAAAAAAATGATAAAAATAATGGTTAAAAATAAAATTGATCTTATTTTTTAAATTATTAATGTGTAAAAGACTTTAAAAAAGTGCAACATGAAAGGATTATGGGATAAAAAAGATCTCCTTAATCAATTTGATTTTTAAAAAGGTATTGAGAAATGAATGAAAGGAATGAATATACCTAAAAAAGAATTGGATAATAAGATTGGTACATATTTAATATAAATATATAAATAATTAATAATCATTCCTTGGCATTGAATAGAGATAAAAAGTGATGTAGTGTGAAAAAGGAATTACCCAAAGAAAAGAGGGTGGTTTGGGGAATTACCTTACATCATGTCTAGATTCATTTTATACCATTAGTTAACATGATATATAATAAAATTAGATTTATTAAAAACATTAGTTATAGACTAATTTATTTATATTTTATTTATTTTTAATATTTTAGGTTATTTTAGAGTCATTTAATTGAGATATCGACTCTATACTCACTGTCCCAAGGTCATTCATGTTATGTGTCCATGGTTGTATTAGTTTCATGAAATTATGAGAGTTCACATGGTCTAGTTACATAACCATATAGATGTTTTTAAATATATTTAATGTTTTTATATATAATATAATAAGGCTCTTGTTATCCAAAAGTATAAATAAATAAACATGATATAAAGAGTATAGGTTTTATTGTTATATGGCATATTAATTTAGTTGTGTTTTCCGACCACAATGAACATACATGGTTTTTTATAACTATAAGAGTATATAACCATTATAGAATAAGAAAAAAGTAATATAAAACTATTAAAATTATTTTTAACCATAATAAATGAATTTAAACCAGCTATGATGGTGGTGAGGGAAATTGAATTTCATCATATATAGGGGTGGTGAACTGGCCATAATTTAAATAATATATTCATTTTAGAATCAATTTAGGGGAGGGTAGAAAATGTATATTCCACAATAACAATTTCATACCATTATATTTAGGATACTGATGTTAATATTCAATGGTGTATGAAATTCATATGTGGGATGTAGAAGAATAGAATAATAAAAAAATACTTGGTCGATAATTTTACCTACTCCTTTTGGAGTCACCTTTGGGATACCCCTTAAGGATCCTTGGGATATTCTTTTGGAAATAAAATAACTCTTTGGAGAAGGGGAAGAGAGTTTGAGAGAGAAATTGGTAGAGATTTGGCTACATCAATGGATTAAAATGTTTTAAGTATAAGGGGTTGTGGGGGTTATATTTTTAAAGGGTAAAGAGGGGGATTTAAATAAAATAATCATTTCTTTATTATTTTTGCTGAAGACTATTGATAGTAATGAATATTGTGACTATATATAGTAATTTTTTCATGAGTATTAAAGATAATGTATTATTACATCATCTATGACTCGGTTATTCATGCATTTAACATATAATATAAAATACCATATTTTTATTTAGTTGACTATTCATAAACAATTTAACAATTTTAGAAAAAAATAAAAAAAATTAACCCTAAACATATTTCTATGTATAAATTAAAATAATGAAATACATTTAATAAAAATAATTTTATAAAAATGAAGAAATTATTTTTTAAATAAAATCTATATTTATTTGAATTTTTTTTTAATAATATGTTCAATTTTATTTCCCTATGAAAAATTATATATGGTATCATAAAATTATATTATCATTATAATAAAAATTAATATTATTTTATAAAACCATTTTTTGGAACTAAAATTTACTTAAAATTTTTATAACTATCATAAAAATATAAATAAAACATATGTATTTTAACTAAAATAAAAATACTTAGTTTATCAATTTTAAAACATTTATTTATTTGTATCATGATATAAATTTTATATATTTTCATTTTATCAGATAAAAATAATAATATTTTATAATTTCATCTATCATTTTACCATTCTAACAGTCAGGTTACTATTTCTAATAGTTATATTACTACTGCAACTATCAAATTACTATTCCAAAAATTATAATACTATTTCAACAGTAAAATTTGTAACAGCCATATGAGTATACTACCTTATATGTCATTCATTGTTCATTCACTTATATTTTTTCTCATGGTTGTGCATTTTTATTTTAAAATATATTTTTTAATTTCTAAAACCCTACTTCATTTTACCATGTTTTTCATTATTGTGATTAATCTGGGGGATCGAGAAGATCCAAATTCCCATATTCTAGTAATCATGTTTTTTTTATTTTATGTCCCACTATAATGTTTTTTATTTTAATGAGTATATTTATTCTATAAATTTAATTTTCAAATCAATATAATAATTTTTTTTGGTTCTATAAAGTTGTGCATGTGCTTTATTTAATACTAAATCATTAAATATGATACATGAAAAAATTTGAAAGGGAAATTCAATTGATAAGATTTTGGGTGGCTGAATGAAAATTCCATTATCATAAGAAATACCCATCCCTTTGTACCCAAGTCTTCACCAAAATGTATAATCTAATATGCCCCAACTCCTACATATATAGAAAAGTCCAAACTAATAAGGCCCATAATATACATCATGAACTCACACACCCATATTTGTAGTGACACAAACTTCTAATACATAGATATTACATATTTTTAGATGAATATTCAATAAATTTCAAAAACACACACCCATTGACCATAGAGCTTTAGTGTATTTGGATACTAGATACAATATCTTATTATTTCATGAAATATCTTTAATTTCTCTCACAAAGATCATCCTATTTAGTACTCTTCATAGATATACACTACTTAAAACCATTCATCCTAACTCGGTAAAAGGAACATATGAAAGGGTGAGCTCAGATACTCAATAAGGGTAAACAAGGGAGATATCAATATATCATGAGACTAAGTGTATGATAACATGATCATAACATATGAAAACCATACCATACATATCAAAGATTGATATCTTGAATCCTGGAATAAATATTCACAGTTCGTAAGACATGAATCGTAAAGGAATCAAAGCATATAATCCATAAGAGCATAAAATAGGCATAATACATGGGGTTGTGGCATAAAGATAAGCATTTAAAATTATTTCCATAGTTGTCAAGGATCATTCAAAATTGTATAATAGTGGAATGGGTTCACACCCAAAACCATCATAGTAATCAATGTTCACTCCCAAGACTATTGTAGCGGATAATGTCTCTTATAGAACTAGGACCACTCCCCATTTGAGTCCTATTTATCTAATGAGATATAAATATTTACCCAATTTATTAGAGGGAGATATAGTCACACCTGTAAAATAATTAAAATAATACATAATTGTAACACAATATTATAAAACATTTATCATATCAAAACCAAAAAAATAAATGGGTTTCATAAACAGTTCATTATAGCAAAACCTTAGAAAAAGAAACAGGTTTCATAAACATTTCATCATTTAATCATAACATAACCCATGGAAAAATAATTGGTTTTCATAATAATAATGTCATCATAAGAATAAAACCTTTAGATAAATAATAATAATGATATATTTGGATCATATCCCTATTAAATAATAATTAACCTTAAAGGATGTTGTCTTAGATGGAAAATGATTTTGAAAATCATGTGGAACATTTCTTAAGGAAAATAACCATTTCAATTTGATTTTTTTAAAAAGATAAAAAATCATAAAACATTTTCAAAATAATTTTATTTTAAAATAAATTTTGAAACCAATAAAGCAATATTTAAATCATTGATCAGTCATGGAAGCTGAATATATTGTTCATGCCGTACAAGTAAGTAAATTTTCCTTTCACATTTTCAGTAAAATCCAAATAGGTATCGTTTGGAAAATAACATGAAGATTAATTTTAAAAAACATTTTAAAAAGGTTAAACATGATTAAAAATATATTTACTAAATCCTTTAGATAATATTAAATCATTTTTTAAAACATTTTTAGAAAAAATGGATATGAAAGGAAAAAGTATTTTCAACTGAAGAGTTAAATAAAATTTTTTTTCTTAAAAACATTCATTTGATCTATTTAATACATAATAGAGGAAAATAAAGAAAAAAATGTATACGGATGAAATAACTACAGGATAATAAATCTAATGAAGTTATTTAGAAATATATCATAATATTTCAACATTGAAAAAATAATTATAAACAATCTCGTTAAACAATGAGATTGTGACATCAAACCATTACCACTTTGGTATCATTTGAATCATAGGCCCCATTAAAGAATACTATCAAATGAAACATTTAATATCATTAAAATAATTAGATTAATGATATAACATGTAAATGGTGAAGTATATAAACCTTATAGAATAAGATATGTGTATAACATAACTTATGTCCCAAGGAAGGCAATTTGAGACAAAAATCCCTTACCGCTTTAGTAACATTTAAACCATAAACCCCATGAAATAGAGATCCTAAAATGGATATTTAAATAACTATAATTTTAATTATAACAATCATAAAATTAATTCAGGGGTATTATATAAACCACATTAAAGAAACACGTGGTGAATATAGCTTGTGTCTCACAGAATATAAAAGTGATATGGAAATCCCTTACATTAATTCTTGAATTCTTTCATACATGTTTAAAACTACTATATAATAAATATAAGTTTATTATAAATATATTACAGAACCATAAATATATATATATCATACCATATATGTTTTACTTATGACTTTTTATTTCCAGTTTACTAATAATTCCATGTTAAGGTCGTGTTTTGGGTAATAAGAGCTTTGTTTTTCGTGTATGTTTTGATTTTTTATTTTTTATCCTATTATATTGATTGTGGTTAAATAATTTATATAATTTTAAAAATGATAGAAATATCATATATATTAATTATCTATATATTTAGAATAATTCATAAAATTTAGATATAGAAAATGAAATAAATCGTTCATGGAGATGACGGGTCTTACGTATGCATGAATGTTTTTTCCATTTTCTTGAAGAATTGACAAAAAATAAATGTAAATAATATATTAATTTTCCAGAATAATTTTTATTTTATATATATCACATATTTACATTTAAAAATTTCCTTATTACCTTCAATATTAAGTGTTTATGAATAACTAATGACATCGCTTTATGAGGTGGTAGTCCTCTGTACACAAAAGTGACATTATCGTATTCTTATATAATGGAAAGTAAGAGGGTATATGTGATATTATAATTCAATAAGTATAATAATTTCATAAATAATATATATATATATATATATAAACATTAAATCCATCATTATATCCATCTATGAGAGGTGGTGATGGAAAACTAATAACATCGGTTCATGAGGTGGTAGTTCACCGTACACATGAATGATGATTTCATATCCCATTTGATGAAAGAGGAGATGGTCATAATTTTTTCCATTAAAATAATAAAATATCAGTATATATTATATACTTTTGTAAGTATATCATCATAATTTAATAATATTTGACTGAGTTATAAGGATAAGTAAAACAAAAACACGTAGTTTAAAACATTACCTATTCTTTGGAAAATCTCTATATGTTTAACCTAAATCCTTATGATATCAGATTTATGATCTCTAAAAGAAATATATAATGTTAATAGGTATTGAGGTACTATAGTTTTTTAGTTCTTGGATGAACCACTAGTTTTTTGATGTTTTAATAGGAGAGGAGAGGGGGTGGCCTTTTATAAGTGGGGGCGAGAACACACATGGTTGTTTTGAAGAGGATAAAGTATACCCATGTTTTTCACATTCAACAAATATTCAAAATGGTCCATTAATGAATATTATATTTTGTAAGGTGTAAATATTTCCATAAAATTGGGTTTTTAAAAGTTTTTAGGTCATTTTACTCCTTATATTTTAAGTTTAACCCCTGATAAACCCAGTTTAAACTTAACAAGAGTAATTAATTTTTTATGGTTTTCACTAATATTATGGAAAAAAATTAAGTTGAAAAAATTAGATAATATTAATTATTATGATTCAAAATTTTTAATTAATTTTTAAAAATTAAATCTACATAATTAGAAAATTTTAATTCATAATTAAACCCACATATGCTCCAAAAAAGTGGTTTTCCAAAGAGAAAATAGTCAAAAGTTTAAAATGTTTTTATATCAAAAGTCAATATAAAATTTATTC
The DNA here is from genome assembly GCA_963277665.1 of Viscum album. Lineage (NCBI taxonomy): Eukaryota > Viridiplantae > Streptophyta > Magnoliopsida > Santalales > Viscaceae > Viscum > Viscum album. The sequence continues at coordinate 2,021,190,002 of OY728137.1, read as the reverse complement.
TAATTAAATAAATTTGATTAGTATATATATTTATAATTTAATTATTATTTTAAAACCATTTTAAAATAAAATTTATCTTGTACATGATTTGATGAAACAATGGTTTTTAATAAAAACCAATATTTTTCACTATTCACTAAACAATTTATCTTCTCATAAAATTTTAAAAAATTTACTCCAAGATAATTTTAAAATTATGATTTCAATTAATAATTACATTTTTACAAACAAATATTTTAAAATTTACAAAAAATTATTTTAAAATAAGTTCATAAAAGGAAACAAAACTACTTTTTAGAAAAATATAATTTTAAGCATAAAATTAGATTAATTCTTATCTCATACTTAGAGAAAAAATAATATGAATGTTAAAAATTTGATTGAAATATATATATATATATATATCATTTAAATAATTAATAAAGAGTTATTTATATAATTTATTGAGATAAAATTGTCCATGTTCATGAAAATAGATTTCAGAAAATGATGTCCATTATTTTCAAATGGTTTTTATTTTCATTCCTAATTAATTGGTAACCAAAGAATTAATATTATATATAGTTTTAAACCATATATTTTCATAATTTACTTAATCCTACTCTTACTTTAAATTACAACATCTTGGAGATAACTATCAAACTAAATACTAATATTTTAATAGTATTTTTATTTCTTTTAAACTTAGTATTGAGTGTATAGAATGCTAAACTTGGTTTTTCTTGTAAAAAAATCTATTGAAAAAAATAAAATTTATTTTAAAAAAAATTCACAAAATATTGAGGTATTACATTCTACCCCCCTTAAAATTAAATATTCCAATAAAGTTCCGTTACTTTAGTAAAAACAATTGAGTATAATTCTGACTCATTACATCCTTAGGTTCCCACATGGCTTCCTCAAGATGGCGGTTTCATCAAAACATTTGACTAGGTGAGTGGTATTATTTCGTATATTTTTCTTGCTATAATCCATAATATCATCCAGTTGTTATTCATAAATAATATAACACTCCAATGGTATAACCTCTGAGTTCAGTATATGTGATGGATCAGGTATGTACTTCCTTAGGAGAGATACACAGAACACATAGTGAACTCAAGAGAGGTTCGGTGTAAGTGAAAAGAGATAACCTATAGTCCCGATACAATTAATAATTAAAAAGGGGACTGATATACCTAAAGATTAACTTCCCTTTATTTCATCCATGGAGAAATTCCTAGAAACACCTTGCCAATAACTTCAAATTTCAAATCACATCGATGATTATCAACAAATATTTTTGGACAAATTTATTCCACCCTTATATGACACTGAATTAATCTTTTGTAACATTATTCCAGTACATTGGAGTCCTACACTTATTTCTATAGAGATCTTCATAAGGATCCATATGAATGCTCGAGTAAAAGCTATTGTTGTATGAAATTTAAACTAGAGGAAGGTGTTAATACTAGCCACCTTTGAAATACATTGAACAAGATATTTAAATATCATCTAGGATTTTAATTGTTCTCTTATAATACCATATATATAAGGATGATGCATAGAGATAAAACTTAGCTCTATATATAGGGATTGCTGATGACTTCACCAAAACATCAAGGTAAACCTCGAATCCTAAACATATATAATACAATGTTCTACTCAATGCATCCTGACCGCTTTATTAATGTATATCCAATAAATATACTCCAAATATTAATATTCTCTGATAGATATTAAGTGTGATGACTTTATAAGGTAATCAACTACAACCCATATAGATTTATTCTCTTTAGATGTTATGGGGATTCCAATGAAAAAATATATGTTGATGTTTTCCCATTTCCATAATTGTATGGATAATTGTTTTAGAATCCCCTTAGAATTTTTTCTCTTAGCCTTAACTTTCTAACATACTAAACATAAAGATTCATACTCAGCAATATTTCTCTTCAGGTTTTCTCACCATAAATACTCTTTCACATAGGCATGTGTTAGAAACTATTCCCTTGTCATCCTTTCATTGTGGGTTCAAGCCCAACGACCTTACCATATGCAACAGGATGTCACATGGAATGTGGGTTATCCTTTTTCCATAACTATATTAATAATTCCTAAAAAATTCCAAAATTATAATAAACCATAATTATCTTAACATCAAAGATAAGATAAATCCTAAAGGTTACCATTACCTTTGATCTTATGTCTAGAAAATTTAAAGGCATTCCTCCTAAAATAAGATTTTCACTAAATAATATACAAAACCAAATGGTTGTGTTTCCATAAATTTCTCATAAAATATCCTTAATCTTGATAAAATCCCAGCACATAGTACCTCAAAATTTGTGTCTAAGACATTTAAATTATGATCAACCTTAAAATCATAAACCCCTAATGGTATCTATAACTCTTAAGTTAATATTACTTAGAGACATATATGCTTCCAAAATTAACATAATCATTAGACGTTTCATGATTCTTACAACCCAAATACCATTTTTAAAAATATTTATACAACATAACCGTTGAATACCAATAGATAAATATTTTCATCCTTACTCCTCAGTGATTTACATGGAGTGGTTCCTTCCTTGGTATAGATGATAACTCTTAAATAAAAGAATTTAATTGAATAATTTCCATATTCCCCACACATAATACATTTAAATCCTCAAAATTCATCAATCTATTACCTTATTTTCCACAAAGAAAACATCTTACCTTCTATTTAAAATATTCTTCTAGGTTCTTCTTCCCACCTTCTTGACATGCAGTAAGCTGAATATTCTTTCCTTAACCTTCATTACCACATGAACTCTCATAAAAGTCCATATTCCTCTTATTTGATGTGTTAATAATATCATCAAAGTTTATATTGTTTATCATATGTCAAGATATCAAATTAGGAATAATCATAATATATTTATCTCTATTATTCATCTAATTTGGATTCTCATAGTCACTAAATTTTCCATCATATTTAGTGTGAACAAGATTCCTTCTGGTTCTAGCCATTGACTAAAACCAAAAATCATAGTGTAAGAAACAAATCATATTGGATAACCACATAATCATGAAAAATCACTTATAGAGTATCTAAAGTATGAAACCTTATTTTCGATATATGAAATCTTATGATTAAACTAGTTTATTCATGGTCCTTATTTAAATCCTTCATAATGGTTTGTAAAGAGTTTGTGAATTTCAAAAGAATATCCCCTAGGACTGTCAAACCAAGTTGGGAGAAAGGCCTTTTGTCAGAAACCAGGTGATGATTGAGTGTATCTCAATGCACCCATTTGAAAGTTATTACCCCAAGTTACCAATATACTGAATCCACATCCCCTTGTAGTATCTGAATAGACAAGTAATTTCATGGAAACCACTCTCTCTATCCTTAACTAGAATTCCAAGATATTTTACTATGATTAGACTTATCCTTTTATTTCTCACTAATGTTTTCTCATCATAGTTTCCAAAGGATTAACTAAACCTTTATATGATACCAACTATAGTGACCCAAACTTCTCATACATAGATATTACATGTTTTTATATGAATATTAAATACATTTCAATAATACACACCCATGGAACATATAAGTTTAGTGTATTTGGAGACTACATACACTATATTATTATTTCATGGAATATATTTAATGTATTATATAATGATATATCCATTCATTACTCTTTATAGACATGCTCTACTTAAAAACCTCATCATAACCTAGGGAAAGGAAACATAATAAAGGGTGAGATAAGATTATTAGTAAGGGTAAAAAAAAGAATATATCAATATATCATGAGTATAATATTATGAAAACATGAGTATGACATATGAAAACCATACCCTATATATCAAAGATAGAAATATTGATTCATGGAATAAATCTTCACTATTAAAAAGACATTAATCATAAAGGAATCAAAGAACATCAACTATGAGAGCATAACATAGACATAATTAATGGAAATTTGGTATAAACATAAGCATAGAAAATAATTTACATAGTAGTAACGGACCATTTAAATGTCTATGATTGTGGAATGGGTTTACCCCCATACCATTTTAGTAGTCAAGGTTCACTACGAAGACAATTAAGGTGGAAAAATTCCCTTACTGAACTAGATTAAATTCTCATTCTAGTCATGTTCATTGCATGAGATATCAATATTTAACCTATGAATTGTAAGTATATATAGGATCCACATGTCGCATAATAAAAACTAAACATATGTGTAATATAATATCATAAAACCTTCATCATATCAGAACCCATGAAAATAAATTTTTTTCATAAACATTTCATCATAGAATAACTTGTGGAAAAGAAACGGGTTTCATAAAAATTTCATCATTTCATTATAACCTAGCCCTTGGAAAAAGAAGTGAGTTTCATGAGAATCATGTCATCGTAAACATAAACCATTCGGAGAAAAAATAATAATGGTATCCTTGGATCATACCCCCAATAAATCATAATTAACATCATAAGATTTAATTTTAGATGGAAATGATTTTGAAAGATAAATTGGAACATTTATTGAGGAAAATAACCTTTTATCTTTGAAAATAAATTTTTAAAACTAAAAATTACTAAAAAAATTAAAATTTATTTTCATTGAAAACAACTTTTTAAACATATAAAGAAAGATTTAATTCGTTGATTGGTCATGGAGGCATAATATACCATTCATGCCGCACACATAAAAAACTGACTCCTTTCCCATTATTAGTAAAATACACATTGAAATTTTGGGAAAATGACATGAATATTCATTTTAGAGCATATTTTAAAAAGTTAAAACATGGGTAAAAATTTATTTTACAAATCTATTGGATAAAGTTAAAAAAAATTATTTTTTTTAGAACAGATGAATATGGAAGAAAAAATATTCTCACCCAAATATAGAAATAAAATGAAATGAAAACTATAATTCTCATGAAATAACCAGACTATACTAAAATTAATGATTTTATTAAGAAATTTATCTTAATATTTCATCATTGAAATTATAATCATATCAATCCGGATAAAAAATGAGATTGTAACATCAAACCTTTACAACTTTTGTATCTTTTGTATCATACACACCATTAAATAATAACATAAAATCAAACTTTTAATATAATTAAAAAAATTATATTCATTATATAACATTTAAACTTTTCAGTATATAAACCTCATATAAGAATATTGGGGTATAATATAACTTTTTCCCAAAGAAGGAAATTTGAGACAAAAATCATTTACCACTTTGATAACTTTTTAACCATAAACCCCATGAAATAGAGATATTAAAATGGATATGTAAATTAACATAAATTTAAGTATAATAATAATAAAATACATTCATTATTATTACATAAAACACATAAAATAATTACATGGTGATAATGTCTTATGTCTCACAGTAAATAAAAGTGATACATAAATATCATAATTTAAGTCTCGACTTCTTTCGTACATGTTTGAACCTCATTTATAATAAATATAAGTTTATTATTAATATATTTTAGAACCATAACTATATATATCATACCATATATGATTTACGTATTACAATTTATTTCCCCTTTACTAACAAATCAATGTCAAAGTCATGTTTCAAGCAACAACTACTTTGTGTTCTGTGTATGTTTTGATTTTCTATTTTTGGTCCTTTTACTTTGATCATGGTTCCATAATTTCAATAATGTTAAAAATTATATAAATATATTATATGTTCAATATATATTTATTTATATTAATCCATAAAATTTATAGATAGAAAATGAAATACATCGTTCATGTAGATGGTTGGTCATTCATACACATGAATGTTGCTTAAATTTTCACAATGGATTGAAGTAAATAAATTTAAATAATATATTCTCATTATAGAATTAATTTTGTGTCACATATATTAAATATGTTAATTTAAAGATACCATTATTAGTTTCCATGTAAATCTTACATGAATAATGAATCACATCGCTTTGTGAGGTGGTAGTTCTCCATACACATGAGAAACATTATCGTATTTACATAAAATATAAAGTAAGATGGTATATGTGATATTATAAATAATAAGTTTAATAATATCATAAATATAGTATATAAAAACTTCAAATCCATATTTATACCAATTTGTGAGAGGTTGTGATGGAAAATGAGTAGCATTGGTTCGTGAGGTGGTAGTCTGTCGCACACACAAATAATAATTTTGTATCCCATTTATGAAATTGGAGATATATATATATAAGTTATTAAATTAACATAATAATATCTCATTATATGATAGATATTGTTTTTATTATATCATAATAATTTATAACGATTTTATGGAGTTATAATAAAAGTAAGAAAACACATAGTTTAAAACTTTACCTCTTCTTTGGACAACCTCTTTATGTTTAACCTAAATACTTCAATGAATTGAATTATAATATAAAATATTCCTATAGTATGTGGATAGGTATGTAATTATTTTATTTTGATATTGATTTTATAAAACAATTTTTTTTGGAAGTTCAAAGAGGAGAGGATTGGGGGTGGTCTTTTATAAGTGGCGGAGAGGACACACATGGAAGTTTTGAAAAGAATAAAGGGTACCCACGTTTTTCACATGAAAGAAAGATTAAAAATGAACTAATATCAAACCTTATAGGTTTAAATGTCTAAATATTTCCATAAAAATTGTTTTTGACAAGTTTATAGGTCATTTTATACCTTATCTTTTTAGTTTAATAATCGTTAAACCCGTTTTAACCCTAACTACGGTAATTGATTTTTTACCGTTTTCACTATTTTTTATAATAAAAAAATACTTTAAACTAAATATATAATATATATTATGATTATTAAAAATATTTAATCCATATTTCAAATTCTATTCACATAATATTTGAAAATTAATTTAAAATTAAACCTACAAACACAATGAAAAGGGGAATTTTCAAAGAGAAATTCCTCAAAAGTTTAAAAAGTATTTATATAAAAATTCAATATAAAATTGATTAAAATTTCCTAAATTGGATTAATATATATAAAATTTATCTAATTTTAATTTTAAAAAAATATCAAAATAATACATATCTTGTAAATTCTTGAGTGAAAATACAATTTTTAATAAAAACTAGTATTTTTCACTATTCACTAAATATTTTACCGTTTCAGGAAATTATAAAAATTTAAATCAAATATAATTTTTAAATTATGATTTCATATATTAAGTTAATTTTTTTCAAATAAATATTATAAAAATATAAAAAATTAATTTTTAAATTAGTTCAAAAAGGTGACAAAACTGCTTTTTTTAGAAAATACAGTTTTTAAGCATAGAATTAGATTTATTATTATATCATAATTAAAAAACACCTAAGATGAATTTTGAACATTTTATTGAATATATAATATATAAATTTAATTAAAATAATTCACTAAGAGTTATTTATTTAATTTTTTTAGATAAAAATGATCGTATGGATAAAAATAGCTTTCAGAAAATGATTACCTTATTTTTAAATGGTTTTTATTTTAATTTATAATTAAGTGATTTCCAAAGAATTAATTTTATATATTGGATTATACCATATATTTTATAATTAATTTAATCATATTCTTACTCACTATTCCAACAGCAAGACGATAACTATGATATTAAATAATAATATTTTAATAGTATGTTGTGTTTCATTTAAACTCGGTGTTGCATATAGCGCAAGATAGAATCAGCATTGAGTGTAAATAAAGATAAAGTTTATGGTTCATGTAAAAAATATATAAATAAATAAACTTATTTAAAATAAATATTTCATAAAATATTTGGGTGTTACAATATTCATGCCTTATTCTCAAACAAAATATATTTTTGAAAAAATATCACTTTAGAATTTTTTTGAACACATTGTGGGAATCAACCACAACCCATGGTTTCAAAATCAAGATGAAATAGTAATTTTCACATTTTTTATCATTCATAAATTTATGAAATATGGTTAGAGAACTCAAGACTCTAAGTTTATAGAAGAAGTGGAGTGGGAGAGAAGCTGTATATGTCAACAAATTCATCTCAATGAATTGTTCTCAATCATTCCAATCTAGTTTACTCCTATTCATTTATTGGTTCTTGATGAAATTATATCAAAACACACTCCAACCCATTTATTTGAGAGTGATATCCTTGATCTATAGTTTATCTCAAGAGGAAATGATAATCACCATGAATTGGAGGAGAAACATGGAAAGTAAAATTGATTCTAGGGATAAATGATCTAAGATTCCAAGATATCATGATCTGGAAGGGAAGGAATCACAAAAAATTCCCAAAGGATCCTTGAGTTTCAATATCCCTAGATACATGTGTAATAATGAGTGGTTTGGGGAATGAATCGGGATTAAAAATGATTTTTGGACTTATTTAATTACATTGCATAGAGGGGGTGCACTATTTAAAAAACTATGAGCTATCCATGTGAATTATCCCTTTCCTAAAAATTCTAAAGTTTCATGGATACCGAAAAGTTTACACATAAATTTCCACCAACCATGTGCCTTCCCTAAGTACCTCTTTCTATCTTTCATGGATTCTTAGGTAAATCACACGGTTTCCCATAATCGTACACTAACCTTTCACCCTATAGAATCCCTCTAAACCATCCTAAAACCTTCCAAAAACTCCTTCTTCAAACACCAACCCTTTATAACATTAAAAAGTACAAAAAATGGAAAATATGTCAAACTAGTGGAGTTAAATAACCAATTACTAGTCTCATAGTTATTGGATTCCTCAAAGTCTATATGAACCCATATAAAAAGTATCTGAATTAATCACTAAATATATTATTCCTGAATAATAATAGTATATAGGGAACAACCCTCCCAATGGTTCAAAACAACTACCGTAGCCTATAATATTCAAACATATGAGAAGGCATACAAGATATCACTATACTATCATATAAGTCAACTTATAATTTCAGGATTCAGGGCTTATCAATCCTTATATTATATATCTAATTATATGATATTGTATACTAATAATTCCCATAATATCTATCACATTAAGTTGTAGTTGTGCCCAATTTTATGAACCCATCACTCAATCCCACCTCAAAATTGTGTCTTTCTATATCATGAATTGTATACCCATTATTAATACCTCTATGGAATCCTAGTTTAAGGTATGAAACCTCTCTCTTTAAATATGGTCACAAATTAGCACCCATATCAAGAAGAAACAATAATGTAACCAACTAATCTTATATTAATTTTGAATCACTAATATCTTGAGTCCTTCCACACAATCCCTATTCATCCCTACCAAGACAATATATCATATAACTATGTTGGTTATATGTTGAGAAGAAGTTATCATGCTTCATTCTCAAAATATAAATTCAACTCATGTTCCACAACCCCCATTCAAAGACTATCATCAATAATGTGTATGAAAATTCTCATACTTCCAACTCAAGGGTCATCATCATCACATTGAGGTGTCTATTAATGGTATAATTATCCATTTATTTGTATTTATAAATCCATTCTTAATATGTTTAGATTAGTAGAGGGTCATCAATATAGTGTTTGGGTAAATATCAAATAAGTTATTATTGATGATTTATAACACCAATTCCTCTTTATTTTATTAGAATAATTTTTTCAATAATACACAAAATACAAATTTCTTGTGATCATACATACCATTTATAATTTATGTATTAATGCCAATTCCCACCTTGGGAAATGATTAATACATTCATTCATCAACCATGAGAATCATACATGTCAAAAAAACTCAACTGTAATTATAAAATAAAATAATCACAATCCAAACTCCATAAAATCATAAATTTTCACCTATATATGTACTGTATTGGAATAAATACACCTTACATCCCATGTTCCAACTAGTATTAGAACTATCTAATATATCCTAAATCATAATAATAACTCCCTACACTTATACAACATCATAAAGTCCCCACCCCAGGTAGCAATACACCAGTATTATCTAGGTTACCATGTGAGCTCATATTAGTTTTCCTATATGTTTTGAGATACCTAATAGTGTAAAGGATCATATAAAACCATGTGTTAATACTATACCATTAGTATTTTAAAAAAATTATCAGAAAACAACATAAATATCCAAAAAATATTTACAACAGTTTACTATAATAAATGTATTTACAATATAAATAATACTATAAAAATGAGATCAAAATGTTCCATCATAATGTTAGTATTAAGTTAGTATAATCATACTATTTCATTAGGTAATAGGTGACCACATAGTGTGTATGGTCTGGACCGATGGATGATTGTGTGGGTTCTTTTCTTGAACAACAATTAACATCATGTTACCATTGTCATTCTTAATAGAAACTCCCAATAGGCCCCTCATCCATAATTGGGTTTCAGACCCAGTGGCACATAGTGACTCCCATTGGTCTAGAGTATGGGTTGTCGTGCTCATCGTACCCTTTTGAGGGGAATTATTTCCTACTCCGGGACTCTCTTATAGATTTAAGACATTTTTGAGAGTCTCTTCCTAAACCTGATACAGGACTGGCTACCCTAACACAAAAACTATAGGTTAAGTCTCTATTATACACAAAATAAAGGGGATATCATTATTTAACCCATCCTTATGTGTTTAGGGTTCTTCATATATTTCCCAATAAGTAATTTCTACTTTATATGCTGAATTTGTAGGACCAAACACTTCATAATTTTCTACCATGCAGGGTGGCAATTAATATTCCAAGGAGAGGATTGAGCCATTATGAAGCGTCCTACATATCCTAGTTATCATAGGAACCAAAACTCATGTAGTTCATCAAAAATATGTAGTTTAGCATCAAATAGAGAGGAAATATGTGCGGGAACTTGGGAACCAGATATTTGAGAGAAATCCTTGAGGATACATCCTACACATCCTAGTTATAGCAGAAATAAGAGTAATGGTAGTTTGATCACTCCCTTGGAACTGGTCATAAGGTACATTTCCTTATATGTTGGAGGTTTATATAATGAAACTCATTAGTGCTTACATGTTAATATTTCTATAGCCAATGGAGATTCATGATGCTAATGAGATGACCATTGTAACTACTAAATGCCACATGAGCTATGATTAGTGTGGGAAATAAAGGATATCGAGTAATCAGTCTCACTCCATATGAATGTGGGGCTTATGTTATGGGACTAACCCAAGAAATATTTAATATGGTCCTCGAACCATAAGAAAATTCATTCTACATATCCTGGTTATAGCAGGAATTAGATTCATCATAGTTCATTTGGTTTCTTAGTCTATTGAGGGATAATGTAATAGGATCAGCCCATAGGAAATATTGAGTCCCGATGGTTGAAATGTTGGAGACATGATGGGGCTTAATCTAAGTTGGATGACCATTTGATTTTGGTATTGGGCCTTAGGAAGGAATACTGCGTATCCTAGATATGATAGGAATCATATTCCTTATAGTTCAATAAGATCATAGATTACAAAATTACGTTTCCTGTGTCATTGTAGAGGTTTAGGATACAAATGATATGATCCTTACGACTCCCTAAGCCCACATGAGCTATGCTTGTTGTAGTAAATATGGGATGGAAAGTGATTAGTCTCATTTCTTATAGACGTAGGACCTACATACTTAGAAAACCCATTGGAGATTTGGCATAGATCTCAAGACTTAATAAGGAAGCCAACATATCCTAGTTATGGTAGGAATCAAAGTTCACATAGTTCATTTGATTAGGGCTTACACACTAGGGATTCCCTTATAGATGGGGAAGATCATATTATACTTCTGGTTGGAGCTTACAAACTGAGGTTTCCTTTATAATTAGGGATTACACATTGAGGTTTCCTTTGGTTGGGGCTTACACATTGTGGATTGAAAATTTTATCAGGTCCTTAGGATGCCCTTAAAATCTGGCCTGCTTTTTTAATTATCTTGCATTGATTGTTTGCTCAACATGACTTGATTTTCTTCATGACATTTTGAAGGATATCTACCTAATGTGTCCTAGGAAAATTAAATGATCCAATTGTATTTTCCAAGGGACATTACATTACTTTTGTGGTATGTTTGAGAGTTATCGTATGACCAAGGATGACTTGTCTGGAGGAAATTGCAAGAGCCGTATGGTTTTTATTGGAAGCCATCACATGACCTCGACTAACAAGAATAGAGGTCATCACATTATATGGATAACATACCCTGATGTCATCACAAGATCTGGCTAACACATTTAGAGGGAGTCATGAGAGTCAGTGTGACTTGTCTTAGAGGGTGTCACATGTGTTGACTGACATGTCTTAGGGGAATTGTGAGACCTGGTAGGTGTGCCTAGAGGGTGTTGTGATAGCCAATCAACGTGTTCTAGATACTATAGTGAGATTCATATAACATGTGTGGATGCTGTTTATATGAGTTAGTAACATGCTTGAAGGATATCATGAGGCTTTAATAGTGAACTCATAGGGTTTTTTTGAGACTTGGATGGCATGATCGAGGGGCACAATGTGACTTTTTAAAACATTTCTAGAGGAATTTTTATTCCCAAATAGTATACCGAAGGAGCATCGCGAGATCTGGGTGATGTGTCGCAGTGTTTTCATATATCCTGGGTGGTTTGTACAAAGCATATGAGTATAAACATACATGTTCTTTGTTTAAGTTTCACATTCCTTAGTATTGGTTATAGTCTTTTATCATGAATTCCTCATGTTTGTTCAATGTGATCTTGTTTTGAGTCTCGCGTGATCTAGAAAACATGTGGGATTTCATTTGTGTGTCCTACTAGAAGTACTTCATGTGATCTATGAGTGATCACATGAATTTCTTTATGCATGCTACATGATTTATGTAGTTTTTTTCTAGTTCTTACCTGATGGTAATATTTTCTATTTGCAATATTAGACACTTTTAGAAATCCTCTCTATCACCGGTGCACCTGAATGCAAAAAAATCCAACCACATTTGAAATTCCAGTTATCCATTTTTCATGATGGGGTTAGGTATTTATAGGTCTCTCGATCCTAGTTTTTCACTGATTTTTATGTAAAATATTGTGTGAATCAAGGATGGAGTCTAAGGAGGGCCTTAGTGTCACACATCTTCACAAGGTCCCATCATGGGTTACTCCGGAGGCATCACATAATTTTTAGTGGTTGTTAGATCATCTCATCAATACCCCCTTTATCGAATTATTTCCAATTAATGGGGATTCATTGAATAATTAAGATATGATGAGGAAATTTCATATTGTCATGTCGACATGTCTAAGGGTCCTCAAGAGATTAGGATGCTTGTCTAAAGGCCTTCACGTGATCTCAGGTGACCTATCTAGGACTTTTCGCAAGAACATGTTGTATTTTCAAGGGGCCTTTGCAGGATCTTGATGAATCATCAAGGGATCTTCAGAGACCATGATACGAACAACCTTAGTGTGTCCTGAGAGTTTTACGACCATGAGAGGATCCCACCTTCTTCCCCTTTTTATCTCCTTTGATTATTTTTCAAAGGTTGGGGAGTTTGTGAGGTTGTTTGTCTTTTTTCAAGAATAATCACCTTACCTCATGATGATGCATCACGTGACAACAAAATGGTCTTTTGGAGGTGTGTGAGAATTTCATAGAATATTCCATCTTCTTCCCCTTAAGAAGAAAATGGGGAAGCACACATTTTCATATATATAACTGATGCCCTTCGTGCAATAAGAATGACATGCCAAATGTCTTTTGCAAGACAAGGAGGGAACATCTCCAGGAGTTTTTGGTGTCTTGAAGACCACCAGGGTACATCACATGACTTTTACAATCACAAGAGGCTCCCTCCTCCTCATTTTTTTATTTCATTTGTTTTATTGTGAAATGTTTCAGGATATTGAAATTTTTATTTGATGTTGTTGAAGACAATAATCCTACCCATCAGTGATGTATCCCATAATTTTCTTAATCACAAGAGGATCCCACCTTTTTGATATTTTCCTCCTATTTCCTAATGTCTTTCGGATTGTTGGTTAGGTGACCATCGGTTGACAAGCCATGTGACATGTGGAAGTCTATTTGGATGACGCTTCATGATCAACAATTGTCTGGGGAACCTTTGCAGGAGTAGAAGGATTAGTCAATGGGGCTTCACATGACCTTCCACAATCTTTTCACAACACATGGATCCTTCATGTGACCTTTATTATGGTCATAATATTTCATATCTCTCAGAGGTTCATGGAATCTGCAAGTCTTGGAAACCTTCTTCTTCCTTGGATTTTGTAAGGAAAATAATACCCATATCCAAGTATTTCTTTCTTTGTGAATTTTCCGATACTGATTTTGTAGCCATCATCAAATGACCCCCCTTAGGAGAAACGTCAGTGGGGAAAAGGGCTCGGTTCTGAGGAAAGTAAATTCCCACCTGAGTCTTTGGTGCTATCATGAGTTGGTGTCTTAGGAGACGTTTGGTCTTCTAATTGATACTTAGTATTCCACGGAATTCCCTATATGTAGAGGAGAGAAGATAAATCTCATACACCAGCTACTCAATTTTCATATCTCTTATGCCCTGCTCCCATCAAACATGAATATCTCAAGACCCTTCTACAAGATCTGATCACTAGACCCCTTAGTGATAGCATTTAGAAAAAAGAATCTCTACAAGACTTCTTTGCACATACACCTGCTCAGACCAACTATAAACATTCCTTCGTTAATTTATTGAACTTCTGTTGTAGATATGAATGATTATCTTGGGGGTTTTTCAGGATTAGCTAGTTTAATTGAGTGATCCTTTGACTATTTTGTGCCTCATGTGACTATATCCAAGTCATGTGATCATGAGTCTTTGAGGGTTCATGCAGTTGCATGATGCCCTGTGAGCTCATGCGATTCGTGATATCTCTGTGGGTAAAGTGATTCACAAGCTCTTCAGGCGATTCATGAATACCATTGTTGATTCATGCGATGTGCATGATGTTATTGTTTCATTTATTTTCTTTGAAAAGATTTTATGTTTTATCTATTTGACAAGTTATTCATACTTTTATTTAGATATATTTCAATTCTTGTCAAGCTTCTTCTGCTATAGCTAATCAAATATATATGACTGCTAAAAATATCAACAATGATCCCTGATACCATATGAATTTTGATATTGAGTTATTGAAGTGGGTTATTCAATACAAGATCTAAAATTATCCCTTATCAGACTGACTTACTATATATGGTTTTGGTTTGTTAGATGATGTTGTTATTCCTCCTTTGGAATTCAATCTATCATCTAGATGGGTGTTAACTTCTCTTGACTGTACTTAGATGAAAATTGATGAATATGGATGAATGGTAACAACTCAATCCTAGGTGTTTTATTATATATTATAAAATTCTCCCTTAGGTCTGGATAGTCACAGTTTCACTCATCAGCCTATCAACCATAGTTACTTGAGTATATTTATCTCCTCTACGAACAACCCAGGTGGGGGATGGATCTTGAAATTGGATCTTCATCATGGTGGAAACTTTTCTGATGAATGGGGATGGACTGTCTAGGCTAGGAAAATATTTTTGGAGTTCACCGACTAGTTATATAGAGTTCATATTTATGAAGCTATGTGGATCTCCCAATTTATTATCTATCACCAGCCTAAGCTTCTTTGGGAAATGATCAGTTGTTAGTGTCTTGACACCACCACAATTGATCTATCCCATGGTGAAGTGGGAATCATCCTATGGGACATATACCAATTGGTTGGTATTCCCCCTCTAGAAGATATATATGATGGGTTCCTCCCTACTTCATATATTTGGGATGACCCCTTGTAGACTCTCGTCTTGGTGTGGAATATGACCATAATTGTGAAGGAGAATCTAAAAAAAGAGTTAATTGTGCTCTTTCTTATCTCTTTTAGGGATTGGATCAATATCTCCCCTTTTCAAAGTAGGGTTTAGCTATCTTCCTTATGCCCACATCAGTTCCATTCCCAATAGGTCCATGATAGTGATAGCTAATATTATGCCATTTTAGAATATGGGGATCATAACTCAAGGGGATATTGTGTGAAATTAGAAATCTCTCTGATTATTAGGTAGGTTGGATTTTGGCCATATTCTTGAATGGATGGATTTTCTCATTTGGGGATGCATGTTCAGAAATCCATGTCAACACGCTGGTGATGGTGGTGTGGCTAGTGGAGGGACAACACCTTAACTTGGTAGTGTTGTTACATTCAAACCTTTATTAGATCCTGGTCCATACTCAACAATGTATCACCCCTTATAAGATTATTAACCCTTTATAATTTCTATTTGGATGGATAGGGGATAATTTCCATTATTATGAATACTATAATGACACCAGGATCCCTAATGCCTTATCTTGTCTTATATTGCTGAACATATCTGGGGTTGGAGCCATGTAACTAAGGTCTGATTAGGTTATAGGTGTGATGAGTCAACCTAATAGCTTTGATATCACCCCTTATCAAGAACCAATCAAGATGATTATTAACAATGTAAGTGGATCCATTGATGGAATATCGTATATGATCTCTCTTCGGGATGGGGTTCTTGCAGCCAAGATGGACGAGATGATTATCTAAGAGCCATATACACCTTATCGGTTTGCTCATTAGTTTGTCTATATCCAAAGGGTATATTCTCTTCCTTTGGATGGTGTGTGAGGGGAACAAAATACTAGGATCATTTAATAGTTTTGGATGATGATGGCACATGAAGATACTGATTCTGAGATCACTCTTCCACTTGCTGATGCTTCCACCATTCCTAATATGGATTATGTATAGGATTGGGAAGAAACTTACCCATATGGTATGTAAAATCATATGATTCATCATGTGGAGAATCATTTTTCCTCACTAACTCTTTTGTCTATAGAAAATATAGAGTAGACTAAAGACTTCAGATAGAATTATAGGAAGTTCCCTCAACTTGATCACGACCATCCTGATAGTAGAACTGAATCTGTTAAAGAAATCATTCCTCCAACATAAGCAACAGATAATGCCTCTACCGAGGGGAGGGTACATGGAGTCTCCTCTCTTATTCCCTTTCCATATCATCTGGTTATCCCTCTTCTAGGAATGCCTATCTTATTAGTCATAGAAGCTTAGAAAAAACATAGGATGATCTGGAAGCAGGTTCATTCCTTTATCACAAAGACTCATTTATTATCATTTTGTGACCAAGGGGAGTGCCTTAATTAGTTATTTCATGAAATTGGGGTGTATGGATTTGACCACCAACCATTATATGAAATAATGAATCAAATTGTTGTAAATTTATGGGATTTGGCCACCAATGAGTGGGATTTTCATGATTTCATGGACAAGGATCCTCTTGCTGAGAACATGAAGAACGAATAAGAGGAATTAGAGAAGTGTTGCTAGATGATATTTAAAATTAATCCCAGATAGATGTCTAGACTGCACAATTATGGAGATGCAAGGAATAGATCTCTTGAATTCTGACCTTTCAACACCAACTTCTTCATTGGAAACTACTCAAAATAGAATTCAGGAGATGCCTACATTGATCGAGACTCTCCTTCCTAGGACTAAAATAGAAGAGGTGGGTGAGTGTCACTTCAATGTTCAATTGAATATTCTTTATATACTCTTGAAAACCTAGCTAACTTAGTGGATCAAATCATATTGTAATTCGATGTAACCTATTTTTTGTTTAAATTCTTGAAGAGACTCTAAAATATAGAGATTCATCTATTTCATGCTTTATCAATGAATAAATTTTCTGAACACTATATGTGTTTTCTAGTTTTGTTTCTTTTATTTATGATGTGAAAAACTTTTTCATTGATCTGATATTATGTGAACTGTCAACAATACCCATCCTTTGCATAATATCATGTAAACTTGAATGTCTGGGTCTGGATATTTAAATTGAAATAGATTATTCTCAATATGTTCTCATGAATGCCCACCAACATGAGATTATTTATCTACATATCTATTACAATTATCTTGAGATCACCTAATTCATAGAAGGATAATCTGGTTAGAATATATGTTACAAAGGGAGAGTTTTCTACCCTTTTTCAAAGCTTATAAGCTTTGCAAGTGAAACATTATTTTGTTAAGGTCGTATGATGGGATTTAAAAGATTTTTTGCTCTTGTGGACTAAATCACCATTGTGCTATATTTTAGGATCTTTTATCTTGGACCTTATTTCATTGTAGTTTATGTAATTTTATATCATAACTATTATCGATGTACTTTAAGAACTTTTTGCTCAAACCTTCTATCGCTATAGTTTAGGGTCTTTTAGCTCAGAACTTATATCACTCTAGTTTAATGTCTTTTAGCTTGGACCTTATATAAATATAGTTTATGTTCTTTTAGCTTGGACCTTATGACGCTATAGTTTAAGGTCTTTTAGCTCAGACCTTATATCATTGTGGTTTATGGTCTTCTAGCTTGGACCTTCTATCACTATATTTTAAGGCCTTTTAGCTTATACCTTCTATCATTATAGTTTAAGATCATTTAGCTTAGTCCTTCTATTGTTGTAGATTAAGGTATTTTAGCTCAAATCTTATATCTCTTTATTTTAAGGTATTCTAGTGAGGACCTAATCAATGATCATGGGATATGGTACATACATTTCAGGAATGATCTAAACCACTATGGGGTGTGGGGCTATGTCATGGTTTTACTGAGGCTCATGAGGATTAGATATCCTTTCTTCCAAGGAGGAGGTGCCTCTGGTTTGTAGGTCAAGGCCATTATGCATCAGTATCATTTCCAAACATAGGTGTCTCTACTATTTTCTATGGGTCATGGATGGTTTATGGGGGTAATATTAGTTGATGGGAAAAATTTTGTGATACTAGACCAGCCTAGATAGTTGAAATATGTGTGATGTAAGTGATATCCCAAAAGTTTGAGCCTGTGAATATTTACTGGAGAGACATGCTGAGTATGTCCCATGACACTATAATATTCCATGTTCCACCACAGTGTTACCATGTCTGACAAGGATTAAATCTCCTTTCTAGAAAGGAGGATATGCCTTTAGTTGGTGGGTCAAGCCTTTATGTGTCAGTTGAATGGTCAAGTAAAAGATGACATCCACTCCTTTTTGAGGGACATGAATGATTTATGAAGGTTCAAACATCCATATTATGTGATTAGGTATGGAGAAAGTCTATCCCAAAAGGGTACTAGAACCCTAGGGAGATTAACTCTTGAATTTTGAAGCTCGAGTCCCATGCCTTGTGGTTTCGAATCATGAAGTACAGGCCATAAAAGGTTTCAGAATAGAGTGTCACATTCTGGTCTTAAAAAGGGTTATGAAACACAGTGACGTAGCATCAAGGATGTATAATCCACTCAAATATTTTCATTTAGAGACCATAAGTCAGGGTCCAAACTACTTAGATCAAGAGGATTATATGTGATAGTCATAATGATAGTAGTTTAGATCACATTGAGGTGTTTTGTTCTACCGTAGTGATGTCAATGATCACAAGAATTGAAAATCCCTTTTTTCAGAGTGATAAATTTGGTTGATGACCATAGGTGCATATTCAGGAGCCATAGGAAAGCATGAATAGCCAATTAATGGGTCCCTTGAATCCAAGTATCATTTCCAGGGGCCATGAATTATTTGTGTAAATCTAAGGTACTCAAGACATGAAGTATGATTTATAGACTGAGATGCTTAAAATATGATAGAAGCACCCTATAGTATGGTTGACCGGGATAAGGCTTTTATGGTCCTTTGAAAAGTCATGTTGATGGATTATGTTCTATATAGTTTTGATGTCATTTAGTAGGGACATAATTTCTTCCTTATAGTTTAATGTCATGCAGTAATGACATTTTTCATCCAGTTTATTTTCATACATTAAGGACATTTTTGATGTATAGATTTAATGCCATGTGACCAAGACATTTTCCTTGTAGTTTAACATCATGTGGTAAATATTTTTAAATCGATGTGAAAAATTGTGCTAGGAATAATATATGAAAAAGAAGGTTGTACATGGATTTAACCAGCACCTAGGAATTGTGGTCTTGTATGATTCATCCCCTATGCAGTTTTGATACATTTATTTTGTCAGTTGTTGTAGTTGGGACTAGGATTGGAGATCCTTGAATCACTATATATCCTATGATGATAGGAATCAAGCCACATGTAGTTCTTGAATGGAAAACTCTCTATGAAGGTATAACCTGTAAGTAGTGGTGGTAATTGTTTCCATTGATTGTTATAACTTAGTGCAAGATTCGAGATGTAGGTGTCACTATATATCCTGTGATGAAAGGAATCAAGACACACATAGTTCTTGAAGAACCATGTAGTTTTACATCATGCGAAAAGGATGTTGGATTCCCTATGTGAAAAATTGTCATTATGACTGAGACCAAGTATGGAAATCTTGGTTTCACTACATATCCTACGTTAATAGATATCAATCCATATGTATTTCTTGAGGAAGGAAATTTTTTCATAAGTCTAAACTATTTGTAGAGAGGATAATTTTTTATATTTATTATGACTGGACCTAGGGTTAAAGTCTTGGGTTTCACTACATATCTTACGGTGGGAGGAATCAAGTCACACATAGTTCTTGAATAGTGTGGTATGATACCAACACTAATAAAAGTGATCCTCTAGAGCGAGGTCCATGGGAATGTGTAGTTTTATGTCTTGAAAAGGGACATAAAATGTGTAGTTTAACATTATGCATCATGGAATCTTATGATCCTATCGTGAACCATGATTTCTTATTTTTGCATGAAAGCCCTTACAGAAATTCCTAAGCTCATGTGAGCTATTATTGATGTGAGAAAAAAGGAATGACAAGGATTCCTCCCACCATGCAGAGGAAACAAGGGTAGGATAGGGGAATTTTTCATCATGTGGTGGCTAGACCATAATATATGATTGAGCCATACTTATGTTTCTCATTAAAAATAGGAATCAAGCCACATTTTTTTCTTAAAATCCCATGCATTTTAATGTCACATGGAAATGACTTATGAGTCACCTGATGTGAAGAGTCTGAATCATTTGGGGATGCATACAGTTTAACATCATGCGGTGATGACATATTTCATGCAGTTTAATGTTAGGTGGTATGGATGAGTATCAACCATCATGAAATTAAATGAATATTGTGGCCAGGCCCAAAACATAGTGGTTCGAGCATCACTACAAATATTTTGATGGTAGGAATCAAGATGTATATAGTTATAGATAACCCTTATAGTTTAATGTCATGCGAAAAGGACATATATCTCCCAATGTAAATAAAGATGGATGTCATGGATCCATGTAGTTTTAAATCATGTGATAAGTATGAGCTCATATAGTTTAACGTCATGTAATCAGGAAGACTCTGTACAGTTTATTGTCATGTGTCCTGGAAAACTCTTTACATTTTAACATTATGTGGCCAGGACATGGCATACCATGTAGTTTAAAGTCTTACTACTAGGACTTAAGGTGTTTTACATTTTATCTTCTTGATTTTAGGATGATCAGACTTACAGTTTAACATATTTCGGTGATGAAGATTTGGTGCAGTTTAACATCATACCACCAGGAAGTTCTCGTATAGTTTAGCGTCATGTAACCAGGATGACTCTGCACAGTTTATTGTAATGTGTCCATGAAAACTCTATACAATTTAACATTGTGTGGTCAAGATGTGAGATATAGTGCATTTTAAAGTATTTCTACTAGGACTTGAGGGGATACATAGTTTATCATATTGCTGATGGGATGATCATTCGCGCAGTTTAACATCTTGTGGTGAAGATTATTTTGTGTATTTTAACATCATACCACCAAGATGTGATCATACAATTAAGCATCACGTAACCAAGATGAAATTTTCTTGATGCCACCTATGAAAAGTACTTCTTGAGAAATCTCACATTGTTGGGGGGTGTGACACACTCCACATCCATTATAGCCAACGGGTAATCTTTGTTGTGGTAGAACTTATATATGATGTAAGTCCCTTCCCATTTGGGTTCCATATTTGGAGGATTCATGCATGGTATCATTAGGGTCCTGAGAGAAAACACCAGCTCCCCTTTTAAGAATAAACATAGGAAGACCTTTTTATTAAAGTCTCATACAATACAATTCTAATGGACTTCATGATTGTGAAATGTATTCAACCTTCTCTAATTGACCCGCTCTAATTCTTCCAGTCACTTCTGTGATTTCTCATAATATGAGAGTTGTTCGAAAATGGATATTCAAAGAGAAAGTAGATTTAATTTTATGGGAAACACCACCTCAGTCCTGTATATCAAGTATTATGGAGTTTCTTTTGTAGAAGTACGTATGCTAGTACGGTAGGCCCATAAAGCATGGAGGAGCATATACAGACATGACTTCTTATCCTTATTCACCAAATTCTAGAGTATATTCTACATAGTTGTATTGAAGGCCTCTATTTATCCATTTTCAATTACATGATAGAAAGATGAGTGATTGGAATCAAAGTTTTATGCCTATTATATTTTCTTCAACTCCGTAGAATAGAATTTGTTGCCTTTGTTCGTTAATATTATGTGAGGGACCTCTAACCGAGTGATGATATGTGACTTTATGAAGTTAATGATGTTATTTTTCCCAAATTCCTTGAGGGGTATTGCCTCATCCCATTTTGAGAATATGTCAGTAGTAGTAAGGATGTACTTTAACTACATTGTTGTGGTTGGGGGATATGACCCCACAATATCCATTCCCCAAATGAAAAATAAATAGGAATATTTAGATGTATGTTGAAATTATGGGGGTTGATGGATTATGTTTGTATGGATCTGTCAGGAATTAAATTTCTTGGTGTATTCTACACAATTATGTATCATGTCTTTCGAATAGTAACCCTGCCTCTTGATTTGGTGGGAGAGCCTAGTTCCTAGCTAATGAGTGATGTAAGAGCCTGCTTGGACTTCTTCTATGACAACCAAGATCTATCTTCCTACTATGAATCTGAGGAGGATTCGATTGAATCCATGCTTGTAGAGAGACTTTTATTCATTTGGTCCACTTTTCAGGGTAAAGTTCACTACATAGAGATGAATCTATTCCCTTTTGGCTCGATATGTCGGGAGAGTCCCATTTTGGAGATAACTGATTTTGGGATCCATCCAACCAGGGGTGGAAATTGGTTCATCATGATCTAGGGTGGTGTTGATCTGGTATATTTCATCTATATCACATAAAACAATTTATAAGACCATTCTTAAATGTTTGATATGAAATATTGATTCCTATGGATCAGAGTCATCTTGGACTGTGGATGCATTAGCCAATGTGTAAGAGAGATCATTCTCTAATCAGGGAACATGATGCAATGTGGGATCAAGAGGAATCTCTACCATCATTCACTTGAAACATTCGGTAATAGCGGCCAATTGTTTCTTTTTTTTGGAAATATTCTCCATTTATCAACTTTATCACTAGCTTTGAGTCACATTTGATATTTAGGTAGGCTATTTACAGTTGTAGGGACAGTTCTAACCCAGTAGTGAGGGCTTGGTACTCTACCTCATTATTTTTGAATCGTTTGGATAGTGAGAAAGAGTAAAGAAAAACTACTTTATCAGGAGATACAAACACAATCCCTAAGACAAACCAATAGATCTTTAGGTTTTCCATACTTTTGTCAATAGGAATTCAGAAGGTTCCATTAAAATACATCTCCCATGTATGAGGAGAGTCATGGGAATAAAATATATCCTCATACTCAGGCTCAATGTACACTAATGTATTCTTTGAGGAAGGATGTATTGTGCGGAAATCATCCAGGGTTTTCCCTTTCATGGATTTCTATGACACAAAATAAATGTTTTATTATTGTATAATGACCTCCCATCAAGTCAAGCACTCTATTAACATAGGGAGGAAAATTATGTACTTGAGCGGATCAATATGAGAGACCAAATGGACTTTGTGATGATGCAAGTAATGCCTCATCTTTTTTAGTAAAATGATCAGTGCAAGGAAGTTCTTCTCGACATCAAAGTATCCAGTCTCAGTACCTAGCATCATTAAGATTAGGTAATGGAGACTATTTTCTCTCCCTGCATCATTTTTCTATTCTAGTAGGGTGCCTATTGAGTGTTTCTTGGTAGCCACATATAAGATTAGTGGACTCCCTTCCACCAGAGGCATTATAACTGAATGGTATATCAGATACTAATTTATACTTTTGAAGGATTCTTGGTAGCCATAATCCCATTTATAGGTGGTTCCATTATTCATTATCCCAGTAAAGGGGAGAACTTTTCTAGCCAAGTTGGCTATGAAGAAAAAAATGTAGGCAAGGTACCCTTGGATCCCCCTCTGTTCTTTGATATTTTTGGGGGGTGACATTGCTAAGATAGAAATGGTCTTCTCTAGGTCTATATCAATATTGTGGCGGAATACCACAAAGCCAAGTAACTTCCATGATGTTACCCTAAAGGCACATTTCAGTGTATTCATCTTTAGATTGCGATGTTTCAGTTTATCAAAGACTATTTGGAGATCCATGAAGTGATCACTTCACTATTAGGTTTTTAACACTAAGTCATCAACATTAAATTGTTTTATTCTTCCCAATAATGGCTTAAATATATGATTCATGGTTCATTATTATGTGGACCTAGATTTATTTAATCCAAATGGTATGACCTTATATCAAAATATCCCCTAAGGAACTCTGGAGGTAAGGTATTCTTCATCTTAAGGGTCTATCTTTATTTGATTGTACCCTAAATACCTATCCATGAAGAAAAGGGACTAGAATCTAGAATTTTCATCAATCAATAGTTCTATGGTCAGAAGTGGGAAATCATCCTTTGGGAAGTGCTGATTAAGGTCTCTAAAATTGATGTATACCATAATCTACCCATTATTTTTCTTGACCTAGATAATGTTAGAAATCCATCATGGGTATTGCAATTTATAGACAAATTTTTCTTTAATGAACTTCTCAACTTCCACCTCTACATTAGTGGCATGAGAGGTGTGCATCCTCTTAGTTACATTTTTGAAGCCTCAATGTTCATAAAGTAAACCGATATGATGTGTAGCCACATCTGGATTTAGTCGAAGAATTTATTTATAGTTCCAAGTGAACACATATCGATGCTGCTTCAAAAATGAAGTGTATATCTCTTTCTCTTGAAGGGGCATGAAGAACTAATCGGTGTAGGCTACATGTGTTCTTCTATTCCCAGATTTCCTTATTTGAGATATTCTATGGTGATGGAGACACCTTCCTCTTTTGTGGGATGGGAATTCCTGAGGCCATCCTCATCTTCTTCCACCTCCTAGTCTATGGAGACTTTTCCGGATGAATATAGTAATCCGGGGGCATCTCTATCACTATTAGCATGAGATATTCCATGATAAGAGACATTATCATCCCATATTTCATGAGTCATTACAAAGAGATTCCAGAAATTATTACCCTTTACACTTTCGCTAGGTATAGGAGGATCTTATACCTCTAGGGTCAAGTATATCACCTCAAATATATTTATGAGGAGCACATAGTCACTATTAATCATACTCTATAGATTTCAAGGGGTAGTTCCTAAGACATTGGGGGATGAAACTGATATATCATCATCCAATATTATTTGTTCCACCACACCTTTTATAGAAATATGCTTCAGCATATGTTGATCCACAAGTCTTGAAGGGTGCATTTCCAAAAAAAACAATATGTTGACCTTTCCGTCGATAGAGTATTTCAGACACTGATGAAATGTTGAAGGTACCACCATGTGGTTGTGGATCCAGGGCCTTCCGAGTAGGACATTATATGTGGTGTCTTTCTAAATAACGATAAACTCATCATTGTATGTGAGTTAACCAAACAAAGATTCAAGTTTAATCTTCCCAAGAGGTATTTTTTCATCATTTTAATACCCTTTAATGGACATCCTTATGGGAGACAAATCCCATTTGAAAAATCCCAAACATTGTAGAGTTCAAATTAGGATGAGATTGATCCTAGAAATATCATCAACGATAACCCTTTGTACATTTAAATTATTGACTCTACTCAAAACATATAGGGACCTGATGTTCCCTTTAACAACCTCTTCCCAATCCTAGCTAGTGAACAAGATGGAGACATGTAATTCTACTAACATGGTCTCCACTCGATAAATCTCAACTGCAACGACTTCTATCTCAAATTTCTATGATCTCCAGAGGGATTCAACAAGTTCCTCTCTATTTTATTTTGAGATATAGATCATATACAGGGTTTAGATCTTGGTTGGTACAACAATAAGCTATTTAATAATGTCTTACTTTTCTTCTATTGGTCATCACTTCCCAATGTGGGGTTTTACATGGACATCTGTCTTAGGAGATGATGTATTTGAGGTGGATGGGACTGGTTCTTATGTAGAAGTTGAGGGAGAATCCATTTCCAGTGGTATAGGTCATGACCAGAATATTGGGTCTGACCACATCCACATGCTCCCATATATCCTTGGTTTCAGCACATGGGGCCTCCCAATCCCTAATTATGTGCGAGAAACTCATATTATTGGATATATTCATTATCAGAGAAGGGATATTCCAAGTGTATCATGTTGACAGAACCAAATATGAGCTCTTTCTCTGATGAGAATTAATTTGGTGGGGAGTTTCATGTAATATGGATATTCCATGGAAGAAATTTGAACAATTTAGAGATTATTTTAGAGTAGAATATGACTCATCTCATTATTTTTCTTCCTATTTTTGATAGTTTCACACAAATTTGGGAGGTATATCTGATGTCTCCTTCTTAAGTGGTGGAGATATTGGGGTTTGAACCATTTTTTATCTTTGGGTTTCATGATCTCGGTCAACTATTTTTTAAGTTATCCAGTTGTTGAACTTCCGCTCATGCTTGGATGGGAATTTATGCCAATCAACTTCTTCTTATGACTAGGAAACAGTTATGAAAGACACCTACTCTAAGGATTTATCTAACCCCACATTCTTGTAATTGAAAATTCTTTCAAGGATTAATTTGAAGATGAATCATTCCTGGATATTATGACCAAACCTTATATGGAAAGGGAAGTAGTCAGGATGGTCAATGAGGTTGACCTCATCAGGATTCCTAGGATGCGGTAGTGTGAGCACATTATTGTTTATGGTTTCCAAGAAATAACATGGGACTTTTTCATTTCAAAAGGAGTATTCTTTATTCAACCGTTCCTCAAATATCGGGTGACCCTAATTTATTAGTGCTTCTAGAAGAGGGAGATTCTATGGTTTTTACCACTCAATAAGAGGTTTTGGGTGGTTTAGGTCCTACCTAGGTGCTTGGATGGGAACTACTACTGGATTAAGAGTAAAAAAATGCAGGTTCTGCTTTGACTAACCTTTTCCCATTTATTGTGGGATTGAGTCGAGTTTTGGATCAGGTTTTCTGAATGGATTCCTGTAGATATTGTGTCGTTTCTATGAACTCACAAAACCCACCTAGACAATTCATTGGGATCAGAGGTGTCTGCAACTCATCCTAGATATTTTCAATAGAGATTTATAGTAGTTTCTTCTACAAGATTAGAATAATGAGTAAATAAGTTAAACCTTTACACATGGCTATAAAGTTAGATACCCTCTCATTTTCATGTTTTTTTAGTTCATCAGGTGGACGGTTGTTGTTTTCCTCATTACAGAGGAATTATTGATGATGGTTTTACCATCCTACAACGGATCCTCTGGTAAGGCTATTGTACCATAAAAATATAGCCCTATCAGAATCTATATAAAACACCCCATCTTTGTTACATCCTATTTATCTTAAGGAACCATCATTTACCCACATCAGGATAAAAAGTGTGTGAGATATTGTTCATGTTTTCCAGTATTTTCAAACATGTAGAAGGTAAGATTAATTAAATTGGGTGGAGGAAGAGTATCATCAACCCCTTCGGGATATATCTTCCTATCAGGATTCATAAATTTGTGTATCCATTACATGGCCTCCATTAGAATATCTATGGAATCTATGACATTAAGAAGATTTGAGGGAACTACTGTCTGAGACACATCTCATCTACAAGGATCAGGTGGGGGTTGATGAGGGGGTTTCACTTTGACCTCCCATTTATTCTTGGTTCGTCCTAATACTGAATGATTTTTATGCAAAGGGAGAAGTCATTTCCAAAACAGAGTGATTTTAGGATCATTTTTGACTTACTCATTTATATAGAATGGCTACTTGGATCCAGATCTATCTTGATGCTTAGATACCACCATCATTGGAGGATCAACTATTTAAGGGAGAATTTTCATCTCTAACTAAATATGATACCTAGTAGGATTATTTACCCTAAGTAAATCCTCATTGACTCTTCTAAGAGTTTTTTTCCCACTCTCATATTATGAAAATTGTTCCTTAGTAGAAGGAACTACAACTCTTTTGGGTGGCGATTGGGATGTAGCTACACAATTCCCTTTTTATTTGGTAGTGTTCTAATGGATAAGTGGAAGCTCATTATTCTTGGGTTCCATATTTTGGATCCTTTTCTGGTTCTGGGTACGTACAGCCTCAGTTGGTGTATCCAAATCACCCTCCTCTTAGGGTAAATTTTTCATGTTGTGGCCCTATGTATTGGTGTATTGATGCACAATGTATACCATGTTGATAGTGAAGACAATAACTGAGGAATATCAGGAAATGGTGATTGTTCCATTACTTTCAATGCGATACACTGATTCCACACTGCCTTTATCAGGGTTGTTAATAAAACCCTTGTCCATATTGGGAAATTTTATATTGTTACCCTAATAAGGTCTGATCAACTTCATCGTACGCTCCTCTCAACTTGGATTATGAATAGTGATATTGAGGGAGTTTTGGGTCATGATTTTCGAGCAGGACCCGACTAATAGAGGTTAGTCTTATGGTGGGAGGAACATGTGGGATGGCGACCGTTTATTTTTTCCTCCCCACCTAAAGAAGATTGGTTCCCTCTGTGGTGATGATGATGATGAAAATTCCTCTATCCCTATGGGGTGGGAGTTATTTGGGGCCTCTATTGGAATTGATTGGTCCCATTGTTAAGAATCCGATGAATCTAGTTGGGGATTTGATAAATACTAGGATGGAATTTAGGATATAAATTCCCCCATCCCAGTGAGGTGGGGTTGATTTGGAATCACCATTGATTTACCCAGGACACTCCCATGGGTTGAAGAACCTGGCGATGGTGATTGAGATATAAATTTCCACATCCTAGTGGGTTGGGGTTTGTTTGCAGCTACTATCGATATGTACCAAAGCCTCTCTGTAATTAACGAATCAAGAGGTGGAGGTGGTGATAGATATTCCCTTGGCCTTGTGAGATAAGTACACTCCATGATAGATGATATAAAAAATGATATTTCATCCTATTTAATAAGGTATAGTTGTTATCATGTCAGATATGGGTGCGATGGGAGACTATGATGGGAACCATTCTTTAATGGAGGTTTTCCGATTGATCACAACTTTGTATTTTTTGTCTGAAATGTATTAATATTTCTTGTAGGGTCTTGGTTTAAAGTCTTATTGTATATTCTCTTCCCCCATTCAGGATTCATGGGAATCATTGAAGAGGGGGTATTCTATTGTAGTGACTAACTAGCCCAATCATTACCAGGTCCCCTGATTCCATAGGAGGCTGTAAAATTACTGGACACCGTATTTTAGGGGTGTGGAAAATTGTTATGCTCTATAAAATTCTCATCCTTGAATATAGGATCATGATGTGAATTTGGATATTAGCTTCCAAATAGTTTTTATTAAATTGAGGCAGGTGTGTTGTAGATTTGTGTTGTGCTTTTCCGATTTTGGATCTCAGTCCATGGAGATAGTAGCCAGGTCTAGCTGACAACAAAGTATCATCATGGTCTGAAAGTGAGACATGTATCCTAGATAAGGGAGGTTTCCATACTTCAACTGCTGATGATTAGCTCACATATTTTTTCATATATTATGAACAAACTCCTTTTCTATATCATCTAGGATCTCATAGTTATGAGCGGAAAGGGGCCAGAACATAATAGGGAGGTTGTTTCTAGATAACTCTATCTATATGTCAATGTGGACCTCCTTTTAATCATAATTACCTACCTCCATCTGGTTAGACCATAGAATATTCTTTTGAGGGTCACAAGTTGACTGGAGTGGAGTGTTTCTAGATGTTTATAGGGAAGTATATGTGGTTGATCCCGAAGTTTTGAGAACCTATATACAAAACGATGTATGAGATTTAGAAGGTTTATTATCTTTGAACACCTATCTATACAAATTTGTCTTGGTAAGGGGATGATTTCCTGGTCTATGGGTGATATCTTTGTGGGGAGGTTTACCATGGGGGATGTCAGGAGTAGAGTCCCTATGATCCATCTCTATACTACAATGATAAAGAATATCATGGTAATGATTATTTCTTCTTTGGTGGAAGAGTTAAAAAACCCTTTTGGTGTTGAGAATGTGTCTTGAATGATCTCATAGAAAATGGAATTAAGAAAATTAGGAATATGGGTCACATCCTATGTCATGGTTAGAATATACGAACATTCCTTCTGAAATTGTGTTGGGATATGAGCCTTCTATATGATGGTTGGTGGAAATTTCTTATAACCATCTGGTGCTATGGAAGTATAAGACCATATCTAAGAATCTCATGAAATATGAAAATGAGCTATCTCATTCTTGATTGGGATATGAGCCTATCCTGAGGCATGTTCCATTCTCACTTGGTGAACCTCAGTCAGTATAGAAGTATTATCCTAAACAAGAGCCTTTGGAATATTTCACTGGTCTTTCTTGGTAGGGATATGAACTTGCTTGAGGCATGTGCTTCTCTCACTTGGTGAGCCTTGGTTAGAGAAATAATATGATCATAGTATAAATATTCATTCCCCAATGGAATATGCTGACAGAACTTTGGAATGGGAGAAGGGATATGAGCATCCTCCTGCATTTCATCTGAATAATGTTGGTGTAGTCATTCTTCAGCAGAAGTAGTAATATGTGCCTAGATTTTGTGATCTACTGAATATGCTAGACAAATTTACTGACAGGAATATGAGCCTGTCTTGAGACTTTTTCCATTCTCACTTGGTTAACCCCAAATAGAATAGAATATATGCCTAATCCTGGGACTTTGGAGTATGTTGTTGGAATTATTAGATAGGAATATTAGATTCTCCAATTGCATGTGCCCCTATCACATGGTGAGTCCCAACTAGAATAGAGATATGAGCTGATCCTAGGCCTTCTAAATAAATCTATATACTTTTTTGATTGGCATGTTCCCCTATCTTGAGGCATGTGCTGCTATAACCTGGTGAGCCTTGGTTGGAATGAGAAAATGATCCCAGTCTGATGCCTCATCATTTACCAGAATATGCTGATAATTATCCTTGATGGGAAGAAGAATGTGTGATAGATATAGCACATACACTTGTTCGTGATGATCAGAGTGTTGAGCTATCATGGCTGTAGGGATAGGAATATGATCTTGTTCCTTTATATGTACCTGTTTCATAATATTATGGTGTAGTTATTCAGCTGTTGCTAAAATATATTGGAATTTAAGCAAATTGTGCATTGGTATATAAGCATTCACATTTTCTATCACCACTATATATAGGTAGATATCTTTGATTGAATCCGGGATTTGATCACACTTATATCCTAATTTTACCAGAATAATATGTCTATGGAATTCATGCATGAGGGTAGGGATATGTGCCTCCCCCATTCCTACTGTAGGAATATTCCTGATGACTTATTCTAAGTGAATAGGGATTTGAGTCTGCTTATTGGTCACTGCCAAAATATTTTAGTAGGCATCATTAGAGGGAGTGGGATATAATCCCACCCCTAAATATCCAATTCCTTCCTTGCCTGACGAGTCTTCCTTGTTGCTTGTACATGGGTGTCAGAGGCAGCAGTGTGTTGGGTGGTACCCTCAGCAGGCGGTTGGTGGGTACTGGCAGGTTGGTGCTAGAAACTGTAGTTGATAGGTGCCCTCCTCAATGGAACATGAACTGGAATAGATCTATATTTTACTCCCTAATACACCTTCATCAGATATTGAAGGTGGTTATTATCTCTCTCTAGGGATAATATTCTCAAGTGGTTTTTCATGGAAATGAGGGCCACCAGCTTAGCTGCAACATTCTCTAGAAGATGAGGGCTTGCCAGATTTAGTGCTTAGATACCCTCACAATTAGTTTCAAGGTTTAGGATTGTACCATGTTGATAGTACTCTGAAACCACCATGTTTTCCACCTGAAACTGAAGCTGTCAGGCATGAGAGATCATTTTGTGACCCATGGGGTTACAACCACAGCCGACCCACCAAAACAGTCACTAGATGATGAAATTATCTCAGATTATTGATGAGAGCAGTATCTGTGATCATGAATACAACAAAGAACAAGGTGACTGATTAGTTAAATATCATATGAATGATGTTCTCAATAATATATGCACGGTTAACAAAACAACAGTATTTTTATTCCTGATCCGGCCATTTTTCTCACCTGGAATTATCAACGTGAGGATAGAATTATTTCATGAGAACCCCGATTATGAAGGATTAGATATAAGAATCATTTCAGGCTTACTGGATTTGCTTGAGTAGGATATTAAAAACAAAGTGTCCTAATACATGATGAACCAATCATTATTCTATTGGATGTATTCACATCGGGTTCACCATTTTGGTTATCTTATAATGGGAAAATAGAAGGGACTAATAAATTATAACCCAATACTTTTTCTATTGTAGATATTTTTTTCTATTTCACCATCTTTTGTGTATAGTGGGAAAAAATAATGTCCTGGAGGATTATAACCCAATATTTTTATATTATAGATATTCACATTAGGTTCACCATTTTTTATTGCGATTAGTATAAAAACAAAATCTCCCAAAGTATTATAACCCAATAATTTTTATATTGGATATATTCACATCAAGTTCACCATTTTGGTTTTTGTACAGTGGGTTCACCATTTTTGTTTCTTTGGGGAAGAGATGTCTGCGAGGCACATTTGGTTTGACTTGATCGTTGATTGTGGGGGTTCTTTTCTTTCATAATCATTAACAATGGTTTACCTGTATCATTCGTAATGGAAAATCCCAATGACTCCCTCATCCATAACTGGGTATGAACTTTCCTTCCAAAGGTAGGTGGTCCATTGGGGTTTCAGACCCAATGACACTTAGGGACTCACATTGGTCAAGAAGATGGGAGGTCGAGCTCATCATACCCTTTTGATGGGAATTTTTTCCTACTACATGACTCTCTTATATATTTAAGTCATGCTAAGAAATTCTTTTCCTAATCCCAATATAGGACTGATTACCCTAAAAATGATAATAGTTTAAGTCTCCATTATAAAAAAATGAAATGGGAATCTCATTATTGAATCCATATGCATGTGTCTGAGGTTCTTTATCCATTTCCTAGCAATGAATTGCTTCTTTATATGTTGAAGAAGTATGACCAAACTCTTCATAATTTTATTCCATTCTAGGAGGCAGTAAATATCTTGAGGAGGGGATTGAGCCATTATGAGGAATCCTACATATCTTGGCTATTATAAGAATCAAAGCCCATTTAGTTAATTAAACCCATATAGTTTTACATAATTCTAAGAGGAAATATTTGCTGGAACTTGGGAACTAGATATTTGAGCTTGATCCTTGAGGATATGTCCTAAATATTTTGGTTATAGAAGGAATCAGAGTCGTCGCAGTTTATTTGGTTTCTCAATCCACTGAGGGATGAGGTAAGAAGATCATCCCATGGGAAATATTGGTTCTTGATAGTTGTAATTTCAGGTACATGATGGGGCTTACATTGTTGTGGATTCCCATTTATATTTGGGATCGGTCCTTAGGAAGGAGTCTTACATATCCTGGATACAATAAGAATTAGAGTCCTCATATTTCAATAATAATAGGGATTATACACTCAAGTTTCCCTTATTCTTGTAGAGGTTTATGATGAAAATGATATGATCATTGAAACTCCCTAATCCCATGTGAGTTACACTCAGTGTGGGAAACAAGGGATGATAATTGATTATTCTCATTTCTTATAGATGTGGGACCGATGTACAAAGATATATCTTTGGATATTTGGTATAAATCTTGGTCCTTAAAAAGGAATCCTATGTATCTTGGTTCTAGAAATAATTAGATTTCTCATAGCTCACTTGATACCATATCATATTATGCTACTAGTTGCGGATTACACAGTGAGGTTGCCTTTATAATTGGGGCTTACACATTGATGTTGCCCTTTGGTCGGGGCTTACAGATAGAGGATGTAAAAAAATTATCATGTACCTAAGATTCCATTATAATCTAGCCTTATTGCCTTCCTATCATGAATTGATTGTCTTCTCAACATGCCTTGGTTTCCTACATGAAATATTGTAGGATTTCTAACTAATGTATCCTATGACAATCACATGATCCAATTGGATTATCCAAGGAACATCACATAACTTGGGTGGAATGTATGAGGGTTGAATCATGACCAATGATGAATTTTCTAAAGTACATTTCAAGACACTGACAGTTTGTCTTGGAAGCCATCATGTGACCTTGGATAACATTCCTAGAGGGAATCTCATGATCTACATGGCATGCCCTATTTTCATCGTAAGAGCTAACTAACACACTTGTAGGGAATCGTGAGAGTGAGTGTGAATTGTTTCAAAGGATGTCACATGTCCTGGATGAGATGTCTAGTGGGAATCATGAGACCTGAAAGGTGTGCTCGAAGGTTGTCACAAGAGCCAGTCTACATGTTCTAGATGCTACAGCGAGACTCATATAACATGTTCTCTCAAGGATTAAACAGAGAACCCAGAGGGTTTTGTGAGACTTGGGTGGAATTATCTATAGGCACTATGTGACTTCATTCGACATGTATAGAGTACTTTGGATGACCTGAATAGTATACTAAAGAATCATCGTGAGATTTAGACAATGTATCCGAGTGTTGTACAATTTTCTAGTTGGTTCACACAAAGCGCATGATGACTAGTGCATTTGTTCTTTGTTTAAGTATCCCATTCATTAGGCTTAATTCCAACCTTTTATCATGAATGCCTTAGGTTTGTTTAGTGTTATCTTTTTTCGAGTCCCACGTGGTTTAGCAGACATGCATGATGTCACTTTTGTGTCCTACCATAATTCCTTCATGTGATCAATGAGTGATCACATGAAGTGCTTCATTCATGCTACATTATTTCTCTAGTTTTTCACTGGATCTTACCTGATGGGAAACTTTTTCAGTCACAAGATCAGCCGTTTCGAGAAATCCTCTCTAGCCCTGGTGTGTCTAGATGAAAAAAATACCAACCACATCTAAGAGTCCAACACCGCATTTTTCATGATGGGTTGGGGGATTTATAGGCCTCTCCACCCCAATTTTTCACCACTTTTCATGACGTGTGTCACAAAAATTCGGGATAGAGTAAGCGGAGGGCCTTGGTGTCATGCCTCTTCATGAGGTCCCATCATGGGCTACTTCGGAGGCATCAGATGATTTTCAACAACCACAAGATCATCCCATCAATGCCACCTTATCATATTATTTCCAATTAATGGGTATTTTTTTAATTATGTGGACATGATGAGGGACTTTCATATTGTCATATCGACACATCTAGGGGCCCTCCCGAGATCAGGGTGCCTATCAAAAGGCATTCACATGATCTTGGGTGACCTGTTTGAGACTTTCCCCAAGTCAAGGATGGATTGTAAAGGTTCCTTCGTGGGATCAATCCAACTTTTAATGGGGGCTTGTAAGACCATGTTTCAGATAGCCTTAGTATGTCTTGAGAGTTTTACAACCGTGAGAGGATCCCTCCTCCTCCCCCTTTTTACCTCCTTTTTTTATTTTTCAAAGGTTAGGGTGTTCACAATGTTGTTTGGCTATTGTTAAGAACAATCACAGTACCTCTTGGGGATGCATCACGAGACCACAAAAATAATATATAGAAGTGTGCATGAATTTCATAGATAATTCCATCTTCTTGTCGTTGAGGAGCCAAAGAGGTAGTGTTTGGTATCCTGGAAATATCAGAGGCCCTTCACGTGATGAGGATGACAAGCCAAAGGGCTTTCACAAGATAAGGAAGGAACATCGTCGGGTGTTTGTGGTGTATTTCATACCACCAGGGACACGTCACATGACTTTTATGACTACGATAGGCTCCCGTATCCTCCTATTTTATTTAATTTTTTTTGTAAAAAGATTGGGGATCTTGTGATTTTGATTGGATTTTTTCGAGGAGAACCATCATATCCATCGGTGATGCATCACATGATTTTCATGATCGCAAGACGCTCCCAACTTTTGGTTATTTTCCTCTTTTTTCTTATGTAATTTTAGTTGTTTTTTCAGATGATCACCAATTAAAAATACATGTGTCCTAGGGGATTCTATCTAGCTATCGGTGCGTGATCAATGATTGTCTGAAGGGGCCTTATGGGATTTTAAGGATTAGTCAAAGGGGATTTGTGAGACCTTCCATAGGATTTTCACTACACACGGATCCTTCAAGTGACCTTTATGATGGTCACATGATCACATATCTCTTATAGGATCATGAAATCCATGAGTATGTGCCACTTTCTTCTTCATTTTCTTTTATGGGGAAAATAATACCCCTATACAAGTATTTATTCCTTTTTAGATTTTTTGATGCTCATTGGGTTGATAATATACAGTACATGAACAAACTAAAAATAAAATATAAAGGGTCCAAAAATACTATCAATGGCCCCACCTAAAACAATCCTACAAATCCCCATCGAGCCCCTCTAACTTTCTCACATGTGTAAGGATTTATAACTATACATGCATTCCATCAATAAGATATTCACTTACACCTAGGTGTATATATAGAGTGTGAATATAAATCATTTTTATCCACCACTAATAATGTCCTATATAATAAACACAATATATGTGAATTCATGTTTTGAAAGAAATATTAAAAAAAATATGTATAAACCAGTCATTCCATTGGGGTCTTAATAAGATACCCTAATTTATATATCATTTCTTTCATCAAATAGTGTGAGAAATTTGATGAATACTTATAATGGTATGATCAAAACAATATGGGAGAATAAGATGTCTTCATAATAAAAATCATAGGTAACCAATGACTTAAGAATATAAAAAATAGGATGAGTTATCACCAATATGATAATCATGGAAAATAAGTTATCATTATAATCATAAATAAGGTAAAAAATATATAAAATATTATGAATAAAGTATCCCTAATAAGGTAACTAACCATATATTATATATGGATATTTTACCTTATGAATATATACATGTATCCTATAATGTAATATAAATGATAATAACTAAAACACCCTTGTAATTAATTTGGAAAATAATATTATTATAATCTTACCTTTGAGATAACAAACATATGATAAAAAAATATAGTTATAGTTAGTGATTTAAAAATCATTTGAAAAAATATTTTTTATAATGTTTTAACAACCTATATCTAAAAATAATTTTTATGACTTTTATAAGTTAAAAAAATAAATTTACTTTCACTTTTTCATTCTTTACTTGAATATGATCTTAGTACTTATTTTTTCATTTTTTTAAAAAAAATTGATATTTAGACGAATAGTGAAAAAATACAGTTTTTACAAAACGGTGAATTTTATCAGTGAGACTTAGAATTTTATTGGTAAAATATGTATTTAGGTAATAATTTTATTTATTTTATTGATATTGGTATAAATTTATAAATCCTATTTTTAACCATATAAAACAAAAGTAATATATTAATTGTAATAAAAAACTATTTTTTGTATTTTAATTTTATTAAAAGTTATTTTAGTAAAATTTGATTTTGAATTAATTTTATATACACATAATTTATTTATAATAAACCAAATTATTTCTTTAAAACCAAAAAATAATAATAATCTTATCCCACACTCAAATTTTAAGCTTAAAATGAAATTTTTCTAAAAAATAGTTTTTACACATCATGAGCGTTATTACTAAAATTAATTTATCTATCTATTAGAAATTTAATTTTATAAGAAAAATTAAAATTATAAAATATAATTATTAAATTATTAAATAAATTCAACTTTAATTTTGGCCTTTAAAATTAGTTTCTAGGGGTGAAAGTGGAATTACCACGGTAAGAGTAAAATAGTTTAAAAGTGTTTTAACATAGTGCAAGAGGTTAGAACATGTCGAAAACACGAGTGATATTGGATGGTGGAGAGAGGATCAACATTTTATCTATCACTACACCATTATTGGCCATTTTATTATCCTTTTTCACTTTAATAATGGAGTGATATTATTTAGAAATAATGAGTTTTTATAGGATTTCCCCTTTCTTCACTTATAAAAAGAGACCACCTCCTCCCCTTTTTTCTACCCATTATAAATCCTTATATCAACCAAAACTCAACCCAAGTCACTTTGTAACTCCCCCTCAAAAATTTTAAACCTTATTCTCACCTAGAGTCCAAGGTAAGGCCTCTTAAGGTGTTACCCAATGGAGAACTTCTTGGGGAAAGGTTATACTCACAACCTAACTATTATAAGTTCTTTATTCCTATACTTAAGATCCTGATTTTTACATTAAGGTATAGATCCTTTTAACTTTTAGTTTAACCCTTTTTTCAACCCTATTTTTGGATTAGATATGGAAGTAGTGCCTCTAGAACTGTTGGTGTGTTTTAAAAGGAGGAAGCAGTGGGATAAATTTTTCTGAAGGCTATGTACATGATTTGTATTTAGAATAAACAGATTTTATAAAATACACGATATATATTGGCCTTGGAAAAAAAATCATGATGTGTAAAGAACTTTCCCCTTATGGTAAATCCTGAACATTACATGATGTGTATAGAACTTACACACCATGTAAATGTCACGGGGTGTTTTTTAAGGGGGAAAACCCCTTTTATTTTGTAGGTACTGAGGTGTATAGCCAAAGATGATGGGATGGGATCTTAAAAATTTTCCATTATTGGAGCTACAAAACTCCATCTTCTCAGGTGATAGCCCCGGTACAGTCTGAGTATCCAACATGGTTTAATCCGAGAACAAAAATAGAATGAATGAAAACCTTGTTTGGATTTTATGTGTTCAAGTCCATCGAAAGTTTCCGAAATCCATTACTTTAAGGATATGATGTTGAATCCCTCTATATCATATACACACACTTCTCAAATCTGCACATTCATCAGATTTTGGGTGCTATCATGAATCTCCAATGATAACTTCGACACAATGATGATTCTCATAGTCCTATATCTTCAATCCAGGAAGAACTTGGATAATTCACTCAGATTGAGTGATTATCTCTCTCGGAATAGAGAGAAAGGAGAATCTCTCAATTTCAACAGAGTGAATAGTTCATTTGGATGATCTTATCACCACTTATATATTCTATATTCATAACACCCAATTTGGGTTACTAGACCCGTGTAATAAACTTACACTAAATAAGTATTATAGATAATTTTTTATGAAGAACTAAACTGCTTTATAAATATTATTTACATTTTATCACATATCTTTAATATATATTAAATATATTACATGGTAAAGTTGATCCATTAACTTGACTCGTAACTCCTGATAATATTAAATAAACCTAGAATATTATATTAATATTCATTCGTATAATATTAATCCTTATATTTACTTAATCACTTGTAAATACATGTAATAAATAAATTCAACCCAATTATTCTTTACTTGAATAATAATGAATTTGTTTATTTATTGGTGATCAATATAACATTGATAACAATCAGACCTCATGGTGGGGTCGACCAAGTCTTATACTCATATTAAACATAATATGATAGATTCTCGAATGAGCTATTGTGTGTGACCCTCTAGGACTTTATTTCAATAACAGTGAATAATATCCACAGACCAAGAGTGGAGTCTAGCATCCCATTAATTCCTATAAAGAGATAATGGAAAGTCATAGAAACAACAACCAACCTAT
Source organism: Viscum album (assembly GCA_963277665.1). Classification (NCBI taxonomy): domain Eukaryota; kingdom Viridiplantae; phylum Streptophyta; class Magnoliopsida; order Santalales; family Viscaceae; genus Viscum; species Viscum album. Next base: position 2,021,149,957 of record OY728137.1, on the reverse strand, counting down.
GAACACACATTGTTTAATATAATATCTTTGTCATATGATATCTCATAAAGTATTATGAACACTTATTTCATCATCCTTTTCTTTATTTATTATTTCTTTATCAAACCAAGTGGATTGACCTTTTACTACCATGGTCATGGATTTATGAAGGTACTAACATCCTAATCAACCAGTCCTAATATATCTCTTCCTCAACTCGAAATCAAAAAATCCTATCTTGATCATTCAATAAATGTCAAACCACTAATAATGTATCCAATAAAAACTACCTCACCACGACTTTATTTTCATGTCTTTCTCTTTACATCAACGTAAGAGATCAAATGGGACATATGAATAATGATCTCAAGTCAAGAGACCAATATACATGTACATAGATAGGAACAACCAATAACACTCAAAACATGTGGTGTTCCTATTAGTGGGTTTGTCCTCATGATCTCAACAACTAGAGATCACCAAGTGAGGACTTCATTATAAAATGTCTCAATGATTATGAGCCCCCAACACATGATAGTCACACCTCATCTATTTCGTATCAGTATGATGTATCTAGACCATAGGGAATTACTTTAATATTACATTCATAGTATCTCTAGGTTCTTATTATAGCATGAGATCTGCTATAACCCTTTGATACAACATGTATTCTAAGGAAATTACCATAAATATAGTGGATGAAAAAGTACGAACACTATTATGGAAAGATAAAAACACGTGTATATAACAGAATGTATACATGTAATGGAAATAAAAGTATATAATAAGTTAGGTCTAAGTCACCCACTTTCAACACTCCCACATGCACTAGATCCAATTGTTAACAAGTATCAATACACTAGCTGTCACATGATAATCATGCTTCTCCTGAGATATGGATTTAGTCAGGTGGGGTTGATACATTTTCCTCTATAAATACTATTATTACTATGAATTCACCTCCCTGAGTAAAATTCCTCAAGAGATAAAACTTTATAAGTATATGATTTTTCCTCTAGTGTTACCCGGGCACCTTGGCAAGTACCACTACTGCAATGTTATAACAATAAACCGAAATAGGGTCTACACTTCTAGGCACAACACCAATGTCTGAGAAAATTATATGCATATATAATTCTTACTTTTTTGCATCAAAATACACTATATACTCAGATTATGATATAGAATCGGTGACCATAGATTGCTTTAAGCTTATCCAGCTCACTGCACCACCATTCAGGAAAAATATGTACCATGATTGCGATTTCAGATCATTATGATATATCAGGAAACTATCATCAGTATATCTACTCACTACTATTTTCTCATATCCTCCATACACCATGAGCATATCCTTTGTATGCCTTAAGTACTTCAGGATAGTTTTGATAGCTACCCAGTGTAGTTCTCCTAGATTAGCTTGATATTTTCCCACCATGATTAAAGAAAAGGTAACATCAAACCTTGTACATAAAATGAAATAAAAGATAAAACCCACTTCCATGGCATAAAAAATTCTAATCATTATTTCAATATATTCCTATGTTTATGGATACATTTTCTTTGAGAGATTGATACCATATAACATGGGAAAAAACCCTCCCTTTGATTTTTCCATATTGTACATTTTGAGTACCTTATCAATATATATACCTTAACATAGCCCATGCTACCTCTAAGATCTATGTTGATATATCTAGATCCTTATAATATAGGAAGATTCACCTAATTAATTAATTATCACTTTATACCTTCCCAGAGAAGGGTGCTTTGGTCATTTTCCCTTATAAAAAAGAGTGACATACATCCAAGGATTTTAATTGAACCACGTTTAAAGACCTTGCTTGATGTAATTTCTATAATCATTTCTCATTTACATATTCTAGACTGAAGTGTTATAGGTAGGTGTTATATGATTCATACTTAATGGTTTTTAATTGATTATCATTATCGGGTTTTCAAGTTCAAGTATATATAATCCATTATTAAGATGTGTCATACCATAACACATGTTATCCTTATAAAAGAGTCAATTTTTTTTCAAACTTGAAATAAAATCCCATCATGTCCTGACTTGAGATAGAGACTATGTTTCATGTAACCAAATGAACATAAAAACAATTACTTAATACAATAACCAAACCATTATGCAAAGTTAGATGATAATCTATCACTTCTAAGACTACTAAACTAGCACCATTTTCCAATTAGAGATCTACTACACATTTTGAAATATTATCGAATCTACTTTGTTCCTGTATATGAATACATATGTGTGAGACACATTCCATATCCAATACCCAACTTGTAGATAATGATATATTTCATTAAATTAAAAAAATACTTGAAGTAAAAGTGTCACATTGCTTCTTCTTCCCAACTCTTCAAAATTTATTCTAATGTCCTTTCTTGCCACATAAAAATTAGTAAAATTACTGATTATTTCCTTGTGTCTATATGCTTGTATTTTTGGAGGTATGGTGCATTGGTGTCTTTGTCCTAGACATGTCTTCAGACCAATTAGCCTTTCCCCTCATTCTCTTGTTCACCATAAGGAAAAAATAATTGATATTCTTTCTATCCTTATCAGCTTAGTGAACTAAATCCAAAAGGCCTAGGAGAACCTTTTTCATGTTATTCATGTTATAATTGAAAAAAAAGTCAAAAATCATGGTGGAAATGAGGATATAATTTTATTAGTTACTAGTTCTTGATTCAGTGTAAACCCAAAATCTTCAAGCATCTCAATGTACCTGATCATCTTGAGTACATGAGATCAAGTTTGATTCATTTATTCTAGCCTACAACTATAATGTGTACTGGAAATATTGTACCTTTCATACCTTTCTCTCTGATGATATAATTCTCATATATGAGTCATAATCTTGTAGGCATCCTCACCCTCATACATTTTCTACAATTAACTAGACATGGATGACAACATGATTCACTGAACATATAGTGCAGCATCTACATGATTTTTTCATTTTTATTTATCTGCCTTGGTTTCTCTATGAGGATCCTTAGTAGGAAATAGATATTCTAGCACATAAAACTTCCTTTTTTGGCATATTACTATGCACAAGTGCTTGTACCAATCCTGTAAGTTAGGGTTGATCATGATATTTTCTTTATCCCAAATTGATAGTATTGATAATTTACTTGTGGTATTGGTGATTTCCATTTTAGATCTACAAAAAATAAATTTTAGCAGTCAACACTTTATCTTGATTACCATTTATACATTTATGGTTAATTAATTATTATATCATTTAAATGTATCCTACTATTTTATAGAACCATAATACCCTCACTATTTGGTTCTAAATATTCTATCACTTGATTATTCTAGTGGAAAGGATCCTCAGAACCTCCCCTCATAGTCTACAAGCTATGGATACACCACTACTTGGAGAGTTTTAAGGTAGGCTCTAGGCTATCCAACTGATTTAACTGGTGGATCCTTGATATGTTGAGTAATGTTCCAACTTATTCGAATTGTAACTTGATTCCCCAACTCTTTTCCTCTAAATTGATAAAAAGTTATCTATAGCTAATCCTTGAAAACCAACTTTAGTGAAGTCAACCCAATACACTTATGAGAACTCCTTGGTAGTAGGAGGCACTCTCAAATATGAATGAAGAGCACCTCAAACACCTGGTTTTGTTCAAATGTGAGCAATGGAATGCATTACGACTTAATATATCTTTGAGGGTTTTTTATTATTTCTTGATGAATATAATATATTTCTATTAAATATGTTCAATCTTGGTTGTCTTTCTCAGAACTGAACATCCAATAGAAAAACATACATCATATCTTTATGCATTTTATCTTGTTTATTATTTTATGTGATCACGCAATAATCATGAAATTTCATAAAATAACAAACAATGCATAAAAGAAATAATTCAACCTGACTGGTCTTGAAAATCTAATTATGATTGGTCCATAACAGATCAATCTTGACCTAGGGGGTTTCTTACCTGTTTTGACACCTGGATTGTATCATAGCTCACCCTAAGTGCAACGTATTCACTTCTTTTCTGGATTACTGCCTCGACTTAGTAGGGTACACATCTTAAAACATCACCATTCATGTCTAAATATACGCACATGCAGGTGAGGGGGTATAGGTGTGAAATACACAACAAGCTCATTGAAATCACATGCCCTTATACATATTTGAATAAAATAAGATGATGTACATACCTTCATTTAATTACCTACTTATTACAATCATCACACACAATAAATAATTAAATAATAAAAACATACATGGGTTAGACACTAGCTCAAGACCAAGAAATATAATAAATAAACAAGTAATAAAATTTAAATTGTTATAAATTTAAATAGTATGAGAGTATTGAAATAAATTAAAATAATTTATTGTATATGGTTCCATTTTTAATTTAATTTTAAATCCAAAAATTAAATTTAAGCAATTAATTTAATTGAAATCTCAAATTAAATTAACATTTCAGATTATTAAATTTTTAAACCAAAACTAATTTTCATTAACTTATCTGAAAAATAAAATAAAATTAATCAAAATTATTAATTTTAATTATTAATTACATTAACCTAAAACCCAAAAACCCCATGAAGTCCCTTTTAGGACTGGGTGAGAGACCCACATATCCAATTAGGACTATAAAACCCTGTCTATTGTATTCTGGACCAAGCTTGCCTACCTAGACCCATTCAAGGTTGCACAGCCCTGTCCCATCTCATGGAAGGGAACATCCGTTCTATCAGAACCTGTGGAAAATAGGATAGTGTATATCACAGGAGGGGTTTTTACAAGAAAGGACAAGAGAAGTAGGGAGGCATGCCGGTGGGGACTCAGTTAGATGCAACTAGGAAACCCAAAGGGCGTTTTCCCTGGATCTCGTGGTGTTGAGTTTGGCATGGTGGTGGGACTGAATGATGAGGGAACACCCAACAGCTGGACCTGGCCATAGAGATGGCAGGTCATGGCATGGGATCATGGGTTGGAGGCGGCGATGGGATCTAATGAAGGGGGTGAGGCTGGGCTCGGGGGTGGTCAGGTCTCCCAGTTAGCAGGAGGGCGCAACGACACTTGCGAAGGAGAGTTGTCTGTGCATGGACTGGAGTTGGATAATGAGAGCATCCCACAAGTATGTGGGATCCTAGAGGTGACAAACGGTCATGACACAAGGATCTGGTGGAGAACTCAGTATAAGGGAGGGAGGTCACGCACGAACCAAGTAGAAGGGGTGCCAATGGGTTTGACCAGGTTGAGGGAAGTGGAAGGGGGCCGACAGTGTCTCCATATGGGAAAATGTAACGCCCTGACCCCAGTTACCCAGAGTCAGTGCATTATTACATAACATTGTCATGATCACAAGGAATCAAGTCCCGAAGGACCGATCGATTTAGCAGTCTTGGAAAGTAGATTACATACATGAATGTTACATTACACTTTATAACATACAAAACAAAATGAATAATCCTTTATGAATGCCATTATTCCCTTGGCTTAACCCTGCATATCAATCACAATACACTTCTTGGAATCCTGGGAAAAAATAAAACATAGAAAGGGGTGAGCTCAGATGCTTAGTAAGGATAACAATATAGCGGAAACTTTAATAAATAATCATAAACATTTAAGGAAATGTATAACTAAAACAAAAGCCTTTTAAACTTTAACATCAACATAATATGGCAAAAATTAAATAATATCATTTACTTATTCACATGGATATTCTACTAGTCAAATAATCACATGCAATATCACTAAACACTTTCATAATGATGGAATGCATAATGCTAGACTATCATAACCACGTAGCCAAGGCCTCGTGCAAAGACTACAAATAAGATTTTGTCAAGGCCTCATGCCAAGACACTAGTTTGTCTCATGAGACCTAACGAGGCATCGAGGAGCTATAGAGGACTCCACCCGTCACTTATTAAGTCCAATGCATTCCTCATATGAACAGGTTTAAACATAACATAAACATTCGTATTAAAACTAGCATACGAAATGTCAATACTTTCTCCATAAACCATGAATGGTATAAAAATAACACATCCACAGTCAAAAATATCACAAAACCATCAACATAATATGGAATATTCGTATCATGATAAATCAATGTCAAAACAAGTTTAAAATCTATTAAATAATTTTGACATAGATGAAAATTATTTGTAAAAATCTTTGAGAGAAATACCCCTTTTTAGGAAAACATTTAAAATTCACACAATTTAGAAAAGAAGTCACATAAAGATATTTTTGAATCAAAGTGTCCCATACCACTTTGAAACTTTTGAAAGGAATTAACATTTTAAAAACATTCATGTCCATATAAATAATTCCTGGAAACCCATTTTGAAGACATGGACATTAAAGAGAAAGATTTAGAAGAATAAATATTTAAAACATTTGAAATGATGTTTTAGTAAAAAGTCCCTAAAAATAATTCCTTTGAAAACTCTTTCATAAAACATGGACATGGATAATAAATATGTCACAGTAGATACTTACGTAAAAACAACCTCGAATAACAAAGAGATTGTGAAATTAACCCTTACCAATTTGGTAACTTACAAAACATACACCCCATGAAAGAGGTATCATACAATTAATATGTAAATACACATTAATTAAAGTTTATTACACAAATAATTCAATTATAGGCCGTACATACACCACGGAAAAGGTAATGGTGGCAATATGGAATGAATCTCATGGGAATAAAGAGTGAGATGAAAACCCCTTACCTTGTACTTTTCCTTGATAGTGTGTATGTTAACCTCCTGTATAATAGTTAAATAATTGTTATTAAATTATACAATAATCATATTCATAAATATGATATCATATATGATCTTTTAATATTTCTTTGTTAATAATATTTTAGTATTATCGTCGTTTTGGGTGTTAACTGATTCGTTTTTCTTTATATGCTTCGTTACGTAAGTCATGTTTGTTATGGATAGTTTGAATCTTATTCATATCCAGAATGATATAAATTACTTAAACATTAATTTTAATCATCAAAAGACAATTATTCGTTAATTTATATGATGGGGAAATGAATCTCATCGCGTTCGTGGAGACGGTAATCCGTACGTACGCACGAACGCTACTTCCATTTCATTTTTCATTTTAAAAGGAATCAAAACCAAATGATACATAGGTATATTATTATTACAGTATAATATTATATATTATATTTGTTACTTATGTTCATTAAAACAATCCTTTATACATTCCATGTATGGTATGAACGAGTCATATCACTTTGAGGGGGCGGTAGTCCGCACTTCCTCAAATGAAATTATCATGTATATATACAACATGAAATGAATAATAGTATGATATAAAATGGAATTAAAGAATCTATATATAAAATAAATATCATAAATATCATATTTAATTATATTTCCATCATAATGGCCACCATTAGAGGTGATAGGAGATAATTGAATAATCATCGCTTCGTGAGGCGTTTGGTTGCCATCCACAGAAACATTATGTTCTTCACCCATTAGATGGAGGTGTGTGTAAGTGTAGTTAGAATACATATAATAAAAATATAATAGTATATTTAGGATACTGGTTTTGTTACAAAATAAAATAATAAGAAGAGTTTAGGGGTTGGAGAAGTAAAATAAAATAAAAGAAGCTAAGAGAAATCATTACCTTTAATTTGGGTAACACCCTTTGGTTTGAACCAAAAAGGACTCTTGAAGTGACTTATGCCTAAGGTAAGGATTCTAAGATGAGGATAGGGATGTAGGGAGCTTAATTGGTCAGAGTTTGTATGAGCCAAAATTCTTTAGAGGTGTGAGGAATTGGTTAGAAGTGGTGTCCTTTTATAAGGTGGAGGGGCTCTTTAAGAAAAAATTAAAGTATTATTTTATAATAAATTAATATTCAGTTTCTAATGGCTCCAAAGTAGATTATTCAAATCCTAAGGTGGGGATGGGTCAAAATCCTTTCAAAAAATAGATTTTAGACATGTTTGGGTCATTATATTAACCTTATCTTTTAGTTTTAACTCTTGGTTAATTAGTTTGACACTTACCATGTCACTTTGTATTTTTATATTATATAGTTAATAAACTTACTATATACCTCCAAGCGACCCCAAAGTGGTCCATTAATTATAATCCTATCATGATACAATTCATTTGTCTGAACCTTAGACATTTAAGAATTTAATATCAATTAATAATAAAATATTTTTTTAAGAACTCTTTTATGTCAATATTGACACTATTTGGTATTTGATTTTTTAAAAAATTATAACAACATAATTACTTAGAAAAAAGTTAATTAAATTAATCCTAACATGTCATATTATCCTATAAAATTATTTTAATTCCTTAAAAGTATCAAATTATATTTATTTGGGTATTTATAATATCAATTATTTTAATATTTCACTAATAAGGTAATTACTACATCATCATTGTGTCATAAATAAATTACATTATTTAATGTCTAAAAATTATAAATAAAATACTACTATTTAGGAAATATTTTTAACTTTCTAATTAATATTTATATTCTAAAATATAACATATATAACCCTATGTAAATTGTTTTTCTAAAAGATATAGGCTTATGTCATTTTTGTATTTACTTTAACTTAATTAATATAAAGTGTCATTATCACTTACAAGTGGATCCATGGGGTCCCAAAATCGACCCAAAGATACCCATGGATAGAAATATATCAACCAATAGGGTTAAGAAATGTTTTAGGATAATTTATTATTATTATAATATTATTTGTTTACCCTTATTTACAGGATTTACCCTTTAACCATGGTAAATAAAATATTTACCGAAGTAATTATTCAAAATGTCTAAAAATAAAAGTTACCTGTTTACAAAATTTGGACATCCTGATTCCAAATATGGAGTCCATTTTTTCAAATTCAAAACAAAGAAGTGGCAGAAATTAATTTAAAATTAATTTTTGCTGTCAAAACAAAAAAGCGTGTTTTTAAGAGATAATAACTATCAAAAGATTGACACTTGTTTATGTTCGGTTCAAATGTGAAATTATGTCCAATGACCAAAATTGTATTAAATGGTAAAAATATATTCTAAATATACTTTAAAACCACTCAAATTAATAATTTATCACTATTTATTATTTCGATTAAAAAAGTTGTTTTTAATAAAAATTTAGCAATTTTCACTATTCATCAAAATATAAAAGTTATCTGAAAAGTACCAAAATTTCATCCTAGGATAATTTCGATATTCTGAATCCAAAAATGAAGTCCATTTTAAAATATAAAATGTATAAATTTTCAAAAAGTAGGTATTACTATTCATAAGGGCTTGTTTAATTGGTTGTGGTGTGTGTTAGAACTCGAAGTTACGTACAACACACGCTACTATATTATTCAAAGAGAAGCATACCGAGGAAGATTTGGGTGTCACATTGTAAATTTTTGAGGTCCCCATTCTAAAGAATAAAATTATTTAGTCAAATTGAATATATAAAGGTTTTAAAATATTGGATTTAAAAAGGGTTCACCATTAAAAGTCGGTAAAGGTGCATTTTTGAAAAATACTTCTTTTATCTGAAAAAAAATGAATTTGTTCTTAAATTATGTCTAAGAAACTCATAATATGGATTATAAAATTATAAAGATTATATAAAGTTCAAAATTCAGTTAATAATATTCATAACCTATTTTGAATGACTATTTTGGTAAGTCATGGTGCGCTTAAACTCAGTGTTGCGTGTAGTGCAAGTTATTGAATTATTTTGAAGAAATAACACACAATGAAATCTTGGGGTGTTACATTCTCCCCTCCTTAAATAAATTGCATCCTCGCAATTTGAAATTGTTCTTCAAAAATAAAAGGTTGAAAATAGAAAATATCTTTGTGGGAAAACCCGCATTGGAAATTGGTTTAATAAAATTTAGTCTTAATAAGAGGATAAGTGAAATAAATGGATCACCACCAAATTATGATCTCTATTAGGAGAAAATTGGTTGAAATTAGAGACATATAATTGTAGGATAAACGTAAATATTTATAGGTAGTGATTGAGGTCATCAATCACAAACAAGTGTAAAATTGAGGTCCTTAAATTCATCAACTTATGATGATTTAAAATACCATCGGTTCAACAAAACATAAGGTATTAAGATAACACATTTTTGTTTTATGATCACTTAAATAAAGTATAAGAATTAATTTCTTAATATAATAAGAGAAGAAGAAAAATATATTCTTGACAAGTAGAGTTCCATCCTTTAACTAATTTCTACCACAAACTCATCTTTCACTCTAAAAGATAATAGAACGTAAAAAATATATTCTATTTATCCTATTCGTATAGGGTTTCAAAAAATGAATTTATAATTCATCTACAAGATCTTTTTAAAAAAACTATATTATTTAATCCAGGACATTACGTTGGCCAGTGGTAGGTGATACACCCTTGTCGCCCTTCGGTTTCAGGTTCAAGTCTCGTGGACTTGCCGAACGCGACGGGTTGCCGCCTGACCTCTGGGATGTCCTCTTATAGAAATCCAAAAATAATTCAAACTATAACTATCCAAAATACTTCAGTCCAAAATTTATAAGGAAGGTAAACACAATGAAGAACCTTTTTCCGCGTAATAACATGTGAACACCTTCATCAAGTATTCTTTCGAAACACTACAACATCCTGAATTACCATAAAACCTTATTGTTTACATTCATGATCCCTTATTCCTTAAAGAATAATGGATATACTTCTTCTACCCAAATTTTTTTAAACTCCAACAATGATGGAATATACAAATCATTAATCAGTTTCAAGGTAGTCAAGAATATCCAATATAATTTATCCAAATCAATCATGTATTATTTCAAAATCACTACCTCGGTATCAGAACCATATTATGGTTTATCATTCTCTCAAACATATATTTTCCAAAAATTTAACCTGCTATTGAGTCACTGTTCATGGTTCCACACAATCTCAAGTCCTTAATGAAATAGTACTACAATACAATCCTTATATACTCTTTAATTATTATAACCAGTACATCGTTGATACAATACTCAAATGACATAATTCATTAATAACAACATAAGAACTCTAATCATTCCTCCTCATCTGTGGTAGTATCATAATTTTATTATTATCCAATAGCATCATTTGGGACATACTCTGATGATTTGGACATTGGTTTGCATAGTGTCCCAACTCCTTGGAGATGAATCATTTTACATTTGTAACCTTTTTCTTACCCTTACAGTCACGTATAAGGTGTCCTTTTTTCCACACATATAACAAACTCCCATTCCCTTCAGGAAATTTCTAGGGTGTTTCTTCCCACAGTTATCACATATGGGAAAATTCATCTTTTTCCTCTTCCCTTTATCCATCTTTCTCTCTTCCATCCTTTTCTTCTCTTGATTCCCTTCAAATCCATAGGACTCAGAGAACTCTTTACTTATCTTATCAACGCATGATACTATTTCTCAATATGATGATAATACATGGGAGACTATTTCCCTTCTAAATGATTTCTTAATACCATGAAAGATATGATCTTTCTTACTCTTTGGATCATGCGTATTGCTGGAGTTCTCATTCCTTCTACTGGGCGCCATTTCTAAACAATGACATACACTAGATTAGTTTGTGAATATAAATACCTGATCCCAAACATGTAAAACACTTAACATAAATTAAACATTTTATGGATATAATCCATATCATAAAAATTTATTCTTTAAGGAAGTATATACTCATAAACCCTTCATAATGGTTTGTAAAGAAAATGAGAATTATCCCAAGCATATCGCCTGAAAGTGTCGTAACCAAGAGTGCAGCAAGGCCCATTGTCATGCACCAGTTCCCATTCGAGTCTAGATCAAAGCAGTGTTTTCAGGTTTTACCCCTAGGAACATCTGTGCCCGAGCCACCTCTACCTGCTTGTATCCAGACAGGGATGTATTGCTCGGAAAACTCACAAAATATCTAAAGTATCAAAATTCTAGGAAGTTTTTCTCTACTAATCCTCAAAGTCTATCTTAAGGCTATGTTCTCTAATCAGAGTTTATCTAAATCTAGCTTCAAAGGTTATTTCTAAAACTCCTCTGATACCAACTGTAACGCCCCGACCCCAGTTACCCAGAGTCGGTGCATTATTACATAACATTGGCATGATCATAATGAATCAAGTCCCGAAGGACCGAACGGTTTAGTAGTCCTGGAAAATAGATTACATACATGAATGTTACATTACAATTTATAAAATACAAAACAACATAAATAATCCTTTATGAATTCCATTATTCCCTTGCCTTAACCCTACATATCAATCACAATACACTTCTTGGAATCCTGAGAAAAAATAAAACATAGAAAGGGGTGAGCTCAAATGCTCAGAAAGGATAACAATATCAAAAAAACTTTAATAAATAATCATAAACATTTAAGGCAATGTATAACTAAAACAAAATCCTTTTAAACTTGAACTTCAACATAATATGGAAAAAATAAAATAATTCCATTTACTTATTCACATGGATAATCTACTAGTTGAATAATCGCATGCAATATCACTAACCACTTTCATAATGATGGAATGCATAATGTCAGACTATCATAACCACGTAGCCAAGGCCTCGTGCCAAGACTACAAACAAGATTTTGTCAAGGCCTCGTTCCAAGACACTAGTTTGTCTTATGAGACCTACCGATGCATCGAGGAGCTATAGTGGGCTCCACCCATCACTTGTTAAGTCCAATGCATTCCTCGTATGAACTGGTTTAAACATAACATAAACATTCGTATTAAAACTAGCATACGAAATGTCAATACTTTCTCCATAAACCATGAATGGTATAAAAATAACACATCCACAGTCAAGAATATCACAAAACATTCAACACAATATGGAAGATTTTTATCAGGATAAATCAACTTAAAAACAATTTTAAAATCCATTAAATAATTTTGACATAGATGAAAATTATTTGTCAAACTCTTTGAGAGAAATACCCATTTTTCATGAAAACATTTAAAAGTCACACAATTTAGAAAAGAATTCATTTAAAGGCATTTTTTAATCAAAGTGTCCCATACCACTTTGAAACTTTTTAAAGGAATTAACATTTTAAAAACATTCATGTCCATATAAATAATTCCTTAAAAACCATTTTGAAGACATGGACATTAAAGAGAAAGATTTAGAAGAATAAATATTTAAAACATTTGAAATTATGTTTTAGTAAAAAGTACCTAAAAATAATTCCTTTGAAAACTCTTTCATAAAACATGGACATGGATAATAAATATGTCCCAGTAGATACTTACGTAAAAACAACCTCGGATAATAAAGAGATTGTGAAATTAACCCTTACCAGTTTGGTAACTTACGAAACATACACCCCATGAAAGAGGTTTCATTCAATGAATATATAGATACACATAATTTAAAGTGTATTACACAAATAATATAATTATAGGCAGTACATACACCACACAAAAGGTAATAGTGGCAATATGGCATGAATCTCACGGGAATAAGGAGTGAGATGAAAACCCCTTACCTTGTAATATTCCTTAATAGTGTGTATGTTAACCTCATGTATAATAGTTAAATCATTGTTATTAAATTATACAATAATCATATTCATAAATATGATATCATATATGATCTTTTAATATTGCTTTTTTAATAATATTTTAGTATTATCGTCGTTTTGGGTGTTAACTGATTTGTTTTCCTTTTTATGCTTTGTTACGTAAGCTATGTTTGTTATGGATAGGTTATATCTTATTCATATCCAGAATGATATAATGTCCTTAAAAATTACTTTTAATCATCAAACTAAAATTATTATTTAATGGATATGTTGAGGAAATGAATCTCATCGCGTTTGTGGAGACGGTAATACGTACGTACGCACGAACGCTACTTCCATTTCATTTTTCATTTTAAAAGGAATGAAAATCAAATGATACATAGGTATATTATTATTCCAGTATAATATAATATCTTATATGTGTTACTTATGTTCATTAACACCATCCTTTATACGTTCCATGTATGGTATGAACGAGTCATATCACTTTGAGGGTGCGGCAGTTCACACCTCCTCAAATGAAATTATCGTATATATATACAACATGAAACGAATAATGGTATGATATAAAATGGAATTAAAGAATCTTATATATAAAATAAATATAATTAATATCATATTTAATGATAGGAGATAATTGAACAATCATCGCTTCGTGAGACGTTTGGTTTCCATCCATAGAGACATTATGTTATTCACCCATTAGATGGAGGTGTGTGTAAGTGTAGTTAGAATACTTCTAATAACAATATACTAGTATATTTATGATACCTGTATTTTTATAAAAGAAAATAATAATAATACTTTAGGGGTTGGAGAAGTAAAATAAAATAAAAGAAGATAAGAGAAATCGTTACCTTTAATTTGGGTAACTCCCTTTGGTTTGAACCAAAAAGGACTCTTAAAGTGCCTTCTGCCAAAAGTAAGGATTCTAAAATGTGTATAGGGATGTATTGAGCTTAATTGGTCAGATTTTTGATGATCCAAAAGGCTTGATAGGTGTGAGGAATTGGTTATAAGTGGCGTCCTTTTATAAGGGGGAGGAGGGGCTCTTTAGAAAAAACTAAAAGTATTATTTTATAATAAATTAATATTCGGTTTATAATGGATCCAAAGTGGATTATTCAAATACTACGATGGTGGTGGGTATAAATCCTTTCAACCAATATATGTTAGACAATTTTGGGTCATTATATTAACCTTATCTTTTAGTTTTAACTCTTGGTTAATTAGTTTGACACTTACCATGTCACTTTGTATTTTTATATTATATAGTTAATAAACTTACTATATACCTCCAAGATACCCCCAAGTGGTCCATTAATGATACTCATATCATGATACAAGTACTTTGGACGAACCTTATATTTTTAGGAATTTAATATCAATTAATAATATAATATTTGTTTTAAAAACTCTTTTATGTCAATTTTGACACTCTTTGGTATTTGATTTTTGTGAAAAATATAACAGCATGATTACTTAGAAAAAGGTTAATTAAATCAATAATAAAATGTCATATTAACCTATAAAATTAGTTTAATTCATTAAAAGTCTCAAATTATATTTATTTGTGTATTTATAATATCATATATTTTAATATTTCACTAATAAGGTAATTACAGCATCATCATTGTATCATAAATAAATTAAATTATTTAATGTCTAAAAATTATAAATAAAATACCATTATGTAGTAAATATTCTTATATTTCTAATGAATATTTATAGTATAAAATATAACATATATAACCCTATGTAGAAATTGTTTTTCTAAAAGATATAGGCTTATGTCATTTTTGTATTTACTTTAACTTAATTAATATAAAGTTTTATTATCACTTACAAGTGAATCCATGAGGTCCCAAAATCGACCCAAAGATACCCATGGTCGGACATGTATAAAATAATTGGGTTAAGACACTTTTTAGGGTAATTTATTATTATTATAATATTATTTTTTTACCCTTATTTACCGGATTTACCCTTTAACCATGGTAAATAAAATATTTATCGAAGTGATTATTCAAAATGTCTAAAAATAAAAGTTACCTATTTAAAAAATTTGGACATCCTAATTAAAAATATGGATTCCATTTTTTCAAATTCAAAACACAAAAGTGGATGAAATTAATTTAAAATTAATTTCTGCTGTCAAAACAAAAAGCGTGTTTTTAAGAGATAATAACTATCATAAGATTGACACTTGTTTATGTCCGGTTCAAATGTGAAATTATGTCCAATGACCAAAATTGTATTAAATGGTAAAAATATATTCTAAATATACTTTAAAACCACTCAAATTCATAATTTATCACAATTAATTATTTCGATTAAAAAAGTTGTTTTTAAAAATTTTTTAGTAATTTTCAATATTCATCAAAATATAAAAGTTATCTGAAAAGTACCAAAATTTAATCATAGGATAATTTCGATATTCTGAATCCAAAAATGAAGTCCATTTTAAAAAATAAAATGTATAAATTTTCAAAAATTAGGTATTACTATTCATAAGGGCTTGTTTAATTGGTTGTGGTGTGTGTTAGAACTCGAAGTTATGTACAACACACGCTACTGTATTATTCAAAGAGAAGAATACCGAGGAAGCTTGGGGTGTTACATTGTAAATTTTTGATGTCCCCATTCTAAAGAATAAATTTATTTAGTCAAATTGAATATATAAATGTTTTAAAATATTGGATTTAAAAAGGGTTCACCATTAAAAGTCGGTAAAAGTGTATTTTTGAAAAATACTTCTTTTATCTGAAAAAAATAAATTTGTTCTTAAATTATGTCTAAGAAACTAATAATATGGATTTTAAAATTATAAGGATTATATAAAGTTCAAAATTAAGTTAATAATATTCATAACCTCTTTTGAACGGCTAGTTTGGTAAGTCATGGTGCGCTTGAACTCGGTGTTGCATGTAGTGAAAGTTATTGAATTATTTTGAAGAAATAATGCACTATGAAATCTTGGGATGTTACAGAAAAAGACAAAGACTTGTGTGGGTCTTTGTTGTTTTTTTAAACCTTAAACTATACTTTAAAAAAAAATCCAATTAATTTGGATCTATAAAGTAATTGATTCCAAAACAACCTCAAAAAAATTCCTTGTATTTTTATTGTGTGAAAAATAAAATAAAATAAAATAATATTTTATTCTTATCTTGATTGAGTTATTTTGTCACCACTATAGGATATCTAATTTCTAGAATTTGGATGAATCTTATCCGAATTGTGAAATTCACAATAACATGAATAAAAATATTTATATTTATATAACGTGTTGTTAAAAACAAATTAATACCTTAAAAACATAAAACCAAAAAACACCTTTGTGATCCATATCTTTTTTTCTTCATATTTCTATAACTTGACCATATATAATCATATTGACACATGGTTAGATTTTTTAGAACTGTTTTAATACCATCTTCTTAAAATCTAATGCAATTTAATTTATCTTGAATCAGAAAAACCACAGGTTGCTCTGATACTAATTGCAGGTTCCAGGGTGCAGTATGGAAGTAAGTTGGAAGGGATCTTAATTTTTTCCATCACTAGAGGGAAAAAACTTCATCATCTACTATGATTCAACCATAGAATGGTATGAGGATCCCATGTGGTTTAATTAGAGAAAAACAATAAAATGAAAATACCTCATTTCGATTTGATGCGCCCAAGTCCGTCGCATGCATCTAGAATTGGTTGGTCGAAGGATTCGATACTGAATCCCTCTATATCGTCAACACATGCTTCTTGAATATGAAAATACATTGTTCGTTGGATTATGAGTGCTACCACAGAGCTTCGAAGATCACTTTGATGTAGCAATGATCACCACGATCCTCTATCTTTGATCCGTGAAGACAAAATTGGATCATTCGATCGGATAGAGGGATTCTCTGTCTATGAATCAAGAGAAGAGAAAAGATCTCAATTACAAATGAGTAAATAGTGCATTATGATGAGATTCTATCCACTTAAATAGTGGATATTTTTAACACCTAATTATGGTTCACGACCCTCATGTTATAAAAAAAATACTAAATAAGTATTAAAAATAATTTTTTATGATAAACTAAACTAAATCATAAATATTATTTATTTTTAATCACATACTAGTAATATGTATTAAATACATTTCATGATTAAATTGATCCATTAACTTGACTCGTAACTCTTGATAATATTAAAAAATGTGGAATAATATATTAATAGTCATTCGTATAATATTAATACTTTTATCTACATAATCACTTGGAAATATGTGTATTAAATAAATTCAACCCAATTATTATTTTCTTTAATAATAATGAATTTATTTATTTATTGGTGATTGATAGAACATGGATAACACTTGGTGGACATTTTGGTACCCACCATGTCCTGTACTCAAATTCAACGGAATAGGGCATATTCTCAAATGCGCTATTATTTGTGACCCTCTAGGATCTTATCTCTATAGCAGTGAATAATATTCATAAACCAAGAGTAGAGTCTCGGAACACATCAAGACCCCTAAAGAGATAAGGAAAATTCATAGAATCAAAAACCAAAAAATGAACATGCATTGTGTAATATAATCTCTTTGTCATACAATATCTCATAAAGTAGGATGCACACTTGTGTCATCGTCCTTTTCTTTATTTATTATTTGTTGATTAAACCATATTGAATTACCTTAAACTACTATATACATGGATTTATGAAGGTACTACTGTCCCGACCAACCATGCCTGAGACATCTCTTCCTCAACTCAGAAGATACAAATCTTATCTTGATCATTCCATCAATGTCATACTACCATTGATTCACCCAATAAAAACTACCTCACGATGGCTTCATTTTCATGGTTTTTACCTTTCATCAATGTACGTGATCAAATGGAACACATTAATAATGATTTCAGGTCATGATATTAATACACATGTCAATAGATAAGTACAACCAATGACATTGAAACATGTGGTGTTCTTATTAGCGGGTCTATCCTCATGATCTCAATTACTAGAGCTCAACAAGTGTGATCATCATGATAAGCAGTCTCAATTCTTATGATTCTCCAACACCTGATAGTCAAAAATCATATCTTTCATGTCATTCTGATGTATCTTGACCATATGAAATTACATTAAGATTATTTTCATAGTATCTATAGGTTCCAATTATATCCTAGGATCTATTATAACCCTATGATACGACACGTAATATAATTAAATTATTATAAATATAGTGGATGTATAAGTATCAACACTATTATGGAAATATAAACACACACACACACACACACATATATAACTGTATACATTTAGTAGTAATAAAAGTATATAAAATGTTGGTTCTAGGACACTAACTTTCAATACACCCACTTGCACTTGAGCCAACTACTAAAAAGTATCAACCTGTTTTCTCTCACATGAGAATCATGCTTCTCCTAAGATATTGATTTAGTTGATGGGTATACCATGTTGTCATATGTAGCTACTCTACTAACTGTGGCTTCACCTCTCTAAGTAAAATCCCCCAATAGATGAAGCTTCCAATGTGTATTATTTTTTCTATTGTATGACCTGAGGTCCTTGGAAGGTACCACTGCTACTGTGTTATCAAAATAAACTGGGACAAGTTCTCACTACAAGGCACAATACCGATTTCTGAGACAAATATTCGTATCTAGAATTATTCCTTTGCAACATCAAAAGCCACTATATACTTGTATTATATAATAGAATCGGCAACCATAAATTACTTCAAGATTCTCCATCTCACTACACCACAATTCAAGAAAAGGATGTAGTCTGGATGTGATTTCAAATATTCATGATCTATATAGAAACTAGCACCAGTGTATCCTATCACTACTTGTTCCTTATCTCTTCCATATACCTGAAAATGTCCTTTTTATGCCTCAAGTACTTCAGGGTAGTCTTGACAGCTGCCTAGTGTAGCTCTCTAATATTAGCTTGATATTTACCCACCATGATTAAATCAAAGTCAACATAAAACATAGTACATAACATGACATACAAGATAGAACCCACTGTTAAGGAATAAGGAATTCTACTCATTATTTCAATCTATTCCTTTATTTCTGAAAACATTTTCATGGAGATATTTATACCATGTGACACGGGAAACAACCCTCAATTGGATTGATCCATATTATACTTTTTAATTCCCTTTTCAATATATATACTTTGACCTAGCCCAAGTAGCCTATGAGATCAATCTCGATAGATATTGATCACTAGAATATAGGTTGATTCACCTATGTCTTTCATGGAGAATCATTCATTTTACCAATTCTTATCTAACTGTAAGACTTTCACTTCGTTTCCCATAATTAATATGTCATCAAAATATAATACTAGGAAAACGATGGAATTCCCATTAAACTTCTTATAGATAAAAGGATTACTTTCATTTTTAACAAAAAATAATTCTGTTATGGCCTCATCAAAACAAACATTCCAAGATCGCAATTCCTGGTTAAACTCATAAATGGATCTCTGCAGCTTACACAACTTATTAGCATTATTTGACCTAAAAAATCCTCCGGGTTGAGTCATATAAATGTATTCTACTAAATTACCATTTATAAAATTAGTTTTGAAATACATTTTCTAATTCTTGTAATCATGTAAGGATTCTATTACAAGTAATATTCTAATGGATTTCAGAATTTCTACTGGTGAGAATGTTTTGTCATAGTGGATGCCCCAATGTTGTCTCAAACCCTTCACTACCAGTCTTTATTTATATGTACTAACCTTAACATCCATGTCTATTATTTTCTTGAATACTCATTTTTATCCAATGGGTTTTACATCAGTTGGAGGGTCTACCAAAATCAAAATATGATTTTGGTACATGAACTCCATCTCAGAAGGAATGACATATTTCCATTTGGAAGCATCATCACCTTCTACAGATTCCTTGTAGGTTAGAGGTCCATCACCATTAATGAGTATTATGTCACTTGAATTGGTGACCAGAAAAACATAATGTTCTGGTTCTCTAACCTCTATAATTGACCTATGCAATACTTGCGTCTCAAGAACTGCTTCATCTCTGATTGTCTCTTGTGGAGATTTTTTCTGTACCAACTCTTGTGCATCTTGATCATTAAATTCATCAAAGTCATCCTTTCTCCCACTATTTCCATTGTAAATGCGTTCCCTTTATAGAAATGTGTCTCATCTTTTCACAATCACTTTTCTATATAAAGTGTTATATAGGTAATATCCTATGGTTTCTTTAGGATAACCTATAAGGATTCACCTAATGCTTTGGGATCCCAATTTTCCACTAGGTATACTCTTTAAGAAAGCCTCACACACACAAACACATATGTGTGATAGAATAGGTTTCTTTATATACCAAAACTCACATGGAATCCCATATATAGCTTTAATTGGTACTCGGTTAAGGGTATATGATGTTGTCTATAAAGCATATCCACAAAAGGATAATGGAAGAGTTTCCTAACTCATCATTGATATGAAAATTTCTATATAAAGGTCCAATTCCTCCTTTTAATAAAACCATTACACTATGGTGTATTTGGAGGAGTAAGTTTTGATATTATCCTACACTCCTTCAAGTGATCAATGATAGCTTGTTTAATATAATCTCCACTTTAGTTTGAGCGGAGTATCTTAATCCTCTTACGAAGATTGTTTTACACCTCATGTTAGTATTACTTAAATATATGAAAGGAATCTGACTTATACCATATTAATTAGATATATCCATACCTACTATAATCATTTGTGAAATTAATGAAGTAAAAAAATCCACCCATTTCCTCTACTAGAAATGGACCACATACATCAGTATGAATTAATTATAGTAATTCATTTGCTCTTTGTCCCTTGTAAGAGAAGGTTTCTTTGGTCATATTCCCTTGTAAAAAAAGAATGACATACACCCAAGGGTTTTAATTGAACCAAGTCTAAATACCATGATTGATGTAATTTCTATAATCAATTCTTGTTTACAAGACCTATGTTGAAGTGCCATAGCAGGTGTTATATGAGTCATACTCACTGGTTTTTTCATTGATTGTCACTACTGAGTTTTTAAATTCATGTATATATAATCCATTATTAATATGTGACATACCATAACACATGTTATCCTTATAAGAGATAAAAAATTTATTTACAAACTTGAAATGAAATCCCATAATTTCCAAACTTGAAAATATATTATGTTCATGGTAACTAAAAGAACATAATAACAATTACTTAATACAATAACCAAACCACTAGGAAAAGATAGATTATAATCTCCCACTGCCAAGGCTGCTAAACATGCACCATTTTCAGCTCTAATTTCAACTTCACCTTTTTAAATCTTCTTGAATCTTCTTGGTTCTTGTATATGAATACATATGTGTGAGCCACATGTTGTATCAAATACCCAACTTGAAGATAAAGAAAGAATGCACTGAATGAAAAAAATACCTGAAGTAGAAGCTCCACCTTGATTCTTCTTCCTAACTCTGTAATTTTTCTTCTAGTGGACTTTCTTTCCACATAAAAAGAAGACAACTTCTTTCTCATTGACCAGCCTCTGTATCCTTGGATTTTTGGAGGGATAGTGCATTGGTGTCTTTGGCCTAGACTAATCCTTAGACCCCAAATCCATTCCAATTCTTCTCTTGTACACCATAAGTATTGAATAATTGGTATTTTTAATATCCTTATCATCTTGGAAAACTAAACCAAAAAGGTCTTGGAGAAACCTTTTCATGTTATTCATGTAATAATTGATAATTAAAGTCAAAAAGGTTGGTGATAAAGAGGAAATAATGGGATCAGTTTCTAGTTCTTGATTTAGCTTGAATGAAATTGCTTCAAGACTCTCAATATACCTAATATTCTTGAGTACATGAGGTCCTGTTTGATTACCTTATTCTATCCTTCACCTATATTGGGCACTGTAAATCTCATACCTTTCATTCATTTCACTATCTTGATATAATTCTTGTAGATGATTCAACATCTTGTAGGCATCCTCGTCCTCATGCATTTACTGAAATTAACTGAACATGGATGAAAACATAATGCACTGAACATATGGTGCATCATCAACATGATTTTTCCATTTTTCTTTATCTTCCTTGCTTTATCACTCTGGAGGCTCAGTAGGAATAGATAATTCCAGAACATAAAGCTTCCTTTCTTAGAGTAGTACTGTGTGCAAGCACTTGTTGCACTCCTCAAAGTTATGGCTGGTCAAGATATTTTCATTATCCAAAATCAATCATAGTGATAATGTACTTGTGATGTTGGTGATTTACACTTTCAATATACAAAAACTAAATTTTAGGATTTAGTACTTTATATTTATTACCATTTAAACATTTGTGATTAATTAATTATTACATCATTTAAATGTATCCTAATATTTTATCGAACCATAATAGCCATCACTATTAGATTCACAATACACTGGAACTTGTGTATTCTAGTGGAAAAGATCCTTACAAACTCCCCTCATAGTCTACAAGCTATGGATACACCACTAATTGGAGAATTTCAAGGTATGATCTAGGCTAGCCAACTACTTTAACTAGCGGTTCCTTGATATGTCGAGTAAAGTACTATCTTATTGGAATCGTAACTTGATTCCCTCAACTCTTCCTCTAAAGTGATTGAAAGTTATCAATAACTAATCCTTGACAACCAACATTAGTTAATTCAACCCAATACTCTCATTAGAACTCCTAGGTAGTATGAGACACTCTCAAATATGGATGAAGAGCACCTCGAACACCTTGTTTTATTCAAATGTGAGCAATGGAAGTCATTACGACTTAATATATCTTTGAGGTATTTATATTATTTCTTAACGAATGTAATCCATTAATGTTAGATATCACTACTAAAAAAACGGGCAAGGGAAGCGCTACACTTTTATGAGCGCTAAAAAAAGCACTGATAAAGGGGGGGCTTTAACAGCACTAAAAAAAGAACTGTTAAAGTCCCCCCTTTATCAACACTTTTTTTAGTGTTGATAAAGGCCCCCCCTTTATCAGCGTTTTTTTAGCGCTGTTAAAGGGGACACCTTTATTAGCGTTTTTTAGTAGCGCTGATAAAGGGGGGCTTTATCAGCGCTTTTTCCTAGCACGCTGATAAATTTTATGTTTCAAGAAAAATATTTTTTCATGAAAAATAATATATTGTTATATAAGTATATTTATATTGATATAAATATAATATATATTTTTTAAATATGTTTTAGATAAGTATAAATAGACTATTACATTTTAATATATGTGAAATTTAGTGAAAATGGATTTAAAATATTTTAAAAAATATAATTAAATAATAATTTTCTAATTATCATCAATTAAAAATCATTTAATAACAATTTGAAGACACAAAAAATCGATCAAATAATAAAAGATCTAAAATAATTTGAAAATGTAACTCAAACTTCAAACGACCATAACTTTTGATCCAGGCGTCCGTTTGAGCTCTACAACATATCAAATCAAAGCCTTCAATGATCTCTATGCACTTATGACCCAGGAAAAGCTTTTGTCACATTTTTAAAGGCCAAAAAGGGCCTAGAAGGCATCCAAAACTGAGTTTTTAGTCAGGTTACCCCAATTTGTTAACATTCAAACCAGTATAACTTCTGATCCGGATGTCCTTTAGGACTTTACCACATATCATAACGAAGATTGTTTTATTTTCTTCGATTTGACTGGTTGTGGAGTTGAAAAAGGCTTCTAGATTAGAAGTTATGGTCATTTTTACATTCTATGGCTTTTCAAATACACACACACACACACACATATATGTATTTATTCGTAAATATGTTTGTGTGTGTGTGTGTTGTATATATGTATTTATTTATTTATTTTATAAACACACTTAAAAAACATATTTTATAAATGTATTTAAAACTAATCTTATATATGTATATTATTATACAAATAAATATATAGATAAAAATTATAACTAAAAATATATATATAAATAAATATAAATATAAATTAATATATGAATAAATATATATGTATTAATATGAATCTATATTATTATATGAATAAATATAACTATATATATATAAATATAAATATATTAATATTAATATATGAATAAATATATATGTATTAATATAACTAAATATATTTATATTAACATGAATCTATATTAATATACGAATAAATATATATATATGAATATAACTAAATGTATTTATATTAACATGAATCTATATTAATATACGAATAAATATAACTAAATATATATATAAACAAATAGATATATCACTAAATAGAAAAAAACGAAATGGCTTTGTGGTAAAGGTTCAGGCGTGCAAGGGGGATGTCACGGGTTCGATTTCTGGTGGAAGCAAGGAGGTGCGTGTAGAGGGCATGTGATGGATGTGCGAGCAAGGGCAGTGCGCTGGAGTGGTCCACCGAGCGCTGATAAAGGAGGGATCAGGTGCTGTTAAAGGCTCCCCATGAATTATATATTCTTTTTTAATTTTTTGATTTATTTTTTTGACTTTTATTAGTGCTTAAAAAAAGGGCTGATAAAAGGGACCCCCTCCCTTTATCTTCGCCTCGATTAACAACGCCTTTTTAGCACTGTTAATGCCCTTTTCTATTGCTGATAAAAGTCATATTTGTAGTAGTGTATGTTCAATCTAGGTTGTTGCGCTCACAATCGAAAATGCAATAAAATAACATAAATCACCACTTTATGAAGTTATCATGTTTATTATTTGATGTGATCACACCATAATCATGAAATGGAATAAAATAACAAACAAGGAATAAAAGAAATAATTCAACCCAACTAATCTTGATCATCTAATTATCATCGATCCATAACAGATCAATCTTATCCTTGGGGTTTCATACCTGATTCGACTCCTAAATTGTATTGTAGCTCACCATGAGTGCAATGTATAAGATTCTCGTCTGGATTACCGCCTAAAAATGGTGGTTTTCGTGTCTTA
This sequence comes from Viscum album, assembly GCA_963277665.1. Lineage (NCBI taxonomy): Eukaryota > Viridiplantae > Streptophyta > Magnoliopsida > Santalales > Viscaceae > Viscum > Viscum album. The sequence continues at coordinate 2,021,124,381 of OY728137.1, read as the reverse complement.
AAAGGTCATCATCCATATACAAATATACTCGCACATAGGTGAGGGGTCTTAAGGTGAAATGTACAATATGTGCATTGGATGCTCATTCCCTTACACAGATTTGAATAAAATAAGATGATGCACAAACCTTCCTTTAATTACCAACTTATTACAATCATCATACACAATAAATAACTAAATAATCCAAACATACATGGTTCAGTCACTAGCTCAAGACCAGTCTGTATAACAAATAAACATGCAATAGAAATTAAATTATGATAAATTTAGATAGTAAGAGGGTATAGAAATAAATTAAAAAAATTTAAATAAATTCAAATAATTTATTTTATACGGTTCCAGTTTTAATTTAATTTCAAATCAAAAAATTAAATCAAATTAATTAATTTAATTTAAATCTAAAATTAAATTAATATTTCATATTATTAAAATTTTAAACAAATTTTTTTAATTAATTTAATTAAAAACTAAAATTAAATTAATCAAATTAATTAATTTTGATTATTAATTAAATTAATATGGGACTCGAAAACCCTATCAAGGCTCTTTGTAGACTAGGAGAAAGCCCCATAAATCCAATTAGACCTAGAAAACCTGTATTCTGGGTTGGGCAGACGTGCCCCGACTCATGGAAGGGATAATTTGGTCCAGCAGAACCTGTGGAAAATAGGACAGTATACCTCATGGGTGGGGTTTCCACTAGACATGACAAGGTCAGTAGGGAGGCAAACTGTCAGGTCCTCAGTTGGATGTAGCTAGGATTGTCGGGGGGCATCTGTCCTTGATCTGGCGATGCCAGGGTTTGGCATGGTAGCGAGATTGAATATCGAGGGAAGACGTTGCAATTGGACCAGGCGAGCGAGACGATGGCAAATCGAGTTCATGGGTCGACAGCAGGGGTGGAATCCATCAAAGGGGGTGTGTCTAGGCTTGGGAGTAGCGGGGTCTCCCAGTCACTATAGAAGGAGATCCGATGAACGGAAATTGGCCAAAGCTTGGCCAAACTTTAGCATTTGCAAGAACAATAATAAAAATATGTATATTTATATAATGTGTTTTTCAAAACAAATTAATATTCGAAAAAACTAAAACTAAAAAACACTATTGAGATCCACAATTTTTTTCATATAGTCGTAACTTGACCATATAAAATTGGACCGATGCATGGTCAGATTCATTAGAACCGTTTTAATACACTATTCTTAAAATGTAATGGAATTTAATTTATCTTCACTCAAAAAAGAAACACATCACTTTGATACCAATTTCAGGTACTGGGGGACACAACGGAAGCCGATGGGCCATGATCTTAAAATTTTTCCATCACCAGAGCGATAAAACTCCATCATCTCTAGTGATTTAGCCTCTATATGGTCTGATGATCCTGTGTGATTTAATCGGAGCACAAAAATAAAATGAACGAATACCTCCTTCTGATTTGATGCGTGCAAGTCTGCCGCATGTTTCCACCATCTATTACTCAAAGGATCTGATATCTAATCCCTATAGATTGTCCACACATGCTTCTCGAATCTATGTGCACGCCATTCATCGGATTCCAAGTGCTAGCATAGAGCTCCGATGATCATATTGATGCAGTGATGATCACCATGATCCTCTTTATTTGATCTAAGAAGAAGAATAAGAAGTTGGATCATTTGCTCGGATTGAGAGATTATCTCTCTAAGAATTAGGAGGAGAGAGAATCTCTCAATTCCAACTGAGTGAATAGTTCATTGGTATGAGATTCTCTCCACTTATATAGTGGATATTCATTACACCCAATTAGGGTTCCCAGTCCTCATGTAATTAACATCCACTAAATAAGTATTATAAATAATTATTTATGATAAACTAAACCGCATCATAAATATTATTTAAATTTTATCACACACCTATAATATATATTAAATATATTACATGATAAACCCAATCCATTAACTCGACTCATATCTCCTGATAATATTAAACGAACATCGAATATTATATTAATATTCATTCATATAATATTAATCCTTATATTTAATTAATCACTTGTAAATATATGTAATAAATAATTTCAGCTCAATTATTCATTACGTGAATAATAATGAATTTATTTATTTATTGGTGATCGATAGAACATGGATAACACTTGGACCTTGTAGTGGGGTGCACCATGTCTTATACTCCTATTCAACATAATAGGGTAGATTCTCAAATGCACTATTTTGTGTGACCCTCTAGGCCCTTATCTCAATAGCAGTGAATAAAATTCATAGACTAAGAGCGGAGTCTAGAAACTCATCCATTCCCCTAAAGAGAAGGAAAAGTCATAGTGACGACAACTAACCTACGGACACACATTATGTAATATAGTCTCTTTGTCATGTGATACCTCATAAAAAAGGATGTACACTTGTGTCATCATCCTTTTCTTTCTTTAATATTTTTTGATCAAACCGGATGGACTTACCTTTGACTAACAAGACCATGGATTTATGAAGGTACTACCATCCTGATCAACTAGGCCCGTGATATCTCTTCCTCAACTTGGAAGTGATAAATCGTATCTTGATCATTAAATCAATGTAATACCACCAATGACATACCGAACACAAAATATCTCTCCATGAATACATTTTCATGGTTTTCCCCTTGCATCAAAGTATGCGATGAAATGACACACATTGATAATGATATCAAGTTAAGTGATCAATACACATGTTTGTAGATAGGAATAACCAATGAAACCTGAAACATGTGGTGTTCCTTGTAGTGGGTCTATCATCATTATCTCAACTACTAGAGTCACCAAGTGTGAACTTTATGAGAAGAAGTTTGAATTTTTATGAGCTCCCAACACCTGATAGTCACACATCATATGTGTCATGTCCGTATGATGTATCTCGACTATAGGAAATTACTTTAAGATTACTATCATAGTATCTCTAGGTTCTCATTACAACCTGAGATCTTCTATGACCCTTTCATATGATACATAATCTAAGGAAATTACCATAAATATAGTAGAAACAGAAGTATCAAAACTATAATGGAATGATGGACACATGTATATATAAAAAACTATGTACATGTAGTGGTAATCAAAGTACATCACAAGTTGGGTCTAGGGAACCCACCTTCAACATCTTTTTCCTCACCCCTCATTTCCTTTATTCTCTATCATGCAGATTCTCTCCACCCATTTGATCCCCCTTGAAGCCTAAAGCTAGGAATTAGAGTTGTTCTTCCACCCTGACTATGATTCAACATCTGATCATCTCATTGGATAACTACTGATAAGTGCTTCACTCCAAATAATCATTTTTTATTTTTTCTTTCTATCAATGATGCTATTTTGGTGTGAGATCATACACTCTATCTCCAGGGTGTTCATCTATTATTCTATTTTCTTCTAATCTGGAGAAAACCAAAGGTTGATACTATATGATTGCTCCTTTATAGGCATAAAGTAGGTGGTCTAATATTTATCCCTCTAAGTTGAGATGATTTATATTATATGTTGTGTTCCACACACTGGTTTCCCCGAGTGTTGCCCCTAAAATGAATCTTTATTTAATTATTTTCCCCATTATGGAACCTAATGAAACTAATAGATCCTACAAGACATTGGAGGTTGTCAACCTCAACGTGAGATGCCCCTTTGGGCATGCCCATTGAATGTTTAATTTACCTTCATGGTTATATAACCAAAACCCATTTCTGTATGTTTATTTCAACTTCTAAAATGAGATATCATAATTGATCATGGGTAATTGTAGTGGTGTAGCATGGCTAACACACATACCATACTATATTTAAGATTAAATTAAGGGTGTGTGGTACAACCACATTACCGATATTAATGGAACAGTAGATACACCCTTTTTATAGAAATTATATAGAATTGTTAACTACCTATTGTATTTTGTTAAATCCTTTGACTACTTCTCACTATTAAGATAAATGGGTATGGTGACCCCTATTCTTTATGATATATGGGCATGCAATCCCTTTTACTATTGTTATATATTGGCATTGTGTCCCATACACTGCTATGACGAATGAGCATGGAAAACCTTATGAATTATGATATGGGCATGGAGACCCTACGATTATGATACATGGTAATGGTGACCCTATTATTATGATATGGGCATCGTGGACCTACAGTTATGATACATGGACATGTAGAACCTATTGTTATGACATGGGCATGGCAGACCTATTATTATGATTTGGGCATGGTGACCTTATTGCCATGATATGATCTTGGAGACCCCACTATTATGTTTTGGGCATGGAGAACCTATTGTCATGATTCAGGCATAGAAAACCTACTATTATGATACGAGCATAGAATCCATTATACTTGTGTTACAGATATTGAATCCTTTATTCTTGTGATATTAGGCATGGAATCCCTTGATACTAGTGTGGATAATTCTACTACTCATGGACACACGAGTTACACCTCAGGCCTATATTAGTAGTAGTATCCACATATATGGTTGTAGACGTCACTATATATACATGCCATATATATGTATGCATATGGTTACTTGTTCAAATATTATCAAGAATGGGTCTAAGTATGTAGTTTCAACCTAGTATCTTCCATGAACTAGAGATGACCCCTTTACAATTTCTATTACTTCTTATCAATTATTATATCTACACACTGCTTATATTATATGCACTGACTGGGTATTTATAGACACCATTAGTGGTGGCCTACTGAGTTTATCTCACACCCTATCTGGGTCACCAATGTTACTCGAGAAGAATTTGTGGATATATGTAGGGATATATGAAAGCATATAGTGGTTGATATATGACATGATTATAGCATGGAAGTGGGGAAGCACATGACCAAGCTATGGCTCATGATTCTCTTGGAGATAGATTTTCTGGTATTTTTATTATTTTGATACATGTACTATAATAAATGCTGCTTCCATGCCTTTCTATTTACTTTTGATAGGTAATTTTAATTACATCATTTTTCATATGATGTTGGATATTGTTTATGTTGAATATTTATTACATCTGGATGATTTACTTTCCACTATTAGTTATTTATCATGCTTTCACTATTTATCTATTCATTTCACTGTTGTGATTCTCTAATCGTGAGGGTATAGTTTTTCCATTTTACCACCTAAGATCCTCATATCTAGTTGACTACCTCTAGCATAAGAGGAGGCACAATTGAGGAAATTTAGACCATCAGATTAGGGTACCATTTAGTGGCATCTAGGTCGAGATGTCACAAAGTGGTATCAGAGCATTTATTTTCTTTTTTATTATTGTTTGGGAATATTAGACATAATATTATGAATGTGATTGAATTTGGTGATGATATGTTACTGGGAGTAGCTGACCCACATACAAGGAAAGGCCAAATTACATAGGATTAGATATTATGTTCTGGTTTATACCTATTATAGTTGATTTTATTTCACCATTGGGTGATGCACTTGATGTTTGATGTTCATTATGATTACATATTTTTACCCTTTTTTGGTATGAAATAGAAATATCGCATCATGCATCATTTTAGACACCTTACAGGATTTATATGTATTTCATTATGCCATGAAAATTTTATATTACTGCATGAATTTATTGCAACGTGTTTTGGTGATTATTTCTATGTCCATGGATTATTATAACATATCATGAAAGGACATTATAAGTGATTAGTTTGGATTAACTGGAATCTACACTTAAATTTATATAGAGTACAAGACCTTATAAATTAGAAGTCATGATACATACAGTTCACACTTTTAAATAAAAATTAATATATAAATGAGATTGAAACTAAATGAAATTTAATCCTAAAATGAGATTATCAACATTAAATAGGGATGAAAATTGCAATTAAATGGTGTTTTCATATATAAATAACTATGAAAACTATGTATACTAGGACCTTAGACTTGTAACACCGAGCTTAACCTAGAAACGACCTTAGTAGTGGGAAGTAGGTAGATTATTCTGTGTTCTATATAATTGTTCTGATCACCCAAACCTATCTCTAAGAGCAGGCATAGGGTTTTTTTTACCTAAAAGGCCTTTTCATATTCTATTTGAGTATGTATGATATTTACCATGATTAAAACTATCTGAGGCTTGTTCTTGGTATTTGTAGATCTATCCCACCATGACTTCCTCTAGTTCTGTGCTATGAGGGTGTTGGAAACTATGCTCTGAAGGTGGTGGGCCCTAAGCCACCATTTATACATACAATAATTCCAACTATGTATCCTCCTATTATCACTGATGCAGATGATTACATCTGATTTCGAGTGGAGTTTCTACAGATTATGTAGACTATACCTAGAGCTCTTTAATATTCCACTTATATGGGAGAGATGATGTGGGGGTTCTAACAGCCACATCCACCTACTTTTTCAAGGGATGGTGGTCTCCAGAATATAGATTTATGGATGGAGATAATCATATCCACCTTCAAGCATCTAGAGATACCTCATGAGAGGAGGATGAAGCTCGCTACTCGTGTGCTTTGTGGATCCGCCGAACATTGGTGGGATATTTTGAACTAGAAAAGTCAGTATCAAGATGTAATTTAGAGGGATTTAAAATCTATAATCTATGACTATTTCTTCCATAAAACCATGAGGTATGATCATTCCAAGGATTTTATGCACTGACAACAAGGTTCTATGTCCATTATATACTATTCGACCCATTTTTTAGAGCTTAAACACTTTGAAACATCTTACTGTTGATGAGCCAACAAAAGTGAGGTGATTTGAGGATGGGATTAAGAATCCTATTTGTTTTTAGGTGAATTTTTTTTATTGAATACCATGTTTGATATAGTGAAACAAGATCTTATCACCAAGTAGAAACTGAGGGAAGCTGGTAGTTTGAGCTAGGGTAGTTCAGAATTGAGAGAGGGTAGTGATTTGACTAGTATTCAGAAGAAATGCTTTGAGAATGTATGTATGAGAAACGGTAGTATGGGGAAAACCATGAGTAGTTATGTGATTTTTACCAATGTTTTAATCCTAGTTATTGGAATCCCTAGTGTCCTAGAGACCCCATTGAGTGTCGAAGGCATGGAAGGTTTGAGAATCTTCAACATTTTTTCAGGACATTCCCATCTGTTCCCAATGGGAGAGGATCCATATTAGCTCTTCATTTAGGTGCGAGATCATGATAACCTCACAATGTAGGTAGATGAATCATTACCAGCCATATAGGTAGAGGAGGAGGTTGTGGATGATGTATCCAAGCTTTAGATACATAGCGCCATTAGATCGGCCCTACTCAAGGTAGTCGGGTTGCAACACAGGGTCATGGATCATGCTAGATTTATTATGGACAACCTATACTAGAGTATTAGGGTACTAATCCATCTACTATTCAAGGTAATATTATATTATCCTCTTATATTTTATCTACTTTGTTTGAAATAGGTGAATCTCACTTCTTTATCTCTATTTCTATTGTGGAAAGCCTTAGGCTTGATATTGAGTACTTCTATGGAATGATGGTAATTGACACTCTGTTGGGTATACGTTTAGAGAGTTTATGCCAATTAAAGTAATTCCATGTTGAGGTTGTAAGACATCATTTCTTATTGGACCTCTTCATCCTCAAGACAACAAACTTTTATGTCATTCTCGGGATAGATAGGTTGGTCTCCTATCACACCTATATGGATTTTTATCACTGGAGGGTGTCATTCAAATCACTAAAGGGATGTACTTATACTCAAAATGGTGTGTTAGATGTATAATAAGATACATGTTGACAAGATCATCTTGGGATAAGTGGAGTGACCACCCAAATTACTAGCCTTTATACGGATGATCAAGGATTACATCAGGCTAAATTACCTCCTGTATTTGATCAATTTAGGGATGTTTTCCTTGATGAATTATTTAGACTAACTTATAAGAGATAGGTATAATTTTCAATTGATCCAGTGCCTAAATATGTTCTGATATCTATTCCTTATTATAGGATGGAAACTACTAAGTTGTAGGAGCTCAAGAGGCATCTAGAGAATTTAGAATCTAAGGGTTTTATGCGGCCCAATAATTCTCCCCTGGGTTCACCAATTCTTTACACCAATAATGAGGATAGAAACCTTAGGATTTATGTGGATTAATAAATGTTGAATCATCTTACTATGAAGAACTGGTATCCCATACCTTTTATAGACGATCTCTTCAACTATATCAGATGATTAAGAGTGTTGTCAAATATTGATATGGGTTAGTATTTTCATCAAGTGTTAGTCAAACCTTCAAATATACCATGTATGAATTTCCAATGCTAGGAAAGTTTATATGAGTATATATTTATGTCGTTATCTCTCACGAACATGACCAAAATTTTTATGGCCTTGATGAATATGGATTTCCATACCTATCTAGATTCCTTTTTCATGGATTTTATGGATGATATCTTGATGTATTGTCATACTTGAAGTGACCATACTAAAAATATTTATTTCATTATGAATACACTAAGAGATCATTGATTATATGGTATTCTCACCAAATTTCACTAATGGATTGACAAGGTTCACTTATTGGGTCATATTATCTCAAAGGCAAGAGTATCATTTGATCTAGAGAAGGTGGAAGATATAGTTACCTAGGAGAATCCCAAGAACTTAATTGATGTAAAAGGTTTTTTTGGGATACTTGGTTATTATATGAAATTCATATTGGACTTATCATTCTTATAGGAGACTCTTATAGGCCTGAATAAGAAGGATGTAATGTTTATACGGTAAAAATCATGCGAGACAACCTTTCAGGAGATAAAAGGAAGGTTGACTTCAATGCTAATCACGATTCTTCTTGAGATAGGTAGAAGCTATACAGTATGTTGTGATGAATCAAGTATCATGCAAGGGGTAGTTTTTATATAAGAAGATCATTTTTTTGTGTATAGGTAATTGTAGATGAGGCCCCATGAGAATAATTACCCAATTATTATCTTGAGTTGGCATCTTTTGTTGAAACATTGCATTGTTGGAGGCATTAAGGGATGTGAGAGGATATTGTCATGTTTATGAACCAAAAAAGAAACAAGTATATTTTTATACAGAATTAATTAAACATTAGACAGAGAAGGTGGGTTGAAAACCTACAGTCTTTTAACTTCGAGCTAGACTATACACCTAGTAAGGGGAATACTATTAACAATGCTTTGGGTAGAAGGAATCAGACACTGGAGGTTCAGTAGTCCAGTAACAAGTGGTGGCTTATGGACCTATTTTTTGAGATGCACATAGAGGTTTCAAACCATCATGAATAGTCTATAATTTCATCACTGTTAGTTAACTCTTCACTTATGGAAAGAGTGATGTTGAGGAGGTTTTCAGATAAAAAATGCTTGGCCCTACGGGAAGGAATTCCTAGTGAGGACCCACCTATGGATTAGTCTATTGATGGAGATGATATACTATGTATACATGAGTGTATTTGGGTTACTACATACATAATAGAAGAGATGATGTGAGAATCACATGATTCTTAGTGGGAAGTTCACCTAGGTATCACCAAGATGTATCTTGATATGTACCGTCAGTATTGGTGGACTAGGATGAAATGTCAAATAGTGGGGTTTATCACTAGATATTCCACCTGTTAGTAGATGAAGTTTAAACACTAGCAGTCCATTGGATTATTACAATATCTATTTTCCTCAAAATGGAAATGGGATGATTTCATGATGAATTTTGTAGCTTCTTTTCTAAGGTTTCCTCGATGTTGTGATGCAGTTTGCGTAGTTGTGCATCGAATAACAAAGGTATCCCACTTCCTTCTTATCCAGGAGACTTTCTTAGTTGATTAGTTGGGAAGACTATAAGTATGTGAGATTATACACGTACATAGGGTCCCTCATACTATCATTTTAGATAGGGACACTCGTTTCACATCAAGGTATAGTAGGGGTTACATAGAACATTGGGTATACAAGTGCTTCTTAGCACAACCTTTCTCCCCAAGATCAATGAACCATCAGAACAGACTATACAAGTGATGTAGGACATGATCCAAGAATTAATCCTTGATTTTAGTGGTTCTTGGGAGAATCATATCCCTATCATTGATTTTTCTTATAATAATAGATTTCAGGAAATGATTTAGATGCATTAGTTTGAGGCCTTATATAGTAGTCAATTAAGTTTACCCATGTGTTGGTTAGAGGAAGGAGAGGCAGTGATACAAGATCCTCATATTTTGTAGTATTTTTTGGAGTAGGTGTAGTTTATTAGAAATCATATGTCTACCACTCAGTCAAGACATAAATCTTACACCAATTTCCATTGATGGCCTATGTAGTTCATGGTTGGTGATTGTGTTTTCTTATAGGTACCACCTAGAAATGGGTATAGAAGGATTTGGAGGCAAGGAAAACTATTTCCTTAATATGTCAGGCCTTATGAGATCTTGGATAGAGTCAAGTCAGTATCCTATCAGTTGTTATTACCTAAGTGGTACCATTCCATGCATGACTTCTTCCACATTTCATAACTTCACCATTATCATGCCGACCTATCTCATAATTTTGATCCATATGATGTTGAATTTGATGTTTATGGTTCTTTTTAGGAGTATCCCATACACATAATTGACTAGAGCATGAAATATCTTTGAGTTCAGTATGTCCCTTTGGTGAAAGTGTTATAGCCGCATGACCATGTACAAGATGAGACTTGGGAGTGAGAGGCTGAAGTATATGCTTAGTGGATGGAGTTATTATCATATAGTTTCTTACCACCCTCAAAAGGAAAACTTTGGGGAAAGTTCCTTTAAAGGGGTAAGAATGTAAGATCATGTTTTTTCCTTCATGTATTGTAACGTCCCGAACGGCTTACCACTAAACCGGTAGCCAGACCGATCACCACATGGCCTCAAGGTTGTCTCCCTATACACCATAAGATGTCGACTAGCAGCGAGGGTGTAAAGGTAGTTAGTGGGGATACTATAACCTTATATTTAAAGTGCACAGTGGTAATAAATAGTAAAAATCAGATAATAGTGGCAACCGAATAAGCGATAATCAAAGCAGCGAAAGACAATAGTAGTAACAAGTGAATATCAAATATGGACAATGCCAGTTTTATAATGCATGCATGCTATATGATGATATATATATGAAATTAGTAAAGAATACAAAATTATTTTCATTACATTACAAATGTGAAGAAAATATAGTAAATACCAAAGGCAATCACCACGAGCATCTCGAGCTCCAACTCAGTCCTTTTATCCTAAATTCGTGATACAAGAAATATAGAAAAATGTTCCATATCCCTGCAAAAACGTAGGTCTACTTGGGCACCAATTGTACCCAAGAAGAAGGTGAGATAATGATCTCATTAGAACGGAACTCAATGGTACCAAGACCTATCCATCCTGTGCAATGAAAAACTAGCAGTGCAAGCATATGTATATATATATAAAACAAGTAAGGAAGTACTCAAAAGTAACATACTTCACATAAAAGTACTCATTTAATATCCATTTCATTTAATAAAATGTTAAATAGTTCAAGTCATTGAATTATAAGTCTCAGGATCCGGCCTAATCCCAACACCCCCCATATAACTGTAAGCACAACAGATGCGTTAGAAGCCCATCAAATCAATACGAGTCTAGACCGAATCCAAGATTGGGATTTGGATTGGAAGACATGTCATAAATCATTTCATTAAAGATTAAATTATAACCTGAGCCCGTCCTAGACATTCCTAAGTTATAATTTAAGTATCACTATAGGTTAAAATTCGAGAAACACCCTACAATACCATCTTGACAAACCTCTCAGGGACCCGGTATCACTCGAGGTGTGGTATAACTTCATATCATTGAGGGCGTCCTTGGAAATACTATAGAGAATCCCTAAGTATCACTCAAGGCATAAAGTCAAATGCCTCTTTAGACCATCCATGGAATCCATCAAATAACTAGATCCATGTATCACTCGACATATTAGCACAACCTCTAAGAGATCGTCCATGGATCCATGGTTCAATCACGACTTAAACATAATAGACCCTTTGAGCCCGTCCATGAAATCCCTTAATGGATCCTTTTTTCACTCAAGGTATTAAACATAAACAACCCTTTTATACCATCCATTACACACTGATATGAATCCATGGTTCACTCAGGGGATGAAGGTACAGTAGTCATAAGATCCCATCCATGGAATTATAATTTGAATCCATGATTCACCCGATGCTATATACCATTCAAAAATATAAACATTTCATTAGGAATTCTAAGGTCAAAACCCTAGAATCTAATGTAACTCACCTAATAAGGGTTACTTAAGAAAGAACCAACCTCATAAGGCTTTTACATTCATTTACTTACATGGGAAGAATTAATGTAATAATAAATACATGAAAATTAAACTATCACATGTCTCTAACATCAAATAACTCACGTGGGCACAAAATTAAAAGGTTC